>OX457151.1:655652-1945772 GCA_949752895.1 Dendrolimus pini
ATAGTTGAGTGTGCGTTCGTGGCGCCGTCGACCTCTGCGTGGGCTTCACCCGCGCAAGGGGGCGGCGAGCACGAAGAGCAAGCGTATATTCCGCCGTCTGGTAGCGTCCCAGACTCTCTGGAGCACGCGCTCGATGGCGTGATTCGTGCGTTTGACTATTCCCGCCCTGATTCGCCTGCCTGTAGCCAGATGGTATACACGGCGGCCGGAACATCGACGGCAGGGGCGGTCGCCCCATGACGACGATGGCGTACAGCGCGCAGGCCTCATCTGTGCCAACGGCAATCGGATTGCGACCTATCGGTGCGCAACGTCGGGGACGGCCGTTCCACGAACCCGGTTTCCGCGCGGGCTTCACTCGCGTCAACGACCGGGGTCGTGAATAGTGACTGTGTAGGCGCGGCAGCGGCGACCCCTTCGTCTTCCTTCCCTACTGGGACGGGAGTCGCTGTCGCGATGTCGGCGCCTGCGTGTTCTGTGGCTGCGGCGGCGACGGCGACGGCAGCGGCGTCGACGTCTTCGTCCTCGGCGGCAGCAGCGGCGACTTCGTCCGCGTTTTCAGCCTCGTCGTCTTCGGCTACGGGTTCGGCGACGCTGTCGACGTCTTTGCGGGCAACTATGCCTCCCATATCGTGTTCCCCGGTTTTCGTTGCCGATCGAGGTCGCGGTTTTGGGACCGGTCCCAAAGCAGTGAGCACCGATTCGGCGGGCACATCGGGTGCCTCGACGCCTGCGCGCGCGCGTTCGTCTCTGCGCCCCAGGGGGGGCGCCCCCGCGGAGGCCGATAGCGTTCTCGCAGGTGCGGAGGCCTACCTCCAGAGGCCTACCTGCGGCCGCCCAATGCGCCCCCCTGATAGGGGACGTCGCGGCTCTCGGCCCTGGGCAGCTCCGCCTCGCGGCGAGCGCCCAGGTGGCCGAAATTCTTTAAGTTGCCCAGACGTCGGGCAATTTGAAGGGGGGCTACGTGCGTCGGCTGAAGGACGCCGCGAACAGGCTATCGGACATTGTCGACACCCTGGTCACGCGGAATCCGGAGGCCGAGGCATGGAAGCTCGGCCACGAAAATGCGCGTTTGCGCATCGAATTGAGTTCATTACGGGAGGAAAATCTTTCCTATCGTAAGGAATTTGAGGATCTTCGTGATGGGCGACTTCAATGCAAAGCACCTCTCCTGAGGAAACGTATTCACGGACCCTAGGGGTCGGGCGGTCGAGGATTGGGCTCTTCAAGCCGGCCTGACCATATTGAACCAGGGGTCGGTCCAGACCTGCGTGCGTGCGCGGGGTGGATCGATCATCGACCTGTCGTTCGCCACTCAGGCGGCCGCCCGCAGAGTGGTCGGATGGAGGGTGCTGAAGGAGGTGGAGTCGCTCTCTGATCATCGGTATATCAGAATTGAGCTCACGACCCCCTCCTCCGGTCCGAGCCCTGTTCATCGCCCCCCTCTCCTCCCGCGTTGGGCCCTTACCAAGCTCGATCCGGAGCAGGCCGAGGAGTGGGCACTCATGGAAAGCTGGGCCTACCCAGCCGATTTCGCGAATTTGGATACGCAGGCAGAGCACATGCGCAAAACCCTGACGAGGGTTTGCGACGCGCGTCTCCAAGCGGCAGCCTCCGTGCAAGCAATCGGTCCACTGGTGGACCAATAAGCTGGGCGAGATGCGAAAGGCAGTTCGCATCATCAGCCACAGGCTCAAACGCTGCGGGATCCGGGGAACTTCACTCCCCCCAGTATGGGTCCACCCATTCCCGACACCCCCACGGACGAGGAGCGTCACTCCATCTCCGAGGCGGAGCTAGACGTTGCCCTGGACCGGCTCCGGGGCAGGAAGACGGCACCGGGACCCGACGGGGTTCCAGGTCGACTCCTCTTCCTGGCTGCAAAACATCTACACAGCCAGCTGCGGGACCTCTTCGAAGCCTGTATTCGCGCAGGTAGGTTCCCGTCGCAATGGAAAGAGGGGCGTTTGTGCCTTATTCCCAAGGGAGGTCGGCCTCCCAACGATCCGTCCGCCTTGAGGCCCATAGTGCTGCTGAACGATCAGATTCGCAGTTCGGGTTTCGGCGGAGGCGCTCCACGTTGGAGGCCTTCGAGACGCTGCGAACGTTGACGGACGAAGCCGTCCAAGCGAAGGATGTCGTTCTTGCAGTGTAGCTAGACATAGCGAACGCCTTCAACAGCCTCCCTCATGAGACGATCAGGGAGGGGCTCCGCGCGCATGGAGTCCCCCCGTACCTCACGAGGCTGTAGGGCGAGTACCTGCGAGATCGGCATATCCTTTGGGAGGGCGGTGAGTCCGCCAATCACGTGTTAGGTCGGCGACGTGTCGCGTGCGGCGTTCCACAGGGGTCGGTCCTCGGGCCGATTCTTTGGAACGTAGGCTATGACTGGATCCTTTGGGTTTCGGTCCGGCTCGGGGTAGGGCTGATCTGCTTTGCGGACGATACCCTACTCACGGCACGCGCTGCGTCTTTTGCGGAATCTGTGGACGTCGCCAACGACGGGTTGGCGATCGTCGTAGATCGAATAGCTAGGCTGGGCGTGAAGGTCTCCCCCGCGAAAACGGAGGCCATCAAGTTCCATAGGAAATTCCGGAATCCCCCCCCCCCCGGACTTGTCCGTTACAGTTCAGAGGGTGGCAGTCAGAGTAGGGCCCAAGATGAAATATCTTGGGCTACTTCTAGACGGGAAATGGCTGTTCAAAGCGCACTTTGAGCAGCTAGTTTCCAAACTTGTCAATTCCGCGGGCGCACTCTCCAGGCTACTTCCTAACGTGGGAGGGCCGGGGGGTGCGACGCGGAAACTTTATTCCGGCATCCTGAGGAGTATGGCGCTGTACGGTGCGCCCGTCTGGTCCGATTTGCTTCACCGCCACAACCGAACCCTGCTGCACCGCGCGCAGCGGGTTCTGGCCGTGAGGACCATACGGGGATATCGCAGTGTCGTGGATGGCGGCGACACTCTTGGCAGGCGAGCTGCCCTGGCATCTCCAGGCAGACGTCCTGTCCAGGGTGCTACGTACCCGGCAGGATGCCCTAGCTAGAGGACTGACCTTCTGTCAAGTCGAAATAGAGACGGTCAGGAAGCGGGAAACCGCTTGCTGTCTCGTCGACTGGTCACGAGACCTCTAACACCCTGCGGCCGGCGGCTTTACAGTGGATGCAATCAGGCCACAGCTGGAGAAATGGGTCACCCGCACCAGCGGAACCCTGACCTTCAGGACGACACAGATACTGACCGGACACGGTTGTTTCGCATTGTGGGCTGCTTGCCTTCTCCGGACTGCCGCCAGTGCGGCGCACCCGATACGGCGTTTCACACGCTGGTCGAGTGCGCTGCATGGACACCGCAGCATTTCGATCTCGAGGCGCACGTAGGAGCCGTCGGATCGCTTGGCAACTTGGTAACGGCCATGTTGCAGAGTGACGACCGCTGGGAAGCTGCGGTTACTTATTGTGAGGCAGTAATGTCTCTCAAAGAGGCCGCAGAAAGGGATAGGGAGGGAAGTCCTTTAGCGCGTGCACCGGTCTCTTCTCGAGGTCGCCGGCCTTCAGCTGGCACCCGGAGAGGCAGGTACGCGCATTACTTCCCTCCCTGAGTTAGGTTCCGCTACAGGGGGCCCTTAGCTACTAGGTAAAGCAAGGGATTCATCTGCCCCCGTTTCGAAGTGGGGTGTGTTCTCCCAGGGCACACTCCAGGCACTTTATTGCGCTGGATCGTCTGTTGAGTAACTATGTTCTACATCTCAGACTTTCCAACACAAACAAAAGCGCAGGGTCGACAGGGAGGAGGGGGTTTTTAGTGGGTATTGAGGTTGCTCGCCCGTGCGGCATCGCTCTGAGTCTTCCACACTCCTCTGTGTAATCCATCGCGGACGAAGCACAAACAAAGCATACAATATGCTGGCGTTATCGCCCCCGATGGATGCGTGCCGTTTCCTAGTGACGGCCCAAAGAGTGCATAAATCGGTTAAGCATTTTCTCTCGCCTCAAAAAAAAAGGAGTTATATTTATTCTAATAAAAGCGACGAGTATATTCTTTGGAGATTCACATGTACTGCATGTGTACTACACACACAAGTTTTTTACAAAACTTGTTAGATTAGGTATGGTGTTTAATTTTTTCTTGTGCTGCCAGCCATTGCCAGCTTCCAGGATGGGGTGGAGGCGTAGAGATAAGAGGGTATTTTTTCTGCTTATCATTATATTAAATTTCCTGTTGCCCTCCTGAGATATGGCATACTAGATTATATAATTCTATAAGGTTCTATTCTATTCTATAACTTCACGCCAGGTTCCTTGCGGGGTAGGCACGAATTCTAGAAGGTATTGTCAATAAATAACATTTTGTATCTTTCATATTTATTTCGAGCAAAAAGCTATCATTAAATGTATTAAAAACTTAATTACTACTAGTTGCTTTAAGATTAATTTTGAGCATGAAGTCTCGCATACCTTTTTATTATTCTACTTATTTTTTAAACTTCTAGTAGACAGTGAAAACATGTGAACCCTTTAGTATATGAAGATGTGTCACATGTATGGAGGCCATATATAAAAGTTTTCAAAGCCCCCCAATGTTGAAACATTCTTCATTGGTGCTCCGCTCCTATTGGTCTTAGCATGATGATATATAGCCTTCCTCGATAAATGGGCTATCCAACATTGAAAGAATTTTTCGAATCAGACCAGTAGTTCCTGAGATTAGCGCGTTTAAACAAACAAACTGTTCAGCATCATATATTAGTATAAGATTTTTTCGATTTCATTGCATATAGGATACCTACATATATAACACTCACTATTACCAAGTTACATCAATACAGAACCAAAAGTTTCTGAGTAAATTAGCTGTAACATGCATAGACATGCATGGCTATGTTCCATTAGGGACTCACAACAACCACAATTTTACAATAGTAAACCCAAGTGGAACGGTTATTCGACCCACCTTTTGACATAGGTTGTTACAGATCCTGATGAGAGTTATTGTTTACACATACCCGAAAAATTGGCGATTTATCCAGATACCCGATCATTATCGACCGCATAGGTGTTAGTGAGGGATTTAGAGACCTTATGTTATAGGTTGTTACAGATATACAATGCAAAAGTGGATGGATGCAGAAGTCGCGGAAGGCCACGACACACCTTCCATGATCAAATTGATCGTGTATTAGCAGAAGGTGATGTCAGGAGCCTTAAGAACAGACGAGCGTGCATGACAAGAGCTATGAATGTCAAAGAAGCAAGTGAGGTGTGTAAGAATAAGCCTGTATGGCGCTCTGTTGTTCGTGCCTACCCCGCAAGGGACCTGGCGTGAAGTTATGTATGTATGTATGTATGTATGTTATAGGTTAAGAATCGCAGAACTATTATTATTTAATAGTAAACATATGCTATGCATAGTAAAAAGTCTCGTACGAGCAATGAAAGAATTTTCAATAAGTTACCCACTTACCCAGGATTATTAATCACGAAAAATATAACAAGGATTACATATCCTGATGAGTGAAAAGTTATATTTAATGATTTTCACTATTACCTACTAGCGGACACGTAATTTTAAATAATATCAAGAGATATTTTTTGCCCACGAATGAGTGACGATATTTTGCAGAAAAGATTATTTTTCTGTAAGGAAGGATATGTAGTATGTAAGCATTTGTATTGTATATTGTTAGGGGGGGCCAGCGCACAATATTTAAGAATTTGCACACATAGCAATAATATAATATACTAATATAAGGCTTTAATTTTGTAAAATAGGACAGAATAAAGATATCATACACATCGGGACAATATAGTTTTACTACTGTAACCACCTCAGTCCGCAAGCAGCCACCGATCATACCAAAAGAGCATTGTGTGATCGAACTATCAAATAAGTGACTTTTCACCACAACCACAACAACAGCGGTCACCTTGTAGAATGACAACTTGAGTATTTTAGGTATTGTGAGCTACTAATGGAACCCTCTGCATACAAACAGACTCATAAAATGACAATTTAATTTCTGACAAAATGGCTATAATATCCCAAGTGTGTAAAATATCAAGAATCGCAAGTCGGTAAGTACTGATAAGACTTGTTCAGAACTGTTTGAGATATAGGCAGTGTTGCCACCTTGCCCAAAGAAAAAGTTGCTAAACATAAGATAGAATGTTGCTAGATTGGAAGAAATTGATGCCAAAAGTAGCTAAATGAAAAAATAAAATTAAAAAAGGAGGATAATTTAACTGTTTTCCTTTTATTACAAGCTTTTGTTTAACTTGCTGTTTTAGTTAGTGTGGGTCAAATCTTGCAAGCTAAATTTAACCCACTTCTCAGTGTCCGATCGAGCTTACATTTGAGCTTACATTTACACACGTTTAGTTCTAAAGACAATGTAATGAAAAGGCATTTCCATGATGCAAACACAAAATTCACGCTAAATAACAATTCTAAGTAAACGCAAATCGCAAAGTAGCTCAATACGCAATGCACTCAATGCCGTTGTACCGCACGCAACGAACCAACCTACATTTTAATTCGAGGCCCCCGGGAGTTCCCCTTGAATTGAAAGGAATCCCCCAAATCTGACAAGATTACACATCGACAATTTTGGGGTTGTTTTCTCGTAACTGAAAAACTTACCAAAAACTTTCATAAAAGTTAACAGTCTGAATGCGCCTACGAACATTTTATTACATTACAAATTGATTCAAACAGTGTTAACTTCAATAGGTACTTTTATAAAAGTAGCTAGAAATGGTGGCTAAAAGATTTAGCTACCAATTTTTTTCTTTGTAGCTAACTATTTCGATAATGTGGCTAGATCTAGCTATAAAGTGGCTAAAGTGGCAACACTGGATATAGGTTGTTTTGAAAAGCCTTTTTTAGTGTTTCACAGTCAAATGACCCTTTCACTGTGAATGGGTCAACACACACTTGGCCTAATGTTTTCAGACATTCCATAGTTCTCTCATAAACAACTTTTGTCCGCCCAGATATCGCATCATTCACTTTGCGTGTTTCCTTTTTATGTGTACATTTAAATTGGACCGAGAACCACATCTATGATCACAAATTTCACATTTATATGGTTTCTCCCCAGTGTGTTTACGCAGATGTATGTTTAAGTCTGCCTTTGTTACACACTTGTATTGACATAGATGACATGAGAAGTTCTTTTCCTTTGTGTGTTTACGCTTTATATGTCTCAATAAAACATACTTTCGTACGCATTTATAATCACAAAAATCACAACTTAAAGATTTCTCCCGGGTGTGTGTACGAAGATGTATTTGTAAATCTGTCTTTGTGACACATTTCAACTGACATATGTCACATGGGAAATTATTTTCCATTGTGTGTTTATACTTTATATGGTTTTTTAAACTACCCTTCTCTGTAAATCTATATTCACAAATATCGCATATGTACGGTTGCACCTCAGGGTGAGATTGCAGGTGTCTATTTAACTGCGTTTTTGTGATACATCTGAACTGACATACATGACAGGAGAAGTTAATTTCCTTTGTGTGTTTAAGCTTTATATGTGTTTGCAAATCATATTTTCGTGCGCATCTATAATCACAAAAACCACAAACAAAAGGTTTCTCGCCAGTGTGTGTACGTAGATGTCTCGTTAAATGCGACTTTGTGACACTTGTGAACTGACATATGTGACAGGACATTGTTTTTTCTTTTCTGTGTCTATGCATGATATGGCTTCTTAAATTATGTTTTAGTGTGCATCTAAAATCACAAAAATCACAAATGAACGGTTTCTCGCCGGTGTGTTTACGAATGTGTACAGTCATATTACTTTTTTTAATACATTTGTATTGACATATGTGACACGAAAAGCGTTTTACTGATTGCTGCCTATTACAAATGTTTGTTATATTGCCTTCAACATTTCCAACTAACGAAGTATTTGCAACAACAGCATCTGTAGTCTTCGGAAGGCATTGTTCAGTTTCAAATATCTTATCATTTTGTTTTATCATATTTTTGGCCTGTATCTTATGTTTTGGAAGAATATTAACTTTTGGTGATATCTCATTTTCTTGATAGCTGTTAATTGTTGAGTTTATATGTTTTCTCTTAAAAATTTCTTCATTGAAACCTATAGATATATTTTTAGAATAATTTATAACTTCTGCTTTGCAGTTATTATTTGGCAGGTCTTTCAAATCAGCATTAGTTGATGGCTTTCTGTCCTCAGTTGTTTTGTTGAGCTTGATTCCCTTAACTTTTTGCGGTACTTCATTTGATTTGCGTTTTTTCACTGATGCACCTGAAAGTATGAAGCACAATGTAACTAATTAATTTTTGTATCAAACTTATGTTAACCCTCTTTCTTTCTAAATTGATTGAAGTTAAAAGATGTATGAAGAGACAAGACATGTTTTAATACTATTATTCCAATTCAATGCAAGATTTCATTATATCTGTGCATGAACAAATAAAATGGTATTAATGTATGGGCACCTTACCTTCTTCCTCTTCTTTGATGTAAATGTCATTCTCTTCTTCATTTACTTCTACATTTTCTTCTTCAAATTCATCTTCAGTATTGCTTCCTGCCTCTTCTTTGATGTTAATATTCACTTCTTCACTTACTCCTTCAAATTCGTCTTCAGTATTGCCTCCTACCTCTTCTTTGATGTTAATGTCATTCTCTTTTTCATTGCCCTCTTCATTTACTCCTGCATTTTCTTTTTCAATTTCCTCCTCAGTATTGTCTACTACCTCTTCTTTGATGTGAATGCCATTCTCTTCTCCATTGTCCATTTTATACCTGCGTTTATTTTCTTTTTCAATTTCCTCCACAGTATATCTCTCAAACTGTTTACATTCCAACTGACACATTTCTCCAATAGAATACTTATAATCAAAATGATGCGTCTGACTGGCTACCAATAATATTGCTTTCTGTGATTGCTGAAATTTAAAAACAATAATAATGTATGTGTTCTTATTATTACAAGTACCTCAAGCAAAATGAAAGAAAAAAAATTGTGTGTGTGTTAGAAGTTATACTTCTTTGGCATATCAAGATAAAAAATCTTTTCAAAATTTTATCTTTTGCCTTATTCTACGTTTGTAGAAAAAACGACAGACATAGAAATACTAAAATGTTGACTATAGCTAACTTCAGGGTGTCGGTTGACTATAGATAACTTCAGGGTGTCTGTTTTTCATGACAGTGTGCACGCGCATCATAAAAGTATAACTTCAAAACTAAAATGTTGACTATAGCTAACTTCAGAGTGTGGGTTGACTATAGCTAACTTCATGGTGTAGCTTTTTCGTGTGACGGTGTGCGCGCGCATCGTAAAAATTTACTCTCATCATTTTTCTCTAACGCGCCTAAAGAAGTATAAGTTCAAAAATTCAAGCAAACCTACAATGAGCTGCTGTTTGAGATAGTATAAACAAGGCTCAGAAAAAGAGTAATAAACAAAACATTAAAAATATAACAGAAGTAAAAAATTTGATGAAGTTAGAAAGTTATTGTTTAGTTACATCTTCTGTCCCATGGCCAATCACCACAAGAGAAAGATATAGAAATTAGTCAGAAAAGTGTGTTGACAGAATGAAATTCTAGTAACACCAATAAAGTGTTTCCCGCAGAATCATTTTTTTAACAGAGTGAAGACCAATATAGGTAATACTAATAATAGTCCACAGAGAAACACGCATAAACTTTAAAGAATGGTACCAAGTATTTATTACTTTATGAAATCATAATTTACTGGCAAGATTCTCCAATACTTAATCTGTGATTTTTAACTTGATCTTTAATGTGAAATACTGTACAATACAAAATAAAGAAAAATGAATACAATTTTCTGTGGCGGCCTGTTGTAAGAGGTGATAAAACAATCCACAGCCAGGTGGTAGGGTATTTGTCCGACTGGATAACTCCCACCCCTGGTCTAGAGTATGCCACCATAACAACCTTGATTTGTGTTTTGGAATTAGTGACCAGGTTCCAGTCTCCCTTAACAGAGCAGCAGTGCATTTGTAACACCTTTGGTGGCGCAAATGTCCATAGGCGATGTTAACTGCTCCCCATCAAGTAAGCCGTCTGCCTGTTTGCTGAACTCATGCAATAAAAATAAAAAAACTTTGTTATTGTACTATTTTTGCACTATATCACTTAATGTAAATAAGTGGGTAGCTTACACTATTGTGATAAAACACATTATTTTTATTTATTTAGGTTTATGGCTTAGCAGCTAGGCCTTTAAGCCAGATCTTAGTTTACAATATAGTTTCTTCATATTCTTAAGCCTATGTGTAGGACAGCTGAAGTGTAGGTAATCAGCTAGTGCTATTCAACGGAGTTCTTGTGACAACTCAAAAGGCCACATGTGATTATACAGTTCACATTTCTCACAAAACACATAATTACTACTTAAAAACTATCAATATACAACTATTGTTCATTTTAGAGTAATTTTTAGAAAATAAAACTGCACAGCACACCATCTCCTTCCAGTTCCCGCCACAACTCCCCAAAACACATTATAGGAAGGCAGTACACACACAATACATATTTAAAATATAGAACTTAGTGCCATAGAAGCTTACTTTAGATTCATTATTATTGACAGTTGAGAGCACCTCTTCAGCCTTCTGAGCCCTCTTCATCAACTGATGTGACTTTCTCAGCAGTGCACCACATATGTAGCACACAAGAAGAGGTTTCCCGTCATTTGTATTGAACTGTAATGCAAAATAATACCTTCTTCTAGTTTGGCATTCTGCATATCATTTTTTTTTTCTAAACTTTGTATTCTATCAAACCCTTGTCCTTTATTAATATATAAATATTACTAAGTTTAAAAATTGTATATCTGCGTTAACGTTTTCTGATGTGTACAATAATAATAGTGCTAATGACGCTTTCTCAGAATTTCATTCTACTTTGACCCTTTTTTATAATTTATGTTTTCCTGTTAGTAAAGTAAAACAAATCAGTAAAAAACAGAGTACTAAATGGTTAACCAAAGGCATAAAGCGTTCATGTCAGCTTAAAAGAATATTGTATCTAAAGTATCTCAAATCAAAATCTAACAAAAAATACAATCTAACAACGTATAAAAAGTATAGTGCAGTTCTTAAAAAATGTATCCATAAGGCACAGACTATTAGTAATAAGTCTTACATAAACACGAGTAAAAATAAATGTAAAGCAAGTTGGGATATAATTAAAACAAACATTACAGGAAAACTAAATAAAAAACACCAAATTGATAAAATAATTAAAGATGGCAAGATTTATGAATGTCCCAAATCTATTGCAGAACAATTTAACGATTTTTTTATTGAATTGAATGAACAAAAATTAAACGTAAATCACTATAAAAAAGCTAACCTAAATATCTCAAATTCTACTCAAAGCATGTTTATATCACCAACAGACCCTGAAGAAGTACATAAATTGATATTAGGATTAAATAATAGTCGGGCTGTTGGATATGATAATATTAGTACAAGAATTATTAAAGTAATTGCAGCAAACATCTGCACAGTACTTAGTTATATTATTAACTTAACATTTGAACAGGGATATTTCCCAGACAAACTGAAATACTCTATAGTTAAACCGATACACAAAAAAGATGATGTAACAAAAATGAACAATTATAGACCAATCACTTTAATTCCAATACTCTCTAAGATATTTGAAAGGACAATGTATAACAGAATTTTTAACTATATAACGTCCCAGAAAATGTTAATACCAGAACAATATGGATTTCGAAAAGGAAGTTCGACATCACTAGCATGCTTCAATCTAATAAAAGATATTACTGAGTCTCTTAATAACAAGCACGTAATTGCATCAATATTCCTGGATATGAGCAAAGCATTCGACTTAGTAAATCATCAAAAACTACTGAATAAACTTGAATGCTATGGAATAAGAGGAACAGCCAACAGCTGGATCTCTAACTATCTACTAAATCGTAATCAGTGTACTGAAATTTCCAAATTTTGTAACGATGAAATCATTGTTTCCAGATCGGACTATAGGTTATGTAGATCTGGTGTCCCACAGGGCAGCATCCTCGGTCCCTTGCTATTCTTATTATACGTAAATGATCTCCCAAATTCAACGCCACAGAAATGTATATTATATGCTGATGACACTACAGTTACCGTAAGATGTAAAGATAAAAATCTACTTGAAGATAAGGTTAATGATACAATTACGGCCGTTTTCAATAACCTATCTAAGATCACAGATAGATCGCTATCCCCGATTATCAGTAACAGTAAATCTATCCTTTCTTTGCGTTTCACAATCAAGGATAAGTGCTATCAATCCATAGTTAACGATAGATAGCTTGTTCCCTCTCGCTTATCCAAGCCTCTTGAAACGTTCCGTTCTACGATAACCACTTAACGACGTCACGCCTAAAACTAAACTTATATTTTGTTTTTATTTATTTATTTCTTGTATTATTTAAATAATAAATTACTTTTTACAGCGACCAATCAAAACATAAATAGGACATATTTTTTTCATTTAATTTAACGTGTTTTTTAATAAAATCAATAATGAAACGGAACGTGTTTGGTTTAACAACCGGCAGTTGTCAAATGACTTTGTGTTTTTGTTTTGTTTTATTTTGTTTAGTTTCGTTATCCCTCCAAACTCCAAAGTTCCAAAACGCATTTCTAGGCTTTCTTATATCTTTAATAAATAAATTAAAGGAACAGGCTTGGCAAACCTTGACCAATGAGTTTAACTCTTCCGTCATAAGTTACACGCGAACTCCAGTGTAACTTCGCTTGAAATGGGAAACTAAAGGAATCAGCTCGCAAACGCTGTGCAAACATGAGGAGCAGCCTTCATAAGGTTTGTGATTTTAATTTATTGTTCAATCAAGTTGAATTGGGTTGTTTGGGACAGTTACTTATTTTAAATAACTTTGCTCTTTGTTACAGACTCAAGGTGGTAATGACTAATAAAGTAGCCTCACTCTTGGGCAGTACATGCCAAAGTTTTTCGATGGAGTTTGGTGGAGATGCCACAACTAAAACAAATTTGCTATAGTGATGGGTGATGTTATAACTATTGGTGGGGAAACAAGTGATGATGATGTATATGTTGGTGGTGGTGACGAGGAATTGTCAAAAGAAATTCAAATTTTTAAGACTCCTCGCCCTAAACAGGATAATTGGTTTTTAAGCAGGGCTAGTGATAGTGGTAGTTTTGGTAAGTGGTTGTTATGTTACTATTATTATGAGTGTTTAGCGATAAGGGCATTGATTATGAATAGTTGTTTGTTGGTACTGGTTTTCACATTCATTGTATAGCTTTTTTTTTTAAATTATTCATTTAGTGAATGTAATGTAACAGAAACAGTACTTAATGTGCTGTCAGTCATTCACATCTACTTAAGACAATAGAAATTATTTTAGTATGCCGGCTAGTCAATGAATGTTAATTAATTAATCCCAAATGTAATAATTTAGGCATTAGTTATAAGTTAAAACTTTATTTTTGTAAATATTCACAAATCTGATTATTAACATCTATATTACATCCAAATTATGATTAAGTCAAGAGTATTTATAGCAATTTTATTAACTTGTAAACCCTTTTTTTACAGCTAAACAGAAACAAGATGGTGGAGGAGAAATGTAAAGCTCACATAAATAGGGGAAATGTTTTGGCCGAGTACCTTATAGCAAAAAAGAAAACAAATTGATTTACAAAATGAGCAAAAGGAGATTTTATTAGCTAAATATAAGTTACAATTAGATAATGGTCAGTTAGAAAAATTAAAATTAAAAGAATATTTTAAATCAACAAGCAAATAATTTGTATGTTGTATATTATGTAGCTATAAGTAATAAGTGGTGATTTTTTTTAAATTAAGTGTATATGGATTAAAACATAATTTTGTATGAAATTGTTTCATTTAAAACTGATTTTAATCTTAAATCATTAGACTTAAATATAGTCAAGCTAAATAAAACTAAATAATATGACAATGTTATCTTTATTTTGGAAATAGTCAATAATTTTATAATTATCTATGAAAGTAATTATTTATTAGTAATTGCCTTTCAGACGCACATTCTGAAGAAAAGTTATTATTAACAACTATATTATTTTCCTGTGCTATAACGGGCATTGATATCTCTGGTTCTCTCTATTTCTTCCAAATTCATGCTTTTAGCCATATTATGCAGAACAGCAGTGGCAACAATAACACCTTGCATGTTTTCTAGTTTTAATCTGCTTTTCAATAATAGTTCAGGGAATAATCTTTTCCAGGCACCAATGCATCTGCAATTATAATATTTCACTTATATAATGTGGCACAAATGTGACATTAGATATAATTGCTTAAACGTATAATACCAATATCTATTTATGAATATAAACATCCATTCATTTACTTTAATTATTACTTCCATAGGCATATTACCTATAACCTTATAAGGGCCATACTATGTATGGTGAATTCAGAACAGTAATACTCTGTTGGATTATATATAAAACAAAATATGAACAAATACACAGCCATTATTACTATAAAAGTTCTGTTACACCAAAAAACAAAGCTTATGTCTCTATACTTCTATAGTATTTCCTGTTTTTTATATGTGATTTATTATATAGTTGCTCAACTGGAGTATTTGGATTGAGTAATGGTGTAAAAAGATAGGCTTACATGGATAGCCACTATCACTAAGCAACCAGCGATTTCCAAGCTCACCTTGTTAACAATGATGTGTTAAAAATAGTATTTTTATACAATCCATTGCCATATTTAAATAATAATAAATGTATCACATATTATTACTCAATAAACAACAAAATTTATAATACATTTTGGTTAAATATAGTTGCATCATGAGTGGATCCTGGCCACCGAGCAACAACATTTTGAAACACCAATAAAACATTCCACACAACTTGGACATTGATAGAGATTGCTCCTTGTCTATTTCTAAATTCCTCTCCTATGCTGGAATCTGCAAAAAACATATTTTTGAGACCTAGGTACATATATAGATACTAGGTGTGGATAAATAAAGATAGGATACAATAGGATTATATGTAAATCTAAGAGTGTAAATACTTTACCAAACAATATTATAAAAGTCTTTCTTTGTGAGTCTGAGTGTGACTTTGTAATATAACAAAATTTGGGTATAATTCTGCTATAACTTTAAATACATCACATGACTAGCAGATGCTATATTGACACTCCAATAAAATCTGCAAAGACACTAGCACGGTACCCAATGCATAGTCAGAAGCAACTGATGAAGGGGAGCTATACCATGATTCCTGGAAAAGTTAAAACTTAATTGAAATCTGATATCACAAATGTTGAGGTACTTAAGTTAATAAGAACATTAAAATTATTCTCACCTTTTAGATTTTACACTCAAATAGGGTCGTATTAAATATTTAAATTCATTTACAGCACTTTTGTTCAGTCTAAATTTGTATGTAAATTCGATATCATTTAATTTAGTCATATAATTCACACGTGGTTTATACTTCTTCTGTAACCTTGTGCTATCGCTCTCACTGTCACTGTCTTCATCACAATCAATTATCATTTGAAATAATTTCATATCGCTCAAGTACCTATTCCATTATTAAATAGAAATTATTATTTATTTGCAAAAATCATGTTACCTACCGGCCGATTTTGACAGATAGGCGAATGGCGTTACCAGAGATAGCTTCGCCTATCGGAGAGTAACTTTAAACGCATATTGAAACGCACGTAAGCGTGAAACGTATGGCCGTTCCTATCTCTAGTAAGCTATCCGTCCTCCGTTCGGTAGATAGCTGTTTTCGATAGGAAATGCTATCCGTGGATAGGTTATTGAAAAGCAAGTAAGGACAAAAAGATAGATTTGTTTATCTTTAGTAACTTAAATGACGGATAAATAGATAGCTTATTGAAAACGGCCGTTAGTGACATAACAAAGTGGTTACATAATAATGATTTAGAATTAAATATTGACAAAACAAAAATTATACAATTTAATACTTATAATGCTAAAGACATACCATTGAATGTAAGACTAAATAACAAACATATACAACAAACGGAATCAATCAATTTTTTAGGTATCTTCATTGATAAGCATATAAACTGGAAAAATCACATAAATCACATATGCGGAAAATTAAATAGATTTGTATATGTGTTAAGACGATTAAGACAAATAGTCTCTAAAGAAACGTCCTTATGCGCGTACAATGGATATGTGTCGTCTGTTCTTAGCTATGGAATTATTCTATGGGGGAATTCAGTTCAGGTAAATAGAGCATTTATTGTACAAAAGAAATGTATCAGAGCAATTACAGGTATCCATTTTTTAGATAGCTGTAAACCCTCATTTAAGTCTTTAGCTTTATTACCTCTACCATGTTTATATATTAAGGAAATATGTGTATTTGTAAAGAAACATAGTGATAATTTTGAATTAAATGACAGTAAACAAACACGAAGCATAAGGAATAAAGGAAAGCTTGTTTTACCAAATATTAGACTGTCGTTATACAAAAATAATGTTTACTGCATGGCAATCTTAATATATAATAAGCTGCCCTCACACCTAAGGGAAATTAAGAGCATACCATTATTTAAAAGAAAGCTCTCAGAATGGTTGATTAACAGGTGCTTTTACTCTCTTGCAGAATATTTTAATTAATTAAATTATTATTATTGACATAAAGCCATTGATATATAAAAAATTATATATCAATGCATTAAGCATTTCTATAGACAAAAATTAGTATTGTATTGATTATATAATTTTAAATTGACATGTATAATATTAAAGTAGTTTTAAGCCTATGTACAATTTGCATGCCTGATCGGCAAAAACATGTGAACCCTAAAAGTAACATACTAAGATCCATGTATACACCATGTTTTTGAGCAAATAAATGATTTGATTTGATTTTCAGAAGCAAGGGCCTTTGTTCAACCCCAATGAATAAAATGCACTTATAACAAATTTTATGATAACCACAATTATTTCCCAAAGTCATTGAGATGCAAGGAATAAACAATAATCATTGTTCTATAAACATGTAAATTTTGACTATAAACTTTATCTGTAATTGAAGCAAGTGTCTTCTTATATGCTGGCCCCTTCACATAATTTCAGGAACTCACCTTAGCATTGGTTAGCTTTTCCCATACTTCTTGAAACACGGTGTTGCTTATGGTGTACATACGTCTATCAAAACACAAACACACCCTACACGTGTCTGCCATGCTCATTTCTTATTTAAATATTTTATCATATGATTTAATATTTCCAATAAATAAAAGTATGTACCACAAACTACACTACTATGGATACTACGTAAACTACGTATGTATTCTCCATATATTCAATGTACTCTGTGGTATGTATGTACTCTCTCCAATTCTCCATATATTCAATATACTCTATGATGTACTCCGTCAAAGAGTATGTATGTAACACTTGTACTCCGTGACAATTTTTTTTTAAATTTATTCATGACCATAGCATCAAAGTCTTTCAGTCGGAAACATGTTAATTAATAGGTCTTCGTATAGTAGCGCAGTTGTATTGCAGGCTACAACCGACGCCATTCAATGGAGTTCTTGTGAAAACTCGAAAGATCACATCTGACTATACAGTTCACATTTCTCACAAAAACACATAATTTCTACTCAAAAACTATCAATATCCTGCATTTTAGAGTAATTATACACATCTTTAGAAAATAAAACTGCACAGCACAACGTCTCCTTTCAGTTCCCGCCAAAAACTCCATTATTTTTCTTAAAGTTTGAGTGTTGCCAACAACACTATTTAAGGAAATTGATCCGTGTCAACACTGTAAAAAGGCCCATTCACTATCCTGCATAGTAGTCCTGTAGTGGACGTAGCGTGAAGGACCCAAGAGGCATTGTGCTGTGTAGCCGTACGTACCGGCCGTGGCGATGAAACACCTAAGAGCGGTAGAGGAAGGACACGCACCGATCCGCGCGCCTCCTCGACCGAGGTCGAGATGAGACCCGAGGTACTGCAGACCCAGATCTCCAGCTAGCAAATGGTGGGGCCAGGCCGTAAAGGGGCCGACTGTCGTCCTTCCGGGATGGAAGCGAATGCGCGAGGGAGCCCATAGCCCTGAGAAAGGGAAATTCGTGAACAGGCTAAGGGGTTTAGTGGGTATGTAGGTAGTAGTAGGTAACCTAACTGCGGTATGGCACTTCACACGTGAGACGTGAGCTGAGCTGCTAGTGCCACTCTGACACGAGAGTACTTGTGTTCTGTGCACTCTGACCTGGCAAATCCTACACACGAGTCGCGACCATTCCCCCTCGCGCGGCTTACGGTCCTCAAACGGATTTCCCCTGAATAAAATAAAAACAGTACACAATAGAGGGTATTTGGTATTATCTAGTTTGAAAGTGGATGAAAATGAGGTTGAAAAACAGTGATGCATACACACAGTCGTAAGTTTTGCGTAAATAAAATGTTCAATCTATAGGTAAATATTTTTTATTAACTCGCCTATTATCTTGGATTACATTTTTCACTGTTAGCACATTTTCTTCCGTAACAGCCGTCAAGGGCGACCACTTCTTTCTTCATACACCAGTTAGTCGACCGCGTTTGAATTTGTGTATTGTTGTACCAATGATACACGGTTACCTTAGACTTAGACGGGTCTTCATCTCGATGGCAGCAAAGTAGAAACGGACATCTACAAAATCGCAACTATAAAGCAGAGTAGATTTAGTTGAAAATAACTTTCGATTAACCTGAAATTTTATATGATGCTTTAAAAAACCTTCTTTAGGAATTGTGTAACAGGTATAATCGCTATATCGTTGTTTTACTGACATAATGTAGATGTCTTTTTTTACTCTAAAAAAATTGACGTAGAAGAAGACATCTGCCTGATATTCGTTTATACGTTGTAATAAAAATGTGCCCATTTCATTTAAAATATCTAATAAATGAAGATAATAATCTCCAGTAATATTTTTAAGGATATTTAAAGAACATCTAAGCAACATGCAAACAGTATTCTACTTTTTTTGACTTAAATGCAAAGTAAATAAAGACATCTACAAAATTAACACAAATAGCCGTTTCTACTGGTGTTTTTTAAAAACCCAGTGTAGATGTCTTCATTTACGTGTCAGATTTTCTTCATTATTTTGAATTTTGAAATAATTTTAATACAGACTTGTAGATAGGATTGATATAAGCTCATTTTTGTATAAAAAAAAGCATTTTCGCAAAAATGTAGATGTCCGTTTCTACTTTGCTGCCATCGATCTATAAATGCCATTTAAAGTCTATCGTTCGATACGTCGGTTTCAGACGACACTTGAAATTCTAAAAAATCATAGCGCGAAAATGTTCCCGGCTCAGATCCATTTGTCATTTGTCAATGAGACACGATAATTTCAATTGACTCGCAAACAATATGGAGGGAAATTTTGAAATTGGAACACCTATTTTTAGTTATAATCATATTTTTAAAAATAGATCAAAACTGGCCAATCTCTCGTACATAAAAACTTTTTTTTGCAATACTTTCTGAGTGGCCTGGAATACGTGTAGTTGCAGGTAATAAAAGTCCATTTCTAGCGAGGTCTTATATATTTATGTATCAAAATTAGTCATGTTTATGCTTTATACAATTACAAAAATTATACAGACATCAGCGTTCATAATTCACTTCTTGTGTTTATAAGTTATGTGGCAATTTAATACTGATCGATGTGCACATTTATAATCACAAATATCACATGCGTACGGTTTCTCCCCAGTGTGTTTACGAAGGTGTGCATTTAAAGCGCTCTTCGTAACACATTTGTATTGGCATATATCACACGACTGCTTCTTTTCCGTATGCCTATACTTGATATGGCCCCTTAAAGTATTTGCACTTGAGCATCTATAATCACATAGATTACAGAAGTACGGTTTCTCCCCAGTGTGCCTACGAAGGTGCGTATTTAAGTCACTTTTAATAAAACTTTTGAATTCACATATATGACATGAGTAGCTTTCCTTTGTGTGTTTATACTTGACGTGATACCGCAAAGTATTTGCACTAGAACATTTGTAATCACACAGATTACACAAGTACGGTTTCTCCCCAGTGTGCTTACGAAGATGTATTTTCAGGAAATACTTTTTAACACATTTATACTGACAGATATGACACGTGAAGTTCTTTACCGTTGCATGTTTACCTGTCATATGCTCTATTAAATTACCCTTTCTTGCGCATCTAAAATCACACAAATCACATATGTAACGGGGTTGCAGCTTAATATGCTGAAAACTGTGCAACCTTAAGCTTTCCTTCCGAACACTTTTATACGGACATTGATCACATGAGAACGTCTTCTCTTTTATATGTTTACACTTTATATGAGTACTAATGTACGATTTACGCGAGCTCCTAAAATCACAAAAGTCACACGCGTACGGTTTCTCCCCAGTGTGTGTACGGAGGTGTCCATTCAAATTGGTCTTCGTAAGACATTGTAACTGACATATATGGCATATGAATTTCTTCACTTTGGTGAATTTCATCTCATCCGTGTGTCTATATTTAATATGGCTTTCTAAGCTACCTTTTCGTGCGCATTTGTAATCACACAAATCACACATGTACGGTTTCTCCCCAGTGTGTTTACGAAGGTGAAGATCCAAATTGCACTTTCTGTCACATCTATACTGACATATGTGACACACAAACCGTTTCTCTGATCCCTTTTTATTACGGACATTTGATTTCTTTCCTTCACAGCTTCTGTCCAACAAAG
Organism: Dendrolimus pini; assembly: GCA_949752895.1. NCBI lineage: Eukaryota > Metazoa > Arthropoda > Insecta > Lepidoptera > Lasiocampidae > Dendrolimus > Dendrolimus pini. The sequence continues at coordinate 676,479 of OX457151.1, forward strand.
CACTTCCAGCATCCTTCTTTAGAAGATATTTGCTAGAAGTAAGTGTCTTATCGTTTTGTTCAACCATATTTTTGGCTGGATTCTTATTTACTTGATAACAGTTAATTGTTGAGTTTATAATTTCTTTGCTCTCAGAAGTCACCTTTTTCAAGACTACAAATGAATTTTCAGAATAGACCATACTTGACGTATCACAATTATTAATTGGCAAAGTTGAATCTGCATCAGTTAAAGGTTCTCTGTGATCGTTTGTTTCCTCGAGTTTTATTTTCTTTACTTTTAGTTGTGCTACATTCAACTCGCGCTTTATTGCTGGCGTACCTGAAAGCATGTAAGTAAATTAATTTTTTATCAAATATTTTTTTCTTTTGTCCTTGTTGGCACTATTGCTTGTTCACACACAAACAAAAACCGCGAACATGTGTTTGGAAACACTTGTTACGAGTTACAGGAGTCGAATCAAAATGCCGTTGGATTTATTGTAGAATTTATTAGAACTATATAAACATGTATAACACAGGTACAAAAATAACTCGACACAACCAGTACAAACTGCTCGATTCAATAACACGCGGCAAAGACCGTCACTATATAGCTTATCGAATGTACACGTGTTGCTCGTATCGTAATCATCGCTTGACTGCCTCACCCCTCCGTTCGGGCATTGTTTTATACTCAAATATACAATATGTCTCGACACAATACTCTACCGCATAACAATAGTTTCTAAGAATCACAACTGGATAATGACTATCATAAACGATTATAATACACAATAGGATGTTTTTCTAATTAGAAATTTTAAACACGAAATAAACAAAAAAAGGCCAAGTGCCGAAAGGTAAGAAACTGCAGGTGTGCATTTACTTTTGTCTGCGTGTAACACTACTATATAGAAAGGCAATAAATTGAAACTAGCAGCAATGCTTAAAGTTGGAGTACTTAAAATAGCACTCTGGGCGTTTATTTGATGAAATTGGATTTGGTGCTGGACTTTATTCATTATTTCATTAAAGTACTTTTATAAGGACCGTGGGCGCTAGGATGTTAAACAATGGACACACCTATATCAATATTCTTAATTACAGCCGTTTCTTTCAGAACCATATTGTCGCCTGCTGGTTGTCCTGACTCAACATTAGTGACTTCATTGTCTAGGATTTCCTCCTGACTTACATCTGAAAAAAAAAATTATGTCTGTATTATGACGATGAAAATCTTTTGAACGCTTAATTTAATCGCCAAAACTAATAAGGTACCATTTTTATAGAGCATTTAATTTCCTATAAAAACTGGTATTGCGCATTTTATAATAGTCATTAATTGTCGAGTTATAAAATTCACAAAGAAAAATGAAATTTGTCTTAAAATAATCAAACTTAAATTTTTAGGGAAAAAATATAGGATACCTTTTTGATTAAATTTCCAACAAAATTCTTCGAGAAAATTTTTCTGTACAACCAATTAACGATGAGGTATGTTTTTTTTTTCCATTGGACTGAGAAAAAAATAAAAAACTGCGTTGCCGAGGATTTAACTATTAAAATTAAGAGTTCATATTTGGTGAAATTTTTTTTAAGGTGTCTAGTCACCAGTAGCACCCATTTCTCCGTGTCACTATAGTAGAATTATTTTCTCCGTGCAGTTTGGGTCATAAATCAAACTCAAACTCCATTATCTTTTTTGCTGTTAATTTTAAACTTAGATATAAGTATTTATATTTATTTTGTTACATTCTAAACTTTTGCACTTAAAGTTTTTTAATACATAGATACCTAATTAACAATTTATTTTAAATCATTATTATTCTTATTTTAATAAATACGTTGTTTTATCTATATTTTTTTCTTTCATTTATATCACTAACCCACAAAATGAGAAAACTAAATACACTATCAATAACGCTTATCGACACCAATAATGCGTATCTCTATGCCTGCCCATAAGGCCCGTGAGTGAAAGAGAGAGCGAAATACTCGCTTCACGCTCCGATTATTTATAACCCAAACTGCACGGAGAAAATAATTCTACTATAGTAAAAAAAATATAATTGATTTTTTGACCCACCTTAATAATACATTATAGTATCTAACAGATTACTTTCGCAAAAGTAATTCTAGAAAGAATCACGCAAACCCTCGAAGAAAATCAACCTATAGAACAAGCAGGATTCAGAGGAACTACAGTACAATCGATCATATCCATACCATAAAACAAGTTCTAGAAAAGTGTAATGAATACCAAAAGCCAGTTTATATAGCTTTTATAGAACACTAAAAGGCATTTGACAGTCTCAATCATGAGTACATATGGCAAACTTTAAGACGGCAAGGAGTGGACTGGCTCTACATAGATATGACCAAAAACATTTACAAAATAAGCAAAAGCCGTGTAAAACTAGAAATCATTGGAGATCTATTCCCGATAAAGAGAGGCGCCAGGCAAGGGGATCCCCTCTCCCCAAAACTATTCACTGCTGTGCTGGAAAATATCTTCAGAAGACTAAATTGGGACGATTACGGCCTTAACATCAATGGCAACCGATTAAACCATTTAAGGTTCGCAGATGATCTCATCATCCTAGAAAGTGATCCGGAGATACTACAAGAAATGATTGAGACTCTGGCATACAGAAGCAAGGAAGCTGGTCTTGTAATTAATACAAACAAAACTAAAATGATGACCAACTCCACAGAAATGGACATTGAACTGGAAGGGAAAAAGCTTGAATATGTCAACGAGTATGTATATTTAGGACAAATAATATCACCCAGTAACCAGATGGAAAAGGAAGTTAACAAAATACTTACTTGCGTTTAGAAGAAGTACTGGTCTCTCAAAGAAATAATGAAAAGCAAAGACTTGAGTATATCCATTAAACGGAAAACGTTCAACACTTGCATCCTCCCATGTTTGACATACGGATGTGAAACTTGGTCGCTCACCCAAAGCCAACGTGAAAAACTTGCCAAGTGCCAACGTTCGATGGAAAGGAGTATGTTGGGAATAAAGCTCAGCGAGAAAATCACCTCAACCGAGATACGACAGATATCCAAAGTTCCTGACACACTCACCCGAATCGACCATCTAAAATGGGGCTGGACAGGACACATGTTACGGTGTAGAGCAAACAAATGGAGCCAACAGGTCACATTATGGTATCCAAGGGATGGTGCAAGACAACGAAAACGTCCGCTAAGAAGATGGGAAGATGATCTTCGCCTGGCCCTGGGACCGTATTGGACAAGAGTCCCGCCAGACAGACACATTGGTGGTAGGCCTCAACCAACTGCTTCCATTGGGAAGCAGTTGGTTGAGGCCTATGTCAAGCGACACACCGAGCTAAGAGACATTTTATAAAGCATGAGATTATCAAAGAGAAACTAGCTTGGAACAAATGGCTACATCATCATCATCACCTAACAGATTCATGCCCAATAGTAGTCACTGACAAACTATACTAGCACTTACCTTCTTTCTCTTCTTTGATGTTAATGCAATTCTCTTCTTCATTGTCCGTGTCACTTCCTACTTCACTTTCTTTTTTAATTTCTGCCACAGTATTGCTCTCAAACTCTTCTTTAATGTCCTCGTCACTTCTTCCTTGATTTTCTTTTTTAATTTCTGCTACAGCATTTGTTTCAAACTCTTCTTCATTATCCTCTTCACTTATTATTTCATTTTCTCTTTTTATTTCTTCCATAGTATTCCTCTCAAACTGGTTACATTCCAACTGGTACATTTCTCCAATGGTGTGCTTATAATCAACACCACGTGTCTGATTAGCCATCATTGTTATTGCTTTCTGTGATTGCTGAAATTTTAAATATATTTTTTCGGTTAGGTTTATATATATTATTAGATTCTGCCCGCAACTTCGTTCGCGTGGAATAGTTTGAAAAAAAAGTAAGTTGAAAAAACCCCGTAATTTTGAAACATTCTTCATTGGTGCTCCGATTGTATTGGTATTAGCGTGATATGATATATAGCCTATAGCCTTCCTCGATAAATGGGCTATCTAACACTCAAAGAATTTTTCAAATCAGACCAGAAGTTCCTGAGATTAGAGCGGTCAAGCTAACAAACAAACTCTTCAGCTTTATATAGTATAAGATAATATTATATAATACAACAGAAAAAAATATCTATACTTCAAACTAAATTTAAAAAATCTATATTTTACTAATAACTTGATTTTATGCAAAGGTACGTTTCTATTGAGTTTCACAAGTGTCAACTCGTGCTTCTAATTACGTGATTATTATAATTATTCTCAACTTGAATATACCTGCGTACGCCTTTGCTCGCAGCCAATATCGTAGCCTCCATAAAGTTTACATCGAACTAATACACACACGTAATTCACAGTTCTGACAAACAAAACCGAACGCAACAAGCCCAGATCGTAATGCTAAAATCCCGCAAAGTACGTCGTTATAAGACACTCGCTCCAAACGTGCACTAGGTAACGCCTTGATCGCTACTGAAACAACTAACTCCCGACGGAGCGAGCCTATACGTTATATATTTCCAGAATAATGGTCTCCTAGCAACGTGCCCATTATTCCTTGGAATTCTGTACTTGTAAGCATAAACGCTTCTAAGAATCTATACGAATTTCATGCAAACAATAGTACAAAGGATTTATTACGTCTTACCGGGAAGGCATACAAAGGGACAAAGGGATTACCGCGAACAATAGATCGTTTAAATTCGAAGCGGTAATACAACGCCTGTAAAGGATTATTATCGGTTCCGACAGTATTATGGAGGGTAGAGTTAAGGAATATCATGTCACGTAGGCGGGCGCTGCGGATTACCCTTGGATTAGTGAGACCCCTATTTCCCTTGGAGAATAGGGGTCTCACTAATCTGCATATGCCGTCAAGATAGGGGCGCGGACTCCGCGCCCGTCCACCTCTCTTCCCGTGGGGCGAGTTACAAACCGCCTCACCCCGGAGAACACATTGAAGATGCCGGGGACAAATGTAGTCTCAAAGCAATGGAAGTGGCCTTGCGAGGCCCACGCCTGTTAGGGTTGCGGAGAGGCTAGGTCATATACCCGTAGCCGAAGAGTGTGATGGCAAATTTGTATACGAATGCCAGCAATTTCTACATGTGCTTAATATATTATTTCTAAAGCTATTGAAGTATTTGCGCAGTTAAAAAGCATTTTTATAACAAAAAAACCTAATTTTCATAGTAAAAACCAAAAAAATCTAATTTAACCGACTTTTTCTACTACATCTTAAAGTCGACTTTTTCTACTACATCTTAAAGTCGGTGTCAAATAAAACATAAAAATTACTATATTTTGTAACTTTGGTGTTTGATTCGTTTGATTCCTCATACGAAATCCTTATATATCGACCAAAAGTTCTTTTAAATTTTAATATCTCAAAAAACGATCACAACGCTAATCAGCTTTTTAATCAAAAGCTTTTGTTGGAATGGTCTGACTGGCGCCCAATTTACACTGATGCTTCTAAACTAGTTCAGGATGGTTCCGTTGGTGCTGCAGTGTGGTGCCCCTCATACAGACTGGCTCTTACTTTTAAGTGTCCCCCTTTGACCTCTATATTTACGGGTGAGTCAATAGCTCTGTTGGAAGCTGTAAAGTTTATTATATCTAACAAAAATAAATTTAGCAAAGTTCTTATTCTCTCTGACTCATTAAGCTGTCTTAAGTCAATCGTTTCAGAAGACATATCAATTAGTTTGCGCTTTCCTCTTCTTCTCAAAGTTAAAGAATATCTCCTTCAATGTCAATCCTACAATTTAGAAGTCGTACTAGCATGGATCCCAAGCCACTCTGGCATATCTGGGAATGAGACAGTAGACAACTTGGCTAAGTCGGCTGTGTCGACAGGTTCCCCTGATTATACAGACATTATGTCCCAAGATCTCTGTTCTAAAGCCTATTCAGATCTAAAGACCAATTGGGTATCAGATTGGACAAGGTCAAGTCAGTTTAAAGGTAAATTTTATAGTGATATTTCTCCCGGGATCCCAGTTAAGCCATGGTTCAGTAAATATCGGACTGCTGATAAAAGAGCTACATCGGTGATCTGTAGGTTGCGACTGGGTCACGCGTGCACTCCGGTGCATCTGTATAGGATTGGTGTGAGAAACACTCCTATTTGTGATTGTGATACAGAGGAAGGTACTATTGACCATATTTTCTTCAATTGCCCATTATACCCTGTCTCTCTATATGATATACTACCTAATAAAGTTCCAAAACCTACTAATTTCAAAACCTTGCTGGCCAACATCTTCAAACCACTTATTTTCAATCTTATATATAAATATATATCTTTAAATAGTATAAAATTGTGATGTCCGTATTATAATTATGTAGTATAATTATCCATGTTTCTGTATTTGTATTTGCTTTTTATTTTACATTTATTTGTGTTGCTTACAGGTGGTGGCTATCTGCACATCGGAACAAGTTTTTTTATATTTTTTATATTCGTATATCTCTATTTAGTAAATTTGGGGAATAGTGTGAATGGAGCGTTAGGTAAACTTTTAGGCGCTAAGAACCTCAGCCAGAAAGCCCAGCTTGTTATACACAACGCGGTGCTGGTACCTACGCTCACGTATGGAAGCGAGAGTTGGGTATGGAACAGAGAGCATGAAAGTAGAGTAAACGCAGTCGAGATGCGAGCACTGCGCAAAATCTGCGGAGTGACGCTCGCGGACCGCGTTCGTAATACCGAAGTAAGAAAGAGAGTTGGTCTGAAAGAGAGTGTCGGGGTGAAGGTAAGGAAAGGAATGCTCCGGTGGTTCGGGCATGTGGAAAGAATGTTTGATGAAAGAATGATTAAACAGATATACAATTCAAAAGTGGATGGATGCAGAAGTCGCGGAAGGCCACGACACACCTTCCATGATCAAATTGATCGTGTATTAGCAGAAGGTGATGTCAGGAGCCTTAAGAACAGACGAGCGTGCATGACAAGAGCTATGAATGTCAAAGAAGCAAGTGAGGTGTGTAAAAATAAGCCTGTATGGCGCTCTGTTGTTCGTGCCTACCCCGCAAGGGACCTGGCGTGAAGTTATGTATGTATGTATGTATATCTCTATTTCATTTTTTTATATCAGACGTAATCGCTATTTGGTAAAGACATTGTTTTTTTATCCACACCTGACACTGGCAGTAATGGTGGTTCGATAAAGAACGAGCCAATTGCCATTCAATTAAAAAGTCAAGTCAACTTTGGTGTTGTTCTTTTTCGAGGGTGGTGGTCATTTGGAACAGATTTCATAGTAAATTACCTTTATAAAAATAGCCTTTATTACTGAAAGAACTGTATACCTGTAACTGTGTAAGTTTTTGCGACTATGTTTTGATAGTTTTCACAATATCCCTGTTGTCTGCTAAACAGTTATCCTCCACTCTGTTGTATTGTTGTCCTCTACAACTTTTTCCATCTTTTGAGTAACACTCCTTCATTTTTAACCGACTTCGAAAAAAGGAGGAGGTTCTCAATTCGTCGGGATCTTTTTTTTTTTTTTATGTATGTTCGCACAACATTTTTTATGAAGAAAATTTCCTTTTCGTTCCATATCCGATTACTGTCAGATTTATGATTCGATTTACGTGATTCTTTTTTGTTCGACGCGGAATAGCTGCCATGTGGTCCCATAAAAATTTGACAGTTTGGCCCAGTAGTTTTCATTTTACGAACATTTTTTTGTTCTCGTTTCTTGGGACCTATATTTTTTAAGAAGCGCGGCACCATTCGTAAGTCCTCCCATACATAGCTAGACACTAAAAAGTAACAAATAAAAAATAAAACCTTCGTTTAAAAAAACCAACTTCAAAAACTAAAAAACTAAAATGTATAAAATAACTTATTTCTAAAGCTATTATTATTAATATAATTATATTATCTAAAACATCTTGAAGTAGGTGCAAAGTAAATCATAAAAATTACTATAATATTTTGAAAATTACTAAGTACCGACTTTAAGATGTTTTAGATAATATACATTAATAATAATAGCTTTAGAAATAAGGTATTTTTATACATTTTAGTTTTTGAAATCGGTTTTTTTAAACAAAGTTTTTATTTATTATATGTGACCATCTTATTATCTCTCATTATACGTCCCACTTCAATTGCTTTATTATTCTTGATGCGTTTTTGGACTCAGTAAATTAATTTTTTGGCGGCAAGTTAATGATGTCTTTCAATTTCTTTCCTATTACACTACATCCTATGCTGTTCTGACAAACTAAATTTTATTAAGTTCTTGTTCTGTGAGAGACCAAGTCTGATCTGGTCAATTCCCAGACTTCGAAGGTGAAAGGGTAAAGGTAAATAGACTTATTTGTAATATGATATTGAGCTGATGATATGAGCAACGCAGCAGGAGCAGGGATGTAGATTTTCTTGTCACAACACTAGCTTTACTTGTCTCTTAACACTAAGATCATGGAACTTGGTTTGGAGTGTAATAAGGGTAGTACCATAATGTGGTCTCTATATGAGTGATCGGTCCAGACTGGTGCTGTTGAGGCGTGGGAGTGTGAATTACTGCTCGTGGGAATGGGCAACAGAGTCACTTCATAGATCGTCACACTGTGGCATAAACAAAGCCTGTCATCTATTAGTTAAAATTGGAAGTAGAAAGTGATTAAATACTGTTCTTTTGTGTTAAATTCAGGTCTGTGTTTTTCATGATTTGTCACATAGATCAATATTGTTTCTAAGTACTTGCTACCCTTACTTGTATCTCTTAAGTTTTGCAGTCTTTAATTGATAACAAATTTTCCAAATACAAATATTCCTTGACATATTTTATTTCTTCTTTTCTTTATTTTTCTTTTATTGCAGGAGTTCAGCTGACAGGCAGAAGGCCCACTTGATGGAAAGCGGTTACCATCGCCTATGGACATTTGCAACAGCAAAGGTGCTACAAATGCGCTGCTACTCTCTTAAGGGAGTCTGGAACCTGGTCACTGGCTGGAACACAACTTAAGGTTGTTAAGGCAACAAATTCTAGACCAGGGGTGGTAGCCATCCGGTTGGGCAAATGCCCTTCCACCTGGCTTTGGGTTGTTTTGTCGCCTCTTACAACAAGCCGCCCGGCCCCAGGAAATTGTATTCTTTCTCTGTTCCTACACGGATAAAAACTCTTCTATCTACTTCAATATTTTAATGTTCAAAATTGTCACCTTTGTCTTTTTGATGTTCATAGTAAGGACACACTTTCTTTTAATCTTATAGCTCCTGAATTATAGAATAGAGTATAAAATACTTTATTGTACAATAAAATTAATGGAATAATACACAAAAACATTTTAGAATTAGGTACAAGTGGTGGTTATCACTGACAGTGATTTCCTTCAGACTATCTTGGGGTGGAGAGAGAAATATGGCACAAAAGCTAGGGCAGGGTTTTGATGTATATTTTAAAAATGTTATATATTTTATATATTAATATTTTATATTATTATATAAATATACATATAGATTTATATATACATGGTTAAATACATATAGTAATATTACAAATACTTATATACATACTGAGAGCTACATAACAAATGGGCGACAAAAATACAGGTTTACACAAGAGCTAAAATTGTGCATAAAACGAAACTAGTTGATTATATAAGCTTGAAATATGGAATACCCTTCTGTTTAGGTACACTTGCATACCGGGGAGACTTTCTACATTGTAATATGCATAAATTTTAGTAAACAACATAATAATTGCATTTATGCATATACAGCTATATGTTATGAAGCCCTTGATATACAGTGCATACATACATATATCAAAATTATTTTAACTAATAATTTGGGGCACTCTGAAAATATTAAGATGTCATCCGCAAATTGCAGATAATTTAATTTATCCCCATTTATGTTTATTCACCATTCTTCTCATTCTAGACTTCTAAAAATCCATTTGACCAACCCTTAATTCTGTACCATCAAAGCGACTTACTATGATAATTTTACCAAATATCCTGTGTAGGTCTCTTCTGGTTTTTTAAACTAAAAAAAACTACCCCGGCAGTCGGAAATGGTGGGAAGTGACTTCAATATACCTTATTCTCACCTCAATACAGGGATCTTGATTGATTTGAGACTAGTCAAATAAAGTGCTTTATGTTTAACTCTTGAATACAATATTTTTTTGTTTTGGGACTACAGCTCCAAAGTTTTTAGCATGGATTTTACTAAACACTCTTGAATAAAATACATTTTATTTTATTTTTTGACAGACAAATATTTTTCATAACTAATACGCGATACAATAGATAAACAATTCAATGATTACTTAAATTTTGATTTTAAGTAATGACTACTTAGCCTGTGTTATTATATTAAAGGGAAAAAGTGTATTTTTCTATTTGCGATATTCCATAAACACTAACTTCTGCTACAAACTTTCAAAGAAAATCTCGAAAATCTCACCTTAGCATTCGTTAGCTTATTCCATATTTCTTGAAACTGTACATACGTCTCTCCATATATTCAATGTACTCTGTGCATACGTCTATCACTGCCAAGGAACATATTACTCTCACAAACTACTATGGATACTACGTAATACGTATATTACCACAGAGTACTTTATATATACTGGTATATATTACTCTCTTACGAGACCGTCACTGCACAAACACAGCCTCAGTGTTGCCAAGAAGATTTTTTAAAATCCGCCAGCTTAGTCGTGTATTTCCGTCAAAAATCCGTTTTTTTTTTCTGCCAATAATAGCCGTTAATTTCCTAAAAGTATATATTTACATAAAATGATTGGAGAAGGCCATTGCCAAAGGTCACACAGAAAACACAAATAATAAATAATTAAATTTACATATATCATAATCTTGAATGTTTTCTGATAAAAGGCTATAAAGAAATACATTTACAGGCTCTTTACAATTTAAATTAAAAATACCAAACGCACTACGAGCTACAACTATTTTTACTCTATATTAAAATGTAAAACTATTTAATTAGCCGTGATTTTCATAAAAATTAAAAATCTATAATATCGTCGTCACTTTCAGCATCACGCTCTGCTGCCATTGCAGAAGTGGCAGAAGTCAATGGTTGATCATAGCTTTGCAATGTTCCAACCGTGCTAATTACATACGAGTAACAGTTTTTACCATAACGTTTAAGCCCTGAGCGTATATTCAAAATGGCATTAACCATGTTTTCTTTCAAATAAGTAGTTTTTATTTCCGTTAAAGATCCCGTCAGCCGTTAGAAAGAGTTTTTCCCGTTCTCAACGGACCCAAACCCGCTAGATATGACGGGAAATCCGTTAAGTTGGCAATGCTGCACAGCCTATACTTGTCTGCTAGACTTATTAGTTATTACTATTTACTTTAAATTATTTTGAATAGTGTATTTTATTATGTACATATTTTTTCGAATTTTTCGATAAAAATTAACAATTTTGTTTATTTAGGTTTATGGCTTGGCAGCTAGGCCTTTATATATCTTAGTTTTACAATATAGTTTCTTCATTTTCATAAAGCTTATGTATAGCTCAGCTGAAGCCAATCAACGGAGTTCTTGTGACAACACAAAAGGCCCATTTGACAATACAGTTCACATTTCTAACAAAACACATAATTACTAATCAAAAACTATCAATATCCTACAACAGAAGTATTGTTCATTTAGCGTAATTTTACACATTTTTAGAAAATAAAACTGCACAGCACAACATCTCTAGTTCCCGCTAAAAAAGAAATATATTTTTTTAACAAGCGTTGAATATGCTACAAACTACTATGAATATGCCAACAGTATAAAATTATGTGTTAGCCCATGACCCCACGAAATCCCTCCAATAATCCGGGCCATTTTTATGGCGCGTGGTCTTGAAAGACATACAATAATCAGCAGTCAAACACAAACATGGTCTAGCTCAAAGTAACGGTGTTGTGATATACAACGCTTACGAAGCCACATAAAGCGTTACATATTTTTTTCTTAGTTTTGGCTTAATCCGTGTACGAACAGATAAAGAATACGATTTCCTGCGCTAGGGAGGCGTTTAAACAGGCGTCAAAACAACCCTCAACCGGGTGGTAGGGTATTTGCCCCGACTGGATGGCTAACACCCCTGACATAGGGCTCTAGCTTCCATTTAGAGAGCGGCAGCACATCGCTTACACCTTGGGAGTTAAAAATTTCCATAGGCGATTGTAACTTTTCCATTCGAGCCTGCTGAATTCATATAATAAAAAAATAACCTTTTGCGCAATATAACATATGGGAGACACCAACACTGCGATCTCACACCTGTCCGCCTCAAGGGGGCACATTCACTATCATGCAAGGCAATATGGCGCGTAATAAAAGGCATAGGCGATCATAATACGTGTAGTGTGGTCGAAATAAATCTCCATTATATTATTTATAGCAGTTCACTGATTATTACACGAATCCTATACCATTAGGAACGAACTAGACATTGGTCCTTCGAGCCGGACTAGCGTGTGATCGCAGCGTTGGTAGCCCCATCCTCGCAAAGCAGAACCAGTAACTACAGAATCAAAGTGTGCAACATTACAAACAACACAAGGTAGTAAAACTGTGTTTTAGTGGTTTTGAGCCCGATATTATATTCGACTTTTATTCCGACGTTTCGGTCACTTTACAGTAGCTGTGATCAAGGAAGACAAAGATGTGAAATGCCAATGAGAGTAATGTTTAAGTTATTTAGCCTACCCCAAAAATGATCATTAGAATTATTAAATTTTTTGTTTGTGATTATTATTTTACTCTATGGGAGACCTTTTTAGTACTTTTAGAGACAGGGCATTTTAGATTAAGTTTATTATTTATCATATTCTGAAAGTACACTTGGAGTTACCTGATCACAGGGATGAAAACAGCACTTTTCATCCCTGGGAAACCATTCTCCCTCCTGTCAAAAAATATGAAAATTATACAAACCATAGATAATGCATACGAACGACTCTCGTCCCAACTTTTCAACAGCCACTGTTAAATCGCGGCATAATTTTTAATAATAATTTTATACTTATAAATTACTTTTCACTAAATTATTATTTAATTTACATACATTAGAGCAAAATATTCACTATCATCAGTGACAGAAAAATACTGGCTGGTAGAATGGCACAGATAAAGAAATTTATTTCATGTTTATGTGACGTATTAAATGACTTCATCAGATATGGATTTTACGTCTGATTTCAATAGAGAAGTAGTTGTCTGTGGAAGCAATTAGTTTTTATTTACTTTCTTCATATTCCAAATGAAAAGCAGTGTTAATCTCGGGTGAAAAGCCTATTTAGGCACTCGAACTATTAGCACCCTCGCTACGCTTTTCCGCCAAACCATCTCATGCCTAAATAGGTCACTTTCACCTCACGTAAAAATATACTATTAATGTTAATGCTCTGCAGCCAAAAAACAAAATGTACACTGTGGATGTTCATCACATCAATAGCCTTTCACTAAACGCGGACTTACAGCTACTTCGCAGAATGTTTTCAGAGATATTTATGTACTAAAAGCCAATATGGACATATGGAATTCAAATCTGGGGTAGTGCTAGCAACTCAAACATTTCTATCATCCGAAGACTTCAAAATGTCATACATCTCAGAAGTACCCTGGTATGCCAGAAACAGCGAGATTCATGAACACCTCGAAGTGAAACAGCAAAAGAACCACTATCAATGTCGATTGGCTCGGCACATAAATAAATTGGTAGCCAAATTAATGCAGTGTACAAATCCATCTCCGTTAAAGAGGCATGATATTCAAAAGCTACCAGAGAGGTCTCAGTTCTCCATAAAACAAAGATTAGTGTTCCCAATGGAGAACACACCCATTAATAAAAAATAAATAAGCACAAGCCATCCATTTAAAGTCTGGTTGCGACCGATTGTGGATATATTGGAAAAAAGAGACATTTGTATAACCACTTTACACTGCGAGATATGAGCATGTAGCAGCGAGAGGTAGAGGTTAAATAATACTTCAGATGGCACAGCGTTGTATTCACTGTCGAGTGCTGATGTGAACTGATTTATTTTGGAAACGGTAACCTTAAGTACAAATATTAACAAGTCGTACTGCTAGTGCAATGTATAGCAGTGTGTGAGCGGGACAGATGATGTGCGAGGGAGATGGAGCAACTATTTATATTTGCGCTCCCGCGCTGCGCTAGTCATAGCGATGCGCAAATTAAATCACCAATGAGATCAGTAATTTATAAATCTTTTTCCTTGAAAGATTTAAATCACTTTTTTAAATATTTAACTCTTTTAAATCTTTGGTTTCGAATGATATAATTTATTCAGTTGACCGGTTTTAAGCTTTACAATAACTCCAGAGAGTTTAATTTACTGTGTGTATCATCATTGTATTTCTTAGAGTGCGCATGTTATCTCTTTTCAATTCACAATATCCTGTATCTTTCGTCTCATACTACATCTAAGTATCTGATTTGTTAGTTTTCATCATTCCATGTGACTAAAATCAATCCCAACGTAGTGAGTTAAAGATGTATTTTCCAAACCAAAGATTTAAAGAGTGATTTCGAATTTTGAAAGATTATACATCTTTTAAATCAATCACTCCTGAGTTACACATCTCTACTAGTCAGTAGTTTGTTGTCTGCTGCGATGACTAGACGTATGCAGCTCCCATAAGCACTATCTACCACTTGTGTGTCTTTTTAGTTCATCACAGGCTAGTTTGTGTTAAATACAGAATTGCCTGTTCACAGCTATTTGCAACAAATTATAATTGTATATTCTTCTCTCTAAACAACTCGTTTCTCTTCCATCTATACCACCAAGAAGAGCCCATGGTACGCTCGTGCGCCAAAACATCTTGTGCATAAATAGGTTACTTTCACTGCTCATGTACCGATCTACTATTAACGCTCTGCAGCCAAAAAAATTGAATGTTCACTGTAGATGTTCATCACATCAATAGAGCCTTTCACTGAACGTGGACTTACAGGTACTTCGCAGAATTTTTTCAGAGATTGTATGGTTCAATGTACAGCGTTTTGCTGACGCTGCGGCCTACTTTGGGCTACTTTAATATAATAATGTCAGTATAAATAATGCTCACAAATACTTTGTGATTGAGTTGCAATGAGAGCTAGTCGTAACATAGGACTAATAGCAGCACCCAGTGATAACCGTCCAAGAGGTAATAGTATGACAATAAATCCCTGAAAGCAACAGGGTGTATTTTCTTCACTGTCCTTTAAGAAAGCACCAGCACTCCACTAACTACTGCCAGCATCCACCACAACCAAGAGCAAGTGTACAAACTGTACATTTAATGGTCCTTCGAGCCAGATAAGCATCCAAGATCAAACGAGACTGTACAGAGATATTCCAGACAGTCTCTAACCACCTTTACACTGCTAGATATGAGCACTATCTATCACTTGTATGTCTTTTTAGTATATGTGTATTTAAATTGGAACTAATTGCACATCTATAATTGCAAATATCACACTTGTACGGTTTCTCCCTTGTGTGCTTACGTAGGTGTACATTTAATACATTCTTCCTAACACATTTGTACTGACATATATCACACGAGAACTTCTTTTCCTTCGTATGTTTACTCTTTATATGGTCTATTAAAGTACCTTTTCGTGCACATTTGTAATCACACAGATCACATATATACGGTTTCTCCTTCGTGTGTTTGCAAAGGTGTAGCCTTAAGCTATCCTTTCTAACACATTTGAATGGACATAAATGACACGAAAATGTCTTCTCCTTTATATGTTTACACTTTATATGGATACTGATGTAACACTTTTGTGCACTTCTAAAATCACAGAAATCACATGCGTACGGTTTTTCCCCAGTGTGTGTACGGAGGTGTACGTTTAAATTGCTCTTTGTAAGACATTTGTACTGACACATGTGGCATTCAAACTTCTTCTCCTTTGTGTGTCTATACTTCACGTGGCTACCTAAAATATCTTTTCGTGCGCATCTGTAATCACACAAATCACATATGTAAGGTTTCTCACCAGTGTGTATACGAAGGTGATTGTTCAAAATGGTTTTCCTATCGCATTTATACTGACATATGTGACACGTAAAGCGTTTCTCTGATCCGTTTTTATTACTAATATTTGATTTCCCTCCTTCGCCGCTTTCTTTTAACAAAGTACTTGCCGCAGCAGTACCTGTACTCTTCGGAAATTTGAAAACTTGATTTGTAGCTTTATTACAAGTAAGTGCCTTTTTGTTTTCTGTATTTGTAGCTTGTATGTTATGTTTTAGTAGTGTAATAACTTTTGGTGAAATATTATTTACTGAAGAGCCGTTAACCGTTGAATTTGTAATTTGTTTGCACTTAGAAGACACTTCTTTCAAGTCCATAGATAAATTTTGAGAATAGCTTATATCTGATGCTTCGCAATTACTAGTGGGCAAAGCTGAAGCAGCATCAGTTAAAGGTTCTCTATGCTCAGTTGCTTCCTCAAGTTTAATTTGCTTCACTTTATGTGGTGTTACATTCAAAATGCGTTTGATTGCCGATGTACCTGAAAGCATGTAAATAATTAAATTTTGTATCAAATCTTAGCCATGCAGGAATGGAGAAAGAATATAATTTCCTGCAGCCTCTCTCTGCCTTGTTTGCCTCACTTGTCTTGACTTTAAAATAATATAATTAACAAAAAAATAGAACTATGTTTTAACTGTTTTAAGCGCAGTAATTTATTTGATTTTTATTATTCCAACATTTCAACCACTTTTTAGTAGCCGTGATCACATAAGACAAAGATGTCAATGAGTATTGTTATAGTTTTTATTTAGCCTACCGCCAACATGATCATTTAAATTATTTAGTTTTAATTTTGTTTATGGTTATCATTTGCTCTATGAGAGCATGAGAGCATTCTATGAGAAATTCAATATAAAAAAATTCTGCTATATCTTCGGAGCCCAAAGTCCCTTAGCAATAAAATTTATATTGAACAACTCCTCCTTTATTAAAGTCACTTAAAAACAATGGTAACTCTTACCTATGTCAATCTTCTTCAAAATAACTAGAGTCTTCTTTTTCACTAT
The DNA here is from genome assembly GCA_949752895.1 of Dendrolimus pini. Lineage (NCBI taxonomy): Eukaryota > Metazoa > Arthropoda > Insecta > Lepidoptera > Lasiocampidae > Dendrolimus > Dendrolimus pini. The sequence goes on from OX457151.1 coordinate 693,559, forward strand.
CTTCTTTACGGGTATAGCCTGGCTTAAAAGTGGTTGTGACTCAGTGATGATCAGACTTTCCTCCTGTCTTAAATCTGAGTAATCTGAGAAAATGTTTTAATGTTAATCTATAATAATATTATAAAGACGTAATGTTTTTGAGTCCAGCAGACAGGCCAACGGCCCACCTGATGCAAAACGTTTACCATTGCCTATGGCCATTTGCAACACCAAGGTGCTAGCTACCATGTGCCACCAGTCAAAAATCAAATAAAAACCATATTAATCTAAGCTGGCACTTGCCTTCTTTCTCTTCTTTGATGTTAATGCAATCATCTTCTTCATTATCCTCTTCACTTCCTCCTTCATATTCTTTTTTAATTTCTGTCACAGTATTTCTATCAGAATCTTCATTGTCCTCTTCATTTCTTCCTTTATTTTCTATCTTAATGTCTAGCACAATATTTCTCTTAAAATCTTCTGCATTGTCCTCTTCGCTTACTGCTTCATTTTCTCTTTTAACTTTTTCCGTAGTAATCCTCTCGATCTGTTTACATTCTAACTGGTACAATTCTCCAAAGGCTTGCTTACTTTCAGCACCAAGTGTTTGATTGGCCATCATTAATAAAATTTTCTATAATTGCTGAAATTTTAATACATTATGTGCATATTATTACAAATTCGGTGTAAACTATATAATGACACTGAAGGGACTGTGCGTTTTATGATGTTATAGAGAGTTGTTGTTAAATGGAGAGAGGTCTGTTATTTTTATTTGACATCTTTTGCTGCACCAGTAATTCTGTTGTATTTATTTACATATTTCATTAATACCTAGTGATATTCAGGCATCTTGGTGAAAAAGGAAGTACTTATTAATTTCTTTGAGGCCGGCAGCGTGTTAGTGACATCTCTGATATTGCAATTGTTCATAGGCGATGGTAACCGCTTTCCACCAGGTGGGCCATCAGCCTGTTTGGTTCACTCCAGCTATTTAAAAAAACTTAGATATTTCGGTATGCATGATGCCGAAAGTCAAGTTTATTATGGGTAAGGTGGACAATAAAGCGATAAAAGAGTACATAGTGTTCAGTTTTTACTAATTTTGGCAACTTAAAAGATAATTTATATTACTAAATTGTTGTCATTATTGAGAGTGTATGTAATGCTATATAGTGTGACATTGTATGGAAGACAAGCTTTTTTTGAAGTGAAACTTCTTTATCGGCGTTGGAAAAAAATGTACTATCACATGTTTCCGTTACGCATCATCTTTTTTTTTGCCCCTACCACGGTCAATTCGAAGGAAGAGTACTTTTTCCAGCGGAGTAGGGATAGCAGGTTGTTTAAGCAGACTTACTCCCACCACCAGACTTGTTTGTATTCATGTCTATGATAATAAAAGCATTGTGTTTAAACTTTATCGAATTTAACTTTATTTAACCAATTTCTGTAAAGTTGCATATAGTAGATCATTTTTCGAAAAATAAGGTAATAAAGAAGTTTCACTTCTTACGTGTGTACAATAGTACACGCACACATGTTTTTTTCAGGTGGGGTAAATGCATTTTGCACAATACCGGGCCCTTTGCTAGGGATTAGACCAGAGTTGATTATGGAGATAATCCCCTAAAGGGCTGCCAAACAGTAATCAACCGGCTTGTGTGGAGACTCGATACCAACCTACCTCCCAACTCAATACTCCACTAAAACTACCCTCCTCCCATGTGCCCCGCGCTTATGGCAGGAAGAGTGTGAGACTTAGAACGCAGTTACATGCATGCTGATGCTAGCGCATCAAGTGCCTGAGTAAGGCCTGGGAATTAGGGCAAAGTCACTTTGTCAACAGGGGTCAAGATTCCTCTGCTCCCTAGATGCATGAGGGCCCCTGCATTGGTATTTCAATGGGTGACAAGCTAAACCAACAAAAGGCAAGTGATGATTAAGGGAGTTTATCGTTAAATCAAGTGACATTACATAGAGTTTACACATTATATTGTAAAGCATTGTTATAACAAACCCATCAAATGTGATTTATGTTGCACCACATTATATAAAATATGCCTTATAAGTTATAACAAGTTTTTTGACATACTGTCTCATTCTCGGTCTCAATCTGGGATAATTTTAGTTGTTGACTGTGGCCAAATGGACCTTGTTAACAAACTCGCATGACAAATAACGCATTAATCCTATTATTACAATTGCGTGAAACGGTCAATAACTGTAACATTAGCCTAGATGTAGTAGCAAAGCCCTAGTAACCATAGAGACGCATGGAATAAATACTTTAGTAATTGACAATATTTAAGTTTTTCCATTTAACTAATGACTATTTAATACTGACCTGCACAGCAAAAAACTGAGTGCCAATCTCATTTCGCGAATTGCGGCACACAATTTCAATGTTATTATTATTATTTATTATAAATCATTGTTAAAATGTCGCATTTTTAGAAATAAATATTTTTCTTTCTTTTCTTTACCTGATTTACAAAATTTCAATTACGAAAAACTCACCATTCGTTAGCTTTTCTCTTTTTATTTCTCGAAACGATTATAGCTTATATACGTCTAATGCCGTACAAACCTTTAAACATACGCTGCACATGTCTGCAAGACAGCAAGACTTGTTTTTGATTATTAATAGGATTTAACAATTAAATACGTAGTTATAAACAGAAGAAACATATTTTAAACTTTATCTGTTATCATAATCAACATCACAAATACTACGTATGTCAACTTCGTCAACATAACATTATAACATATTCAATTCGATCAATGATCTGACAGTGTATTATCTAAAGGTGCCCACACATTATGGGACGCGTCGGAACAGCGTGCATACTAGAACCATAACACTCTTTACAGGTTGCTTTAAAGCCTATATGTAGCACAGCTGAAGTGTAGGTAATCAGCTAGTGGCATTCAACGGAGTTCTTATGACTTATGAAAACTCAAAAGACCGCATTTGACTATACAGACTTATACAGTTCACATTTCTCACAAAACACAAAATTACTACTCAAAAACTATCAATATACTACAACTATTGTCAATTTTAAAATAATTTTACACATTTTTAGAAAATAAAACTGCACAGCACAACATCCCCTTTCAGTTCCCGCTAAATGTCGGCATTCCGATGTCCATTACGGACAGATTATATTTTTGATTTTGGCTTGTTAAGAAAGGTCTTTATTTCATATAGCCATACAAATATGTCAAATTTCGTAAGGAAACTGAATGAATAGTTATAATAGGAACTGGCCACAAGGATGTTTCTTTCATAACATTACATATTTTTATCCGTGCAGGAACGCAGAAAAAAAATAATTTCCCGTGATCAGGCGGCCTGTAATAAGAGGCGACAAAAAGGCGGAACACACTAAAGAAGCGCGCCGCGTTGTCGCCACCGTTTTTCAACGTGGCGCACATGTTTACCATCCACATATAAAATCGTTATTTGAAATTACAACCCAATAAAATAATATAACAATTAACATAATTATTTATTAACAAAATCTTAGAATGTTATAAATTTTTTCAACACAGAAATATATATTTTTTGGACTTCAATTAAGCTAACAATTTGAATTTATCACATTTTTGAAGATATAGACCGTAGAATTCACTTACTACAAATAAGGGTCTGTTCAAACAAGCGCAGAGTGGAAATCTTATACTAATATATAAAGCTGAAGAGTTTGTTTGAACGCGTTAATCTCAGAAGCTACTGGTCTGATTTGAAAAATTCTTTCAATGTTAGATAGCCCATTTATCGAGGAAGGCTATAGGCTATATAACATCACGCTAAGACCAAAAGGAGCGGAGCACCAATCAAGAATGTTTCAAAATCGGAGTTTTTTTTTTAGTTTTCCACACGGACAATTCACGGGAAGAATCTAGTATAGATATAAAAACACATCTTTATAGCAAACATTCGTATTTTTTTAAAAGATGTGTGTAATTTATGTATTATTGTAATTTTTTTATTGGATTTAGCAGACGGGCAGGCGGTCCACCTGATGGAAAGCGGTTACATCGCCTATGGGCATTTGCAACACCAAAGGTGCTACAAATGCGCTGCTGCTCTCTTAAGGGAGACTGGAACCAGGTCACTAATGCTGGAACACAACTCTAGACCAGGGGTGGTAGCCATCCAGACGGGCGAATACCCTACCACCTGGCTGTGGGTTGTTTTGTCGCCTCTTACGTGAGCCCACCTCAACACAGAAAATTCTATTCTTTCTACATTCAAGTCAGTGAATTTATTATATCTTCAAAATTATGGTAATACATGAGTGAGACAGCGAATCCCACTTTGGTAGCCATTTATAATGATTTCTCATACAATTTTTAACCTGAAATTTCTCACAGGATTGAATTAAGCTGGCAGTCACATAAAATATCCAATAAACCTATTTCTTTGGCTTTGATTGCACCTCCCTTAACTGCATTTGTAAAATCTCAATCTCCAACTCTTTCTTCTTCAAATCAAAAAGATGGAGTTCATCCGCTCTTCTTTTCCTATCAATATATTCTTTTTGCATAATATTAATTCTCACTTTCTCTTCCATTTGATTGAAATAATTTCTTTCACTCTTTTGCAATGGCTGTGATGTGTTATATGTGGATTGGGGATACTGTAATTGACTATGCAATGACTGTCTATTCTCTGGCTGACTATGCAATGACTGTCTATTCTCTGGCTGACTATGCAATGACTGTCTATTCTCTGGTGAACTATGCGACGGCTGTCTATGCGCTGGTGGACTATCTGATAACTGGAAATTTGATGTTTGACTGTCAGATGATTTGCGGTGTGATGATTTTGTGTCTGGCTGTGTTGGTGACTGAGCAGTTGGCATTCTTTCTTCTGTGCTTCCTGTCTCGGCTCCTGACTCTGTCATTAGTGGTTCCTCAAAGGAATGTTCTGTAATAAAATTAATATATTTAGGTATAAAAGTCTATCTCAAGTAGGCATGCTGAAAAATTTGAGATTTCAAAATTATATACATATATAACTTCACGCCAGGTCCCTTGTGGGGTAGGCACGAACAACAGAGCGCCCTTAGGGCTTATTTTTACACACCTCACTTGCTTTTTTGACATTCCTAGCTCTTGTCATGCACGCTCGTCTGTTCTTAAGGCTCCTGACAACACCTTCTGCTAGTACACGATCAATTTGATCATGGAAGGTGTGTCGTGGCCTTCCGCGACTTCTGCATCCATCCACTTTTGCATTGTATATGTGTATTTCAAAAATAAATTACAAAATTACCTTTTTCATCGGAATCCTCAGAGTACTCTATTTCGACCATAAGGTTCTTAGTGACATCAGAGTCCGGGACAACATATACCTCTTTGCAGGCGTTGGCTAATCTACAATGACACTCCTTGGATAGATAGCCCCTTTGGCGTGTTTTCATATTCTGCCAGAGGCGACGTAATTGTTCTGGTCTAGCCTGAAAAAACAAAAAAATAGTCCATAAAATATGCAAGGTGACCGATATAGCTCTAAAGTCACAGTGGTCATTTCTGCCGCAGGACCGAAGGCTGATGGAGCAGATGTACTGTACAGTACTGGAGTTATGACCTCGTCTCAGTAAAGGTAGTGTAGGACGCCTTCCTGCCTGATAGACTGAAGACCTCTGTAAGGTCGCCAGTAGGCCCTAGATGAGGAAGGCAGACGACAGGGATGAGCAGTCCCGACTTGAGGGAGACCTGTGTCTAGCAGTAAACTGTAATTGGATGACGACCGCAACATATCGCGGTCTTCAAGCTAGAGGGGCGTATAAAAAAATGTGTTTTTTTTTATTTCGTCTATCATTTATATTTTTATCGATATACAACCTCTGTTTTTTTCTTAATAGTAGGTTAAATAAAAAAAGAGCATTTCACGTAATCAAGGAAGTACTTTCATAGACACATGCAAATTTTCAGTGATAGAGATACATGAAAAAAAAAAAGTTTTTTGTATCTCCTGAAAAGTTGGCTTATACGCCCCTTTGGCTTGAAGCCCGTGATATGGATATGCATTAAATATATGCATATCCAGTATCATTATTTTCTAAGCATTAAATCCCAGTTGCGTTTAGAGCTATCACTCTTTCCTACTTTTTCTATTCCATTTCACACAGTATCTTCAGGCGAACCCACCTACTGGCCGACCGACCCCACCAAAATACCTGATCTGCTTGACTTCTTCATTGTTAAAGGTATATCCTCAAGCTACCTCAACATCAGCTCATGCCTTGATAGCAGTTCTGATCACTCACCTGTTCTCTTAACTATATCAACAACTGTTCTTACCAGACCATGCAGTTTATCCCTACATAATTATAAAACTGACTGGAACAACTTTAGAGATTATATAGACGAAAAAATTAATCTGAAAATATCTCTCAAAACAAACCAGGATGTTGAAGAAACTGCTAAAAACTTATCGTGGTTGATCCAAGAAGCAGCCTGGAACTCTACCCCGGACATTATAGCCAGAAAAACGGGCGCTAATGTCCCAACGACTGCTTTGAAAACTCAAATTGAAGAAAAAAGGCGGCTGAGGCGAATCTGGCATACCACCAGACATCCTGCTGACAAAAGAGCTTTTAACAAAGCCAGTTTAGTACTGAAAGATTCCATGAAACAATCACAGGAGGAAAAATTTCAGCAGTATGTAGAGTCCCTAAGTGCAACCAAAGTATCAAATTACTCTTTGTGGAAGGCAACTAAACACTACAACCAGCCACAAGTCCCTAAACCACCCATTAAAACAATAGACAATAAATGGGCTCGTACATGTAAAGAGAAAGCAGATACATTTGCTAAACACCTTGAAAAAGTCTTTACTCCAAATCCTGCTGATCCAAATTCTGATGAGAATTCGATAGACTTCACATTAAACCAAGACTTTCAGTTGGCATTTCCAATGAAGCTTACAACTCCAGCTGAAGTGAAAAGAGTTATAACCAATCTCAAGGAAAAATCTGCTCCAGGATATGATCTCATCACTCCGAGATTGCTAAAGGAACTTCCTAGAAAAGCAATTGTTCTCATCACCATGCTGATCAACGCGGTTATAAGAATATCTTACTATCCAGACCACTGGTAAGTGTCCCAGATTGTAATGATCTACAAACCAGGTAAACCGTCTAACTTGGCATCTTCATACCGACCAATAAGTTTGCTGCCAGTCATATCTAAGGTGTGTGAAAAAATTCTCCTGGCTAGATTAGTACCCGTACTTGAGGAGCTAAAAGTTATTCCAGACCACCAGTTTGGGTTCCGCCAATGTCACTCTACCATTGAGCAGGTCCATAGAGTTTGCGACAAGATTCGTAACGCCCTAGAACTTAAAGAATACTGTTCTTCGGTATTCCTAGATGTTGAACAGGCATTTGACAGGGTGTGGCACAAAGGATTGCTCTGCAAAATCAAAACGTACCTCCCACATTCCTTCTTTGAAATCTTGAAATCTTATCTCAAGGGCAGAATATTTCAAGTAAAGGAAGAGGACGCTAGGTCCGAATTACTCGATATAAAAGCAGGGGTCCCACAAGGATCAGTACTAGGCCCATATCTATATACGTTGTTTACTGCCGACCTACCTGAAACCGATTTTGTAACAACAGCCACCTTTGCTGATGATACAGCCATCCTTGCAAACAACAAACACCCTGAAGTTGCCTCAGCAATGGTACAGACACAGCTGAACAAAGTCGATTTGTGGCTAAAGAAATGGAGAATAAAAGCCAGCACTTCAAAATCAACACAGGTCACTTTCACCCTCCGCCAGGGAAACTGTCCTCCAGTCATACTAGGCAATGATACTCTACCTCACGCAGACTCGACCAAGTATTTGGGCCTTCACCTAGATCGACGGCTCATCTGGAAGAAACATATCCAAGCAAAAAGAGATGAAATGAACAACAGATATAGGAATCTGTCCTGGCTCCTAGGAAGATCATCCAAGCTATCGATGGAAAATAAGCTACTCGTTTATAAAGTAGCTATAAAGCCAATTTGGACTTATGGCATACAACTTTGGGGGAGTGCGAGCCACTCCAATATAGAAATCCTCCAACGGTTCCAGAGTACCATATTAAAGTCAATAATAAAAGCACCCTGGTTTACAACCAATGCCGAAGCACACAAGTACTCTGCAGTTCCCACAATAAGGGAGGAGATTGCCAACACCTGCCTCCGATATAAGAAACGTTTAATGGTTCACCCAAATGAGCTTGCCCAGAAGCTATTGCATAGCATCCCACAAAGGCGCCTAAAACGAGTGCACATTCTTGACCTGGATGCAAAATATAGCTCCAATTAAATTAAAGAAAGCAAATCATTGGATGTTGCTTTCTTACACATCATCATGACAACCAAATCATCTGCTTATGGAACAATCTTCCGATCGCAGATAAAAGGACCAATAACAAAAAAAAAAAAAAAAAATTTCACACAGTATTTGGCATCCCGTCAAACTTATGACTTGGTATGCATGTGATCTTTCACAACATGAAGCATACGGGTGTGGTTTACATATATGTCCCCGGAATCATAAGTAATGAGGGGGAAGGGGGGAGGGGGAGAGAGGAAAACGTACCCCTTCTGCAACTCCCATGTGCCGGAAATGTATAGTTCCTGAGTTATTAATGTTTTTGTCAATCTAACCTCACTTCTGTTTTTCACTAATATATAAAATAAATAGTGAATGGTTAGGTCAGTCGGTTCTGGTCTAAACAAAACCTAACCTAACCAACTGTTTAAAACTCCACATATTTAAATTTTCGGATACATACAGTCTCCTATTTCGATAAATCCCGTCAAAAAACGTAAAAAAACGTCTCGGCGACAAAATTACCAGATCATTGTTGTGAATTTCAAACTTCGATAATTAATTGAATATGTATTTTTTCCACTCAAAACCAATTTCAGTTGTTATAAATAAGTCTTAAATATATTCCTAAACACATTAACCATTAAAATCATCCAGGAAATCATCCGGGGACATATATGTAAACCCAACCCAAGCATACAACTGTTTTGATTTTATTATTCAGTGTAAAGTAAGAAGCGGAATAATTTAGCCTCCAAGAACAATACTTACCTGCAGATTAATTAAGACTATAACCCGTGCCAATTGAAAAGTAAATCTAAACAGGCCGCGTAACAACGCCGCGGCTCATTTCAATTTTAACAATACCACATACGATCTATAATCAAAACCTGATATACAATCGAAAACGACTAAAAACTGATTATAAAAGACTTGAATAGCAAAATAACTCACCGATTCCGATATTAAATCCGAAGAATTATACTTCTGTGCAATTTTCACCCAAGTTTTCTTCTTTAACTCTGCGTTTATTGCATCGGTCCTTTTGTTATTGACTATATCCTTGTACGATTTCAATATTTCAATCAATAACTTTCTTTCTTGTGTTGTGAAATTCCTTTTTTTAATGAACATTTTTTTCTACAATGTATAATGTTTTTGCTTTGTTGACAGTAGTATGTTGTTGTAGAATTCGCCACAAAGGCAGGCAAAGGAATCTTAGTCCATACAGCCAATTCTGATGTATAAGTCTTCGTATAATAGCGTAGTTGTATTGTAGGCTACATCCGACGCCATTCAACGGAGTTCTTGTGAAAACTCGAAAGGCCACATTTGACTACACAGTTCACATTTCTCACCAAAACATATAATTACTACTCAAAAACTATTAATATCCTACAACTGTTGTTCATTTTAGAATATTTTTACACATTTTTTAAAAATAAAGCTGCCAGCACAACATCCCCTTTCAGTTCCCGCTAAAAACTCCGCTTTGTTGATATATTTTGATTTTGACTATAGGTCACCTAAATTATAACTAGAATTTTAGACTGTCAATATGTAGGATTTTTCTTGTTTAAATATTCTTTATATATTCAATGTACTCTGTGATATAGTTTTACTTTATTCCTATACCTAACCAGTTGCCTCAATGTTGCTTGAAATTACACAATTATTACAACTTTAATATTTATGGATATACAACACTGGCTTCATAGACGTATCGTAATTCGTATAGCGCAATATAGCGTTATTAAAAAAAAAATAGAAATAGTTTCTTGCGGGAGTTAAAGTTTGTAGTTTTATTTTATAAAAATCTTTAATAATATTTTTAAATATCAATAGTTTTACGATATTAATAGAGAGTTTTAATGATGTGCTTTTTTGAGAAATATGAACTGTGCAGTCAAATATGCTTTTTCGAATTGTCACAAGAACTCCGTTGATTGGCGTTAGTCAAAGATTTGCCGAGTTATACTGAATAATTATATCAGACAAGGCTGTAGGGACTAAGCTCCTTTGCTTACTATTGTAGCGAATTTATACAAGTATAATTACTTATTAAGAAATAATTTATTTAAAATCTTTTTTCGTCGCACGTATTATCATAAAAACAATCATCACTATAAAGAGAATAACAATGAACACAAAAATACATATCAAGATTTTGAGGAAGTGCCTTCCGAGACACGAGTCTGCACCCCTAACCTCTCCTTGGACTCTAAAAGCGTTCCTGTAAGCTGGTCCTTGGGCATATGCTCGTACTTTCTCCATTTTATTTTATTTGATTCCTAAAAGAAAGTAAAGTAATATGATATCTATTGTAATATTAAAAATAGGAAAAAAAAATCTATATGTTTGTAACGAATAAACTCAAAAACTACTGGACCGATTTCAAAAATTCTTTCACTATTAGAATGTGCGTGTGATGGGTTAATCTAATGTTTGGTACGTAGTTTAGTACGTCGAAATTGTGATATTATTCATGAAATAATAATCGAAAGTTTTCAAAGCTTCTTTAGTCATTAGTGGTCAGGAGTAGTCGAGTGGTTGTGTGAATAAGTACTGTGTTTTATTTTTGTTCGCAGACTGGCAGACACGCGAGGACGTGTGAATTGCAGGACGGCCGTGTTAGAGTCGTATTTTGTTATTGTAAAGTATGGAGGGTAGAGGTTAAGAGGACCATCTAGTATTGTGCATAGGGGATAAGTTGAAAAAGTGTGCATATTTTTTAAATTTATTGTAAACAGCAAATTATGGTTCGAAAACTCGTCAAAATAGCGCTATTGTAGGAAAAGGAAATGATATGAATTTAGCAGTTATAAACGAAGTGAAGTGTGCTGGGCTGAAAAATTTAAAAATTATAATTTGGAAATAGTATTGAGACTTTCTCATATTGAGATGTATGTATATAAATTTTAAATTTTTTAAAATTTAAATTGCATTTTTGAAACTTATTTCACTAATTAAGATAACTAACTAAATTATCTGAACATTCCACCATAAGGAGACATGCAATAGTTACGTTTTCGTAAAATGCGCGGTGACAAAGAGGAAGTCTTTATTTCCTTCTTTAATCTAGTATCCTACTCTAATTATTTGTGGAACTATTTATGAATACTTTCCACTTGCTATTATAGGGCCATCGTAATTTGCTGCCCTTACCTCTACCCTCCATATTGTGAAGTAACCATATGACGGAAGTAGTTGATAACCGGATAGAGTATTCATTAATGTAGTAATCGGAAGTCGTATAACCGGATGTCAACGTAGAAGCATTTATTATCGAGCCAATGGATATCGAAAATGGAGTAACCGGAAGTTGGAAGTTATACGGATGACGGAAGTTGGTGATATGACATATATTACAGGATGGTGTCACTGCAGACGCACTATGAGGATCTTATAAATAATCGGGGTTCGGGCAGAGGGGACTAGTCTACAACCACAGAGTACATTGAATATATGGAGATCTACAACCGACAGTCTTCTTGGAGGGTAAATTGTTGCTCGACACCTGACAAGCGTGGAGGCAACTCTTGGAGTTGTCTTCAGTTCCGGCCAGGCATTGGTGCGAGACGGTCGCAGATGCCCTGTTCTCCTGGATTTTGCAGTTTTTTGTCGCGCCTTTTCTTTCCAAAAAGGCGATAAATTGCGAATATAGTTGTGTAGTGTCAGTGTACAGTGAGATCTAGTTCGATTCCGGCGCGAATCGCAGTTTTTTGGCTCGGGTGAGTGTTTTACTCTCTTCGCTTGCTTTCGCGCGCTTTGGCGCATATTACGCAACATTTAACGATTTATTTTGTACATTAAGTACACCCGCGCGCGTCGCTGGTTTCGCACGGGGAGCGGGCATCCAGCAATGGATGCCCAGGACCCAAAACCACCCCCTGGGCTTTCAGGTGCGCCTTGTAAGAGAGGCCACCTGGAGGCCAAGGACGGTTGGCAGGCTGCGGAGATCGGCGAGACGCGTAGGAAGAAGGTCCCGTCAGCATCGTTCGCCCGGCGCAGCAAATCTGCCGCCGGGCCACGTCCAGGCTGCCCGGCTGCTGCCGTTATCACGGCGGCACCTGAGGCGCCTGTCTTGTTAGGCAGGGCGGCGTCCGTGGTGGATCTCACCGTGGATGCCCCCGCTCGTAGGACTAACGTTATGGGGCCACCGGAAGGTCCCGTGACGCGTAGGCCCCCATCCAGCCGTGCGGCAAGTAGGGCCGCACACCTGGATATAGCTAGGAGCTCGTCGCTCGGGTCGCACTCGGCTATCTACCTGGCCGTGAGCGACGCGAGCGACATAGACGTAGGTGCCTTCGGGACGCCGTCGACCTCTGCATGGGCCTCACCTGTGCAGGGGAGCGACGGGCACGAAGGCGGCTTTCGTACGCCGCTGTCAGGTAGCACTCCAGAGTCTCTGGATAGTGCGCTTGACGGTGCCGTTCGCGCGTTCGATTATTCCCGCCCTGCTTCGCCTGCCTGTGGACAAATCGTCTACACGGCGGCCGGAACAGCGACGGTGGGGGGCGGTCGCCCCACGACGACGGTGGCCTATAGCGCGCAGGCCTCACCTGCGCCTCTGCCACTGGCTTGCGACCTAGCGGTTCGCAACGTCGGGGACGGCCGTCCCACGACCCCGGTCGTCGCGCGAGCTTCACTCGCGCTATCGACCGAGGTCGCGAATAGGGAGTTTGTAGGCGCGGCAGCGGCGACCCCTTCGTCTTCCTTCCCTACTGGGATGGGAGTCGCTGTCGCGGCGTCGGCGCCTGCGTGTGCAGCGACTGCGGAGACGGCGGCGACGGCGGCGGCGTCAATGTCTTCGTCTTCGGCGACTGCAACTTCGTCCGCGTTCGCGTCCACAGGTTCGTCGTCTTCTGCGGCGGGCTCGGCGAAGCGGGCTACGTCTTCGGGGACATTTGTGCCCCCTGTACCGTGTGCTCCGGTATTTGCGGCCGGATCGAGGTCACGGTTCTGGGACCGGTCCCGGAGCAGCGACGCCGATTCGGCCCCTACGTCGGGTGCGTCCACCCCAGCGCGCGCGCGCTCGCCTTTGCGCCCCACGTGGGGCGCAACCGAATCGACCGCGTCGGCCGCGTCGGTTCTCGCGGGTGCGGAGGCCTTCCTCCGCACTGAGGGGGGGGAAAAGGGGCGCAAGGCGCGCAAGGCAACCAACGCCAAATTGGCCGCGGCTAGCCAGTGCGCCGCCCTCGTAGAGGACATCACGGCCCTCGGCCCCGGGGAGCTGCGCCTAGCGGCGAGCGCCCAGGTGGCCGAGATCCTTCAGATCGCCCAGACGTCGGGCAATCTGAAGGGTGGCTACGTGCGTCGGCTGAAGGATGCCGCGAACAGAGTGTCGGACATTGTCGACACGCTGGTCACGCGGAATCCGGAAACCGAGGCGTGGAAGCTCGGCAACGAGAATGCGCGTTTGCGCATGGAAGTGAACTCTTTGCGGGAGGAGAATCTCTCCTATCGCAAGGAGTTCGAAGAAATGCGCAAGGCCCTCAAGGCCTCCGCTCCGGCCGTGGAGCCGGCGCCCGCCGTCGTGGCGGCGCCGCCCCCCGTGCCCGTCAAGCGGAAGGCACGGGCGGTCGCGGTGGAGGTGGCGGCGATTTCGGAATCGCCCGCCGCGCCCGTCGCGACTAAAAAATCGCGTCCGACCCCCGCCGCGGTGGCGGGGTCGACACCGGTTCCCGCCGACAGGGCGGAGCCGGCCGCGGCGCCCGCCGACGGGGCGGCGCCGCCGTCCGTCCCACTCGGGCGCGGCGGCGTTGAGTACGATGCGTTCGTGCGCGTCGTGCTCGATGCCGTGGCGCCACTCATCAACGCGAGGTTCGCCGCCATAGAAGACAGGCTGGGCCCCGCGCCGACCCTCCGTCCACCACTTGCGGCCGACGGAGGCAAGGCGCCGGCGCCCAGGCCAACTCCCCGCGCGTTCGCGAAGCCCACCGGAGGGCCCAAACCGGCCACGGCTGCCGCTGCAGTCCGCCGGGGTCTGGGGGAAGCAAGTACCCCGGTCCCGATGGAGGTAGCGGCGGCCCCGGCCGCCGGGGTGGCAGACTCCCCACTGCCACCGACCCCCCCCGCGAGGAAAAAACACAGGGGGGGCGTGAAGCGAACGCTCCGAAAGCGGAGGAGGGCGGCCCGCGCCGCCGCCGCTGCCTCGGCGGCCTTCGCTTCGGCGCCCGCCCCGATCGTTTCGGCCTCTGGGCGGCAAATGGCCCCCGCATCCGCGCCATCGGTGGCGCCCGTCCCGCGCGCCCGACGTGCCGCCCCGTATGTGGCGCCGTCGCCGGCGCCCGTGGCGCGCGCCCCTCACGCCGCCCCGTACGTCGCGCCGCCGCCGACGCCCGTGGCCCCCGCCCCCGCCCCCGTTCCCGAGGGGGGGGCGTGGTCCACGGTCGTGGGGCGGAAAAAGGGTAAGGGGGCGAGGGCCAACGGGCCCCCTCCCCCCCCCCAGGCGCAAGCTGCTGCCCCACCGACGGGGTGGAGGCAGCAACCGCGGAAGCAGGCCGCGAGGCCTGCCGTCGTTCTCCGCGAGCCGAAGTCGGCCGCAGTCATTATTAGACTGCTGCCGGCAGCGGCCGCGAAGGGTGTCGGCTATCGCGAGGTCTTCGCAAAGGCCTCGACGGTGGTCGACATCACCGCCATGGGCCTCCGCGAGGGGCTGAAGGTGGTGCGGACCGCCAGGGACGCGCGTCTCCTCGAGTTCCAGCCGGGACCCGAGAGCGCGGCCAAGGCGGACCGCGTCGCCGAAGCCCTGCGCGGGGCCCTAGAAGAGATGGCTGAGGTCGTCCGCCCCGTAAAGCGTGGGGAGCTTTACGTCTCAGGGCTGGACGACTCAGTCACGGTCGATGGGCTGCGTGACGCGATCGCGCGTGCGGGCAACTGCCGGCGCGACGACGTGCTCACGAAGCACATCGGTGCAGGACCGGGCGGATTGGGCGCATCGTACGTGCTGTGCCCCGTCGCTGCCGCCAAGACCATCGTCGGGTTGGGCTACCTTCTGGTCGGCTTCACCTCGGCGAAGGTCGAAGCACTGGAAGCCAGACCGATACGTTGTTACAGATGTTTCAACGTCGGTCACGGCACCCAAACTTGTCCGGACACGTGCCCGGACCGGACTAACTTGTGTCTCCGCTGCGGTAAAAGCGGACACAAGATGCCGGACTGCACGGCACGGAAACCCCACTGCGCGGCGTGCGCGGCGGGGGGACTGAACGCGGCCCACCCCACGTTGGCGAGGTTCTGCCAACCTCCCTACGTGAGGGGCCAATTCGTCCACTCGCGGGCGAGACCACGTACCGGCAAATCGGGAGTACAGACAATGGACACCTCCAATGCCTAGTACACCCGTAACGACGTTCTTTCAAGCTAACGTAAACCACTCCCCCACCGCTCAGGACTTGTGCCTGCAGGCGATGGCGGAGTGGCAAGCGAATTTAGCCGTAATAAGTGAACCTTATTACGTCCCTCCTTCAGGGAACTGGGTGGGCGATCTCGATGACATGGTAGCGGTGGTGGCCAGAGCCGGGTCCGGCACACCGCTTACATGTCTCGAAAGAGGAAAGGGCTATGCTGTGGCGGAGAGCGGGAGTATCGTCGTCATAGGCGTTTACTTTTCGCGCAACCGCCCCCTGGCGGAGTTCGAGCTTCACTTGGACGCCGTCGGGGCCGCCGTACGCAGACTGTCGCCCAAAACGATCTTCGTGATGGGCGACTTTAATGCAAAGCACCTCTCCTGGGGAAACGTACTCACGGACCCTAGGGGTCGGGCGGTCGAGGATTGGGCTCTTCAAGCCGGCCTGACCATACTGAACCAGGGGTCGGTCCAGACCTGCGTGCGCGCGCGGGGTGGATCGATCATCGACCTGTCATTCGCCACTCATGCGGCCGTCCGCAGAGTGACCGGATGGAGGGTGCTGGAGGAGGTGGAGTCGCTCTCTGATCATCGGTACATCAGATTTGAGCTCACGACCCCCTCCTCCGGTCCGAGCCCTGTTCACCGTCGCCCCCCTCTCCTCCCGCGTTGGGCCCTTACCAAGCTCGAGCCGGAGCAGGCCGAGGAGCGGGCACTCTCGGAAAGCTGGGCCTACCCAGCCGACTTCGCGAATCTGGATACGCAGGCAGAGCACATGCGCAAGACCCTGACGAGGGTTTGCGACGCTGCGATGCCACGCGTCTCCAAGCGGCAGCCTCCGTGCAAGCAATCGGTCCACTGGTGGACCGAGGAGCTGGGCGAGATGCGAAAGGCAGTTCGCATCATCAGCCACAGGCTCAAACGCTGCAGGGCGCGCCGTCCTCCGGACTTCGTCGCGGAAAATGGACTCGTGGGCGAGTTTAGAGAGGCCAGAAAGGCCCTTTCGATTGCAATATTGCGATCGAAAGCCCGGGCTCGGGCCGAGCTCCTCGAGACGCTCGATCGGGACCCTTGGGGGCGCCCGTACCGTGGGGCCCGCAACAAGTTGCGGCCTTGCACATCCACGGTCACGGAAACGCTCGAACCCGAGGTGCTCCGGTCGGTTATCGATGGGCTCTTCCCGGATCCGGGGAACTTCACTCCCCCCAGTATGGGTCCACCCATTCCCGACACCCCCACGGACGAGGAGCCTCACTCCATCTCCGAGGGGGAGCTAGACGTCGCCCTGGACCGGCTCCGGGGCAGGAAGACGGCACCGGGACCCGACGGGGTTCCAGGTCGACTCCTCTTCCTGGCTGCAAAACACCTACGCAGCCAGCTGCGGGACCTCTTCGAAGCCTGTATTCGCGCAGGTAGGTTCCCGTCGCAATGGAAAGAGGGTCGTTTGTGCCTACTTCCAAAGGGAGGTCGGCCTCCCAACGACCCGTCCGCCTACAGGCCCATAGTGCTGCTGAACGAGGTCGCCAAGGTCTTCGAGAAGATCTTGGCGGAGCGGCTTGTGAAGCATCTAGACACTGTGGAGCCGGGGCTATCAGATACGCAGTTCGGGTTTCGGCGGAGGCGCTCCACGATGGACGCCTTCGAGACGCTGCGAACGTTGACGGACGAAGCCGTCCAAGCGAAGGACGTCGTTCTTGCAGTGTCGCTAGACATAGCGAACGCCTTTAACAGCCTCCCTCATGAGACGATCAGGGAGGGGCTCCGCGCGCACGGAGTCCCCCCGTACCTCACGAGGCTGTTGGGCGAGTACCTGCGAGATCGGCACATCCTTTGGGAGGGCGGTGAGTCCGCCAACCACGTGCTAGGTCGGCGACGTGTCGCGTGCGGCGTTCCACAGGGATCGGTCCTCGGGCCTATCCTTTGGAACGTAGGCTATGACTGGATCCTTCGGGTGACGGTCCGGCCCGGAGTAGGGCTGATCTGCTTTGCGGACGACACCCTACTCACGGCACGCGCCGCGTCTTTTGCGGAATCCGTGGACGTTGCCAACGACGGGTTGGCGATCGTCGTAGATCGAATAGCTAGGCTGGGCTTGAGGGTCTCCCCCGCGAAAACGGAGGCCGTCATGTTCCATAGGAAATTCCGGAATCCTCCCCCGGACTTGTCCGTTACAGTTCAGGGGGTGGCGATCAGAGTAGGGCCCACGATGAAATATCTTGGGCTAGTTTTAGACGGGAAATGGCTGTTCAAAGCGCACTTTGAGCAGCTAGTTCCCAAACTTGTGAATTCCGCGGGCGCACTCTCCAGGCTTCTTCCTAACGTGGGGGGGCCGGGGGGTGCGACGCGGAAGCTTTATTCCGGCATCCTGAGGAGTATGGCACTCTACGGTGCGCCCGTCTGGTCCGATTCGCTTCACCGCCACAACCGAACCCTGCTGCACCGCGCGCAGCGGGTTCTGGCCGTGAGGACCATACGGGGGTACCGCACAGTGTCGTGGTTGGCGGCGACTCTCTTGGCAGGCGAGCTGCCCTGGCCTCTCCAGGCAGACGTCCTGTCCAGGGTTCGTCGCGCCCGGCAGGATGCCCTAGCTAGAGGACTGACCTTCTGTCAAGTCGAATTAGAGACGGTCAGGAAGCGGGAAACTCATTCCTGCCTCGTCGCCTGGTCTCGTGACCTCGAACACCCTGTGGCTGGCGGCTATACGGTGGATGCAATCAGGCCGCAGCTGGAGAGATGGGTGACCCGCACCAGCGGAACCCTGACCTTCAGGACGACTCAGATACTGACCGGACACGGTTGTTTCGACCAGTATCTGTTTCGCATTGTGGGCTGCTTGCCTTCCCCGGACTGCCGCCAATGCGGCGCACCCGATACGGCGTTACACACGCTTGTTGAGTGCGCTGCATGGACGCCTCAGCGTTTCGAGCTCGAGACACACGTAGGAGCCGTCCGATCGCTTGGCGACTTGGTAACGGCCATGTTGCACAGCGACGACCGCTGGGAGTCTGCGGTCTCTTTCTGTGAGGCGGTTATGTCTCTAAAAGAGGCCGCAGAAAGGGATAGGGAGCGAAGCCCTTCAGCGCGTGCCGCTAATGTCACCCGAGGCCGCCGGCCTTCAGCTGGCACTCGACGAGGCAGGTACGCGCGTTACTTCCCTCCCTGAGTTAGGTTCCGGTACGAGGGGCCCCTTGCTACTAGGCAACGCAAGGGATTCAGCCCCCGTTTCGAAGTGGGGTGTGTTCTCCCAGGGCACACTCCAGGCACTTTATTGCGCTGGATCGACTGTTGCGTAACTATGTTCTATATCTCAGTCTTTCCTTCACAACAAAGCGCAGGGTCGACGGGAGGAGAGGTTTTTTAGTGGGTATTGAGGTTGTTCGCTCGTGTAACATCGCTCGGAGTCGCCACACTCCTCTGTGTAATCCATCGCGGGCGGAGCGCAAATAAAGCATACTATTGCTAGCGTTATCGCCCCCGATGGATGCGTGCCGTTTCCTAGTGACGGCCCAGAGAGTGCGTAAATCGGTTAGCATTTTCCCTCGCCTCAAAAAAAAAAAAAAAAAAAAAAAAAAAAAAACTCTTGGAGTTGTCTTAATAATTCTGTGTAATAGTGTCCAATATTTAATATTATAATTAGAATAATTCTAGTGTAAACTTCGATTATAATATTTCAGAATGTTATTATTTTGTTATTTGTCAGCTTGAGCTGACACGTGCTTCAGGGAATGCGTGGAACATTATTGCTGTTATATATTTGACAGGTGTTTGCGTGCCTACTTCACTGGGTGTCTATAAAATATATTATTAATAATAATACAGCATTGGTAAAAGAATTTTCAAAATCGAGTCAACACTACAAGAGATCACTTCCAACAAACAAACAAACTCATTATCTCTATTATATTAGTAAAGATAATTATAATAATGTAAATAATGACTTTTTGAGATAATCTTTATATATAAAAATCAATGTCTGTCTGTATGTCCTTTATAGGATCGTAAACCATACATCCGATTTTGATGAAATTTTGTGTGTTTGAGTGGGTCCCAGGATGGTTTGCAGCCACAATTGGAAACGGTAGGTGGCGCTGAGATCGGGTTCTAGAATCCACCTAATCACCTGGACCAATTTTGGTGATTTAGTTTTTGTGTCATGAAACAGTCTTTCAGGAATTCAGAAAATATGGCGATACGAAGTTCGCCGGGTCAGCCAGTTAAAATAAAATGAATTTTTAAGTTTAATTTTTATTTTGTTTTTTTCCAGAATATACTATGAGCACTATTACGCCTAGTGCTATGGATATCAGTAATAGGCCGAGTAGAATGGACATCATGCATCTTCCAAGGCATGTCTTTTGGCCTCTCAGCTCTCCTCTGACCCTGAGAGCATTCTGGCTTTTCGCTCCTCGGTCAGATCGACGCTTCTCCACCTCGTCTGGACTTTTCTTATTCAATTCTCTAAAAAAAAACCAGAATAATTTGCTTAAATATTATCTATGGAATACAAAATGACCAAAAGTTGCAGGGAGTTTTTGGCGGGAACTAAAAGAAGATGTTGTGCTGTGCAGTTTTTTTTCTAAAAATATGTAAAATTACTCTAAAATGAACAATAGTTGTAGGATATTGATAGTGTTTGAGTAGTGTAAATAAAAAAATAACGAAAAGAAGATCGAAATTATGGGTTCCAGAAGATCTTCCGGGTATATAAGCAGTGTAAGGCGCGCCTACCGGAGAGTTATGACAGCGAAGCGACAAGCGTGACACGAGAGTTGGAAGAGAAGTTAAGTACAAGACGGTGACGAGTTCAGTTGAAAGTAATGGAGAGTTCAAGTTAAGTAGAAGTTTAGTGAAGTTTAACAGGAGATCCAGAAACGAGCTACGCGCGGTAAATTCGGAGGTGAGCACCGCAGTAGCAGGAGGTGGTCTATGCAATATTATCGGCGACGGTATTGTGAGTAGACTACTCATCGTCAGTACAGTTGTGCGTGAAAGGGCAACCCTGGAGGAAAGAATTACGTACGGCTGTGTAAGACTTACTGCTACATAATTAATAAGTTCAATACTGAGTAGTCCATGTACTTGCCAAAATCTGTCAATACAGAAAACAGAAAACTGGCGCAATTTTCGTAAGAAGGGGTACAAAGTATTTAATTTTGTGTCACGTGTGATAATTTAATAAGGAAATATGGTACTTACGTATATTATTACCGTTTTTCATGTTCGCATCTAAAATCACAAATCGCGATACTGTTTAAAGTGTATTAATAAAAAAAATACAGTAAGTCATTTGGTTCGGGAAATAGGGCGAAGCTGAAGTGTCGCAGATGGCACTAGTTAATAGATGTAGAACTAGATGGCGCTGACCAATAATTATACATGCTGTTGTTTACCACACATTTCACGTAAACTTTTTTGTAATCTACTCATAATTTTGATCAATAAACCGGAGCAATCAAGTGAATAAATAATAAAGTTTAATAGTGTAAGTGCAACTTAGGTCATCTAGTACACTAAGTAACAAAACTGTCAATGTCAAATGTTAGAGACATGTGTGTGTGAACTTATCTTATACCAATATATAAAGCTGAATAGTTAGTTTGTTTGATTGAACGCGCTAATCTCCGCAACTACTGGTCTGATTTGAAAAATTATTTCAGTGTTAGATAGCCCATTTATCGAGGAAGGCTATAGGCTATATAACATCACGCTAAGACCAAAAGGAGCGGAGCACCAATGAAGAATGTTTCAAAATCGGGGGGTTTTGAAAACAAATTTCACACGGACGACTTCGCGGGCATAGCTAGTGTAGTATATACGTGGTTTTCATCTTTGTGGGTAATAGTTACATATTCACTGGAAAATATTTCACCTATAACCGTACTAAATCGATCATTTTTTTTTTTTTGAGGCGAGGGAAAATGCTGACCGATTTACGCACCCTCTGGGCCGTCACTAGGAAACGGCACGCATCCATCGGGGGCGATAACGCTAGCAATAGTATGCTTTGTTTGCGCTCCGTCCGCGATGGCGTGGCACAGAGGAGTGTGGAAGACTCAGAGCGATGCCGCACGGGCGAGCAACCTCAATACCCACTAAAAACCCCCTCCTCCCTGTCGACCCTGCGCTTTGTTTGTGATGGAAAGTCTGAGATGTAGAACATAGTTACTCAACAGACGATCCAGCGTAGTTAATTCGATCATTAAATCCAAGTTCGCGTAATTCACTGCGGCTTCCTATTAAAAAATCGACTTCCTTTTGCCGTCTTCACTCTGTGAGCCAGAGGCTCCGTCTACATGTGTCTCTAATGTGTCCGCAGCATGAAGTATTTTTACTCACGTTTTATAGTTTATGACGTAGTCATGGTATTCAGACATTTACACGATAAAATTAAATTATTCTTCTTGAATTTAAAATCGATAGAAAATTATTTTATATTGTAAATATATACATAATTCATTCTTACAAAATTTTCTCTCTGGAAAGCCGATCAAAATTTGGTGTCTTCTTGGCGTATTGTCAACGAATGACAGTAAGGAGTTTATAATATAAAAAGTTTTAATACCACATATTAGTGTCAGTCAGCTTGGGATACCACGGTCATTCTTACCCCCGCAGTGCTGGCAGGTGGACACGGCACGCCGCTTTGAATAACGTCTTATGGAGAGCACTTGGCATCATCTCAAACGTGTCGGCATGTGAGGATGGTAGGGTATATCAATGATTATAATCATATATAGTTAGTGAATATGTTTTTTTCAAAAGGTCTTTAATTACAAGCTTTTGAGAGCCTAGATATCATGCAGCAGAGTGCTAGCCAAGACAAGTAAAACGAGCCCCAATACGACGGGTCTATCTTGTTTAGTTCAGGAGTTCCTATGGCCACCTTCCGACTCCATCATCAGATGAGCTCCACGCGATACACATATACGTGCAAAATTTCAGCCCAATCGGAAACCGGGAAGTTGGTCAAATTCAACTTGGCAAGATTCCACTCGAACTTACATACATAGATACATACATCCATTGCATGTTAAATAAAAGCTTGTAAAAGTAAAATACGGTGGTAAGTCAATTAGTGTAAAAATAGTGCGCGTAGTCTATTGATCCGCCGATTAGTATGTAACAATAACATAATGTTACAATTTGGGCCACCTGCAAACAAAGCACTTTTATTACCCGCCGACGTCGTTTTAGCTAATAACATCGAAGCGCTTTTATGACCGTCTTCTTTTGTTTACTTTGTATTTAAAATTTATAATTAGAAAAACATCCCAGTGTATTGTAATCTTTTATGGTAGTCATTAGCCAGGGGTAGTTCTTAGAAATTCAGTCTGCGCGACGGAGAGACATATTGTAATTGTGGAGTATAAAGCACTGCCCCAATGCAGAGGGGCAGTCAAGCGATAATCGCAAGCGAGGCAAGACGTGTGTACATTCGATAGTGACGGATTTTGCGCGTATTATTGAATCGTGCATTACGTTTGTATTGGTTGTGTCCAGTTATATTTGTACCGGTGTTATACGTGTTTGTATAGTTCTAATGAATTCTATAGTACCTCCAACGGCATTTTAATTCGAGTCCCGTAAGTCGTAACAATAAGATTAAATCAAATTTCGAGACTAGCGTTTTCATTGATAATTGCATCACTCATTAGTGTTTAAGAATATTTGAATCATCTATGTCTCATCATTACCATCATCTGTCACGCGGTGCTGGTACCTACGCTCACGTATGGAAGCGAGAGTTGGGTATGGAACAGAGAGCATGAAAGTAGAGTAAACGCGGTCGAGATGCGAGCACTGCGCAAAATCTGCGGAGTGACGCTCGAGGACCGCGTTCGTAATACCGAAGTAAGAAAGAGAGTTGGTCTGAAAGAGAGTGTCGGGGTGAAGGTAAGGAAAGGAATGCTCCGGTGGTTCGGGCATGTGGAAAGAATGTATGATGGAAGAATGACTAAACAGATATACAATGCAAAAGTGGATGGATGCAGAAGTCGCGGAAGGCCACGACACACCTTCCATGATCAAATTGATCGTGTACTAGCAGAAGGTGATGTCAGGAGCCTCAAGAACAGACGAGCGTGCATGACAAGAGCTGTGAATGTCAAAGAAGCAAGTGAGGTGTGTAAGAATAAGCCTGAATGGCTCTGTTGTTCGTGCCTACCCCGCAAGGGACCTGGCGTGAACTTATGTATGTATGTATTAAAAGTCATTTATAATGTTTACCTAACACGTTATTTTATTTAACAATCGCACCTCTATAACTGGAATAACCTGTATTATGACCTCTATTAATGGAACCTTCTGTAAATGAGACAGCTATATTTATACCTGGATATCTGAGACACTAGATAAGTGGAATACCTCTATAAGTGAAACTACATTGCAGGTCCCTTGGTGTCTCACTTAACCAGGTTTCGCTGTACTAAGTAAAAACAAGATAGACACAAATTCGAATATATATATTGTTTTATTTTCACACTTTACAGTAACCAACGCCACGCTTCAACAAAACCCATAACGTATCTCTGTTTAAAACAACGCGATTAACTTATTATAAAGTTCCATGACTTTGTCATATATCATGTTGAAGATGCCTCGGTCCACGAAGTACAGCACCCCAATCGCTGCCGCTCCCATTATGATGAGGATCAGAAAGCAGCACAAGCAGACACAGCAGTTCGCGCACTTCCGACCTTTCGGCTTCGAGAATATGATGTCATGACCCGTCTCCACATCTGAAAAGCTTCTTTTTAAACGAAGGAAGAATCGGTGTCTCTCTTTTCTCTCACCATATCCCAATTAATTGGGGTTGGCACAATATGACTT
This sequence comes from Dendrolimus pini, assembly GCA_949752895.1. Lineage (NCBI taxonomy): Eukaryota > Metazoa > Arthropoda > Insecta > Lepidoptera > Lasiocampidae > Dendrolimus > Dendrolimus pini. The sequence goes on from OX457151.1 coordinate 718,062, forward strand.
TTACTTCCACACTCCTCTACTCTGGCATACATCTTCCTTCACACCACATATCATCATATCATCCTTCACACAATCCATCCATTTTTTTTGCTTTACCTCTACATATGTATCCATCTATCTTGTCTTTCTGTCACATTCTTTTTGTCACGTGACTTTCTTCCTCATCACATGCCTATACCACCTTAGTCTTCTTTTGCTTAGTTTTCCAGTCACGGGCGCAACTTTCAAAGCTCCCCTTATGTACTTATTTCTCACCTTATCCATTCTTGTAACACCACACATCCATCTCAACATTCTCATCTCAGCTGAATGGAGGCGTTTGTGGTTTATCACTTTAGTGGCCCAACATTCCGACCCAAAGGAAGAATCGGCGTGCGCTATAGATATTCGATACTTGAATTTTAAGTAAGGATGGAGTAGGGAGGGAGATTGATCCTTATGCCTTTTGAAATCCAGGAAATGCCAGCCACCTGGCTGGCTGGCATTTCCTGGACATAAGGATTAAAATTAAAATACCCTACCACCTGGTAGGGTATTTTCCCGAGTATGGTTACTACCACTGGTCTAGAGTATGCCGCCATAACAACCTTGAGTTGTGTTCCGGTGTTAGTGACCAGGGTCCAGTCTCACTTAAGAGAGCATCAGCGCATTTGTAGCACCTTTGGTGTTGCATATGTCCATAGGCGATCGTAACCGCTTTCCATCAAGTGGGCCGTCTGCCTGTCTGCTGAACTCCTGCAATAAAAAAAACCCTTGCACCCTCGGACCTATACTGCAATATATGTTGATGTTTTGACTCACGCCATCCCGAGGTTCTTCTTGACATAATCAATATCTAAATGCTCTATAATCGGGTCTAAAGTGGAAACCAACAATCCATTTTTACTAGAGATATAACACTACTTGAATCCACAGAACATAAAATTTTAATTTACATTGAAAAATATGGAGGTTTATTTGTGTTTAATTTTGAATGAGAAAGAATAAATCAAGAAATAACTGTAATTTAATTATTGTTTTTTTTTAAATATTGTTGGCTTCAATGCTAGTGGCACTGATTTTGTCAATGTCAAAGTATATATATATTCTATGGTTTACATTTTCAAAAAATGATTTTTTTCTTCTTTGTTCAATAATAGTCTGGCACAGATAATTTTGTTATTCATAAATTTTATATTACATGATATAATTATATTTTTTAAAGACAGATAAAGGATGTGGTTGATACAACCGTAATTATTATTATTCAATTCCCCATTCTTATGGGGAATTGAATAATAATAATAATGGCATGGCAATGGCAGGCCATGGAATTATGTTCACGTAGCCTTGCCAAATATAATATAATATTTTAATATATATATTATAATATTTTTAAGCAAGAATTGAGTCACCGGAAGCAGTATAAGATATGTGGCCATTTTACGAGAGTATAATACTGTAGAGAGTATAATACCGGGCGCAAATAAAATTGTCATAAAATATTAATAAATAATTATAATAATTATAATTATTAATTATTTATTATTATTTACAATAATATTTATTATTATTTATTTATTTACGCATATGACAATTTTTTATTTTTTATTTGAGATATAAAGCGAATTTTGGTTGGTTATAAATAAAATAACCACGAAGGTTCAGAAGGAGCTTCGCTTCACTTCGCTCCCGTCTTATCCTTCTAACCTATATTAAAAAAGTTTAGATCTGTTTATAGTTTATAATAAATAAATAAAAGGTGTCTCAATTAATTAAAAACCTTTTTCTACACTCATAAACAGATTTAGTTGTTATAAACAAGTGATAAATATATTCCTAAATACATACATACATACATACATACATAACTTCACGCCAGGTCCCTTGCGGGGTAGGCACGAAGAACAGAGCGCCATTCAGGCTTATTCTTACACACCTCACTTGCTTCTTTGACATTCATAGCTCTTGTCATGCACGCTCGTCTGTTCTTAAGGCTCCTGACATCACCTTCCGCTAATACACGATCAATTTGATCATGGAAGGTGTGTCGTGGCCTTCCGCGACTTCCGTATCCATCCACTTTTGCATTGTATATCTGTTTAGTCATTCTTTCATCATACATTCTTTCCACATGCCCGAACCACAGTGTTCGTTCCCATACTCCTCCAAAACGGCTTGACCGATTCTCATGAACTTTGTGTGCATATTGGGTGGGTCTGAGAATCGGACAACATCTATTTTTCATCCCCCTAAATGTTAAGGGTAGTCCACCCCTAAATATTTTTTTTATATATTTATATAATTAAAAAAAATATATGACACAGCATTAAAAAATACACACAACACTAAATTTTCAACCCTCTACGATCAACCGCAATTTTTTAATAGCGATATTAGTATTTTTACAATTTTCTACTGGGATGATTTAGATTTTAATTTGAACCAGGTAGATGGCGCTGCAATCGGGTACCAGAATTTAGGTGTTCTTTTTGTTGTTGTATGTTTTGAAGTTTGTCCCGGAATGGTTTAAATAAACGATTTGACCCGGTAGGTGGCGCCGCGATACTCCTAAACGCTGGGCCTGATTTTGATGAAATTTTTTGTTTGTTCAAATGGATTTGAGAATAGTTTAGATTAACATTTGGTCCCGGTAGATGACGCTGGAATCGGGTTCTAGATTTTTATTTTTTAAAGGCAGGACAACGTCTGTCGGGTCAGCTAGTAGTTTATAAAATATTGTGAAGAAATGAAGAAGTGAAATAAACTAAGAAAGAACTTACTGAAAAATTGTATTCAAAACTTTCAGATCGCGTTGCTAAACACCCAATATTGACTTATAGCGATGACTTCAGAATATTCCTGACTACCCCCGACGAGGATTTGGACAAGGTGATGTATATGATATCGGCCAAGTGCGTGTCGGTTAACACATACTACATACATATCACCACTAAATTCGTATAAACAAAATTGGCACCTATCTATACCCCACCTGAGTCGCAAAGTGGAAGAGTGGCCTAAGCCACAAACTAGTCATAGAGATAATATAGGTATCTTTTCGTAGTGATCTTTGAATCCATAGTGTCCTAAAATTTGTTTAAAATTATCTTTAGATACTGTAACGAGTGCGGGACTCGAATTAAAATGCTGTTGGAATTACTATAAAATTTATTAGAACTATACAAACACGTATAACAGAGGTACAAATATAACTGGACACAACCATTGCAAACTGCACGATTCAATAACACGCGCAAAGTCCGTCACTATATATATATATATATATATATATATATATATATATTATCGAATGTACACATCTTGCTCGTATCGTAATCGTCGCATGACTGCCTCATCCCTCCGTTCGGGCATTGTTTTATACTAAACTATACAATACAGCACTCGACCGTGTGGACTGAAATTTCCAAGAAAACTTAATCCGCACACCTGCGACCATATACGCGTACAATAACAATAGGATGTTTGCTAATTAAATAAACAGCTAAATTTTAAACACAAAGTAAAAAAAAGAAGTCCAAATGCGGGAAGGTAATAAACTGCAGGTGTGCATTGTTCTTTGTCGGTCAACATTAGTATATTAGTAATAGATTTATTTTTGATTGAAGATATCTTACTTACTTATTTAAAAATACCTACTTCGTTATCGTAAATTTGTAGATAAGGCCATTCTTCAGCTGAACGACTCAATTATGTATTTGTGTTCACTTATTTTTATGATATATATGTTTTTGCTTGCTTGTTCAAAAACTTGAATATCTATTAATCTATATGTATATTTGACACTGGCTAGATATACAAACTATCCAAAGTCATATTTAAATAAGGAAAAATACAATTTCAATAAAACAATTTATGTATCAAAATTATTTAATTCCACTCTTCACATACATGCAGCTTAAAATAATTGAATTATAATATACCATACATTTCAACCATCATACAAAATAAATAGTTAATATTAAAATACTGTGAAATAAAAAAGGCAAGGCAACTAGTTCAATACCACGACCATAGAGCAAATAATTTCTTTTTTTAAATATTTATGGCTTGGCAACTAGACCTTTAAGCCAAGCAAAGAATTTCACGGCACTGACCCCCCCATTGAGAGGGGGCATAGTTAACACATTCCATTTAATGCTTTGTAAAATGGGTAATTTTCTAGTATCTTGGTCGTGTTCGCCGCCATATTGGAAAATGGCGTCTAATAGAAGTTGTTTGACAATATCTCCTTTCAGTCTCATTTTACTATAAAAACAATAAAGACAAATGTAAACTAGAGAAAATTTCGTAAAATTTATGCACTATTTTTTTTTGTAAATCAATAGTTTTGGCGTTCGAGCATTGCAAGGTACTGTGCATTGGCTGAATTTTTATATGATAAGAAATTGTTTTTTTGGGGCGCAGCGAGAGATGTCTTTTCTCTGTGATAAACGTCGTCTTACGTATATTGAGCGTTGGAGTGGGAAATAAGTTAAACCCCCTTTAGCAACAATAAAAAAAGAATTTAATTTACATGTTTGATTTATAAAGTACCCAAGTCATTTTAACCATAACGCAAACCTTATGCGTATGCCTCATGGTCACATGATGCTTGGCTGTCTGTTTTTATATGTCTCAGTTATTTCTCTCAAAAACTACTGGGCTTATGTATTTATGAACGAAATTTGACAGCATTTATATAGTGGTACCATGAAGGATGGAGGTAAGGAGAACCATCTCAGTATATTAAAAAGTGTCCACTGAAGGGCAGTAAATTAAGATGGCGCCACAATAGCAAGTGGAAAGTATTTAAAAATAGCGCCACAAATTGGAATATTCAGATAAAAAATTCAATTGGTCAAAAATTTATATACATACATCTCAATACGAGAAAGTCTCAATACTTTTCCAAATTATAATTTTAAAATTCGTTTACAATCACTTCACACTTCGTTTACAACTGCTAAATTCATATAATTTCCTTTTTCTATACTAGCGCTATTTTGACGAGTATTTTGAGAGAACCAAAATTTAATGTTTACAGGTGGACACTTTTTCAACTGACCCCCCATACTTGATGGTCCTCCTTACCTCTATCCTCCATGGTAGATATAGGAGTATTACAGAGAGATATTCTATAAAACCTAATCAGAGTTGTGTCGCCAATTGTGATAGTTGCGAGTTCTTAGTATTCTTCTTCTATACTTTCAAATCACGGAGATGAACATACTTTTCATCCTTGAAAATGTGCCATATACTAAAAAGCAGCAATTGCCTAATATTTGTGTCAACAATTAAACTAGTTTGTAAAACTTAAAGATTTGAAACTCCTTCGAAAATTTAAAAAAGTTCTCGCTTTAATAGATCGTTCCAAATTTGAAAGAGTTTCATGATCATAGATAATAGATGGCGCTTATACTAAATAATATCTTAAACGATTTTAAATTAAAATACATTTAAATATATCAATTATAACATACGCTTTAATTTAAATAATTTATGTTTCAATAAATGGCTCCAGTGAGTTGAATTTGAAACTCAATAATGGCTAAATTTGGATGGTTTTTGAGATTGAAATAATATTTAGTGTTTGTTTCATTTGAGGCCTTCGACAGGTCTTAAAAAACATAGAGATGCTAAGGCTTGTATGATTTCACTCCTCATAGAAGAGGTAAATTAATTTTCAAGTTATTAAGAAATAATAGTAGGGGAGCCCAAGATGCTAAATGTGGAGTTACTCAAGCGTCGTAGGGATCTGTTGGATTGTGAAGATTAGACGCAAAAAAATGTTATATGATGTATGCTCTTTCACTGGTGGGGGGAGCGAAGACAGGTTTAAAAAAAATAGTCTCACAGAAATACTCAAGCGCGTCAAATATTCTAATAGGATGTTAAGTAAACCCTAAAGGAACTTCTATTCAAAAGACTGACGAATTTGGATGCGACCAAAAGCCATGGCCGATTTTTAAAAATGCAAAAAAAAGTTACATTGAAGTACTCGAGCGCGTCAGGTTAATGTACAGACGGTTCAGCTTGTTGTCCTTGTCATTCTGACCCATAATCTGACAATTATGTGGAGGAATTTCACAAATCTGACGGTTTGAAAAATAATTTGAAGCATAAAAAATATCCCCATCCTGTATGAAGGATTAATGGTGGGGCTACATAATAGGGTGCAAGGTTTCTCCTCTCATGTTATTTTGACACGCTCGAGTAAATCCCAAAATCCCCGCTTGGCCTCCCCTACTATAAACTTCGAAAATAATTCTTATAGAAGTAATCAGACACTGAATATACAGGGTTGTATTTGATATTACTCGAGCTAAAAAAAGTGGTAATAATTTTAATTTCTCATAAAAAAAATATCGATATCAATGTATGTGATGTCACATCACTAGGTAATTGCCATCTCGACATGTCAAAAAGTATAGTTTATTTTGGGACTAGTTAACTGCTTTTAATAACTTCGGTAAATTGTCTGTTGTATACGATATTAGCTGCAGTAATATTTCTGTTAAAACTCACTGGCATTATAGACTAGAGATAATCATCCAAAAGTAACTTCTAAGATTTCTTAACCCTTTCTCCAAACTCTGCTTTTCTCTCTTTCTCACTTATACTAGAAGATACAGATATCTCTGTCACAGTTTCTTGGGGTTCATTAAAGAAGATTTGCACTTCGTCATTGTATTTCGAATTAATACTATTTGGTGATACAATAACCTCGTGGATTACTGAACCTTCCTGTTTCAGATCACACTCTGATATGTCCCCTTTGTTTTTATTTATAATCTCTTTGCTAAGTATTGTTTTGATGTTCTTTGTACTTGAAATATCTTGGTCTGTATTTTTGCTGTTGTCTTTAGGTTCGTAACCAAGAGGTAAATCAATACCATCTTGGTTCTTCTGATTAATATCATCATTGAAATTGAATTTATCAAATCGAGTTGCTTGTAGGTTAGGTAGATTTTGATTGGTGACAGAAAATTGGGCTTTTAGTCCGAAATTAGGTGTACTTTGGCTTGAGAATTGGCTGTTTTGATTTGAAAATTGTTGGTTTTGATAATCTTGTAGATTTTGATTGGATACTGAGGTAAATTGAACATTTTGGTTTGTGTTTGCTGAATTTTGACTTTCGATAGATGAGAATGATGTGAATACATTAGGTTGGTTTTGAGTATTGCTTATAGTGTTTTGATTATATTGAGTGTTTTGCGGCAAATTTTGAGCATCAAGTGATGTAAATTGAGTATTTAGAGCACTAAACTGATTGTTGAGGGATGCTATCTGCTGGTTTGCAAACTGCTGCACCTGATTTTGAGTATTAGAATTTTGGTTTTGATATTGTTGGGTATGTTTTTGATTAGGCTGCTCTATAGCATGTAGTATGCTCTGCAGAAGATCTCCTGATAGAAGTTTATCATGTGGTATAGCTGGATTACCGCTCTTGCCGTTATGTTCATCTGATGCTTGTATTTGAACGCTGTAACTCGTCTGACCAGCTTTGACTGGTATTTCATTATATTTAGTCGCTTGATTATTGACTTTGTTAAAATTTTGAGTATTACTTACAATCTTTTGCTGTAATTCTTTCGTCTCTTGATTCAAAGATTTGATTTTTTCAGATGTTTTCAATATTTGTTCCGATACAAGATTAATATTATCAGTTACTTTACTATAATCACGAATAGATTTGCCTTTACTTTTGTCGTTTTTGTCATCGTTAACTATAACATTCTGTATCTGATTATGACTCGCTGTTTGTAAGTCATTGGATTTTTCCGTGAATTGCTTAGTATATAACTTACTGCCTAAAGAGCTTAAACTAGCTACATATTTGGAAGCTAATTCAGCAGAAATTTTATCACCATTTCTTGCTGCTTTAAGAATTGCTTCATGGTATGGACAATGTTTTAGGATCTCAGCAGCATCTAAACTTGACAAATTAGCTAATAATGTACCATCTATAGTTGTAGTTACCACGTTGTTCGAAGAGCCTGACGTGAGGTGATCTCCAACAGTTAATAACGGCACAGAATAAGAATCTACAGGTGATCCATATAAACTACTCGGCGCTGAATGACTTTGGAAATTGATTGGATTATTATTATGCGGCAAAGTGTACAAGTTTGACGGCTCGATTGAGAATGAAATGCTATTACTGTTAGGAGTTTGATAATTAACATCTTTGACGTCACTGATTGGTGGAGGAAGATATGCTGGACCTTGAGAGATATGATCAACATTGTGTTTATCTTTGTGATTTACAATTTTACCAACATGTTCTAATAAACCATCCGGAACTGATTCCCTGAATTTCACAGGATATCGCGGCGTATTTAACCCAGTATGAATAGATGAACCACCTCCAGAATAACTACCGTAAGCTATAGGAAGGTTTGCACCATGAGGCTTTGGTGGTACTCCATATTGGCCTCCTAAAGGCACTCCATAAACACCTGAAGGGGGTATTAATCCTTTAGCTCCATTTATTCTATGAGAATTTGAATCAGAGTGTATAAAGTCTATTGATTTGTCAGGTATAGATGATTGTATGAATTGTAAATCTGCTTGTGGGTTCAGGTTTTCAGTGTAATGTGCCTCGAAAACAGTTTTCGATTGGTCGATATTATTCGAATCACCGCCAACTATTGCATTCAAATCAACATTGGATAATACATCTTGATGGACGTTGGAATATCCTGTGTTAATGTGGAATTGTTGAGATTGATCAATATTTGATAGAGATTGATCGAGATTTATATTGATATCTGGGAAGGGTGCCCCGTATTGTGTTGTAATTTGGCTTACATGACCAGCGTTTGCTCCAAAGTGGCCAAAATTGCCACCAACATGTCCTATATCAACGTTCTGTCCAATATTAGCTGCAATACCAACATTTGATCCGATATGATTGATATCTACACCGATATTGTTCCCAATGTTTCCAATATTACCGAAGTGACCAAAATCGATATCTATAGGTTTAGAGATACCAGGTATTGGTTTCCAACCATCATACAGTACATGAGGTGGTGTAGGAGGAGCTGGTATACCTGGATGAGGAGGTTGAGGATTCGGATCTGGTTGGGGCGGACCGTAATGACCAATATTGGAATCTTGGACTAATAACTCATTTGATCCAAGCGGTCCTAATGGTGCACCGTAAATATCTGGTACAGGTATTGGTTTAACATCCACTGATATGGGAGTACCGTATATGGGTGCCGGAAGATTCAAGCCGAGATCAAGGTTTCCAACGTCCAAATTGTGACCAAAGTTGGATCCAAAGTTTCCTCCAAAACTAACTCCAGCATTAACTTGTGATACTTGATCCTGTAAAGGTATATTTAACGGCGGTCCATAAGTTGCTTTTGGAGGACCATCGTGTAACGGCAGACCTAGTGGAGGCCCATAACTGGTCTTAGGGGGTCCGTATACAGGTTTTGGGGGCCCGTATACTGGCTTTGGTTTGACTAACTTTGGCGGTTTTAATGGTACTCCATAGAAGCTTTTCGGAGGAGAAAACTTTGGTGGATGAGGTTTCTTAGGTGGTCCGTAACTTTGTTTTGGGGGCCCGTAAAACTTTGGTGGTCCGTATGAGACTTTAGGTGGGCCGTACGTCTTTGGGGGTCCATAGATAGGTTTCGGTTTGGAAACTGGCGGTGGGGGTCCCTCGTAGTTCTGCGATGGAAATATCGGGGCTGGGGGTCCATATGCACCTGGGGGAGGATCCAGGGGCACTCCATACACTGGTGCTGGTAGTTGGAGATCTGGAACTGAGAAATTGACCAAAATGAAAATTTACTCAAAAACTATAAATGATGTATCAGATCACAGAGAAAAGTGCCCAGAAAACCGGTTTAATTACCACGCTGAATGATTCTCTGTACGAAATATTAGAATTCTTATAACTACCTTATTAGTGAAAATGTTTAACTTGATAAAAGTTTAAGTTATTACTTAAATTTTATGTATATTAATATAATAATATGTAAAGAAAGGTTACACTGGCCGGCAACCAAATCCTCCTTTAAATAAAAATTCGATAAATATATAGAATTTGACATGCTGAATTTACATCTGGTTTTAGTTTCTTGCTATCACGTATATTTTTTTCATATTTTGCTCCTGAGTATTTTTTGTGTAAAACTTTTTTCTTATCAGTCAGTAGATTTAATTTTCTTTTCCACAAATCTTTAAGCAATATAATATTGTTACGACCTGAATGCCGACAAAAGACAAATTCACACCTGCGTCTGTAGAAACACATTTTATTACCCTTTTGGCATATATAGAGAAACGATACGAATGGTAAATGCTCACAATTATATGTTACTTCTTTCGCCACAAAATTACAATACAATACATAAAAATAGAGAAAACTACTAACAGGAATGAGTTTATTAATTAATTAGACATATAATTCTGATGATTTTAAATGTTTTCGAAGGAATTAAATGAGCTATTGTCATAATAATTCAATGTGCATTTTGTATGTAAAGCAAAAAACCGCTTAATTTAAAACATCAATTTCATTATTTTTTTTATCACAGGAGTTCAGCAGACAGGTAGATGGCCCACTTGTTGTAAAGCGGTTACCGTCGCCTATGGACATTTGCAACACCAAAGGTGCTACAAATGCGCTGCTGCTCTCTTAAGGGACACTGGAACCTGGTCACTAATGCCGAAACACAACTCAAGGTTGTTATGGCGACGTACTTTAGACAAGGGGTGGTAGCCATCCAGGCGGGCAAATGCCCTACCACCTGGCTGTGGGTTATTGTGTCGCCTCTTACGACAGGCCACCCGGCCGCAGGAAATTGTATTCTTTCTCCGTTCCTGCACGGATAAAATTGACGTGGTACAAAGCTTTTAATACTATATTTATATTCATAAGTGTCGAAATTATGAAAAAAAATTACAATAGTTACAAGGAGTGAATTTTCCTATTTTTTTGCCGACCATTGTTAATAAAATATTTTAAATATTTTATTGATTATAAAATATAATTTATTCTTAGTTACAATTCTTGGATATGTACATTAGAATTTTGTGTATGTACATTATTAGTATCATTATTTCACCTAATTACCGAAATACGGCTAGCGCTGTGGGTAAGAGTGAGAGAGGAGGAGCCTGCCTACCGCTGCCGTATGCGTGAGAGAAAGGGAAGGCAGACAGACTGACGCCGTAACGCGTTACGTAACGAAGCGGTTTACCCTCCCATAAAAAAATATCACTTCCAAAGTACCTTTTAAGTTAACAAAATTAGTAAAAGCTGCATAGCCGTGTACGTTCTTTCATCGCTTTATTATCCTAGCCCGTAATAAACTCGACTGTCGGCATCATGCATACCGAAATTTCTAAGAAATACCGAAATTTCTAAGTACTACTTCCTTCATCACCAAGTATCGCAAGATATGAAAAATACAACAAAATCACTGGTGCAGCAAAAGATGTCAGACAAGAATAACAGACTTCTCTCCATTTAACGAAAACTCTCTATAACGCCATAAAAGGCACAGTCTTCAGTGTCGTTATATAGAGTTTATACTGTATTTATAAGAAACCTACTCTTAAATGAAAAAAATTACTTGTGTTAGGGATCTCCCCCGGAGGACCGTATGCATCTAGTGGTATGGGTTCCCCATAGGAGTTGGAGAGACCAACCTCCCGTTTCTGCGTTTGGCCACCTGGAATGAGATACAAGAACCATGAAGCTTAATCATGCCCAGTGTATCGAACTTTATGTACAGTCGTGGGATGAAATAGTTCGCCGGATTTCAAATATTGAAGGGTTAACTTCTCATGGGAGGGTAAACCGCTTCGTTACGTAACGCGTTACGGCGCCAGTCTGGCTTCCATTTCTCTCACGCGTTCGGCAGCTGTAGGCAGGCTCCTCCTCTCTCACTCAAACCCATAGCGCTAGCCGTATTTCGGTGATTAGATTAAATAATTATATAATAAATAAAAGATTTTATTAATAAATAACCTTTCCTTACATTATCATATTAATATACATAAAATTTAACTAACAAGCTAAGCTTTTCTCAAGTTAAAATTTATTAATATTAATTAGTTTAACTTTGATTAGTTTAAGTTATCACTTCTGTCGCGCGTTTTTTATTATTGCAGGAGTTCAGCAGATATGCAGACGGTCCACTTGATGGAAAGCGGTTACCATCGCCTAATAACATTTGCAACACCAAAGGTGCTACAAATGCGCTGCTGCCCTCTTAAGGGAGACTGGAACCTTGTCACTAATGTCGTAACACAACACAAGGTTGTTATGGTGGCATATTCTAGACCAGGGGTGGTCGACATCCAGTCGAGCAAATACCCTACCACTTACTGTTGTTTTGTCGCCTCTTGCGACAGGCCGTCCGGCCGCAGGAAATTGTATTCTTTCTCCGTTCCTGCACGGATAAATTTGGATTTCAAATTTATTTATTGGTTGGAGGAGCATCAAAGGAAGATCTTCCAGCAAGGCTATTTATTGGGACAATCGCATGCCACCTATCGTGTCGGGAATCGTTTGCGATCTCAATTATTGCACAGCGCCATCTATTAGCTCGTAAGTGTTCCTTACCCACACTTTATCAAACGAGTCACAGAACAGACTGTTCCACAGAAAATTATGTTTTAACTGTTTGACAATAAAGTTTAAAATTATTAAGATTAAAGTTGTTTGATTTTCTATCTCGTCTAAGAAGATTATTTAGAGATGTAAAGCATTATTATCGCTTTTAATATTTCTGTTTAGCGTCGTGATTACATCCTTCTTGTTTCTTATTGTTAATCTCAGCGATTGTAAACTATATTTTATAAGGTAACATTTATTAAAACGTTTACAGTACTGTTTTTGTGCTCGTGCAAGCAAACGTCAGCTTTAAAGTGACGAACCTTTTCATACCGCGACTGTACAATCTAGTAGTAGTACAGTATACTCTCAATATCCCATTTTTCCTATCCCAACATCCTAGCCATTCCCCTATCGAAGTCAGATCTTTCTATCTCATCCCTCTAAATTTAATTAATGTACAAAATGTTCAATTTCCATACAGACAAAAATAACATTTTCTTCCAAAAGAAATGAAACTTCTGAAAATTTAATTATATAAATCACAAATAAAAAAATCACTAACACAAAAAGCTACTAATAAAAAACTATTAATACAAAACTACTAATAAAGAACTACTAATAAAAAACTACTAACACAAAAAGCTACTAATAAAAAAGCTACTGTAAACGGAGCGTCACCAAAATGCTGTACATTGCACCCTACAGTCATTCTTTTCCCGCAGGGGGCCTTTGTGGCGAAGCCTTAGGTGAGTGGCGACACCTCGTACCTGACTCCGGGGGCCAAGACAAGGCCCCCGCCTCCGTGCTTGCCTTAGCCAGCTGGCACGGAGTGGAGATCGCTAGAGCTAAGACTCAAGCTCCAGGAATGGAAGCGATAAATGGCATCAAGTCAGAAGTAGCTTCGGTGAACCTGCAGCCCACCTCTCTACACCCCTTAGCCACTCACATCCATGTTGTCCCTGTCTTTTATGGCATTTTTAGGGGCCCATGCAGGGAGTGGCGAGTCACCGTCTGCCCATTTTTCCATGTTCCCTGAACATTGCGACGGGCAGACGCCATAGTCCCCATATTCCCAGACCGCTAGTACCACTAACAGTTCACCCCAATAGCCCGGTACTTTTTGTCCTCATTTACCACAATAGTCCTACACTGGCCGGGGCTTGGCCTTGTGTGCATTATTATATGGTGTAGACAGGGATAATCGCCGGTCAGTGTCACGCCACATTTCCATTAAACTTGTCAAGGGGCCTCTACGTATTGGCCTTCTCATGGCTCCACGCAAGCCCTCCAAAAGTCCGGGCCATTTTTATGGCCCGTGGTCTTGAAATACATACAAATATTAATAATAATCGGTAGACAAACACACATATTCATCCATCCCTAAGGCTGGTGTGCACCGATATTTAAACGACGGTTAACCAAAAATAATCACTGTTTATCCATAAATTTTTGGCGATTATCTTATTTTAACCATCAGTTAAAAGTCGGTGCACACCAGCCTAAATTAAGCAAGTTACGCTTGTGTTATGAGTAATATACAACGTACTACTCTGGGGCCGATCCCAGACACCCAGACCATAGTAAATAACGGAGATAAATACGTTTCCGAAATTTACTATACCGGGAATTGAACCCGGAGCCTTTGCGTTGCACTGAGGTAGGCCGGCAAAGGCTTAACCCGCTCAACCACGAAGGCCGTCAAATTATAATAACCAGTTTGAAGAAATACTTGAATTTGATACCTGAATGCGTGGCTTGAGCGATTAGGTCTTGCACAGTGTCCTTCAAGACAAGTCCTGGGTGGGTCTCCTGGGCTGCACTCACGGCCAGCAGCACACATAGTATGCTCACCTGGAAAAGACAACGAAAGCTGGATTATTCGTGCAGGAACGGAGAACTGCAGCCTGTTGTAAAAAAGGCGACAAACAGCCCACAGCCAGGTGGTACGGTATTTGTCAGTCTGGATGGCTACCATCCCTGTTCTAGAGTAGACCGCCATAGCAACTGCACTGGAACACTTACAAACCGAGAGATGGCGCTGTGCAATAATTGGGGTTGCAAAACAAAATACACAATTACAAAAACAGACCATATTTACAATATTCTATAGGTCATACAATAGGCGGCCTTATCGCTCAAGGCGATGTCTTCCAAGCAACCTAAATGAAAGATATTTGAATCAGATGTACGCGGTGCAGGAAAAAGGCAATAGATACATAAATACTCAAACTAATTTAATAAATAAATATACAAATACATATATACATAGATACAATAAAATATTTCAAAATACATAAGTTATTGTGTATTAGCATGATTATATTTTGTTAATCAGACATAGCTATTTGTGAACAAATAGTGTTTTCTGAGCAAATTTCTAAATGTGGACAAGGAATTGGATTCTGACAGTAAGAGGCAGCATATTCCAAAGTTTGACAGCCTGCACCATAAAAGAATTATCATAATATTGTTACATACCGACAAAGATATGCACACACCTGCCTTTCGTAAAACGCAGTTTATTGCTTTCTTTGAGTTAAGAATTCCTTTGTTTACTTTGTGTTTAGAATTTGTTATTAAGAAAAATATGCTATTGTTATTGAACTTATTTTATGGCCGTCATTAGCGTCGAACTAATCCTTGTTGTTATTGCTTTGCGTCGAAGCTTGCTAGGTGTGCGGTTTAACTCAGTGAACGCGGTCCTTTGTTCTATTGTATAGTTTAGTATAAAACAATGCCCGAACGGAGGGGTGCGGCAGTCAAGCGACGATTACGATACTAGCAAGACGTGTGTAGTACTTTCGATTACCGATATAGTGACAGACTTTGCGCGTGTTATTGAATCGTGCAGTTTATACAGTGTCTAGTTATATTTGTACCTGTTTTATACGTGTTTGTACAGTTCTAATAAACTCTATAGTAATTCCAAAGGAATTTTTAATTCAAGTCCTGTGTAGCTCGTAAGAATATTATGTTCACTTATATACTCATTTCTCACCTAATCATTTCTTGTTACACTATACATCTATCTAAACAGTTTCGGAACAGCCTGTATAATAAAAAATGCCTGTGATAGATGACATAGCATTCGATAGCTAGTAATAAAAAGTTTTCTAACAGTTAATTGCGTGTTTCTTTAATGGCCATTATATTAAATTTTTTTACACCAATGGTCCTCAAACCGTTTTGTCTCCTACGACCCTCTACCAATATTTACTACATTCGCGTGACCACCTATGTTTTCGACCGACTTCAAAAAAGGAGGTTCTCAATTCATTTGGGGCGATCCAGAAATTGCATCACACACGTCACAATTTAATGTAAAGTAATGATATAAATTATTAAACTAAAAAAGCAGTTTCGTAATTAGTTTCAATGTCATTTAAATAACATAAATCTATAAGTAAAAAATTGACTCCAAATCGCTGTCGGCGGAGAGTGTGCCGAAAATGCTGGCCGTATTAAAGTAAACCTAATAAAGGCATAATATGAATAATATGAGATTACTGTTTTACATGGGATAAAATATTTTAAGAAGTGTCATCATCATTTTGTTATTACTCTTTTAAAGATGTCAAAGGATATTCCTTTTATATAAGGAGGTTCTATAGCTTCATCTACTCGTGGAAAGAGTTTTGATATACAAACTCTAACAGGCCGCATTTTCGCGTTGGATGGCAAAGCTGATGGTCACGCGAGACCTCAATTAGACGCGTTGAGAGCTCTCGATAGCGGTGAAAGGCTCCTGGCTCCAGGGTCTGGACTCCGAAAGCCACAAACACGTACCCACTACCAACGGAAACATATTTGCGACATTTCAGGGCAACATGATCACAGGTAGAGTTGGAAATATTTTCAAGTTTTTTGTGAATAGTTCAAATTTCGTCTTTTAAAGCTTAAATATATTTAATAAGACTGTGAAATGGAATGACAAGAAATTTAGGACCCCTCCCACCCCTAACGTGTGACATAATTTATGAATGGTCTCTTATGTATATATATACATATCTTATACTAATATAATATAATGCCGAAGAGTTTGTTTGTTTGCACGCGCTAATCTCAGAAACTATTGGTCTAATTTGAAGCGGAGCACCAATGAAGAATGTTTCAAAATCGGGGGCTTTTGAAAACAAATTCCACGCGGACGACGTCGCGGGAACAGCTAGTTTTTTTATATAGGTGAAGCAATAACTTTTAATTT
This sequence comes from Dendrolimus pini, assembly GCA_949752895.1. NCBI lineage: Eukaryota > Metazoa > Arthropoda > Insecta > Lepidoptera > Lasiocampidae > Dendrolimus > Dendrolimus pini. Next base: position 734,834 of record OX457151.1, read on the forward strand.
TGAAATTGATTTTGATAATTATTTTGCGCTGGAATTTGTGTAGTTAGTTGGTACTATATAAATTCTTTAGCTTGTAAGTACAAACATGCACTGTCATATTTTATCTATTTACAGAAAGTGAAAAATATCTTTACAACATGCTTAAATGCAATTGACTATTGTGGCCCCCTATTTGCAGCTAGCAGACCCCCAGATGCCCGTATAGACCACTTTGGGGACCTATGTTTTACACCGTTTGTTAATGATAGAATATTTTACGAGTATAATAAATTAATCAATTGATTGGCCTTGCTTTCTTACGATATGGTAATCAGGCGGATACAAAGAGATCGAATATTAATATGGAGAACAAATACCTGGCCATACTTCCTCCTCCAGAAAAAAAGGGGTAAGTAAGCGCATGGTAACATTATCTTCTTTACAACTATAAGGGCAAACAAGGGACGGGTATTTTTTTTACAAGCTTTGATTTAACTTGCAATGGATGTATGTATGTAAGTTCGGGTGAAATCTTGCAAGTTAAATTTGACCAACTTCCCGGTTTCTGATTGAGCTGAAATTTTGAAAAAATGCAATAATATGGCACCATGGAGCTGATCTAATGATGAAGCTGTCCATAGGCACTCATGTACTAAACAAGATAGACCCGTCGTGTTTGGGCTCGTTTCACTTGTCTTGCCTAGCACTCTGCTGCTACATGATATCCAGGATCTCAAAAGCTTGTATTTAAAAACCGTTTCAAAAAACAAGTTATTCAATCATCAGATAAACATGTTGAGCGTGGTAATTTGATTTATTGTACAGCGCCATCTGTTGGCTTGTAAGTGTTGCACTACAATACCAGTCACGAAAACTTAAGGAAATATCATGTCATTTGTATGAATAAAACAGTTAGATAGTTTCAGTTTTAAATTCAGTCATTTTATAATTTAATCGACTGATAACTTTATCTGATGATTGATGATGGCCCCTAGCGTGTAAATCTAACGCAGGTGAAGGTGCCTCAATAGTAATAGAGTAGAGCTGGTTATATGTAGCATACCCTACTTTAAAGTTTACTTTCCTTAGGTCTGAGTTCTCAATCATCAGCTAGAAATTATGTATCGAATAATTGAATCGAAATAATGTGACTTAGGGTATAGTCCGAGATAGCTGTTAAGATCTTTGTATAAAAGAAGAACAAGATAATATATACGACATATATATATATATATATATATATATATATATATGTCGGAGAAGGCCTCGTTCTCGTGATATCTTCTTTATTGGTTGCAGGTTTAGTGGGCGTCATCAGGATAAAATGCGAGCATAAAACACAATGGCCACGGTTTATACACTTTTAATTTAGATTTAAAACACATTTTAACATAGTTCAGGGCACCCGCTCATACTTCCAACTTCAATACTTTCTTTAAAATTCTCAAAGGTCCAACTCGACCTGTTGTCACCAACCAAATGTGCCACAAAAACTCCTCCGTCTACCGAAGTAGATACTACTAAAGTATAGAGGGCGTCTGACCCCGCTCCGAGCCATATGCTCTGCTCTGATTGGTCGTTTATTACATTACAATATTCATAACTTTTATTACGTTAGAACGATCTTTAAGTTATAGAAACATTTAACAAATTAAATTAAATTAAGAATTTAAGTAGTTATTAAAATGTAAACAAATGATATTGTGCGTTATACATCCAAACAACAATCCATCCAATTATAGCTTCCCTCCGACATATATATATATATATATATATATATATATATATATATATATATATATATATATATATAATTATTAGGGTGGTCGTTAAAAATTAAATTCTTTCAGACGCCCAAAAAAATCCTTCCTTTTGACGAAAAACTACGGGAAAATTTTTGCTTTTTGATTTTTAACAAAAATAACACGTGCCAGCGGCCAATTTAAGTTCATTTTTCGATAAAATTATAGTTTTTTGGAATATTTGTTAAATTTTGATAAAAAATCATGACGATTTTTTTGGGCGTCTGAAAGAATTTAATTTTTAACGACCACCCTAATATATATATATTAGGGTGGTCATTATTTAGGGTTTGTCCGAATTTTTTTTCACGATAGTCCTAAATCGATTCTAAATCTATTATTAATTTTAACCCCCCCCCCCCCCCCCAATAACCAAACTTTTAAATTGAAATAACAGGGGAAAAAATCTGTTATTACTTTGGAATTTTTTACGTCATGAACAGATGAACAGATCATATCGACAAACAATAATTCTTGTAGAAAATTTAACGCTCTACAAAAAAGGTCTCTTATGTTTTTTTGCCAACTCTAACGGTTTCTGAGTTTTTAAGGTCAATTGTGCAATGTCCACTTGAGCTTCACAAGTAAACGAGTTTGTTTTCAAAACCCCCCGATTTTAAAACATTTTTCATTGCTGCTCCGCTCCTATTGACCTTAGCTCGATGATATATAGCCTATAGCCTTCCTCGATAAATGGGCTATCCAAAACTGAAAGAATTTTTCAAAGCAGACCAGTAGTTTCTGAGATTAGCGCGTTTAAACAAACAAACAGACAAACTCTTCAGGTTTATAAATTAGCATAAGATGAAATAATAAGTTTAAATATATATAAATTAAGAAAATGTATTAGTAAAAGAAAGAAACACTAAAGAGAAAAAGTACATCCTCTTTCTTAAACTATGAAAGGGGCGAAAAAGCGATATAAAAGAAGTGATTACTTAAACTAATCTAAGTTGAACTATTTAATATTTCAATTGCTTAACTTAAGAAAAGCTTAGGTTATTACTTAAATTTTATGTATGTTAATATGATAATGATAATTTGATTTCTGAACGAATTTTAAATTTAATTGATTTCTAAACGACGGGACCAACATCAAATGTTTGACAGGTAGGTATAGTTTCTAAGGGAAAGCAAAATTGTTGTTTTTACTATATTCCAATTTTTTTTCATATTTACTCGCCTTTTAAACCTTCCCTGGACTTCCAGAAATAATTCAAAATCAAAATTAGCCACGTCAGTCCAGCCGCAATTGATTTTTATGTATATAGATAACGGCTAGCGCTGTGGGTTATAGACTGAGAGAGGAGGCGCCTGCCTAACGCTGCCGTATCCGTGAGAGAAAGGGAAGCCAAACAGACTGGGGCCGTAACGCGTTACGTAACGAAGCGGTTTACCCTCCCATAAGAAGTTATCACTTCAAAAAGCCTCACTTAGGGCCCGTTTTTTAATCACCAGATGAAAGTTATTGATAGAACAAAGTATAAAATGAAAATATTCAAAATGTCTGTTGCATGAATAAAACAGTTGAATGATTTCTCTTTTGAATTCACTGGCTGATAAATTTTATCTTGAAAAATCGGCTCTTGATCTAGAAATGAAATAGCGCAACTGGTTTTATTACAGCTCAATGATTTGTTATTTGACCGCCTAGATGACTACCACCCATTATTAAGTTAGATAAGGTTCAGTTCTATTTCTAATTTGTTTGTTAGTAAATATAGTTCACAAATATCACTGTTTAAAAGCCGAATACAATAAATAATTATCTAAATCTAACAACTATTAACAAAAACTAAAATATCCTATAAATAAACATAAATTAAAAATATATATACAATACTTATGACTTTATGTAATTTTTAATGATTGTATTTCTTGTTTTTTTTTGTAATTAACTGTTTAAGGCAATTTTTATTTTTATTATATAAATTATTTTAAAGTGGAAACTTGATTGATATATGTATTAATTTTGTGTTTTATAATTAAGAATATTAATTATTGTATGTATCCCAAACAAATTAAATTAAATACTAAAACACTTAAATATAGGTACAGAAAGAAAAACAACACACATGGCACTAGTTAAGAAAATATATATAGGTATAGACGTAAGGCCCGCACTGCACATGCACTTTCTCACAACACCAGCATCTAACACTTTACATTAGTATAAGTTTAGTATTAAAATTAGAAAAAAATATATTATAAGTTATTATATATATATATATATATATATATATATATATATATTTATATATATTTATATATGTTATATATATATGTTATGTTGTGTTGTGTGTACCTTCTTAAGGTTAAAAATCACAAAATTAATGTCACACACATTAACAAAAATAAACAATAAGCGTGTATGAACTCAAAAAACTTTCATAGTAATTAAGTTGTAAAAAGGGTACGGAATTCGAGTCTGTAGATTTGTAAATTAAAAAAAAACACTAAATTAAAAATAAAAACCTATATTGAAGCCCGTCCATGCCCACCAGACCACTGTCGCTGGGCATCGTACCTAGAAGGCTGGCAGCGTTACCTCTGGATACAGAGGCTAATCCTTTGAGAGAGGTAAGCGCCAGCCTTCCGGTCTCCTGCTGTTATGATTATTTATTTTATTAAGGCTTACAGTCCAATGACAATATTATTATTATTAATTAACAACATAAATAAAAAGTATTGCTAATTACATGCCTTAGCATATAGACTTGCTCAGATTAATTAATAAAGATATGTGTTTGTGTGTATGTGTGTGGTTGATGATGAAGATTGAAAAATTTTTGATTGAAGTTTTTCAATCTTTTTGAGTACGCAACCCCTATACAAGTTTAAACATTTTAGCGACCCCCTTGGGCCATATACAGACACAGATAAAAAGTTGGTAATTTAAAAGAATATGTTTATGTTTTCCTCTATTTTGTTACTCATATTCATTATTAGGGCCTTATACTCTGCAAAAAGCTGCTCAGCTTAGAAAGTACCTAAGGTATTTTAAATTGCTTTTTCCCTTTTGCCGGCGCCTCTAGCAAGGCTCTGCGACCCCCCTTGGGGTCGCGAACCACATATTGAAAAGCACTGATTTAGAGTATGTCGCCATAACAACCTTGAGTTGTGTTCCGGCATTAGTGGCAGTGGCCCGTCTGCTTGTCTGATGAACTCGTGCAATAACAAAATGCCACCATCGTGCGAAGTCAATAAACAATCCGAAAAAAACTTTCACATGCTGATTGACAGTGACAGTTCTTTTTTCTAACTAGGTCGCTATTGTCTATGATTATGAAAGAATCGAACGCCAATTAACCTATAGACAATATATTCGCACGCTTTTTTTATTACAGGAAATAAGACGACGCTATGCGGATATTACTGTTTTGTTCTATAAGCGTAAAATCTAGTTTGTCTTTTTTATAGCTGGAGAATATCAGACAGGTTGACGGGCCAGGAGCCCAATTCTGCTAATTAAATAAATATCTTGTCTTTGTGAAGATATTCAAAGTAAGACTCCATTGCAATAGTGCAAAAATTCGTATTCTACTAAATTAACAATATTGTCTCGATATCGTCGCAGCGGAATAATAGTAGGAAGAAATTAATATTACCATTAGCAGAAATGGCGTGGTTTGTTGACGATTTCGCGGTGACTATAACGACCGTGGTCCCCATGTGGAATGGCTGAAGGAGCATTTTGACCGTTGTGAGCTACAGGAGGAACGCGCCCTATGTCATACGTTATCTATTAATATTTAACGTTGTTAACAATGATGATATTGTCGCATCACAAATGACACATTAAAACCCATCGTTACATCTGCGTGAAATGGCCATTGACACTAATGTTGTCCCAGATGTATCAGGGACAACCTTTATAATTTCAACGTTTTCTGCTCATTTCCCACTTACCGCTTTCCATCTAGGTATCTGAAACAAAAATGATTAAATTATTTTAATAATAATTAAACTAAATAAAACTATATATACAAATTAAAATTCAAATATAAAATCTAGTGCCAGACCGCTGTCAGTTGGGAACGTGCCCAAAAAGCTGTCCACGTTACCTCACTGTACGGCAACGCTGATGCGTTGCCCGAGGTACAGACCAGTCTTTTGGTCACGTGAGACGTCTACCAGGCGTTTCGCTATGTCTCGGTAACGTTTGTGCGCTTTAGGCCCACATGGTCCCAGGGTCTCGATCCCAAAAGCCGCAAATATGTAATCATTTGTACCATTAATAATAATTTCTATTGAATTAGATGAAGTGAATCGTGTAGTAGCATTATTAATTTGGTTGAAAGACACATAACTAAAAGAACGCGACGATATTCAATATTGTTATGACCAAATGCCGACAAAAGACGAAATCACACCTGCATCTGTAGAAACAGAGTTTATTTTTTCTACTTTTGGACTTCTTTGGTTCGCTTCTTTGGTTGAGCTTGAACAAGCTTCTTCCACGTCCATTTTCTAAGCTCTATCGAAACAGACTGACGAGCTCTCGCAACGCGCGTTAGCGCTTGTCATTTAAGCTCTTTATAAATGTGATCGCGCGGTGACCTGCGTTAACGCGCTTTACATGTGAACTTACCCTTAGGGTAAGGGCCAAAGCTCACTAGCTACTTTTAGCATCGGCGATTTTGCGACTGCATCGCGTTTTAGCGTCTCTCTGCGTTCGATCGCGATATCAAAATCGCGCGTCATGCTGCATCATTCGCGAATTTATATACAAAATCGCCGATGCTAAAAGTAGTTAGTGTGCTGTGGCCCTTAAGCCGCGTTTATCAATAAGAGTTGGCTCGGACCGAGTGCACTCGGATGTCTACTCGGACGATACTCTTATTATGTAAACACCTAATCCGAGCGTACTCGGACGCCGGCATCTAATCCGAGTAGACTCGGACTCTGCTCCATTTTTCGAGCTCACTCTGATCATTTTTATGAAAACAAAATGGCGACAACTAAAAATTGTTCGTTATTTAAAATCCGTCTTAAAATCCATTTCCGTGTCCATATTTTTTTCTAGAATAGAATAAATAGAATAGAATATATATTTCTTGCGTAATGCATGTACAAAGTTGTTACAGTTTTTATGGTATCAATGCATTCGGCCCATCATTGGGCGTGCAAAATTAATATTACAGGATTTTATATATCAATCAATATCAATGATTACAATATTAAATTATGTACAAAAAATACAGTCAATGAATGATAACAATTAAAGTTAAACATTAATAAGAATTATCAGGTATACAATATAATAATAATCTATATAATAAAATGTCTACTATTACAGCATGTCAAATATATTTATGTCACTTCATAATGATTTATCCTCCATAAAGGTGTTTATGTTATAATAACATTTGTAGTCAGTAACAATTTTTTTTTTTTTAAATAGTGTAAGTGGCAGTTCTCTAAGAGACTTCGGAAGCTTATTGTAAACAAAGGGCCCCATGCAATAGACACTTTTGCGCATTAATGTCGTAAATGATTTGATGGTACAAACTTTAAATTCATCGCGTCTGTTACGATGAAAGACCTCCGAACGCTGACTAAATAGGTGTGGATTTGTTATGACAAATATTGAAATTTCAAATATATATAGACAGGGTACAGTCAAAATTTTATATTTTTTAAAATAAGGTTCGCAGCTGTCTGTCTCTTTGAGTTTGAACATAGTTCTTAAGCAACGCTTTTGGTGTTTAAATACTGTACCAGCTTCAGTGGAATTTCCCCAGAATATTATGCCATACCTAATATTAGACGATATGAGACCATGGTATGCAGCTAGGAGAGCGTCAACATTTACAATTGATGAAATTTTGTAGAGTATATATATCATACTATTAAGTTTTTTACATAGAACACATATGTGATCTTTCCAGTTAAGTTTTTTGTCAATAACAAGTCCAAGAAATTTTATACTATTAACATCTTCAATTTTATTATTATTGTTTGATGTCAAGTTTATTAGATAAATTAGCAGTAGAGTCACGTTGTCTGTAATGAATTAATTTAGTTTTTTTATTTTATTAATTTAGTTCTCTCTTCGTTTTTTTCCCCTTTCGTGATTTTGAACTTCCGCTATTAACATATAGATGCTACAACTTCTATACCTCGCAGCAGCAGATCAGTCGACGACATCTTGATTGTGCAAGGAGACAAATGACCACAATACGAGTGCACTACTATCTCTTATAAACCACTATCCGAGTACACTCGTATGAAGCCGACTCGTACGAGTGTACTCGGTCCGAGTCGACTCTTATTGTGAAAACGCGGCTTTACAGTTGCGTGCGACGCGCGTCGCCTGTGTCTGATAAAAATGCCATGTGTAAGGCGGCAAGTACACCGCTTAGTGACAGATTCACACCCGTCGCACGTAAAGATTCAGATAACCTAATCATTGACTTTCTATATGATTAACAAGTATAATTATATCCTAAATACATACACTTCTAACATACGTTAGAAACTTAATTTAATTGAAATACCTGAATACCATCCAATCTATATAGATAAATTAAATTGAAGTGTCTATTTGTTATGTCAAAATTACAGCTTTTTACATATTTTTTTTAAATCACTGTGTAGGTTCACATTTGACCATTATCTCGCTCGATTTGAGCGGAGACATGGTCTAAGATCGAGCACGCTTACCTGGAAGGTAGAACCTCACACTCACACGAGACTTGAAGACACCCAGGTTGTAGGTTTAGGGAAAAACAAAACGCATGTGAATGTATATACGGTATATATATTGTTACGAGTTGCAGGACTCGAATTAAAATGCCATTAGAATGATTATAGAGTTTATTAGAACTATACAAACACGTATAACACATGTACAAATATAAAAACACGTGCAAAGTCCATCACCAAATAGATTACCGAATGTACACAAGTCTTAAGTCTTTTTATCCGTGCAGGAACGGACAAAGAATACAATTTCCTGCGGCCGGGCGGCCTATCGTAAGAGGCGACAAAACAACCCGCAGCCAGGTGGTAGGGCATTTGCCCGTCTGGATGGCTACCACCCTCGGTCTAAACTCTAAAGTATGTCGCCATAACAACCTTGAGTTGTGTTCCGGCATTAGTGACCAGGATCCAGTCCCTCTTAAGAGAACAGTAGCGCATTTGTAGCACCTTTGGTGTCGCAAATGTCCATAGGCGATGGTAACGGCTTTCCATCAAGTAGGCCGCTGCTGATCTCCTGCAAAAAAGAAAAAAAGTCTTGTTTCGCTCGTGGTTATCGCTCGACTCCTCATCTTTCAATTGGGGCATTGCTTTATACTGTACAGATGCAATATGTCTGCCCGGCCGCGTGGACCGAGTTTCCTAGAATCGGTTTGTATTTGAACTCCGAGACACCTGGTAGTGATCACAATACAACAATAGGCCGTAAAAGATTCCAACACACAATGGGCTGTTTTTTTAATCACAAATTTTAAACACAAAGTAAACAAAAGAAGTCCAAATGCCGAAAGGTAATAAAATGTGTTTCTACAGGTATGCAGGTGTTAATTTGTCTCTGTCGGCATCTGTCTTGATGTTCCGGCTAATCTGTGAAACGGCTGGACCAATTTTGACGAAACTTTTACTTTACGTAAGGATTACTTAAGGCTACATTTTTTGGGTTCGATTCCTGGCCTGATAAATTTCACAAGCGAATTTTCCTATGTGAACTACGGTCTGGGTAAATGGGATCGGTCCCAGAGTGGTCCGTTGCATATAAGCCATAATGCAAGCATAACTCGCTTACCTAATGAATTTTAAATCTATAGACAACTGCATAAATGGTGGATGCTTTTCGGCCAGGATTCAAACCTGCGCTCTTCAAGTTTGGGACACGATTACGCAAACCACTAAGCTACCAAGGCTTCTATAAGTACACATGATGTCAAATACCGGTTTCCTTGAATTCCTCAAGTGAAAGCCATCTTGAGTGGAAGAAAGTTGACAAGCGAGGTGCTGTTATACGCTTAGGCTCATTACGCAAATGTTTGAATTGTTTTATCAAGCTGGCATGGTGTTCTAAGTACTCAAATAACGAGTTGGTTATTTCTTATATTATTGCATAAATAACACAGGCAGACGGCCCACCTGATGGAACGTGGTTACCATCGCCTATGACCATTTGTAACACCAAAGGTGATCAAAACCTGCTCACTAATTCCGGAACACAACTCAACGAGCAAATGCCCTGGCACCTGACTATGGGTTGTTTTGTAATTATTATCATTTCGATGTAAATATGTCTAATTATTCACGTTTCATTTTTATAAATATTAAACTGTACCGATATATTATTTGTGTTGTATTGTCCTCCGTGACTCCACCTGCTGGTCCCAGGCTGAAGAACATCATTGGCCTTAGCAGCTAGCATTACGCTGAGTCTGGGTCCAATTTTAGGACTTATATTGATACAGTTATCTTTTACTTTACTCAGTGTTGTTAAAATGTTTATTTGTCCTAAATAAAATAATTCTTTCTTTCTTTTGTCGCCTCTTACGCCAAATATGCGTTCTCCGTTCCTGCAAGGATAGATCTAGTACTTCACTACACCACTATATAGCATCGTAATGGCTACCAACACGTTGGCATATACCCTGCTTTTTGACATGGCAAACGCAATGGTCCCCAAACTATTTCGTCTCATAGACCCCTTACCAATTTTTACTGCATTCCGTAGATCTTTGTAACCGATTTAAAAAAGGAGATTCTCAATTTGTTGTGTAACTGTCAAATCAAATGTCACGTAAATGTGACATTGCCTGCAAATCTAATATATTTAAGCTTTAAAACACATTAGAACTATTAACGCAAAACTTCAAAACATTCCCAACTCTTATCTGTTCAGAGCATTGTGTTTAAATTATTAAAAAATAATTAGAATGGTAATAAAACTAACGTCGAGTTAAAATTGGTAAATGTGTGACGTCACACTAGGGAGGGAGGAATCCCACGAGTGTGACCAGCTGTAACAAGAACGAGGGGTTGAAAAATCATAAAATTCGTGTGACGTAATTTGTGGGTGGCCCCTTCGTAAAAAACGTATGCGTCTCGGGACGTCCGACAGAGGTGATAACTTAAGCTAATCTAATCTTGAACTATTTAATATTGAAATTATTTAACTTGAGAAAAGCTATGATAATGCAAGGATAGGTTATTTATTAATAAAATCTTTTATTAATTATAAAATATATTTTATTCTTAGTTAAAATTCTTGAATATATACATTAGAATTTTGTGTATGTACATTATTAAATCTTATTACCGAAACTCGGCTAGCGCTGCAGGTTAGAGTGAGAGAGGAGAGCCTGCCCACCGCTGCCGTATGCGTGAGAAGAAGGAGAGAAAGGGAAGCCAAACTGACTGGCGCCGTAACGCGTTACGTAACGAAGCGGCTTACCCTGCGCAAGAAGTTATCATATAAAAAAAGCTACTCTCTTTTAGGTAGGGCTATCAGGTCTGTTTGCTAATTTCAGCCATTAAAAAACCTTACACAACTGCCGAAATATTTTATTCATTCACTGAATCGAATAATAAATGCAATCAAGAGCAATCAGGCCTTGATTTGCAAATTTTATAATTACGTTGTCATAAAATTGATGATGGAGGATTTATAATATTACGAGCGTAGACGTGTTATTATGATGAAAGCAAACAAGCTGCACTGTGAGAGTCGGTTTTGTTTAAGCAGGGTGCTTTTACTGCGCGGCTGTCAAACACGCAGACGGCTTACCTGACGGAAAGTGGTTACCGTCGCTTATGAACGTTTGCAACTCCAGGGGCGTTGCCAACGCGTTGCCGACCTCTAAGAAGTTAACGTCCAAACTCCCTTAAGCGTCGCAATCAGTTCGGGCTTAGATCAGCGTTGCCAGACGTGTCCCGATTAAATGTCCCGCGCGGGACAGGCTAAGTCCCGCTTTCGGGGATAACTCGTCTTTCTATTACGCATGAACGTAGTATTACGCACGCAGGAACAACAAATGCCATTTGTTTTAGTGCTTGGAAATCAGTGAGCAAGTAGTGAGTTGCGTTGCGTGCGTAATTTAGTTAAATTACATTTGAAATATCACATTTTTATCAAAATAAATTGTCAATGTTTATATTTGTTATCTTTTGTCACGTAAACGTAATTTGAACTCAAATTAAAAGATAAATATTCAAAAATCTTTCGATAATATACGTTTTTTTACTATTTCCCGCTTTCAACGAAAAAATCCCGCTTTTTTCACTCAAAAATTTCTATAATCCTGAAATGGAAAAAAACATGGCAACGCTGGTTTAGATTGTCTTCCAAACAATGATACACTCTATATAGCATTACACCCACTCTCAATAACGACAACAATTAACTAATAAAAAGTACCTTTTAAGTTGCCAAAGTTAGTAAAAACTGCTTAGCTATACGTTTTTTTATCGCTTTATCATCTTAGCCCGTAATAAACTCGACTGTCGGCATCATGCACATCGAAATTACTAAGAAATTCCGAAATATCGAAATTTCTAGTTACTTCATTTATGATCAAGATGAGGCATTTTAATAAGCAAGATATGAATAAAATAAGTAAAAAAAGCCAGCCTTCTGGCACTTTAACCATAGAAGACGGTGATCTGGGCTCAGTATTCTACTTATAGTCTTGAGGGACTATGGGTAGAATACAATACAAATAAGTTAAGTTTTCTTACATTGTATTCAATATCATAGTATTTATTGTATAGAAATAACTAAACTAAATTATAAATAAATTACACTACGAACAAAGACTTAGAAATTAAATACTACTATAAACATATTTACAAGTAAAAGATGTAGTCCAGATAGCTGTCGGTGGGGAGCGTTCCCAAAATGCTGGCCGCGTTCCCTCGTTGTATGGCAACGCTTATTCGTTGCCCTAAATATAGGCCAGTCCTTTGTATTCAATTGTATTATGTAATTTTATAATTGCTCTGAATATAATGTTATTAATTTTATTGTAAATATATATTTAATTATATTTTTAATGTAAAAATACAACAAAATTACTGGTGCAGCAAAAGACGTCACGCAAAAATAACAGACTTCTCTCCATTTAACGACAACTCTCTATAACACCATAACATTCAATGTCGTTATATAGAGTTTCCACTGTATTTCCATTTTACCTTTAAATACCTCTATTCTTTAGTTTTTACAATTCGGCAACTGGATAGTTGCATCGTGCATCGTCGTTTATATGGTGTATTCCAGTTGTTTTCAATGTACAGAGACGTTATTTGTAGAATCTTCTAATATTATAGATATTTTCTTGCTTTCTTTACTGTTGCATATTCTTTTTCTGTACAACTATTTAGATATATTTCTATACACAGATTCAATCCCCTTATTCCCGTACTCGGTGACAATACGCTGTTTCAAGTAAAAACCTCGTTGTGGGTTATTTTTTACAGTTATTTATGGGTTACTTTACCACTTCTTCCTTAAAAGGACTTTTTGGGTAAGAACTTCACTAATCAGTTGCGGAGCAGTTTCTTAAAATTGAAGAAACGATTATAAGTAAGGACATAACATTTGCTTGCCATTTTAAAATTATATTCTTTGACGGTCACAAAGCTAAATATTGCATGTATTAAAACGTATAATTTCACGAGTCATCACTGCAACACTTACTTTCTTTAGTTATTACATTCGGCAACTGAACCCCGATCGTACAATTCCGGTATGAGATTCGAAACCCGAAATGCACACGGCGGGCCGCAGCCTCGATCGAAAGCGCGTGTGGAACGAAACCTGTTATTGGATTACGTAACCAAAGTCACTTTCCTGTCCGCGCGGACTTTCTAATCTCGAGATGAACGCAACGTGCGCAACTGAACGACCTCGAATCTGTGCAAGGTGTTTCTCCCGTGTAGGGGGCGCGCGCAACGACAGTGAGCACTGTCATCGATGCACAGTCGGGTCATTAATTCTGTCACAAACACTATTGATGGTCGCTTACATTTTAACGCACGTTTAATTGCGTTTTTTTTTATTGCAGGATTCAACAGACAGGCAGACTGCCCACTTGATGGAAAGCGGTTACCATCACGTATGGACATTTGCAACACCAAAGGTGCTACAAATGCGCTGCTGCTCTCTTAAGAGACTGGAACTTGGTCACTAATGCCGGAACACAACTCGAGGTTGTTATGGTGACATACTCTAGACCTGGGGTGGTAGTCATCCAGTCGGACAAATGCCCTACCACCTGGCTGTGGGTCGTTTTGTCGCCTCTTACGACAGGCCGCCCGACCGCAGGAAATTATATTCTTTCTCCGTTCCTGCACGGATAATTGCGTTACATACAACTAATGTTAAAATTCAACATATGCCGCGATGATAAGGGGCCCTCCCCCCGTCCTTGTCACAGCTGGTCAGATTCGTGAGACTCCCCCCTCCCTAGTGTGACATGACATATTTTGCAATTTTACATCGAGAAATTATTCAATTAAAACAGCAATTTCTTATTTATTTTATAAATTTTTGTTTAAGTAATATAAAGAAAATCAATTTTTAGCTAGACGTGTTCCTGGGGAGTTTCTTGCCGCTTCTTCTCCTCAACAGCAATAACACGTTGCGAAGCGGTGTACATAGACTAGGAAGTAAAATTCAATTTTAACCTATATGTATGACCTTCAAAAAATGTTCTCCAGTGGAACTTATTTTGAATAAAAGCTTTTGAATTTGAATATTTATTTCTACTTAAATTATCTTTTAATAACAATTTCCTGCGGCCGGGCGGCCTGTCGTAAGAGGCGACCAAACAACCCACAGCCAGGTGGTAGGGCATTTGCCCAACTGGATGGCTACCACCCCTGGTCTAGAGTATGTCGCCATAACAACCTTGTTTTCCGGCATTAGTGACCAGGTTCCAGCCTCCCTTAAGAGAGCAGCAAATGTTCATAGGCGATGGTAACCGCTTTCCTTCAAGTGGGCCGTCTGCCTGACTGCTGAACGCCTGCAATAATTTTTGAAGTGAGAACTTCTTATAGGAGGGTAAAACGCTTCGTTACGTAACGCGTTACGCCGCCAGTCTGTCTGGCTTCCCTTTCTCTCACGCATACGGCAGCGGTAGGCACACTCCTCCTCTCTCACTCTTAGCCACAGCGCTAGCCGTATTTCGGTAATTAGATTAAATAATGATACTAATAATGTACATACACAAAATTCTAATGTATATATTCAAGAATTGTAACTAAGAATAAAATATATTTTATAATCAATTAAAGATTTTATTAACAAATAACCTTTCCTTACATTATCATATTAATATACATAATATTCAAGTAATAACCTATGCTTTTCTCAAGTTAAACAATATTAACTAGTTCAACTTATTTTTTTAAGCCACGACTTACATTATACGACTTAATATTTATGAATCAGTTTTATCTATCGAGAAACGTTTATAATTACGAAACCTGTCAAACGGTAACTAAGTTAGCTTATATAATATCCAATAACAATACAATTTATGTATGGAACCATCCTTATTACTAACTTACAATATAAACGGAAGGTACCCATTGGAAAGGTTAAAAAGATTTAACCGTGAAGCAATAAACACAAATCACTTCCGTTACATCACCATACAATTAATGATATTTTATAACTCCGTATATAAAATAGCCGAGACGTACGGATTGCATAACCGTCGTCGTTAAGAACCGAGAGCCACTATCAATAGACTTGATAACAATCTATGACCAATGCATAAAGATGGCTACCCACCACCCACAACACTTGCTAGTCGGGACATTAAACTTAATCTATACAGATAAATCAAATTGAAGTGATATGAAAATATGTACGTCATTTTTATCAAAAAATATTTTTGAAGTGATAGCTTCATTACGTAACGCGTTACGGCGCTAGTCTGGCTCCCCTTTTTCTCACTCTAACCCACAGCGCTCGCCGTATTTCGGACAGACTCTTACTATATATTTATAAATTATTGAAATCAAAAGCGCCGCCTAGAGCCGCGCGCTTCGGGTGCGTGTGGAACTCTTGCGCCAAACGGCAAAAGGGATCTCCTCCATTAAAGGAGGAGGCCGAACAAACCACCCACTAAACCTACCTGGGTCCCTATGAGAGCATATGTGTAGAATGTCAGAGACGTAAAACGTAGCTAAACTCGTTAGTGCGCCGATTTGTAGTAAGCTCCAGGAAGTAGCGCCGTACTACGTACAGTATATTAATAAACAATATATTGTTAATCAAACTACGTTTATAAATTTAGAATTATTATAGTTTTTTTTTTAATTGACATGTAAGTACCAAATATTTGTATGACCATATTTCGGTCAAATACAGTGAGATCAACTCGATATGTAAACCATCTTTTGTACTATTACCTGTATTTCAACAAATAAAGATTCATTCATTCATTCATTCAGTAGAGGTGATTCCATCGATACCCCCGTAAGCAGTGGCCCTCTACCACGGATAATGGGAAACCGGATAAAAAACGTTGTTTTCGAACCCCCATGCAATTAAATAGACGACAGTAGAAAGCTATCTGCACCGTCAACATTCTTCCATGTACCTTTTTGTTGAAGCAGGAAAGAACACATTCCGTACACTACTGGGTTCTTTGTGGGGGTTAGACCTTACGCGAGATTAACCGCGTGTGTGGGACTTTGATACAGACGTTCTCAACTACACCACTAAACCTGAATACCATAATATTTTCTTACCATGTTCATCCGGCATCAAGCCCTGTGTTACCCCGGTAAGCAAAGTGACCCACTTCACCAACAGAGGTTAGTTTGGACCTGTGATGGAATCACGGGAGATTTTGTGCATCTTTGCGCCTGACTGACGGCGGCACCCGTGAGTCGCATGCGCACCTCGTTTTTTTTTTTAATGATGTAGCAAAGCAGACAGGCAGACGGCTATTAGCAATACTAGAGGTGCTTTATCTATCAATCTTTCTTCTATATAAATAAAACTGAATGTTGCTAAGAGCAAAATTCGAGAACGGCTCGACCGAATCGGCTATTTTTTTTTCGTATGTTCCTTAAGATACATGGAAAGTTTTAATAAAGAATAAAAATGCGTGGACAATATTAAAAACATCACTTTCCTTTTCACACAAAAGATGTCAAACAGTAGCTGATTGCAGCGCCAGTTAAACGAGAGGTGCTTTATCTATCTATCTATCTTCTAATACTTATAATAAAATTGTAGAGGTCGAATTTCTGTACAATAAAAAAAATTGCTAAAAACCGAGTCAGGGGTATGTAAGAAGTGAAATAGAATTTAGATTTTTTTAGAATTTTTTATTTCTCTGTTTGTCTGTCTGTTTGTACCGGCTAACCTCAGAAACGACTGGACCGATTGACATGAAATTTTGTATGGCGATAGCTTATATGCCTGGTCAACATACAGGATACTTTTGATCCCGAAAAATTAAATAGTTCCCGTGGGATAGTTAAAAAGCTTTAATTACTTAAACAGCTTATAACAGACTTAAAATAATTTCTCTGCAACGTAACATAATAGAAGCGGATAATTTGACAGGGTGTGGTGTCAGTGAGAGAGTTTTATCTTATATATATATAATATATAAAGCAGATAAGTTTGTTTCTTTGTTTGTTTGGTTGAACACGCTAATCTCAGGAACTACTGGTCTGATTTGAATTTTTTTTTCAGTGTTAGATAGCCCATTTATTGATGAAGGTTACAGGCTATAAACCATCACGCTAAGAGCAATAGGAGCGGAGCACCAATGAAGAATGTTTCCAAATCGCGGGTGTTTTTTAACTTCCTTTCCACGCGTATGAAGTCACGGGCAGAAGCTAATCTTATATATAAAAACGAATCGCAAAATGTGTTGGTAAGCGCATAACTTGAGAACGACTTTACCGATTTTGATGAAATATTGTGTGTGTTTGAGTGGGTCCCGGGATGGTTTAAATCCACAATTGGAACCGGTAGATGGCGCTGAGATCGGGTTCTAGAATCCTCCTAATCACCTGGACCGATTATGGTGATTTTGTTTTTGTGTCATGAAACAAAGTCTTTTAGGAATTCAATAAATATGGCGGTACGAAGTTCGCCGGCTCAGCTAGTTTTAAATAAAGTTATAAAAAGATAAGATGGATTTTCTTATTAGCTCTGGTCTGGGTATCTGATAGAGAACCTACAATTGTCCGTTTGTACTTAATATATTTTTTATTTATAAATATATAATATAATAAATCTATAGGGTTTCAGCGTTTAAAAATGAGAAAATAATTAGAGCGGTAGAATTAAAAAAAAATAGATTTTATTCTGTGTTGTGGCTGCAGCCCTATTGTACGGGCGGTGCGCGTCTCGAATAACTTATTTAAATTCATGTAATTTGAAGAATTCGTCTTACATTTTTAGGAAGCAAAGTGATTCAATCGTATTGAGCAATCTATATACTGTTCGGGGTCGATGCACTTGCATAAGGTCGTGGCTACACGTGTCTTATATTACTATACATGGTGTTCTTATAAATACAGCTAAAATATTATTAATTTGATATCGGAAACAATATTTTTTATACAAATGTTAAGATCGCATAAGTTTCATAAGTAAGTGAAACTTCTGTATCGGCGTTGGGAAAAAAAATACCGTCACATTTTTCGGTTACGCGTCACGTCACATTTTTCCGTCAACAACTTGAGTTTTGTGTTGATGGATTGTGAGACGAGCGTTGTAATATTTCTTTACTTTATTGTGTTTTAATTAATATACGAGTTTGATGATTTATAAATCATTTATTTAGTATCCTACATATACATATATATATATATTAAAGTGATCAGCAAAATTATAATTTAACGTTATTTAACCAATTTCTGTAAAGTTGCATATAGTAGATCATTTTTCGAAAAATAAGGTCATAAAGAAGTTTTCACTTCTTACGTGTGTACACTAGTACACGCGCACATTTTTTTTTATGTTTGCTTGTAGGCAAACTGGCAGACGGGACCATTTGATGGCAAGTGGCTGCCGCCGCCCATGGACATCTGCAACACCAAGGGAGCCGATGCGTTGCCTACCTCGTTGAGACTTTAAGAATCTCTTTACGCCCTTTTTGAAGAGCCCCATGTTGTATCGCTCTGGGAAAACCGCGGGAAGGAATTCATTCCACAGCTCACGTATGGCATACAAGAGCGAGCGCCACGTACAGTGGATAACTTCCAGGTGTCGAGGAAGTGTGGATGAACTCGCAGTCGCCGGCGAGCAGTGCGGTGGTAAAATGGCGATGTATAGGTAGAAATTGTAAATCGGTTCACAATTGACGGAGAAATCGCGTAACAGACGTAAAAAAAACCCATACATTCGATTTAAGAACCTCCTTTTTTAAGTCGGTTAAAAACGAATAAAATGAATAAATCGACTTCAAAAACTAAAAAGTATAAAATAACTGATATTGCAAATAAAAGTATAAATAATTAATATTTTCTAAATTATAAATAAATTAAACTAAAAATAAGCTATAAATAAAAACTAAAATTAAACCATAAAATCTAGTTCCAGACCGCTGTCAGTCGGAAACGTGCCCAAAAGACTGGCCACATTGCCTCGCTGAATGGCAATGCTGATACGTTGTCCAAGGTATAAGCCAGTCTTTTGGTCATGTGAGACATCCACCAGACGTTTGGCTATGTCTCGATAAAGTCTGTGAGCCTCAGGCCCCCATGGTCCCAGGGTCTCGACCCCAAAAGCCGCAAATATGTAGCCATTTCCGATGGCTGAGTATTTGCGGCGTTTTAGGGCCTCCTGTTGTGCAGCAGCTGTACCGGCAGACATGCTAGTAGCTGGAAGATGGGACGCTGCCAAAGTATCAACGCAAGACGCGTCCCATACTAAGGGGCGACCCATCTTCCAGGGCACCAATGACATACCATCGGGTCTCTTGCCATCGTCGCGGCACAGGCCGTTCGGTTCTAGGACGGCAGGTACCCCGGCGGTGACAAGAGCCCGACGGATTATGTCATTAAGTGTTGCATGACGTGAAATTCTACCGGCACTCCTGATGCACGATAACCCATGGTGACCGAGGCGCTCGACCTTATCTCCGCACTGACAGCGGTGTGGGACAACACAGGCTGCCCCTAGGCGAATGCAAGCACTTATTCTAAACGTGTTATCGTCTAGAAAAGTACCTAAATTCGCCGAGGGGAGTGCCTGTAGCCACAAGCCAGACTCCCAACGCGAGACAGCTAGGAGACGAGCACGCTCCGTCTCATTGGCACACGTATCCAAAAGATTTTTATGCACCAATGAGCAAAGCGGGCCGTCCCATAGCTTCTGTGACTTTAGATTTATGGGTAAATTTTGATATGGGCAGGCCATAGACCAAGCATTTCTGGCCTCAGTCAAATACAGGACCTCAAAGTCACCGAGTGACGGATTTAATATTTCACCAATGAGGTCCTTTGTACTGTACACTGAGGATAGAAAGGCGGGTAAAGAAACTGCAGAAATTTTGCGTATACCCAAACCTCCATACCTTATTGGTAGGGAGGCTTGGGTCCATGTACGGTCATCAAAGGGAATGTTGAAAATCGATGAGAGCGAGTACCGAATAACATTATCCAAAGTTGTTAGAATATTTTGGTTTTGCCATATAGGACAGCATCTCAAAATATATATAAAATTTGGCGTAAAAACACAGTGCCGAATAATATAATATGCGCTATGTAAACTTATACTTTTTAAGTTTTCTATCTTTGACTGAAAATTTTGAATTTTGTTACTAACGAAAGTAGAAAAAGACTCCTCAAAAATGGGGCACCCAAGGAGGCTGAGGCTGTTTTTGTCAACAATTTTAAAATTTAGTCCCAAACTATGAAAATCTGATATAATATTAAAGATATTTGGCACCTTGTCACTGAAATATATCTCACATTTTGAATAATTTAGCTCTAAACCAATTTTATCAAACTCGTAAATTAAATATTGTATATCTTTTTTAAGAGTATCAATGTCTCCTCCAAGGGTGCCGTCGTCGAGGTACCATACGTTGAATTTAGAATTTAATTTTTCTATAATGGGATGAATGGCGAGTGAAAATATGGCCGGCCCAAGGGGGTCCCCCTGCTGGCAACCGGTTTCTGAAAAAACTTTTTGATTTTGGTACATTAAAATTGATTTATCAGAGTAGCATTGGTGGATAAAATTGAGAATTCTTGGGGACTTATCGCGCACTTGAGCCAGCAAGGTGGCCCTGTTGACCGAATTAAAAGCGTTCTTTACATCCACCTTCAGAAGAGCTTCGCAACAGTCTCTGGACGTAAAAGTTCGAAGTGAATGTACCGCCGCCTCGCAGCCGCCCTTTATGCCAAAACCTAATTGGCGTGTTGCAAAATAGGAAGAGCCTAAATCCGTTATCTCCCGGCAGCATATCTTGGCGGCAAGGCGGCGGTATGTAGTACCGACTGCTATAGGGCGTATGCCTCCATCTTTTTTATTAAGAGCACATAAATTTGCACCGTATAAAGTTGGAATAACGTCTTTATTTACTCCACCTGAAAGCATTAGGTTAATTAAGTCTGTTATGTCTTTCAGAAGAGTCTCACCAGCTGTGCCAGTACCTCCTCCCAACAAATCCTTTAGGTGTTGGGGAGTCAAGGCATCAAGCCCACCGGCTGAACCACTTCTGAAAGACATAACAGATGTAAAAACTGATTTTGGTGCTGCAACTAGGCTATCTTCAGGACATACTAAGCTGGGGCTCGGAGCTGTCTCTGAATGTGGATGTTTTTCTTCTAAAGCCCGCAGAGTTGTCTCGTTAATGGGAGCAATGGTGTCATTGGAAAACAGAATTCTAGCTGCCCCCTTGATGTCTCCATCAGAAATTTTTGCTTCTACAATAAAAAATAAATCTTCTAAAATAACTTATTTCTAAAGATATTATTATTAACATATATTGAAGAAAAAAAGAAGGTGATCTCAGGAGCCTTAAAAACAGACGAGCGTGCATGACAAGAGCTATGAATGTCAAAGAAGCAAGTGAGGTGTGTAAGAGTAAGCCTGAATGACCTGGCGTGAAGTTATGTATGTATGTATGTAAAAAAAGAATCACTAAATCGGATCATAAATCTCAGAGTAATCGGTGTACATATGGAACGGAATGGAATTTTTTTCATAAAAATGTTCATAAAATGAAAACTACTGGGCCAATGTCAAATTTTTAGGGGACCAAATGGCAGCTATACCGCGTCGAACAAAAAAAGAATCACGTAAATCGGATCCTAAATCTCGGAGTAATCGGTGAACATAAATAAACAAAAAAAAGATTCCGACGAATTGAGAACCTCCTCCTTTTTTTGAAGTCGGTTAAAAACCGTTAAAACGTTGTAAATCAGTCGCGAAAACCTATAAGTTATTTCTAAATTAATTCTTTTTCTTACACCAAATTACATAACGAAAACAAGTGTAATAAACCAGCAAAATTGATGTCTATAAAAAAAAAAACATGTCATACCGAGAAAGCAAGGTGTTTAAACCAGTCGTAGGTGAAAGTGAACAAATAACACATGTATGACCTCGTCATAGGTAATGTGAGGAACAGATGGATCATTGATTGCGCAGAGTTTGGCGATATATTTAACTGTATTATGAATGAATGAATGAAAACACTTTATTCTTCACCAAAAATTAAAACAACATTCTTAAAACTAAGTACAGTAAATGTTGAACAAAGGGCGGTCTTATAGTCTTATCGCTTAAAGCGATCTCTTCCAGGCAATCCCCTAAACTAAGGAAATTAACACAACAGTGGCGGTAAAGACAATAAATAATAAAAGAACATTCTAAGAATAAGTAAAAAGTAAATAAATAATTAATAGTATACTTTATATACTATACAAAAATAAGATATATCATACTATATGTAGAATCGGCAGACTTGCGAGGACCAAAGATATTTAGTAACTATGAGTTTAAAAGACAATATAGATTTAACTTGTCTGATGTTGAGTGGCAGCGAGTACCATAAACGGACAGCCTGTACCGTGAAAGAATTATCAACGAAGGAAGAAGTGTGTACAGGTGTCATTAAGGAGAGATTATTACTAGAGCGCAAATAACGGCAATGAGAAAGATGTAGGAAGTCAAAACGTTCCTTTAAATACGGAGGGAACGACGATCAAAAATGTATTAAAACATTATGAAAGCTGCATACCTTTAGTCATCGCAGTGGACAATTTTTATGCGGCGACCGAATCAAGAAATTCCGTAACGAAAATAAACCTAACACCTCCCACTCTGCCTACCATGCGCGGTGACGGGGGCCTGAGGCGGGCGCGGCGAGCGGAGGCGTGCGGTGGCCACAGTGACCCGCGAGCTCTCGTAACAGTTCCAGGTATGTCAGGTATTGCAAATTATGGACGACGAGCTGCTCCGAAATCGGACGAATACGTAAGCAGCTGTTTGTGCGAAAGTATATAGGTGTATAGGTATCTATCATATCCTTATAATGCCACACTCACCGCATGTGCGCCCCGTGAGTATACATGTAGGTATATATGTATACATAGGTGATTTGTTTTCTTAACGGTCACCACGCTCAAAAAGTGTAACGTGAATTAATATCAAAGAAAAAACTTGAATTGATATTAAAAAAAATACTGCATAAATAAAATAAAAATAAATAATTATAATTGCATAATTTGATAAAAAAATGCTATGCAATAGCTTTACCGGGGCAGTCCCCGAGTGCCACAAGGTTTTTTTTTGTACAGTATCCAGCTGATTAGCCGCAGATGGGTGTTTCAGCGATACCGGGCTTGGTGGGTTTCCCGTCTCCGTAGGAGCGGAGGCGTTTAGCCCGGAAGCAGCGCGCTCGAGAAGGCACCTCCTGTGAAGTTCGAGCTCGGCTTGACCGCTGCGGGGGGAATGACTCTTATCGGATTAACGAACTATTGGCTAGTGATTCGCGGGCCGCGGGAGTGCGCATATTAATAGTTGCTCTATGTCGCTCGCACATCATCCGTCCCGTTCACACACTGTGCTATATGTTGTACTAGCTGTATAACTTGTTAATAGTTGTCTTTAAGGTTACCATTTCCAGAATAAATTAACATCACGCGATCGCTCCCCTGCACGCGCGTCCACCTGACAACGAAGTCTCACGATGGCTACCGACCCCCCCGTGACCTCATCCGCCGGGATCAAGGCGATTTTTGAGAGGTCGTGAATATCTCCTATGCCGCAGGCCACCAGACGCCACAGATGGCCACCTAAAGCCCAAGATAGCCATCGGTCACCGCAGACTGAATAGCCATGTTGCAGACGGTGCCAACGCGACTTCCATGATGGCCACCTAAGGCCGATTTTAAGCCCGGAAATTTGCTATTGATAACCGAAAACTGCATCGAAATAGGTCGAGTAGTTTTTACGTGAATCCCGAACAAACAGAAACACAAAAATCTAACAACAAGACTACACTTTTACAATTTTATAATATAGAATTTCATTGGTTTTTATAACTTGCTAATGATCATAGAATGTGATAAAACGAATTTCATACAGTCGCCCGTTATTCTACTTTTCGGCACAAAAACAATGTCTGGCTTACAATAGACTGTCACTTCCGTTGTGCATATTCTATGAGAACAAGTGCACGTGAAAGCAATTCCATCAATGAAGCAACTTTTATACATTACAAAGTTGTGTTTAACATGTTTTTTAACAATGGCGTAATTTTTTAGTAACCCTAACTTAATATTATAAATGTGAGTTTGTTTGTTACGCTTTCACGCTTTAACTACTCAACCGAACATCATGAAAGGCAACTGGCGGTTTTCAGCCTCGAAGTCTACAAAGATAAAACTTATACTGAAAAAAGTATTATATACTTTTTTATAATCTTTTTAAGTAGTGCCATAATTTAAGAACCTCTCTAACCGAAGAAAAATAATATAATGATAAATGTTTCAAGTAACGGTAATACCTTACCATACATATAATAAAATTCAAAAGCATTGTCGTCTGATTCTTTAAATCGTTATATTGTTACAACTTAGGCGCCGACAAAGACCAATTCCACGTACAGATCTGTAGAAGCACATTTTATTACCTGTCGGCATTTGAACTAATTGTAATCATTTTATGATCGTCTTCTTTTGTTCACTTATTTATTGGCATACGTTTCTATTTATTGTGGAGAATAGCCTATTGTCCTATTGTACTCGCTCATTAGCATCATTAGCCAGGTGTCGCGGATTCTTTTGCATTTGTGAAGTATAAAACGACGGCCTAATGGAGAGAGGGGGTATATTACGTATATATTAATATCTAGTTTGGTTGTTCTGTTGGTTGATTGATTGATTGTTCATTCGTTATTAATATTTGTTTATCTATTTTTTATGTGGCAATACAAAACATCTAAGCCTCTACTATGTCACTGTCAATTGTCATACGTCAGACAAAGCTGCATGGTCTTAGTTCCTTTGCCGGACATTGTGACGAATAAAACACAAATACATAAATTATTCCTTAAAAACATAAATATCGCACAACTTCTGTTCACATCGTTCAATTACAGGTAGAATTAAACATTTTTTGAAAATAAAATTGCACAGTAAAACATTACGTTTCAATTTCCCGCCTAAAACTACTTTTATCATAATGTCAATGATGTACAGCCAGATAGAGGCGGAAATGTAAAGAATTTTTTTTGTAAAATTATAATACCTACGTAACATTCTTAGCAGCAGTCTATCAAGCTCATACGTAGTGAAGCGTGAAGTCGTCAAAATGTTCGCTTGAGTAAATACCATCTCGTATTACACCCATTCACAACTAACTTTCACGCAGAGCGAAACTTGTTATGCCCACAGATTATGCCTAGAGCGTTGAACCTGAAACGCAATACACACGTGGCTTTGCTGAATCTAAAACATTAACTAAGTGATGATCATAATTCCATTATAAAACTACGTTTTAACGGTTTTAAGCGCGGTAATTTAGTAGGTATTGGTTTGTCTTACGTTTCGGCCGCTTTTCACTGGCCGTGGTCACGGACGACAAAGGTGACATTTATCCAACGAGTATTGTTAAAGTTTTATTTAGCCTACCGCCAACTTGTTCATTTTAATTATTTAGTTTTAATTTTGTTTATGGTTATTATTTACTCTATGGTAGCCTAATCTAATTTAGCACCTCTTCGCAACATGTCGTGGCTTGAAGAGAAGAAGCGCCGCAAGAAAGTCTTCAGCAAACATGCCTAGTTCTAAAAATTTGTATAATATTAAAATGGGTGAAAGGAAAAATAAAAGAAATTATCAGTCAAGTTGGTTTGTATTCCGTTGCACGCAGAAAGAGCTCACAGTGGCTTGAGGTCTGGCATTTGGTTTTTGCTGGGTTTGGGCCTTAATAGTTTTGATGATCGGATCTCAAACAGGTGGTACTTGCCAACCATCTTCTCTATTGAAATTTGGGTGTTTTCTGATTTCAATAGCCTCACGCATCATTCTGGGTATGAAACAATTCTCTTTCGTGAGGATTTGTGGGTTATCGAATCTGATGTAATGGTTGGGTTTATCCAGCGTGTGTTCACTGATCGCAGACTAAATCGATAAGATTGAAGAAAACTTAATACATTACCGCGCTTAAAACCGTTAAAACGTAGTTGTATTATGTATACAAGTGGCGAAAACTTAAGAAAATATCATAATTCTATTTCTATGTTCTCTTCTTTTTGAAGTGAAACTTCTATATAGACGGGGTTTTAGGATTTATCTGTGACGAAAAGCGTTAGTCACGTGGAGAGCGGCATAAATTTAGACTAGACGTGATGAGAGGCGGCATAACTTTAGAGTAGACTACGGATGCGTTTGTTGGTTCTGGATCGAATTCAGTTTCTTTGTTTGATAAAATAAAATATGTTTAAATAAAAAATGCTTTCATTATAATGTATCTAACTTAACCAAATCATAATTTGAAGTGAAACTTCAACGGACAAGTGGAAAAACGAATCGCAACAAAAATTTTACTTGAAGTTTTATGGGCAGATTGTTAATGTACTTGTCCAATTTGAAAACCTGCCCGTCAAACTTGAAATTTTGTTGCGATTCGTTTTTCCACTTGTCCATTGAAGTATTTTTACTAACTTTCTTTTCCTTCCTTCTATAATTACATATTTGGGGAATTTGGGGAATAGTGTGAATGGAGCGTTAGGTAAACTTCTAGGCGCTAAGAACCTCAGCCAGAAGGCCCAGCTTGCCATACACAACGCGGTGCTGGTACCTACGCTCACGTATGGAAGCGAGAGTTGGGTTTGGAAGAGAGAGCATGAAAGTAGAGTAAACGCGGTCGAGATGCGAGCACTGCGCAAAATCTGCGGAGTGACGCTCGCGGACCGCGTTCCTAATACCGAAGTAAGAAAGAGAGTGTCGGGGTGAAGGTAAGGAAAGGAATGCTCCGGTGGTTCGGGCATGTAGAAAGAATGTATGACGGAGGAATGACTAAACAGATATACAATGCAAAAGTGGATGGATGCAGACGTCGCGGAAGGCCACAACACACCTTCCATGATCAAATTGATCGTGTACTAGCAGAAGGTGATGTCAGGAGCCTTAAGAACAGACGAGCGTGCATGACAAGAACTATGAATGTCAAAGAAGCAAGTGAGGTGTGTAAGAATAAGCCTGAATGGCGCTCTGTTGTTCGTTCCTACCCCGCAAGGGACCTGGCGTGAAGTTATGTATGTATGTATAATTACATATTGCTACGAGGTACAGGACTCGAATTAAAATAAATGCCGTTGGAATTACTATAGAGTTTATTAGAACTGTACAAACACGTATAAAACAAGTACAAAATGAAACTGGATGCAACCAGTTCACACTTCACAATTCAATGCAATTCAACACGCGCAAAGTCCGTCACTATGTCGCTAATCGAAAGTACTACACATCTTAATCGTATCGTAATCGTCGAGTGACTGCCTCACCCCTCCGTTCGGGCATTGTTTTCTACTCAATTGTATAATAGAACAATGGATCGCGTTCGCCGAGTTAATCTCGCACACCTGCCAGCTTCGATGGCCATAAAACAAGGATTAATTTGTTCGACACTAATTACAACCATAAAATAAGTACGATAAAAATAGATTTTTTTAAAACTTTAAACACGAAGAAATAAAAGAATTCGTTTTTACAACATGCCAGCCATATATTTAATATTAAGTCAAGCGATTTCCGAAATCTTAATATTTCAAGTTGTAATTTTGTATTTAATTTTAATAATGTAGCTTTTTGTTGTTCCAATAAAATAAAATTTAAGTCTGGTGTATTTCACCTGACAATGCAATAATATGGTACCATGGAGCTGCTCTGATGATGGAGTCGGAAGGTGGCCATAGGAGCTCCAGTACTAAACAAGATAGACCCGTCGTGTTTGGGCTCGTTTCACTTGTCTTGGCTAGCACTCTGCTGCTACATGATATCCAGGATCTTAAAAGCTTGTATATAAAAACCTTTTTGAAAAATCATATTTGGTTTGAATTGTTTGTCCAACTTAGCTCCTAGAAGCCTGAATTATAAGTAATAACTTATAATCTATATATAATTATATTAATTCAATACGAGCATTTTTTGTTTGTTTCTTTTACCCTTCACTCTTTGGGCACACATTTTGATACCGGACTTGTCTAAGGCAAGCTACGCCACTGTGCGGTATACAAAACGACTCAAATGCTAAAAATAAATTTACATATTTAATCCATTTCAAAAATAATAAATAAACAAATGATATTAAAAGAAAAAAATTACAAATAAATCACTAAGCTTTCACATATAGATAACAACTACAGTCATTTTTTTTGAGAAATTCGTCTACATTATAGAAACACTAAGTTCCGTATATTAATCGAATAGCCATAAAATTTACATTCGGATTGAAAATACCGAAACCAACGCAGAAAGAATCATTAAAATCAATACAGAAACACATTCTTTTTATTCCAAGAGTTCAGCAGACAGGCAGAGACGAACCACTTGATGGAAAGCGGTTACCATCGCCTATGGACATTTGCAACACCAAAGGGGCTACAAATGCGCTGCTGCTCTCTTAAGGGAGACTGGAACTTGGTCACTAATGCCTGAACACAACTCAAGGTTGTTATGGCGACATACTTTAGACCAGGGGTGGTAGCCATCTAGTCGGGCGAATGCCCTACCTACGGCTGTGGGTTGTTTTGTCGCCTCTTACGTCAGACGGCTGACCGCAGGAAATTGTATTATTTTTCCGTTCCTACACGGATATGTAGATTATGGACCATACATTAAAAAAACTCGACGAATCGAGTAACCTTTGTTTAAATCAATTAATAAATATTTCTTCTTTCTTTTAACTGCTTTTAGTCTTTAAAGTAGAAGTATTTCGCAGCTGACGTAAAGAAGTTACACTTCAGTAGTTCCATCCACAAATTACGTCACACGAATTTCATGATTTGACCCCTCCCCCCCTCCTTGTTACGGCTTTATTCGTGTGAATCCTCCTTCCCAGTATGGTAGGTACCACCTTATCATTGAGGTATTATACCTCAATGATAAAGAAATTATGTCATTGAAGCAGTAGTTTTATACTTATTTTCAAATGTATGAAATTTAAAAGATTTAGTCAAAATAAGTTCCACTGGAGATCACTTTTTGAAGGTCATAATATAGGATAAAATTAAATTTTACCCTAGTCTATTATAGTTATTTCTGTTAAGGAGAAGAAGCGGCAACAAACTTCCCAGCAACACGTCTAGTTAAAAATTGTTTTTCTTTATATTTCTTATTCTATTTATATCGAATTCTTTTCTTTCTTACAGTTACAGTAAGACTTTTGAAGAATGAATGGAGTTATAGCTAAGTGCTATTTCAATAAGACAGACACGATAAAAGGATATATATATATATATATATATATATATATATATATATATATAAGTATATATATATATAAATATATATAAAAATATATATATAAATATATATATTTATATATACATATATAAATATATATATATTCCCGGTACAGCTTCCCTCCGACAGATATATATATCTGTCGGAGGGAAGCTGTACCTGGCAGACGTTATCCTGCCCCTAGACATAAAAATCTAGAACCCGATTGCAGCAACGACATTTATCGGGACCAATTTAAACCATTTTCGGATCCACTTGAACAAAACAAAAAATAGAAAATCGGCCCCATCGTTCAAAAAGACTTTAGCGATGCCACGTACCCTTAGACCACCTGTATACCTATAATCTAAACTATCCCGAGACCCACTTCTACACACAGAAAAATAATTTCACCTAAATCTTGGAACACGATTGCAGCCCATCCACCTGGTTCAAATCTTCTGATTTTTATGTCATGTCATGTTATGTCATTTTTTGATAAGTCAACTCGGCCAAAAGTTATTCGACGTCAAACGAAAATTCACATTCATAAATTACGCTGTTTTCTCAAAAACGTCCTACATTATTTAGTTGCAGGAGCTGATCACGAATTAAATTTCATTTAGGTAGTATATTCATATTAACACGTGCGAAGCCACGGGCAAAAGCTAGTTGTTGCATACATGGGAATTCACAAACTCGCATTATACACGGGTGTGCAAATGTACCGAGCGTGCGACGCCAGACCCAGAAAACACCCGGCGACAGTAAAAGCTAACAATATGCTGTATTGTATTATAAATTTCCAAATTAAATAATGTATTTAAATTTATTCATAGTGACAGTGAAAGTGTGTTGCAGACGTAAAATTCGTTTTGGATTATTAAACACGAGTTAAGAAACCATATATTACGCTATTATAAACAAGATAAAAGTTTAGAATGTTCAAATGGATGTGTGTTACAAGAATGGATAAGGTGAGAAATAAGTTGCATGAAACACCTTGGTCTTCAGTCACGAATATTGAAAAGTGGCCAAAAAGTCGGAAAAATATCAAATAAATTACCGCGCTTAAAACCATTAAAATATCGTTTGAATTATGTGTACCTATAATTCGCGAGAACGTAAGAAAATAATTCACGAATTATTGCTTCAATACTCAGCTGCTACGCGCAGAATGGACATTTTTTAACCGACTTCCAAAAGGAGGAAGTTCTCAACTTGATCGGTATTTTTTTTTATGTATGTACATCGATTACTATGAGATTTATGATCCGATTTACGTGTTTCTTTTTTTGTTCGATGCGGAATAGCTGCCATTTGGCCCCCTGAAATTTTAATATACTTTGGCCTACTAGTAGTTTTCATTTTATGAACATTTTTTTAGAATAAAATTTCCATCCATTCCATATGTACACCGATTACGCTGAGATTTATGATCCGATTTACGTGATTCTTTTTTAGTTCGATGCGGAATAGTTGCCATTTGTTCCCCTTAAAATTTGATATAGTTTGACCTAGTAGTTTTCATTTTCTGTAATTTTTTTCCGTTCCCGTTTCTTGGGACCTATATTTTTTAAGGAGCGCGGTACCTTTCGTAGGCCTACTACCCTTAGCTAGACACTAAAAAGTAAAAAAACAACTTCGTTTAAAAAAACCGACTTCAAACACTAAAAAGTAAAGTAAAGCTCGGACTTTAAGATGTTTAAGATAATATATATTAAAATAATATATTATAATTAAAAATAGCTTTAGAAATAAGTTATTTTATACTTTTTAGTTTTTGAAGTCGGTTTTTTTAAACGAAGTTTTTTTTAAATTGTAGTATAGGTTCGTGTTTGACCACAATCTTGCCCTATGTGGAGCGAAGATGTGGTCTAGGATGGAGCACGCTTACCTAGAAGGTACCTATTCACACGGGACTTGAAGACACCCAGGTTATAAGTGTCGTGAAAGACAGACTCCGGCAATCAGTTCCACTCCTTTGCGGTGTGCATGATGAAGGTAGATACAGATGCAGATGGCGGGATCAGATCGAAGAGCTCAGCTGCACACTCTCCAAAGTAAATCCGATAGAAAACTATTAAGCTGGTAACCCTGCGTCGATATGCGAGACTTTGCGTTTTGTCATCGAAAAGCTGGTCGTTGCCAACCAGCCATTCTGGCTCTCCGCTCAATCGACTCTAGTGCTTCGAGTTGATATTTGGCTGAGCCATCCCAAAGGTGAGAGCAATACTCCATACATTTTCGTACTTGTGTTTTGTACAACATTAGCAGCTGTTCAGATGTGAAGTACTGTCTCATCTTCGAGAGAATGACTCAACTTAAAGCGAACATCGGTAACCGAATAAACGGCGCTTCGGCTCTCTTGAGCGAGGCCGAGTATTCAGTATTGGGCGAAACCACTATTCGAAGCATCTCTAATTCTGACCATGTAATTTAGTTATTTGAAAACATTTTAAAGTAAACAATAGGGCAAGGATAATGATACCGTTTTCACGCTACCTTCAAGTTTTGACACGTCCGTCGTGTGCAGACAATGGGAAAGTCACATCCGTTTGATTGAGAAAATTAACTCTAGGGTTGCTTGCATAACTACCGCCTTTAAATAAAATTAGATAATCATATTAAACTGCCTAAATACGTTTTACACAAAATGTATTGACAGTTCTTTAAACATGTTTAGCGGCAAATTTTGCGCTGTGCAAGACGCTAATTGTAGGTAAGGATGTTAAATGCGTTTAGTATTTCTTAAATAAATTTAAGGTATAACGATAAGGTCCTCACCGACAGCGATCTGGACTACATCTTTTACTTGTAAATATGTTTATAATTAATAGTATTTCATTTTTAAGATTTTTGGAATGAAGTTTGATTTTATAATGATCTTATTTTTGGAATAACAATGTTTATTTTTCTATTTAAGACATTTCTCCAATTCCGTCCGATTTGAAATAGACTGTAGCATTGTTAGCGAAACTTCGTCCGCGTTGCCGTAATCATGACTTATTTGTTTATGAGTCTGATCCATCTGGGTTACTGACTATGGCCAAATGCGTCTTGTTTATAGCGTTAATATTACGTGGTTTAACGACATTAAATATTAACAACAATATCGCAACACAAATAACGCATTAAACGCATCGTTACATCTGCGTGAAACGGCCAATAACTATGACATTGAAACTAGGTAATATGAGTCGGCGATTAATAAAAATTGGTGGTAAGTATAACAAAATAGAATGAAAATATATTAAAACATGAATTCATATGTTACGTTAAAATCACCATGTATTTGCTGTTAATTTTTCAATTTAAAAAAATACCTATCAAATATTAATTTCTCTAGAAATATTTCTATAAAAATTTTGACGATGAATTTCTGGCGGACTTTGGGTATTCCATTTTTCCTAAAGCACACTAAAAAGTTTGAGAAACACTGAGTATAAATGGTTCAATATGCGAATTACAATAAAAAAAGAATATAATCTTACCATTTTTCCGCAACAGTTATATCCAGTCCAAAAAGATGATTCTTCTTTGCTTGTATAAAATAGCACAATCACTTTTCTTAAAAATCACACGTAAGTGTCACTTCACTTTCTTTTCTAATTGTTTTCCCGCGTAAAGTTGGTCACGGTCTGTCCAATAATTAAAAAAAAATCAATCGTCTAAATCTATATCCAGCAAAATTAAAATATTTGTTTATTAATAATGTTTATTTTAGATAATTAATAATTCAGGTTTTAAATTAATGTTTTATATTTTTTGTCGTATTATTTTTATATCGTTTCGAAAACAGGCTAAGGTACTTTATTCATAATACCATACCCTTGAGGGCGGAGGATGCGAGCGTCTGAAGCTCGCTGCATCAGCTTAAAAACTGACTGAGGCATCATCTCAGTGAAAGAAAGTAGGTAGCGACTTCCCATACATTTCTCATATAGGATGTGTGCTTTGTGTGACATTCTCTTAGGTCGTATAATGTATAACCAACCTTATCTCAAAAGCTTTGGAGTCGAATTTTGAACAATTTAAAAAGTAAATTTGTTTTTAAACACGGAACAAAATAACGTCATTGATTATTGGATTTTATTATTTATATGTTTTCGAAATAAGGTTGAAAATTACTTGTATATATATAAACCTTTTAAGTGCATAGTGTTTGTTGATTTTGTCTCAATGTAATATTTAATTACTTTAAAGTTTTTTTTTTAACTTTAAGTAGGATACGTCCATACAATATTTTCTTTAGTTTTCGCGACTAGGCTACGTTTTAATGGTTTTAAGCGCGGAAATTTATTTGATTTTTATTATTCCGACGTTTCGGCCACATTTTAATAGGCGTGACCTAAAGTCGCATTTAAATATTTTTTATTGCAAAACTAGCAAACGGGTAGATGGCTCACTAATGACCGTCGTCATATATTACCCAATCTTATACTAATACATAAAGCTGAAGAGTTTGTTTGTTTGCTTGATTGAACGCGCTAATCTCAGGAACTATACTGGTCTGATTTGGAAAATCCTTTCAGTGTTAGATAGCCCATTTATCCAGGAAGGCTATATATCATCACGCTAAGACCAATAGGAGCGGAGCACTAATGAAGAATTTGTCAAATTCGGGGGGGTTTAAATTACTTTTTTTTTGGTATTCTACGCGGAGGAAGTCGCGGGTAGAAGCTAAAAGTAAGATAAAACGGTCGGTAAGATATAGGAATCGGCCATTAGATGTGGGTACAATTAGCTAGCTGCTAGAGGTTAGCTTAACCTGCTTTCCAAACAAAGGTGTAATGTTTTAACAGCGCGTTCTTTAATTCTACAAATAATACGTAACTTAAAAACGGATCAAATAACTTTCGACTTTGCTCGCCTATTATGCAAATTTAATGTGATGAAATACTTCCGCCATTTTGTGGTCGTTAAGCATTTACTGTCATAAATTAGATTGGACATATCATAAAGTCATAATTTAGGAGTTGTATAAAACAATTCCGGTTGTAACTATGGCTGTTTGGTGATAATTATTATTCATGCTGTGCTCTAATTTTCTATTCGTGTGGCTCGTATGTGATTTATACGCTACTACTACTGCTGCTCGTCGTTACCAATGCTACTATTGTTATCGCTACTACTAGAAAGAAAGAAAAACATTGATTTGGTCTTTAAATTTAGAATATTGACAAACTTTTTTTTATAATTGTAGTGGAACACGTACAAGCTAATAGATGGCGCTGTGCAATAATTGATGTCACAAACGTTTCCCGGAACATACAAAGAATATATACAAAATTTCAACTATAATAGATGGGTCTAGGCCTGCGAGGAACAACACTAGCCTCGCTGGAAGATCTTCCTTTAAGACGACGGAGGAACGTTTCATCTCGCTCCTCAGTTCACCGCTGTCGTTCGTCGCGCGCGCACGTCTCCCGTTCCGCCTCGGCAGTCCGTTATTCGTGTTCGTTGTGTTCGTTCGTTTACCCGGTCGACTTGTGTTTTATCTGTGACAGTGCAGTGAAACGTGCATCATCAGGTGGTTTATCCACCAAATCGTTCGTCCCCCTCAGGGACAATGGACGGCGTGGAGCCCTATCTATCGCCGTTAGAGGGCTTGTTGTCGTTTTTACGACAGCAATTCCCTCAAGCGCTCGACCAATTTTTGAGGACTCCGGAGTCCCAATCAATGGCGTCCGTCATCTCGGAACTTAATTCCGAGAAACCCGTGTCCCGTAATTTACACGTGCAAGGGACCCCCGGGCAGGTACCTGCCGCGAGCGTCGCACCCCCCGCAACCCCCGCCACCGCACTTGCCGCGGACCACGTGCGCTCTGCCGTAGCGCCCGCACCCCACGCGTCCGTACCCGCCGCGTCACCGATACGCCCACTACCCCCAACCCCGCTCAACGATGCCCACCGTGTGACATCAAAGTCGCGCACCTCGTTGTCTCGTGGTTCCGCGTCGGGACAACCGCGTTCGAGCTCCGCGAGTTCGACAACATCGCGTTCGCGATCGCCCATCCACCGCGTAATCGACTCTCGTCGAGAAATCGATTTAACCCCTGAGGTTCCGCAATACCCCAGGGATGCCCCTCTTTCATCGGCCGATGAAATTACCCCCATGGATGTCGCGCCTCCCGCGAACATCCCGTTAAACCGCGAAGACGATGACGGATTCATAACCGTCAATCGAACGAAAAAACGAAAGACCCAGAGGGAGGTCCCCTCCAACCCCACCCCCACTGCCGGCACTCAGCCGACAGCGGCACCGTCCAGCCGCCCTGGACCACCTTCACAGCGCCCGCCGCCACCCCTGATCATACGCGAGAAAGCCCATTGGCTTCAACTCGCCAAGGAATTGCCAGGTAAGGCAATCTCCATAAAAGAAGCCCGTGATACCCAGCACGGCATTAAAGTTATGGTCACGTCTTCAAGTGACCACCGCGCCCTAACTACTCTATTATGTGACCGTAAAATCGGTTACTACACTTACGCTCTGCCGGAAGAAAAACGCCTTCGGGCTGTAATCCGCGGACTACCCCAGGAAATTGAAAGTTCCTACATTCTAGAGGACCTTAAGTCCCAAGCCCTACCGGTGCACGAAGTACACCGTATGCACAGAGGCGACTCCACAAAGTCGCCTCTAAACCTAGTATTGGTTGTCCTCGACCTCTCCCCAGAGGGGAAAAAGATCTTCGAACTTGAGAAGGTCTGTGGCCTCTCTGGCCTTCGTGTGGAACGCCCACACGAAAAACATACACTGCGGCAGTGTCATCGCTGCCAACTTTATGGGCACTCTGCCCTTCATTGTCAATCCCGTCCCAGGTGCGTCAAGTGCCTGGGCGACCACGGGACCTCGGAGTGCACTCGCACCCGGGACTCCCCAGAGCCACCGAGCTGCATCCTCTGCGGCCAAGCGGGCCACCCCGCTAACTACAGAGGCTGCCCTGCTGCCCCCCGACCCAAACGTAAGGTCGGAAAGGGAAATGTCCAAAAAGGCACTAGAAAAGTGCCGAACAAACCCGCATTCGTGGCCGCCCCTCCTCCAGTAGTAAACCACTGGACGGGTCTTCCCACGACGGAAGCGTTTCCTCCGCTAAGGACGCGTGCCCCAGTAATGGCCAACCTTCCCCTGGCCACCCTCGCCCTCGCCTCTATTTCTAAGGTATCTTCTGGGCCATCGGCCCACCACTCTATAGCGGAGGACTTAGCTTTGGCGACTAAATTCGCCAAAAACTTGCCCTTCGACCTAGAAGAGGTCCAACTTATGGCTAGGAAATTGAGACAAGTTTCAGAGTCAAGTCAACCCTCTCTCCGGGACCAACTCGTGATCGAAATGGATCACGCGTACCTCCTCCAAATACTTAGATCGTTGTAATTAATCAATAAAATCAAATTATTGTTACCGGTAACAAATGGCACATGTAGGAAGAAATAAACCACGCTCATTGACTCTGGCTACTTATAACGCCAACGGCCTTCGAAACCAGCGCGACTTGGTCCATGACTTCCTGGTTACCAATCAAGTAGATATACTACTAGTACAGGAGACCTTCCTGAAACCGAGTAACAGAGATCCAAAGATCTCTAACTATCGGATCACTAGACATGACAGGGTAGGCCGTGGTGGCGGCACCCTGATCTATTTTAGAAGATCCTTACACTGTATGCCTTTAATCACCCCCCCACTAGAAGGTATGGAGGTATCTGCTTGCAGACTAGCAATGACTGGCCACCAACCTCTAGTCATAGTCTCAGCATACCTCGCATGCCAAAAAACCCTTATTAAGAAAGATTTAGAAGCCCTATTCAACTTAGGCCCGGCTGTCATAATAGCCGGAGATCTGAATTGCAAACACGAGCAGTGGAATTGCAATACCACTAACCCCAATGGCAGAGCTCTAATAAATATATCAGACAATCTTTTGTTTGATATACTTACTCCCATGACCCCCACAAGATACCCCCCCAACCGTGACTGGGGGACCCCAAACACTCTCGACTTAGCATTACTGAGGGGCGTAACCCTTCAGTTCCATTCGATCGAAACGATGGACGATATAGATTCGGACCATCGCCCGGTTATCCTCAGATTAGGACCACAGACAGACCCGACATCTGAAACTAGGACGTCTGTGGACTGGTTGAGACTTGAGAACCTCCTCAAGGCAACAAGCTCACAAGACCTGGACCGCATCCCGGACCACATTGAGTCCCGCCAAGACACGGAGACGGCGATCGAGGCCCTTACTAGCCACCTTCAATCCGCAGTGCGGAACTCGTCCAGGCAGGTACCGGTGGAGGATGACCGCCACTTATGCCTGCCGGACGAGGTGAGGGTGCTGTTGAGGGAAAAGAGAGCCGCCTCCAGAGCTCACGATAGATATCCTACCGAGGAAAACAGAGTCCGACTTCGCGAACTAGAGCGCGAGGTCAAACTACGTATCCGGGAAGTCAGGGAGCAACGTTGGGACAGAACGTTGAGAGATATTGAACCAACTCACCAGGCATACTGGAAGCTGGCTAGAGCTCTCAAATCAGACACCCTTACTGTCATACCCGCGCTAGAAAGAGCCGACAACACCGAGACGTTCGATGACGAGGAGAAGGCCGAATGCCTTGCTCAGAGTCTAGAGCTTCAATGCTCCCCCACTACACAAAACGTCGACCAGTCACACCTGTCGGAGGTGGACTCCGAGGTCGAACGTAGATCCTCCTTACCAGCGGAAACCACACTCGACCCGGTCACGGTCGAAGAAGTGCAAGACCTGATCAAGTCCCTCAAACCGCGAAAGGCCCCAGGGACCGATGGCATTAACAATCGCGTCTTAAAACTCCTCCCCGGCCACCTAATTATAATATTG
Source organism: Dendrolimus pini (assembly GCA_949752895.1). Lineage (NCBI taxonomy): Eukaryota > Metazoa > Arthropoda > Insecta > Lepidoptera > Lasiocampidae > Dendrolimus > Dendrolimus pini. The sequence continues at coordinate 773,385 of OX457151.1, forward strand.
GTGAGCATCTTCAATGCCGCCATAACAAACTGCTCCTTCCCCGCGATTTGGAAAGAGGCAGATGTCATCGGTATTCACAAGCCTGGAAAACCGGCTAATAAACCGTCCAGCTACCGTCCGATCAGCCTACTGAGCGCACTCAGCAAGCTTTACGAGAGGGTCATCCTCTCTAGACTTAGAGATTTTGCCATCAGCAAACATCTACTACCCGACGAGCAGTTTGGCTTTCGTGCCAGACACTCATGCGTGCAACAGGTGCACCGCATCACGGAGCACATACTATCTCACTTTGCCCATCGCCCCCGCTCTATAGGAACAGCCGCCCTGTTTCTAGACGTAGCTAAGGCCTTCGACAAGGTCTGGCACAACGGCTTGATTTACAAGCTGTACCAGTTCGGTGTGCCAGACAGACTCGTGCTCATCTTGCGAGACTTCCTCCTAGGTCGTAGCTTCCGTTTTCGAGTGGAGGGAACGCGCTCGTCTCCTCACCCACTCACAGCCGGTGTACCACAGGGCTCGGCCCTGTCCCCACTACTCTTCACGTTGTTTACCAGCGACATCCCAAAAACTCCAGATGTGGAGCTGGCCCTCTTCGCGGATGACACCGCACTCTATACATCAGATAAGAACAGACAAATGGCCTGCGTCCGGCTGCAGGTAGCTGTCACAGAGCTAGGCAAATGGTTTCGTAAATGGAGGATAGAGGTGAACCCGGAGAAGAGCGCAGCAATGTTCTTTTCCCCGGGCACGCTTCGCTCCCCCAAACGCGCTTCCCTTCGCCTAAAAGCCATCTCGCTCTATGACCAAGAAATTCCCTGGGCAAAGCACACCAAATACCTGGGTGTCACCCTAGATCAGAACTTGCGCTTCAACGAGCATATCACTATAGTCCGAAATAGAGCGCGATTTGTGATGGGTCGTCTAGCACCCATGATAGATAACCGAAGCAAAATGTCCCTCAGACACAAGCTTACTCTATATAAAACATGCATCCGCCCGATCATGACATATGCGAGTGTGGTATTCGGCCATGCCAAGCCTACCCATTTAAATAAACTGCAAATCGTGCAGAATAAATTCATGCGCAGAGCCGTCGGTGCCCCCCTCTATATGCGTAACGTCGACCTCCACCGCGATCTGGAGCTTCCCTCCATCAAAAACTACATTACGTCGCTCTCGCGTAAGTATTTCGATCTCGCGCCGCACCATCGAAATCCGCTCGTCGTGTCCGCGTCCGATTACAAGCCTCGGCGAAAGGCTCTCGTGCGACGACCGCGTAATGTCCTTACGGACAAGGTCGACGCTATTACAAAACGGCTGGCCCGGATCAGCCCGCCCGCGGTTAGGACGGCAGGCTGGCAGGCACCGACAGACAGACATAGACGGCGGCGTCTCAGACAACGCCAATCACGATCTCTCCACGTCCTCGAGAGGGACGCCAGGAGACATAGCCCCCCCACAGGATAGACTAGGCGTGTTGCTGGGAAGTTTCTTTCGCCGTTTCTTCTTTCCCAGCCATAACACGTCGCGAAACGGCAGTAAGATAGCGTAGGCCGCCGCGAACCGCCGATCCCGCTCCGCCGGGATCCTTCTTCTCGGGCTTTATATTACCCGACGCCCGTTCTCAATTAGTTCATTGTGTCGCCCATTGGCGGGCATCATCAGATTCATCCCCCTCTCATGGCAACAGTCCAGCCGAGGTAAAACTCCCTAGGGAGCTCCCTCAAGCAAGTTGCCCCCGGGCTCGAGCGCCTTCGCCTAGCGAAGGCGCTCGCCCCAAAGACCCCGGTAAAGTTGTGAGGTCTTCGGACCAACAACATAAAGTCAAGTCAAATAAAAAAAAAATCTCGCTCCTCCAACCTAGTCGGGCGTTCCTTCATAATTTCCTTTTTTCATCTAAGAAAGAAAATATTTATTCCAAATTGCGACTCACACAATACAAACTGATAAGAAAGCAACAATAAAAATTTAAAAACTTCGTTTAAAAAAACCGACTTCAAAAACGAAAAAACTAAAATGTATAAAATAACTTATTTCTTAAGCTATTATTATTAATATATATTATCTAAAACATCTTAAAGTCGGTGCTTAGTAATTTTCAAAATATAGTAATTTTTATTATGTTATACTTTGCACCGACTTCAAGATGTTTTAGATAATATATATTAATAATAATAGCTTAAGAAATAAGTTATTTTGTACATTTTAGTTTTTTCGTTTTTGAAGTCGTTTTTTTTAAACGAAGTTTTTAAATTTTATTTGTTACTTTTTAGTGTCTAGCTATGTATGGGTGGATCTACGAATGGTGCCGCGCTTCTTAAAAAATATAGGTCCCAAGAACCGGGAACAATAAAATGTTCGTAAAATGAAAACTACTAGGCCAAACTATGTCAAATTTTTAGGGGACCACATGGCAGCTATTCCGCGTCGAACAAAAAAAGAATCACGTAAATCGAATCATAAATCTCAGAGTAATCGGTGTACATATGGAACGGAGTGAAAATTATTTCCACGAAAAATGTTCATAAAATGAAAACTACTGGGCCAAACTATGTAAAATTTTTAGGGGACCAATTGGAAGCTATTCCACGTCGAACAAAAAAAGAATCACGTAAATCGGATTATAAATGACGGAGTAATCGGCGAACATACATAAAAAAAGTAACGACAAAAAAAAAAAAAAGATCCCGACGAATTGAGAACCTCCTCCTTTTTTCGAAGTCGGTTAATAAAAGAAAGCCGCAATAAATGTAATGAGGGTGGCACTCAGTGTTTCGCTGTGCCGAAACATGTTCCGACACAGCACTGGTTTTCAGTGCCTACCTCCATAACCTCATATTTTATGTCCTAAGACCCCAAGTATGTAGGTAACTTTGACCCATTACATTAATAAACAATATAGGTACCCTAGCAAAACAATGAAATAATAAATAAATAAATAAATACATTCATGGCTATACAACTAATTACAAACTACATTAATTCCCGCCCCCAGATAAGTAAAATGATATGTATCATTTATCAAATCAACTGTAAAAGACACCACAATTGAATCAACAAAAAAAAGAACATATCTATTTAATTAGTAACTAGAGGCCCCGGAAAACGTTATGTACCAGCGCCACCTACCGGTTCCAATTGTGAATCTAAACCATCCGGGGACCCACTCAAACACACAAAAACAAAATCACCAAAATCAGTCCAGGTGATTAGGAGGATTCTAGAACCCGATCTCAGCGCCACCTACCGGTTCCAACGGGATGAAAAGTATCCTATGTCCGTCTCCTGGTTCTAAGCTACCTCCCCACTAATTTTCAGCCAAATCGGTACAGCCGTTCTTGAGTTATAAATAGTGTAACTAACACGACTTTCTTTTATATATTATTATGGTGACATTTTTTTATTTAGTCAATATTGACCTAATGTAAATTAAATAGTCAATGTATGTAATTTTCGTATAATTATACAGCATCAGCAGCTGTCCTGGAGTGAAGTACCGCCTCACGTTTGATAGTATGCCCAGCTTTTTAGCTGCAGTTTGGGCTATAGACTCGATGTATGAGCCGAAATCTTCTCTCAAACTACGCTACACTCCTCCTACACTGAACTGTCCATTAAACTTTCCACTAAATTCACCACTAAACTCATCACTGTCTTCTATTACACTTCTCTTCCAACTCTTTCGTATCGCACTTGTTGCTTCGCTGTCTTGAACTGAACTCAACTGCCCTTAAATACCCAGAAGAATCTTCTGAAACACATAATTTCGATGTTCTTTACGTTGTTCTCTCAATTACTATCCCTTTCTAAAGATCTATCTATTTCTGTATTTTCTTTCCCGAACCTTCTATTATAAAACTTTTGTTCATCATCTATCTCTTTCTAACATCTATATATCTCTGTCTTGTCCTTCCCAACCCTCCTATTCTAGAAATTTGGTTCATCATCTATCTCTTTCTAACATCTATCAATCCCTGTCTTTTCCTTCCCGAACCTCCTATTTTGGAACTTTCGTTTATTTTCTATCCCTTTCTAAAATGTATCTGACCTTGTCTTTTCCTTCCAGGATCTTCAATCTTTTTCTAAAACTTTTTACAACTAGATTGTTCCACCATCATTCGCCACTTCCTAAAACGCGCTGGTCCCGCGCATCGTTAGATTTGAATTACTAATCTTGATAATCGATTATGAAATTAGTTACTCATTTGTTTTCATAATCGAATGATGTTAATAATGTTAGTACTACTAATGAAATCGTTGAAAAAGTCGAAAGTCGAGCGAGAGATTGTAATGTTGGTATTAGTAACATCCAATAACAACATTTCAATGTCTCAACATTTTTCAACGATTTGATTAGTCGTACTAATATTAGTTGTAATATCATTCAATACTATTAGTAACATTCCAACTACAGTGAGTCGTTCTTTGCGTCGTCTCTTTTTCGGTGGTGCGAGTGGCTAGCGTATTTGTTTTTGGTGGAGTTTTATAACGGTAAGTTTACATGTGTGTGTATGTAATGTTCTCGAACCTATTTACAAAAATAAAAGTTTCACAAGTACTCACAACTAAATTAGTAACTACTTATCTGTCGTAATCGAGATATCTTCATAATCGAATGATTTCATTAGTATATCTCAGAATCGCACACCGCTAGTTAGAACCATTTCGCAAGTTGATCCACGCGATTTCCCGACGCTGTGCGAATTATCCTCCGAATACCTTACGACGATAATCAGTCCGGTCAATCGAGTCTCCACTATACCAAGTCTTATTTTGACTTTCTCGCCAATGATTATATGTAGTGACATCACCGCACGCATGTTAGGACATAAAGCTATCGTCAGCCAAGTGTCAAGTTTAGAAAGTTTTTTATGTTTAATTGATATTTTTTCATCATATTGATATCATCAAAATCAAGTAATAGGTATTATCTATCATTTTGTTTGGAACATGGAAATTTTGCAAGATTTGAGCTTAAGGTTGTTTTTTTTATGATGTCGGCAATGCCATTTATGCATTGATTTTGCCACTGTCGTGTGTATAGAAAAGCCAAGTGAAAACATAAGAGTGAAGGACAAAACTAAATAATAACTTTAACTTCAAATCAACCTAAGTATTATATATATATATACAATCTATTATAAGATAATTTTATCAACAGTCAAGAATATATAAAGAGTATACACAAAATGAAATGATTTATGCGATAAAGTTAAAAGATTGATTGACTTTTGTTACTTGTAGAAGATTCACTGAAACGTCACTGTCACACTGTCAAAAATGGCATGTTGTCAATGTCACTCTCGCGGAGCGTCGTGACTAAGGAGGCGAGGTGGCCGCTTGAAGGAAGACCCTCTTGCAGAGAATGGTCGCCAACGTCCTAAGTATCCGACAAGCTGCGATCCGTTGCCTTCATCAAAATGAAATATAACGTAATCAGTGTTAATATTGTTACAACCTAGAACCCGACAAAGACAAATTCCACGTACAGATATGTAGAAGCACATTTTATTACCTGTCGGCACTTGAACTGATTATAATCCATTTTTGATCGTCTTCTTTTGTTCACTTATTTATTGGCATACGTTTCTAGTAGTGGAGAACAGCCTATTATCCTATTGTACTCGCTCATTAGCATCATTAGCCAAGTGTTACAAGCTAATTCTAGGAAACTGTGGCGACGTTGCCGGGTGGGAACATTACATTTGTGGAGCATAAAACGACGGAGAGAGGAGGCAGTTGAGCTGCGACTACGATACGGGCGTGACGTGTGTACATTCGGGAATCTAATAGTGACGGACTTTGCGCGTTTTATTGAATTATGATCTTCTGCATTACGTTTGGACTTGTCGAGTTCGTTTATATTTGTACCTGTGTTATACGTGTTTGTTTAGTTCTAATAAACTCTATAATAATTCTAACGGCATTTTAATGCGAGTCCCATTAACTCGTAAGAATATCAAGAGAGATTGACAACTTGGTTTTGTTCTAAAAATTTGAATATAGATAACACTTGTCACGCTTGATTGGACAGCCATACAAAATTGCTTGTTACATAATTTTTTTAAGTTATGGTGATTTTAACAGCTGTTACATGACTTGAAGTGAAACTGGCTGCTTGAAATTTCCCATGTATATTTCACAGTCTCATTACAATAATAATAACAAAGTACACACATACCGGAAACAAATAACTCGTAAGTCATGTTTCGTCTCAAGTGAGGATGTAAGCCATAGATATAACGGCTACTGAAAAGTTGCCGAAACGAGTTAGGCAATCGCTGGACACGCGCTTGCCTACAAACCTGCTGACCAAGCAGCGCCAAGTCATCGCTTATAATAATTAGTGCTAATTTAAGTTTTTAGACTTAATATAATTAATTGTAATTTCTTTAGTCTTGTTAGAACCGTCTTATAATAAAGTTGTTCAAATAAATTGTTTTTTTTAAACAATTTCCGTGCCGCCCTACTTATCTGGCGCAGTCGGTAGGATCGCGACACCCTATTCGAATATACCTCTTCGGAAGGGTGAACGAAGCTTCGTTACTTTCGCGATAATACGAACCTGGGTGGCTGTCGCGCGGGAGCCCCTAAAATCGGGAAACCTGTGCAACCGGAGCAACGCGTAAGCAGTTCTACAAGGCCCGGCTGGAGATGCAGAGGAGTATAGGGTGAGTGCTTTTCGTATACCCAGTTCCTTTGCTCTATTTCCAGTCGAAAAAATTTTTTTTTTCTCCCCTAATATTTGTGTTTTGTGTTCGTTCTGTAGGCTCAAATCGCTATAGAGAACATACATATTCACTTTAATTAAAATTCAGATACTTACGTACAAACAACACATACCGCGGTCGAATTACCGAGCGGAATTCCGATCCAATTAAGTAATTTTGCATATTCATTGTATTCACTTTATTATATTTTATATTTTTAAATGATGGCTATGACTAATGGAGAACTTTCCTCGCTTAAGTTTATTAGTGATCTAATGCCCAAGTACGATGGCAATCCAAAAACCCTCAATTTTTTTATTAGAGAGGTGGAAAGTGTTCTGGTTATTTTGGACCCACAAGTAAGGACAAGTGCAGCAATCACTTGCCTTATTAAAAGCAGGCTGAGCGGGTCAGCGATAGACGCGATTGCGTACGAGGAGTCCCTCGACTCCTGGCTAGCTATAAAAAATGCTTTAGTGCGGAGGTTAGGCGAACCTCGCGATGAGATCCAAATCATGCAGGAGCTAACACGATTACGTCGTAACAGAGAGGAAGATGCCGACACCTTCGGTCGCCGTCTCAGAGAACTATTAGATATACTTTACTCGGTTGGTCAGCACTCCAATAAGACGTATTATGAGCAATTAGTGATAGACCAATATATTAACAACCTTGAGTTCAAAGTATCATTAGGTGTAAGGATAGCTAGGCCAAATACGTTAGAAGCAGCCATAGTTGCGGCTAGGCAGGAAGAGGCGCGGATAGCGTACCACAAATCGCAAAATTCTCAAAATTTTAATAACACGTTCACCAAACCAAAGGTGACACCTAGGCCTAATTTCTACAACCCCCACCAAAATCAACCCCTTAGATTTGCTAATTATTCTCCCCAAACTCACCCCAGAGAGTCATTTACCCAAAGGAACTTCCAGGCAGAGGAAAAACCGCAGTGGCCTCAGCCCATGCCCCCATGGAAGGCCACACCACCAGGTAATAGTAGACCCAGCACCTCAGGCACATTTAGGAATAGCGGAAACTTCAAACAGCAGCCCAATATACCGAGGCAACAGATGAACCCGCCACAGAAGGTTTCTGATGTAACCATGAGGTCGGTAACTAAACCGGCCCCACCCCAGTTCACTACCCAGCAGTTGTTTTACACCCCATATCAAGAAGGCTATCAGAATTACCACAATTACGAGGAACCCCAAGATAACTATTTTAATATGGACGATACGAGTTACCCAGAGTACGAACATCCCGAAGCTGCCAATGAACTGAGCTATCAGGATTTTCAAGAAGACCAGGAGCAGACCGAGCACAGCTGATCAACATCGCGCACTTAAACAACCAAGGTAAGGATCACTTACCGTACATTGAGATTCCGGAATTCAATGGCAAGTTCCTATTGGACACCGGCGCATCACGATGTATGATTTCACCCGAAGTTATAAGCGAAACCTTCTTAGAACAGTTTGTCCAACACGAACCGTTCCAAGTCAAGACAGCACACGCCGTAACCAAACACCAACACATTGCATCGTTACCTCTACCACCGCAATTCAATACAGACATCTCACATAAATTTTTAATATTCGACTTCGATCCAAAATACAAGGGTTTGATAGGAATGGATTTACTCCAACAGCTAGGATGTAGCATAGATCTCAAAAATAAAATATTACGAACATCATCTAGTGCTAACATACCCATATACTTTGACTATCCTGAAAAAAGCATTAAAATTGAACCTAAGTGCGAAAAATTAATTACAGTAAAAACAAATTACATGGATGGAAGTTACATTTATGACGACATCCACTTAACCCAAGGAATAATATCACCGGCAGCTTTTGTTACAGTAAAAAACGGGATATTCAAAACCACAGTTATTAATTACACTGACGAATGTAAAACTATCAATAACAACGGACCTTACCCCCTAGAACCAATCCCTGACCGAAAAGTGACTACTCATAAGACTTATAACACCACTGTACTGACCGACTTTGACGAAAAACTTAAACAAAACCTAAATAAAATTAAAACCGATCATATGAATGAAGAAGAAAAACGGGAGATCACTAAATTATGTTTCCAGTATAGGGATTTGTTCCATTGCGAAGATATACCCTTATCTTTTACTCATACAGTTAAACACCAACTCAGACTGACTGATCAGACACCTATTTTCGTACGAAGCTACAGACAACCCCCAAAACAAAGGGAAGAGATCCAAAACCAAGTAGATAACCTCCTCAAACAGAGTGTAATCAGAGAAAGTATTTCTCCGTGGTCATGTCCTGTCCACATTGTCCCCAAAAAACCGGACGCTTCTGGCAAAGTAAAATGGAGACTTGTAATCGACTACAGACGACTTAATGACAGAATCGTCGAAGACAAATACCCACTCCCAAACATAAACGACATACTTGACAGATTAGGGCGCGCACAGTATTTTACAACCCTTGATTTGGCCAGTGGCTACCACCAAATTGAAATGCACCCAGACGACATAGAAAAAACTGCATTTACAACTGAAAGAGGACATTATGAGTTCCTGAGAATGCCATTTGGCTTGAAGAATGCACCAAGCACCTTTCAACGTTTAATGGATCATATTCTTAGAGGAATTGATAAGGTTTTTACGTATTTAGACGACATTATAATAGCATCAACATCATTACAAGAACATACAGAAAAACTTAAACAAGTATTTGACCGACTTAAGATACACAACCTCAAAATCCAATTGGACAAATCAAACTTTATCCAAAAGCAAGTTAATTTCTTAGGACATGAACTGACACACCAAGGACTGAAACCAAATAAAGACAAAATTAAAGCAGTACTGAATTTCCCGGTACCCCAAACACAAAAGGATATAAAAGCATTCCTTGGCTTAGTAGGTTATTACCGAAAATTTATTAAGGACTTTGCAAAATTGACAAAACCCCTAACATCATGTTTAAAAAAGAATGCCAAAATAGTTCACACAAAAGAGTTTCTTGACACAATAGACAAATGCAAACAAATTTTGACAAACGCTCCAATACTACAGTACCCCGACTTCGACAAGCCATTTATATTAACGACAGACGCATCAGACGTAGCTTTAGGCGCAGTTCTGTCTCAAGGCGTTGTTGGCTCAGATAAACCTATAGCCTATGCCTCAAGAACCCTATCCGACACAGAAACGCGTTATTCCACTTACGAAAAAGAATTGTTAGCTCTAGTATGGGCTGTCAAATATTTCAGACCATACTTATATGGTCGAAAGTTTACAGTCTACACAGACCACATGCCACTCACATGGGTGATGTCGTTAAAAGACCAGAGCAGTAAATTAATCCGTTGGAAACTGAAACTCGCGGAATACGACTATAAAATAGTATACAAAAAGGGTAGACAGAACACTAACGCAGACGCCCTATCCCGAGCTAAAATATACCATAAAAGCATAGACTCACTAGCAGTTAACCTAGACGATAACGACGACGACGATATTATTAACCGAATTTTTGACGACGCCCGTAGAGACGTAGAAAATAACAATACGAACAACGAGAATAACAATGACATACAGACTGACAATAACAACGACATACAAACAAACGATAACGACATACATACAACCGATGCACCTGACGATTATAACATACAAGACATGGACTTAGAAGCCGCCACACAACCAACACCAACCGACACAATGAGTGTAATTACAACAGAACCCGATCAATTAGTTTCAACCAACCACACCCAACCAGATAACGACAATAACGGTATCCCAATACTATCTGACGCTATAGACAGACAGCTTAAGCAATTTTACATTAGGTCAACACCAGGTTCCACATATAGAGTAGACGATAGATCAACCAGCCAGAAAATAGTAATAAAAGACGTCTTTATCCCTGTGAACAACACAGAGGCGGAGATCATAAAGTTCCTAAAGGAACATACAATAGCAGGCAGAATATTCCATTGTTATTTTTATGACGAACATTTATATCACGATTTTTCTAGAGTATATACAACCATATTTAACCACAGAGGCCCTAAGCTAATAAGATGTACATCTCGGGTCACTTTAGTCGAAAACAAAACGGAACAACAAGAATTAATTAAAAAGTACCACATTGGCAAATCGACACATAGAGGCATTCAGGAAACATACAAACATCTCCACAGAAACTATCATTGGCCTAACATGCTACTTACCATTCAACAATTTATCAACCGATGTGACACATGCCTTAAAACCAAATATGAGAGGCACCCGTTAAAACCCCCTCTAGCCCTGACAGATACACCCACTAAACCACTCCAACATTTGTTTATGGACCTCTATTCCACAGGAGGTGCCACTTTCCTGACCATAATTGATAATTTTTCAAAATTCGCACAGGCTATACCCCTAAACGCTTCAAGTAGCATACACATAGCAGAAGCCTTAATACAAGTTTTCTCTGTATTAGGCCTGCCACACAAAATCACTACAGACTCCGACACTAAGTTCGACAATGACGTCATAAAGGAAATATGTGCTTCACACGATATTCATATACACTTCACAACACCATATAACCCCAACTCTAATTCTCCTATAGAGAGATTCCACTCCACTATTGGCGAAATAATACGAATAAATAGAATGACAAACAGAGATGACCCCATACAGACTATAATGAAGTACGCTATAATCGCATATAATAATTCGATACACTCGACAACAGGCTACACCCCACGCGAGCTCTTATTTGGACACACCGCATCTAGAAACCCTCTAGAGTTATATTATCCCAAGGAATTTTACCAAGATTTTGTGCTTAACCACCGACGAAATGCAGAAGCAGTACAGGAGTGTGTAGCAGCTCATGTATCCAAAAATAAGGAACAGGTAATTTCCAAGCGGAACCAAGCCGCCGAGGAGATATTATTTAAGGTAGGTGAGACAGTCTACAAGCAGGTTGCCAAAACTGCCAGGAATGACAAGACCAAACCTGTCTTTAAAGGACCTTATAAAATCATCCATCTTCACCCGAATAATGTGGCGGAAATCATAGGAAATCACCCCAACTCCAAATCCATCAGAGTACATTTTAAACTCCTAAAAAGACCCCATCTTGTTACAGGACCCTCCTCACAGGAGCCTTCCTGTTCTACGCAGCCGCCGACTTAACCCTTAATCCCGTTGATAACACCAATGGAATCCTACTATTAAAGGAAGGCCAAGTCCTTAAACAGGTGGACACTTTTAGTTTGGCTTGTGTCTATAATGTTTCATATTTACACGAGACTACTTTAAAGGTGATATCTTTATATACCAATACTAAGGCTGCCGAAAACAATAAAGAAGCTCATAAGACATATAAGGATCAAATAGAACATAATTTAAGCACTATAGGTAGAAAAATAGTTTTTATTACAGCGCACCATAGAGTTAAGCGAGGTATTATTAATGGGCTAGGTTCAGTAATTAAGGCTATTACGGGAAACTTAGACTACGAAGATGCAGTTAAATTTGAAAACGAAATCTGTAACATTCAAAATTCCGTAGGAAAACTTACTAGCTCCCAAAAACAATCGGTATTTTTAGCAAAAACCGCCATTAACGAATTTAGTAAGCAAATAAACTTTTTAAATCAAAATCAGAAGAAGTTAGCAGCCCTTTTAGATAATACCACCATTAGTAATAATCAAATGCACTTTTTAGATTTATATATTCAAATAGAATTTAGCCTAGAGTTACTCTTAGATAAACTAGTTATTTTAGAAGACGCGATGACGTTCGCTCAGTTAGGCGTAATGCACCCTAGTATCATCCCTCCACATAGCTTAATAGAAGAACTAAACTTAATGCAAAAAAACAATAATTTTAATCCAATAGATAACATTTCCATTAAAAATATTCATAACATAGAAAAATCTATAAGCGTCAAAGCCTACAGTACGGAAGCAACGCTAACATTTATATTAGATATTCCCTCCATAGATACCAACCCCTTTGACCTGATTCACTTGTATTCCATCCCTGACAAACATAACCTTACCATAATTCCCAAATCCAAATACCTTGCACTGGGAAGCGATGAGTACTCGTACCTAGACGAAGACTGCAGGAAGATGACGCAAGATACTCACCTTTGCACCTCACTGAACACTCAAGCCATCGAGGACTCCGATGATTGCATCATAAGGCTAATAAAACACCAAACACCCAACTGTACGAGAGCAAAATTACACCTCAAACACAACAAATTAGAAAAAATAACAGAAGACAAATGGCTGGTAACCCTGAAGGAAGAGACCATCGCAAGAAAACAGTGTGGACCGAAATCGGAATACATAAAATTAATAGGCATCCATATTATATCAATAACAAAAGAATGCAAATTAAACATCCTGAACCGGACTTTGAGGACCAACACCCACGCAATATCAGTGGATAACATCATCCCACTCCCAAAGGAGGAAATAGCCATCCCGGAAAACACCCCAATTAAGCTGACGCTGGAGGATATCGCCCTGGACAATGTCTATAAGTTACTGGACAGAGCTGAGGACGTAGAAGTGGACAGCAACATCGACTGGAAGCTAATCATGGCAACACCGAGCTGGTCAACAATAGGATTGTACGTAACCCTTATAGCGTATGTATCCTGGAAAGTATACCAGCACAGAAAAAAAGGAGAAATACAAGATATCTCAGCCAGCAACGAGGACGCTGCAGGAAGCTGCGGGACGCGCTTCCATCTTAAGGAGGGAGGAGTTAGGCAATCGCTGGACACGCGCTTGCCTACAAACCTGCTGACCAAGCAGCGCCAAGTCATCGCTTATAATAATTAGTGCTAATTTAAGTTTTTAGACTTAATATAATTAATTGTAATTTCTTTAGTCTTGTTAGAACCGTCTTATAATAAAGTTGTTCAAATAAATTGTTTTTTTTAAACAATTTCCGTGCCGCCCTACTTATCTAACGTCGGAATAATAAAAATTAAATAAATTACCGCGCTTAAAGCCGTTAAAGCGTAGTTTTACTACATACATACATACATACATAACTTCACGCCAGGTCCCTTGCGGGGTAGGCACGAACAACAGAGCGCCATACAGGCTTATTCTTACACACCTCACTTGCTTCTTTGACATTCATTATTCATTACTTTTCTTAATTATTAGAATACTTTATTTGTGGTATTTAATTATATTTTTTAAGTTATTTTTAGTTTAGTACAAATTTCTAGTAACATAGATTAAAACCAAACCTCTCAAGCTTTTTCTCTTTACACAACATGTTGCAAAGCGATGGTAATTTTTAACTATAATCAAAAATTAAAACTTAATCATTATTTATTAATTTAGGTTTATGGCTTGGCACCTAGGCCTTTAAGCCAGATCTTAGTTTACAATATAGTTTCTTCATTTTCTTAAGCCTATGTGTAGCACAGCTGAACTGTAGGTAATCTGCTGGTGCCATTCAATGGAGTTCTTGTGACTCGAAAGGCCACATTTGACTATACAGTTCACATTTCTCACAAAACACATAATCACTACTCAAAAACTATCAATATCCTACAACTACTGTTCATTTAAGAGTGATTTTATACATTTTTAGAAAATAAAACTGCACCGCACAACATCTCCTTTCAGTTCCCGCCAAAAACTCAACTTATTCATTAAAATTAATAAGTTAACAGACATGCAAAATATAATATATAGTGGAATTGAGAACTCCGTCCTTTTTGAAGTCCGTTGAAATTTAAAATGATTAATGAGCAACAATTGTAAATACTATTATTAGTGACGTAATTTCATAATCGTTGAATGAAATATGGCCGACTTCCACTTTCGTCCTGAATCTCTATGCTTTTCAAGATGGCCGCGACATCCGCGTCGGGTCATCTCTATGACGTAATACACCGCGAAAAGACATAACCAAACGCGGAACCCAACGCATATTTGCCATGTTGCGTGTAAAAAGAATTTTGGGGTCGCCATGCTGTATATTTTTTATGGGACATACAGACATAGCTTTTTCTCGATTTATATTTATGTAACTGTATTGTATAATATTTTATTTACATATATCTTATTAGCTGACCTGTGCCCACTTCGCTGTGCATCAGAAAAAAAATCACAATCAATCACTCAGGGATATTGTCGCTTTCCACTGGTGTAAGAATTTTCTAAATCGATTCAGTAGATCCGGAGATTATCCCCTACAACGTCAGAAACTTTACGTGTTTATAATATTAGTATAATTTTTATATTTTATTAATGTATGTATATATTTATAAGATACTGATTCGGTAGTGAGAATAATGCACAACATACCTCTGTTCTTATCTTTCTTGTCCATCCAAAGGTTGTCTGGAAAGAATCACTAATAGCGATAAGAGAGAGAGATAAGATATTGTATTGTAGAATTTTATTTCTGTTAGCTGTAACTTTTAAAACACAATAAAGCATATTCATACATTAATTTATTCATTGTCACGCCTGTTTCCCCTTGAGGTAGGCAGAGACGATGGATCTCCAACTGCTACGATGCTGACAACTCTATTTACTTCATTAATTCCTTATTTAAATTTATTTGACCTTTCTTCAAAATATCGTCAACTTCTACTGGCACCGACTCTACCAGTCACATCGCTGTCATATACTTGTTTTGTGATTCTGCTCTCATTCATTCTCTCTAATGCCCAAACCACCTTAACATTCCGAATCTGGCAGGCGCTTCTTAACACCCTATTCCAGTGAGAACATTATAAGTCAAATATCTCCCGTCGTTTATGAATGACTAGATTCTGCCCGCGTGGAATAGTTTAAAAAAGCACCACCGATTTTGGAATATTCTCCATTGGTGCTCCGCTCTTATTAGCCTTAGCCTGGATAAATGGGCTATCTAACACTGAAAGAATTTTTCAAATCAGACCCTGTATTTCCTGAGATTAGCGCATTCAAGCAAACAAACAAATTCTTCAGCTTTATATTGTTACGAGTTGCAGGACTCGAATTAAAATGCCGTTGGAATTATTATAGAATTTATTAGAACTATACAAACACGTATAACACAGGTACAAATATAACTGTACACAACCAGGCCAAACGTAATGCACGATTCAATCATACGCGCTAAGTCCGTCACTAACGTCTTGCTTCGCTTGTGGCTATCGCTAGACTGCCTCATCCCTCCATTGGGGCATTGCTTTTATACTGTATAAATACAATATGTCTGCTCTACCACGTGGACTGAATTTCCTAGAATTTAAACCTGGCTAATGAGTATCATAAAGATTACAATACAAAATGGGCGGTTTTTCTAATCACAAATTTTAAACACAAAGTAAACATAAGAAGTCCAAATGCCGCAAAGGTAATAAAACGTCTACAGGTATGTAGTTGCGCAGGTGTGAATTTGTCTTTTGTCGGCGCTCAGGTCGTAACAATATATTAATATAAAATAAGATTGTCATTAAATTGTCTGTGCAGGAACGGAGAAAGAGTTCAATTTCCTGCGTTCGGGCGGCCTGTCGTAAGAGGCGACAAAACAACCCACAGCCAGGTGATAGGGTATTTGCCCGACTCGATGACTACCAGCCCTGGTCTGTCTGTAAAGTATGTCGCCATAACAACCTTGAGTTGTGTTCCGGCATTGCTGACCAGGTTCCAGTCTCCCTTAAGAGAGCAGCAGCGCGCTTATAGCACCTTTGGTGTTGCAAATGTCCATAGGCGATGGTAACCGCTTTCCATCAAGTGGACCGTCTGCCTGCCTGCTGAACTCCTGCAATAAAAATAAAATAAAAAAATAAACAGAATCTTTAAAAATATCCGGCGTCGTTTATGAATGATGGTCGCCGTACATGATCTCGCGTCGGACCTGCCGCTCTCGGCGCGGTGAAAGTGCGCCGCGCCCTCGGCCTTGCGCCTGCGCACCCAGTGAAAGCTCATCATATTCGACAACACAGTTTATTGCTTATGAAATATATCTTCGAACGGAGCAAATTTCGCTAAAATTAGCGTTTATGTAACCTGTTAGTTTTGGCGGTAATAGAACAGAGGCCAAATTTTGTTTTTTTTTTTATTTTTTTTTATGTCATTTATTACTGGTTTTATTTATGGAGGGTAGAGGTAAGGAGAACCATCTCAGTATATTAAAAAGTGTCCACTGAAGGGCAGCAAATTAAGATGGCGCCATAATAGCAAGTGGAAAGTATTTAAATGTAGCGTCACAAATTGGATTTTTCAGATAATTTAGTTAGTTATCTTAATTTGTGAAATAGATCAAAAATTTATATACATACATCTCAATACGAGTAAGTCTCAATACTTTTACAAATTATAATTTTTAAATTTTTCAATCCAGCACACTTCACTTCGTTTATAACTGCTAAATTCATATAATTTCCTTTTCCAACACTAGTGCTATTTTGACGAGTTTTCGAACCATAATTTGCTGTTTACAGGTGGACACTTTTTCAACTGATCCCCCATACTAGATGCTCCTCTTTACCTCTACCCCCCATAGTTTTATTAGTATAGTAGTATCTTGCTAAAATAGGGATATACAATATTGAAGAATACTTAAATGACAAAACTTAATTTACATAGCAGCTCGCTCTAACCTCTTATACCATATTTTGTATAAATTATCTTGCCAAGCTTGTAAGGAATTTATGGATATATGTTGCAGCAAAACAAATAAAAAAATGTAGTACGTCATGTCTTTATTATAACTATAGTAATATTTTTCTTTACTTTTATTGTGTCTCTGTCTTATTGAATATGCACCGTTTGCTACAACTCCATTAATTCTTCAATAGTCATTCTGTAACTGTTCTGTATAAAACTTATAAAAAAAGAACTTGACATATAAATAGAACAAGAAATATAAAGAAAAACAATTAGCTAGACGTGTTGCTAGGGAATTTCTTGCCGCTTCTTCTCCTTAACAGCAATAACACGGTGCGAAACGGTGTACATAGACTAGGAAGTAAAATTAAATTTGAACCTATTTGTATGACCTTCAAAATGTGTTCTCCAGTGGAATTTATTTTGAATATAAACTTATGAATTTAAACTAAAATTTATTTATTTGTTTTACGAATTAAATATTACATAAGTAGAATTAGTTTTAATAATTATTTATTAATTAATTAATTACAAAATTGGGTCGTTTTGGTCGTACGCCAAGGTTTGCACAGAAAACCTGTGTTGCGTCGGAAAGCACCCATGAATACTTTGCATATATTTTATGGAGGGTGGGATATTGTTGCAGCATTTGGTGGCAGCATGCCGAAAACTACCCTTTTCGACACTATCCCCATGGAATCGTACTTTGAAGATCTTCGCAACCCTATTGAAACAGCGGAATTAGTCCCCAATTCTGTTGATTCGTCTACTACCAAGCTTTATGTCGAAACTAGTTCAAAAATATCATTGCCAGACACACAATTTACATTCAAATTTGCAAAAATATATATTTTCTAAACATATCCATATGCTTTGCATAACTAACAAAGCTTTCCTTACATATATGTATTCGCTTTCATTGAAGAAAGTAAAAAAAACTCGTTCAAAGGAGAAACTCATCTAAGTTTGCATAGTTAGCTGTGTTTTTAAATGAAAACTCTTGGTGGTAAGTGACTATTGGTAGGGTTCACATACGAAGTGTGACAAGGGGTGGGAGGAGTCCTAAATTTCGTAACGTCACTTTTTTTTAGGTCGCAGAAGTTCAGCAGACGCCCCACTTGATGGAAAGCGGTTACCATCACGTATGGACATTTGCAACACCAAAGGTGCTACAAATGCGCTGCTGCTTCACGTTACAAAATCTAATACATTTAAAGCTTTAAAACACGTGAACTATTAACAAAAACTTCAAAATATTTCCAACTCAAATAAATTATCTAAAAAACGTGTGAACAGAAGTGATAGCTGAAACTAATATAAGTTGAACTATTTAATATTGAAATTGACAGACAGACTGGCGCCGTAACGCGTTACGTACCGAAGCGGTTTACCCTCCCATAAGAAGTTATCACTTCAAAAAAAGAAAATTTCGATACTGGTGAATCTTTTCACACCGTGACTGTACATGGAACTCTCTAAGAGACTTCGGTAGTGTATAATATGTAGTATAAACCCTAAAATACTGTTACGAGTTGCAGGACTCGAATTAAAATGCCGTTGCAATTACTATAGAATTTATTAGAACTATACAAACACGTATAACACAGGTACAAATATAACTGGGCGCAACCAGTACAAACGTGATACACGATACAATAACACGCGCAAAGTCCGACACAATATAGCTTATCGAAAGTACACACGTCTTGTCTCGCTTGTGCCTATCGCTACACTGCCTCATCTCTCAGTTGGGGCATTGCTTTATACTGTACAAATACAATATGTCTGCTCTACTGCGTGGACTGAAATCCCAAGTATCACACCTGGCTAATGCCTACCATAAAGGATTACAATACACAATAGGCTGTTTTTCTAATTACAACACATTTTAAACACAAAGTAAACAAAAGAAGTCCAAATGCTGAAAAGGTAATAAACTGCAGGTGTGCATTCACTTTTGTCGGCATGTAACAATACACATGTAATGCGCGCTTTAAAAGACCTCTACCTACCCTTTAGTCTTAACACGCTGTCTTAATATATTGATTATTTCTAGTTTCTCACTTGACCGGGTTGTGTGTATGCACCGGTGATCACCCGCTCCGTTACACACGTCCCTTAATTAAGGTCGCGTCTTCATTGACAAGCGGAAGCGATTTATTAACACTTATAGCGGGCACTTATAACAATGAAGACTTGTTTGGTACTGTATTATTTGTTTAATAATTAATAGTCGTTATGGTAGCGTAATGGCTAGCGGACGCGTCCCAAACTCAAAGGGTGCGGGTTCGATCCTGGCCGGAACGCTTGCACCACTTAGTCAGTTTTCTGATTAAATGTGCATATTGTTATGCTAATTCTAATGCGAATATTAATTATTTTGGAAACTACCGTTTCCAAAATAAAGCAGTAACCTTAAGTACAACATATTGTGGCGAATGATGGCGGAACCATCTAGATAGTTTTAGAACTTTTGGAAATATCCAGAACGATCTAGAACGAAAAGATAAGGACGGATATAAATATAAAGAAAGAAAGAGATAGATAGATGTTAGAAAGGGATAGATTTATAAACGAAAGTTCCCGAATAGAAGGTTCGGGAAGGAAGAGACGGAGATAGATAGATGTTAGAAAGGGATAGATGTATAAACGAAAGTTCCCGAACAGAAGGTTCGGGAAGGAAGAGACGGAGATAGATAGATGGGTTCTAGAAAATTCTTCCGGGTATATAAACAGCGTAAGGCGCGCCTACCGGGCAGTTTAAAGTTGAGTTCAGTCCAAGACGGTGAAACGAAAAGTGCGATACTAAAGAGTTGTTAGAGGAGGTTAATAGAGGACAGAGACGAATTAAGTGGTGAATTTAGTGTCAAGTTTGGTGGACAGATACGTGAAGGAGGTGTGTAGCGTAGTTCGAGAGAGGAACCAGAAGCGAGCTACACGCAATAATATTGGAGGTGGTCCGCGCAATATCGGCGACGGTATTGAGGGTGTGACAACTTATCGTCGGGACTGTGCATCGTTGGTCGTGCGTATAGGGGCAACCCTGCAGAGAGGTACTACGTGCGGCTGTGTAAGTCAATAAAAGCTCTTAGTCAAAAAGTGGTGTTTTCTTCCAATCCATAAGTGCGTACCCCCGCTCGCACGTAACAATATTAACAAGTCGTACTGCTATGTATAGCACAGTGTGTGAGCGGGACGGATGATGTGCGAGCGAGATACAGCAACCATTAATATGTGCGCTCCCGCGCTGCGCTAGTCAGTAGTTCGTTGTCCGCTGCAATGAATAGACGTATGTAGCTCTTATAGAATAAATCGCTAAATAAAGAATTTTAATAAATCGCTTCTCGCAGTCTAATATGTCCGCGACATAACCCATTCATGCGTGGTACATAACCTACCCTCAAAATAGGCCCAGTATGTCACAGGCCACCGCTCATAACACATAGACAAACAGACAAGCTTTGTGCGTATAAAATATATTATTATCAGTGTTAAATCACGGTTGTGAGACTTCGCCTTCTGGACCCTAAGGTCCGCTTTCCGATATTCCAATCCGGTACATTTCACATAATTTGTACAAGTAACTGAAAGATATTTTTTAAGCTTATTTATGTAGTTTTCAAGAAAATTCTGGTAAGTTGGTTATAAATGTTTAATGTTCTGAAAAAATGACCGCACTTTCCACCATAGACTTCCCACTGCTGAGCTCGAGCTCCATTTTTAGAGAGATGATTGATTAATGTGTAAAATTCCAGCAGACAGGCAGGTGCCCCACCTGATGGAAAGTGGTTACCTTCGCTTATGGACATCATTAAAGATGCAATGCGCTGCTGCTCTCTTAAGGGAGACTGGCCACTTATACCGGTTGTAACACAACTCAAGGTTGTTATGGCAGCATACACCAGACTAGGGTTGGTAGCCATCCAGTCGGGCAAATACCCTACCACCTGGCTGTGGGTTGTTTTGTCGCCTCTCACGACAGGCCGCCCCAACGCAGGAATATTTCGAAAGTAATTAAAGTTTGGCGGGCACGGTTCGAAAATTCCGTGCAAAATATGGTCGTAATATTGACTTGACTTCATCAAATCAATTCATGATGTTCATTCCACTGGTCGTCCAAAAACAAGCCGTTCAAATGGCAATGTCGAATCTGTGCGTCAGAATGTCCGTGAACATCCAGGAACATCCATTAGGTATCGTGGACAAGAATTGCAAATTTCAAGAAGCTCTCTCCAACGTATACTAACTAAAGATCTGCATCTCCATGCTTACAAAGTTCAAATAACACAAGAACTGAAGCCTCATGATCATGGATAGCGAAGAGAGTTCGTTCAATGGATTATCGACCGCCAAAACAGGGATGCAGATTTTTCAAACAAAATCTTCTTTAGCGACGAAACACATTTTCATCTCGATGGCTTTGTTAATCGTCAGAATTGCCGCATTTGGGGCTCAGAGAACCCACATGTGATTTTTCAAAAACAAATGCATCCCACAACGGGTCACTGTTTGGTGCGGATTTTGGGCTGGAGGCATTATTGGACCATATTTTTTTCAAAATGAGGCCGGCCAAGCATTTACTGTTAATGGAGCTCGATATCGCGACATGATAACAAGGTTTTTTCTAGCCGAATTAGCGGATATCGATGTGGAAGCAATGTGGTTTCAACAAGACGGGGCCACTTGCCACACAGCCAGAGAAACGATGCAATTACTGCATGAAACATTTCCTAGTCGTGATCGAGATAATCGAGAGATCCGATTCGATGATCAGAATTGGCCCCCTAGATCTTGCGATATAACGCCTTTAGACTTCTTTTTATGGGGTTATTTAAAGTCTAAAGTCTATGCCAATAAGCCCACTCATGCTTTAAAAGAGGAAATTCGACGCTGCATCGGAGAAATTCAGCCGCATCTATGCAAAATGGTCATAGAAAATTTTGACAAAAGAGTGCGTATGTTCCAGCAAAGCCTAGGAGGAGATTTGCCTGACGTATTATTCCACAAATAACCCTATTTTATATATTTCAAGATTTTATATACAAATATATTATAACTAAAAAAAAATGTGTTTTCATCAATTTCAAATCTTGCGTCCTTTTTGGGACCCCTTTACTTCTCTTTCTTTCTAGTTAAATCGTAAAAGCGTCAAAACCAAACAAACTCATATTAGCCTTAATAATATTAGTTACGGTTCTATAATTATGTTGCTAAAGGTCACATAGGCTGTATCCAAGGGTCAAACTCTGACAAATATGTCTATATTTATATGAACATCAATATCTTATAGGCTAAATTTATATTGGTTAACTTTATTTCATTACTTGATGAAATATTTCATAATTACATAAAAACTAAACTATCAATAAGTATATAAACAAATTAAAATATAATCTAGTGCCAGACCGCTGTCAGTTGGGAACGTGCCCAAAAGGCTGGCCACGTTACCTCACTGTACGGCAACGCTAATGTGTTGTCCGAGGTACAGATCAGTCTTTTGGTCACGTGACACGTCTACCAGGCGTTTCGCTATGTCTCGGTAACGTTTGTGCGCTTTAGGCCCACATGGTCCCAGGGTCTCGACCCCAAAAGCCGCAAATATGTAACCATTTCCGATGGCGGAACATTTGCGGCATTTCAGGGCCTCCTGTTGTGCAGCAGCTGTATCAGCAGACATGCTAGTGGCTGAAAGATTATCGAAAATTGGTAAGAGGTTTACGAGATAGAATAGTTTGGGAACCATTGGTATTGTTACGAATTGACTCGAATTAAAATGCCGTTTGAATTACTATAGGATTTATTAGAAGTATACAAACACGTATCTATAACACAAATATAACTGAACACAACCAGTGCCAACTGCACGATTTAATAGCACGCGCAAAGTCCGTCACTATATCGCTTATCGAATGTACTATACACGTCTTGTTCGTATCGTAATCGTCGCTTGACTGCCTATTTCTCCATGGGGCCATTGCTGCACCGATACAATATGGCCGCCAGCCCTCATAGATCGGATTTCTAAGAATCAGTTCGACACACCTGCCTAATGACTGCCGTAAAACAAGTACAATAAAAATAGAATGTTTTTCTTAATTACAAATTTTAAACACAAGTAAACAAAAGAAGTCCGAATGTGGGAAAGGCAATAAACCAGGTTTATGGCAGGCATGTGTGCATTCACTTTATGTCGGTATGTAACTGTATAAAGCCTGTATACAGGCTATATATAAAAATATAAAAAAACCTTACACAACCCCTATATCTGATGTGTATTCAATTGAATTCTGTCAACAGTAAGATGCAAAAGAGCGACCGTTGGCCCGAGGAATATGATTCAAGCGCACCGAAAAGCCGGCCAGGGTCCCGGAGGAACTCTGCCACCCTCTCAAGGAGGAACAGCTTGAAGAAGGAGAAAGAGAAGAAGTCACCACCAAGCTCTAACAGCTCCACTCCAAAGAAGACTGTGAAGAACAACTTGGATTTTGTTGTGACTGGAAAACAAATAACGAAAAGGTAAATTTCTTCATTGTATTGCATACACTTTTATTAGCTTCACCCGTATGTATGTTTAATTTGGTAGATTCAACCAAAGTGAATGAAATGAATGAATGATTTTATGTTATTAAAATACGACATAGAACATTTATTTTGAAAATAAAACTAAATTATAAATAAGTTAATATAAAGAAGGTAACAAATCGCTGCCAGAAGGAAGCGTGCCCAGAAGGCTGGCTGCATTGCCACACCGTATGGCATTGCTGATTCGTTGCGTGACATACGAACCAGCCTTCTGGTCACGGGTGGTATCATAGAGTTTCTTACAAATTTCTTTGAACAAACCCTTTGCCGATGGACCCCACGGACCTAAAGTTTCAACTCCAAACAGCACAAATATGTAATCCCTTCCTATGGTTCCATTTTTGCGCCGTTTGAGATCTTCAGCTGTTGAAACAGCGTTGCCAGCCCCTAACTTAGTCACTGGAACATGTGATGCCGCCAGAGTGTCAATGCATGTCGCGTCCCACACAAGCGGCCTTCCCATCTTCCAAGGAATAAGTGACATTCCATCCGGCCTCTTGCCATCATCGCGCATCAAGCCATTTGGCTCCAGGATGGCTGTTATACCAACGCTGACAAGAGCTTGGCGGATGATGTCATTGAAAAAGAATACAATTTCTTACGTTGGGGCGGCCTGTCATAAGAGGCGACAAAACAACCCACAGCCAGGTGGTAGGATATTTCCCCGCCTGGATGGCTACCACCCCTGGTCTAGAGTGTTACGGCATTAGTGGCTAGGTTCTAATATCACTAAAGAGACCTGCATTTGTAGCTTTGATGTTACAAATGTCCATAGGTGATGATAACCGCTTCCCATCAAGTGGACTGTCTGCGTGACTGATGAACTCATGCAATAAATAAACCGTCCTGACAAGTAGTGGATAAGTAAGTTCTAATTCGTGGTAACGTAATGACTAGCGCACACGTCCCAAACACAGAGGGCGCGGGTGCGATCCTGGCCGGAACGCATGCCCCACTTAGGTTTCTGATCTAATGTGCATAGTTTTACAATTACCACGTGCTAATAACGTTGAAGGAGAACATCATGGTGCAACCTGCACATCGAGTTGACCCATGTGCCAAACCTGCCAAGCCGCCTTGGACAAGCGTGGCGGGTATACTGTCCGTTCCCCCTATAATGGGAGGCCCGAGCCCAGACTGATATTATGTATATATTATAAACTTTTCAGAGGCGACAGAGCGAACTCCCTGCCAGGGTCTTCCCACAGGCGTCCCTCCATCGAGTCAGGTCCAGCAAAGCCAAAAAGAACCTTCGACTCACCGAAGAGAGTTCTTACTCCTTCCAACTCCTCAAAGAGCCAGGAGACGTCCCTCGATGACGATGTCTCCCTGGATTTATCACAGGTATAAAAATTTTCGACGTTAGAATATTTCTCTCTCGTCTCACAGTGATTGTAACGAAACTTCTCTGAAACGGCTTGACCGATTTTAATGAAATTAATTGTGTATATTCTGTAGGTTGTAAACGAGTTTTTACACCCCAAATTTTTATTTTTATCTTTTGGACATTTAATTAAATTGGTTAGGTTTGGTATTAAGAAAACATTGCCTCGATTAAAGTATCGATTAGAACAGATTCACTTACATAATAATTCTTTATTTACTCGTGTCTTCTATGACAATTTTTTGTGGCCCATGCAGGGAGTGGCGAGTCACCGTCTACCCATTTTTCCATGTTCCCCGAACATTGCGACGGCCAGACGCCATAGTCCCCATATTCCCAGACCCCTAGAACCACAAGCAATTCACCTCAATAGCCCGGTACTTTTTGTCTTCATTTCCCACAATAGTCCTGTGCTGGCCGGGTCTTGTCCTTGGGTGCTTTTCACAGAGCGTAGACAGGGATAATCGCCGGTCAGTGACACGCCACACTTACATTAAATTTGTCAAGGGGCCTCTACGCGTTGGGCTTCCCATAAGGTCACGCAAGCCCTCTGACCGGGTCATATTTTTATGGCCCGTGATCTTCAAAAACATACCAATTTATTTTATATTTTGTATTATTTTTATGGCTTTTATAAATATTCATCATCTGTATAGAATGCTTTGCTAATTAACCATTAAATTTTCTTTTAAATTTTCAACTTTCCTAATTGAATTTTCAATTTTAGCAATTTTCTAATATGGGCGCTATCATTTCATACAAAAAATAATCCAGGTCTCGGACTTCGAAGACACAAACTCAAAATACGGCATAAAGAAGAAGTTCAACGCCCTGGCCACATCTACTCCCAAGCCTCAAAAGACCCAGAAGTCCAGAAGTTGCTCCCTGCAAAGCCAGATCCAGGTGCAAAAATTAGAAAATTCCAGAAGAGAGAAGAGTTTGGAGAGTGCTAAGCAGAACTTCTCTTCTATGAGTAGAGACAGTGTGAGGACTTGCTCCAGTGGTTATAGGTATGTATATACTATACTTTAGCTTTTAAATCTATACTATTTATCTATTTATTAATAAATATATGTAGGGGAGAGTGGGGCAATTGGGTGCATTTAACTTCCAACGCTGAAAACTAGTAAAAGAAGTAATAAACATAATCAACTTTTATTACAACATAAATTCCCAATTGCCAGAAGGAGTTAACGTAAATCAAAACGGCAGCTATTAATAGTATTTTTATAAACTTCAAACTTCATGGTGTTAGAAAACTGATACTACCTGCGTGTTAGTAAAAAAAAACTCAAAATATGATATTTTCATCCCAAAAATTATAACAGAAATGCGAAAAAAGTTGTTTGACTCACCATGACAACGCGTCCGCAACTAGCTGCGCCCCGCACTCTCGCCCGCGTAGTGATGGAAAAACGTTATATTTTGAATAACTCAAACTATATCTTTATAAATTATAGCCAATGTTATTCTGATCTGCAAGCTATATTATTGTAAAGTTTCATCAAAATGCATTCAGTAGCTTTTACGTGATGAGTAACAAACATACATACATCCATACATTCTTACAAACTTTCGCCTTTATAATATTAGTAGGTAATCACAAAATAAATAAAATTATAACAATATTATTCAAATAAGAGGGTACATAACAGAATTAATTATTAACCTTAAAAAACAACCTGACAAGAACAACTATGCAACTAAATAAATTTAAAATGTCAGTCAGTGAGGTTAAGCAGTTATGCATATTGCTTGCTTTCCAGGTACGCTGACCTGGACTACTCCTCGGTGTCCCCTGAGTGCTCCGGGCAATCTTCAGCGGATATATCTCCAAGGGTCTCAAGGCCGAGTGATACTCCTGTCACGCCAAGAAGTCAGGACATGCAGGTTTCCAGGTTAGTTTTAAATTGAGTATTGTACGTGATGATTGTAAGAAGGGATATATTTAATATCGCAAATAAACGCATACATGTAAAATACAAAGACTTTTAGATATAAATGGATTGATATTGTTACGTGCCAGCGGGGGTACGCACTTAAGATTGGAAGGAAACAACAGTTCTTTTAACTAAACGCTTTTATTGACTTACACAGCCGTACGTGATTCCTCTATACAGACAATAGGATGTCTCACTCACAATACCGTCGCTGATATTGCGTAGACGACCTCCTGCTACTGCGATGCTCACCTCCGAATTTACCGTGTGTAGTAAAGAAAGAAAGAAAAAAATATTTTATTCAGTACAAAAAAACTAAGTTAATATAAATAGAGAAAGAACCAAAATAAGTCCTAAATTGGACCCAACCTCAGCATAATGCTAGCCAACAAGGACTAGCGCTGTACTTCCGTCTGAGACCATAAAGTGAAGTTACGGTGGGCAATACAACACATAACAACAACAAAATATATAGTCTAATGCAGTCTTAATAGTCGTTTCTGGACCTCCCTTTAAACTACGCTTAACTCCTTTTTCAATGAACTGCCCACTAAACCTTCCACTCGTCACTGTCTTCTACTTAATTCTTCTTTCAACTCTCTCGTATCGCACTTGTTGCTTTGCTGTCTTCAGCTGAACAACTGGTAGGCGCGCATTACGCTTGAAGGTAAATAGTAAATTCATTAGGTGATAGGGTATTTGGTTGTGTTCCGGCATTAGTGATCAGGTAATCTCCCATTAGAAAGCAGCAGCGCATTTGTAGCACCTTTGGTGTTACAAGTATCCGGGGGAACCGCTTTCCATCAAGTGGGCCGTCTGCCTGTCAGCTGAACTCATGTAATAAAAAAAATTGTGAAAGAAATAATTCCAGCGCTAAAAAGATTTCTCCAAGGTTTTTGGTAACCCAAAAGTGTTCTTAACAAAATGTTCACCTCAATTTTGTAAGAATTAAAAATCTGGAGACGCTGCCTTCTGGGTACCTTACCCATAGAAGACGTTATTTGGTTTCAGTATTTTACATAATTTTAAAGGATTATATATAATAATTACTATTTGTTTATATATATTTAGACCACGGAATTCTAAAAAATGAACGTTCTCCAGTTGCGTCAGCACATACCAGGACTGCAGCGACACGGAGACCAAGGTCGAAGACTTCGGAAGACCAGACACAGGAGAATGGAACAACTTCTGGGCTAACTACAATAACTCCATCTCCGAATTACCTCTAAAGAGCTACTATGACCAGTGTCCCACTCCTTGTCCTTACAGGACGGATTCCTTTGATTTGGCGGACCTGGGTAAGTCTTTTTTATTGCAAACGGTCAGGAGGAAAGAAAGGTAGTTACCGTCTAATTAAAGGTAGTTACCGCCTAATGAAAGGTAGTTACCGCCTAATGAAAGGTAGTTACCGCCTAATGAAAGATAGTTACCGCCTAATGAAAGGTAGTTACCGCCTAATGAAAGGTAGTTACCGCCTAATGAAAGATAGTTACCGTCTAATAAAGGGTAGTTACCGTCTAATGAAAGGTAGTTACCGCCTAATGAAAGATAGTTACCGTCTAATAAAGGGTAGTTACCGTCTAATGAAAGGTAGTTCCCGCCTTATGAAAGGTAGTTACCGCCTAATGAAAGGTAGTTACCGCCTAATGAAAGATAGTTACCGTTTAATGAAGGATAGTTACCGTCTAATGAAAGATAGTTACCGCCTAATGAAAGATAGTTACCATCTAATGAAAGATAGTTACCGTCTAATAAAGGGTAGTTATCGTATAATGAAAGGTAGTTCCCGCCTTATGAAAGGTAGTTACCGCCTAATGAAAGATAGTTACCGTTTAATGAAGGATAGTTACCGTCTAATGAAAGATAGTTACCGCCTAATGAAAGATAGTTACCATCTAATGAAAGATAGTTACCGTCTAATAAAGGGTAGTTACCGTCTAATGAAAGGTAGTTCCCGCCTTATGAAAGGTAGTTACCGCCTAATGAAAGGTAGTTACCGCCTAATGAAAGATAGTTACCGTTTAATGAAGGATAGTTACCGTCTAATGAAAGATAGTTACCGCCTAATGAAAGATAGTTACCGTCTAATAAAGGGTAGTTACCGTCTAATGAAAGGTAGTTCCCGCCTTATGAAAGGTAGTTACCGCCTAATGAAAGGTAGTTACCGCCTAATGAAAGATAGTTACCGTTTAATGAAGGATAGTTACCGTCTAATGAAAGATAGTTACCGCCTAATGAAAGATAGTTACCGTCTAATAAAGGGTAGTTATCGTATAATGAAAGGTAGTTACCGCCTAATGAAAGGTAATTACAGTCTAATGAAAAGTAATTACCGTCTAAAGGTGAAGCCAACTAGGGATTTATATTTTTTGAAATCGGCACACAGACACACGTATTGTTTATCCCCAAATTAAGCAAGTTGTTGTTGTTGCACGCTTGTGTTATGAGTAATAAACAACGGACTACCAAAAAGGGATATTACACCATTAAAGATTATTTAAATGATAATACTTCATTTACATAGCAGCTCGCTCCAGCCTCTTATACTATCGTCTGTATAACGTTTTTATTTTACCAAACATGTAAGGAATGCAGGGAGATTTATCCGTGCAGGAACGGAGAAAGAATACAATTTCTTGCTTTGGGGCAGTCTGTCGTAAGAGGCGACAAAACAACCCACAGCCAGGTGGTAGGGCATTCGCCCGACTGGATGGCTACCACCCCTGGTCTAAAATATGTCGCCATAACAAACTTGAGTTGTGTTCCGTCATTAGTGAACAGGTTCCAGCCTCCCTTAAAAGAGCAGCAGCGCATTTGTAGCACCTTTGGTAACCGCTTTCCATCAAGTGGGCCGTCTGTCTGTCTGCTGAACGCCTGCAATAAAAATAAAAAAAAGATACAGTAATTTTATCAAAAAATCAAATTTTAAAATTTTGTCTGTCTCTCTGTGTGTCTGCCTGTATTTTGACGGGACTTTCACTGGAAGATAGCTGATGTCATTAAGAGTAAATTAGGCTGCTTTTTGTCTTTTTTAGTGTTCGGCGAAAAATATTCCACACGTACGAAATCGCGGGCACACCTAGTTGTAAATAAAACGTATAATACAAGTTAAATATGTAGTAAAAATATATGCATATATAAAAATTAAATAAACTAAAAGAGAAATATCTGATAAGTAGTGTTTTCCCATGTTTTTGGAGTTCTATAATCAAAGTAATAAAATCACATACGTATTACATCACTGCGTGGACACACACGCACTTGACTGATTTCAGTTCCACCCGCAGATCTGTCAAACGACGAGGCAAGGAAGCCTTCGCCGGGGAAATTGCGTTCTGTGAACCAAGTCATAAGGCAAGAAGGTCTCCGACTGACACCAAAGGAGACTCAGAACATGGTGAAATGCGCCCATATACTCGGTACGTAGTGTTTGAGCAGCTCTTCAGTCGTGTTTAAAGCTATCTCGCTCGCACAATGCAACATTTTTGAAGACATAAATCTATATTGTTACGAGTTGCAGGACTCGAATTAAAATGCCATTAGAATTACTATAGAGTTTATTAGAACTATACAAACACGTATAACGCAGGTACAAATATAAATTAACACAACAAATCCAAACGTAATGCACGATTCAAAGTCCGTCACTAAATAGATTACAGAATGTACACAAGTCTTGCTTCGCTCGTGGTTACCGCTGGATTTCTTGATCTCTCCATTGAGGCATTGCATTATACTGCACAGATGCAATATGTCTGCCCGACTGCGTGGACCGGATTTCTTAGAATCACTTTGTTTTCTTAAATCCGAGACACCTGGCAGTGATCACAATACAACGATAGACCTTAAAAGATTACAATTCAGTGGGCTCTTTTTTTTAATCATTTTAAACAAAAAGTAAACAAAAGAAGTCCAAATGTCGAAAAGGTAATAAAATGTCTATAGGTACGCAGGTGTGAATTTGTCTTTGTCTTTTTACGAAAATTGCGTGGACGGAGGAGTATAAAATTTCTCACACTGATCAATAAAAAAACCATTATACACACTTCTATGTATTTGACACACACACGCATATATACTTTTGTTTATTGTTCAAGTCAAATTAATACTGTAGCCTTGGCGAAATCTGTGATTATAGAAGTGCCTATAGTCTTTGACATTGATTATTATAGTCGAATTACGATCACGGGCGACCGCTAGTTCATGATATCGTATTCATTTCTCTATATAAAAACTAGTAAAGGAAATGTAGATATCCAGACGAGCAAATCATATCTGGCTAGCTATGGGTATTTTTGTCGCCTCTAAAGACGAGCCTCGGCTCCACGAATTTCTATCCTTTCTCCTTTCTTACATGTGATAGCAATTTATTTGTTAACCAAGAAATCTTGCTATTAACCTTATATAAGGAGTTAAAAGCAATTTTAAAATTAGCGAATTTTCAGGGTACATACTTACAAGAGCGATTGAAAGACAGTCAAATGAATCTAAAACTCAGGAAATGAATGATAATCCTGAAATAGAAGAGAAGAAGAAGACCCTGACATTGGATTTGAAGGAAACTAATGTACCAGGTAAATATTTATAATCGAATAAGTCTCTCGGGTTGTTAGCGAACGAAACAACCTAGCTCCATCAAAAAAATCTATACAAGGACTAGTGCTGCCATCTGTTGATCGGAGATTTAAAATCTTTCAATATCCTTTTTTCATGTTTTCACTTTAGAGATGTGTTTATAACAGCTCTCGTTCTAGAAATAATAATCATGATATGTTTTTCAGTACCAGAAGAATCGAAAAAAGAAATGACAACTCAAACTGACATCTCTCTGCCAAATACAAAAAGCGCACCGAGAATATTCGAGAATATTCTACGACAGCTGTCAAGGAGCTCTTTGGAGGACAAAATAAAAGAGACCAAAGAGATAGTCGCTAGAAACGCTGAGAAAGAGAAAAACAAAGGAAAACAAGAAGATAAAAGTATTGACAAAACCAAAGACCAAGACGAAAACAATATTAAGAAACAAGAAGAAAAATCTGTTGATAAACCTCAAGAAAGAGACGTGGAAAAGCAAGAAGAGAAATGTGTTGAAGAAAATCATGAAAAACTCAAAGAAAAATGTGCTGAAACACACGAGGAAAATAACATAGATAAAAGTAACGAAGCTATCAAAGAATAATTTGGTTTCATGTTTTGTACTGTCTTAACGCCAGTGTCTTGTTTTCCTCAAAAATATTAAAATATTGCTGCTGTACCTAGAATACTTACCTTGATATTATAATCTAAATGTTATAAACTGGTTTTTATTCTTAATCCCTATTAATATTATAAATGCGAAAGTAACTGTCTGTCCGAAAACTGGGATAGTTTCTGGGATAAAAATATATTTGTCTTTTTGTTTGTTATCCTTTTATGGAAAGACTATTGGACCGATTTGGCTGAAACTCGGTACATATATCATTATAATACCGAGGGTGGCCATGAGATACTTTTTTCCCCCGGATAATGGGATAGATTTATGTAAAGGTTATCCTGGAAACTAGGATAGGGTTTGTGATTTTGTCCTGGGACCACTGGGACACTGGGACCACTGGGTCCATTTGGTTCAGGATCCACTGGATCCACTGGGTGCAATTGGTCCATGTTATCTATTTTGTCATTTCTATCAAGTTTTGTCATGTATGTAGTTTACAGATGGACCTGGGATGGTATAGTTTGCGATATAAAATGAAGTAAATCCTTCGGGGGGCAAATACGTAAAAAATTAATACAGTATATTATAACCTGCAACGCGACCACTTCCCCAGGGCGTTCCATTAGTAGCTCACAACGCCCATAATTTCGGCTCTGTTAGCAGTTCCACATGGCGACCGCGATCGTTGTGGTCGTGGCGAAAACGTCGCTAATTAATTCATATTGTCGATCACACAACGCTTAAAACGACCCAAGTCAAGAGCTGGGTCGAAAAGCCGTTCCACTTGGGTTTACGATTGTTAGGCCGGCAAGCAAGTGGAACGGGAAAAATCGCTGTCGTAAACATGGTCTTTGTAAGTCCCTCATGGAACGTGGCCTTCATGAGCCGTGATTTTGGAAGACTAAGATGTCAAGTGTGACTAAATAAGTTGTCAGACAATCACATAACATAACATACTATTGTTTGCCGCAAGCAATTGTATAGTGTTTCTCTATTGATTTCATAGTTCACTTTTATAAACCAGTGCAAGTAATTAAGATTCGATTTATAATTAAACTAGCTGACCCGGCGAACTTCGTACCGCCATATTTTCTGAATTCCTAAAAGACTTTGTTTCATGACACAAAAACAAAATCACCATAATCGGTCCAGGTGATTAGGATGATTCTAGAACCCGATCTCAGCGCCACCTACCGGTTCTAATTGCGAATCTAAATCATCCGGGAAACCACTCAAACACACAAAAACAAAATCACCAAAATCGCTCCAGGTGATTAGGAGGATTCTAGAACCCGATCTCAGCGCCATCTACCGGTTGTGGATTTAAACCATCCCGGGACCCACTCAAACACACACACAATATTTCATCGAAATCGGTAAAGTCGTTCTCAATTTATGCGCTTACCAACACATTTTGCGATTCGTTTTTATATATAAGATTAGCTTCTGTCCGTGACTTCGTACGCGTGGAAAGGAAGTTAAAAAACACCCGCGATTTGGAAACATTCTTCATTGGTGCTCCGCTCCTATTGCTCTTAGCGTGATGGTTTATAGCCTGTAACCTTCATCAATAAATGGGCTATCTAACACTAAAAAAATTTAATATTAGACCAGTAGTTCCTGAGATTAGCGCGTTCAAGCAAACAAACAAAGAAACAAACTTATCTGATTTATATATTATATATATATAAGATAAAACTCTCTCACTGACACCACACCCTGTCAAATTATCCGCTTCTATTATGTTACATTGCAGAGAAATTACTTTTAGTCTGTTATAAGCTGTTTAAGTAATTAAAGCATTTTAACTATCCCACGGGAACTATTTAATTTTTCGGGATCAAAAGTATCCAATATTTTGACCAGGGATATAAGCTATCACCATACAAAATTTCATATAAATCGGTCCAGTCGTTTCTGAGATTAGCCGGTACAAACAGACAGACAAACAGAGAAACAAAAAGTTCTAAAAAAATCTAAATTAGTTCTATTTCACTTCTTACATCCCCCTGACTCGGTTTTTAGCATTTTTTTTAATTGTACAGTAATTCGACCTCTACAATTTTATTATAAGTATAGATTACCATTTTCTTTACCTGCACATCGAGATAACCGATGTGTCAAACCTGCCAAGCCGCCTTGGACAAGCGTGATGGGTATACTGTCTGTTTCCCCCATAATGGGAGGCCTGAGCCCAGCATTGGGACATTTATGGGCTGATATTATATATATATATTATATATACCATTTTCTACTTTTTAGTTAATTTTATAAGCCCACTAAATTAATCGTCTAGATAATTTAGTGCATCAATAACTAATTCTTATAATTATTTTTGTAATCCCGGCAACACTGATGTAATTGCTTTTTTAAACTTTTTTTTAGCCTCGACGAAATCTCTCGTGCGAAGACCGTATAACGTCCTCACGGACAGGGTAGACTTTCAGCCCGCCGACGGTTAGTATGGCAGGCGGCCAACAGATGGACCACCGGGATCCTTCCCCTCGAGCTTTAAATTACCCGTCGCCCATTCTCAATTAGTGCATTGTGTCGTCCTCTAGTCGGCATCGTTAGATTCATGCCACTTTCATGGCAACAGTCAACAGTCCAGCAGCGTTAAGCCACCTAGGGTGCAGTGTGCGTAGTCAACATCACAAGACAGAAGAAAAAAACAGAAAAACTCTACTTAAATATTTAACGTTTAGTATTTTTCCTGCCCAAAAACTCTCCTTGCTGTTACAAACATCAAAAGTTTTACCAATCTGCTGCCGCTCTCTAAAGAGAGGCTAACACCTAGCCACTAATATCGGATCACAACACAAGGTTGTTATGGCGGCATACTCTAGACCAGTGTTTTCCAATCTGTGGGTCGCAGAGCGTTACTCGGGGGTCGACGACAAATGAGAAGAGGTAATTTAAATATCTACCTTGTACTTAAGTACTTTCTAAGATCAGCAGCTTCTTGCATAAGGCCCTAATAATGATAATGAGTAACAAAATAGAGAAAAAACACAAACGAACGATAAATGACTAACTTTTTGTCTGTCTATGACCCAAGGAGGTCGCCAAAATTTTACAACCTACAAAGGGGTCGCGTATTCAAAAATATTGAAAAGACCCGCTCTAGGCCAGGGGGTGGTAGCCATCCAAAGGAACAAATACATTACCACCTGGCTATGGGTTGTTACGTCGCCTCTTACGACAAGTCGCCCCAATGCAGGAAATTATACTTTCTCCATTCTTGCACGGATAGCATAACCATGTTTTATCTTTTTTTTATTGCCGGAGTTCAGCAGACAGGCAGACGGCAACACCAAAGGTGCTACAAATGCGCTGCTGCTCTCTTAAGGGAGTCTGGAATCTGGTCACTGGACAACCGAAGGTTGTTGTGGCAACATACCTTAGACCGGGGGAGGTAGCCATCCAGTCGAACAAATGCCTTATAACCTGACAAATCATGTGAATTAATCAATGAATTCCATATGAAATCATTTATTAAAAGTTCTTGTATACATTTGCTATTAATAAAATTACTTGTTTAAAAATACAAATGAATTTCTTAATAATTATAATATACAAGTAATATTTACAAGTCCTATTTATGAAATAATAAGCGTCTTCAAACGAGGCGGGCCCGCTTTTTAACATATTTAAAGAAAATCCAATATTAATTACAAAAATATTTTAATGCGTTACGCCAGGCCACTTTAGAGGTTGAAAAAAGGCTTTTTTGGCGATTTTTTTTTCAGAAAAACTACAAAATAAACCGAGATTACAAAACATGATATTTATAATACATATCTTTTCTTTTCTTTAGTTTTTTTGGCAATAGGTTCGTTTGTTTAGCCAACGACCATTACTGCCAATGTCAAGTGTGAATAATACATATCAGTGACTGTATACAATGTTTTTTTTTTAAATCGATTAACTTCAAAATGACATCTGTGCTTTTGCGATGGCATCTCAGTGTTTCCAGGGTCCAAACGTTTTCAAGAAAAAAATCCCCATAAAAACCTATTTTTTGGCCTCTAAAGTGGTCGTTACACCTTAATCTAACACAAATGAAGATTTGTTTTTTTGTTGTCCTAGATGTCTAACTAGATTTTCAAGCACACATTTTGAGAATATACTCAATACGCGAATGAAAGTATCGATTTCAGTATTTGAATTATTTTTTTTAATATTTAGAAAAATCATATATATATATATATATATATATATATATATATATATATATACACAGGCCTTTTTTGTCATTTCTTTTTTGGGGGCACGTTAATTTTCGAAAGTTGTAAGTCTATAAATTTTGAAATTTCGTTTAAGGGCACTGCGTGCCCCCACAAAACAGCCCTGTATATATATGTACAAACTATTTATTTTACTATAATGACATGACCACAAGACTGGTCTTCTAACCTCGGACAACCCATTAGCGTTGCCATACAGTGAGGTAAGGTAGCCAGTCTTTTGGGCACGTTTCCAACTGACAGCGATCTGGCGTTAGATTTTATAGTTTAATGAGCCTATATAGTTTTATTTAGTTTAATTACATTGTTACTATAATTAAAAGTTATACCAAGCCAAGTACCTAAAACAGACCGACCGCGCGTATGACGTCACTGTGTTAATTTCTCACACAATGTGCTACGAAGCTATAGTTCCCGGCACATATCTTGAGCGGTCGGAGGACTAGTAGAAGCCAATGTGATGCTATTTATTGACATATCGAAAGTATTATGTTTTTGTCTCTTTACTAGAAAGGTTACATACATCACACTGCTGAAAAAGAACCTCAATAACACTGCGTAGGCCAAGGCAGCCGCTCAAGATCCGTGCCGGGATGCCGATCATACAAAGAGTTATTATGAAAAATTAACGCGCACTCGGTCTGTTTTAGATAATCGGGTGATGCGATTTCAAAAATCTATTTAATTAAATATAACTTTTTAATTACGGGCAAAAAAAACTGCTAAAATACTTTCCAGTAATTAAAAAAAAAACAAATACTCAATTGTGCTTACTGGAACGCACCTATAGTCGCGTATCGCTAGGCACATCTTCAAAACATAAGGTTTCCAAAAATTCTAAAGTCTCTTCCCTTGAACTCCTTTTTGTGATTTTATTAATTTCTTAAGCATACGAATTGACGAATCTTCGCAAATTTTTATCGGATTTTCTTTAAACACATTTTTTTTGTATATCATATATCAAGCGTAACATTATTGCCAGTATGGTTTAAAAGAACATGATACAGTGTGATGCGTAATATTTTCTGCCAGAAGTAGAATCATACTTCAACCAACAGAACCACACGAGCATACTATCATATGTATTTATGTATTATTCCCGCAAATTGCTAATGCGCTGGGACCTTGTCAAATTAACATTCACGTGACGTCATCAGGAACTCGATATGTACGCGTACTCGCCGGCCAGTGATGCTAACAGTACTGAGTGTTCGGATACGGTTACGTCACCAAAATGGCGGCCAGGCGCAATAGCAATTTGCGGGGATAGTAGTTCAAGCATTAATACAATTACATTGTGGTTTGGCTGACGAAAGAACACAGTCGCATTATTTAGACTTTGTACATGGCAATACTAACACAAATGTCAACGTCATTTTAACAAGACATTGCCGTTGTTACTGTCATTTTTGTTATTTCGATTTGTGTTTTAGTGTTTACGATGTTGTAACATGAATAAATCCATTAAAAGTGAGGTGAGTTTGATTTTTGTTTTGCTTGATTTACTATGTGATGCGCATATTTAAAATGCAATCCAACCGTGTATACTCATTCACTCATACACACTACAAAAACCACACACATACAAATATATTCACTGTTTTTCTTTCTCTCTCTCTCGCTAACCAAAACGTGCAGACCCACTTATACCAAAAACACATACACATGTACACAACACGCACCCACGTATACGCACAAACGTTCACTGTTTTTCTCTTTCACTCACTAATACATTCGTGCACTCACTCACCCATACAAATACTACATAAAACACAAGAACGGACTTCAGAGACAAACTAGCGCTCGCTCCCAAACATACACACGTTCAGTTTTTCTCTTTTTTTCTTTACACCAAACTTACACTCACCCATACACACACCACCAAAAACGCAAAAACA
The DNA here is from genome assembly GCA_949752895.1 of Dendrolimus pini. Taxonomy (NCBI): domain Eukaryota; kingdom Metazoa; phylum Arthropoda; class Insecta; order Lepidoptera; family Lasiocampidae; genus Dendrolimus; species Dendrolimus pini. Next base: position 811,978 of record OX457151.1, read on the forward strand.
CGCATCACGCAAGTACTTTTTGCTGTATAATAGATACCTAATTTAGCTATGGGTTAATAGTGGAACCTTCTGACATAGGTATTTCATACTTACAAGGTTCCCTGCTATATATTCTAAAATCAAGGAAGAAAACTTCAATACAGAATTTAAGAATTACAATTATTATTTTAAAAATTCGAGAAAAATCAACAGAATAGAAGACGCTGAATAAATGGAAAAACAATATACTTTATAGTATCGTTTCTCAACCTTTGGGTCGCTTTTGTTATTAAGGGGGGTCACAATCTGTTAGAAAAAGTAAAACCTATATACAAACCAAACATGTAAATAAATTATTAAGATATTATTATAATCTTGCAATAATGAAGGCGTCGCAAGACTTTTTAGTTTATCTATTTAGGTTTATGGCTTGGCAGCTAGGCCTTTAGGATCTTAGTTTACAATATAGTTTCTTCATTTTCTTAACTTATGGTGGTGCCATTCAACGGAGTTCTTGTGACAACTCCAAAGGCCACATGTGATTATACAGTTCACATTTCTCACAAAACACATAATTACTACTCAAAAACTATCAATATCCTACAACTATTGTTCATTTTAGAGTAATTTTACACATTTTTAGAAAGAAAAACTGCACAGCAAAACATCTCCTTTCATTTCCCGCCAAAAACTCCTCAGACTTTATAGTTAATTGTTTGTTTTGTTGTGGCTCACGACATAAAAATCGTTGAGAAACAATGCTCTATGGTAATTTGGTGTTGCCATATAGATATTTTTAAAAGCCGCGAATTTTCAATGTCTACTTTCGTCAGCCAGACCTTAGCCGGGTTTCCTATATCTATCCTCTTACCTTACCATTGGTAGAAGAGCGACATAACTTGTTAACAGTTAATGTCTAATATTAACCAATCGTAAGACAAATGAACGGTCAGTAAGATATAGGATTTTGTCCTTAAAGGTTATTTTAACTATATACTTTATTATACTATATTTTTGGACAAACAACGGCACATAGTTCTTAATATCTTAAAGCTCATTATTTAAAATTTTAAATGTCGGTTCTATTTTGAAGAAAAGAAAGAAAATTTTGCTTCAATTTACCAATATAGGGTAAACTGTGCCATTTTTGGGAACCCTACCCAATAATTAGCACTCGGTCTATTTATTTAATATATTAAGAAAGATCTTAGGGGCCATCCGTAAATTACGTTACACGTTAAGGGGGCAAGGGGGGGGGGGGGTCGACATTGTGTGACAAGGGGTGGGAGGGGTTCCTAAATTTCGTGACGTCACACTCCAAAATCCTTCCTACTGATATTATAAACGCGAAAGATTGGAAAATTGTTTGTTACTCTTTCACGCAAAAACTACTGAATGGATTTTGATGAAATTTTACAATAATATAGCTTACACATCAGAATAACACATAGGCTATAATTTATAAAGATACTAGCTGTCCCGGCAGACGTCGTCCTGCCCTTAAAAAATAAAAATCCCGAACCCGATTACAGCGCCATCTACCGAGACCTAATCTGAACTCGAATTCTACTTGAGCAGAGTGGAAAATTATTTAAATACTTATAACGCTATTAAAAAATAGGGGTTGGTGGTAGAAGGATGAAAATTTAGGGTTGGATGTATTTTTCAATGTTAAATAACAAAATTTAGAAAAATAAAAAAATAGTAGTGGGTCACCCTTATCATTTAGGGGTATGAAAAACACCGACCCGATATGCACAAAATGTCATACAAATCGATTCCGCCGTTTCGGAGGAGTTTGGTACAACATAACAAACATCTCGCGGTGTGAATTTTATATCAGACTATAAAGCATATTAAAATTTCTTAATTTTTGTATAAATTAATAGTGGCAATCACTTGAAGGGTGCGAACAATTGCACAATTTACCTTATATTTCAAAATTAATATATATCTTGCATACGTATCATATCTGACTTGCGTATTTTAAGGCTGTGTTTGAATAATATTACTAGAGAGAAAAAAACAGTAATCATTGTTGTTGCGTACTAAAAATGACGATATCGACTGCCTGAAATGTGATGTCACATCACTAGCAAATTGCCATCTCGACCTGTCATTAACTAAAAATTAACTAAATCACCCATGAAACGCTTTAGACTTATTTGCTTTAGTTAAGTAATTAGGCAGCTAGGCAACTTGAGAACTAGTGTCTTAAGTCTTCATCATGGTTCGAATAGACATTTTGCAGTTTAATAATAAGTAGACAGTTATCTTTCATATTGAGTCACAGTAAGTTTGAAGGCTCCTTTATGGTTCTTAAAGAAGCCTACAAACTTACTCTAATTGAATATGAATAAGACTCTTAGTAAATATTTAATAAAAGGCGATACGGACTTATTCGTTAGGCAACTATTTATCGATTGCAAATGTAAATCAGATTTTAGTGAGTCCAGATAGTTGGATGTGTTTGAAAATATATCACTAGAATAATTTAATCTCAACCTGTTGCTAATTATTTGATTAGCATTAGTTAAATTGTTTAATTAGCAACAGGTTGAGATGGCAATGTGCTAGTGATGTGACGTTACATCCCTAGCTAGCTAGCTTTGTGATAGTTATCGTTAGTCGATATCGATATTTTTTGGTACGCAATAAATGAAAGTAAAATTACGACATTTTTTAATTTCAAGTAATATTTTAACTCATTTTTTATTTAGCAAAATAAATTTTATTAAATATTTCAAGTAATATACCTTGTTTTTTCTTACAAGATTAGTGTTTTGGATAAAATTTAATTAAATTATGATTTTAGATAATTAATGTTGTTCGTGCCTACCCCGCAAGGGACCTGGCGTGAAGTTATGTATGTATGTATGTATGTATGTAGATAATTAATATAAATCAAAAAAAAAAGTGGGTGTCGTGCCTTACATAAAGTAAAACAACTGGCCCATAATAAAGAAAATTGGAAGACTCCACCGACAAGAGCATGCTCTTAAATGATAAAAGAATGAAATGAATATAAACAATTTTCTACTATATTATCTAACTATAGATAGAGCTTAAGTTATCTGAGACATTTAAACGTAATAAATAGTGTAATGAATTGCAAAAATCCTGTTTGATTTACGAAAATAATCATATAAGGAAAAACAATGTATACGTATGATGGTATGCATCGTAGATACGCAAGAGGTACAATTACGTCCCAAAGATAAGACAGTTAAAATAATGGATTAAAATATATCTTTTTAACTACACCTAACTTATAAGACAATTAATATATTGCAGAAATCGAAACCAACTTAATTTATTAATAAATGGCAATTTTCTAACCTAAAAAAAGGTGGGATCATTTCCTTTGCACACTATCTTTACGGTTGTGGCTTCACAATAATGGGACAATTATTTACTATAATTTTGAAATAGATTACTAAAATTAAAAAATGCTCAAAGGAACTATCGAATTTAATTAGAAATAAGATCTATGCGAAAACAGCCTTCAAATTTAAATTGAATAATGTTTGAAATAGATGGCGTTGTTCTTGACAGATTTTCCGCATTTTGAAAAATTTGCCAGTTTGATAACTTTAGTACTCAAGAAAGAAAGATAACGTTTAACTCTAAGCCGTCGTCATTATAAGGTACATTTTAGTTCCCGACTCGGAATTCTACATCTCAGGGACAAACTTTTATATTAGGCCCTAAAAGTTATCACCCAAAATTATGACAAAAAAATTTGGGGAAAAATTCTCATTCTGGAGACCCCGCTTGTGTATGTATTGTTGAAATGTTCAAATTGGCGCCTTTTATAAATTGCTTGTGAAATTGTATTTTTTATGTTGTCCAAGCGTTGGCAACACCGCTCTCTCTGCCTCCTCTCGTCTTGTTGAAAAGTGCTTTGTAGTTGTAATAATTTTCTATTTAATTAAACATCTTTCTTGCCGCCGCAGTGCCGGCAGATGGTCACGCCACGCCGCCCTGAATGATGTCTTACGGAGGGCGCTTGCCACCGCTAACGTGCCGGCTCTATTGGAGCCGAACGGTATTGCACGTGATGATGGCAGGCGCCCTGACGGAATGACTCTAATTCCCTGGCAGCGTGGCAAGCCTTTGGTGTGGGATGCGACTTGCGTAGACACGTTGGCCGCATCCCATTTACCAAACACTTCTAGATCGGCCGGTTCGGCGGCGGAAACAGCGGAATCGCTCAAGCGGCGGAAATATGCAACCCTCAGTGAGAGTTATATGTTTGTGCCGTTTGCTGTCGAGACGCTTGGACCGTGGGGTCCTGAGGCCATGAGCCTCTACCAAAATTTATCAAAATGACTCATCGACTCTTCAGGTGATCCGAGGGCTGGTGCCTACCTCGGCCAACGGATCAGTATGGCGATCCAGCGAGGAAACGTAGCCAGCCTTCTGGGCACCTTACCCATAGAAGACGGTGATCTGGGCTCAGTATTCCACTTATAGTCTTGAGGGACTATGGGTAGAATACAATACAAATAAGTTAAGTTTTCTTACATTGTATTCAATAGTATGTAATTTATATTATAGTTATTACTATATTTATCTATTTTTATTAAACATAAGTTATTTCGTTGTGCAAGCTTGTTTCATTAAAACTCTGCAACATGTATATTAAAAAAATTAAACTAAAATCTTTGTGGAACGCATACAACGATGTGATAAGAAAACCAAAATTCAAAAATAACTTTTGTTTTCGGTGTTAAGTATTCATGAATATTCAAGCATAGTCATAGTTCTGAAATTACACATTTTCTTGTGCTGTGTTGTAAAATATCTTAGATTGACTTGAGAGGTTTTAAAATTGCAGTTTTAGTGTCTTTTGCATAAAAACACTACTTATCTTAAATAAAATTAATTTCATTTAATTAGTTAATTTTTTCGATAGTGTGCAAAGTTACATATTAATAATAACTAAACCATAAATGAATGCAGTTATCTCAAACACTCGCTGCCCGCGGTACCATAAATCATCGGTGCACTAGGGAAGCGACACGTTCGGTGCGTCATTTATAGATAACCATACCTTTTCATAGAACAATAATAAATTATTATAACGAACCTCGATATAACGATATTCAACTTAACAAATTCTTAGAAATCCCCTTGAACCAGCCGTAAGAGTTACTACAAAATATACCTTAATGTTAAGGTATATTTTGAACATATTTTTACAAAATCCTATTTATAACGAATTTGTATTTATTGCCAAACGTAAATAAAATAATACTTAGCCTCTGTATAACGATTTTTGTCATCGCACAATCTTTCCATTTAATTCGTATTCTACGAATCCATCTAACAAGAATTCATGTCTCGAGAAGTTTATTACATATTCGTTTACCGAAATTTTATACTTTCATATTAAATGGACGTTTAGTGTTGAAAGGTAAATAATTATTAAAGTGCGTTCATTAAAATGCGTTTTACATTTTAGTTTAAATTTGCTTAATCGCCAAAAAGAGTCTTAGACCAAACTGACCTACATATAATAAAGCACATTGTAACAAACCTCCGCGTACTCCTTCATATTTGTTATATCGAGGTTACACTGTGTTCGATGTGAATATCGACACTACACAGATGCGTCACTACGTCACTCATTAGACCTGCGAGTGTGACAGAGAGGGCTGTAATCGCTATTCTGTTCCCACATCTCAGTATCCCACGGACAGCGAGTGTTTGACCAAACTATAATAGTTCGTGCGCAAGAGCTAGTAACCGCCCCAGGTATATGGCGAAATGGGAATTAGGGGGCCTAAAGGGGCTGCTTTTAGAGAATCGCTTACAATTATAGTAGAATTATTTTGTCCGTGCAGTTTGGGTCATAAATCAAAGCTCGGCCTCAGCCCGGCTAAGGCGGCGAGCATGTTGCGCGGGCGCAACGCCATTATCGATACAAACTCATTCTTATCAAAGAAAGATTATCATACTTATAAAAATCATTATTATCTTTTTTGTTGTTAATTTTAAACTTAGATATAAGTATTTATATTTATTTTTAATATAACTTGTAACATTTTAAGCTTATAGTTTTTTAATGTATAAATACCTAATTAATGGTTTATTTTAAATCATTATTATTCTTATTTTAATAAATACGTTGTTTTATCTATTTTTTCTTTCATTTATCACTAACCCACAAAATGACAAAACTAAATACACTATCGATAACGCTTATCGACAACAATAATGCGCATCACTATGCCCGCCCATAAGGCTCGTGAGTGGAAGAGAGAGCGACATACTCGCTTCACCGCTCCGATTATTTATGACTCAAACTGCACGGACACAAAATACACAAGACAAAATAATTCTACTATAGTTAAATTGACACCGTATTCCGTCTTTTAGAGTTTTTGTGGGTCTTTATGTCAGCAAACCATGTGAAAAACCACTGAATGAATTTAAATTTATGTCCTGGATCCGCACTTATGATACTTTTCCGGGATGTAAACTAGCTTTGTAAATAAAGCTACGTTTAAACGGTTTTAAGTGCGGTAATTTATATAATTTTTATTATTCCCCGACGTTTAAGCCACTGCAGTAGCCGTGATCACGGAAGACAAAGATGTCAAATGTCAATGAGTATTGTTTAAGTTTAGGCGGCTACTGAAAAGTGGCCGAAATGAAATTTTTACTGCAAATGCATTCAGTCATTTTCATATGATGCTCTTCTTAAAAATGTATTTTCAGACTCTGCTGGTCAGAATTCATCATAACTCCTCACAGATTATATTAGCCATCTTGATATTTTCTCATTGTAATACGATCAAATGATTTCCATGAAAATAGTTTTACCTTTGGTACAAATGTAAAGGTTGACCAAAAAAAAAATGTGTGAAGGATGATATGATGATTTTTGGTGTGACAGAAGATGTATGTCAGAGTAGAAGAGCGTGGAAGGAAAAGACATATTGTGCCGACCACAAATAATTGGGATATGGTGAAAAAGAGAAAGAAATTTTAACTTATTTTTTAAAGTTTCATTCTGTTATATGTATCCGAAAATACTACTGCTGACATATAAATAATAAATATAAAAAAATTCGTCGGACAAGCACATATATTGTATATCCCCAAATTTAGCTTGTGTTACGGGTGATAAATACAACAGACTAATCTGGGGCTCATCCCAGACACCCAGACCATAGTGAATAATGGAGACAAATCCAGGAATCGAACCCGGAAGGCTTAGCCCACTCAGCCATAGAGACCGTCATATAGCGGGAGGTGAATAGCTCTGATGCGCGAATTATAATAATCATGAAGGAAGAATACTAAAGAATGTTAATTATCCAAAAAATCTTTATTACTAGGTCGATGATGTTTATATTGTGACGAGTACGCGTAGCAAAATCTCTTCCACTTATACTTATATATAAAGCTGAAGAGTTTGTTTGTTTGTTTAAATGCGCTAATATCAGGGTCTACAGGTCTGAATTGAAAAATTCTTTCAGTGTTGGATAGCCCATTTATCGAGGAAGGCTATAGGCTATATATCATCACGCTAAGTCCAATAGGAGCGGAGCACCAATGAAGAATGTTTCAAAATCGGGGGGTTTTTTTTAACTAACTTTTTTAAAACCATTCCACGCGGACGAAGTTTCGATCAGAAGCTAGTTATAAATATTTGTAAGAAACAACTCGCGAAATATTTTTTTTAAATTTAGCTATTTAATATTAGTGGATTTAGTAGGATACAAATTTTTGACATTATCGCAATGGCATTGTATCTGAAATAGCAGAATTGGGCGGCTGTTTTATTTAATCTTGGCCTTGGTGTATGGCCACCATTACGTTGTTTATTGGGTAATTGACAGTCATTAGTATTCCTGAGTATTGTTAAAACCAAGATTATTAATTTGCTCATAAAATTAGAAATCTTTTTCGATCTAAGCAAAATTGTATAAAAACTTATACTGGGTTCCTATGTTGAACCTGATTTACTGTAGTTATGTACGTATGGTTCGCTACAGGTCCACATGGCAATTGGCTAGTGATGTACCACACATCAACGTCACATACCAAATTGTCGATATCAATATTTTATTATTACAGGTCAAGCTGATAAAAACGTATTAAAAATATAATTATTCTAAGTTTCAATTAGACACTGGATAGGGTTCTGAAACTATTACTTGAAGTAAAAAAGGTGGTAATAAGTTTACTCTCATTATGTTGCGTATCAACAAAATTGTCGATATCGACTATCATGCGACGTCACATCACTATAAAATTGTCATGTTGACCTATCGCATCCTATAGTGATAATACGAGCAAAACTTAAATGCGTTCTTGAAGTTTGAACACAGCGCTGATAAGATGTTGCGCTCTCGCTCTACCGCTATCTGGAATTGCATGCTATCTCTTTCGCGCAACACACCGTAAGGTGTAATAGACGTTAGCATTTGACTGGACCTAAGCAAACTCTTGCAACTAACTTCACTCGAAGCGTATATAAGTATTGCGCGAACTGTCACTTGCGAAGCTGCTGAGTTAAGTTTAAGTGCTGATTATTGTTTGGGTATGAATTTTCCAGTTAAGTAATAAGTTGTCGCTTAAGTAGATGTCCAATGTATTCGCAAGTTAACTACTTAACTAGAGCAAATTTAAATCAGGTTGTAAACCTGTATCTTAGTAATTTTATTCACAAATTAATAATCTCAGTTGAAAAAAATGGATAATATATTTTGTACTTATCAACTTAATTATTAAAAAATTTCATAAAATTAATATGGCGACATAAATTCTCTATATTTACATTGCTTAAAATTTAGAAAAATAAAATGCTTCTCAATTTCTAATAACCAAAAATAAAATTTAGATATAAACGAATGAACGCGGTCTTTCGAGTAGACCGACTATATTTTCGTTCTATAATATTTTTTTATATTTAAATAGTCTTTTTTTGAGACAGTCTACTCGAAAGAACGCGGTCTTCTCAGTAGACCATAACCTTTAAACGTGAATTTTAATATTTTTTATACGTAAATCTACTCATAGTTGCTACATTATGAAAATAATTTTGTCTACAATTATGAGTAGACCTACATGTTTTTTTCAAATTTCATTGCTGTAGAAAATATACACATAATTAGGAATTGCAAATTTTGAAAAATCTCTATTTATATTATATTTAAAATATTTCATGGAGTTTCAACAGTCAGGGTATTCCAAGACGATCTTTTCATTGACTGCGGTATATTTAAGCGTACTGCAGTAGACCATGGATATACCCTTAACTGCCAGAAAAACATAGTATTATGTTTTTGCAATTATACTAACATTGAAAAGACCGCAACCTTCTTATTACCTAACGGTCTTCTAAGTAGACGGACTACTTAGTTTATTATTAGGCTTTATTTTAGTTTTAATGGTTGTCTTTTAAGTAATAAATAGATTGCGGTGTTTTAAGAGTCAAGGCATCTTATTTAAATAGACCAAGCCATTAAATGGCTAGAAGATTAGAACTTGGTCTTTTGAATAGATTCCTTTATTTAATTTTAAATTTGCATTTTTTTCAGTACACCACAATATTTTGAGTAGACCGTGGTCTTTCGAGTAGACCACGGTCTTTTGAGTATACCGCGGTTTTTCACATCAGCAATCGATTCCTCCTCACTCCCTGTGTCGATGGCTGCCTCACTGACCTGTGTTTCCGTAATAAATGACCGTGTTTTGGGTCCAACATGGCCGTGTATCCAACAGGAGTGCAGAGTTCTGGATGTCTCTGGTAGAAAGCTCTATAACCTTCGTGGAGAAGATATATTTCCGGGTAATGGAGTGAAGGGTAATTGTCTTTGTTGTGCTCGCGGTCTGATGAGCGAAGGTAGCGAGACCTGAAATTTAAAAACAAAATTGGCTAAGTTCTCGTTAGTTCTTGAGTAACGAAGAGTCTCTTTAAAGGTTACAATTTTTTTTAAGACCTATATCCCAAAACCTACTAGAAAAACTTGTGTGTCAGCTCTGACGCCTTCATTTTTAGCAGAATTTCCTATTTTAAAGCTTAACAGCTAGAGAAGAGCGTCTCCAACATCTTTTCGACTTACAAGACTCTGAGGAGAGCTCCCCAATGTTTTAGACCTTCAAGACTTTGGGGAGAGTTCCCCATGTTTTAGACTTTCAAGACTTTGGGGAGAGCTACCCTATGTTTTCATGACTTCAGAGGACAGCCCCCCTCCTGTTAGACTTTTAAAACTTTGGAAGCGAATATCACGACACCTGTCGACTTAAATGAAAATTGACTTACAATTTAGGCCCCCTCTCCAAAGAGAATTCGCAGTGGAACACGAGGATGCTCCTTCTGTCTTCAGGTTGCCGGACCTGGAGCGGCCTTTCCACCAGGCTCAGGACTTGCGACGGAGTGTACATATTCAGCGCGCCGACTATATGACCACCTTCGAATTCGTACGGATATCTGCAGTCGATTACCTGGTGGAAAGTGACATTTTGATCATTACTGTCACATATAGGAGTTTAATGAATAAATATGACTCCTCCAGCAACATCGCCATTATCCCTTGGAATTCTCCAATTTGTAAGCTTAATGGCTTCTAAGAATGCGCAACGAAATTTGAACAATAGAAGAAAGGATTTATGATGTGTTACTAGGAGGCACAAACATAGGGATTAACGCGAACAAATGGAAGGCAACCATATAAGGATACCAAGTATTTAAGTTACAAGGAGTAATAAAATATGTGTTGAACTCCAATTGTAACAGTATTTTCAACACCCCAAATATTAAAGTTAAACAAAAACATAATATAATAAAGGGACCACTTTGGGACCTATCCCAGACACCCAGACCATAGTTAACAATAAAATAGGTTCACTTACCATGCCAGACATTGAACCGGATCCAGTGACCACACAACCACAGTGCGAGTTTAACTTGTTAGAACCATTATAGGAACAAAATAGGTTAAATATTAACCTGGTATTCCTTGATGGTGTCGTCGTACTGCCCTTTGAGGAGTTCGGCCAGGGTGTCCGAGGAAATGCTCTTCAGGTCCGAATGGTTGCCACTGGTCAGCGGGAGGGCAAAAGGCTGGGAGAAGTCACCGATTAAGTCTGGTTCTGTCGCAGCTGAAAATTGCAATTTAATGCACTGTTACCACCATTTTCCAAATTCCTTAAATACCTTCCGGGGGACAAATTTAATATTATTTTTGTCCACCACCTGCCAGCTGCCATTAAAATTCTATGTAGTTAGAGGGAGAAAGCATCAGTTTAACGGTTCGTTCCAATTATCTGTGTTTGACCACAAATTTGTGGTACTTCCCAATGAGGTTGTTTTTTTTTTTATTGAGTTCAACAGAGGCAGATGACCCGCTTGATGGAAAGTGGTTACGGCCTATGGACCGTTGACAGTGGCAACAAATTTGTGGTGGTTCTGTCTTGAAGGTTAACCACTTTGGCAATAATGTAACATATGTGGTAGAGACATGTTGGAATCATTATATGGATTACAAGACAGCTGTGCAAATAATATTTTCTTAAGTTTTTGTGACTTGTGTACATAATAAAACTACCGTTTTAACGGTTTTAAGCGCGGTAATTTATTTGATTTTTATTATTCCATCTCATATTTAATAGATAAGATCCTTTTTTTATTGCTGGAGTTTAGCAGACAGGCAGAAAGCCCACTTGATGGAACAGGTACCATCGCCTATAGACATTTGCAACACCAAAGGTGCTACAAATGTGCTGCTGCTCTCTTAAGGGAGACTGGAACCTGGTCACTAATCCCGGAACACAACTCAAGGTTCTTATGGTGGCATACTCTAGACCAGGGGTGGTAGTCATTTTAATCTTATACTAATATATAAAGCTGAAGAGTTTGTTTGTTTGCTTGAACGCGTTAATCTCAGGAACGATTGGTCTGATTTGAGAAATTCTTTCAGTGTTAGGTAGCCCATTTATCGGGCTACATATCATCACGCTAAGACCAATAGGAGCGGAGCACCAATGAAGAATGTTTCAAAATCGGGGGGTTTTGAAAACAAATTCCACGCGGACTACGTCGCAGGCAGTGCTAGTATTATATTAAGTGATTACAGCTAGGCATGTTTGCTGAAGAGTTTCTTGCGCCGCTTCTTCTCTTCAAGCCATAACATGTTGCGAAGCGGTGGTTAATTAGATTAGGCTCCCATAGAGTAAATAATAACCATAAACAAAATTAAAACGAACAACTTGGCGGTAGGCTAAATAAAACTTAAACAATACTCATTGACACTTGACATCTCTTTTCCATGATCATGGTTACTGAAAAATCACCGAAATGTTCAAATAAAAATCAAACAAATGCCCAGCTAAAAACCGTTACAACTGAAACTTATACTCACATCTCGCCAAAGCGGACATGATGGAGGCGTTGTTCTCGGAAAACGCCCTCTGCAGCATCGGCCTCAAAACTTCCGGACTCCCACAATTACTCTTCCTTCTCTTATTCGAAACTTCCACATCTGTTTCGTCTGTTCTCTTCTTGATCTTCTTCTCTGAGCTTTCTGTTATCGAGAAGAGTTTCGGCCTCTCCGGATTGAAACTTAGACTCCTCGATATGTTTTGAAGAGGTTTTTTCACTGAAATTTGGAAAAGAATTAATTATGGTACTTAAATTAATCTCATTAGATATTTTTATTGCAGAGTTAAACTAACAGGGAGACATTCCACCTAGTGGAAAATAGGTGGATAGGAGAGAAGGGCTTGGATAGGGGTGAGATAGGAGGAAAAAGATGGTATAGGGGAGTGAGATAGGAGGGAGGCGATGGGATCGGAGGTGAGATAGGAGGGATGTGATGGTATAGGCGGTGTGAGAAAAATGGGAAGGGACGGTATAGGCGGGGTGAAATAGGAGGGATGAGTTAGTAATGGAAGTGAGTTAGCGGAAGGAGAAATTGGGCAAGAGAGAGAGAAGTGTTAATCATCATACGCAACACAATAAGCTTATTGCTAACTGTTTCATGTCTGTATTCTGTGTTCGCGTGGTGTCACACTAATCAACTAACCACTAAATACTGTACATAAGTTATACCCCAAAAACAATAAAGAAAATAGAAGATAAAACAATTCCACAGAATGTTATGTTTATTCAAGCAAAGCCATATCAAATGACTAGTATTAATTCATAATCCACATACCTTTCTTTGTATTCCTCTCACACAGTATATTAGTTTTAATTTGTCCCGATAACAAGTCACTAAAATTCGAAATCTTCGGAGAATTTGATTCTTCAATTTCCAAAAATGGTTCTTCAAGTTCAGATATGAACCCACTCTCCATGGATGCCATCGATTCTGATGGAAATCTCACTTTGCAAGGCGTAGAAGCCATTGAACCAATACTCGAGTCACTTTTCTCATGCCTTAGTCTTGTTGGAGTGTGTGTCGTTTTATAACCTTGACTCTGACCACTGAATACTTGACTCTGACCACTGAATACTTGACTCTGACCACTGAATACTTGACTCTGACCACTGAATACTTGACTCTGACCACTGAATACTTGACTCTGACCACTGAATACTTGACTCTGACTACTGTAACTCGTGCTCTGATCACTGTAAATTTCATTCTGACCACTGCATACTTGGTTCTGGCTTAAAACGGTCAGACTATGACCAAACCGTTGACTCGATGATTTTGGACTTTGAAAAGCTCCACTAAAATTTAAGCTAGTCTTTTTGATACTTGAAAATGATTTAACATTCTTATTAGGAGTTATATTAAAATTGATACTATTTACTTCATTAGGTAGATTAATTGCGTGTTTTGGTAATTCAGCATCTGTGAAATTGATACTAGCTTCATCATTGAATGCATCTAGTCCGAAATTTAAACCAGAATCACCTTCACATACATTCAGTCTTTTCGAGAAATTTCCATCTATTAAATCTGTTCTTTCATTATTAAGTTCAAAATTTAAGTCATCTTCCTTAATATTTATTGCATGTTTGAGTCCTTTTGTATAATTCTCTTCCATATAACTGCTATCAATTTCATCAATATTGAAAGGTATGCCAGAATTTACATTTGATGTATCACCAACTCTGACTGGAAATTCTTGATTATCAAGTTTCTGAATTTTAGATGGAGTTTCATACTCGTGCCTTAAATAAACATCGGTAGGTGTCTCGTTGAATTTCAGTGATTTCTTCACAGATATGCTTGTGTTCTTCTTTAATACAGGTGATGAGATCCCTTCGAAGTTCAGCATCCTTGTAGCTGATGTGTTTGGTTTGTTGAACGATGTGGATGATTCAATTTCACTGATAGGTGCTCCAAATTGGAAATTTCTTTGGTTTACTTTCCTTGATGACGATGTTCTGCCTCTGAAAATTTTAATGCAGATTATCTTTTTGTATTAATAAAATCCCTCTTTTGAAATTCATTCTAATAGACTGGTACTTATTCATAAGAAATTCATGAGATACATCAGTTTCAAGTTCAAAATACCACATAGAAGTTATATTGAGCGCTGTACCTCATCTCCTGCCTTTTAAAGTTCGAATAAATATTGCTGACATACATTTCCTGGTAAAAATGGCTGGCAAGGAACTACATTTGTATGATACCCTCAGTCTTGTACATTCTACAAATATACTATATTCACCTTTGACATGCAGTTTCAGTTTCAAATTGCCATACATTCTTTATCAGAATAATCAATGAATAAATTAAGTAAGTTGGATATTGATTGCATACTGATTATAATAAGTTTCTTGCTGGACAATTATAGATATTTTTAATTTATAATTCTCCTTTTTCAATTTTTTCTGCCATCTTGTAGGCTTATCAATGGCTACTCTTTATTTACATAAATGTACCCAAGGTTTTTAATATTACAGCTGTTAGTCGCCCAAATACAATAAAATAGAATTTGCCAAGTGCGTGTGTGACCACATACATCCAAAGGTAGTATCGTTAATCTTCTATACATACATATACAATTACTTGTCCTGACTGACTGGGTCCTAGCCCCAGTAACTTGGGCTATGCCTTTATATGTCAGTGAATCAACGAGGTGTAGTCGTTATATTATGTATAGATCCATGCAGGAACGGAGAAATAATACAGATTCCTGCGACCGGGTGGCCTGTCTTAAGAGGTATTTGCCCGACTGGATGGCTACCACCCCTGGTCTAAAGTATGTCGCCATAACTACCTTGAGTTGTGTTCTGGCATCAGTGACCAGGTTCCAGTCTCCCTTAAGAGAGCAGCAGTGCATTTGTGCCTTTGGTGTTGCATATGTCCATAGGTGATGGTAACCGCTTACCATCAAGTGGGCTGTCTGCCTGACTGCTGAACTCCTGCAATAAAAAATCCTTAGATTTCTTTCTTACCTGGAAATAATGTCGGGGCTATCAGTGGATATGATTTCATACTTCGTGCACATATCAAAGTTGTCAGCCTCGAACTCCGTCTCCAGGTCTTGGAGGCTGGCCACATCCTCATCAGGGTCCAAACTGGTCTCCGGCACTAGAGTATCGGACATTGAGGTTTTAAGGGCATCCGTGAAATCCAGCTGTGGAGAGAAAATATCACACTTAAATCACTTACATGGACAAGCATGTGACAAAATAGACAAGTACTTACTTTCTTTCTTTCTTTGTATTAATTTTTTTAATTAAAACAAGTCCTGAACTTATTAGCTACCCTCATGTTGCCTACCCATTGTCGGGAAATGGTTGAGCCCCGATTTTATTTTGAAATATAATGAAGAATTCAACTGAAATGTATATTTTTTACAAAAAATATTTTTATTGTTTACCTCTAATTTTACAAATTAAAGTCTGGTTTAGAAGCATTACTTTTATATTGTGTATAGTAATTTCTAAAGCTGTTATATAAGTATATACAGGGCTTTTTGTGGGGGCACGCGGGGGCACAGTGCCCTTAAAGGAAATTTCTAAAATATCGAAAAATTGCCATAAATACTGAAAAAATAACAAAAAATTATGGACTTACAATTTACGTAACCTCAAAAAAATAAGTGACAAAAGAGGCCTGAGTATGTTTGTATTGTCATTTGTATATATGTGTATATACATATCTATACATATAAATAAAATTGGAGTGTCTGTTTGTAATATTGAAATAACCGCTAATTACTACATGCTTATGAATATATATACGGTACATAAACCAAAACTAACTTTTTTACAACTTTGTCTGTCTGTTTGTTTGTTCCGGCTAATCTCTGAAATGGCTGGACCGATTTTGGCGGGACTTTTATTGGCAGGTAGCTGATCGAATAAGGAGTAACTTAGGCTTCTTTTAGAAAAAACCTTTTATTTTGGAATTTTGGCGATTTTCAATCACCACGCGGGAGAGATCGCGAGGCGCAGCTAGTTATGTATATATGTACTACATTTATTTATCATTTGTCATTATTTATGTGTATAAAAATTTAATAAAGATACAATTTTAGGGGGTTGCCTGGAAGAGATCGCTTTAAGCGATAAGGCCACCCTTTGTTCAACATGTATATTGTACTTAGTTTTAAGAACATAGTTTTAATTATTGGTGAACAATAAAGTGTTTTCATTCATTCATTCAATTTTCACCAAAACAATAGCTTAGATCTTTACTTTGTGTCCCTGGAGTCCTGTGGGAATTTCAAATCAAGTGTGGATGAAGTTATGGGTATATTAGTACAGGGATGGGCAACCTTTTGAGTGGAAAGAGTCAAAAATACAATTGACTAAATTTCAAAGTTTTCAAGAGCCACAATTTTTTCTTGCCAACAATAAATATTACTTGCATAAATTAATTTGATAATAACAAACAAATTTATTTATTCATATATAAGTAGTGTTTTTCACAACAAAAAGATAATACTTATGTGGTGACATTATTAGATAATTATTAATTACTTATTATTAAATATAAAAATGAAAACAATTAACTTGTTAACTTACAAGACTAACATGTGCTTCAATAACAAACAATTGGGCAAACAAACTCAATGTCAATGTCTTTTTTTACATATCGAGAGCTTCATAACATATAGGGGTATACGCAAAAATGCATTTTTTTGTTTTTTTACAAAAAATATGTGTTACTAGTATGCAAGTGTACCTAAGAAGAAGGGTATTCCGGATTTCAGCCTAAAATTCAATCAACTAGTTTTGTTTTATTCACAATTTTGTGCATTGTGTAATACTGCACTTTTGTCTGTATGCCCATTTGCTATGAAGCCCTGGATGTATAACTAAAGAGCCTCATGTGGCTCGCGAGCCGCAGGTTGCCGAACCCTGGCCTAGTATGTATATATGAGTTTTAAAATTGCTTAAGCTAAAAAAAACTTAACTGTTCACACACCTTAGCTATTCTCCACTTCTTCTCCGTTCCGTATACCCTGCTGAAACTACAGTCTCTTGCATCTTCCTCCGCTTCTATATTCATGAATGTCTCGCTTAATGCCGGCTCTGTATTCTCCTTATTGGACATCTTGAATTTCGTTCTCTCTTCAAAAATTTTTGAAATCTTCAAATTCCTTTTCAAACTTCTCGGCCTTTTATCGCTCCTTTCCAAAGTCCTACTACTACATGGCTTGGGAGAATTGGTGAAATTCACTTTAGGTGTATTAGGAGAGTTGACTCTAGGAGAGACTTTAGGCGAACTAAATATAGGAATAGGTGACTTTAACTTTGGAGATAGTAGATTACTAACGTTGTTTGTGAATGTTTTTTGGTTTATAGGAGAATTTAGTGATTTCAATCTGTCAATCAGAGGTGACTTTTGGAATATAGAATTTTGAATTTCTCCTAGAACTCGTCTCTTAGGTTCTTTAGGTGATATAGGTGAAAGTGGTTTACTAAAGTCTAGTGAATATGGATTCATTTTAAGCTTGAAGTTGTTGGTTATTGCATCTTCTTGCTTCCTCTTCGTTGCATTGTTGCCTGAGTTGATTTTGAAGTTTTCTGTGATTAATCTGAAATGAAGATATATGTTATATTAATAAAAAAGATAAAGTTAGACTTTACATTTATACTGATTTTATATTGTTACGAGCTACACAGGACTCAAATTAAAATGCTGTTGGAATTACTATAGAGTTTATTAGAACTGTACAAACACATATAAAACAGGTTCAAATATGACTGGACACAGCCCGTACAAACTGCACGATTCAATAACACGCGCAAAGGCCGTCACTACATCGCTCATCGAATGTACGTCTTACTCGTATCGTAATCCTCACTTGACTGCCGCTCTCCGCATTGGGCCATTGCTTTTAAATGTACCGATGCTACCTGGCAAGCTTCGACGCAATACAATAACAACAAGGATTAGTTCAACACTAATGACGGCCATAAAACAAGTACGATAACAATAGGATGTTTTTCTTAATTTCAAATTCTAAACACAAAGTAAACAAAAGAATTCCTAAATGCGGGAAGGTAATAAATTGCACTTTACGACAGGCAGGTGTGCGCATTTCTTTGTCGGTATGTAACAATATCTTAACAAAACCTTACATCAACAAAAAAAAATTACATCACCTATAGAATTTGCAACACCAAAGGAGCTACAAATGCGCTGCTGCTCTCTTAAGGGAGACTGGAACCTGGTCACTAATGTTGGAACACAATTCAAGGTTGTAATGGCGGCATACTTTAGACCAGGGGTGGTAGCCATCCAGTTGAGCAAATACACTACCACCTGGCTGTTGGATAAGTTTATGGATAGTTTGCAACCCTAGAAGTAGTTGATCAAGTTTTTGTACAATACTTCATGAATGATATCTGTATACAAACATAAAGACCAGACTGAAAGGCAGTGGAACTTAACTGAGCTAGAATTTTTCAAAATAGTTTTTTTTTTAGATAAATAAGTACTTGAGGCACACACAAATTTTGATTGTGTTTATGTTAAATATTTGAGGAGTTGAAGAATGTAAAAGCCTGAGCAATCAGCAGGTTAGCTCTGCCTGGTGATCACAAAATTAAGTAAAAAGTGTTTGGGGCATGTTATATATGCAGTTTATATTTAAACTGCATGATTGATTGCTATAAATGTAAAAGTAGACCAAAAAAGAGATGGCTGGATTGTGTGAAGGATGATATGATGATTTGTGGTGTGACAGAGGACATATTGTGCTGATCCCAAATAATTGGGAGAAGGTGAAAGAAGAGAGAGAGAGAGAGAGAGAGAGAGAGAGAGAGGGAATTCTCTAGATTTGTCTGGAAAAATCTCAATATATATGTCTCTATATTAAAAATACAGGTGATTTCAGTAGAAACTTTTGCCTACCAGATAAACAGCAAATTTTTATTTGTTTCTTAATTTTAACAAAACATTGTGCAGATTCACATAGACCACATCTTTTTATTTAATGGCATCCCTATAAACTTTCTATATACTCATGGCCTTAGACAACCTGGAGTTTCCTTGTCCCCATCCTATCTTTTTTAATTATACTATTACATTTCCATTTTATTCTCTACCTATATCATATTGTATCCACCTCTGTGCAATACACAATTAAAAACATAGCAAGTAAATAGATGATCTCTTATTGGAGACAAGCAACCACCTTGTGACCAGCTAAAAAGTCTGTTAGAAGTGTAGAAAGCCTATCAAAGTAGCTTCTGGATTTAATTCCTTATAATCTACAAGGTACCCTAATGAATGATAAGAAATAAGTATTCTTTTGATAAATGACAACGAAATTTACCCTTAATTATATTTTCACCCTCGAAATCTATAGTAACACAGCTTATAGACCCTCTTATAAAAAGGACAACACCCAAAATCCCTTCTTTTCCTGATAACAATGTGTTAACCCTTTGTAAGCACGTCTTCGAAAATATTCAATTTATTTCCCAACCCTTCCGTTGTTATAACCTATAAATCGAATAAAACTAGTTTAAAGTACCTTCAACACCGTCCTGGGATACGAAAAAAGGGAATTGTGAACTATTTTATGACCTTTTTCACTTCAAAGTTCATGAGAATTCGACCACGCCGGTTAAAACTTTTTCGCCATATTTCTCAC
Source organism: Dendrolimus pini (assembly GCA_949752895.1). Taxonomy (NCBI): domain Eukaryota; kingdom Metazoa; phylum Arthropoda; class Insecta; order Lepidoptera; family Lasiocampidae; genus Dendrolimus; species Dendrolimus pini. Next base: position 831,994 of record OX457151.1, read on the forward strand.
AGATATATTGAGTGTAGTTTATAGTCACTTTAATATAACCAAAATTTACCCTAAAACACTATTTACACGATTAATTAATAGAAAATAAGGCATGTAGTAAACACATAATTTTATAAAAATGACAAATTGCATGAAATTGGCGCGTTTTGTATCGGATTTTAAATGTCATTGTCAGATGATCAGGATTACGGCTGGAATGAGGCACTTTGGCCATTTACAAATTAAAATCAGCTGAGTGTTTTTATCTTTGTCTCGCACGAGAAAATGGAAAGAGACAAACGACACAATAGTCAGCTGATATTGTTTTGAGGCTGAATAGTTTTCATAAATTGATTAATAATATTAATTTTATAAAATTCTAACATAGTATAGGATAAAGGAAATTATATGTATTAGTATTATTAATAAGCATAGGTTATTTAATAAGTATGTATGACTTCATTAAATTGTTTGTCTATTGTTGTATTATTATATTTAATTAGCCGTGCAGAACTACGTCTATTAACACTATTTATATGTTTTCCTTATTTTATCATACCTTCTGAGGTAAACTATGCGAAGTTATAATTCAAAAAAATAATGTCGCAAACAAGTTAATGTTATTTGATTGGTTTTTTTTGCACGAGTCAAGCAGACGGGCGGACGGCCCACCTGGTGAAAAGCGGTTACCATCGCCTGTGGACATTTGTAACACCAAAGGGGCTACCAATGTCCTGCCGCTCTCCAATACCCTACCACTTGTGGTCTTATGACAATTTTTTACTGAGGCAAATGAACGAATGAACTACGCAACTGATTGTCGCGTTAACATTACACAAAATTGCTGGCCAAATTTTTAGAATTATTATTATATTTTTTTCATTCCCACCTGCCTCTTCATACTTCGCGACATTGGCAAAATCAGTGCTTTTTGATATTTGCATTGCAGTCATGAAAAAAAAAATCATTACACACAGGGGTGGCTGAATGTCTGAGAATAAGTTTTTAATGTGTTTAGACGATCCTACATTGCAATCCTGCAGTGGGCGGCGCTTACAGGATTCAAGAGGCATGTTGTTCGATGTTACAGGACGCAATGCAGGCTATAACAATATTCACGGTCTGGCATTGCGCGGCGGACTGCAATTCCTTTATCGCAGATGAAACCCCAGCATTAAATAGAATTAGTAGTACTAGTAGAATTCGCTCCAAAGGCAGGTAAAAGTATTGTTACGAGTTGCGAGACTCGACTTAAAATGCCGTTGGAATTATTATAGAGTTTATTAGAACTATACAAACACGCATAACACAGGTACAAATATAACCAAACACAACAAATCTTAACGTAATGCAGAAGGTCGTAATTCAATAAAACGCGCAATGTCCATCACTATTAGGTTCCCGATTGTAGTACACACGTCACGTCTTGATCGTATTTGTCGCTCAACTGCCGTCTCTCTCCATCAGACCGTCGTTTTATACCTCACAAATATAAACGTACCCGTATCGTAGGCGACTTAATCCGCAACACCTGGCTAATGATTCAGCCATAAACGAGTACCATAAAACAATTCGCTGTTCTCTAAAAACGTATGCCAATAAATAAGAAAATAAAAGAAGACGACCATAAAAGAATTAGGGTCGTTGTGGTAACAGTGGATCAAGTGTACACAGAGAATCAGTACTTTAAAGGACTGAAATAATGCCGTGACATAGGCTATGTTAACCTCCAGTCGCTTTCAAACATGCTACGCTACCGATTTAGTCGGCGCATGTCTGTGCCAGCGCGTACACCTGTTATACTGGATTTTGTGTCAGGTTCCGGCAAAAAAAGAAACAAGTAAGTTATGATTAATTATCTATTAGTACCTTGTTGTTTTGTGCGTTCATTAATACTTTTTCTTGGACTTCACTTTAACCGAAGTCAGATACTTGTGTATACTTGTGTAATATTTTTTTTTGGTATGATGCAATAACAATTTTATAGCATGGAGGTACACAGTGGGAATGGATAATTGTTTTTAGTTTGTTTTTAAACATTTATTTCGTTTGTTTTGTTTTAATTGTAAAATGTCTAAGGCTGGTGTGCATAGACATTTAACCGATGGTTAAAATAAAATAATCACTGTTTAGCCATATATTTTTAGCGATTATTTTATTTTAACCATTGGTTAAATGTCTATGCACACCAGCCTAAGAGGTTGACAATTTTTGATCTCAGATATGTTCCTGATTCGAGAGTGATGATATTATTTTAATAAATAAAAGTTATACATGAAATATACTTGTATTATTTTAAAACCTAATTTCTTCGTTGTGTATAATACGAAGATCCAATGTGCACATTCCGTGTGGTTCACTGTGTACCTATATAAGTATACAGAGAATCATTTCTCATTTAAAAAAAAAACACTATATTATCAAAACAGTTACAGATAGGCGGCTAAAGTTATAATATAATAAAGACCAGTAATGTACCTTTCTAGGTTTGTAATATTTAATGTCCAGAACTGTGTAGTGATGTAACTAGGTTAATTTGAATAAATACTAATTCACTGTTACCACAATGACCCTACGATTAGTTCAAATGCCGACGGGTAATAAATGTGCTTCTACAAATCTGTACGTGGAATTTGTATTCGTCGGCGCCTAGGTTGTAACAGTATCTTAGTCCATACAGCCAGTTCTGATGTTTAAGTCTTCGTATGTAGGGCAATTGAATTGTAAGCTACAATTGATGCCATTCAACAGTTGTTGTGAAAACACGAAAGACCACATTTGACTACCTATCAATACCTACAACTATTCTTCATTTTAGATTAATTATACACTTTTTTTTTAATATAATACTGCGCAGCACTACGTCCCTTTTCACTTACACCAAAACTCCTAAAAGGAATTAGGATATTCAAAATCAATATTAAAATTCAGTTGTCAAGGATAATAGGGATGGGATGTATACATGAATAAATAACTGATAACGGTTTGTAACGGATGAAAATAACTATGCTAATGATGATTTGCTTAGGAAAACTTCACGTTTCAGGTCAGTCCAGGGTTGTGATGTGATGAATGGTGTTTGCCTATTGGCTATGCAACCCTTAAACAAGTATTAATCCGAGTATACTTCAACGTAAAGCACCTTATTTATATCTAGCTGCGCCCCGCGGTCTCTCCCGCGTGGTGATTGAAAATCGTCATAATTCCAAAATAAATGAATTTTTCTACCATAAAAGTAGCCCAAGTTACTCCTTATTACATCAGCCACCTGCCAATGAAAGTCGCGTCAAAATCGGTCCAGCCATTTCAGAGATTAGCCGGAACAAACAGACAGACAGACAAAAATTGAAAAAAATGTTATTTTGGTGTATGTACCGGATATATATTCATATGCATGTAGTAAAAAGCGGTTATTTCAATATTACAAACAGACACTCCAGTTTTATTTATATGTATAGATTTTTTTGCTCTACATGCCTGGTAGTTTCCATACCTCAATTCAAGATTAGAAAAGAAAAGAAAGTTTATTTGAAGAAATATCGACGTACTTATATTGCTCACAGGTGTTAATTTTTAAATATAACACATTTTGAGAATTTGCACATCGCATTTTCAGCAAAGAATTATATCCGCCACATCGCTGAAGAAACACATATTTCCCTACCTATTGACTTAAGGCTTGTAGCGACGCTAACATCCTTGAGAATAGTTCGGGAGATAGCAGCGATATATTAAATAGACGCACTCGTTTTTTGAGATGTATTATTATTTTATTGTGAATACAATAATGCAGTATTTAAAAAAAAACTCTTTTTTACAGAGGTGTAGACATTTTTATTTTTTATAAAAAATTAAGGAGGAAAATGGTTTTATATCAATAATTTGGAGGTGATTTGATGAGTTTTTTTCTTTAGTCAACTATAGAAAAATTACGAAACAACGTTATGTCATATATCGTGAAGATTGATTATATATATTTTTTTTTTAATTATTGAGCAGTAAATACCAACGAAAAGTTGTTTTATTTGCCTACTTTCGATCTTTTACGGCAATAGGAGCCTTAAATAAAATATTCATCACAAAACAACATTGAAATTGTTGTCCGATAGCCTGTGTATTTGAGTAGACTAAGCCTCAGAGCTCATTACAATACAGAGGGCTCCGGGTTCGATGCCAAGTATGGTAAATTTTGTAAGTACTTTCCGTTGTTTACTATAGCCTGATTGTCTGGGATTAGTCCCAGAACGGTCCAGTGTATGTATATTACCCTTAATACAATTGAAACTTGCGTAGGTTGGGGATGTTTGTATGGTTCATAGGCCGATGTTATTTTACAGTCTTCAAGTTCAAAAAGGTTCTGTTAAGCAGTTACTTGAAGATACCCGAAGTACTTCAGAAGGTACCGTTAAATCCAAACAACTTTTATCAGTTGTTATTTTAACCGAAAACAAGAACCTGTTAATATCAATAACAGCTATGACGATCCCCGCCCTACGCGTTCGAAATTTAAAGTTGAATTTCGAATGCAGCGTTCTGAATTCAAATCAGAGTTCGTTAACGTTCTTGCTTAACTTTTTTTTGATGCAACGACTTTGAATGCATTCAATGAGTGAATAAGAAAGCTAGTTTTGGGCTCGTGTGCATTACGAAACAGCCTGTTAGTTTGTATTTCTAGCCGACTTCAAAAAGGAGGAGGTTCTCAATGCGGCAGTATATTTCTTATATGTTGGTGACGCGATTTCTCTGTCAATTGTGGACCGATTTTCAAATATTTTTTTATTCGAAATAGTACTAAGGTGGTCCCATTGTCACCAAGTCAGGATCTGATTGAATGAATCCCAGGGAAACCCAGAGCAACAAATAGGCGCATACAACATGTTGTATATTTATTTCTAAAGCTATTTATGTATTTGCGTACCTAACGAATAACTTAAAAAAAATATGCTACTTTTATTGGGTTCCACGAAAATAATCCTCGCCACTAAATGTAAATATAACTGTTGATCAAATATCCGAAATTTTTGCCAAGTCCCATAGTTGCAAATTGGCTATCAAATGAAAAAAAAATTGATAGCTGTCATTTTGACAGTTATATTTTTTATCGGTCTCATTGTAAGGCTACGGACCTACCGTTATAATTCCTTACAAAGTCTCCCCACTGATAAGAATTGCATTATGCACTATTGTTGTAAACAAGAAGGGGATTTCTTGAGGGGACTGCAGTGAGCGGAGGGGGGGTAACGAAAACTTCCCTACAAGGGTCAGACAGTTCAATTCGTTAGCTGTAAAAACTTCTGGGATAGCTTATAATCCTTATCTATATACATATATAATTACAAGTATATGACAGTAATGTGAATGGTAGAGTCCTCACCATGATCAAATTGAAGATATTTTGAAGAAAGGTCACGTGAAAACCAATTTAAATAAGCGTGTATTTTGTATGAAAAGATTAATGAAAGTTCATGATGCGAAGTGTTTGTCAGAATCGTAGCTGGTGGAAATCCATCGTCTCTGCCTGCCACAATAGGAAACAGGCGTGATAATATGTATGTATGTATGTCGTCATTCGCAGTCCACTGCTGGACGTAGGCCTCCCCAAGTCGGCACCATTCATCCCTGTTCTCTGACTTCCTCATCCAGCGCCTACCGGTGACCTTGCAAAGGTCGTCAGTCCATCGGCACTACGTTTACCGAGACGCGGTCTCCATTCCAAGACTCGCCTGCTCCATCGGCCATCGGTCCTGCGGGAGACGTGACCGGCCCACTGCCACTTCAACTTGCTAATTGCATAATGTATGTATGTATACCATGGACGTATAAAGAACAACGGACGGAATGTTGTCACTTTACAGATTGAGGCACCATAATGGCGGCGCGTTTCTATGAGTGCGTGTTTCCACAGTTGCCAGTCAAAGAAACTTTACCTTAATTTTGATATATTCACTACACATTAGTATATTATTAAATAAGTTCGTTTGACATTGTACATAAATATTAGTTTCATAACTTATGAATAATTAAGGATACATTAGATTACAGTATATATGTTAAAATAAGACGACTAAATTGCCAAAATGTTTTTATTTTACATAGGTTTTTACTTAAATAAAAAATAAATAAAAATCAGACAAGTATTGAAAACATTACATAAACCTTCAATTACTCAAAGATATTACTTTTTGTGGAACGGCAAAAGTCACAACACGTTCCAATCCTCCTTTTGTGGTGTACAAATCACTTGTTTGAAAATGTTCAATACAAACAACACTAGATTTTGTTGGATTCCAATCCATCTGTCTTCTACACTCTAATAATCTGAATCCAGTCTTTCCTCCATTCGCTTTCTTTTGGGAACCTAAAAAAAGTAAATGAACATACTTCAGAATTTCGGTAATAAGGGAGATGATTTATTTTGCACGTTGGTAACACTGGAAGTAACTTTAGAGTACCTATTAATTATGTCAATTTAATTTCATACTAACTTATTTTTAATAAAATTGGAGAATATTATTCCTAAAGCTGACAACACTAATTTCGTCAAAGAAATGTTTGTTTCCAAAAATTAATAATAAATATCGTTACAAAATAATTAAAATAAAGCGTCAAAGAGTATTTTACCTGTGGAAAGTGATTCCTTGTTCTTTTTTATCACGTATTGTGCTTCGGGAACAACATTTCACGACGCAGGTTGGCATAATTAAATAGTTATTTTAATAACTCACTACGTATGTACTCTATCAACGCTAGCTGCGTAATGGCGGACGCCGAGCTTACTTCCTTTGTATGTGTGCTGTAAACATAGGCGACCGAGCTTACTATGGGTGCTTCAGTGTTTTAGTATACAACATTCTGTCCGTTGTTCTTTATACGTCCATGATGTATACATAATTACTAATTATTGGTTGACTCATATGTCAACGGACAGCCAGTATATCTCAAACATTTATCCATAATCATCATAACTTTAACTCTACGCTTATATTTAACTGCCCAACGCTATTTATGTTCAGCGGTCATCCGCTATAAAAACGCGTCAGGCGGCCAAAAACCGTCCAGACCAACCACTAGTGCGTACGAGCCCTAGTTCATTATCGACTGTTTACTTATACGCCCACTAACAACTAATTATACAGTATCAAATTTACCAAACAAACGTTCTGTAATAATATAATTTTAAAATTAGAACACGGAAAACCGTTTTCAGTTACAATAACGGCTATTGAAACTATTTCCTGCTGTTACGGTTAATTATGTAAACATGATGGCGCGGTGCATTTCAATTTGGAATGTTTTGAAATCTAATACGAGAGAGAATGCGCAAAAACTGCAAATTTAAATAAAAACAATATCTTTATCCAAATATTCCGCAATAATTTTAAAAATAGAACACGGAAAACCGTTTTTAGTTACAATAACGGCGAGTGAAACTATTTCCTGTTGTTATAGTTAATTGCATAAACATTGTCGCGGTGCATTTGAATTTGGAATGCGTTTTGAAATCTAATATGGGAATGCGCGTAAAAAGTGCAAATTTAAATAAAAACAATATCTTCATTCAAATATTTCGCAATAATTTAAAAATAGAATGCGGAAAACCGTTTTCAGTTACAATAACGGTTAGCAACTATTTCGTTACGGTAATTGCATAAACATGATGGCGCGGTGCATTTGAATTTAGAATGCGTTTTGAAATATAATAAGGGAAAAGGCACGCAAAATCTGCAATTAAAAACAATATCTTTATTGAAATATTCCGCAAGAATTTTGAAAATAGAATCGGGAAACCGTTTTCAGTTACAATAACGGCGGCTATTGAAACTATTTCCTGTTGTTACGGTAAACTGAGTAAACATGATGTCGCGGTGCATTTGAATTTGGAATGTGTTTTGAAATCTAATACGAGAGAGAACGCGCAAAAACCGGGAAGGAAATAAAACAGTATATTTGTCCAAACGTTCTGCAATATTCGTTCACAACAACTTGACGCGCAAGGTTACCAACAATCAAAAATGTTTACACCTACAGCTAGAGTCAAAAACACCTAAAATCGCGATGATGACTAGAAAATTCCAACAAAAATTGAGAATAATAACCTCTATTTATAAGTTATAACCTATTTTACAATATCATATTTAGTTATGTTAATTATTACAATTTGGTAACTCTGCGCGTCAGGTTATCGTGAACGGAGTATAGCTGGCTTGGCTTGTTTATGGCTTGGCAGTTGCCAAGCCATAAACATAAAAAACAGGTTATAGTATAATTTTAAAAATTGAATGCAGCAGATTCGGACGCTATTGTGTCAATTGTAGATTTTGCTACTGTTGGTATTCTGTTAATATCGTGACACGCCTAATGGTGATGGAAAGTGATTACCGTCTCCTGTAGACCATCGGACCATCGGAACATCTTAGGTGCTGTAAATGCCCTGCCGGCATTGAAGTGGAGACTGGGTACTGGACCAGATGTGGTGGATCCAGAAGGAAGATTGCATTACCACATGGTTGGCACAGCCTCAGGAATTAGTATTCTTTCTTGATTCCTACATGAATAACTTGTAGATTAGGTACTGAGTAAGAGGGTAGTCGAGTTATATATATAAGCCCGTTGATATCTGTTACGTTATTTAGTTGCATAATTGTTCATTCATGTTTTTGGTTGGGTTCAATTCAAGACGGTGAAGCGACAAGTGCGGTACGGAAGAGTTGGAAGAGAAGTTTAATAGGAGACAGTGACGAGTAAAGTGGTGAATTTGGTGACAAGTTTAGTGGACAAGTGAAGGAGGAGTGTAGCGTAGTTCGAGAGACGAACCAGAAGCGGGCTACACGCGGTAATATCGGAGGCGAGCACTACAGTAGCAAAAGGTGGTCTACGCAATATCGGCGACGGTATTGTGAGCGAGACACCTTGTCGTCGGGACTGTGCGTCGTTAGTCGTGCGTATAGGGCAACCCTGCAGAGAGGTATTACGTGCGGCTGTGTAAGTCAATAAAAGCGTTAAATTAAAAACTGGTGTTTTCTTCCAATTCATAAATGCGTACCCCCGCTCGCACGTAACAATATTATCACTTTTATTTCGGTCCAAATTAGACCTATAATTAATCATCTGTCTTATAGACTCTCTAATCTGTGCTGCACAATGTAAAACTGGTATCTCATTCTCTTGCAGGCTTAGTCCTTTAAATTTATGTGTTTATCTCGTTTTATTGTCGCATTTTCGTTTCATCGAGTTTCGAATCACAACGTTTTTTTTTTTATTGCAGGAGTTCAGCAGACAGGCAGACGGCCCACTTGATAGAAAGCGGTGACCGTCGCCTATGGACATTTGCAACACCAAATGCGCTGCTGCTCTTTTAAAGGAGACTGGAACCTGGTCACTAATGCCGGAACACAACTCAAGGTTGTTATGGCGACATGATTTAGACCAGGGGTGGTACCCATCCAGTCGGGCAAATGCCCTACCACATGGCTGTGGGTTATATTGCCGCCTCTTACAACAGGCCACCCGGCCGCAGGAAATTTTATTCTTTCTCCGTTCCTGCACAGATAAAAATTCTGAAGACGTTTCACTACAAAATAGAACTGCATCTTCGTTTAAAATACTCGCAGTTAGAAAAAAACATAAACAACACGGTTTTTTGTTCCACATTCAAAAACCGTTCCAAATACAAAATCCGGATACGGAAGCGCACGTGCGCGGAGCATCTTTCAAATGATAAATGAACAAGTCAATTTCATTCCTTTTTATATTTTAATTCTATTGAATTGAGATGTTAAGGGAGAAAGTACACCCACGTGCCAATATGCCGTATAGCCTGGCCATAACGTCTACAACATGAACTTTTTTTTATTATGGCAATATTCTATCTTATCTGTAGTCAATGTTAGTGAATTATACACAAAGAGTTTTTGGCGGGAGCTGAAAGGAGATGTTGTGCTGTGCAGTTTTATTTTCTAAAAATGTGTAAAATTACTTAAAATATAATATCCTACAACTACTGTTCAAGTTGTAGGATATTGATAGTTTTAAGTAGTAATTATGTGTTTTGTGAGAAATGTGAACTGTATAGTCAAACGTGGCCTTTTGAGTTGTCACAAGAACTCCGTTGAATGGCACTAGCTGATTACCTACACTTCAGCTGTGCTACACATAGCCTTAAGAAAATGAAGAAACTATATTGTAAACTAAGATCTGGCTTAAAGGCCTAGCTGCCAAGCCATAAACCTAAATAAATAAAATTATAAACAAATTGAATATATCCATGCTATTCTAATTTTAACGTTGATCAGAGTCTAAAATCCACTAAAATAATTAAATATGGAGGATATGTGTAATACTCAGTTTGTGATAATATATATAGGTATAGACATAAGGCCCACACTGCACATGCACTTCCTCACAACACCAGCACGTAACAGATACACTCTACATTAGTATAAGTTTAGTATTAAAATTAGAATACATTAATATACTAAGTTATTCGTAAGATACATTACACCTCAACACGAAAATCACTAAATTAATTAATCACAAGAACCAAAATAGCTAATGAGCGTGTTAAATTCTAAAAATTAAATGTAGAAATTAAGTTGTAAAAAAAGAAAAAAAAACAATACTCAGTTTCACATGAGTGATTTTTTTGAAGTAAAACTTCTATATAGACGGGGTCTTACGATTTTTCGCTCACGAGAAAGTGTCACAGTCACGTGGTCTTAATACTTACATTTTTAAACTCGTGATATCTTTCGAATGGAATGTCCGAATTGAATAATTCAAAAAGTTGTATAAAGGTATTGAAGCAGTCTTGAATATGAAGAAATTTATTTTTATTTTGATAATAATGGATACCGAGATACAAATAAAGAGCCTTTTCTAGCGGCGGCATTTTAATAAAAAATTTAAAAAAAAAGAACACTTATTGTGGCATAACTATAATAGTTAGACATATACTGTCGCTATTGTAAATAATTATGTGTTCTGCAAAGTCATAGTACATTATTTTATTCTATCATTAATAGTTTTCGCAGCGCACGCGATTTTAGATATTTTTTTTACACCAGGTTTTCAAATTGGACAAGTACATTAACAATCTGCCCGTAACACTTCATGTTAAAATTTTGTTACGATTTATTAAGTCACTTGTCAGTTGAAGATTTTCCACTGGTCCGTTGTGATTCGTTTTTATACTTGTCTGTTGAAGTTTCACTTCTAATATGTGTCCCAGCACACTTTTCGATTTTTTATTTTTAGTCGCTGGTCGTTCTTATCTGTGTAGGGGACATGCACAGAAAAACTTTCAGGCTTTATAAAATGACGAAGGTCTGGCAGTCCTAAGAGATCCATTTTTGCCAAAGTGGCTAAAATACCTAAACAATTAGCAGCCGTTGACGGGTCTAACTTATTAGCGGCCACCATATCAATTAAGACAAGATAAATACATTTAAAAGTATAAATTAATTTCGGACCTTGACTCATTAAAGACGGCAACCGAAAAAATAATCGCCATTCCAAATTTAAAAAACGAAACCACGCAAAAAGTTTAATCAAAATGACCGCGAATTCCAATTTCTAAATCGAGCATAGACAATATCGATTAGCAATAAATAAAGCGTATCATAGACTACAAATCATTGTATCTTATCTATGGTACAGCTGCGTTTCACCCCTCGCTCGTTGCGTTTGCGAAAAAAAAGTAAACATCTTGAATTATTGATAAAGTAACGGTTTAAGAAAACTGAATGGTTAATTGTAATAATAATATGTATGTAAACCGATTCCGGTTAAGACGACCGCTGTGTAAACTTTTATTTTTGATTAGCCCGTGTGTTTGCGTGTGGCAACCTATTTTTAATCGACGTTAAAAGTAGAAGGTTCTCAATTCATTGTTTTTGTATATTTTTTTGTGTATTAGATGAATTATTATTGTGCGTGTTCAAGTGGGTCCCGGCATGGTTTAGATTAACGATTGGACCGGTAGGTAGCGCCGCAATCGGTTTCTAGTTTTTTATTTTTTAAGGGCAAGACAACGTCTTCCGGGTACAGCTAGTTTATTATATAAAAAATCGTCTTCAAGAGTAACTATGAAATAACCGCTTTTTACTACATGCATATGAATATATACGGTACATACACCAAAATAGCATTTTTAAATTTTTTTGTCTATCTGTCTGTTTGTTCCGGCTAATCTCTGAAATGGCTGGACCGATTTTGACGGGAGTTTTATTGGCAGGTAGCTGATGTAATAAGGAGTAACTTAGGTTACTTTTATTTTAGGAAAATTCTTTTATTTTGGAATTATGAAGATTTTCAATCACCACGCGGGAGAGACCGCGGGGCGCAGCTAGTACAACATGAAAAACAACAAAACAATTTGCAAAATATAGTAATTTTTATGTTTTAATTCGCACCAACTTCAAGATGTAGAAAATAATTATATTTTGAATGAATGAATGCTCTTCATTGCATACATATGTTACATATATAATAGGAGGTCTTACCAGACCAATGGTTGATAATAATAGAAATAAAATATATTTATCATACATTACAAAACAAAGTTAAAAAAAAATGTCAAAGAAAAACTAATATTGATGCACATGTGTTTATTAATTGCTAAATATTTTGATGTCAGTTAGTTTTGCTTTAGTTACTTTGGAAGTAGGTTTTGTTTTCGGAATAAGCACTCGTCAGTTACGTACAGCGTCACGCCAGCCGCCTAAGACGTTTGTAACAGCCCTACATTTTTAATTGCGCTTAATATAATCAGAGATTCAGAATTGCCAATTTCTAAACGATCCATTTCATTGTAAGTGATCCCATTGGACTAATCTCACGTAATACTAGATAATATTTCACCGACCATAAACAATAACGTATTTTTTAATGCCCTGCCCACACGCGAGGCAACGGCTCGTAAAGACCGTTACATATCGATCGCTGCATTGTTCATTACAAGGGTGCTTTATTAGAACAGCTATGGCGGGTGTGCATAAAAAAAAAACAGAAAACTTTGGGTTGAAGAAATATATTTCTCTTAAAACAATAAACATATAAATAATATACATATCAAGAGTAAAACACTTACAAGCCAACAGATGGCGCTGTGCAATAATTGAGGTCGCAAACGTTTCCCGAAACGTCCAAAAAAGAATATATACTTTCCAACAGTAATAGATGGGCCTGCTAGGAACAACAAGAGCCTCGCTGGAAGAATTCCTTTGATACGGAGGAGCATTCCACCTCGCTCCTCCAACCTTTAAGGTCATCCCTAAACACATTTGAATTAAATATTTTTTATAGACATACAGACTGCCCACATTACCTCGCTGAATAGCATAGCGTTGCCAGAGGTCTAGACTAGTCTTTTGGTCACGTGAGACATCCACCAGACGTTTGGCTGTCTCGATATAGCTTGTGAAACAAACTGCTCTTAAAACTATTTTTACAATAGCCAGGTTTTTATCCGCGCAGGAACGGAGTAAGTATTCAATACGGTACATGACAGTATGAAAAATATAGACTGATTTTAATATATATCGTAGATTACGATCTAAATATGACAAAAATAAATTGTTTTAACTTAAATATTAAATATTAATTGATATTTTTGAGAAATATTTTTTTTATATTGCAGCCATTAGCCACGTGACAATAAACGCCGATCAGAGCGCGTGACGTCATAGCGTGCAAAACACAAGAAGTTATCAATGACTTCTCAGATAACACTTCAACCAAACAGATGTTTGTTTTGCACGCTGTGACGTCATGCGAGACGCCATGACAGCTTGACGTGTTTTTGTGACGAAATGTCAAAATATTTATAAAATTTGCGTGCACTTTGCGAGCACACCGGGAAGACGATAATCCCCCTATGCCTCCGGGATACTCGACCCCGGTGGTAGAGTATTTGTCCATCTGGATGGCTACCACTCCTGATCTAGTCTAGAGTATGCCACCATAAAAACCTTGAGCTGTGTTCCGGCTTTAGTGGCCAGGTTCCAGTCTCCCTTAAGAGAGCAGCAGCGCATTTGTAGCACCTTTAGTATTGCAAATATCCATAATGGCAACCGCTTTACATCAGGTGGGCTGTCTGTCAGCTAAAGTCAAGCCCCTTCTTTCTTCAAGGACTAGAAATTGAAGGATATTGGGTTAGAGGGGCAAGATAAGAGAAGATTTATGTATGTTAGTAACGAATAAACTCTAAAACTACCGGACCAATTTCAACATTTCACCATTAGAATGCTTCACTATCCCCGAGTAACATAAGCTATATTTGTTACTTGAAAAAATTAGGGATCCGTACTAAAAGCTGTTTAAAAAATAAATGTACACCCGTACGAGCGAAGCCGGGACGAGCCGCTAGTAATAAATAAAAATGTAACAGTTTGAAGGCGGGGATTTGAAGAACATCGACAAAAATAATGTTCTATTATATTCATCAAAGTGCCTAGTATACCTACCTATCTTTCTGGCAGAAAGCCCTAGCTGCCATGCCGTAAACTTTAAAAACTACTTATCTTTTCATCAACAATGGGCAATAAGAACCACTACACATTCTTTTTTTTTTTACTAGTATATTTAAAAAGAGAACAATTTCAAAATCAGGGGCCGTTACCATAGACACCGATCTATAGAAATCTCGTGCAACGCTCTTTGCGTGGCACGCGCCATGCATCTGCCTACAACAATATAGTCACGACAAGTGCACCTGGGGGTGGCAGCTGTCTTATAAACACGATACGACACCTTGAGAAGTCGGATGTAGGGAAGATTTCGTAACAATTAACTGTCTATGAGAATTAATGTGTTTAATTCAGAATGGTATCTCACAGATTACTTATTGAGTCATGAGGTCTACCACCGCTTCCAAAGGAATATTAGTAAATGTTCTGTTAAAGGAGAAAAAGCGACGCCACAAACTCCCTATCAACATAGCTTTACTTCATAATTATCATTTACTAGCGACTTCCCCCGCGTGGCATAGTAAAAAAAAAAAGTTAAAAAAACATCCCGATTTTGAAACATTCTTCATTGGTGCTCCGCTCCTATTGGTTTTAGCGTAATGTTATATAGCCTATAGCCTTCCTCGATAAAAGGGCTATCTAACACTGAAAGAAATGTCAAATCAAACCAGTAGTTGCTGAGATTAGCGCGTTCAAACAAACAAACTATTCAGCTTTATATATTAGTATAAGATGTACTAAGGTGGGCCCGCGCCTTCATGATCAACTTGATATTTCCGCGGGATTCCCGGGATACAAATTATCGCAAATAACGTTTTAGTGAAAACTGCGTCGGCATAAGCTAATTTTTATGCATCCGAACAACTTGAAATAATTCCCAGAAAAATTTCCGCGGGATTCCCGTGATAAAAAACATTACGTAAAATATGCCATTGATCAGTGAAAAATCACTTTGGAAATCGTTTTCTTTTAATCTGGTCATTTTAAATAATTCCCAGAAAAAATCCCGCGGGATTCCCAGTATAAAAAGTGGCGATGGCTTTAAGTTTAAGAACTTGCTGTCGACCAGTCGTCTCTTCGTCGTGTTCTCCATCGTTTATATAATCTACTAGCCCGCAACTTCGTCCGCGTGCGAATGTTTTTTCGAGGAACCCTTATAATAGTAGCCTAAGTTACTACTTATAACATCTGCTACCTGCCAGTGAAAGTCCCATCAGAATCGGGCCAGCCGTTTCGGAGATTAGCCGGAACATCCACACAGACAGAAAATTCTAAAAATTGCATTTTCAGAACCTCCTGAACCGAATTATCTTATATATCAATTTTATTATTGACATTACAAACAGACATTTCAATTTTATTTATATCTATATAGATGTATAGAATCCATTTTTTTAATTATCTTCAATGTACAGACGCGGTACGTTTAGAATATTGTTACACGCTGACAAAGTAAGCGCACACCTGGTTTATTACCTTTCCCCGCATTTGGAATCTTCTGTTTACTTTGTGTTTGCAATTAGACAATAGCCTATTGTTATTGTTTTATGGCAGTCATTAGGCAACTGTGTCAAAGTAATTCTTGTCGTTATTATTTTGCGTCCAGGCATATCGTATTTGTATAGAATAAAAGGAATGCCCGAACGGAGGGGTGAGGCAGCCAAGCGATACGAACAAGACGTGTATTTGACAAGATATATAGTGACCGACTTTGCGCGTGTTATTGAATCGTGCAGCAGTTTGTACTGGTTGCGTCCAGTTATGATTGTACCAGTATTATACGTGTTTGTATAATTCTAATAAATTCTGTAGTAATTCCAACAGCATTTTGATTTGAGTCCCGCACTCGTAACAATATTATAGATATTTAAATATTATTATAGACGTGGTCTAAGAATATGGTCCATAGAGCTCGGAAGCCAGGCCAATTATTATAAGTCAGTTGGTGACCGGAAACTGCCTGTTACCACGCATCCTGTACGCTGGGGCATGATCAAGTGAAGCTTGAATCCTTATGTGGTTAACATGGTTTCCTTTTTGTATTTTAATGCAAGGTCGCGATTTTCTTTGAAATTAAATAATATATTAACTTAGCTTTCTTTACTGAAGGACAGATTGTTACACAAGAGATGAATGTGACCTATTTAGGCATGAGATGGTTTGATGCACGAGTGTAGCGAGAAAGTGAATAGTTACCATTGCCCAAATAGGCTTTTCATTCGAGGTTAACACTCTGCTTTTCATTGGAATATGAGGAAATAAAAACTGATTAGTTAATCAAATACCCACTTCTCTAATGTAATCAGGCGTTAAATCCATATCTAAACCTGACGAGCTCATTTAATACGTCAGACGATTACCGACGCGTTCCTTCAGTATCTCACAACGCTCCGTCTGCCGTTCCACAAGGCGACCGCAGTCGTTATGGTCGTGGTGAAAACGTCACTAATTCATCATTTTCCATCACACAGTGCTCACAACCACCCATGTCAAGAGGTGGGTCTTTTTGTCTGTCTGTCTGGATGTTCCGGCTAGTCTCTGAAACGCCTGGCCCGATTTTGACGGGACTTTCACTGGCAGATATCTGACGTTATAAGGAGTAACTTGGGCTACTTTTAAAATTAGGGTTTCGCGAAAATAAAATCCACGCCGACAAAGTTGCGGGCACGGCTAGTATAGTTATGTTTAGTATATAATAACACACTTTTCCGTTATGTTTATCAAATGACCTTCTATGATAATAAAACCGTTACAAAGTTACAATGTAGTGTTTAAACAAAACAAAGCATAAATCGTGGTACTTAATTAACCAAAAAACTCGGCCAAGTGTCTATCAGAACAATAACAAGAAAGAGATACATATTAACTTAAACATTTGACACTTTATTTATACAGGAGTGGAGGAAGTATCCAACTTCCACAACAGCCCACAGCCAGGTGGGCATTTGCCCGACTGGACGGCTACGACCCCTGGTCTAAAGTACGTCGCCATAACAACCTTGATTTGTGTTCTGGCATTAGTGGACAAGCCCTGTTGTTGACGTTGTCCTGCTCTGAGAAAACAAAAATCTAGGAAACGATCCCAGCGCCACCTACCGGTTCCAATTGTGGATTTAAACCATCCGGAGACCCACTCAAACACACAAAAACAAAATCACCAAAATCGGTCAAAAAATTATGAGCATTCTAGAACCCGATCTCAGCGCCACCTACCGGTTCCAACGGGATAAAAAGTATCCTATGTCCGTCTCCTGGTTCTAAGCTAACCCCATTAATTTTCAGCCAAATCGATACAGCCGTTCTTGAGTTATAAATAGTGTAACTAACACGATTTTCTAATATATATTTGTTTAATAGAAGCTCGAATCTATCGAAGTAGTCATTTAACCGTGAAATGGTAACACAATATTTGAGTGCACCCAAATTTAAACCATATGAATGACCACGTTGGCCGTATGTTGGCACTATGCGGGAGTCCAATGCGGGAGGTCTGTTACGAAAATGTCTCTTCACTATTTATGTAATAACAAAAATTGTAACACTTGCAAAGGGCTTGTAACCAAATCCATATAGTATTGGATGCTGCATCCATTTTGGCAAAACAGTTAAGGGTCCTGTATGGCAGTCCGCCAAGTAATGAAGGATGACTCTTGAGTCCTGCAAACTCCGCCCACTGCAGGACTGCCATGTAGGATAGAGAATGGGCCTCTTTATACAATCGGCATTAGAGTTAGAGTTGCGTCGGACACGTGCGAGCCGGTACATTTGTCCCGTTCAAAATCCATTTGTACTGATACGGAACAAAATCTAAAAAAGTAATGCTTCGAATATTTTGTCGCGTTACTACTCAATGTATTGTACTCGGCAGAAAGGACGGCACGAGGCTTATACTACAATAACGGCTCTGCGGATATTCACATGACAGAGAAGGACAACATGACATAAGATTGCTAGTAAACTGAAGTGACGGTTGGTTATGGACCGGGAAATAATACGGCACATACTATAAATACTAGCAGAGTTTTATTTTACAATTATTATATACGCGAAGCGGTTTACACTTTACTTGGAAAACTAATCAACAGCTGACGCCAAGACACTACTATAATATAATTTAAATATAGAAGACCCTACAGGTACTTGTTGAAATGAAGAGATTTATTTCAACCGTGACCGAGGCCGATCACGTCCGATTTTTAAAGTACATTTCCGAACTAGAAATTATGTACGGGACAAATGTGGGAATGACGCTCACCGCCTCACCGGCCTCATCGCTTCAAATGTACTGCCGCGATACAAAATACAAACCGTACAAATGTCTTTGCCTCATTTGAAGTAGTATATTGTACTGGTTCAGTACGAAATGTCATGTTACTCTTACGAACTCATTTTAAAATCATGTCCTACTGGGGTAGGAATCTCTTATTAGAATCATGAAATTCTTGTGACGTAATTTAAGAATGGCCCCATATGTATGTATGTACTCGTAGGCTGAAGGCACCTGGATTTTTTACGAGACTTGTTAATGATAACATCACTCTATATAGTCTTTTATTAATTACAGAGATCGCAATGAGGCAGATGATGATCTATGTGGAAAATGGGGGAATGTGCCCATATCACTGGTCTATCTTCCCACCGGTAATCCCCCGTAGTATATACCGTCAAGACCGGCATATACTATGGGTATATGCCCCCCCCCCCGCGCTCTAGTTTTCACATACATTAGATATTATCAATAGTATAATATATATTCTAATAACAGCCCATAAATGACCCACTGCTGGGCTCGGGCCTCCATACTAATTTGACCGCCCGATCTTTTAATTGAACATTGATTCAAAATATCGTGATATATGTCAACACCATTTTGACAAATCAAGTGCTTGCCCTCCATTTAAAAATGTTGTTTATTTATTCGCCACAAAGGCAGGCAAAGGAATCTTAGTCCATACAGCCAAGTCTGATGTATAAATCTTCGTACAGTAGCGCAGTTGTATTGTAGGCTACAACCGACGCCATTCAACGGAGTTCTTGTGAAAACTCGAAAGGCCACATTTGACTATACAGTTCACATTTCTCACAAACACACATAATTATTACTCAAAAACTATCAATATTCTACAACTATTGTTGATTTTAGAGTATTTTTACACATTTTTATAAAATAAAACGTCTCCTTTCAGTTCCCGCCAAAAACTCCATTTCAAAATGTGTATCCTGTTAGTCACAGATCATAACAACTTCCCTTGGCATCCGCCATGTTGTCATTCCATTCTCAAATCGGGCCATAAACAACGTTCGACATTCACAGTTCTGAAGTAAGCGTTCTATTTTTAAAACAATCCGCGGATCGCATCATTTTAACGAACTTCTAACCGTCGACTTAACTGTGGTTGACAAAAATAATCTTAAAGCTCAAGAAAGATGATAAAACAAAACCCACCTTAAAATGAAATGAAATTTATTAGCATGTAAGTAAGTAAATAGTCCAAATGGCGTCCCAAAGGATACTCTGTTTCCCGCGCTAGGTCTCCTTAGAACCTATGTGGCGGGCGACAGTAGGGTTCGCTTCTGTCATATAATTCTCATCATTGCTAGTACATTAATGCAATGTCTTTGTATAGTCAAAATTTATATGTACAAATAATATTTTCTATTGTTAAATTAAAAATTACAATTTAATATTTAAACTTCTTAGTAATAACAATATGTTTTTGTGAATACGAGTCTATGTGTGTGTGGGGGGGAGGGGGTTGTGTATTTATTTATATTCGAGTATGTATGAGAGTGTAAAAGTAATTAAAAATCAATAAATAAACATTTTCTATAACATCTCAAAGTCGGTACAAAGTAGTATGTAAAATATACTAAATGTTGTTTTATTTATGTTTCACTTGATACCGACTTCAAGATGTAGAAATAATTATTGTTTTTTAATTACCTTAAAAAAAAATACGGAAATACTTGAATAGTTTTAGAAAAAAAAATATAACATTTTGTTATTCGATATCATGAATTTAATTATGTCAAATTATTTTCTATATAATTAAAATTTGTATAGGATATCCGTAAGAGAACCAAGGTAACCGACATAGCTCGCAAAATTAGCAAGTTGAAGTGGCAGTGGGCCGATCACGTCTGCCGCAGGACCGACGGCCGTTGGAGCAAACGAGTCCTGAAGCGGAGACCGCGTCTTGGTAAACGTAGCGACGGACGCCCTCCAGCCCGATGGACCGATGACCTGTGCAAGGTCGCTGGTAGGCGCTGGACGAGGAAGAAGACAGGCATCAGTGGCGCTGCCTTGGAGAGGCCTACGTCCGGCAGAGGACTACGAATGGCTGACTACGATATGATTAAAATTTGTAGCGTAATTCATAGGTGTGTGTCAAACCTACCGTCGTATTTGAGATAGACCAGTGGTTCCTAACCTTTAAGTCATGAGGGACCATTTTACCAAATGTCTGTCTTGCCAGGGACCACCTATTCGGTTATGTATATGTAAAAATAGCGATTGAATTTACTATTAAATAATTCACTCGTACGTAGGTTGAACTCCCAATAAATAAGTATTAAAACAAACAACAAACGGAGCAAATCAAATTAGACAGAGATACCTGCGCTGCTCGATCTCCCGTCACGCGGACCTCTTCCGAAGGCAATACGCAGTGCACAAGTGCGGTACATGTGCACTGCGTATTGCCTTCGGACTTGTGCTGCGGCGCGGTTTGCGTTGTAATGACTCGAAACAACACATCACGTCACTTCTTTATTACGATGGCTTCGCTTCGCACCTGGAATGCCTCCAGGGACCACCAGTTAGGAACCATTGAGATAGACAGTAATTACATGACTAATATCTAAGCCTAGTATCGAAATCAAAATTAGTCTATCTTTAAACATAGATTTAGGTTCTTATTCTTCGGCAGCTAAATAAATCCATGTCCTTAAAACCTGATGATCTCATAACGTACCTGTAACAAAAAAAAACATTCTTTAAATACAAACTTTATACCAGAAACAAAAATCAGATATCGTGGGAATTAAAAAAAACACAAATCGTCAATGGAAGGGACACGACCTCTTTTTGCATAAATTTAAATAGTTGAAAAAAAACAATGTGCAAATTTGCGAATCCATTATCATATTTATGAAATAAAACTTATAATTTATGGTAAACTCTTGTCTATGATATATACATAATATTACAATTTTCTATGACACTGTTTCATCAAGTGATTTTATTTATAATCTCTAGGTATTACCAAGAATCGAGACTTTGAAACAATAATTAAAAAAACAATCCTTTTATCTATAATATGTACTATTATATATCTGGATGAAATTTGGCACAAAGATAGATTATATTTTGATATAGCAGATAGGCTTTTATCCCGAAAAAATCTACAATATCCGTGGAAAAATATTAACGTGAGCGAAGCTAAGGGTAAAAACCTAGTGGTCTTTTCATATTGAGTTAGAGTAAGTCTGTAGTATTCTTTAAGAAAGCTAAAGAAGCCTTCAAATTTACTCAAACTCAATAAGAATACGTGGTGTATACTAATATCATAAAGAGCTCATACGCTCAAAAACCACTGGACCGACATCAAAAATTAAATATTATAATGATTAAAAAGGCGGTTTATTAGGTTTATATAGCTTGGATAAAAGTACATTGTATCCAAGACTTTTTTAATTAAGTGTCAAGTGTCAAAACCGATGGTTGTCAATGTCAACAAACCCGCGTTGTGTGCCTTTGTAAAGTAAAACCTATAACAAAATAAATGTTGTTCTGACATAAAAATAATGTTTATATTGAAAAAAGTCATATATACATACATAACTTCACGCCAGGTCCCTTGCGGGGTAGGCACGAACAACAGAGCGACATACAGGTTTATTCTTACACACCTCACTTGCTTCTTTTACATTCATAGCTCTTGTCATGCACGCTCCTCTGTTCTTAAGGCTCCTGACATCACCTTCTGCTAATACACGATCAAATTGATCATGGAAGGTGTGTCGTGGCCTTCCGCGACTTCTGCATCCATCCACTTTTGCATTGTATATCTGTTTAGTCGTTCTTCCATCATACATTCTTTCCACATGCCCGAACCACCGGAGCATTCCTTTCCTTACCTTCACCCCGATACTCTCTTTCTTACTTCGGTATTACGAACGCGGTCCGCGAGCGTCACTCCGCAGATTTTGCGCAGTGTTCGCATCTCGACCCCTTTTACTCTACTTTCATGCTCTCTCTTCCATACCCAACTCTCGCTTCCATACGTGAGCGTAGGTACCAGAACCGCGTTGTGTATGGCAAGCTGGGCCTTCTGGCTGAGGTTCTTAGCGCCTAGAAGTTTACCTAACGCGCCATTCACACTATTCCCCAAATTTACTATTCTTTCTATGTCAGCGGTGTATCTTCCATCCCTGCTAAAACACATCCAAGATATACAAACTCATTCACTTGTTCCAGCATAACATCATCGACCATTATCCTTGCATTCGTTCTGGTTTCTTCTTTTTCAAACACCATAACCTTTGTTTTCTTCGCATTCAAATGTAATTGAAAAAAGTCATTTGTTAATAATTGCATTGTAATAGTAAAAGAAATTTTGAAAACATACCTACAAATATACTGCGTTTCTCTCAGTTACCGCCTAAAACTGCGTGAATAATGTCCATAACCATAGATAACAAAAAACACCTGTTCTGATTTCAAATGAAAGCACAAACACGTGTTAACATCTTGCCGCGTCGTTTGCAAAATGGCGTCATTCGACAACAAAAAAGCGGCAAAACTAAAGCGGCAAAGCTATTTTAATCTGCCTTCAAAATCTCATTTAATTTGTATACTTGAGTTTTTTTTTACCTTTTTGCCGCGGCAAAAAACGAACCAACCTACAGCCAGGTGGTAGGGCATTTGCCCGACTGGATGGCTACTATCCCTGGTCTAGAGTACGCCGTCATAACAACCTTGAGTTGTGTTCCTGCATCAGCGGCTTTGTTCCAGTCCCTACTTTGAATCCAGCAGTACATTGATATAGTTCCCGGCACGCAGGGCCGGATTTAAATTTGTGCCGCCCTGGGGCACTGAAAATGCCGCCCTATGAATTAAATTTTATTTTAATAGTTTTGATATCTTATTTTTTAAGAATTAGAATAACTAATTGATTGCAAGAAATTTATTATGTATTATATATAATACATAATAAAGAAATATATATTATTAATATATATTATATTTATAATAATATATTATATATTATTGGATAATTCTCCAATTTTAGAAAAATTCATTAATCAATTAAAGTTTCTGTTATCAAAAAGACACATAATTTGAAAATATTTTTAATTGTTCAAAAAAACTACATAAATTTGTCAATTCCAGAAAATAAAAATATCAACTTTAATTTTTTCAAACCTTTATAGAAATAAATAAATTAAACTATTTGAATAGTTTTTACTTAAATTTCCTATATTATAATATACAAAATTTTAATTTGATACATAATACTTAAATTATATTTCTTGATAAAATGTTTATTTAAAAGAATTAGTTAATTATAAGTATATTGTATAGAATTTTTTTTGGGTTGTTTTGTCGCCTCTTATGACAAGCCGCCCCAACGCAGGAAATTGTATTGTTTCTCCGTTCCTGCACGGATAATGTGCCGGGAACTATAGCACCTATATTACAAATGTCCACAGGCGATCGTAACCGCTTTCCATCACAGTTGAGCCGTCTACTGTTTGCGAGCAATAAAAAAAGCATAGACAATTGCGAAGCACAAGTGAATCCACCGAGAATGCCAGTTGTATATAAAATTATAAACAGACCAAGCCTAACAGTTCACAACGCAAAATATTTATCAAATTATGTCTTAATTAGGACACATGACATCATTTTTCTAAATAATCTAACTAGGACACGTTAATATAAACATGTATGTAGGAAACAAGTGTGTTGTAGCTTTAATTTTAAGGACCGTAGTCTATGTAAAAAAAGGGTGTGTGTGTGTGTGTGTACTTATGTACACGCGTTAGAAGTTATACTTCTTTCGCGTATCAAGATAAAAATCTTTTCAAAAAATTTATTTTTGCCTAATTCTACGTTTGTAGAAAAAACGACACTAACAATAGAAAAACTAAAATGTTGACTATAGCTAACTTCAAAGTGTCGGTTGACTATAGCTAACTTCATGGTGTAGGTTTTTCGTGTGACGGTGTGCGCGCGCATCGTAAAAATTTACTCTCATCATTTTTCCCTAACGCGCCTAAAGAAGTATAACTTCAAAAAAAAGTGAATGGGTGCAGTTCATATGCAGTAGAAGCGAAACAAAGTCTGACAAGGGGTGGGAGGATTTTAAATGTGACGTTTCATTTCATATATTAATTATATCATTATAATATATTAAAGCTTTAAAACACAAAATTGTAAGTATCAATGAAAATCTTCTACATATTTCTGACTCTATATGTATAAGTAGTGTTTAAATGATTAAATATAATATATTCTATCTCATTCTCCATATATCTTCAATATAAAAATGCACCCAAAGACAAGCCCCGGACAGTGCAAGAAATTAGAACAAAACGTTCTAGGCTATAGTACTGTTACGACTTGCAGGACTTGAATTAAAAAGCCGTTGGAATGATTATTATTAGAACTATACAAACACGTATAACACAGGTACAAATATAACTGTAGACAACCAGTCCAAACGTAATGCACGCTTCAATCACACGCGCAAAGTCCGTCACTAACGTCTTGCTTCGCTTGTGGCTATCGCTAGACTGCCGACTTCTCCAAAATTTCGTGACGTCACATTTCCAAATCAAATACAGTGTACACTCCATATAACGGCACTCGATTTAACGACAAGCTCCCTTAAGCGTCGAAATCACTTGGCTTTGGTTGGTTTAGCTTGTTTTCCATGGCCCTCCAGTATCTAGGGAGCGGAGGAGTCTTCACCCCTGTTGACGAAGTGAGCTTGCCTTTCCCGGGGCATTCTCGGGGCGTTACTATGTTCCAAGTCTCACGCTTTTCCTACCATGAGCGCGGGGCACACGGGAGGAGGGTGGTTTTAGTGGAGTATTGAGTACTCGAGTCTCCACACAGCCGGCGATTGACTCTGGTGGCTATTCGTGGCTTCACCTCTCATCTCTGGTCCAATACCTAGCAAACGACCCGGTAGTGTGCGAAATGCATTTCCCCCGCCTTGAAAAAAATAGCCTATTTTCCATAAAATGATACACTCTATATAGCATTACACCCACTCACAATAACAACAATTAAGAAGAAAAAGTACCTTTTAAGGCCAAAATTAGTAAAAACTGCGCAGCTGTGTACATTCTTTCATCGCTTTATTATCCTAGCCCGTAATAAACTCTACTGTCGGCAACATGCATACAGAAATTCCGAACTACCGACATTTCTAAGTACTTCCTTTATCACAAACATGCCTCAATATCGCAAGATATGAATAAATAAAAAAAATTACTGGTGCAGCAAAAGACGTCACGCAAAAATAACAGACTTCTCTCCATTTAACGACAACTCTATAACGCCATAAAATGCACAGACCCTTCAGTGTTGTTATATAGAGTTCACGCTGTATATTTAAGCTAAATACGGAACTAAGCTTTTAATTTAATTTCTTGATGTAAAATACGTGACGTCACACTAGGGAGGGGGGAGTCACACGAATGCGACAAGGACGGGGGAGGGGTCAAAAAATCATGAAATTCCTGTGACGTAATATTTGAATAGCCTCTTTTTAGTTGCTCTTGAAGTTGTTGTCTTGTTTTCAAAACCTCTTGAAAAATTCTTCATTGGTGCCCCGCCTCTATTGGTCTTAGCGTGATGATATATCGCCTAAAGCCTTCCTCGATAAATGGGCTATCTAACACTGGAAGAATTTTTCAAATCAGACCTGTAGTTCCTGAGATGAGCGCGTTCAAACAACCAAACTCTTCAGCTTTATATATTAGTATAAGATGGTAAGGTTGAAGAATGAAAGAAATGTACTAATCCCTGGCATGTATAGATTCAAATTTGATCAGTATCAACGAAGCCGCGGGCGGTGTCTAGTAGGTGTATATAAAAGAGGAATGCGCGTCGGTTTGTCCGTCATTGTGCGTTATTAAACCCGTTTTATCAACGCCGGATGCGTCCAATGAGCTTTGTATACGAGTACAGTAGGGAGAAAAAGTGTTATTTCACTACACTAACCATCACCTTTTTAGTATAATAAAACTAGAGGTATTTAAAAAAATTGCACGAGTTCAGCAGACAGACAGACTGCCCACTTGATGCAAAGTGGTTACCATCGCCTATGGACATTTGTAACACCAAAGGTGCAACAAATGGCTGCCGCTCTCGCAAGAGTCTGGAACCTGGTCACCAATACCGGAACACAAATCAAGGTTATTATGGAGGCATACTCTGGACCAGGGATGGTAGCCATCCAGTCGGACAAATGTCCTACCACCTGCCAAAACAGATGGTAAAGGCAGACGTTGTGCTGCCCTGAAAAAATAAAATTCTCTGACCCGATTCTAGGGCCTCCTGCCGATCTAACATTGTGACAGGAGTTATTTATATATATATATAGATAGATTAAGTTTCAGATACTATTAATCAAAGAAAGGGTGGGACTTTAAGTATGGCGCACTCTATTTGATGATTATCTAACTGCGATAGATAGATAACATGTTACTGCTCACCAAATATACAATTTCAAAATACACAATTACAATATTGTCATGGTAGGAACAAAAGGCGGCCTTATCGCTTCAAGCAATCTCTTCTAGGCAACCTAACTTAAGGAATAATTTAATCTAATCTGGCGATGTAGGTGGTGCAGATCATTAAATATCAGATCAAATATCATAAATAAACATACTTAAACTACATAATTTATAAATTAAATACACATACTTAAACTACTTTATAAATTAAATGCATACATATATATTAAATAGTCTATAATATAAGAATTAGGCATAATTATTTAAGGAAAAGTAATGTTTTCTGAGTGCGTTCTTAAATGTAGGCGATGTTTTGGCCTCTCCGACCGTAAGAGGCAGAGCATTCCAAAGTTTGACAGACTGCACTGTAAAAGAGTTATCATAAAAGGATGAAGTGTATGCAGGTGTAGTGAGTTTACGATACTGACTTAGTTGACAGCAGAACTTATACTTACAGACCTCTCGGTTTAAAAAAAATGCAAAAAAAAATTTGATTATAAATCCAGCAAATTAAAGAAAACCTCATCAACATCTTCTATCTCTATATGTTTGTTGCGAATAAATGAATTTCAAGGAGTTTTTGGGGGAACTGAAAGGAGATGTTATTCTGTGCAGTTTTATTTTCTAAAAAATGTGTAATATTACTCTAAAATGAACAATAGTTGTAGGATATTGATCGTTTTTGAGTAGTAATTATGTGTTTTGGGAGAAATGTGGCCCTTCGAGTTGTCACAAGAAGTACGTGGAATGGTTTTAGTTGATAACCTACAGTTTAGCTGAGCTACAACATAGGCTTAAGAAAATGAAGAAACTATATTGTAATCTAAGATTTGGCTTAAAGGCCTAGCTGCCAAGTCATAAACCTAAATAAATAATAATAAATTTCAATTTTGAATTGATTATAAAAATTAAAACAAAGTACATCAAACCAATCATTTTGTTACATTAATATTTTGTATACTATAAAAGATTGTCTTTAATATAACAAAAAAAAAACTAATTTCTATTATAATTCACTTTTGTATGCGACAGTACGATACAGCAGGTCGGTTAGATCAAAATTGTGTAACATTGTTTCATAACGTAAATACTTTCAGATATACCTACTAATCTGTAGTCTTAAGTTTTCACGACTAGTATATATGATAAATGTACGTTTTAACGATTTTCAGCGCGGTAATTTGTTTGATGTTTATTATTCCGACGTTAAGGCCGCTTCTCAGTAGCCGTGATCACGGAGACAAAGATGTCAAGTGTCAATGAGTATTGTTAACGTTTTATTGGTATTATGCTAAATACTCTTATAAAAACATTATTAACAAAAAAATGTAAGGAGAACAAAACTTTTAATAAGTACTATATTCAGAAACGACCTCTTTGGTTGAGCGGATTAAGCCTTCGCCGGCCTACCTCACTGCAATGCAGAGGCTCCGGGTTCGATTCCTGGTATAGTAAATTTCGGAAACGTATTTTCTCCGTTATTTACTATGGTCTGGGTGTTTCGGATCGGCCGCAGAGTAGTCCGTTGTATATTACCCATAACTCAAACATAACTTGCTTAATTTGGGGATATACAGTATGTGTGTTTGCCGATTTAAAAAAAATAAAAAATGACGAAATAATAAGATAAAACACAGTAGTTAGGTGTGTTGTTTTTTTTTTGCTGACCAGTGTAATTTAATCAGTTTTAGTGTTACCTTAACCAAATTAAAACCTGTTTTAATATGGTATTAGAATAGAATAGAAAACACTTTATTAGATAGATAGATAGATAACACTTTATTGTACACCATTACAGAAAAACTTATAGCCTAAAAATATTTTAAATGTGCACAATGGGCGGTCTTATCGCTAAGAAGCCATCTCTTCCAGACAACCCGTGGCAGGAATAAAACATATTATATTGGTCAAAGGTGGTATACATGAATATTAGAGGATATGCAGCTACTTACATATATATATATATATATATATATATATATATATATATACGTAGAAATATCAATCATCACTATGTTGCAGTTAGTGCTTTTTTGTCATATTCTTAAATATTGTTAGTGATTTAGCTTTGTCTAACAGTAACAGGTGACTCATTCCAGAGTCGAATAGCCTGTACAGTAAAAGAATTATTGAAAAAAAATGAATAATGTTTATTGTTCACCACATACGTATAAAATAAATAATTTACAGTAGTCACATTAAACAGTAAAAGTGGGAGCAATGGGCGGCCTTATCGCTTTAGAGCGATCTCTTCCAGAGACAAACCGGGCTGTGGATTTTATGAGCGAGAGATTCGCAAGTGTATAATGGTGGTGTGCAAATTTAATAGTAGTGAAGGTAAGGAAAGGAATGCTCCGGTGGTTCGGGCATGTGGAAAGAATGTTTGATGAAAGAATGATTAAACAGATATACAATGCAAAAGTGGATGGATGCAGAAGTCGCGGAAGGCCACGACACACCTTCCATGATCAAATTGATCGTGTATTAGCAGAAGGTGATGTCAGGAGCCTTAAGAACAGACGAGCGTGCATGACAAGAGCTATGAATGTCAAAGAAGCAAGTGAGGTGTGTAAAAATAAGCCTGTATGGCGCTCTGTTGTTCGTGCCTACCCCGCAAGGGACCTGGCGTGAAGTTATGTATGTATGTATGTATGTAAATTTAATACATATACAAATAGAATATATAAATATCACACAAAAAATATATAGCTAAAATGAATAAAAAATAGATAATAAAAATAACACATTAATATTATATATCTATCTTCTTATCTTGATATATAAAAATGAATGTTTTTCTGTATATCCTACTTATACATTTGATCATGTGATGACCTCTAGCTAAGTTGTGCGTGAGCCAAAGGTTACTGAGTTGGTTCACAATTGGATCCGGTGGCGCTGCTGTCGGCATATCGATTGAAGCTCTTCCGGGCACGACGACGTCTACCGGGACAGCTAGTCTTGATAATATAAAAATGACTGTCGTGTGTATGTCCTTTATAGGATCGTAAACTATACATCCGATTTTGATGAAATTTTGTGTGTGTGTCTTTGAGTGGGTCCCGGGATGGTTCAGATTCACAGTCAGAACCGGTAGGTGGCGCTGAGATCGCGTTCTAGAATCCTCCTAATCACCTGGACCGATTTTGGTGATTTTGTTTTTGTGTCATGAAACAACAGTCTTTTATATTACGGGTCAGCTAGTTTACTATATAATGGTATTATGTATTCTTTTGCAAAAATTACTTTGGTCAAGAATTTTGACAAACGCTCATATTCGAGTTTGAATCGCACGCGGCCATCTTTATCTTATCATGACATAACAACAGGCAGCTGTAGGGCACAATGCAAGAATTCCTGTACCAAAATCCCGCCTCAAAGGTCGCGACCTCAGACAATAGACAAGAACATTTCCCGTGCGAATCTGGATCATCTGTTTGTCTATTGTTACGTTTTTTTTTGCCCGCTTCACATGACTTCCGTAAGCGAAATTATTACACCAACGGTGGGGGTACTAAAGCAGTTATATTTCTCAGGGGTATTCTTGTATTTTTCTTTGTAGAACTGGACATGATTTTTGTTATATTTAAAATGTATTATTTAAATTTAGGGTGGTTTCCGAATTAGTTCGACCATGGATTATTTAGGTGCTATGTAATTGTAAGTTTTAGGACATGCTAAAGTTAAAAAAAACAGTATTTCAAAATAGTATAATAACAGTCGGTCTCTGTGGTTGAGCAGGCTAGGCCTTTGCTGGCCTGCCTCACTGCAATGCAGAGGCTCCGGGTTCGATTCCTTGTATGCTAAATTTCGGAACCCAAAGTAGTCCGATGTATATTACCCGTAACACAATCGTAACATGTTTAATTCGGGCATATACAATATGTGTGTTTGTCTGCCGATTATCTATATGTCGGAGGGAAGTTATAGTTGGATGGATTATTATTTGGATGTATAACGCACAATTTCATTTGTTTACATTTTAATTACTTCTAAAAATTTTAATGTAATTTAATTAGATTTGTTAAATGTTTCTATAACTTAAAGATCGTTCTAACCTAATAAAAGTTATGAATATTGTAATTTAATAAACGACCAATGAGAGCAGAACATGTCTTGAGCGGGGTCAGCGCCCTCTATACTTTGAGTAATATCTACTTGGGTAGACTGAGGAGTTTTTGTGGCGCATTTGGTTGATGGCAATAGGTCGAGTTGGACCATGGAGTATTTTAAAGAAAGTATTGTAGTTGGAAGTGTGAGCGGGTGCTCTGAACCCGCTGCTCGGTCTAAACTATGTCATAATGTTGATCAAATCTAAATTAAAAGTGTATAAACCATGGCTATTGTGTTTTATGCTCGCATTTTATCCTGATGACGCCCACTAAACCTGCAATAACTAAAGATGATGTCGTGAGAACGAGGCCGTTCTGCGACATATATATTAATACGTGAAGCAATTTTTTTTTACCCCTTATTACGAAAATTACGCCGACGGAAAAGTATGAAATTTCGCACATTTATAGTTTATATAGAGAAAAAGAGACCAATGTTATTTTTTTTTATTATGCATAAAAAATACATTAAATCAATATTAAAACATTACACACACTACCATGGATTTGACACACACACGCATATAATACTCTTTTGTTTATTGTTGCCTCGGCGAAGTCTATGATTATAGAAGTATAGTCTTTGACATGACTGAAACAGCATAATGCTGAGTTTCCAGCCTCATTATCGTGCATTTTATGTACGTACATTACTTAAACTGTATCTACTTATGCCAGGTCCCTTGCGGGGTAGGCACGAACAACAGACATGTATGTATGTATTTTATATCTTTCTTTCTTTTCTTATGTTTATAAAAAAAGAAATCGTACATGTAGGGAGAGAGAGAGAGAGATAACACTTTATTGCATACAAAAATATACAATTGCAAAAAAGACAATAATTAAATATTTTCTAGGCAATACAATAAGCGGCCTTATCGCTAAAGCGATCTCTTCCAGGCAACCTACATCAAAGACAAATTTGAATCAGACGATGTAGGCGGTGCAGGAAAAAGACAATAGATACATAAATACTCAAACTAATTTAAGAAATAAATATGCAAATACATACATATCGAGGGCTTTATAACAAATGGGCGTATACGCAAAATGCCATTTTTTGTTGTTTAGTTGAAAGTCTCACCGGTATGCAAGTGTACCTAAATAGAAGGGTAATCCAAATTTCAGCTTTATGCAATCAACTAGTTGTTTTCACGATTTTGTCCCTTGTGTAAAACTGCACTTTTGTCTGTACGCCCATTTGTTGTGAAGACCTCGATTGTATATACGCATTATTGTAGACTAGTGTAAGTAACATTTGACCTATCTCTGAGTCATATAAACCCAACTGTCGCAGGAAGGAGTCACTTGACTCCTAATGTAACTGACCTACTTATTAATACAACAAGTTATTGTATACTTCATAAGAGTCGCTTCATCGCCTAAGAGGCGAAGCCTAGACTTGCAGCTCCATAATTTGTTTCCTCAATATTTACTACTAGCTGATGCCAGCGACTTCGTCCGCGTTGTGCAGTTTTTTAACTATCCCATGGGAACCCTTTAATTATTTTTTTATTTTATTGCAGGAGTTCAGCAGACAGGCAGACGGCCCACTTGATGGAAAGCGGTTACCATCGCCTATGGGCATTTGCAACACGAAAGGTTCTACAAATGCGCTGCTGCTGCTCTCTCTCTTAAGGGAGACTGGAACCTGGTCACTTATGCCGGAACACAACTCAAGGTTGTTATGGCGACATATTTTAGACCAGGGGTGGTAGCCATCCAGTCGGGCAAATGCCCTACCACCAGGCTGTGGGTTGTTTTGTCGCCTCTTACGACAGGCCGCCCGGCCGCAGGAAATTGTATTCTTTCTCCGTTCCTGCACGGATAAAATTAATTTTTCGGGATCAAAAATCCTATATGTTGACCAGGGATATAAGCTACCACCATACAAAATTTCATTTTAATCGGTCCAGTCGTTTCGGAGATTAGCCGGTACAAACAGACAGACAAATAGACAAACAGAGAAACAAAAAAATTGAAAAATATCTAAATTACTTCTATTTCACTTCTCACATCCCCCTAACTCGATTTTTAGCATTTTTTATCATTGTACGGAAATTCGACCTCTACAGTTTATTATATGTAGAGATTTACCAAACGCAACAACCATGTCTAGGCGTTAGTTAAAGAGTGGAACCTGGCCGCTGAAACTTGAGCACAGCTCAAGGTTGTTTATGGCGGCATACTTTATTTTAATTTTTTATGGCTTGGTTTCTTGACCCTTAAGCTAAGTCTGTTTTGGATATATATATTTTTCTCCTCTCTCCGGATAAGCAAGATTGTCCGGGCTGTTCACTAATTTTTTGTTCTTTGCTATATTTTCTTTTTTTTTTATTGTTATTGTTTTTTGACACTTTTCTTTTTGTCTATTCTCTTTTTGTTTTTTGTCTTTTTTTGTTTATTCTCTTTATTAGGGTAAAAAGGTACTTATACAATCTATGTATCTTATGCTATAATTACAACTGTGTTATCTGTTACTAATTTTATTACATGTTTTAATTCTATTATTTACTTGTATAATGTGTTACTATGTTACGTGCTTATTTTTGCTGTTAGTTCCGAAGTGTTTATTGCTGCTAGTATGGTTTTTGTTACATTACTTACATAACCTAGTATTAATTTTACATCTGTTTATATACATTTATTCTAAATATATTATAAATCAATATATGTAATAATGTATTTAAACTCGTGTTTTATTTCTGTCTATCACTTTACTGGCTATCTGTATGCAATACTTAAGGAAATCTTGGTAATTTTTCTTCGAGATTATGTTTTGGATATTAGGCACTTCACAGGCTTTTAATATATTTGTATAGCGGGTAGAAACACTTGATATTTTAATAAATCACACAAGTGGCGGAGGGCACAATTTAAGCCCAACTCACATTAGACATTGCCGTAAATACGGCGGTGCCACCGGCGCCCAGGGCGTAGACTCTGGGGGGCGCAAGAATGGCCAGACCAGGCAGGACTATTTTTATTTCGGTTTGCTCCTGACAAGTTCCCGTTGCGCCCCTTGTGCTCGATTCCAACACATCCGTACCTATATGCCAGTATCATCAGTCGGTTAAATTAAATAAGACAAAACATCGCGGTCATTTTTTTGGGCAGCGCACGAGCCTAGTTTTAAAAAAAATAGATTTTTCTTCAAAATATTGGATAATTGGTCCACCAACACCAGGATCCTAGAGCGTTATTTTGGCACCCTGAATGAAAAAACGTAGGCCTATACATAGCACTGCCCTAGCTAGGGTACCTATTGTATAAATAAAAACAAGGGCGCAGTTATAGAAGCTCGCATATTGCCAGGTGGTAGGGTATTTGCCCGACTGGATGGCTACCACCCCTGATCTAGAGTATGCCGCTATAACAAACTTGATTTGTGTTCCGGCATTAGTGACCAGGTTCCAGTCTCCCTTAAGAGAGCAGCAGCGCATTTGTAGCAGCTTTGGTGTTGCAAATGTCCATAGTAACCGCTTTCCATCAAGTGGGAAAAATAGGGCGCTTAAAAGGCTATTTACGGTACTGACTCTAGAGTCTAGAGTATGCCGCTAATTAGATTCTAAATTGATACCATAGGCCCAGTTCAAAGACTTATTTTCAACAACTGCTCTTCCCTAAAATCTGTAGTGTGCGAGCGAGACGGCAATATAAACAAAGAGCGAGAAGACAAATGGCCGTTAAAGCCAGTTCCATAGCGCAGGTTGTTTTTTTTAACGGGGGCACAGATTTCTCCCGGCATAGACAAGATGTTGTTTTTTAGGGTTCCGCTATTCTGGTAAGGTCTATAAATTACGTCATACAAATTTCATTTATACATAAAGAAATTACTAAATTGAAACAGCACGTAATTACTTTTATTTCTAAATGGAAATAAAAGTAATTACGTGCTGTTTTAATTAAATAGTGGTCGCCATTTATATTGGACCATAATAATTAATGTCAAAGATTACACTTCTATAATCACAGATTTCGCCAAGGCTACCTACACTGTTAATTTGACTTGAACAATAAACAAAAAAATTAAAATAACAAATTTATTGCAACAACAACTGCTGACCATCGATGCGTGACACCATGAGGGTAACGGCAAACCTTCTGCGCACGGGTACTAATGAGGAGGGATGAAAGTCACGTGACAAAAAGAACGTTGAATTACAAGATGGATGGGTACAAAGAGAGGAAATTTGGTTGATTCGTTTAATATGCTCGTATTAAACGAATCAACCAAATTTCCAAATTTCCAAATTTTTTTACTTTTTTTACAACTCTACGGACTCGAATTCCGTACCCTTTTTTACAACTTAATTTTTAGAATTTAACACGCTCATTAGCTATTTTGGTTCTTGTGATTAATTAATTTAGTGATTTTTGTGTTGAGGTGTAATGTATCTTACGAATAACTTATTATATTAATGTATTCTAATTTTAATACTAAACTTATACTAATGTAGAGTGTATCTGATACATGTTGGTGTTGTGAGGAAGTGCATGTGCAGTGTGGGCCTTGTCATATGAGCATCAAAATTTGATATACAAAATTTTATTCAGAAAAAAAATACTGCACTCGAGAGGTTCTAAAAAACCTCTATTAACTGATAAAATGTCTATTAACGCGAGTAAAGCCGAAGGCAAAAGCTAATTGATCTATAAAAAAATAAAAATTGAACCCATCGTATTCGAATCGGACTCGTACGTGGCCACATTATTTTATACACATACGTACAGATGTTTTGTATTATGATTGTGTAATTTTGTATATATTGTAAGTCAATGAACTCGATGAAGCATTTTTTAACTAGAGAATTTTGTGTTTTTCGCGGGTAGTTGAAATGTGAATTATGTGAAATGCGCCCTATGCAGTTTTTTTTTAAATGTAGGTATACTGATTATGAAGTCAATCATATTTGAAGGATAGTGATTATTTTTAAGCATGCATTGTGTTGGTTTTGAAAATGCTAATTGATTAGTGTAATGTGCCTTTTCGAGTTGCCACAAGAACTTCGTCTGTCAGCTCAATGACCAAAAAATGTCTGAGACATTGGCTTGGACATTATTCTTTTGAATATTTAAGATACTTACTTGATACTGGCTTGCGACTATATAAACAAATTGTGCTGAGGCATATAAAAATAAACAAGTATTTCTTTAACTTTTTTCAATAAACAAACAATTTCTTAGTATTTTCTTAAGTTTTCGATATTAGTACACATTAAGCTTTAACGGTTTAAGCGCGGAATTTTATTTGAAATTTATTCCGACATTTCGACCACTTTTCAGTAGCCGTGATCACGCAAGACAAATATTTCAAGTGTTGGTGAGTATTTGAGTAATATTAGAGTTATTACTTAGCCGACCTACTAATTACTGAAACGTCGAAATAAAAATAAAACAAAATCCCCCCCCCCCCCCCCCGCTTAAAACCGTTAAAACGTATTTTTAATTAAACACTTTTTTCTAGTCTTTCCTCCGAACTTAAGTCTTAAAATTCTACACCGTTAGTAACTTAATTTAAAAATAGAACGAATTTCAAATTCAGAACACGACGCTGGCTCGGTTGTCTATGATGTCATCGGAAGTGACGTCATAGAGTACAAAATTTACTTTTATTGTCTATGGTGAAGCTTGACGCGTAGGAATCTCTGGCGTGGGTGTAATAATAAGTACAGGAGGGAATAAGTTCGATTCTTGGATTTGATAACATTCTGTTTGAGCTTTTAAAGTTTACACGACTTTCATAATACATACATACATACATGACTTCACGCCAGGTCCCTTGCGGGGTAGGCACGAACAATAGAGCGCCATTCAGGCTTATTCTTACACACCTCACTTGCTTTTTTGACATTCATAGCTCTTGTCATGCACGCTCGTCTGTTCTTAAGGCTCCTGACATCACCTTCTGCTAGTACACGATCAATTTGAACATGGAAGGTGTGTCGTGGCCTTCCGGAACGTCTGCATCCATCCACTTAATACCATACTTTCATAATACCAAATTGAATCACGTTTGGTTGAAAGGCACTAAACTGGAAGGATACGACGTTATTGAATGATTGAATTAAAAGACAGTAATGAATAATCTAATATCGTCTTAATGCTCATATTAGACAGGTCAATTATAGTGAATCAATTTGGTTGAAAGAGGCCACACTGGAAGGACACTTGGTATACCATGATGTTGAATGATTCAATGTGTATATTTATTTGTACCACTTTAGCTGATTAATAAGTTAAAGTTAGTTAATTCACTTCTGCAGTTCAATTTAAGAATTGAACTGCAGAAGTGAATAGTGTAATATGAGCATTAGATAGCTAATGACTTTTTTTAAGCAAACGAGTTGTGATGTCGCAATCTTAGTAAAAACCGTTAA
This sequence comes from Dendrolimus pini, assembly GCA_949752895.1. Taxonomy (NCBI): domain Eukaryota; kingdom Metazoa; phylum Arthropoda; class Insecta; order Lepidoptera; family Lasiocampidae; genus Dendrolimus; species Dendrolimus pini. The sequence goes on from OX457151.1 coordinate 869,686, forward strand.
AAAAAAGTTTACATTTCAAATTCAGAACGTTCTAAGTGTACGTTTATTTTCATAAATGGAATAAGTCAACATTCAAATAAAAACGCGGCAACGGTTAAGCGCCGTCTTAAAGACGATACAGATTTATTTGTCTGTGGCTTTTTCGCTTAAATTAATCTTGGCTGATAAAGTTTTTATCTATATTAATATTTATTTAAATTTATATGGAACTAGCGATTTCAGGAGAAGCTGTCTTGCCCTGAAAAAAATAAAACCTAGAAACCAATTCCAGCGCCACCTAGCGGGTCCATCCTCGGACCCACTCAAACACAATCTTTTTTACACCTTTGGTTACATTATTGAAGTTTTAGTAAGGATCCCTAATTTTTTCTAGTAATAAATGTAGTCTATATTAATCTGGGATAATGTAGCAATGGTGAAAGTTTTTGAAATCGGTCCAATAGTTTATTCGTTACAAACATACAAAAATAAAAATCTTTGCTCTTTATTATATTAGTATAAATAACGATATTTTCCTTTGCATGAGTCATTAGGTATAATATGAATAGATTTTTCTTATCGCGAAGCAGGTAAATAGGCAGATGGTCGAGCTCATAGAGTAGTTGCCGTCAACTTTAGGCGTTTGCAAGATTAGGGGCTCAATTTTGCTCTTTGAATATCTTGGCGTTGCAGATATTCAAAGGACGATGCCATTGCGATAGTATCAAAAATTCATATTCTACTAAATCCACAATATCCTCTCGATATCGGCAGAATAATGATAGAAAAAAAATTAGTAGTGGTAATACTAATTTTGCACCAGAAGCGGAGTTAGCTGAAATAAATATTGTAAAGCTATAAAAAATAGAAACATTTGTTTCGTGAGTTTTCGCTTATAAAAAATAAGATCATTTCAATATATCGAGCCCTTACCGCCATTTTATCGTAAGCGACATTTTTACCAAAATAGCTTTTTTTATTGCAAACGACATTTTATACTATACAGGATAAGGGCACATTGAGATTTCCCGCCAAAATAACTTCAATCAGAAGTTATAGCAAATGCTAAGTTTATCGTTAGCACAACCGTTTTTCATATTTTAGAGTAACCGACACAATAATGATTTATTGTAAGTGTAATAATTATCTATGAATTCTAGCGTAAGTAACCCTACTTGTTATCGTAACCGACGTAATTATAATGTACTCTACATTATAATTACGTCGTTTACTATAAACTAAGTTCCAAAAAACGTGTTGCGACAAGTTCATTCCAGTGAAAAGTGTGATGCAGTACCTATCTCTTTGCCCTATAATTTAAATTTTTAGTCTTAAAAAATAATTACCTGAGGAATGACGTCGTAGTATACAGCTGAATCCACTTTAATATCAGATCATAGTCCCAAGCAAGATGATTCGACTTTAGTTACAAGAAAATGTCTTATTGATTACAGTGATTTTAATAGTGAGAATTCCCACACCCTAATGGATTTAGACTACAACTATAGTAAAATATCAGATGAAAGCAATTTTTTTTATGATAAAATTACTTCTGTTAATCAAACTCTTTCTACTTTTCGATGTACTCAAAATGAAACCCAACCACAACCAAGTACCAGGTCATAGTCTGGCCAACCAGAAGTTAACATACCCACGACGTCTCTTGAATTTTCTTATATTGATTCTGAGAATTCATGGGTACCATCGTCGTCAAGTGATACACCTCGACAAGTCGAAGAAGAAACTAGTGTTGGAAAAAGAGGGTACAGAAGAAAAAACCCTTTACCGAAAAGACTTTTGAAGAAGAAAAATCGCCAAGCTGCTGTTGGGAAATCTGTACAACCTAATCCATGTTTGAACAAAAGATGCGGCAATTCATGTACTAATAAATTTAGTGAGGCTGATTGGTGGATTATTTTTGAAAACTATTGGGGAATAGGATCTGATAAAAGACAAAAAGACTTTCTACTTTCATGTACAAGGGCAAAACCAATTGGTAGAAAGCGAGCAACCAGTGACATTCGCAAAATATCATACAATTATTTTATAAGCTTTAAAGGTCAAATTATTAAAATTTGTCAACAATTTTTACTTAAGACTCTTAATATATCCCAAATGACTTTAAAGTAAACGTTTGAAAATGCAAATACTACACTGAATACTCAAAAAGACAAAAAGAAATTTCTTCGTTACAATAAATCCAGTTCAGAAAAACTGTGCCATTTAAAATCTTTCATTTAGATGTTGCCTACTGTGCCATCTTATTATTGTCGTAACAGTGTGGGCTCCTTCTGAGTGGCCAACTATGATTACAAATTCAAGATCAAATCCAACAGGCTATTTTGTAAATGTTTTAAATTACACTGATTTTATGCATTGGAAGTCTTTCTCCCAAGCTTTATTACCGGCGAAGTTCAAAATAGCTTTTAATTCTTTAAGAATGGTGTATTTTCAAAAGGGTAATCCAGTAATTACACTCCAATACGGTTTCTTTGAAGATAGCAACAAACAAGAGTTGAATATGGACCTGATTATCAGATCGAGAGCAAATAAAGCAACTATCGCTAATGGACCAGCACAATTATACCATGAGGAACTAACAATTTCCGCAGCAAAATATAAAGATCTATTTGATCTGTGTACTAAAAATATTATTCTAAACAGATACCATAAAGAATATTTAAACATGAAGAATGACGGAGCAGTTGCTGATGTTTTGCCCGAAACGGATGCAGATGACAGTGACAAAGAGAATTAGTTTGGAGTCGCATGCACATCATAATTTTAGTTCGAATTATTACTACATTCTCTTTAAATCCACAATACTCGCCTATCACACTATTTCTTATCCTATCAATCAAATTAACCTTAAAAAACGTCACAAAGATCTCATTTTAACTTCGTTTATTCTACTTTCATGCTTCTTCTGCCATAACAAACTTTGACTGCCAGAAATTAGCGTTGGTAACACACCTTAATGGACAGCCAGGCATGCCTTTATCTTCAGCCAGATATCTTCTCATAAAAGAGGTTCATAAAAGAGTTAAGCGTTCCATTCACTCCTGATATTACTTTCCCTTCAATATCACTCTTGTGCTTTCCATCTCTTGTAAACATACACCCTAGGTATACAAACATTATAGCTTACTATTATATTTACTATTTGTATGACATTGTCATTGTCATCTCTTTTAAACTGTATAAGAAATATAATTATAGTTTATATATTCTTAATTTCTTTTTTATTTACCAAAATATTAATTTTACCCATCTACATTTATTTATTTATCCAAAGTTAATGGTACTAATTGTCCTTTACGTTAAAACTTCTAACTGATATTTTTTATCGCAAGGGTCAACTCAAACGCCCGAAAGCTTAAAACGTCGTTAGATTGAGACAGCAAAAATATTGTAAGCGCCCAAAAAGCCTTAAAATCAAATATTTTTTCATAAATTTGAACTGTTACACGTAAGACTTTAAAAATCGTCACTATATTTTAAAATTCAATTTAATAGCACTTTTATCTGTAAAATTATTTAAAAAAAACCTTCTCCTGTAAAATTTGTTTTTTGTCGCTTACGATAAAATGGCGGTAAGGGCTCGATATCTTTTAATAATAAATATTTTAATATATTAGGTTGATATTATCTATACTAATATAAACTTAATAAATTTATAAAAAAAACAAAGACATTGAAACTAAAATACATTATGTAGCAGATCATTGCCAACGGAAAACATGCCCAACGCTTATATAAATATTTATAATTACGATACGATTTTGACGAGGTAGTAATAGTAGAATTGGGTCCCGAACGCGAAGCTAACGCATTGCCAACCTTTACAGTAGGATAGATGGGATAGAATAGGGGAACGAAATACCCCCTATTCCATGAATAATTGGGCCATTCTATGTTTGCGTGGTATCACACACCTAGATTATCATTCCAACATGCCTCTACCACGAAGAAAAAACGTTCAGAAAAATTTCATAGTACGTGGACTGTTACGCACTTGACCCTTTTAACCTATATACAAATGCGTGCTTTAAAAAATTAACATCGAAAAGTAAGAAATATGTAAAATATGCAAGTTTCGACACATACAAAAACTGTTTGAACATCTGTTAAAGTTTTCTCACACTTATTCGTGAAAAACCAGTTGTGTTTGTGTTCTCTATTCGAAAAACACGAAATGTTACGAAAGAACCCGAAGTACCGTTTCTAAAATCAAATATCAACGAACTCCTCACGCCCACGTGTCTATGGTATAAGCACAGGTGTCGATGAACGCTTGTTTAACTATTAAAAACTACATGATGCATGTGTGCGCAAATACGACGGTTTCAACAACAATTGAAAAAAAAAATTGACATAAGAATAACAAAGCTGCGATCGTGCCGAGAATGTGTCGTACTTATTAGCAGAATGTGTCAGTTCAGAGTAAATTAATAAGGAGCCTTAAGAATTGAAGGTTTGACATAGGCACTGTCAAAAGTCTGTCACTTCTGTCAGACATAAAATCGAGTTCATGAAAACAAATGAAATTTTTTATTATTACAGGAGCTCAGCAGTCAGGAGACGACACGCTTGATGGAAAGCAGTTGCCATCACCTATGGACATTTGCAACAACGAAGGTGATACAGATGCGTTGCTGCTCTCTTAAGAGAGACTGGAACCTGGTCACTAATGCCGGAACACAATTCAAGGTTGTTATGGCGACATACTTAAGACCAGGGATGGCAGTCATCCACAGAATACATTTAAGTGTATTATTTTGTCATCAAGTCTTTTCTGTCTTTTGTCCTGACCTACGGGGCCGAGATGTGGACACTGACGGCAGGACTGGTCCACAAATTCCAAGTCGCTCAACGGGCTATGGCTATGTATAAGCTATGTTAGGTGTTTCTCTTATGGATAGAATAAGACATAAGGACATCCGTAAGAGAACCAAGGTAACTGACATAGCTCGCAAAATTACTAAGTTGAACTGGCAGTGGGCCGGACAATTTGTCGCAGGACCGATGGCCGATAAGGCAGAAGAGTCAAATCAGGCAAAACCACGATTGAAACAAGATAGTAGTAATAACAGAATTGGGCCCCAGGTGGGGCCGTCTGCCTGTCTGTCTGCTTTTAGCAATGAAACTAACGACATCTACCGAAAATACAGTGGATCTAATTCATAGATTTTACAAGCTTTTATTTAACTTGCAATGGATGTATGTAAGTTCGGGTGGAATCTTGCAAGTTAAATTTGACCAACTTCCCGGTTTCCGATTGAGCTGAAATTTTGCACATATATGTATATCACGTGACAATGCAATAATATGGAGCTGATCTGATGATGGAATCGGAAGGTGGCCATAGGAACTCCTGACGTCTTTGAGAGCTCGTTTTACTTGTCTTGCTAGCACTCTGCTGCTACATGATATCCAGGCTCTTAAAAGCTTGTATGTATTTAAAAACTTTTTTTAAAAAGCTTGTTTAGTATTATTTTACTCATTTCAAAATCGCTTTAAATTTTGTTATAAAGTATTTTTTGAAAAACGTGACCACGCAAATTGGTGTGTTAATGTATATTTTAAAATCATGTACGGTCAATTTACGAAAATAATTTCTTTAACAAAGGACAAAAGCCTTTTATGAAGTAAATGGCGGGTAATGTAATGACATAATTGTATGTTTTGAGAAAAATGCCGGCTACCCGCATATTGAATCTTTTTCTATATGATTTCTGTTTTTTCATTTTGTAAAGTTGCAAACAGCCGTGGTAGCGTAATGGCCAGCACACGCCCGAAACTCAAAAGGGCGCGGCTTCTAATCCTGACCGGAACGCATGCACCACTTAGACAGGTGAAGGAATTCATCGTGATGAAACCTGCACATCGAGATAACCGATGTGTCAAACCTGCCAAGCCGCCTTGGACAAGCGTGGCGGGTAAACTGTCCGTTCCCCTATAGTGGGTGGCCCGAGCCCAGCACTGGTAGCCGATCTTAGTCAATGGATTTATAGGTTTGCGTTTGACCACTGTCTTAGCTGATGTTGAGTGATGACTCAGTCTAGGATGGAGCACGCTTACCTTGAAGACACCTATTCCCTTGTGACTTGAAGACTTCAAGATAAGGCAGTGAGTGTACCAGAAAAGATACTGCGAAACGCTTGATTCGGACTGGTGGTGTTTCCACCATGTAACGGTGGAGTAAACCGGTGCGTCTGGTTGTCCGATGGTAAAATGGGGATGGAGGAATCAGCTCGTGCATTTCTAAGGAACACTTCCCGAAATGTATCCGATAGAAGACATTTAGCCCCGCGACCTTGCGTCTATGCTCTAAATTCTGAAGTCTCTTGTCAATTGTCTATGTTTGTCTATCTTTACTACCGCTTCGCAACGTGTGTTATAGCCGGTAGAGCAGAAGTGGCGGTAGAAATGAAGTTCAAATAGCTACGTATATTCACTTCCTAGTTTAGTTAGCTGATCGATACAATGTCATTGACCCCAACAGATGCGTTCACCCTCTACAACAGGGCGTAATTATATCACCCTTAGAGGGTGTAGTTAGATCGATAAAACTGTTAGAAATATGAATTACAAAAACAGTACATTTTTAACCAGGAGGTTCTCTTTACTCGATTTCCCTGTCAATTGTAAACCCGCTTGACAATTTTTCCCGATCCCGTTTTTAATCGATTTGTTCGTAACATGATATCTCCGTAAATTGTAAAACTGACATCTTCAAGATCTTGAAGCGATGTTAAGTATAATACAAAAATTAATATTTTGTAAATTTGTTATTGTTCTTTTAGTGTGAAGAATTTTCTTTTTGTGAAAACTCAGCTGATATGTGTATTCATTTTATATTGTGAGAATGATAATTATTGCATGTTTCCCAAATAAATTAATAAAATAAATAAATAAAAAATTCAAATTAGTTTTTTCTTATATAAATTAAATTGTCGTGAATCATGTATCAATCTACAAAACAAGAAGAAAAAAAACAATTGCCTTAATTTTCTTAACACCAAACCATATACTGGGGTAACTATGAACAGGGGTTGAAAATCAGACTGAACACCTGCTATCATAAAATGTACAGAATAAAATACACTTTATTACCTTGCTATACGGTCTCCATTTGTTTCTTTACCAAATATTTTATTGTACCAATATCGATCCAACAAGTTGCATATTGTCCATTTCGTACATGAGTGGTGTCTGCAAATTTCGTTGTCATAACAACGTGTTTGACAGTGAAATAAAACAAGGCGGGCAAAAGCTAGTGCAATATTGAGTTACAAAGTACTAAACCTCAAAGGACTGGTTCTCAAAGAAGAAAAAACTAACCATAGACAATTTTCTATTGGGATTTAAAAAAGGAACGTAATGGCGGCCATCAGCGCGGTCTGATCGGAAAAGGCGGGAACCTTCCATCTGCTTTTATTTTCAACTACTATCCTAAAGATGGTGTTGTAGGCAGAATGAGTTTATTCTTAGTTTTAGCCGCCTTCAATAGGGTGGATATGCGTCCTAAATTTCGTGACGTCACTTTCAAAACTACTATTAACGAAAACTTTCAAAATATTTCCCAGTCTAATATGTATGAGCAGTGTTTAAATAATTAAAAAATAATTTTAAAGAAAATAAAAGTAATGACGGAACTGCTGTTGTAACTAAATAATTTCTTGATGTAAAATTTATGGCTGGCATCTTGTACGTTACTAGGAATATTTTTGGAAACAAACTGAGAAGCTGAAATAAATTTGTAAAATTACCTTAAAAACAAGTAAATATCATGCTTGCTTATATTACTGTTTTGATTCCTAATTTCCATAATTAAATTATTAAAGTCATTGACCTTATAAAATAGAAAAAAAAAACAAATGTCAATGCAACGTGTCTTACCCTGTCTATGACGTGATTGAGACATTCAGGCGGCAATTTGTGATTTGTTGATTGAAATGCAACTTTTCTTTATTAATAGCGCGAAAAGACATAATAATATTGTCTATACTAATGTAGGATTGTGAATATTTCGGAACGTATGAGTGGTTATTTCGCATAGAGTAGTTGAGAGTGTGAGTGATATGTACTGTGCGAGTGAGAAAGATATTTGACGAACGAAAGAAAAGATAAACAATAGAGTTTTCATTATGACCCAAACAAGAACAAAAACCAATCCAAGACACTGTGAGCTCTTTCTGCGTGCACCGGAGCTCAAAACAACTTGATTGACAATTACTTTTTATCTTACCTCCCCACCCATTTTAATATTGTATAAGCGGCCAGCATTTTGGGCACGCTCCCCGCCGACAGCGATTTGGAGTCAATTTTTTATTTATAGATTTATGTTATTTTGTAAATATAGCTTTATTGATAGTATAGTTTAATTTATTAATATTTAAAATAATCTTAGACACGTGTAAGATTATTAGAGCTAGGCCATTGATATATATATTTTTTTATATATCACAAGGTACACCGCTGACATAGAAAGAAGAGTAAATTTGGGGAATAGTGTGAATGGAGCGTTAGGTAAACTTCTAGGCGCTAAGAACCTCAGCCAGAAAGCCCAGCTAGCCATACACAACGCGGTGCTGGTACCTACGCTCACGTATGGAAGCGAGAGTTGGGTATGGAACAGAGAGCATGAAAGTAGAGTAAACGCAGTCGAGATGCGAGCACTGCGCAAAATCTGCGGAGTGACGCTCGCGGACCGCGTTCGTAATACCGAAGTAAGAAAGAGAGTTGGTCTGAAAGAGAGTGTTGGGGTGAAGGTAAGGAAAGGAATGCTCCGGTGGTTCGGGCATGTGGAAAGAATATATGATGAAAGAATGATTAAACAGATATACAATGCAAAAGTGGATGGATGCAGAAGTCGCGGAAGGCCACGACACACCTTCCATGATCAAATTGATCGTGTATTAGCAGAAGGTGATGTCAGGAGCCTTAAGAACAGACGAGCGTGCATGACAAGAGCTATGAATGTCAAAGAAGCAGGCGAGGTGTGTAAGAATAAGCCTGTATGGCGCTCTGTTGTTCGTGCCTACCCCGCAAGGGACCTGGCGTGAAGTTATGTATGTATGTATGTATATATCAATGAGCTAGGCATGTTTGCTGAAGACTTTCTTGCGCCGCTTCTACTCTTCAAGCCATAACATGTTGCGAAGCGGTGGTAAATTACATTAGGCTCCCATAGAGTAAATAACAACCATAAACAAAATTAAAACTAAATAATTAAAATGAACAAGTTGGCGGTAGGCTAAACATAACATTAACAATACTCATAGACACTTGACATCTTTGTCATCCGTGATCACGGCTACTGAAGAGGGGCCTAAACGTCGGAATAAAAAATAAAAAAAAATTACCGCGTAGTTTTTTTTATTATGTTCACTAATCGCGAAAAGTTAAGAAAATATTGCATTGCTACAAATTCAGCCCTACCGTTATATTTGAGATTCTAGAAATCTAGAGCCTCAATGTGCTCTTATTTTTATTATTATTTAGGTTAATGGCTTGGCAGCTAGGCCTTTAAGCCAGATCTTAGTTTACAATATACTTTCTTCATTTTCTTAAGCCTATGTGTAGCACAGCTGAACTCTAGGTTATCAGTTAGTGCCAGTCAACGGAGTTCTTGTGACAACTCAAAAGGCCACATTTGACTATACAGTTCACATTTCTCACAAAACACATAATCACTACTCGAAAACTATCAATATCCTACAACTATTGTTCATTTTAGAGTAATTTTACACATTTTTAGAAAATAAAACTGCACAGCACAACATCACCTTTCAGTTCCCGCCAAAAACTCCTCTGTATTTAAGATAGACAATACGCACACAGACTGTACAATATCTTCTTTATGGTCTCAAGTCTATGTCAATGCTATGGAGGGTAGAGGCAAGGAGAACCATCTTCGATGAAGAAGTGTCCATCGAAATGCATTAAATTAGGGTGCCGCCACTTTGGCATCAGACTGATTTTATAGAAAGCGCCAAAAGTTATTACAGTAGTATTTTAATGTTTTAGTTTTATAAAATTAAATATTACAAAATCACTAAGGGCCGTTTGCATAACGTTCCTTAAATTTATTTAAGTAACACTAAACGCATTAAACACCCTTAAATACGGTTAGCTTCTTGCACAACGCAAAATTTGTTACTAAATATGTTTAAAGAACTGTCAATACGTTTTGTGTAAAACGTATTTAGGCAGTTTAATATGATTAACTAATTTTATTTAAAGGCGATTGTTATGCAAGCGGCCTTAAGCGTATTATTCAAAATTAACGACATAAGATCACTATTCACGTTCACATAACAACTGTTTGAGGTTATAGTTAGTAAATTACTCCGTACTACGAAAACAGTTGACGTTTTATAACAGTGTACTGTCACCAACTACTCTAGTCGTCAAAGATATTGTTACAACCTAGGCGCCGACAAAGACAAATTCCACGAACAGATTTGTAGAAGCACTTTATTACCCGTTGGCATTTGTACTAGTTGTAATTCTTTTATGATCGTCTTCTTTTGTTTACTTATTTATTGGCATACGTTTCTAGAGAATAGCCCATTGTTTTACTGCACTAGTTTATGGCTTGTGGCCGAATCATTAGCCAGGTGTTGCGGATTAAGTCGACTACGATACGGGCACATTTGTATCTGTGAGGTATAAAACGACGGCCTGATGGAGAGACTGCAGTTCAGCGACAACTACAATCTAGCTTGGCGTGTGTACAATAGGGAAACTAATAGTGACGGACTTTGCGCTTTTATTGAATTACGACCTTCTTCTGCATTCGGTTATATTTGTACCTAATGAACTCTATAATAATTCCAACGGCATTTTAATTCGAGTCTCGCAACTCGTAACAATTTTTTGAAGTGAAACTTCTTTATCGGCTTTGGAAAATATTTACTGTCACATTTTTCGGTTCCGCGCCATCTTTTTCTTGCCCCTACCACGGTCGATTCGTAAGAAGAGTAATTATAAGGTAAAATGAAATAATTTCGTGAATGAAGTTTCACTTCTTACGTGCGTTCACTATCACTAATTCACGCACACATATTTTTTTTACTCGTCATACTTCTTTTCGTCTACAACAGCTACATGCGTTTGTCTACATCAGTGCCATTGTGGATGGTTATTGAACTATTATTTACAGCTTGCAATTGGACACTTCTTCAACTATTTTCCTATGTGAGATGCTTCTCCTTACCTCTACCCTCGAAACGCACAACTCCACACATCCCTATCATATTCCGGACATATGTTTATCTTTGGTCTGTGGATAATATCGTTGATACGTTAACGGCAGGTCACGGCTTGTAGTCGCGCATTCTACCGTAAATAATGCGCTTATGTTCAAATAAATATGCTTTCATTGCGTTCACTCTATTCGTTTGCTAAAAAAAAAGTGTGCGTCTCGGGACGCCCGACAGAAGTGACAACTTAAACTAATCTAAGTTGAACTATTTAATATATAAATTGTTTAACTTGAGAAAAGCTCAAGTTATTACTTAAATTTTATGTATATTAATATGATAATGATTTATTAATAAAATCTTTTGTTGATTATAAAATATTTTTATTTTTAGTTACAATTCTTGAATTTTGTGTATTGTACATTATCCCGCCGCCTTCGTCGTCGCACCACAAGGCTAATAAATTAAATTCTACGCGGACGAAGTCGCGGATCACAGCTAGTTTTATATATATAGTAGCTGTCCCGGCAGACGTCGCCCTGCCCGGAAAAGCTTCAATCGATATGCCGACAGCAGTGCCACCTACCGGGTCCAATTGTGAACCAACTCAGAAACCTCTGGCTCATGCACAACGAATTTGCTAAAAATCATCACATGCTCAAATGTATTTACGATTCTATAAAGGACATACAGACAAACATTAATTTTTATGTATAAAGATAGAATTTAAAAAAAATTAGAAAGCAAGCCTTTATGTAAAAAAAATACAAAAAACACGTGACTCGTTCATCAGGTACAGGAAAGAAATAAAGATGAAGAATCATCATATAGCGGAAATAATATTATTTGGCGCGGAATGGAAATAACCGCGATTTTACGGTAGGATGGCAGTATACGATCTTCGCAGCCGTTGACCACGTGTCTCCACGCTCTGCCGCTTGCGGGGCAAGCAGAAGGGTCGCGAAGGTCGTTGCATTAGAAAAAATGCATTCATAATTAATTGCATATTAAAACAGTCTTGGAAATATAACGATTTCAGCATTTTGTACTAACTACCATTTTTATGCCTGAAGTAAGCAATTATATAATTATATATATAATTGTCCGAAGTAAACTATAGACGGCCCACCTAATGGAAAGCAGTTACCGTCACCTATGGACATTTATAAGGAGACTATAATATGACTCCTGACCAATAATGCCAGACCACTACTCAAGGTTGTCATGGCGGCATACTCTAGACATCCATATGAGGAAAAATATCACCTGGCTGTAGGTCGTTTTGTCGCTTCTTACGTCAGACCGCCTTAACACAGGAAATTGTATTCTTTCTCGACATAGATATAGCTGGAGTGACGTATTGGGAGCTGATCTAAGCGGGTTCCACACCTAAGACGGGCAGAAGACAGCTCTAAACAGAGATGAAGTGGTCTTATTTCCGAGACTCATTTTCATCTCACACGGATCGAGCTTTTTTTTATCCAGGGTAAATCCGTTTGAGGACTAAGCCACACAGGCGCAGAAGCCTGGGGTTCATTCGAGACCTAGTGTGGGATTCGCCAGTTCGGGGGTGGCACTAGCATGCCCAGTCAAAACTGGTGCCATGCTATTTTCACTCCCCAGTTAGGGATACCCACTAAAACCCCGGGTGTTCCGTCCTTCGCCTTATGCCAGGGCTACGGGTATATTACCTAGCCTCTCCGCAGCCCTGGCACGCGTGGGCCTCGCGAGGCCTCTTCCACTGCCGGGGGACTACTCTCATCTCCCGGCATCTTCAAGCTCTAGGCGTGAGGCGGACACGGGAGGAAAGGTGAGCGCGTGTTAAAATACTTAAATTTAAAGAACTGTCACAGCACTAGTTTTTAGTCATATAGTTGCATATTGATACGTCACTATTGTTCGGTCTGCTGTCAATTCTCAACCTAAGAATACAGTGCTCCATTAGTTATTGAGTTTAATTACTTTAAAACCTTAAAATCACATCAGGTTATGGGCCCAGCCCTCCTGATTTTGCAAATAAATATAATTAGTAATACAAATACAGTAATATATCGCGTTATTAAAGTGAATCGAAAATTAAAAACTCAACGTGCTGTATTGTTCGTCTTGCCGTGCCATACTTATAAAATTTCATTTAAAATGTCAAACAATACGATGATTGCTATTGAAAAGCTAACTGGAAGAGAAAACAATGCAACTTGGAGGTTTGCGGTTCAAACGTACTCAGAACACGAAGAACTTTGAACTTGTGTTATATCTGACAAACCAGATCAAAAATTAGACACAAAAGCCAAGTCCAAAATTATCTTGCTGGTTCATCCAATAAACTACATACACATTCAAAACGCACATACATCCAAAGACCTGGTAAAACACGCCGCGTCCCCATCTCGATGTCCAGGTGAGTGAGAACCTCCATACACCCAGAGGGAGCTTACGGTGGCCGAAGGTCCTGGCTGGTGGTGGTGGCGTCCTCTTTGGCGGGAGCGGAGCAGTGATGTCACGCTCACGCTCCCGCTCCCGCTCCGCCTCCTTCGCAAGCATGACGCGCTCGCAGAAGAAGGAGGCGGCGTCCCATCCTATTGTCCTCCTGACCATGGCACGTACCACGGCCGGGAGCGATCCGGACCGAGCCTTTTTTTGGAACGTAGTTCCTTATCGCGCGGTACGAATGGGGGCTAGACGGAAATTTTTTTTACGAAAAAGTTGTCAACGACACTTTTTGAACTTGCCAAGATAAAATGCAGCTTTATGCCCACGCAGTTAGAGTTTAATTTGGAGTACATTATTTTTAAATGTCATGGGTTGCTGACGTACAGATAGCATTTGCGGACATATAGAGTCTTAATGTCATTAAAATAAGGAGCAATATCGCGAATCTGGTTTAAAGTTAAATTTGTTTCAAGAGTCGAATTGCAGGATGTGATTCGATTTTTAAATTGTTTCTTATATTGAAGTAAATAGGATTCAAACTTACTCATTTACTATACACTTCGCATTGAACAGTGTGGTGTCGCGACGATTATTTTTGTTGAGTGTATACAGGTTTTTTGTAAATAATCGAAAGGAACTTCGTTCCATCCGGGTGTCCCTTGACACCTCTCAAGTTTTTTATTTTAAGATGCAGAGGGAATGTCTTTTATCGGGACACCATCCTCGGGCCTGGTGGGAAGACTCGCCGAGGGATGTGTGGTGGGAGTCTTGATCGGCCGCATGGCTCCATGGCCTCCGAGCGGAGGGCAGGAGGATGGTCGGTCGTCAAACTACCCACTAAATCTAACCTGCGCCCCTGGCTCACACGCTTTTACAGGGCGCCACAGGAACTGGACCAATAGGTACTACATCTGTGACGCCCCAACGCTTGTCGACGAACTCCTTCCCCGCAGGACACCCTCTTCAACAACAGGGGAGGGGGGGAGTCCGCGTGATCCCCCACTTATCTGGATCGAGCCTGCCCTAACAGCTTTAATCAAGATAATGATTCCATAATGGCTCTGGTACGTTAATAACAATAACAAGATGATTTTTGTTTCACAACTTGCGTCGCCATATTGACCCATTTTCTAATCGTTTGAATTTGATAGATGCCTTGACCTAATTTTAAGATGACCCCTCGCACCTTATGACGAGTGCAGATATTAGAGATCAAGTTGTATTGGTCGGAGGTACAACGAACTATGAATAAGTCTTGTATGTAATTGGTTATACGCGTTAAATGATGGTACCTTAGACCATTAATAGAAAGACGGAGTCTAAACTTTCAAAGTGAAGCCTAAACTTTCAAAGAGACTGGAACCTGATCACTAACGCCGTAACACAACTCAAGGTTGTTATGGCGGCACTCTCTAGACCAGATACATAATTAAATCAAATTTAATCATATAAATTACATATACCTACATGCGAACTTTTATATATATATATATAATTCTATTTACTGCAATACATTTTATTCAATGGACAAATAACGGTCAGTGATCAAGTGTTTGAACGTAGAATTGAAAGAAAGAAAATAATGTTATTTAGAGTAATTTAAAATTATTACAGTATACATAAGCAGTTTAATAAAAGCCAAAAACTTAACTATCTCTAAACAGGCCCTAACTCAGCAAATGCTGGTTGATAACAACCAACGCTCATCTTCCGTTGAGGCCAAGCAGTAACGTCACCTTTACAGAAGAAAAAAAAACCTAATGAACATTTAATATTATTTATAATTAGAATAATTAGAACACAATGAAACAAAGAAGAATAGACATATTTTGAATAGTTTAATATAAGTACATAATATGTGATAAAATAAGGATTGAATTTTGAAAATAATGATTTTGAAAAATAATAATATGTATGTTACGAACAAAAAGAAATTAAATTAAATTGAACTATAAATATGGAAAAATGGATGTAGCTTGTCTGTTTTTCAAGGGGAGGGAGTTCCACAGGCGAACGGCCTGTACGGTAAAAGAATCTCCTACGAAGGATGAAGTGTGTTTAGGTATTGTTTGTGGCACAGAGATAGATTATAGTCTGGAATAACACATTACTTTTTATCCTGAAAAAATGTACCGCTGCCGTGGGAAAATATTAACGCGAGCGAAGCCACGGGCAAAAGCTGGAATGCATAATGATTCTCACATCGTCTGAAGCTTTTGTTCATGTAGGCGCAGTATTTGTTTTTATTCCTTCATCTCAGGATAAACCCAATAGTTTTCGAGAAAAATCACAGTAAGTACAAAGACTTACGGGGAGACAGTTACGGTAATACCTATTTCAGTCTTATGCTAAAATTCCTACATAACCTTAAATATAAAGTTTTAAATAACAAATCAATCCCAAGTTACTAGAGCATAGATAAAACATTATGACGCTGCGGTTGTCTATGGGTAGAGTAACAATGGACCCGTATCGGTAAAGTCTATTGTTTCGAGTCCAATAACGATTTTAAAAATAAAAAAGTGCATTTTCATGTTTATGGTTTAGAAAATTAATGTTTTAGATTGATATTTTGGCGGGAACTGAAAGGAGATGTTGTTCTGTGCAGTTTTATTTTCTAAAAATGTGTAAAATTACTCTAAAATGAACAATAGTTGTAGGATATTGATAGTTTTTGAGTAGTAATAATTATGTGTTTTGTGAGAAATGTGAACTGTATAGACAAATGGGGCCTTTCGAGTTGCCACAAGAACTCCGTTGAATGGCACTAACTGATTACCTAGAGTTCAGCTGTGCTACACATAGGCTTAAGAAAATTAAGAAACTATATTGTAGACTAAGATCTGGCTTAAAGGCCTAGCTGCCAAGACATAAACCTAAATAAATAATAATGTTTTAGATTAAATCAACAAAATATTAAACATCTTAAAATAAATTTGTTTACATGGAAAGACATACAGTACATGGAAAGTGTTCCGGGAGTTTTAAAAATGAGTAATTTTATAGATTTCGATGTGCTGTCTCGGGATTTCAACTTTGTCACCTTATATTTAAAAGAAAGTACAATATTAACGTCTTTTAGCCGTAAAAATAGAACTCTTGGGAATTTTAGCGGAAAAATGGTACACATTTTAATTAATTATTTTATATTTGATTTGTTTTACGTTTATTTATTTATTGTTGAATTGTGTCATGTGTATTAATTACTACTTTTGCCTAGGGCGGCAAAGATCTATTATTTTTAAAATAATGACGAGTCTTAACAAGCAGCGTGATAATTGAATTAGTGACAAAAATATAGTACTTTTCGTACTATATTATTCTTCTACAATATATATAGTACAACTGACTTAAATATAGTCTGATATTATGTATTTATAGTACGGTTGGGAACCCTTACCACAAAACCACTATCGATCTTAGGCCTAAACTTTTACATTATCCTTTTAATTCACTATAAGTATTGTCAAATTAATTATTCATTAGGCTCTGTGAGTGCAACATTACATATTTTATATAAAAATAATTAAAACATTTTTTATCGCACCGGAATGGCCGTTACGCGATAAAGCTTTGTTTATATATCTATCTCTTTCATACGCCACGCATTGGAGAGAGACCGTAGAACAACGAAAATGGGAAATAACAATGGCGGAAGATGATGTCAATACGCGAAATTATTAAATATTAACATTGTGTGGAATTGTAGATAAGTTTTACAGTGTAAGCTTGTTATACGATAACTGAAATAAATCGGCAAAGTGCGTGTCGGACACACATCGAAGCGTGCCATAGAGATGAAAATCGTCTTACGTTTTATTTCTTTAATTTTAGGAAGGCTTAGGTTGCAGACTAATACATGTCAGCTAAAGTAAAAAAGTATATAATAAATGCTGATGACAAGCCTCCACCTATTGGCAACAACACATACACGATTCCTAATGATATTATCTTTTATTGTTTCTATCTGACTGGTTATAGAACGCTAAAAACAGAAAGAATGTGGGAAGGAATATAATGTTTATTTGGAGTTATTATAACGAAAATTACAAATGAAAAGGAGTTTAAATACAGTCGCCATTGCCGAAATCGGCCGGTAGAGGTCATAACAAATGCATGGTTTGACTGATGTTTTTTTTATTGATTATATTTTTACGAACTTTTATTTAACTTGCAATGGATGAATGTGTGTAACTTCGGGTGCAAGTTAAATTTGACCAACTTCCCGGTTCCCGATTGAGCAGAAATTTTGCACGCATATGTATATCGCGTGGCAATGCAATAATATGGTACAATGGAGCTGATCTGATGGAGTCGGAAGGTGGTCAAAGGAACTCCTGTACTAAACAAGATAGACCCGTCGTGTTTGGGCTCGTTTTACTTGTCTTGGTTTGCACTCTACATGATATCCAGGATCTCAAAAGCTTGTATTTAAAAAAGCTTTTTGTGTATATATACTTGACATGACGTCCTATTAGTATGACGTATTTGCCCATTGCCTTCTATGTCATTATAAACGGATTCTATTGTAGTATAAAAATAAAACTCCATGGAAAAATGTCCTACAAGTACGAAAGCTTAAATTTTACTTTCATTACAATGAAATGGAATTTATCTATTACGCCATTTGATCTACCATAGACTCAGTGTTGCCATCTTTAAAATAAAAAAATAATAATTATAACAATAATGTTTCATAATGCTGATATTAGACGAATCAGCGAAATTGAATCAATTTGGTTGAAAGGGCATGAGGGTATTCAATGAACTGAAACCAACCAAGTTTATGTGTAACTGTGCCCGTGACTTCATCCGCGTGGATCTTGTTTTCGGGGATACCTACAAAAAGTAAAGCCTAAGATACCCCTTATAACATTAGCTATCCAGTGAAGTCCCGTCAAAATCGGTCCAGCCGTTTCAGAGATAAGCTACAACAAACAAATATTTTTTTTAAATCTTTTTTTTTATAAAAGTGTCGTATATACTTTCATATGCATAACATTACAAACAGACCCTTCAGTTTTATTTATCTGTATTGAGTAATTGATTATTTAGACTCGAATAACTCTCTCGTTTAGTAGCCTTTGCCGCTAGCTCGCTGAAACGCCTTGACATGATACATATCGTAAGCGAATTTTCCGTTATTTACTATGGTCTGGGTGTTTGTAAGCGGATCTAATTAGAGATATAAAATGTGTGTTTCTTTGCCGATTGTATATTGGTATCTACTAATTAAATTTTATTGCCAATCTTAATAGGTGACATATCAATTTAAAACCCAAATCAAAAATGTTGTAATTTAGAATGATCCAATGACTTACAATTTTTAGAATTGTAAATTAAATAGACATGTTATTTAATTTTCGTTTAATTGTATTTTTTGTTATAATGAACTGTTCCGGGCTATATTTTATTTTATTATATAAATTATTTTTTAGTGGAAACTTGATTGATATATGTATTAATTTTGTGTTTTATATTTAAGTATATTAATTACTGTATGTTTCCGAAACAAATTAAATAAATAAATAAGCAATGACAATGCAATAAAAAAAATATTCGCAACCGTCTATTTAATCTATTGCAGAAGCCATAAAGTTTAATGCTATAAGGTCGATCATCATTTATATCGATGGGGAAGGAAAATTACAAGGAAGCCCACAAAGTGATATATGAAACCTGTCAACGGCCTTGGATAAGCTCAAATTCAATTAATATCATCAACACTGAATAACACTCAGCGATTTCAATTACATTAAGGACCGATTTTTCAATCGTCAGATAAAAGTACAAGCGGAATAATTATAACCTGACTGAATTCAAAAGTTAAACAGTTTTTTTTTCTTCTTTATCACAGGAGTTCTGCAGACAGGCAGACGACCCACATGATGGAAAGCGGTTATCATCGCCACCTACCGCATCTAATTGTGATTCTAAACCATTATAGTAGAACATACAAAAAATAAATTTACACGATAAATGATTAAAAACCCTCCTCCCCTTTTTGAATCGGTTAAAAAGGCTCATCCTCCTAATATCAATCTGTGTCATTATAGCGTTATGATCTGTCGAAGTGTAGTGCAAAAATAGGTTATATAATATCGCATACGAACGAGTACACCGGCTACAAAATCGGCATGGCAGTCATAATAACCGAATTCGGTTTACAGAGTATCTATTATATTGTTATAATTGGCAGCCTCTGCGGTTAACTAGGCTAAGCTTTTAACAGCCAAGCTCATTAGAACGCCGAGGTCGATTTGGATTCCTGGTTTGGTAGATTACATCAACGAACTTTCCGTTATTTACTGTGATCTGGGTGTCTGTCCGTTTTATACTCATAACGAGCGTAACTTGCTTAGCTTTGGAACATGGGCGTAGTCAGAGAGGGTTGTGGGGGTTCAGAAACCCGATTACTTATTTAAATAAATAGAAATTAAATTAATTTGATAATGTATAAAAATGAACCAATGAAAAAACAATTTTTCGTCGTAAGAGTGTGGTAGGGTGGAGGACCTGGAGGTTTCGGGTATATGCCCGTTTGGATAGCTATCACTCCTGGTCTGGAGTATGCCGCCATAAACCTTGAATCTTGTTCCAGCATTAGTGACTGGGCACAAGTTTCCCTTAGAGAATGGCAATGCATTTGTAGCACCTTTGGTGTAACGAATGTCCATAGGATATGCTAATCACTTTTCATCAGGTGGGCCGCCTTCCGGTCTGCAGAACTCATGCAATAAACAAAAAACTATTGCCAAAATACCAAAACTGGCAACACTGAATAGACAACTAAAAAAGTTCAATGCCCTTTAAAATTCAAGGTTGCCAAAAAAATTAATGACGCAAGCGATTTATTTTTAAAGTTGTCTTCTTAATAAAGCTTCACACGGTATGATGCTTATGCTAATCTTACGTCAAAATTAACATAATTTAAAAAAAGTATGTTACTACATCATAACTAATTTGGACTTTTACTTCGGCTTCCAGATTTATAATATTATAGAACCTTGTAATTCGTTTTGTAGTACTTGGCTTACTGGACCTGGAGGTTTCGGGTACAATTATCCACGATTGGTTTTACTAGAATTTATCTCAATTATGTTTTACAAAGTATCAGAGTAACTTGGTATGTATAGAAATACAGGTGTACCTATATTTTGACTGCATTAAAGTTATTGAATTTTGTTCATATAAACACCTATTCGTTGTTATTTTTTGATATTGTCAATATATTATTGAATAAGTTTGATTATGTTATATATAATAAATAATATCAGCCCATAAATGTCCCACTGCTGGGCTCGGGCCTCCCATTATAGGATTATGTAAATAACAAAATTAACACTTAATTTATCGAATATCTTAATTGCAGTTCTAATCTTTATTTGCATATGAAATGATGGATAGTTTATGAATTTTGAAGCAAGAAGCCATTATTAATATCATAATAATCGAATTTTTTCATATAAAAAACAAAGTTTTTTCAACTTACCCAGAACATTGGCAATTATTTTCACAGCTATTCTCTTCCTCAAACATTTTGACCACTTTGTTTACACCAACACAAAAAAAACCGAATCACAAGTCCATTTTTAAAGTAAACTTATAAATAATACAGTCTTTTTGACTAATTTTAATTGATATTTTTTTTTATGTTAATGAACGAGAGGATCAGCTAGCGAACCGGATCCCTGCATAGCCAGCGACCGACTGAAATGACAAATAGTTTTTGTCGTGCAAGTTCGGCTCGCCCCGATTTCCGTTATGGCACGGGAAGACGGGATATACCAGATTATACTATTTTAGTAGATTATTACGAATTATTAAAACTTACCTATTCAAGATTGATTGTAAAATTATAAATGATCAAACTTAACATTATTTGTAGACGGTAGGCTTAGAATTAATTTTATTTTTTATTTTTTTTATTTATGTGTTTGAAACTTATACATTGATCAGACAGTATTTTTTTATCCTACTAGCCCCTAAACTAGTTTGCACTGTATTGTAGAGGCTAGTGTCCTCTTTCTGACTCTACTAATTACGCATAAATAAAAGAAAAATCAATCAGTCTTAAGAGATTATTGGTAGAATACAATATAATTAAAAAGCGATAATTAATTATTTTAATTTATCGTCATAGTCCCAGTTCATAATGTACGTATTTTCATTTAAATCCATCAATCAGCAAAGCCTATGACACTAGACGGTGATACATAACCTTTAATAATTCAATAACATTTAATACCGCCGTGTCCTTCATTTCTGTGCCTATAGACCAAATTAATAAATCCGGCTGATCCGTATAATATCAGCATCACAAAATAGATCAAAAGCCAGGGTGGTTACGAATGGTGGTGCTTCAGCTGTGTTACTCTAAATAACAGTTAATCTTTAACAGATTTAGGCTGTTTCATGCAGATATGGCATTGGGCTTAGTGCATTATTTGAGATATGACATTGTTAATGACGTTAAACAATGACAAACAATATATGTGTATACACTAATGTGGCTATGAGTTAGCGGCGTTATTTTAACGCTTTAAATAAGAAACATTTGTCCACAGCCTAAATCTTTAACACTAACGCATATGAAATCTAGCACAACAAGTTCTTATGTATACTAATGACTAAATCCTATTTTAACACTTAGCACAT
Organism: Dendrolimus pini; assembly: GCA_949752895.1. Taxonomy (NCBI): domain Eukaryota; kingdom Metazoa; phylum Arthropoda; class Insecta; order Lepidoptera; family Lasiocampidae; genus Dendrolimus; species Dendrolimus pini. The sequence continues at coordinate 891,966 of OX457151.1, forward strand.
AATTATTATTTAGACTAAATCAGTTATAACTTGAGAATCCATAAGTATGTATTTTCGATATAGTGTTTAATAAATAGCGTATACTGTCCGGAGCAGAAACTGAAGTCATCGTATTCCAATTTAATTTGTGTGCTTATGTAAATTGGATAAGTAACACAGTGGTAACTAAAATTATTATGAAATCAACACAGCTCAATATTATTTGGTTGCCATCAGATGTTGTGCTTTGCTTTTCATAATCCACATAAAACATCCTACCAAGAAATACGAATAAAGCAAGCCTTTGTTCATTGCGACATTTTGTTGCAGATGACTTCAAAACAAATGCGAAATGAAAAGCAACCCATAAAGCCTGATTAGTCTTTAAACCGGCATAGAGTTACTTTCAATGAGTTACAACATTTTTGGGATATTTTTTGTTGTGTTATTTTATAGTTTCAACATAATCTCTCTTAAAATACTGGCTTCACATTTTTGAAGTTTCTCCATTCTGTAAACTAAGACAAATAATCAATAATTGTTTTACCTATTGCTACGTAAAATTCCATCAATTGTACATCTACATATTTTAAAAAGCTGACGGTTTTTTTTTATTAACTGTGTCACAAATTCCTTTCCAAAATACTTCAGCAGAAAGTTCATATCATCAATTATAAAATGGCTATAGAGGAAGGTGATTAGAATGTAACAAGAAAACTAACAGCTTATTTACACTAGTAAAATAAAGAGTTAATGTTTATATGTTTGTGTAAGTTATATTAGGTCTATGTAACAATAGAAAAAAACCCAAAAACATATAAAATAGTAATAGAAATTGTAAGCAACACACTGCACAAACACTCTCTACACCACGCCATTGTAACAGAAAAACTCCGAACTAGAATAAGTGTTATAAGGTAGATTCTCAACACAACATAAAACTAATAATCACACACATCAAACAAAATATTAACATAAGCATGTAAAAATCCATATCTTTCCAAATTAAGTCCATGTAGAAAAAAGCACGGAACTAGAGCCCGTAGAGTTATTTTATTAAAAAAAAGTTTGTAGGAAGTATAATCTCTTGAACTACTGAACCAATAATGAAAATTATATCACAAAGAGAATGATACATTATTTCTGAGTGACATAGACTGTATTTTATTAAATAAAATAATATACTTAGCGAAGTACGCCTGGGTCAGATTGTTTGATATAATCTAGTAATAATAATAGTACATATTCACAATGAGTGAGATGAAATAAGTGATAAAAGTGGAATAGTTTCCAACCGATACCTTCCCACACAGACTCAGATAACGCGTACGCTACAAAGTTTACACACACAAGCTTAAAAAAATACTGTACTTCCTTTGCCCCTTTTGTTCAAATAGACTCCGTCTATACTTTTATTCGTCTGAGGCCATATCTTAATGTTATATAACCTATAAGTTGGACGTAGTTATGCGAAAACGTTCCATTCCACAGTAACTACCATTTGAGAAAAACGCAATTTAGTGTTTCCGTGGTACACTTTTTTCTCTTAACTAGTATAGATGAACAATGTAGGTATAATCGTAAAAATATATAATCATTATATGATAATGTACCATTTTTTATTATATGTACCTTAAAACCGTAAGTAATTAGGAGAAATGGTATTGGAACATTTTAGCAAAACTACTTTTTGTATGAATCCTCATTTTGTATTTATTTTGCAAAAATGTTTCAAAAGTATATTTTATATATTTTTATAAAATTAAATAAGATAAAGTAAAGTAAACATGGAATCAAAAAGATAAATATATTAGGAAATGTAATAATTTGTTTCTTTATAAAAATCAATCATATTATTCGGTTAATAATTCAATATCGTCATCGGGTATGTTATCAACTTGTATGTCGAAGTCTGAGTCCCCGCCAAATCCATCGACATCATCGATGATGTCCTCCGAACTTGTAAAAGTTTTATAAAATTGGAGACAATCATCAGAATTGACTGCAAATCACTTAATTCCGGTGGAGCAATAGGTTTGCCATCAGGCCACAACAGGCAGAAATAATTTTGAATTATTTGACGTGTTTCCCCTTTGATTATTTTTTCTATATTCAACTCCTTATAGTCTTCTTCTCATGCCGACCTCATAAACATAGAAAACATTTTATCTTTTACAATTTTTATTTCTCTTGCATATAACCACCACCACTTGGCTAAAATGGGTGGAAGGAAAAAAACTTTTTTCCTTCCACCCATTTTAATATATAAAATTAACTAGGCATGTTTGCTGAAGAGTTTCTGGCGCCGCTTCTTCTCTTCAAGCCAGTACATGTTGTGAAGCGGTGGTAAATTAAATTAGGCTCCCATAGAGTAAATAATAACCATAAACAAAATTAAAACTAAATAATTAAAATGAACAATTTGGCGGTAGGCTAGATAAAACTTTAACAATACTTGTTGCACAAATGTCACCTTTGTCATCCGTGACCACGGCCACTGAAAAGCGGCCAAAACGTCGGAAAAACCAAAACTTAATAAATTACCGCGCTTAAAACCGTCAAAACGTAGTTTTATTATGTATGCAAGTCGCGAAAACTTAAGAAAACAGTATAATTGTATCAATATTTTTATATGTATCTACATTGTGTTTTTTAATCATAACCATTATTTTAAAAACTTAGATCAGACACAACACAATACAAGAAACTTTTACGTAATGATATGCATGAATGCAATATATAATGATATAGTCGATTAAGAAACAAGAGCGCATAATTGACTCTCAGATCCGGCAGGAGTGCACTGTCTCGGGATGTCAATATGGGTTTCGTCTAGGGCGTGGAACCATGGACCCTGTTTTGGTCGTAAGGATCATCATGGAGAAATACAGGACGAAGAAGACGCCTCTGCATTTCCTATTTTTGGATCTGCAGAAGGCCTTCGACTTTGTTCCTCGCGTGATGATCTGGTGGGCACTGAGGTCCAAAGGAGTGCCAGAAACCTATATCGACATTATCCGGGATATGTACCGTGATTCCGATTCCATAGTTCAGACCGCTGTTGGCGACACCACACCCTTTCCCATTACCGTAGGCGTGCACCAGGGATCGGTCCTTAGTCCGTTTCTGTTCGGCGTGATATTAGACGAAGTGTCGAACAGCATCAGAGATGCGCATGAGCAACCTCCATAGTTGCTCAAGTATGCTTATGATATCGCGCTGGCAGATTTGTAAAGGTGGCGCCTGGTGGGACTTGTAAATGCGTGGAAGAGGTCGCTAGAGAACGGCGGTTTGAAACTAAATGTGGCGAAGACTGAGTACTTGGCCTACAACACTACAGATCCCACATCCGTGCGCATAGGCGAAGATACGGTCAAGCACACGGATCAGTTTAAGTACTTGGGATCTGTCCTTAGTGCGTGCGTCCGGGGATATCGACCTCGACGTCAAGGACCGTATCATAGCAGCTTAGGCCAAGTGACGTGAGGTGACAGGTGTCATTTGTGACCCCAAAATGCCGGTCAAATTAAAAGGACAGGTCTATAAATCCATCATAAGACCTGTCCTTTTGTATGACAGTGATGGCCATGCGCCAGTATTTGCGACACAAACAAGAACTGCGTGTCACGGAGATGAATATGCTGCGATGGATGTGTGGAGTGACGCGGAAAGACCGGGTCAGGAACTCCCGCATCCGCGGCAGTCTTCATGCCCGTGACATAGCAGACAAATTGTAAGAGTGTCGCTTACGCTGGTGCGGCCTCGTTTTACGCAGACCGGCTAATTACGTGGGGAACAAATGTCTAGCCATACCGCGTCCGCCAGGTCCCGGTCGAAGGGAAAGGCCCAAGAAATGCTGGCTTAACATCGTGAAGGATGACATGCGTGCCAATGGTCTCAATACGGGGGATGCTGAAGACCGCGCGAAGTGGAGTAGAAAAAGTAGGAAAGCGGACCCTGGGCGTCGGAGTGAACGCTCCGAATGTAACCGGGATTTAACGCTCGGATGAGTCATAGTCTGTCTCGCATGCAAAAAAAAGCACTGACAAAAGTGCTCACTTGCGTAGTTCGAAATATTTTAATTAATAACAAATGTTTATCGTTACATATTATTTTATATTAAAAAGAATTATTTAACGCTAAAAATCAAAAGGATCCACGCATTTTGTATCGGCTATGCATCACTTTTGTTATTTAGCTAAAACGTTCCAAATACGTTGGATCATAATTTCCAAGAAAAAGATACATTACATAGGTTTTTTAAAACGTTCCTAGATTACTGAATCGTTTATGCACCACTTTTGTTATTTAACTAAAACGTTCCAAACAGATAGGATCATTATTTCCAGGAAAAATATACATTACATGGATTTGCTAAAATGTTTCAAGATTATTGAATCATTGTATAAAAATATTAATTCAGAATCGTATTAAATAAAACCGTTCCAGACGGATAATGACATTTTATTCTCAATTAAAGGATTTGATTGGCAAAGCTTGTGGGTTGGAACATACAGTAAGAAATATAAATAAGGAAATATTACATGTAGACTGGAATATTTTTCTAGGATGACGTAAAATGTCAAAAAAGGTATACTAGTCACTGTATCTCAATATTGAGTGACTTGTGGGTTGGAACGTTTTCGCATAACTACGTCCAGTTGTTAAACGGACTATCTATATCAAAATAAACTAATCTAAGTTAAACTATTTAATATTGAAATTTTTTAACTTGAGAAAATCTTAGATTATTACTTAAATTTTATGTATATAGCATGTGCGTAGAGGGAGAGCATGCCTGCCGCTGCCGTATGCTTGACAGAAAGGGAAGCCAGACAGACTGACGCCATAACGCGTTACGTAACGAAGCGGTTTACCCTCCCATAAGAAGTTATCACTTCAAAATGTCTTGAACTAAATACCACTTTATAGTCTAATGTACACACACACACACACAACAAACCCACAAATATACTAATTTATTTCCAGAGGACTTATTACTGTGTTTGGAATTGATTTCATATAATAGTCAATTTTATAAGGTTTTTAATTGGTAGTAAATGTGTTTAAAAGCTGGCAAGGAAATTCGCGCCCAAACACATGGTAGTCCGCCGTGCCCTACTAGAACCTCTATCATATTCTTATATAATAATAAACTGTATACCGTAAGTAATAAGGTTCAAGATTATTCTTTGCGAATCATTCATAATTCCATACAAAAATCATATGGGAATTTCTACGTAATCTGTACCTTGTCTCATGTATAGAAAAATCAACCGTTTGCATACGACGTAAGGTTGAATTTAGTTTCCAAGACTACAAATAAATCCAGTACATTCACACAAACAGAGCCTATTCAGTATTTCAAGTCATATGGTTCTTTATGGAATTAACAGGTGAATAGAGATTTCAATCTAACTACTTGTGAATAAGGTATATATTTTAATGTGGAATTTTATACTCAACTATATCACAAATATAATGTAAATAGCCACGAAATTACATTTTCTTCGAAACTCTTTCAGATTATTCAATTCTCAAATACATTTTTAAGTTGGTAAATAGACAATACAACATTTGCAGTTACAAGACTGCATTTTATTTGAAATTCTTTCAAATTATTCGATCTTTAAGTGAATTCATAAGTTGGTAAGCTGCGTAGAGAAATCATTATAGCAGGTACCCAAAGGAATGTTGCCGCCAAAAAAGTTTTTTTTTTTAAATAACATTATATTGGCCATATTAACGGGGTTCTATGGTCAGGATGTTCTTTATACGTCCTTGGAGGATCGGTGTAAAACTAGATGATCCGTGGCCACTTCGCTGGGCGTCATCTAACTACATCAAACCGTTTAGGCAGCGCACATCCATAAACCAACGTAGCAGGCCGTTTTTCTCGGAATTCAAAAATATCATTAATCACAAACAAATATAGCCTATATCGTGTTGGAATAACGTAGCTATGTACCGGTGAAACAATTTTTAAAATCGATTCAGTAGTTCAAGAGTTACTTCCTATAAACAAACTCACAAACTTTACTTCTTTATATTATTAATTTAGACTACTAAGGCTAGAGATAGATATTATTATGTTAAAAAATATTTAAATTTATTTAGGCACATACATAGAAGTCTTTTTTTACGTCGTTGGTTTCACATAGAAGTCATTTGTGTCCAAAACTGACATATATGTCAATGTCAACAGATACTTGTACTACCTGTACCTAAATGTATCCAAAAAATTTACAAATTTAAATAGAAGTACATATAAAACTTGAAAATATTATTATTTGAAAGATATTCGCAGTATTACTATTCCATGTCCTCATTTCCTTACTAAAAATAAAACCACTCAAACGTTACTCGAATAAATTATATCAAAATCGACACAATAGTTTACAATCAGCCGATCGTATCTCCGCATAGTGTTTATGTCGAACTATAAAAAAAAATTAAGTGCTCTACGTGTAATGGATTTTAATTGAAATTTTGAATTGTCAGTTGCATATATCCACCAACCTTGTGCTGGAGGAAATTCCGGCATAGTTTTATGCTAGTGGTATATCCCTACTCCCCAGGGTTGTATCAATGTTGCACACGTTTCAGCGTGGGCGTAACTACGTTCTAAGTCTCACTCTCTTCCTACTATAAGCGCGGGGCACATGGGAGGATGGTGGATTTTACTGCATTATTGGCCCATGGGTGACTTGTCCACATAGAGGTAACTTGCTGAGTCTCCACACATGCCGGAGATTGACTCTGGTAACTGCGTTATCTTCAGTGGCTTACCTCTCATTGTTTTGATCTAATCTCTAGCAAAGGACCCGGTAGTGTGCGAAACGCATTTCCCCCGCTTCAAAAAAAAAACTTGCACATGTGACGTACTAGTCACGGCGCAGTGTTCTAAATTACGTGGAGGTCTTACGGGACGCAGTTAGGTTTAGTCTTTAATCGGCTCTCTCTTCGGGAATACGCACCGATACCATACGAGAGACCCACACGGATGCATGCAGGTGTAAAGAAAGAAGAAGAAAGAAAATTCTTTGGTAATTATGCATTAACCCAGAATGGAAAAATAAGCATTATTATATATTACAATTCTATTAATATGGTTTGCTATGGTATAAAAACGATTTTAAAATCGTCGGAAAGCCGTCATTTAGATTAAAATCAAAGAAATAATCAAATTAATACGATTTTACACAGACTGCCTAATAAACTAATATTATTAATAAAAAATAATAGCACAAATTACCAAAACGTTGTGATTTTGAGCACAAACACATAACTTAAAACCAATCAATATTTTACAACGTTAGTCAATAAAGCAGTTCATATTTTTTGCTTAGAAAACTACAAAACATTTTCTTCCCAGTTCCCGTTAGAAACGCCATATTATTACTATAGTTATTAGTTCACCACAATGGCAAGGCAAAGGAATCTAGTCCATACAGACAGGTCTGTTGTGTAAGTATTCTTGTAGCTCGATTCTTGTAGCTCGGCGCACATACTCAAAATATAGAAAGGTTGTGGCGTGACATAAAAGCAAATGTTCCACAATATGGTCGTCGAGAACAACATTTTACTGGTTATTTAGCTGAAGCTAGATTTCGCCAAACTTTTACTTCCGCTGGTAACAGATTTCACGAGTTCTGGAAGGCAGCTGGTATATTATATCCTCCCAGCAATTAGGTAAGTTTGAATATTAAGATATAATATCACATCAAATACAGTGAGTTGGGTTCGGTTAGCTTTAGACCAAGCCAGAACCGACTGGTAACCATTTATTCATTGGTAACTATTTAAACAATGGTTACAGTCGGTTCTGCCACTCGCCGGCCGCTGCCGCGGCACGCTCGCTCCGCTCGCTCGGCTCGTGGGCTTTGGTCTAAAGCTAACCGAACCCAACTCACTGTTATGGTTATTGGTTGCGCCCTTTGACTGCCCCTCATAACCTATACTTACTTGATTTTGCTAACATTGACATTCATTACATGTTGTTGGAAATGACATAAGTACAAACTACAAAAGTATAATAATTATCTTATTTACAATAATGTGAAAAATCTAATATATCCATATTTTCATATCATCCAGAAATCTTCCATTTTATTAAATAATTAAATTCTATAATTAAATATAAAATTTTTGCTGTATATATTTAATTCCTTAGCCTGGTGTGTAGCAAAATCTAAAAAAAAACGTTTACTTAATTTGCTAAATTATTTATTTAAATCAAACTTTAAAAAATATATTTGTGAGGCTGTATGGTCTAGGATCTTTGCCTGTTCTTCAAATAGTGAAGAACACAAAACTACTACTACACATGTTTTAATCAAATGTGGCTTTTTCAGTTGTCACAAGAACTCCGTTGAATGGCGTCAATTTCACCTGCAATGAACTGAAGCTATACGAACACTTCATATATCAGAATTGGCTGTATGGACTAGATTCCTTTGCCTGATTCATGGTTATTAGCAAATAAATAGTAGTTTGTGATTGTGGCAAATAACAATGGCGTAATGTGATACAATACTTATAATTTTAAATTGGTTTTATCAGTTAATTATTACATATACTTATATTATAAATTTGCAATATAATCTTGAAATTAAATATGCTGTGCTTTTTTCATAATTAGGTAAGTTTTCACGCTAAAATTGAACATTATTTCTATCGCAAATATGACGCACATATTTAACGTAATTAATTCTATTGTTTATTAATTTTTTGCCTATATGATAACTTGCCGACGATTTTAATATCGTTTTTGTATCATAGCAAACCATATTAATTATCTTTGTAATATAAAATAATGCTTATTTTTCCATTCCGGGTTAATGCATAATTACCAATTCTTTTATTCAGAACAAATTCAGCAGATACAGCATAATTGCTAACATATTTATCCGTGCAGGAACGGAGAAATAATACAATTTCCTGCGGCCGGGCGGCCTGTTGTAAGAGGAAACAAAACAAAACCAAGCAGGTTTTCAAATTGGACAAGTACATTAACAATCTACCCGCAAAACTTCAAGTAAAAATTTTGCTGCGATTCATTTTGTCACTTGTCAGTTTAAATTTTTTCACTTGTACGTTGCGATTCGTTTTTCCACTTGTCCGTTGCGATTCATTTTTCCACTTATCCGTTGCCACTCGTTTTTCCAATTGTCCGTTGCGATTCGTTTTTCAACTTGTCCGTTGAAGTTTCACTTCAAATATGTGTCCCAGCACACATTTCGATTTTTTTATATCTATTGTAAAAACACGGGGATAATAAGAAGGCGGGTAATCCTTTCGTATTTTGTTTTTCTTTTCGTTTTGTTTCTTTTCTTTTCTTTTCGTTTCTTTTCTTTTTCCCTTTCTTTTCCATTATATGTTTTATAATATTTTCTTAAGTTTTCGCGACTTGTATACATAATAAAACTACGTTTTAACGGTTTTGAACGCGGCAATTTATTTGATTTTGGTTTATCCGACGTTTCGGCCGCTTTTCAGTGGCCGTGGTCACGGACGACAAAGATGACATTTGTCTAACGAGTATTGTTAAAGTTTTATTTAGGGTGACCACGGCCACTGAAAAGCGGCCGAAACGTCGGATAAACCAAAATCACATAAATTATCGCGCTTAAAACCGTTAAAACGTAGTTTTATTATGTATATGTTTTATGTTACAATTTTTTAGTTATCAGTTACAATTTTGTATCCTGTCGATTTATTTCTATCTATTTACATATATTGCTTTCTTTTTATACATTTACTTTCTGCTACAAAACACTATTGGCTTAAGGCTGCCTATTTCAACCGATTTTCTGTTTTTCCAAGATGGCAGTACCACGTCAAAGTATATACAAAGAAGGGATTAAGAAAAACCTGAAAGTGATTGACATACTAAAAACTTTTTGAATTCTAACAACGTTGATTTCTGAATTGAAAACTACAAGCCATTCCCCATATGACCTCCTTATCAGACACTTAAAGCTATCTCTTACGTCACTATCGTCCTCTATCTGTCGGTTAAACTGCTGATAACTTTACAAGTTCCCGTCTCGCGGCCTCTCTAAAGCCTTGGTCATGCAAAGCGAATACTCGCTGTGAATAGATCAATTACAATTTTACTATTACATGCCGACGAAGTGAAAGCACACCTGCCTGCATTAAACCTGGTTTATTACCTTTCCCGCATTTGGACTTCTTTTGTTTACGGTGTGTTTAAAATTTGTAATTAAAAAACATTCTATTGTTATTGAACTTGTTTTATGGCAGTCATTGGGCAGGTGTGTCGAACTGACTCTTAGAAATCCAATCTGTGCGGGCTGGCAGCCATATTGTGTCGGTGCATCAATAGCCCCATGGAGAGATCGGCACTCAAGCGACGATTATGATACGAACAAGACGTGTGTAGTACATTCGATAAGCGATATAGTTACGGAATTTGCGTGTATTATTGAATCGTGAAGTTTGTACTGGTGGTATTCAGTTATATTTGTACCGGTGTTACACGTGTTTGGAAAGTTCTAATAAATTCTATAGTAATTTCAACGGCATTTTAATTCGAGTCCTGTAGCTCGTAACATTACTCTCTGCGATAGCGCGTCCGATTACAAGCCTCGGGGAAAGGCTCTCGTGTGACGACCACGTAACGACCTTACGGACAGGGTCTACGTTATTACAAAACGGCTGGCTCGGATCAGCCCGCCCGCTGTTAGGACGGAAGGTTGACAGGCACCGACAGGCAGACACAGGTGGCGGCGTCTCGGACGCCGCTAATCACGATCTCTCCACGTCGGCAGACATAGCCCCACCGGATATACAAGGCGTGTTCTTTTCTCCCAGCCATAACATGTTGCCCTCGGGCTTCATTTAACTGTCGCCCGTTTTCAGTTAGTGCACTAAGTCGCCCAATGGTCGGCATCATTAGATTCATCCTCTCATGGCAACAGTCCAATCTAGGTAAAGCCCCCTAGGGAGCTAGCTCCCTCAAGCAAGTTGACCCCTGGGCTCGCCCCAAAGACTTCCGTAAAGTTGTAAAGTCAAAAACCGCCGCGATAATTCGCTGCATATCATACAGGGTACTAGTTGCGATTAGCTATTCCGCTCAGCTTCCGTTACCGTTATACGTAGAATGTTGCTGCAGGATCCTGGCTCCTCGGCAGAGGGTATATTAGAAGCCTTAAACTGTTATGTGCGTTCAATCCATCCACGAACCCACTTTCGCTTCTTAGGGGGTCATCCACAAACACACACAGGTCACAGGAATTTCATGACTTTTGACCCTTCCCCTTCCTTGTCACAGCTGATCGCATTCGTGAGACTCCTCCCTCCCTAGTGTCACATCACATATTTTGCAATTCTACATCGAGAAATTATTACATTAAATCAGCAGTTTCGTAATTAGCTTATGCTGAAGGGAAGAGACCAAGAAGATATATTACAGTCTTGTTGAGGATGCGTTCTGGGCACATTTCCTCAAACCTGTGTGACCAAATTGTTCAACCTGTGGTGTACCAGATGATGTTTTACACGTGCTGATGGAGTGTGCCTAGATTGCAGACAACGAACAATAAACAGAAGTTGCAAAATAGTGTCTGTAACACTATCTCGGCCTCTCTCCAATCTCAGCAAGCAAAAGACTTGTGTTGTGTGCTAACAGATTAATTTAAAAAAATATGATATTATTATTTCCATACAACGAGGGAATGCGGCCAGCCTTTTGGGAACGCTCCCCACTGACAGCGATTTGGACTACATTTTTTACTTGTAAATATGTTTATAGTAGTATTTAATTTTATAGTTTAGTTTAAATATAATTTAAATAATTTAAATTAATTATTATGGTCAAATTCCAATCACGGGCGACCACTAGTATATATATTTCGCACCAAAGTAATGTAACCCTTATTTCCATTATCTAATGTGTCTCTACGGGTATGGCTTTGTCACTGAGTGATAAATCCCCTTAAAAAATAGAAAAAAAATAGTTTAAATATATTACATTATTTTAAATGTGACGTCACGAAATTTAGGACCTACTCCTTTAGCGTGGCCGTAATTTATAGATCGCCCCTTGTGAGTTGTGAGCTTAATAAGTATTTGGTTTATTAACTCTACACTAACCGCACACACAGTTTAAGACGTGTGCCATAAATAGACAACATATTTTTGTTTGTGGCATGAACAGACTCTCGAAATTCTCGTCTAGAACTCGTTGTGTGTGACAGGCAAGCAGCGAGTTGTCGCTGGAAGTATTACCCGCAGCAAATATTCGCTGCGTGTGACCGAGGCTTAAGAATGCCACGTGGTAATCTCAAAAGAGAGAAATTATTTGAAGAAATAGCGACGTACTTACATTGCTTACATGCATTTTAAAAATAAAAACATTATTTGAGAATTTGCATGCCGCATTTTCAGCTAGAAGACTTGCACTCAGCTTATTGCTGTGTCGGCATAACATCGGACACAACGCTGATTTTCAGTGCAAACCTTCCTTTTGACGTGACACTAAAACGGCCCGAATACCTACTTTGTGAATTTAATTTAAAAACTATTTAATTTGTAAATAATAATAATATTATAACCGTCATACGGCCCATCGTGATGTACGGTTGCGAAGCCTGAACGCTTACCCGAAAGGAAGAGAACCAGCTGTTAGTAGCCGAACGAAGGGTTCTCCGCAAGATTTTGAGTCCAACGAGGAGAGACGATGGCAGCTGGAGGGTCCGAACCAACGTCGAAATTGAAAACCGCCTCCGTTGGCTCGGTCACGTGGAACGGATGGAACAGGATTGAAGCGTGAAAAGGGCCTATTTGGGACGTTAGGATGGGTGACGTCCGGTCGGTCGCCCCAAGTACCGGTGGAGGGACAGAGTGGAGGCTGACCTGTGTGAGCTTCAAGCCCTTAACTGGCAAGCAATCGCACAGGACAGGAACAGGTGGCGTGTTCTCGTTTCGGAGGCCAAGACACATTTTGGGTCGCTGAGCCAACGGAGTTAGTTACAAAGAATTAACAGTACATACTTTATAATTTAAATAAAAAATATAACTCATGCCAAAGGAATTTCTTTGACATTTTAAAAATAAACTAAATTATAAATAAATTAATATAAAGAATGTAATAAATCGCTGCCAGAGGGAAGCGTGCCCAGAAGGCTGGCTGCATTCCCACACCGTATGGCATTGCTGATTCGTTGCGCGAAATACGAACCAGCCTTCTGATCACGGGTGGCATCAAAGAGTTTCTTACATATGTTGTTTGTATTGTAACATATATGCATGTATAATGTGAATATGTAATAATGTATATGTTTTAAGTTTTATGTTCATTATTACATTATGTTCTTCTTTATAGATTCTCTTCGTAGCATTAGTTTTTATATCAGTTTTTATTTTTGTACATATTAATGATGTAGTTTTTTTTCATATATTTGTTTGCAATAATTCAATAGTCATATTATTTTGTTTTTGTTTTGTTTTGTGTTTGTTTCGTTTTGTCTATCCGTGAGTCACTTGAACGGCCCTAACGGAAGACCAGCGCTGGTTGAGCCAACCAGCATCATGCTGAGTTAGGACCGATTCAGAACTTCATTTTAATTGTATTATCTTATTTATAAGTACGTATTGGTGTATATTATGTGGTTCTGAATAAATATTTTTCTTTCTATATCATTGAAAGGTTGAAAGAAGATGTGACAAGAGTGGAAAAAGGAATGTTAAGCTGGTTTGGGCATGTAGAGAGAATGAATGGAAGCAGAATCACAAGACAAGTATATGACAGCAATGTGACTGGTTGGACTGCAGGGGCCCTCTAGCATCTAGGGAGCACAGGAGTCTTCACCCCTGTTGACGAAGTGAGCTTGCCTTTCCCGGGGCATTCTCAAGCACTGGTGCGCTAGGATCAGCGTGGGCGTTACTACGTTCTAAGTCTCACGCTTTTCCTACCATGAGCGCGGGGCACATGGGAGGAGGGTGGTTTTAGAGGAGTATTGAGTACTCGAGCACACAAGCCGATTGCCTCCATAGTCGTCTAATCCCTAGCAAAGGACTCGGTAGTGTGCGAAATGCATTTGCCCCGCCTCAAAAAAAAGTGTAGACAGGGATAGTCGTCGCTCAGTGTCACGCCACATTTACATTAAAGTCAAGGGGCCTCTATGTGTTGGCCTTTCCATGGCTCACGCAAGCCCTCCAAAAGTCCGGGATATTTCATGGTCCGTAGTCTACCATGATATACTCATTGACACTTACTTACTTTTTTTTTAAATACGGCAGTTAAGTACATTATATTGTGTATCCCCACATTAAGCAAGTTACGCTTGTGTTATTGGTAATATACAACGGGCTACTCTGGGACTAATCCCAGACACCCAGACCATAGTAAATAACGGAGAAAATACGTTTCCGAAATATACTATATCAGGAATCGAACTCACTTATTAGCCCATTCACTACTCAGGTCACTTATTAGCCCATTCACGTCCCACTGCTGGGCACGGGCCTCCCATTATAGGGGGAACGGACAGTATACCCGCCAGGCTTGTCCAAGGCAGCTTGGCAGGTTTGACACGTCGGTTATCTCGATGTGCAGGTTGCATCACGATGTTTTCCTTCACCGTTGTTAGCACGTGGTAATTGTAACAATATGCACATTACGTCAGAAAACTGACTATAGAGGTGCATGCGTTCCGGCCAGGATCGAACCCACGTCCTCTGAGTTTGGGACGCGTGCGCTAGCCATTACGCTATCAAGACTTTTTACATACTTATTAAGCTTTAACATTCTGCTTTCGTGGTTGTGACGTAATTTCTACACATGAATGGCGGCGCTATCAAATAAATGCAAATATGTGCACTGAGATAATGACAGTTGATACTATCACGCCCGGCGCCATGTTTGATATCTGCTATGAAATGGTTTTGAAATATTTATGACTTTCTCACGTGAATTTTTACTATTTTAAAATAAATAAATAGAAAAACGCCTTTCTTTCTACTTTATAGTTATTATAATGTTACGAGTGCGGGACTCGAATTAACCGTTGGAATTACTATAGACTTTATTAGAACTATACAAACACGTATAACACAGGTACAAATATAACTGGACACAACCAGTACAAACTGCAAGATTCAATAACAACGCACAAAGTCCGTCTCTATATAGCTTATCGAATGTACACTTCTTGCTCGTATCGTAAGCGTCGCTTGACTGCAAGGTTCGGGAATTATTTTTTACTAACGAACGTACGATACACAATAGGTTGTTTTTCTAAGTAAACAAAAGAAGTCCAAATGCGGGAAGGTAATAAACTATGCTTTATGGCAGGCAGGTGTGCATTCACTTTTGTCGGCATGTAACAATAAAAATGATAAATACAAAATTTTATACCAAATAATCCCACCCTGTTTGTTAAATTACCCTGTCTCCAGTTTTTTCTACTTCTTTTTCGAAAATATTTTCCCTTCTCTTTCTCTCTTCCCATTCATGTGTCCATCCAATCACAGATGTTCTTCGCCCATGTTGTCTTCGTGTCTAATTACTAAATTTTTACTTCTATATAGTTTTAATTAATTTTCTTGGAATATAATAAAAACAACAATTTCGCTTTCCCTACAAACTATGTAGGTACCTGTCGAACATTTGATGTTCGTCTTGTCGTTCAGAAATCAACGTTTTCTATCTAGATCTTGACCAGAACCAATTAGATAAACTTGAGCGACTACAAAATGTCTGTATACGATTCATATTTGGCTTGCGCAAATATGATCACATATCTGAATTTCGCACAAAGCTCAAATGGTTGCCTATCCGACTTCGCCGTAATGCCATGAGCATTTTTTGTCTCTTCTTTATAACGTATTGTTTGATCCTAGGACCCCTTCTTATCTTAAAGAACGTTTTCAGTTCTTTCACAGTGATTCGAGGTCTTTGAGAACGTCAGAGAGGTTGCGACTTAGGACACCGATACATTCTACGGAGATTGACGCAAGGTTGTTCTCTGTCCAGGCTGTGCATCTCTGGAATGCTCTGCCGGCAGATGTCCGCTCTGCTAAATATATCCATTCATTTAACAGACTTGTGAAGGAGCACTATTTAACTGTATAACGTGTTTATTGTTTGTTCCGTATGTTTATGTACGTATATATTTTTATAACTATGTATAATACATATATGTATTATAATTATTTTATTATTACATTTTTTATTTATTTTATTATTTTATATTTATATCTATTTCAACTGCACGCCAACGCCATCTGTGTAATAAGCTCTTGTCCATCCAAAGGTTGCCTGGAAGAGATTGCTTTTAGCAATAAGGCCGCCCATTGTACAACCTTTTAGTAAGTTTTTTGTGTGTTTGTATTATTGTTTTCCATTTAATGTTGGTGTACAATAAAGAGTATTGTATTGTATTGTATTGTTTTGTATTTATTGATCCTGAGGCGTTACGAAGTTTGCCGGCTCAGCTAGTTAAAAATAAAATACATACAATTAAAGATGAAAACGCTTTCCTGTTGATCACATACACATCAAGGCCCGGTTACTACATCTTACCGACCGTTTATTTGCCTTATTTACAGCTAAAAGTTGCCATAAGCTCCATAATTCTTCTTCAGCCAATTTCAGTCCACTGCTGGACGTAGGCCTCTCCAAGTACGCGCCACATATCCCGGTCTCCCGTCTTCGTCATCCAGCCCCTGCCGGCGACCTTGTGCAGGTCGTCAGTCCACCGCGCTTGCGGGCGTCCTACGCTACGCTTGCCGAGACGTGGTCTCCACTCCAGGACTCGTTTGCTCCATCGGCCGTCGGTCCTGCGACAGACGTGACCGGCCCACTGCCACTTCAACTTGCTAATTTTGCGAGCTATGTCGGTTACCTTCGTTCTCTTACGGATGTCCTCATTTCTGATTTTATCCGTAAGAGAAACACCTAACATAGCTCGCTCCATAGCACGTTGAGCGACTTTGAATTTGTGGACCAGTCCCGCTGTCAGTGTCCATGTCTCGGCACCGTATCTCATGATGGGTAGGAAGCACTGCTCGAAGAGTTTTCTCTTCAAGCATTGAGGAATGCTCGATGAGAAGACCTGTGGAGCTCCATACATGTAATGAATCTCAAATAATAATAATAAAAAATGTGTATATGTGCAGTTCACGCGCAGTAGAAGTGAAACATTGTGACAAGGAGTGCCTCCCACTTAATTTCGTGACTGCACATTTCATATATTGCATCGTTATAATACATTTAAACTTTAAAACACGAAAAGCGACGAAGTTACTGTAGAATATATATTTTCAATATTGCTATTGAAGCCTCAAAAAGAAGACGACAAGTGTACAAAACCATTTTATAATTTGCCGTTCTTTCACAAACAATCAATATCATCGTCATAATCAGATTATTAATTCATAACCGCACGGTTTATTTTGTCAATGATTTTACTATTGCAGATCAAAATAATAATATTAACAACTTTATTTCATGAAGCGTAAGGTTTAAAATAACTTACGATATTCTTCACCAATATATGAGGCAATTTAAACTTTGCAGTTTGAAATTTCTTTTATTGACTTTTTGGTTTCTATTGTTTAACAGTTAAGGTTCAAAATTATGTTACTAATGTATATAGAAGTTAAAAATAATTTAGTAAATCAACGCGGGAGTCCGCCGGGAGTAGAAAACATTCCAGATTTGAAATGTTAACGCCCGCGCAACGGTACCGTAACGGAATCGTGTTTCGCGCGCTTTTGCATCCTGTTGACCACAGATTAGCTGTTACTTTTTTAAATTTCACTTGAGAATGAATCAATAAGGTTTTATATGCGTTTTAATTTATATAATTTTTATTTTAATGAGTTTTGACACGTGATGAAGTATTATGTTTCTAGGTTTTTGGCGAATTCCTATGCTGATAGACTAAGGAACTGAATTGAATCAATTTGATTGAAATTCCGATATTGGGGGGTTATTTGTCTTTTAATTTGGGCGAATTAAGCAACATAATCCATACAAACTTATAAATGAATCATTCAACGTCGTTGATACTGGCGGCCGTCTTTGGACTCCTGTGCCTTTCAACCGTCCGTCTAACTGAGTCTAACATGAGCATTACGGAAATGATACGACTGCATTCAATGACTTAATGATTTAAGTTTGTGTTTCTATGCATCACTTTGGTTGATGCAACTAAATTGAAAGAGAGATGAACGATCTAATATCAGGTTAAGAGTTTGAGACATTCCTTATAAAGATATGAGTATTTAAATATGACGATGGCCTGGAGAATTTGTCTTCTTATTTTAGGAGAACGGATTAGGTACCTATATTTACTTATACATCACTATGCAGTGAGAGTATTTAAACTTACTTCTTATAATAATAACTTGGGGTCTTATATTTATATGGGAACGGAGAATATAGTAACCACGCTTGTCCAAATCGGACTGGCAGGTTTGACACATTATCTCGATGTGCAGGTTTCATCAAGATGTTTCCTTCACCGTTTATGCAACTTATTTAATAACATGATGTTAAGTGACATTATTGTTTGAGTATTTGGTAACCCTGCGCGTCAAGTTATCGTAAACGGGTAATAGTAATATTCTGCCTATAAATGTTATTTCTGATAATATCTTGAGCATAGACAAGTCTTCGATGTAGGTCCACAAAGGAAATGTGGCTCGCTTTATGGGCATTGACCAATAATACCATTTTATTACTTATAATACATTATTATCATTGACAATGAATGATTACGTATTATAAATCTATATTTTTTTTGTCGATGACGGTGCCTGCGTGACCATAAATAACATTTTTTTATTGCAGGAGTTCAGCAGACAGACGGTCCACTTGATGGAAAGCGGTAACTGCAAATGCGCTGCTGCTCTCTTAAGGGAGACTGGAACCTGGTTACTAATGCCGGAACACAACTCAAGGTTGTTATGGCGACATACTTTAGACCAAGGGGTGGTAGCCATTCAGTCGGGCAAATGCCCTACCACCTGGCAAATCAAGTGAATTCCTTAAAAACTTGTATTCGTTAACGTATGTAGATACACGTGGTTTGCGTCTATGTGGTTAATAGTACCTATATCCCCTGGCAAACATTTCACCTTTATTCTCGATTGTTATACACGATCGAGGTGCGATCGGCTTCCTATTCTAAAATCGGCTTCTTTTAGCCGGCTTCACTCTGAAAGCTTGAGGCTCAACTATTTTGTTCGTATCTTTCCAAAGATTTCAAAATATCACACAAGCCATAGGTCATCTAAAGGTCAATTAAAGTGGATAAGGCAAAAGATACAGGTAAGTGTGCTATGATCCTTGATCGCAGTACTTGGAATTGTGAAGATTCATTTCAGTTGATATCTATAAGGAACAGATATAATTATATGTATCTATGACATGTGACATCATACAAGTGCTTGAATTATAACGAACACGTGTTAAATTGATAATAAGGTCGTAAAACGTGCTTAAAAATACATAGGTACTTACATTACCAAAAATATATCAAAATATTTTGGTTCAATAATGTAATGTTTACATTAAACGTATAATGAATTCTATTATTCACCTATAAATGCTAAACTAGCTGTTGTTCTTGCAAAATGACATAACCTTAAAAATCAGCTGATCCGCCATTTTGTCCGCGAGTTCCCGCGCTTTTTATCGTCAGGTCATTGACGGTCAAGAACAGGTATTCAAATTTTACTCATAAAATTTGCAACTTTATAGTATTTAAAACAAAGTCTACTTTGGTTTAAAAATATTAAGTTCTCACGATCGATTTATAAGCTGTCCCAGAAAAAAGTAACGCACGTTCCATTTTGCGAAATTAAGTCTTATTTTAATAGACATAGAGCTGATATTTCATAATGAGTGATGGAATGACATTGGCGCGCTTTTGCCATAAGGAGGTTGTATGGAAGGAGTTTTCTACCTTTTTTTGGCTGGAAGCATTCGTATGGTATAAATATTATATTACGAAGAATTATTGGCATAGATATCAAGCTGGACTGGAAACTATGCATTAGTAATCAAAGTATTATAGGTTAGGAAACATGAACCTGTATTTACATTCCGATGAAGTTCATTGTTTGCAGAGAACATGCTTTACTTATGCCTAAACAGTTTTCTAGCCTATGGTGCATGTGTCATTTGACCTTTGTGCCTGGGTCATCTCGTTATGGCAGTTATAACACCGCGATTTCGGTAAGTATGGCAGGCTTAAGATACATACTGTACGAGTATATGCATACTTTGGTCTTTGCGAGCTTAACTTGATAATTTAACTTTTTACGTGCAAATATTATGAATTGGCGATTTAGACCACGGACCATAAAGATAGCCCGACCATAACAAACCAGCTCATTTTGTAAATCACCTTTGTTTTTGGGTTGCCATCGATATAATTTAGCAACCAGGACAAAACGCGTGGAAACCCGGATTTTGGGGCCCAGAACCCGGCTAAATTTGAATGGCCTACAGGCGGCCAATCTCTAAATCCGCCCCTGCAAACAGATACTTCAATTTTATTTTTTGCATTTTTATATATGCATGCATATAGATATATACTTATCATTATTCATAGACTGGACCACCATCAGTATTAGAAATTTATCAATCCCTGCCAAGCGTGGCCTGGAAGAGATCGCTTTTAGCGATAAGGCGGCTCGTTGTACCATCTCTTGTATTATTGATTCTACTTTTGTTTGTCTATTATTTAGTTTACTTTGGCTACGTTCCAGAAGAAACTCACTACGACCACTTTCACGATCGCGATTTTTCTCGTTCCACTCTCTTCGAACGGATGAACCGTATGAACATAAATGACGAAATACACAAAATTAAATGTCATTGGTTGATTTGAAAGTCGAGCTTTTTTTTTCTATGTTAAGAAATTGAGAGAATGAATGCTCTGTGTTCAACGCCCACTTCGACTCACCTCTTAACATGGGTCGTTGTGAGTGTTGTATGATGGAAAATGTTGACGTCATTAGAGACGTTTTCGCCACGGCCATAACGACCTTGGTCGGCATGTGGAATAGCAGAATGAGCATCTTGGGCGTTGTGAGCTACTAACGGACCGCGTCCTTTATAGTGTTCTGGCCGGTTTAACATCGGTTGAATCTTGTCATTACTTGTATGGAGCTTATGTCAAATTTTATTCGATAGTAAGGCAAATTGATAGTCGGTAAGATATAAGTACCGGCCATTGATTTTTTTATTTTTTATTATAACCTCTAAATTGGTTCAACAATAATTTATACCGTAGGTACATTATTATATTATAGATAATATATAAAATCTTTTCACGATAACATTATGTAAAAATCAGTCGTAAACTTGCGGTAACGTGGTACGGGGGAGCCTCAATACTGCCCGCCAAATCAGCTGTTGGCGGCAAGGCGGCCATGTTTTTTTCATTGCGTCGCTTTTTTTCCACAGATTACCAAACAGGTTGGTCGATCCCGCATACCGAAGTCTGTTTCTAAGAAATAAGTAGAAATGGATATTTTTTTTTCACCAGCCATTTTTGTGTGTCAGGTATACTGTGTTATACATACATGTTACTGATTTTGAGGTTAGTTAGTTCAGCTAATGAAAAGTCGTTAAAGTCTCTCTCTAGAGTCTAGAGAGAGACTTTGATTAACTAAGAAGGGTTAGAGAGAGAGAAATAAGACAGCAGGCATGGGATAGTGCTCTCCTCACTTCCCAGTTGGGCATCGGAATTCCTAATCGTCCTACGAAACACGATAGCTTAAGGCTAACTTCATTTTCAGTTTTGGCCGAACAGTCAACTACGGTTTCAGACAAACAATAACTTTCTTTTGGACACTATAATAATCTCAAAAAGCTCATACAGACACTAAAGAATGTCTATAGAATGTAACTTTGAATAAAATTAACAAAGCCAATAATAAAAAACGTGTGTGTGTACTTATGTACCTGCGTTAGGAGTTATAATTCTTTGGCGTAAGAAGATAAAAAAAAATTCAAAATTTTTATCTATCGCCTTATTCTATGTTTGAAGAAAAAACGACACTAACAATAGAAAAACTAAAATGTCGACTATAGCTAATTTCAGGGTGTCGTTTTTTCGTGACGGTGTGCGCACGCATCGTAAAAATTTACTCTCATCATTTTTCCTTAATGCTCCAAAAGAAGTATAACTTCAAAAAATAATTTATTTAGTTGATACTTTTAAGTGCCTGAGTTTTGTTTCAGACTATTTTTCAAAGCAAACCGTTGAGGACAGAATCACCTCCTGACATTTCCCCCGGATCTCCCATCTCATACTCCCACGCTCCGCTAATCGCGAATATGTACCTCGCTCGATTAGCAGCTAGGCGTCTGCTTAAATGCAGTACCTTAGCGAGTGCGGCATACCGGCATAGTCAATGGTCAGTTGGTCAAGTATATAACCAGCTTTCGAATCAAGTTATACACACAATAGAAGACATGGAAGACCAGGAAGCATTCGGAAGACTCTACAGCCATTTGGACTTGATAGCGTGACTTTCGTGGATCTAGTGAATATCAATGTCAATGTCAATGTGTTTGATTAGTGCAACTAGTATTGATCGGTGAAATTGATATATTTAGTGCTATCAGTGTTCAGAGGAACATCCGGGTTTTAATGGTAACTTGTGTTGATTGACTTGAACTTGCCGTTTAGTACAGTAATGCTTATCATACCTATTGCTGTTGTCAGCGCCTAAAATAAATACAGTCCATATTTAAGAGATGTTTCATGACACCACGTGCAACGTACACAAATATAGATATAGTAGATTTAAATACAGTACCATAAAAAAGCCTGAAATTGCCACGCCGCGTCAACGCCTGAAGATCAGTGCGCCACCGTCGCACCGCCTTTCAACGCGGAGCACATAATTATCTATTTCGTAGCTATTTCAATTCGATTTCATAAATAGTAAAGCTTTGGGAGCGAAAGGTCACATTTCGTATCAGTTAAAAATTAATTTATATTCCAAGCGGAAATAATAATGTTATAATAAATAAGCACCCAACAGGAAATAGATTAAATAACACACGGGATATTGTTGATTATTTTTCAATACAAAATGTTACTAATCGATATAAGTGAAGCAAAAACTTTGTACCTCTTGGGCTAATTTTACTTGTCTTGGCTAGCACTCTGCTACTACATGATATATAGGATCTCAAAAGCTTGTATTTAAAAACCTTTTTAAAAAAGCTTTTTTTTTTCGCTGTGTTGGCAAAATTAAATAAATACTTTTTCTTTCTTTCTTCTTTATTATGGTCTTAGGTTTCCACGGTCTAGCGTCATTACAAGTCTTAACATAGAGACATGTAATTCATATCGATTGAGTCAAAACCCTATTCTCGTGGTATCGGCCACCAATATAACTGGTTATACCACTCAGCTGATTGTCAAAACGTTTTTTGTGGGACGGCGACCGGCTTTGGAATTGAAAAAATCATGGCGTCACACCACAGTATAATCGCAACAACCAGTATGTCACGTGAAGGCCATAACACTTATGTTGGAATCTTAGGACTGGCCACGATAAGTTTTGAATTAAAAACTTTATTGCTATTTTTATGTTTTTGATGGAGACGGGGCTAAAGAAATATAATAAGTTGAGTATGTGTTCTAAAAAGATATTTTTAAACTAAATAAATTACTATAGAGTCTATTAGAACTGTACAAACACGTATAAAACGGGTACAAACTGCCACTGCCCCACCCCTCCGTTCGGGCATTGCTTTATACTAAACTTTATAATACAATAAACGACCGCGTTCACTGAGTTAATCCGCACACCTAGTAAGTTTCGACGGAATGCAATAACAACAAGGATTAGTTCGACACTAATGACGGCCATAAAACAAGTATGATAACAATAAGATGTTTTCTTATTACAAATTCTAAACACAAAGTAAACAAAATAACCCGGGCAGGCAATAAACTGCGCTTTATGACAGGCAGCTGTGCGCGTTTCTTTGTAGGTATGTAGCACTATACTTAAGCTAATTACGGAACTGCTGTTTCAATTCAATAATTTCTTGAAAAATTGCATAATATGTGTTGTCAAGAATGTGACCAGCTGTGAACAAGGACGAGGGAGTGGTCAAAAAATCTTGAAATTCGTGTGACGTAATTTGTGGATAGCCCTTAATTTTATAAGATTTCTGTAAACACATTTACCTAAAGTAAATTCTGTTAAAACTTCTAAAATGTGGTCATGCGCTAGCAAGGTAGTGGACTTCATTTGACTATGCTATTCGTCGACATGTGACATCGAACGTGAGATTACTGTTACAGGAAATACTGTGGTTAGTCTATACAACCCAAAAATCTATTGTCATGCAGTCTAAGAAATTGTTATTATGTTAACAATACTCTTTGCAGATTTAAAAAGTAAAAGCATGGAGAAGAATATAATTAGTGACAATCCCAGCACTTTCTTGTTTTGTATTAACGGACTACCTAAATAGCGTTCGATACACTTGCGCATTAGAATATTTTTATAAATCACTGGTGGTCGCCCGTGGTCGAAATTTGACCATAAAGATTTTTTGTCAAAGACTATAACTTCTATAATCACAGATTTCACCATGGAGGCTAGAAGTATAAGGAAAACCATCTCAGTATATTAAAAAGTGTCCTCTGAAGGGCAGCAAATTAATATGGCGTCACAATAGCAAGTGGACAGTATTCAAAAATAGCGCCACAAATAATTGGAGTACGATACTAGATTAAAGAAGGAAAGAAAGACTTCTTCTTTGTCACCGCGCATTTTACGAAAACGTAACTATTGCATGTCTCCTCATGATGGAATTTTCAGATAATTTAATTAGTTATCTTAATTAGTGAAATAGGTTTCAAAAATTCAATTGGTCAAAAATTTATATACATACCTACATCTCAATACGAGAAAGTCTCAATACTTTCCAGATTATATTTTTTAAACTTTTCAACCCAGCACACTTCACTTCGTTTATAACTACTAAATTCATATCATTTCTTTTTCCTACACTAGCGCTATTTTGACGAGTTTTCGAACCATAATTTGCTGTTTACAGGTGGACACTTTTTCAACTGATCCCCCATACTAGATGGTCCTCCTTATACCATGTACTTAATACATGTAATTAGCAATTTTCAAGTTTTTCATTTCAATAAGACCCAAAGAGTATCTCCATCATATTCAGAATGTTTCAGAAAAAAGTATAGTATTCTTGCTCTTTGGTTTTTGCATAAGAGCTCACCATGTAAACAGGACGTTGAGTTTGTCTGTCTATTTAGCAAAGCTCATACTTGGAAGTTCGCAAACTTGTTCAAAGCCAGGAAATTTGTAGACAAGCGATGTGAAAGCAAAACATTACTCTTGAGTTAAGGCTCATTTCACATTGTATTATTAATATTTTTTAAATTGCCTTCAACTTCCATCTTGTGATATGGCAGAAAGTTTTCTATTTCCTTTTTTAAATTTATTTTTACTTTTTTTTAAATATAACTGCACTAAGGGAGATTGTAACAAGAAGACAGCAAGTCGTGGTAGCGTAATGGCTAGCGTACGCGTCATACGCTCAAAGGGCGCGGGTTCGATCCTGGCCGGAACGTATGCACTAGTTAGACTGTTTTCTGATCTAATGTGCCTATTGTTTTTTCATAAATTCTTTTACTGTACAGGCTATTCGACTCTGGAATGAGTCACCTGTTACTGTTAGACAAGCTAAATCACTAACAATATTTAAGAATATGACAAAAAAGCACTAACTGCAACATAGTGATGATTGATATTTCTACGTATATATATATATATATATATATATATATATATATATATATATATATATATATATATGTAAGTAGCTGCATATTCTCTAATATTTATGTATACCACCTTTGACCAATATAATATGTTTTATTCCTGCCACGGGTTGTCTGGAAGAGATCGGTTCTTAGCGATAAGACCGCCCATTGTGCACATTTAAAATATGTTTAGGCTATAAGTTCATCTGTGTTTTCTGTAATGGTGTACAATAAAGTGTTATCTATCTATTGTTACAATTACCATGAACTAACAACGGTGTAGGAAATCATAATAAAATAATGCACCCAAGGACAAGCCCCGGCCAGTGTTGGACTGTTGTGGGAAATGAGGACAAAAAGTATAAGGGTATTGGGGTGAGCTGCTAATTTAGTTACAAATCGGGGACTATGGCGTCTACCCATCGCAATGTTCAAGGAACATGGAAAAATTTAACAAACGGTGACTGGGCCATTCATTGCATGGGACTTTAAAAATGCCAAAATTGGCGAAGGGTGACTGACTTAGGTGGCGTACGATGAGCTGCAGGTTAACCGAAGCTACTTCCGACGTGATGCCATTTATCACTTCCACTCGCCACAGCTCGACCTCGACGCGCACTACAACCGCATTGCATTACACGCACACTTCACAAACAAACCAAGACACACACAGAGAGCCTTAAAATTAATAACCCAGACACAGAAAGGAAAAAACAACACACATGGCACTAGATAGAAAAAAAACCTCTGGAGCTTGAGTCTTAGCTCTAGTTATCTCCATTCCATGCCGGCTGGCGAAGGCAAGCACGGAGGCGGGGGCCTTGTCTTGGCCCCCAGTCAAGTCCGAGATGTCGCTATTTGTCTAAGTCTCTAAGACTTCGCCACTAAGCCCCCTGCTGGTTCATATAATAATGTTACATGCCAACAAAGAGAATATACCTCTGGTTTATTACCTTCCCGTATTTGGACTTCTTTTGTTTACTTTGCGTTAAAATTTGCAATTAGACAATAGCCTATTGTTATTGTAATTGTTTCTGGCCGCAGGTGTGCAGATTACGGTTTCTCGGACTTCAGCCCACGCGGTCCTTTGTTGTATTGTACAGTTTAGTACTTAGAAAACGATGCCCGAACGGGGGAGTGAGGCAGTCAAGCAACGATTACGATACGAGCAAGACATATGTAGTACATTCGATAGCGATATAGTGACGGTATTTGCGTGTGTTATTGGATCGTGCAGTTTATACTTCTTGTGTCCAGTTATATTTGAACCCGTGTTATACGTGTTTGTATATTTCTAATACATTCTATAGTAATTCCAACGGCATTTTAATTCGAGTCCCGCACACGGAACAATAATTATTATTAAATATTTAACAAAATTGGGTCATTGTGGTCTTACGCCAAAAGGAAGGTTTGTGCTGAAAATCAGTTCTGTGTTGAGATTCAAAATCAAAAGATTTTATTCAAATAAGTTCCACTGGAGAACACTTTTTAAATATGTTAAATTTATAGGTTAAAATTTAACTTTACTTCCTAGTCTATGTACACCGCTTCGCAACGTGTTATTGCTGTCAAGAAGAAGAAGCGGCAAGAAACTCCCCAGCAACACGTCTAGCTAAAAATTGATTATCTTTATATTTCTTGTTCCATTTATATTTATAAATATATATTACACACGCAGCTATAATATATATTTCTAGGACATCACAAAAATAATGTCGACAACATTAATATCTCAGTATATTTTTGCATATTATAGTATATGTCTATCAATTAACATCTAGTCACTTTATTTTGTATGCGTTCCAACATGAGATTTAAACTAACTTATAAATCTAAGAACTATTAACAAAAACTAAAATTGAAATACAGACCTATACTACCTACCCGTCCGCCCCCCCTCCAGACCTTTTAGTATATTGATATATATATTTAAGGATACGGAATGGATCTTAAAAGTAGTGCTCTTGTCGAATTCATTTAGTACGTAGATTGATTATAGTGTTATTTCAAAATTTGTACAGAAAATAAGTTTTGCGCTTGCAAGGACGACCGCAGACCGAGTGAGGGCAAAATATGTATTAATAGTATAGCTCCCGTGTGTGGTAGTTTACTATACTATAATTTATATCTCGATATCTTAATATATATAAATCTCCTGTCACGATGTTTGTCCGCGATGGACTCCTAAACTACGCAACCGATTTTAATCAAATTTGCACACCGTATGCAGTTTGATCCAACTTGAAAGATAGGATAGTTTTTATACCGTTGGAACCGGTAGGTGGCGCTGAGATCGGGTTCTAGAATCCTCTTAACAACGGGGAGCGATTTTGTTTTTGTGTGTTTGAGTGGGTCCCCGGATGGTTTAAATCCACAATTGGAACCGGTAGGTGGCGCTGGGATCGGGTTCTAGAATCCTCCTAACCACTGGGAGCGATTTTGGTGATTTTGTTTTGTGTATTTGAGTGGGTCCCCGGATGGTTTAAATCCACAATTGGAACCGGTAGGTGGCGCTGGGATCGGGTTCTAGATTATTATTTTTTCAAAGCAGGACGTCTGCTGGGGCCGCTAGTATTAATATATATTATAGCTACGTCTGTGATGGGCTTTAGGCCGGCTGTTGTTTTGCGAAAGGTATTGTAATTAGGCATTTTGTTTTTGTATTTGTTTATTTTGGTGAACAATAAAGTGTTATCTATCTATCTATGTTTTTCTTTCTCTCTTTCTTTCAGTCTACCAAGTCTAGTTTTTGTATTAAGTGTGTAAGGGACTTTACAAACAAACATATTGAACAAGATTCGAAATATTCACCTTTGCTTATACCAACTTGGTTAGAATGTTTGCTTAAAGATTAACAATATGGAAACAGTTTGCTGTTTTAAAAGTTTTTTGACGGTGGTAACCTGACCATAACGTCTAGAACGAGAAAAAATGTTTTTGTCTTTACTCACCCCGCGAAGGCCTCCGCTTTTCTCAGATTCGATTTTTTTTATTTTAAATTGCTCTAGTACGTAGTATATATAACTCAATGGAATTAAAGTTTATTTTTACAAGCATTTATTAACTTGCAATGGATGTATGTATGTAAGTTCGGTGGAATCTTGCAAGTTAAGTTTGACCAATTTCCCGGTTTCCGATTGAGCTGAAATTTTGCACACATATGTATATCGCGTGACAATGCAATAATATGGTACCATGGAGCTGATCTGATGATGGAGTCGGAAGCTGGTCATAGGAACTCCTGTGCTAAACGAGATAGACCCCCTCGTGTTTGGGCTCGTTTTACTCGTCTTGGCTACTACATGATAGGCAGAATCTCAAAAGTTTTACCTTTTTAAGAAAGCTTATTTAAGTGATAACTCCTTATGGGAGGGTAAACCGCTTCGTTACGTAACGCGTTACGGCGCCAGTCTGTCTGGCTTCTCTTTCTCTTGTGCATACGGTAGCGGTAGGCAGGCTCCTCCTCTCTTACTCTAACCCACAGCGTTAGTTTAAAGTTGACTATCCGTCATTTATATAAAAATATCAACATTCAGCTCTATATTCATACATACATACCTACATACATAACTTCACGCCAGGTCCCTTGCGGGGTAGGCACGAACAACAGAGCGCCATTCAGGCTTATTCTTACACACCTTGCTTCTTTGACATTCATAGCTCTTGTCATCCACGCTCGTCTGTTCTTCAGGCTCCTGACATCACCTTCTGCTAGTACACGATCAATTTGATCATGGAAGGTGTGTCGTGGCCTTCCGCGACTTCTGCATCCATCCACTTTTGCATTGTATATCTGTTTAGTCATTCTTTCCAGATGCCCGAACCACCGGAGCATTCCTTTCCTTACCTTCACCCCGACACTCTCTTTCAGACCAACTCTCTTTCTTACTTCGGTATTACGAATGCGGTCCGCTAGCGTCACTCCGCAGATTTTGCGCAGTGCTCGCATCTCGACCCCTTTTACTCTACTTTCATGCTCTCTCTTCCAAACCGAACTCAAGCTTCCATACATGAGCGTAAGTACCAGCACCGCGTTGTGTATGGCAAGCTGGGCCTAGATAATAACAATAACCCATGTTGCTCCTGCCTTCTATGGCATTTTTTGGGGCCCACGCAGCAAGTGGTGAGTCACCGTCTGCCCATTTTTACATGTTCTCCGAACATTGTGACGGGCAGACGCCATACTCCCTATATTCCCAGAATCCTAGTATCACTAACAGTTCACCCACATTGCCCGGTACTTTTTGTTCTCATTTCCCACAATAGTCCTATACAGGCCGGGGCTTGTTCTTGGGTGCCTTTAGTATATAGTGTAGACAGGGACAATCGCCGGTCAATGTCACGCCACATTTACATTAAATTTGTCAAGGGGCCTCTACGTGTTGGCCTTCCTATGCCCCGCGCAAGCCCTCCAAAACTCCGGGCCATTTTTATGGCCCGTGTTCTTCCACGACATACAATAATAATAAAATGATGTATTAGCCTCGAAAATAAGTGACAATCTTAAATACAAAATGAAAGACAGATTATACTTAGCAGTCTTAGAAACTAAATTATTGTTTGTGCTTCTAATACCTCCAAAATTAGTATTACGTGTATCTTTGGAGTTATACCATAGTTTAAGCTAGTAAAAGCTTATTACGACTTGAATATTAAATATTTGGTATCATTTCTGCTTTTAATACAGACATTGCAAGCCACTTAAAATATTTCATTGTCAAAAATAACAAAGATATCGTGTGGCGGAATTCTATTTAACTTGTTTAGAAAAATTGAGACACATCCGGTATACCCGCGTGATTAGTCATCAACATGTGCACAATAGTTTGGTTTTTTTATAAAAGAAAGATACGTTGCATTCAGGATTATTTGCATCTGTGGCGACATTAATGCCAACATCAGAAACAAGCACGTAAGCGCGAAACTATTATTAATATGTAGTAAGTAAATCTGCAAGTAAACTTCTGTTGAGCTGATTACCTACAGTTCAGCTGTGCTACACATAGGCTTAAGAAAATGAATAAACTTTATAATAAACTAAGATCTGGCTTAAGGGTCTAGCTGCCAAGCCATAAACCTAAATAAATAAAATAAAAATGTGTGCGTGTACTAGTGTACACACGTAAGAAGTGAAACTTCTTTAAATTGGTTAAATAAATAGAGTTATTTATTTAACCGACCGTATTGAAAAATACAATCAAAAACTGAGGTTAACTTTAAATAACTTAGAAAATAAATACCACAATCACACCCAATTATTAGAAAAAGAGATATAATTACTTTTTTTTAAAATTCACTGGAATTAGAATTAAAATAAATCCTTTGATTGTGCTGATCACTTTAATATAATATAGGATACTAAATAAATGGTTTATAAATCATCAAACTCGTATATTAATTAAACCACAATAAAGTAAAGAAATATTACAATGCTCGTCGCACAATCCAGCTATCAACAACTCGTTGCTACGCAACCACTATACTACACTCGGCCATCCTGCAAAATAATGTGACGCGTAACCGAAAAATGTGACGGCAATTTTTTTCCAACGCCGATAAGGAAGTTTCACTTCAATAACAAGTAAACTTCTTGAATTGTATCTTCATGTTATGCAATAAAAAGTATATTCTATTCTATTCTAGAATATGACATTCTATAAATTTTGGCTTCATATTGTGAGGAATTAAATTCTACATTATATCTTTAGAATATATTTATTCAATACATATCCAAAGCGTCCTCCATTACATCAAAAGCATCTGTTACTGTTGTGGAAGCAACAGTTGTGGTTGTCGACGGAACAAAAATGGCTTCCATGTCTTTTGCCATAATACTCTGAATATTTTTAAACTTATCACTATCATCTACTTCGATGATATTTGAATTATTAAGGAAAATATTCGCCATTTGATGTGCAAAACTCTTTGATTTAACCGTATTATCAAGTCTTGGTGTTACCATTTCAGATATTTTAATATGTTTTTCTAATCTTTTATTGTCTGTAGCAACATTCATATTTTTAACAAAACGTCTTGTTTTGTTTGCTTCTATATTTATTTCTTTTGAGGTTATATTCTGGAAGTTCTTTTTAGTTGTTATAGATTTTATCAAATTTTCTTTTGTTGAAATAGAAATTTTTGAATTATTTTGTGTTATATTAATTTCGTTAGGTAAAGTTTGGTTTTTAATGTACTCTCTTTCAATACTACCAAATGCGTCGTACATTAAAGTAGGTGGTTTCATTTCTGTTTTTATAAGTGGTAACATTGGTGATTTGGTGATATTCTGACTTGGTGTTATTGTATTATTTGATGCTCGGAAATCAATTTGTTTATCATTTAATATATCTTTGGTGTATGGTATTGTTTGTTCTGCTTTAATGTATGGAATAACGGTTACTTCTGACATATATGTGGTAGAAATTACATTGTTAGAAGTATTAGCATCGTTTCTTATAACTTGGTTATCATTTCTTTTAGTAGAACCGTTTATTGGAATAATTGACTGGTGAATATTATCAGGTATCGTAATGTATCTTTTCTGTAAGCTTGTAGTGCCATTACTTTTTAATTTATTTCTAATTTTAATGGTTGTTTTTATGGAATTACTTGGTGATGGTTTAATTTTAGTACCTGTATCAATTTTAGTAGGCTTGGCACTCTCAACAGCATCTGTGCCTTTCCAATAATCTAGTGTAACATATTCATATTCGTTTGTTTTAACATGTCTATCTTCAGATATGTCTTCGAATGTATCGTTGACATTTGTGACATTAATTGATGCTACCTTTAGGTTGTTTTCTTTAATAGTAGTACCTTTTGTTGCAGTATCTAATTTCACATCATCATTACTCTTTCTATAGTTACTATAACGGGATTGGTCTCTATTTATTTTCGCATTTTTATCTTGTCTTCTTAATTTTGGGCGAGGAGCATCTTTTTTCATATTGTGGTAGTGTATGTTACGTCCAACAGTTTGGCTTTGATGTTTATGTTGATTATATCTATGAGGTCTGGAAATTAAAAAAATAAAAAGTAAGTTGCTCTATGTGCTGGTGTGTTTGTGTCTCCTTCGCGCTCTTCACGTAATGATTGTCATGTAATCACATACATAGACACTTACAAATAGAAATCAAGGCAACTGAGTGAGCTATTAATCCTCGATTCATTCCAAGTATGTAGTTTCAAATACTAATTGGGGAGCATGCAATGCTAAGACCGTTTTTATGAATAAATCTGCATATTGTTATAAATACCAAAATTCCCTCTCTACCGAAATACCGAATCTCTTTCTCATCCCGCTATCCCAATCTCTTTATCCTATCCTAAAGAACAGCAACGAGTTGGTTTCACCAATGGTGGTTCAAACATCTATAGGCGACGGTAAGCACTTTCCATGAGCTAAGACAACGGCCCGATTGCTAGCATCGGAATTTTGTTTTCCTTGAGCAAAGGAAGCTCATGAATTAGTGCGAAGTCTATGGACTGATATCGATCGTTTATTTGATTGGTTCTATCTAACTTTTTTAAAACAACAGTAACGTCTTACCGATAATCATGCGTAGTAACAATTTTAGTAAAGAATTTATTTATTCCTGTCATTTTCAATATGATTGGTTTTTTTTTCAAACCTTTTCGATGGTGGTGTTTATTATTTTTTAAATATATGTTTTTCATTCTATAGTTCTTAGCTTTATGGTTATGTCTTAAAGCTTTTTTTGCTTTTAAATATATGTAGTTGTTCACATTATGTTTTTTATGTTTCTTTTTTGTTAACTTAACATGTTTATTGACTGTTTCTTCATCTATTGTAAAACCTTTACTAACACTTTCAGAATTTGATTCTGCAGCTTTGGTGATAGGTTTTTTAAATTTTGTTTTCGTAGTTTGTATAGCTATTTCCTCTGTACTATCAGATGTTACACTTGCAGTGTCTTCGTGGTTTGTGTACTCTTTTACTGTAGGTTTAATTCCTTTTCTAAATACGCTGGGGCTTATGTTAAATTCTTTTTCTTCAGATACTGGTATCATAGCAGTAGTATCTATGATCGGTGTATATTGTTGTTTAAGTTTTTTATGATTTTCTTTAACAACTTTATCTCCAGTCAATGTCTTGAATTTCATACGCTTGTGTTTATGTTTCTTTTTAAATAGATTATTGATATCTTCGTTTTCGTCAGCAGCTATAATCAAGACGCTTTCGCCATCCTTAAGTTTGGTTTTATATGTTTCGTTATTAATAACATTTTCAATATGCTTTAAATCATTAGTTACACCACCTGTTTTTTTATTTTTACTTGCTTCGTTATATTTGTGCTTACTTTTCATGGTAAATTTTGAGTCAGATTTTGGAGTCCTTAGTATTTCATCAAGGTGATTGCTAATTATAAATTTATTGTCATTTTGATGGCTATCAGAACTTATAATATCCGATTCGCCGTTTAGGCTTTTTGATTCTTCTTTACTATATTCTTCAACTATTCCTTTAGTAGTTTTAATATATTTATACTTATTTCTGATTTTATTTGACTTAGATTTTTCATGTTTACTTTTTATTTTTTTGTTATTTTCAATTATTTTCTCTTCTGTAAGAGATGATAATTTATCGTCATCGATCTCTACGTCTTTCGCATATAGTTTTTTAAAAACAGGTGAATAATATTGGGTGCTATTCAATAATTTATTTGGGATGTTATTGTATTGATTCTGACGATAGTTTCCTTTATTTAAATTGACAGGATTGAGGGGTTTGAATTTATTAACTAACTTATGTTTGCTTATCGATTTCTTATCTTGTTTCTTGTTCGTATTAAATTTTAGTTTGTCATTATTATTTTTTACATTATTGGTTGGTTCATCTATACTTAGAATATTAATGAATCTTCCATCATTTTCAAATTTGAAACCCCATTTATATCCAGCATTTGTTTTATTTTTCGTATGTTTTTCTTTATACTTATTAAGTCTTTCAGCATCTTCTCTGTTCTGTTTGATATTAAACTTAAGGCTTCCTAGTGTGTTATCTTTTATATTAATTTTCGAAAATTTATCCCAAAACATCTCTTTAATTTTTTTTGTATCATTAACCAAGTGTTTATAAATCTCATTAATTCTATTGTTTGTTAATCCCTGTCCTTCTCTTACATTACGTTCTCTTTCACTGTCTTTATTATTGTTTTTCGTAATGTCGTCACTAAACTTGTTATTTACATTCTCTCTTATATATAATTCTTTATCTCCGTTATCATAAGTAAAAT
The DNA here is from genome assembly GCA_949752895.1 of Dendrolimus pini. Lineage (NCBI taxonomy): Eukaryota > Metazoa > Arthropoda > Insecta > Lepidoptera > Lasiocampidae > Dendrolimus > Dendrolimus pini. Next base: position 927,013 of record OX457151.1, read on the forward strand.
CCGATTCTTTCTCATTCATATTACTAGCAATATCTTTCCAAAGCGCTTGTATTTTTACTTTCAGTTCTCTTCTAGCATTGACGTTGAGATTACTGTAATGATCAAAGATGATACTTCTTAGACCTTCTCTGATGATTCTTACCAGGTCCATATTGGTTCTTTTGCTTCTTCCCAAGACTTGGTTGAAGCTATTTAGGAATTTTTTGAAGAATTTATCTTTGTTGGCGTAGAGTGAATTGACATAGTTATGGAAATCTGCAGTTTGAGTTGTTAGTTTGCTTTTCGATAGTCTATCTGTAAATATATATAAATAATAAGGTGGTTGACTGTCACATCAACGAAGACACTTTTTGTCATTTGAAAAAGCTAAAGCCTCCTAGATTTCGTACGATAATAGCAAGTTATGACGTCAACTTACGTAAGCCGGGGTAGATCGATGGGAAGGATCTCAAATTTAAAATTTTCGAATCCAGGTCGGATATTTAACCACTTGAGCAATTTTTTGATCTAGTATTCATATTGTTATAATTACCACGTGCTGACAGTGAAGGAAAGTGTTACGGGCAGATTGTTAATGTACTTGTCCAATTTAAAAAACTGCCCGTAAAACTTCAAGTTAAAATTTTGTTGCGATTCATTTTGTCACTTTTCAGTTGAATATTTTCGACTTGTCCGTTGCGATTCGTTTTTCCACTTGTCCGTTGCGATTCGTTTTTCCACTTGTCCGTTGCGATTCGTTTTCTCACTTATCCGTTGCCATTCGTTTTTCCACTTGTCCGTTGTGGTTCGTTTTTCCACTTGTCCGTTGAAGTTTCACTTCTAATATGTGTCCCAGCACACATTTCGGTTTTTCGCAGGTTTACTGCAAATTATGTTTGGTTAGGTTAGGTACATTTTAATGGTGTAAATGTAATACGCTACACACGCACCAAATATTTTTATACGTCAACAGTTTTGCCGTTCGTTGTCGTTCACTTTTGTTGTGACTTTCGAAAAACTGAACCGTTGGCAAAGTTTTCTTGTTGTTAATTTGTTTCCTTAACAAACTCTCTATTTTTGTTTTACATAGACTACAAATAGTGGCAGTGATACCCAGTCGCGTGGAGAGCAGAGGTATAGATAATAAAACTACGTTTTAACGTTTTTAAGCGCAGTAATAACGTAATTTTATTATGTATACGAGTACAAGGCGCAAAAATTAAGAAAATATTAGCAGAGCATAGTTCGATGCAAACTTAAATTTGTCTCCATTAATGTCGGCTCGGAACATCGCACATTCCGATGCGCTGAACGCGATTTTAGGTATTAGAGGGACGAGGTATATCCTCGCTCGCTCTCTCGCTCGCTTTCTCGTTTACGGGTTTTCCCCGGCGCTCGGCTCACTGGGGCTTCAATAGCGCTTTCGGAGATAGATAAAGCGCTTTTTAGGGCAACCCAGCTCCGAATTCTATTAAACAACTTCTGGCGCAAAATATTACGCTTTTTGTAATATGCACATATCGAATTAATTTTAAAGTAAATATATGAATATCTGGACTAATATTATTAAGAGGAAAGATTAGATTGTTTGTATGCATTGAAGAAGCTCTGAAACTACTGAACCGATTTTAAAAATTCTTTCACTGTTGGCAAGCTACACTATTCCTGGGTGACAAAGGCTATATTAAATTTACAAAAAAAATAGGGATCCTTACTAAAACTCCAATAATGTAACACAAGGTGTAAAAAATACCTAAAATCGCGTGCACTGCGAAAATTATTGATGATAGAATAAAATAATGTACTACGACTTTGTAGAACACATCATTATTTACAAAAAGTATCGCGACAACATATATCTAACTATTATAGTTATGCCACAATAAGCGTTTTTTTATTATAAAAAATTAATTAAAATGCCGCCGCTAGAAAAGGCTTTTTATTTGTATCTTGATATTAATCCTTATCAAAATAAATTACTTCATATTCAAGACTGCTTCAATACCTTTATATAACTTTTTGAATTATTCAATTCGGACATTCCATTCGAAAGATATCACGAGTTTAAAAATGTAAGAATTAGTGACGGTGATCACGTAACTGTGACATCTTTTCGTGAGCCAAAACTCCGTAAGACCCCCTCTATATAGAAGTTTCACTTCAAAAATGAATGTCAAAGAAGCAAGTGAGGTGTGTAAGAATAAGCCTGATGTTTGTGCCTACCCAGCAAGGGACCTGGCGTGAAGCTAATGTCGCAGAACGGCCGGCCTCATTCTCACGACATCATCTTTAGCTATTGCAGGTTTAGTGGGCGTCATCAGGATAAAATGCGAGCATAAAACACAATAGCCACGGTTTATACACTTTTAATTTAGATTTGATCAACATTATGACATAGTTTAGACCGAGCAGCGGGTTCAGGGCACCGCTCATACTTCCAACTTCAATACTTTCTTTAAAACTCTCAAAGGTCCAACTCGACCTGTTGCCATCAACCAAATGTGCCACACAAACTCCTCCGTCTACCGAAGTAGATACTACTCAAGTATAGAGGGCGTCTGACTCCGCTCAAGACATGCTCTGCTCTGATTGGTCGTTTATTAAATTACAATACTCATAACTTTTATTCGGTTAGAACGATCTTTAAGTTATAGAAACATTTAACAAATCAAACTAAATTAAATTAAGAATTTTAGAAGTAATTAAAATGTAAACAAATAATATTGTGCGTTATACATTCAAATAACAAATCCGATTCATAGCTTCCCTCCGACATATATATATATATATATATATATATATATATATATATATATATATAAATATGTATGTATATATACATATATATGTATACATACATACATATGTGTGTATATATATACATATATATATGTGTGTATATATGTATATGTCGGAATAGTATTTGTTATTATAAAGTTATCATATGACGGTAGTAGTCAAATGTAGTAATCGGAAGTCGTATAACCGGATGTTAACGTAGGAGCATTTATTATCAAGCTGACAGATATCGGAAATGGAGGTAGTTTTCGTAGTATTTTAGTATAAAAGGCGGTGTGGCGTGTAGACGGGATTCATTGCTTACTGTGCGATGTGAATGGTCACACCAAAGGCTGAATAAAGGGGAAACCCTGCCCAAATAGTTAATATTTGGTATATTTGGTGCTTTATTGCCCAAATCTCTGCAAGGCTGTTACACTAGTCAGGGCAGTCTTAAACGGACAGTCTACGAGTCAACAACGGACGGTCTACAGCCGTCATTCTACCTTCATCAGTCCAACAGAGCGGAAGCTCTGTAGGACAACAGGCCCAGTGTATTGTGGTCGATAATACTGTTCGATAATCGCAGTATTCTTGAGGGCATATTACTACTCGATACCTGACAAGCGTGGAGACGACTCTTGGAGTTGTCCTAATGTTTCTGTGTATTATTGTGCTGTATTTAATATTGTAATTGTAATAATTCTAGTGTAATAAACTTTGATTATAACATTTCAGATTATTATTGCATTATACTCCGAGTGTCATTCGCTCCCGGCGGGAGTGAATGCGACATATACATGTATATGTGTTTTTTCGAAAATTTCGAATAGTTTTTCAGTTTCTTCTTAAGTTTTAGTTTTAAGCCAATTTATTAATATTATTTTACATCTATTTATGTTAAGTGGATATAGTGTAGAATTTTATTGAGTTTATTGTATAGGTAATATACACAATTACACATGTCACTTGTCCCTTGGAAGATGAGGAGGCCGCTAGTGTGGGATGCGACCTGTGTTGACACAATGGCCGCGTCACATCTTCCAATGACCGAGTCAGGGGCTAGCAACGCTGCAGCTTCAGCTGAAGACATCAAACTGCGCAAATATGGAGCCTTAGGAAGGGGTTACATATTTGTGCCGTTTGGGGTTGAAACATTAAGCCCGTGGGGTCCGTCGGCAAAGAGTTTGTTTAAAGACATATGTAACAAACTCTTTGACACTACCCGTGATCAGAAGGCTCGTATTTTGCACAACAAATAAGTATCGCCATACAGCGTGGCAATGGAGCCAGCCTTCTGGGCACGCTCCCTTTTGGCAGTGATCTGCTACATATTGTATTTTAGTTTCAATGTCTGCTTTTTTATTTATAATATTATTTATTTTTAGAATTACCTTTAATTTGAAATTAATATATACATATACATTAAATAAATATATACTTAATGTAGATACCATACAAATACATATCTACAAAATATATAAAATTACATACTATTGAATACAATGTAAGAAAACTTAACTTATTTGTAGTGTATTTTACTCATAGTCTCTCAAGACTATAAGTAGAATACTGAGACCAGATCGCCGTCTTCTATGGGTAAGGTGCCCAGAAGGCTGGCTACGTTTCCTTGCTGGATCGCCATACTGATCCGTTGGCCGAGGTAGGCACCAGCCTTCTGATCACCTGAAGAATCAATGAGTCGTTTCGATAAATTTTGGTAGAGGCTCATGGCATCAGGACCCCACGGTCCAAGCGTTTCGACAGCAAACGGCACAAACATATAACTCTCACTGAGGGTTGCATATTTGCGCCGCTTGAGTGATTCCGCTGTTTCCGCCGCCGAACCGGCCGATCTAGACGTGTTTGGTAAATGGGGTGCGGCCAACGTGTCTACGCAAGTCGCATCCCACAACAAAGGTTTGCCACGCTGCCAAGGAATCAGACTCATTCAAAATATATTAATGTTTATAGATGAATTTATATATCATATTTTAATCATAATTTTAAGTATCGCAAGCGATTTTGCCTGTCTTATAGCAACAGGAAGCGCGTTCCAAAGCTGTAATGTGTATATTCTTACAATTATCACATGCTAACAACGGTGAAAGAAAACATCATAATGAAAACTGCATATCGAGATAACCGATGTGTGAAACCCGCTAAGCCGCCTTGGACAAGCTTGGCGGGTATACTGAACATTCCTCTATAATGGGAGGTCCAGCAGCGTGTGGTTTTTGGACTACTATTATTATTAATTTGAACCAGTTAAATAGCATATTAATTATTTTTGACTGATCGATTAGCGGGTTTGACACATCAGGTACCTCGATGTGCAGGTTTTATCGGGATGTTTTCCTTCACTGTTAGCATGTGATAATTGTAAGAATATACACATTACAGCTTTGGAACGCGCTTCCTGTTGCTATAAGACAGGCAAAATCGCTTGCGATACTTAAAATTATGATTAAAATATGATATATAAATTCATCTATAAACATTAATATATTTTGAATGAGTCTGATTCCTTGGCAGCGTGGCAAACCTTTGTTGTGGGATGCGACTTGCGTAGACACGTTGGCCGCACCCCATTTACCAAACACGTCTAGATCGGCCGGTTCGGCGGCGGAAACAGCGGAATCACTCAAGCGGCGCAAATATGCAACCCTCAGTGAGAGTTATATGTTTGTGCCGTTTGCTGTCGAAACGCTTGGACCGTGGGGTCCTGATGCCATGAGCCTCTACCAAAATTTATCGAAACGACTCATTGATTCTTCAGGTGATCAGAAGGCTGGTGCCTACCTCGGCCAACGGATCAGTATGGCGATCCAGCAAGGAAACGTAGCCAGCCTTCTGGGCACCTTACCCATAGAAGACGGCGATCTGGTCTCAGTATTCTACTTATAGTCTTGAGAGACTATGAGTAAAATACACTACAAATAAGTTAAGTTTTCTTACATTGTATTCAATAGTATGTAATTTTATATATTTTGTAGATATGTATTTGTATGGTATCTACATTAAGTATATATTTATTTAATGTATATGTATATATTAATTTCAAATTAAAGGTAATTCTAAAAATAAATAATATTATAAATAAAAAAGCAGACATTGAAACTAAAATACAATATGTAGCAGATCACTGCCAAAAGGGAGCGTGCCCAGAAGGCTGGCTCCATTGCCACGCTGTATGGCGATACTTATTTGTTGTGCAAAATACGAGCCTTCTGATCACGGGTAGTGTCAAAGAGTTTGTTACATATGTCTTTAAACAAACTCTTTGCCGACGGACCCCACGGGCTTAATGTTTCAACCCCAAACGGCACAAATATGTAACCCCTTCCTAAGGCTCCATATTTGCGCAGTTTGATGTCTTCAGCTGAAGCTGCAGCGTTGCTAGCCCCTGACTCGGTCATTGGAAGATGTGACGCGGCCATTGTGTCAACACAGGTCGCATCCCACACTAGCGGCCTCCTCATCTTCCAAGGGACAAGTGACATGTGTAATTGTGTATATTACCTATACAATAAACTCAATAAAATTCTACACTATATCCACTTAACATAAATAGATGTAAAATAATATTAATAAATTGGCTTAAAACTAAAACTTAAGAAGAAACTGAAAAACTATTCGAAATTTTCGAAAAAACACATATACATGTATATGTCGCATTCACTCCCGCCGGGAGCGAATGACACTCGGAGTATAATGCAATAATAATCTGAAATGTTATAATCAAAGTTTATTACACTAGAATTATTACAATTACAATATTAAATACAGCACAATAATACACAGAAACATTAGGACAACTCCAAGAGTCGTCTCCACGCTTGTCAGGTATCGAGTAGTAATATGCCCTCAAGAATACTGCGATTATCGAACAGTATTATCGACCACAATACACTGGGCCTGTTGTCCTACAGAGCTTCCGCTCTGTTGGACTGATGAAGGTAGAATGACGGCTGTAGACCGTCCGTTGTTGACTCGTAGACTGTCCGTTTAAGACTGCCCTGACTAGTGTAACAGCCTTGCAGAGATTTGGGCAATAAAGCACCAAATATACCAAATATTAACTATTTGGGCAGGGTTTCCCCTTTATTCAGCCTTTGGTGTGACCATTCACATCGCACAGTAAGCAATGAATCCCGTCTACACGCCACACCGCCTTTTATACTAAAATACTACGAAAACTACCTCCATTTCCGATATCTGTCAGCTTGATAATAAATGCTCCTACGTTAACATCCGGTTATACGACTTCCGATTACTACATTTGACTACTACCGTCATATGATAACTTTATAATAACAAATACTATTCCGACATATACATATATACACACATATATATATGTATATATATACACACATATGTATGTATGTATACATATATATGTATATATACATACATATTTATATATATATATATATATATATATATATATATATATATGTCGGAGGGAAGCTATGAATCGGATTTGTTATTTGAATGTATAACGCACAATATTATTTGTTTACATTTTAATTACTTCTAAAATTCTTAATTTAATTTAGTTTGATTTGTTAAATGTTTCTATAACTTAAAGATCGTTCTAACCGAATAAAAGTTATGAGTATTGTAATTTAATAAACGACCAATCAGAGCAGAGCATGTCTTGAGCGGAGTCAGACGCCCTCTATACTTGAGTAGTATCTACTTCGGTAGACGGAGGAGTTTGTGTGGCACATTTGGTTGATGGCAACAGGTCGAGTTGGACCTTTGAGAGTTTTAAAGAAAGTATTGAAGTTGGAAGTATGAGCGGTGCCCTGAACCCGCTGCTCGGTCTAAACTATGTCATAATGTTGATCAAATCTAAATTAAAAGTGTATAAACCGTGGCTATTGTGTTTTATGCTCGCATTTTATCCTGATGACGCCCACTAAACCTGCAATAGCTAAAGATGATGTCGTGAGAATGAGGCCGGCCGTTCTGCGACATTAGCTTCACGCCAGGTCCCTTGCTGGGTAGGCACAAACATCAGGCTTATTCTTACACACCTCACTTGCTTCTTTGACATTCATTTTTGAAGTGAAACTTCTATATAGAGGGGGTCTTACGGAGTTTTGGCTCACGAAAAGATGTCACAGTTACGTGATCACCGTCACTAATTCTTACATTTTTAAACTCGTGATATCTTTCGAATGGAATGTCCGAATTGAATAATTCAAAAAGTTATATAAAGGTATTGAAGCAGTCTTGAATATGAAGTAATTTATTTTGATAAGGATTAATATCAAGATACAAATAAAAAGCCTTTTCTAGCGGCGGCATTTTAATTAATTTTTTATAATAAAAAAACGCTTATTGTGGCATAACTATAATAGTTAGATATATGTTGTCGCGATACTTTTTGTAAATAATGATGTGTTCTACAAAGTCGTAGTACATTATTTTATTCTATCATCAATAATTTTCGCAGTGCACGCGATTTTAGGTATTTTTTACACCTTGTGTTACATTATTGGAGTTTTAGTAAGGATCCCTATTTTTTTTGTAAATTTAATATAGCCTTTGTCACCCAGGAATAGTGTAGCTTGCCAACAGTGAAAGAATTTTTAAAATCGGTTCAGTAGTTTCAGAGCTTCTTCAATGCATACAAACAATCTAATCTTTCCTCTTAATAATATTAGTCCAGATATTCATATATTTACTTTAAAATTAATTCGATATGTGCATATTACAAAAAGCGTAATATTTTGCGCCAGAAGTTGTTTAATAGAATTCGGAGCTGGGTTGCCCTAAAAAGCGCTTTATCTATCTCCGAAAGCGCTATTGAAGCCCCAGTGAGCCGAGCGCCGGGGAAAACCCGTAAACGAGAAAGCGAGCGAGAGAGCGAGCGAGGATATACCTCGTCCCTCTAATACCTAAAATCGCGTTCAGCGCATCGGAATGTGCGATGTTCCGAGCCGACATTAATGGAGACAAATTTAAGTTTGCATCGAACTATGCTCTGCTAATATTTTCTTAATTTTTGCGCCTTGTACTCGTATACATAATAAAATTACGTTATTACTGCGCTTAAAAACGTTAAAACGTAGTTTTATTATCTATACCTCTGCTCTCCACGCGACTGGGTATCACTGCCACTATTTGTAGTCTATGTAAAACAAAAATAGAGAGTTTGTTAAGGAAACAAATTAACAACAAGAAAACTTTGCCAACGGTTCAGTTTTTCGAAAGTCACAACAAAAGTGAACGACAACGAACGGCAAAACTGTTGACGTATAAAAATATTTGGTGCGTGTGTAGCGTATTACATTTACACCATTAAAATGTACCTAACCTAACCAAACATAATTTGCAGTAAACCTGCGAAAAACCGAAATGTGTGCTGGGACACATATTAGAAGTGAAACTTCAACGGACAAGTGGAAAAACGAACCACAACGGACAAGTGGAAAAACGAATGGCAACGGATAAGTGAGAAAACGAATCGCAACGGACAAGTGGAAAAACGAATCGCAACGGACAAGTGGAAAAACGAATCGCAACGGACAAGTCGAAAATATTCAACTGAAAAGTGACAAAATGAATCGCAACAAAATTTTAACTTGAAGTTTTACGGGCAGTTTTTTAAATTGGACAAGTACATTAACAATCTGCCCGTAACACTTCAAGTTGAAATTTTGTTGCGATTCATTTTGTCACTTTTCAGTTGAAGATTTTCGACTTGTCCGTTGCGATTCGTTTTTCCACTTGTCCGTTGCGATTCGTTTTCTCACTTATCCGTTGCCATTCGTTTTTCCACTTGTCCGTTGTGATTCGTTTTTCCACTTGTCCGTTGAAGTTTCACTTCTAATATGTGTCCCAGCACACATTTTTTCATTTCTATTCATTCATAGTTCTTGTCATGCACGCTCGTCTTTTCTTAAGGCTCCTGACATCACCTTCTGCTAATACATGATCAACGAACCACCGGAGCATTCCTTTCCTTACCTTCACCCCGACACTCTCTTTCAGACCAACTCTCTTTCTTACTTCGGTATTACGAACGCGGTCCGCGAGCGTCACTCCGCAGATTTTGCGCAGTGCTCGCATCTCGTCTTTTTTACTCTACTTTCGTGCTCTCTATTCCATACCCAACTCTCGCTTCCACACGTGAGCGTAGGTACCAGAACCGCGTTGTGTATGGCAAGCTGGGCCTTCTGGCTGAGGTTCTTAGCGCCTAGAAGATTACCTAACGCTCCATTCACACAAAAAATAATATAAGTAGTATATAAATAATAAAAATAACTTTGTACTCGTAAACTCACTAAAAGAAAAATGTTCCTAAGTCCCCAGAATACAATAATAAAATACTTGAGAATTTTAGAACTACCTCCAAGTTTTTGTTGTAATTTTTATTTGTAATCAAGAACATTTAATTTTTTATATAAATTTAGTTATTACGTCACTGGAAGCAACTAACACCAAGGATACAGGCTTGGCCTGGTCTAGGTGTTAGTACCCAGTCTTAATTTTAAGGCAAAATTTGTTATAATAGTTAGTTAGTTAATACTTTTAAAAGCGAACGCCAAGCACACAAAACAATATGTCCTAAGAGTCGAACAACTCTGCTAAGTAGTAGCGTGTTGTGTATGGCTCCTAGGGTCTTTAGTCACCTACCAAAATGTATAATTGACATTCAAAACACCAATAATTTTAAGTATAGATTAAAGACATTTCTATTTGACACATCGTATTACAGTGTTAATTAATATTTTAATAATAGACTTTGATTTACTGAGGTAGTATTTTACATTAACAATTTATTATTATACAGACTAATGGATACATTTTATTTTTTTATGACATTTATTTTAAAGAGTGACTAAATTTAAAGATTATTGTTAATTTATTATTATTATGAATGATTTATTTTTATTAATGTACATACATACATACATAACTTCACGCCAGGTCCCTTGCGGGGTAGGCACGAACAACAGAGCGCCATACAGGCTTATTCTTACACACCTCACTTGCTTCTTTGACATTCATAGCTCTTGTCATGCACGCTCGTCTGTTGTTAAGGCTCCTGACATTATTTATTAATGTATTTTGTAATAATGACATAATCAATAAAATTTGTAAAATATAATATGTACAACATTTTGCACGCCCAAGAGGCAATAACATGTGAAACGATAAAATAATCCTACCATCTTTTTTTTCTATGTACCATGTTTTATGCAATAAATGATGATTTGATTTGATTATATTTTTGGTGTCAATAAAAATTCTTTTATTTATTTTTATATTCAAATTGTTATTAAAAAGTAAGTAGTTCGTACTATATGTTATGTATACCACCATGGTCATTATCATCTCAATTCATTACTGGAGTGGTCTGGAAGAGATCGCTTTTTAGCGATAAGACCGCCCTTTATACATAAGTAGATACAATTTTAGTCTTTAAGTTCATTTTTGTATTGCTGTTTAATACAGTGTTATCTATCTATTAGGTCTAGACTTGCCAGACCGCAGGGAAATCCGGGATTGCCCCGGAATTTTGCCTCTTGTCCCGCGTCCAGTAATTAGCGCTTATTGTCCCGGATTCTGAAAACTTACTATTTTTTAACAAAATAAACTAGCTACGAATGACAAAGATAATTTGTTTGTACTGATTTCCTACCAAAGCTTAACAAAATATTATGAGAAGGTGCTCAAATTGATTTAAGTTTATTTTATGTATCAAAACAATTTCTGTTTCTAAACACTTAGTGAATGTTTTTTAAATTTGAAATTTATTGTTTTATGATTTTTTATGGTAGTATCTTATTATTATTGTTTTTTTCTTCAGTTTATTACTATTTAATTTGTAATTTAGTATTCATTGTCTACCAAAGTTTAAATTTGCTAATTTAAGTGCTCAATTCTATCGTGTTGATTTACTACCACAGTGCTTCATGTTAGAATTACAACTGGCGCTAATTACCTACTAAGTACAGAGTACATACCGATCTAATGAAAGTATGTATTTGAAAGTAAATGGCATTTTTCTTTTCAAATACAAATATGAATCGTTTGAAAATAAAAAATAAATAAAAAATATATAATATTTTCTACTATGGCCATTACCCGACATTGTTTTTTTTAGAATTGTCCCGGATTTGATAAGTTACTATCTGGCAACCCTAATTAGGTCAGAAAACTGCCTATGTAAGTGATATATGCTTTCCAATCAGGTTTCGAACAGGCCCCCATTGAGTTTGGGTCGCGTGCATAACTAATCTACCATAGTGTTATACTGACCTATAAATCCTTTGAATCCAGCTTTCGCTTTGTTCACCTCAGTATTCTTCATGTTGTCCAGCACCTCCCCAAGAGATCTCCGCAGACCCTCGTTCTCATGAAACAACTCATAGATCTTGCATCCTTTGTAGTGATACTTGCGGATTTCGTCGTTAAATACCTACATTTTGTAAAAATCGGTCTATGAAATGCCATAATGGATTAAGCTCCAAAATTTTAACAAGTCGATTAATTTCGAATACCGAAATTTCGATTTTTATTTATAGTAGGAGTGCACGATATATATCGATATTGAATAAAATATCGATATATGTACACGATATATCGATTCTTCCCGATATAATCGAATAATCTAGTATCGATATGTACAATCGATACATTTTATCCGATACATCAAATATCGGTAGAAATTATAGAATAAAGTTTTACTTTTTTAAACTGATTTATGGTTGGTAACTTGAGTAAAAATAAAACGTAAAACCCTGAATTATTGAATAACTAGCCTTCCCAGTAACGAAAGTTTCGTTGTTAACAAAATACTCTAAATGACTTCAAATTAAACTCCACTACATACCTAACCTACAATGTATATTCGTCTCAACAGCTAAAGAGCGATTTCTGAGTTTCTCCAATAAACTCTCAGTTTTATTTTTTTGTATATTTTCAGCGCTGGTCGATTATGAGATATACTAATGAAATGATTCGATTATAAAATAAGTAAGCTACTAATTTCATAATCGATTTTCAATATTAATATTCGAAAATAATTCGATTATGACATTAGTCATAATCGCCCCCCGCTAAACAACATACTACTCCTACTCTTAGTAAGGGCAGCACTAGTATTAAAAATGGTATAATCTGTGTCTGTGGGTACTCGTTTCGGTCTCAGTACAAAATAACTTACAAATAAATAAAAGCTATCTGTTTTGATTGTTTTGTTTGATACATTTTACGAAATGTAAATACAGTTATATAAAAACTAACTAATAAAAATAAATAGCACAATATATAAAAGCGGCTACAATTCAATTGTATAGAAGAAGCAAGCTGTGGCAATAAATTGATTACCTGTTTTATATATTACATTTTAATTTAAATTTTGTTTCAGCAAGGTCTCGACAAAAAGTATTGGGAATTATAAATAATTAAACTTGATTTGTTTCTTATTCCCAGCTATTTTTACTTATATCAACCTGATCCCTATCAAATACTTAATATTAAAAACTAACTAAGTATGAAAATTACATTTTGCCACGATATATCGAAGATATCGATATATTTCTACGATATATCGCAAAGTATCGATACAACATTACGATATATTATATCGAAAATAATATCGATATTTTTTTTGTATGAACATCCCTAATTTATAGATTCTTTCCAATTTATCTGAAGTAGTGTGTTCGTAATGTAGAAATTACTACATCACTAACAGATCACCCAAAAAATTACAAAAGAATTAATTAATGAAATAATTTACTTGATGCATTGAAAAAATGAGCTACATTTTGGCCGTCGAATAAAACATAACCGCGATGCAGGAACACCGTGGCGCCATCTAGTTTCAAACATAGATGTAATGTTCGAATGTGATTTCGGCCCCCAATTCTGTCAAATTCTACGATCATATTCATATTGTTACATACCGACAAAGACCGCACATCCGGCATGTTGTAAAAACGAATTCTTTTATTTACTTCGTGTTTAAAATTTTAAAACATCAATTGTTATCGTACTTATTTTATGACCGTAATTAGGGTCGAACGATTTAATCCTTGTTTTTATTGCATTGCGTCGAAGTTTGACAGATATGCGTGGACCCTTTGTCGGTATTATACAGTTTAGTATAAAACAATGCCCGAACGGAGGGGTGCGGCAGTCTAGCGAGGTAGTAAGTTGCGATTCGTGTGGCAACCATTTGTCCGTTGAAATTTCACTTGCACTGTGTCCCAGCACATTCGATTTTTCGCAGGTTTACTATAAAAAAATTATAATTAGGTACATTTTAATTAATGCATTTTTGATTTAACCTATTTTTATGAAACAAAAAACTGAATTCGATCCGGAACCAATGAAAACATCGATAGTCTACTCCAACATTATGCCGCCTCTCACCACGTCTACTCTAAAATTATACCAGGGCCGTAACGTTTTTTTTACTTTTACTACACCTAATAAGAGAATGGAGGACCAGTTTAAACTCCAATTATATAAAAAAATCATTTTACCGCCAAAATATCTTCCAAATCTTCATCTCGACATCTCACAAGAATCTCCAAGACTTGCTTTAAGAAATCTGTAAAAGTTAGCTTCTCTTCTAGAAGATACCGTCTTCCCGGTCTGCTCTTGTTGAGCGTCTTCTTGACTTTGCTTAAGAAGTTTTGGACCTTATCGATGAAGTCCAGATCCGATTGGTCTCTATTTTTAAATTCCATGACTGTTTCCAAAGCCACGTTGACTGCTCGAGGTCTCGTTGCATCAGATTGAGCTAAAAATTAGTTATGTCTTTTGGTTCTCTGTTTGTCTTTCAAAGAAAAACTACTGTCCTACCGATTCTACTGAAGTCTGGTATATATGCGTATATAGTGTTAATAATCTTTTTTTTAAAAGGTTTTTAAATACAAGCTTTTGAGATCCTGGATATCATGTAGCAGCAGAATGCAAACCAAGTGAAACGAGTCCAAACACGACGGGTCTATCTAGTTTAGTACAGGACTTCCTATGGCCACCTTCTGACTCCATCATCAGATCAGGTCCATGGTAGCATATTATTGCATGATCACGCGATATACATATGCGTGCAATTTGGAAGTTGGTGAAATTTAACTTGCAAGATTCCACCCGAACTTACATACATACATCCATTGCAAGTTAAATAATAGCTTGTACAAATTGGTTCGCTTGAATTAAAACAAATATCCGAATCAACACTTTGGTTTGCACACCTTAGAAAACACCGATCTCTGCAGGAACGGAGAAAGAATACAATTGCCGGCGTTGGGGTGGCCTGTCGTGAGAGGCGACAAAAGTGCCCACAGCCTGGTGGTTGGGCATTTGGGGAAATGGGTTGATAATAAATTAATAATAATATTACATAATAAAACTACGTTTTAACGGTTTTAAGCGTGGTAATTTATTTAATTTTGGTTTATCCGACGTTTACGACGTTTGGAACTAGGCATGTTTGCTGAAGAGTTTCTTGCTTCTCTTCTTGTCTTCAAGCCACAACATGTTGCGAAGCGGTGGTAAATTAGATTAGGCTCCCATAGAGTAAATAATATCCATAAACAAAATTAAAACTAAATAATTAAAACGAACAAGTTGGCGGTAGGCTAAATAAAAAGTTTAACAATACACGTTAGACAAATGTCAGCTTTGTCGTCCG
The DNA here is from genome assembly GCA_949752895.1 of Dendrolimus pini. Classification (NCBI taxonomy): domain Eukaryota; kingdom Metazoa; phylum Arthropoda; class Insecta; order Lepidoptera; family Lasiocampidae; genus Dendrolimus; species Dendrolimus pini. Next base: position 942,443 of record OX457151.1, read on the forward strand.
TGACCACGGCCACTGAAAAGCGGCCGAAACGACGGATAAACCAAAATTAAATAAATTACCGCGCTTAAAACCGTTAAAACGTAGTTTTATTATGTATACAAGTGCGAAAACTTAAGAAAATATTAAATAATATTACAGTTGCAGGACTCGAATTAAAATGCCGTTGAAATTATTATAGAGTTGATTAGAACTATGCAAACACGTATAACACAGGTACAAATATAACCGAACGCAACAAGTCCAAAAGTAATGCAAAAGATCGTAAATTTCAAATTTTGAAAAATTAAAAACTTTGGTTTTGCAAATGTCCATAGGCGATGGTAACCGCTTTCAATCAAGTGGGCCATCTGCCCGTCTGCTGAAAAAAACGATTACTGAACAAAATTGATTACTGAATTATTGAATTACGACCTTCTGCATTACGTTCGGATTTGTTGTGTTCAGTTATATTGTACCTGTGTTATACGTGTTTGTGTAGTTCTAATCAACTCTATAATAATTCCAACGGCATTTTAATTCGAGTCTCGCAACTCGTAACAATATCATTTAAAGATTCCCCGAATTCGTCCCAGAATAAGTAATGAAAAACTTCGTGCTCTTTTCAATCAAATGGTTCTAATATTTATATCATTTATTGTGAAATTTTGCCACCCCCTAAAACGAGCCGCCCCTACTACGCTACGTTACTGAATACACACGAATAGAATGTATTATTATGAAAATTTATATATGAAAACTAGCTGCGCCACGCGGTCTCTCCCGCGTGGTGATTGAAATTCGTCATAATTTCAAAATAAATCAATTTTTCTAAAAACAACAGTAGCCTAAGTTACTCCTTATTACATCAACTACCTGCCAATAAAAGTCCCGCCAAAATCGGTCCAGCCATTTCAGAGATTAGCCGGAACAAACAGACAGACAGACAAAAATTGAAAAAAATGTTATTTTGGTGTATGTACCGTATGTATATTCATATGCATGTAGTAAAAAGCGGTTTTTTCAATATTACAAACAGACACTCCAATTTTATGTATAGATAACGTGTAAAAATATACCCAGCGATCCAAGGATAAACACAATTATTCCAAATAACATGTCGTTGTTCTTTGGTCACATTATTTATGATTAACATAATAAACTTTATTACTTAGATTTATGTTTTCAAAAATAAAATAAAAAACCTTTAGGTATGTGCTGTTTTAGTTTCGAAATCCATCGATAGTTGAAAATCAAGTTACTAGTTTTGAAAATCATTTTGAACGTGGTAAGCTCATGTTGGAATCATACATACATAATGTTACGAGACTCGAATTAAAATACCGTTGGAATTACAATAGAGTTTATTAGAACTATACAAACACGTATAACACAGGTACAAATATAACTAGACACTACTAGTACAATCCGCATGATTCAATAACACGCGCAAAGTCCGTCACTATATCGATCATCGAAACAACGTCTTGCTCGTATCGTAATCCTCGCTTGACTGCCTTACCCCTCCGTTCGGGCATTGTTTTATAGTAAACTGTATAATAGATCAAAGGACCGTGTTGACTGAGTCTTCCGAGAAACCGTAATCTGCACACCTGCGACGGGTAAACAAGTAGAATAACAATAGGCTATTGCCTATTTGCAAATTTTAAACACGTAGTAAACAAAAGTATTCCGAATGCGGGGAAAGGTAATAAACTGCGTTTTATGACAGGCAGGTGTGCCTTTACCTTTGCCGGCATGTAACTATAATATCACGCCTGTTTCCCACGGGGGTAGGCAGAGATTATGGATCTCCACTTGTGACTCCTTTCATTAACCTCTTCATACATATTACATGCACGTTTATTTGAAATGCTTTTTTAACCGACTTCGAAAAAAGGAGGAGGTTCTCAATTCGTCGGAATCTTTTTTTTTTTTTTTTTTTTTGCTTTTTTTTTATGTATGTTCGCCGATTACTCCGTCATTTATGATCCGATTTACGTGATTCTTTTTTTGTTCGACGCGGAATAGCTTCCAATTGGTCCCCTAAAAATTTTACATAGTTTGGCCCAGTAGTTTTCATTTTATGGACATTTTTCATGGAAATAATTTTCACTCCGTTCCATATGTTCGCCGATTACTCCGTCATTTATGATCCGATTTACGTGATTCTTTTTTTGTTCGACGCAGAATAGCTGCCATGTGATCCCCTAAAAATTTGACATAGTTTGGCCTAGTAGTTTTCATTTTATGAACATTTTTCATGAAAATAATTTTCACTCCGTTCCATATGTACACCAATTACTCTGAGATTTATGATTCGATTTACGTGATTCTTTTTTTGTTCGACGCGGAATAGCTGCCATGTGGTCCCCTAAAAATTTGACATAGTTTGGCCCAGTAGTTTTCATTTTACGAAAAAAATTTTTACGTGACCTTTTTTTAACAATTCTGATATTTGTTCATGGTATGTTCGTCTCGGTCTACCGGCAACAACTCTACCATTCACAATACTGTCATACACCTGTTTTGTGTACTTGTATCAATTTTCTCAACATGTCCAAACCTTGACATACCTTTTTCGAATTATTATCTTCATTACAGCTGTTAGGGCTGGCTCGATCTGGGTCACGGAGGGCAAGCTTGGACCTTCGGCCGCCGTGAACGGGCGGTGCAGGTGAGCCCCTGGGGAAAGGATTCCCCACCCGCTGTTATGCCGTCGAGATGGTGGTGGGCCAAATTCCGAGCGCGCTCGCCTCTCCTCACGTAGGTCCAGTTATACAACGCTTCACGCAATTAGAGTCTGAAGACGTCGGGGTACGAGATGTTCCCCGGCAGTGGTTGAGGCCGGTGGGCTACTGTCTACCAAGGCCAGCGGAGGGGCTAAGCCACCCATGGCCCTTGGTTTCGTCTGTGGTGTTGCAAACATCTATTTCTATATTCTCCCTTTAAGTGAGCCTTCTGTTTGCCAGCACAAATGCTGACCGTCAGTCTACCCACTAAACCTTGCCCTGCTCTTCTGCATTTTGGTGATGGCACTACGGGGCAGTTTTTCAGTCCTTTTTATATCCAGGGATAATCTGCTAGAGCATGAACACCGCGGGATAAGCGCTGCGGAGCGTGTGAGACACGTTGGATTGTATTTTTTTTTTATTGCAGGGATTCAGCAGACAGGCAGACGGCCCACTTGATGGAAAGCGGTTACCATCGCCTATGGACATTTGCAACACCGAAGGTGCTACAAATGCGCTGCTGCTCTTTTAAGGGATACTGGAACCTGGTTACTAATGTCGGTACCCAACTCAAGAATTTTATGGCGACATACTTTAGACCAGGGGTGGGAGCCATCCAGCCGAGCAAATGCCCTACCACCTGGCATCTAGCATCATGACACTAGATTAGACACGTTCCCGTAGAAATGTTATTGCCATCCGGGTCACGATACTCACTGAAATCTTTGGCAGTTTTTCTATGCATCTCTCGTCCGGGCTGTGGGCTCGCTCACCTATTCATCTCCAGTCTAAGTGGACGATGGCCAGCCCCTTTCCGGGCAGGCCCCTCCATACATAATGAAGCTGTAAAGTAGGGCCTCTCCAGGTACTTCGGGTTCACCCACGAGGTGAGAGATAGCGAGCAGAATTTTCGCGACCCTACTCTACGGCCAAATTTTCAGTATTTTTATTCGTGTAGACTCTGGGCGGCCTGTCCCAATAGGTTTTATTTTATTTGGGTGGCTTGGCAGCTAGGCCTTTAAGTCATCAAGTCATCTTAGTTTATAATATACATTTAGTTTCTTCATTTTCTTAAGCCTATGTGTAGCACAACTGAACTGTAGGTAATCAGCTAGTGCCATTCAACGGAGTTCTTGTGACAATTCAAAAGGCCACATTTGACTATACAGTTCACATTTGTCACAAAACACATAATCACTACTCAAACACTATCAATATCCTACAACTATTGTTCATTTTAGAGTAATTTTACACATTTTTAGAAAATGAAACTGCACAGCACAACATCTCCTTTCAGTTTCCGCCAAAAACTCCCTGTCAATAGGCAACAAAACAACCCACACACTGATGGTACGATATTTACTCATCTGGATGGCTACCACCCCTGGTCTAGAATATGCCGACATAACAATCTAGAGTCCTGTTCCGGCATTAGTGGCCTGGTTCCAGTCTCTTTTAGAGAGCGACAGCATATTGTTAGCACATATAGTGTTCTGGCAATAATTAATTTATATTTTTATAAGGCTGTATGGATGAGTTCCTTTGCCTGTTTATTGTAACCTTGTTTGCGACCCGGCTGTAAGCTGTCACTTCTTTTTCCCTCTAATTTGTGTGTGATACAATAAACCACATATTAACAACAAGTTGCTTGTAATTCAGTTTTTCATCTATATAATTTCATATATCTGGGGTTACAAATGTCTATAGGTGATAGTAACCGCTTTCCATCAGGTGAGCATTCTGTCTGCTGAACTTATGCAATAAAAAAGGGGGTGCAACGTTCAAAGAGGTTATGTATCACTCTCGAGTCTCGCTTATCGACATCATAACCGAAATTGAACATCACTATTGCTGATAATAGTTATGGATATAAACGTAGAAATATTATGATTTTACAAGTGTTTTTCATATTATTATTGAATTTTTATTTGGTATATACACAAAAGGATATTTCCAGTCGAACAGAAAACAAAACTGGTACGATATTAATGAATATTAGCTGTGCTGGTTTTCTTAATCTGATATTTTTTATTTTATCAGACAGGCAGACGGCCCACCTCATGGAAAGCGGTTACCATCGCCTGTGGACATTTGTAACACCAAAGGTGCTACTACTCTTTTAAGGTAGACTGAAACGCGCGGCCATCAATGCTGGAACACAACTCAAGGTTTTATTTGTAGGGCCAAGTTAGTTCGTTCTTTTGTTTACTTTGTGTTTAAAATTGTAATTAGAGCCTATTGTGTATTGTAATCCTTTGTAGGCATTAGCCAGGTGTGGTTCTTAGAAATTATTGTTATGTGGTCGAATATTGCGTCGAGACATATCGTATTTGTACAGGATAAAAGGAATGCCCGGACGGAGGGGTGAGGCTGTCAAGCGACGATTACGATACGAGCAAGAGGTGTGTACATTCGATAAGTGACGAACTTTGCGCTTGTTATTGAATCGTGCATCACGTTTGTACTAGTTGCATCCAGTTATATTTGTACCTGTGTTATACGTGTTTGTAGTAATTCCAACGGCATTTTAATTCGAACCCCGTTACTCGTAACAGTATTCTCTCTCCACGGATAGATACGAATGAAGAAAGGAATACAGTCTGATTACTGGCGTTTACAGTGTCGCACATTTACCCAGAAGATGTGTACCCCGAACAGGACAGATTTACGATCGACTACGTGTTGCAGACGGTGTCATGGCCGCTTGTGCCAGATTATGGATCTGAGAACGTTACTGAATCAACAAATTCAAGTAAGTTATTTTACATTTGTAGTTTGAAAGAAAAAAAACTCATTGGCACTCAGGGACTGCCGCGGTAAAGCTATTGCATAAAATTTTATATCAACTTATGCAATTATAATTATTCATTGAAGTTATACTTCTTTAGGCGCGTTAGGGAAAAATGATGAGAGTAAATTTTTACGATGCGCGCGCACACCGTCACATGAAATACCGAAACCCTGAAGTTAGCTATAGTCAACCGACACCCTGAAGTTAGCTGTAGTCAACATTTTACTTTTGAAGTTATACTTTTACGATGCGCGCGCACACTGTCACGAAAAACCGACAACCTGAAGTTAGCTATAGTCAACCGACACCCTGAAGTTAGCTATAGTCAACCGACACCTTGAAGTTAGCTATAGTCAACATTTTAGTTTCTTTATTGTTAGTGTCGTTTTTTCTACAAACGTAGAATAAGGCAAAAGATAAAATTTTTGAAAAGATTTTTATCTTGATACGCCAAAGAAGTATAACTTCTAACGCGTGTTCATAAGTACACACACACTATTTTATTTATTTTTAATTTATGCAATATTTTTTTTCTTTGATATTAATTCAAGTTACACTTTTTGAGCGTGGTGACCGATAAGAAAACAAATCACCTATGTATACTTATATACCTACATGTATACTCACGGGGCGCACATGCGGTGAGTGTGGCATTATAAGGATATGAAAGATACCTATACACCTATATACTTTCTCACAAACAGCTGCTTACGTATTCGTCCGATTTCGGAGCAGCTCGTCTCGATCCGTGCGAGCTTCGTACAGTCGTACCATATATATACACGTTAAGCGAACGCTCGGCCGAGCTACATGGTAGGCGGAGTGGGGGGTGTTAGGTTTTATTTTCGTTACGGAATTTCTTGATTCGGTCGCCGCGTTCAAAGCCCGCGATAAAATCTATGCAATAGCTTGAAAAACTTTTATTTGGTCTTCACTACGCGAAACACATTACGATGAATTAGTGATATAATAATAATAAATAATAATGTAAAATACGGTTTTTTCACTTTTAACCGCAGGCGGGACACACGCACATATAAACAGTTGCTCTATCCCACTTGCACATCATCCGTCCCGCTCACACATTGCGCTATATATTATACTAGCTGTATGAATTGTTCATATTTGTGCAACCTAATTTGACGCTTTGTTCACGTTTTAAGGTATTGTTAATCAAACAACTACTGTACAAGAGAAATCTTTTAGAAAATTAATATTGGAGACGTTCAAGGAGTCCGCTTTGAAGCAATTTCGAACTGAAAATAAGACATTACGAGATCTTGGGTTCAGTTCAGCGGAAGACAATCCTGAAGATATCATTTTGAACTGGTACTTGATATTTCAAAATATTTAATTTGTGTATATCTGTAGACTGGAAATATTAAAACAATGGGAACAACTTAACTTAATACTTAAAAATAAACTAAATTATAAATAAATTAATAAAATTAAATCAATTAAAATTAATACTTAAAAAATAACACTAGCAACAACAAAATTTATACACATACCCACGCCAACGCGCACTACCACCGCATTGCATTACACGCACACTTCACAAACAAACCAAGACACACAAAGAGCCTAAAAATTAATAACTCAGGCACAGAAAGGAATAACTTGTTTTTAAATACAAGCTTTTGAGATCGTGGATATCATGTAGCAGCAGAGTGCTAGCCAAGACAAGTGAAACGAGCCCAAACACGGCGGGTCTATTTTGTTTGGTACAGGAGTTCCTATGGCCACCTTCCGACTCCGTCATCAGATCAGCTCCACGGTGCCATATTATTGCATCGTCACGCGATATACAAACTATATGTATATGTATGCAAAATTTCAGCTCAATCGGAAATCGGGGAGTTGGTCAAATTTAACTGGCAAGATTCCACCCGAAATTACATACATACATACATCCATTGCCAGTTAAATAAAAGCTTGTAAAAAAACAGGGTACGGAACTGGAGTTCATAGACTTGTTAAAAAAAAATAACAATCTATAAGTAAAAAATAGACTCTAGGCATTGATATATAAAAAATATCAATGACTCCAGGTCACTGTCGGCGGCGAGCGTGCCCAAAATGCTGGCCGCATTTCCACGTTAGATGGCAAAGCTGAAGCGTTGGCCCAGGTGCAAGCCGGTCTTTTCATCACGCAACATCTGAAATAGAAGAGTTTCAGAATTATAATCTTTTGACAAATATAACTAGTACAAACTGTACGATTCAATAACACGCGCAAAGTCCGTCACTATATCACAGATTAATAAATAGTTACTACGTAACAGATACATCACTCCCATACAAAAGTGAAAATACCTACGCTAAAAGAGCCTACAAGATCTTAATAATAATACCTGCCGCTCAGAACGAGAAGAAATGTACCATAAGTACGCGAACAAAGAGTCGATATTGTGTTGCCCGCAGCGCGGGAGACGCGCCAACGCGTCTTCGTAACATTGCGCTAGGGTTGACCTATGATGAATTGAGAACCTCCTCCTTTTTTGAAGTTGGTTAAAAATTAAAACATTCCGAAATCACTTTGTGTCAAACATCATACCTATTGATTTCTTGCTATTAATTCTTGTGAAAAGTGAATATACGTCGATTCAAACTTATACCTTATTTAATTGATTATCTACACGTAACGAGATACAGACAGATGTCGGCCTGCGCCGATAGACGCTTATTTCTACCCACAGCAAAAATATCTAAGAAATCTAAAATTATCGAACATTGCCCATTGTGTGAGCACTAGGTAAGGTAACTACAATAGGAATTACCTGTAAACACAACACTTTATAATACCTGTCTCAAAAAAACTTCTTGATTTACGTTTTACCTACTTATATTCAAAGAAATAAATGGTGACAAAATCCATAAAGATAGGTTTATAATACTACTCTACTTTCTTCGTCTCTCGGCAATGAAAAAAGCGACAAATTTTTGTTTGTTTTTTACTTTTACATCAAACTACTGCACAATAATTACGTGGTTTCGGCATTTGGAAGGGTAAGCGCGGGAAACGTGCTCAGGCGGGCGTTTGGCGGCCCTCTGGCGGTTGTATCGTCGACGATACGCCGAGCGGTAGGTATATAGCGCGTTGTCTTGAGCGAGTGACGGAGGCCTGACTATATCGCTTATCAATCTACGTCTTGCTCGTATCGTAATCCTCGCTTGACTGCCCCTCTGCGCCTTGGGCCATTGCTTTATAATACACCGATCCACACCTGGCAAGCTTCGACGCAATACAATAACAACAAGGATTTGTTCGACACTAATGACGGCCATAAAACAAGTACAATAACAATAGAATGTTTTTCTTAATTACAAATTATATACACAAAGTAAACAAAATAATTCATAAATGTGGGAGGTAAAAAACTGTGCTTTACGACGCGTAGGTGTGTGCATTTCTTTATCGGTATGTTCAAATTCAAATTCAAATTCAAAAGTTTTTATTCAAAATCAGTTCAGTTGAATTCAGTTGAAGCCTGAGGATTGTGACCTTTCCGCACTACTTTTTGAAGTGAAGCTTATTTACAATCGTCGTAATTTGACTCTCAAGAAACGAAAAAGCGACACTAAAAAGAGATGCACATAGATCCGCATATTAGCACAGAGATAGATCATAGTCTGGAATAGGACATAGGCTGCTTTTTATCCAGGAAAATGTACGATTCCCATGGGATAACATTAAAGCGGGCGAAGCCACGGACAAAACCTAGAAAAAAATAAATTAATAAATATTTAATAAAACTACGTTTTAACGGTTTTAAGCGCGTTAATTTATTTGATTTGCGGCCGCTTTTCAGTGGCCGCGGTCACGGACGATAAAGATGACATTTGTCCAACGAATATTGTTAAAGTTTTATTTAGCCTACCGCCAACTTGGTCATTTTTATTATTTAGTTTTAATTTTGTTTATGGATATTATTTACTCTATGGGAGCCTAATCTAATTTACCACCGCTTCGCAAATGTTGTGGCTTGAAGAGAAGAAGAGAAGCAAAAAACTCTTCAGCAAACATGCCTAGCTTCTATACTGTGTTTTGTACGAGTATAACGTTTTTATCTTGCCGTACTTGTAAGGAATATATGGAGATATGTTGCAAAAAAAAAAAATACGTTACGTCTTTATATTTATAACTATAATTATTTTCTATCCTTTTATTGCGCTTTTGTCTTATTGAATATGCACTGTTTGCTACAACTCCATTAATTCTTCAAAAGTTATTCTGTAACATAATTCTGTATAAAATCTTTTTAAAAAAAGTACTTAAATATAAAAAATAGAACAACAAATATAAAGAAAAATTTTTTTTAGCTAGACGTGTTGCTGGGGAGTTTCTTGCCGCTTCTTCTCCTTAACAGCAATAACACGTTGCGAAGCGGTGTACATAGACTAGGAAGTAAAATTAAATTTTAACCTATATGTATGACCTTCAAAAAGTGTTCTCCAGTGGAACTTATTTTGAATAAAAACTTTTGAATTTGAATTTAGCTCTAAAATGTTTATATAATATCAAAATGTGTGGAAGGAAAAATAAAAGAAATTATCAGTAAAGTTGGTTTGTGTTCCGTTGCACGCAGAAAGAGCTCACAGTGTCTTGAGGTCTGGCAGTTGGTTTTTGCTGGGTTTGGGTCTTAACAGTTTTGATGATCGGATCTCAAACAGGTGACTTGCCAACCATCTTCTCTATTGAAATTCGGTTGTTTTTTTTATTTCAATAGCCTCACGCATCATTATAGGTATAAAACGATTCTCTTTCGCGAGGATTTGTGGGTTATCGAATCTGATGTAATGGTTGGATTTATCCAGCGTGTGTTCACTGATCGCAGTCTTCGTAGTCCTTGCGTGTTTCATGTCAGCAATGTGTTCTTTTACCCGTGTTTTTATGCTCTTCTTTGTTTGCCCAGCAGACAGGCAGATGGCCAACCCGATAGAAAGCGGTTACCACCGCCCATGCACATTTGCAACACCAAAGGTGCTACAGGCCACTAATGCCCGGAACACAACTTAAGATTGTAGCGGCATACTTTAGAACAGGGGTGGTAGCCATCCAGAGGGCAAATACCCTACCACCTGGCTGGCAACAAAAGAAGTTGTATTCTATCTCCGTTCCTGCACGAATAATAAAGTTATGTTAGTAAAACAGATCTCTTTGTAGGTATTTAAGCGAATTAAACAAAACTGGTCACGGGATTATCATCATAAGGAGACCAGACAACAACACTGAAGTGATACGAGGTAGAGAACTGGAAGCTGTTCTCTTGGACTTCCTAAAACAGGGTATATCCAGTTGGAACGCAACACACGAACGACTGGTAGAAATACAGTTCACCAGGTGAGTAATATAATATTAGTATCTTGTTAGACGTAATACTAGTACCGTGTTAGGCCATTATCCATAAGCATAATGTCCTGTCATATATGACATGGTTATTGTTTCATATTGTTAAGACATTATGTAAAATATATATTTTTTAATCTATATATTTAAAAATCAATTGTTGTTCGTTAGTCTCGCTAGAACTCGAGAACGGCTGGACTGATTTGGCTAATTTTGGTTTTGAATTATTTGTGGAAGTCCAGGGGTATAAATGGTGAGTAAATATGAAAATACTAGGAATATAGGTACAATAAGCGACATCTAGATTTATGCACATATTTTAAACTAATTATAAAATTACATACTATTGAATACAATGTAAAAAATCTTTACTTATTTGTATTGTTTTCTACCCATAGTCCCTCAAGACTATAAGTAGAATACTGAGCCCAGATCACCTTAGAAACTTTTTTATAAATCGGCAGGCAAACACACATATTGTGCATCCCGAAATTAAGCAAGTTACGCTTGTGTTATGGGTAATATACAACGGACTATTCTGGGGCCGATCCCAGACACCCAGACCATAGTAAATAACGGAGAAAATTCGTTTCCGAAATTTACTATACCAGCAATCGAACCCGGAGCCTCTGTGTTGAAGTGGGGTAGGCCGGCAAAGGTTAGCCCGCTCAACCATAGAGGCCTAACTAAACTATTCCTGCCTGTCAAACATTTGATGTTCGTCCCGTCGTTTAGAAATCAATTAAATTTAAAAGTCGTTTGGAAATCAAATTAAATTTAAAAGTGATTCTTTTTTCTTTTTTTTGGTTTTGAATGTCACACTCGTTTGCTGTTCGTCCCGTTGTTCAGAAATCAACGTTTTTTATTTATTGCTTCTGAGGCGGTACGAAGTTTGCCGGGTTGTTGTTAGTTGTAAATAATAATTTCTTAATACTTCAAAAGCTAACAAATTCAAAAGGTTTTATTCAAAATAAGTTCTACTGGAGGACACTTTTTGAAGGTTAAAATTTAATTTTACTTCCTAGTCTATGTACACCGCTTCGCAACGTGTTATTGCTGTTAAGGAGAAGAAGCGGCAAGAAACTCCCCAGCAACATGTCTAGCTAAAATTTCGATATCCAAAACGTGGTATGCTTGTGGCAGATCACTAGCACCCTATTGCACTGTACGTACATAAGCATGCGCATACGCACGCATGTAAAGCAGCCAATAAATGTCCTAAAGCTGGACTCGGGCCCCCCATTATAGAGGAACGGACAGTATACCCGCCGCTTGGCCAAGGCGGCTTGGCAGGTTTGACACATCGGTTATCTCGCAGGTTGCATCACGATGTTTTACTTCGCCGTTGTTTGCACGTGGTAATTGTAACACTATGCACATTAGCTCGAAATACTGCCTAAGGGGTGCATGCGTTCCGGCCAGAATCGAACCCGCGCTCTTTGAGTTTGGGATGCGTTCGCCAGCCATTACGCTACCACGCTAGTATTGGTCTATATCAGTGGTTCCCAAACTTATTTTGTATACCGCCCACTTTCAGACAAATTATTTTTTAGCGCCCCTATTTTTTCACCTACTTAAAAAACACTATGACTACAAATTAAATTAATTAATTATTGAGAGCTACATTAGCGGAGATTAAACATTCATTCTAAACGAGACTTTTACTATAGCCCGCAAGAGTTAACTTGAGACCTAAGCGCAGTAGGCAGTACACAACGGCGCTGAGGTCTCAAGTTAACTCTTATGGGCTACACCTGCCAATGCCCATTTTTTCTGGGTCTCTTATCGCCCCCTTTTAGGCCTGCAGAGCCCACAAGGGGGCGTTATCGCCCACTTTGGGAACCACTGGTCTATATGTTGCCATTACGCTACCACGCTAGTATTGGTCTATGTTGTTAACAAATTTTTTTCGTCTTTACCAGGTACAATCCAAACCCAACAACCACTGAATTCTCAACATGGATTCCAGTAGAAACAAAAAAGACAGGAAATTATATTTATACCTCGAGAATGACAAAGGTTAGTAATATCCGATTTCTTGCTAATTCAAAATCCAGAAAAAAGAAAAGATTTATTTATTTACTAGCTACTGCCTGCGACTTGGTCTGAGTGGAATAGTTACTTTGGGGTAACGCTAACTTCTGTCACACATAATTCTTTGCGAAACTTTAACCGTTTACGCAGCGCACGCAACGGAACGGAAACTCTCAATAGGAAAAAACACCGACTTTGAAACATTTTGCATTCCTGCTCCACTCCTGTTGGTCTTAGCGTGATGATTTATAGCCTATAGCTTTCCTCGATAAATGGGCTATCCAACACTGAAAGATTTTTTCAAATCAGACCAGTAGTTCCTGAGATTAGCGCGTTCAATCAAACAAACAGACAAACAAACTCTTCAGCTTTATATATTAGTACTAGCTGTGCCCGCAACGCTGTTCGCGTGGAATTTGTTTTCAAAGCCCCCCCCCCCCCCCGATTTTAAAACATTTTGCATTGCTGCTCCGCTCCTATTGATCTTAGCGTGATGATATATAGCCTATAGCCTTCCTCGATAAATGGGCTATCCAACACTGAAAGAATTTTTCAAATCAGATCAGTAGTTCCTGAGATTAGCGCGTTTAAACAAACAAACAATCAAACTGTTCAGCTTTATATATTAGTATAAGAAAGGATTAGAAAGTACTTCCTAAGAAATTTTATAACGTTACAAAGAAATGTCTTGAAGGCAAACACGTATACCTATCATGACGATGAATGTTAATAATGCCAGTTGCTAGATTTTGAAACTGCATAGCTGTTACTGAGTCTCATCAATGTAGCGTTAAATTTCGTTTAATTATCAGCCCATAAATGTCCCACAGCTGGGCTCGGGCCTCCCATTATAGGGGAATGGACAGTATACCCGCCACGCTTGTCCAAGGCGGCTTGGCAAGTTCGACACATCGGTTATCTCATTATGTAAGGTTGCATCACGATGATTTCCTTCACCATTATTAGCACGTGATAATTGAAACACTATGCACAACATCATGCAACAAATTTCGTTTACATATTCTTATTTCTTCTTCTTCATTACCTGCGATCATCGAAACCCCTAATCGGGAGACCATTTGTACGTATGTCATACGTCACGACGTTTAGCCAGTATTTCTTGGAACTAATTCTCGTATGAAGCCCTGGCTAAGGTGGCATGAGTAGACATTTGTTCTCCATATACGACGGGATTGCATCTAAAATTGCTGTAACAACATAGGCGACTCGGTTTAGCACTTTTAAAATATATCTAAATTCATTGCAGAGTACAGCATCAACTTATAGTACAGTAAGAACAAAGTTCTTCAAAGTCTACCAGAAAGCTCCAACCAAACCAACCTCAAGAACTAAAGATATAAAACCAGTCACAGAAGCTCAGAAACTACCAATAGATCGCTCAAGTCTCTACGAGCAGTTTAGGAAATGGCAGAAAAATCAACAAGGTGCAACCGAGCCTGTCAATAACAATTTTGGACGAAAAGGCCAACATTACGTACCACCAAACTATGGACAGTTTGCTTCAAATTACGGACAAGCCGTTTCGAACTATGGACAAGGTTCTATAAATTACGGGCGAACTGGTACGGATGGACCATCTCCTGATTACCCAAAAGGTCAAGATTACTGGGCATCAAATTATGGCCAAGGAATACCAAATCGACAACCTCCTTCAAATTATGGCCAGCAAAACGGACCTCAAAATATTGGTCAGTACGGTCCAAATTATGATGAGGGCGTTCCAAATCATGATCAAAGAGTAGCAGCAAATAAACAACATCCTCCGAATTATGGTCAGCAAGATGCAGCTCAAAATTTTGGTGAATACGCTGCAAATTACGGTCAGCTACCTTACAAAGTACCGAGCTATGGACAAGGAATTCCGAACAATAGACCTGGAGTACCTTATTATGGACAAGATATCCAAAATAGACAAGTTACCTTATATTACGGAGCTTCACAAAATGGTGGACAAAGATTTCCGAATTATGGACAAGGGTTTCAGAAAGAAGTAGAAGTTCGGAATTATGATCAAGCTAGTCCAATAGTCCCACAAAGACCTGCAAGTTACGTTCAAGATGCTCAAAATGCATATAAACCCAATCATAGCTCAGTTCAAAATGTTGAAACAAAAGTCGCGACCTACGACCAGGTAACTCTAAATGCCGTTCCAATTCTTAATTATAACCAAATTCCTCAGAATATTAAACAAGAAATTCCCAGTTATACACAAGAAATTCAAAATAATGTTCAAGTATCCCAAAACACTGAGCAGAGAATAGGCAATGTTGGTCAAAGACTTGAAAATGTCGAGAAAGGACCTCGACATATTCAACAAGGAAAACAAAATGTTGTCAAAGATCCTCAACATACAGGACAAGAAAATCCAAATTTTGGAGGAGTATCACAAACTGTTAGACAAATTCCAGCAAATATTGCACAGGGACAAATTATTTCAGTTTTTGATGGACATAATTTAGTTGCACAAAGTGTTAACCCAGGTAGTACAAATAACCACATGATGTAAGAAGAAGTCATGAGGCTATGGAAATCTATTAAGTATTCTTTATATTGTAGGTCTTCTTTATAGTACACTTATACCCATAGACCATGGTCTTTCCAAAACGGGTCATATCCAAGATCCAAGATTGACAGAACCTCACCATGGACCTGCAGATACAAAGGCCACATTGGGAGTAACTGAAGCTTTGAAGATGATTGCAGCTAATACAAGAGGGTTGCAATTTATGAATATAGACAATATGTTGACCAAGAATACTGACGAAGTTCTCAGAAGTCCAGGTACATACATACATACTTAACTTCACGCCAGGTCCCTTGCGGGGTAGGCACGAACAACAGAGCGCCATTCAGGCTTATTCTTAAACACCTCACTTGCTTCTTTGACATTCATAGCTCTTGTCATGCACGCTCGTCTGTTCTTAAGGCTCCTGACATTACCTTCTGCTAGTACACGATCAGTTTGATCATGGAAGGTATGTCGTGGCCTTCCGCGACTTCTGCATTCATCCACTTTTGCATTGTATATCTGTTTAGTCATTCTTTCATCATACATTCTTTCCACAAGTCCAGGTAGATCAATTATAAACTTTGCACAGATGTCTATATTTTTAAATAGCGTATGATAGCCGACAGGGAGACGGCCCACCTGATGGAAAGCGGTTACCATGGCCTATGGACAATTGCAATATCAAAGGTGCCATAAATACGCTGCTGTTTTCTAAGGGAGACTGGAACCTGGGCTACTGATGCCGGAACACAATTAAAAAGAAAAGAAGAAAGAAAATATTGATTTCCAAGTCCAAGGTTGTTATGGCGGCATACTCTAGACCAGGGGTGGTAGCCATCCAGTCGAGCAAATGCCCTACCACCTAGCTGTGGGTTGTTTTGCCGTCTCTTACGACAGGCCGCCCAGCCGCAGAATATTGTATTCTTTCTCCGTTCCTGCACGGATAAAATTCCTTCCTTGCCGCCATTCGCCTATTCCTTCAACACGCCCAGCTATGGGAGAACCAAGGATGGGAGTGAGTGTCATCATCCGAGTTTTACCCCTAACTGGCGTGACATTCAGGAGTAGATCGTCCTAAGCAGATGGGTAATAGAACAGAATCGTCCACGTTCCTTGCAGCAGGATCGGCGGAGAGATTTATACAAACTGAGAAGCTATTGCCCGTTAGAAAAGCAACCCAGCTGCAGCTGCTTCCTGCTGAGCAGAGAAGCACGAAGCAATCACCACCTGGAAGGAAATGAGTCCTAACCAAGACCATGCCGTGGAGGTGAAAGACCAGACAATCTCAAAATGCCAAGCTGCTCAAATGCTCAAAAAATGCCAAGAGATTGCAGCAATTAGGAATAACCCTCCAACCACAGACGAATCCTAACCAGACGCTTGACTCCACGACGCGAACATCTGAAATAGGTATGTTTGTGGAGGGTAAGATGGGATATAGGGAAGAGGAGAGGTAGGACAGTAGTAGGGCACTACTGCCATGGAACTAAGGGAGTAAGAGGGCTCAGGTACCCGGGGCTCGCGTACCTGTACACCCTGGATGGATAAACAACAAGATTAAGGTGGTAAGGATTCCAAAAAATATATTTAATTGAAATGAATTCCAAATCGCTTAAAATAATTTTAGGAACTTACACCCCAAACCTGCTGGTCTATCCCGAAGATCTACTCACCAAGTATACCATGTTTGATTACACCAGACAAAGACCTGGCGAACTAGGGGGACCTGAATCACCAGCTCGCCAGGTCAACGAGCCTACTGGCGAAAAATCTAAGACGAGCGAGGTTTTTGCTGTTGGAGATATCGTTCTTGGAGGTAATACATTTTCTTCATATTCAAATTTAAAAGTTTTTATAAAAACTACAACATTGTTACAATTTGAGCCGCCTGCATATTTGTAAACAAAGCACATTTATTGAACCTCGATGTTTGAGCTAATAACATTGAAGCGCTTTTATGACCGTCTTCTTTTGTTTACTTTGTGTTTAAAATTTGTGATTGTAAAAATAGCCCATCGTGTATTGTAATCTTTATGGTAGTCATTAACCATGTGTGAGTCTTAGAAATTCAGTCTACAGACATATTGTATTTGTACAGTATAAAGCAATGCCCCTCACCCCTGAGGCAGTCAAGCCATAATCGCAAGCGAAGCAAGACGTGTGTATAGGTACATTCGATAATCTATATAGTGACGGAATTTGCGCGTGTTATTGAATCGTGCATTACGTTTGTTTTGGTTGTGTCCAGTTATATTTTTACCTGTGTTATAACACCTGTGTTACACGTATACGTGTTTGTATAGTTCTAATAAATTCTATAGTAATTCCAACGGCATTTTAATTCGAGTCCTGCAACTCGTAACAATATTTATGTATTGATGTAAGTTGCTTATTTGCTAGAAGTTTTTTATCATCTCATTCTAATCTGCCCAATTATTGTTCTAGTAAAAACCACTCCACTCACGACAACTCCCACTGCGTTTATAAAAGAGCTTCACAAAGACATGGAGTTATCAAAGAATGGGTACTACACAACATTTCTGATAAATCTGTTAGAAATGGTTGCCAGTTGTAAAAATAAGACCGCCCTGACCAAATTCTTCTTCTCGGCGGAACCTGTTGTTGACCAGTGAGTATTCATATGTTACGAGTGCGGGACTCGAATTAAAATAGCGTTGGAATTACTATAGAATTTATTAGAACTATACAAACACGAATAACACCGGTACAAATATAACTGGATACAACCAGTATAAACGTAATGCACGATTCTATAACACGCGCAAAGTCCGTCACTATCTAGCTTATCGAATGTACGCACGTCTTGCCTTGGTCGTGGTTATCGCTTGACTGCCCCTCTCCGCATTGGGCCATTGCTTTATAATGCACCGATGCAATATGTCTACCTGCCAAGCGTCGACGCAATTTCCCAGAAGACGTAATCCGCACACCTGCGTAATTATGCCTGCGCACGGCCATAAACAAGTACAATACACAATAGGCTGTCTAAATACAAATTTTAAACACAAAGTAAACAAAAGAAGATAGTCATAAAACCGTTTCGATGTTATCAGCTCAAACGCCGCGGCAGGTAATAAATGTGCTTTGTCTACAGGTATGCAGGTGGCCCAACTTGTAACACATAGTTCTGAAGGCCTTAAGTGGCCGCCTTTGGAAAATCACTTAGTAAAACTGACACGTGTCTACAATTCTTCACATACTAGTATTTCTTTTCTCCTCCATCCTAACAAACAAGATTATCAGGGTTTCTCTTTTTTTTATGTATATTTTTTTCTTTTTATTATTTTTTGTTCTTTTTACGTTTTTTTGTTTCTTCTTTAATTATATTTTTTTTTTATCGGCAGACAAACAAAAATATTGTATATCTCCAAATTAAACAAGTTACGCTTGTGTTATGGGTAATATACAACGGACTACTCTGGACGGCGAAAATACATTTCCGAAATTGACTATACCGGGAATCGAACCCGGAGCCTCTGCGTTGCAGTGAGGTAGGCCGACAACCACAGAGGCCGTCGACTTACGATTTATGATTGATTTAAACTAAATCTTCTTGATATATATACGTAAACTATACATCCGATTTTGATGAAATTTTGTGTGTGTTTGAGTGGGGTCCCCGGATGGTTTGGATTCGCAATTAGAAGCGGTAGGTGGCGCTGAGATCAGATTCTAGAATCCACCTGATCACCTGGACCTATTTTGGTGATTTTCTTTTTGTGTCATGAAACAGTCTCTTAGGAATTCAATAAATAGACGGTGCGAAGTTTGCTGGGTCAGCTAGTATTAAATAAATTACACTACAGAAACAAACAGTTCCGACATTAGTGACCAGGTTGAGAACAGGAGGCTATTTGTAGCACCTTTGGTGTCGCAAATGTCCATAGGCGATGGTAACCGCTTTCCATCAAGTGGACCGTCTGCCTGTCTGCTGAACGCATGCAATAAAAAATAATTACTCGTCTGCCTGTCTGTCTCATATGTTTGTCTTCCAGAATGCTGATGCAAGCAGAGTTCTATCGTTATGGTGAACCATTTTGTAGTAGATTATTAGACCAGGCTAGAGATCTCAATGGTGCACCGATAGATGTCACTCAAAGTAAGTCATTACCATCCCAACGTTATCTCCCGGTTGCGTCTTGAGCGTCAGTCTCGAAGCCCGGGGTTCTCTTTTGTGTATTTTCTTCTCCACTTGGCATGGTCTTCGGAATTCCTAATTATAACCCCATTGGTACACATAGCATTCTTCATCGCGTGAAGAATAGAATAGAACTTTATTCTTCACTACATACACATAAAGTAAACAATTTACAGTAGTCACATTAAACAGTATAAGTGGTTATCGCTTTAGGAGCGATCTCTTCCAGACAACCCAGGCTATGGACTTTAGATTTTGTGAAGTATACTTAATAAAGAAAATAAACGTGTAAGTGTGTGTGTGCAGTTCATAAAACGAAAACTACTGGGCCAAACTATGTTAAATTTTTAGCAATCAAATGGCAACTATTCAAACTAATCTGATTTACGTGATTCTTACGTAAATCAGATCATAAATCTCAGCGTAATCGGTATACATACATAAAAAAATACCAATCAAGTTGAGAACCTCCTCTGTTTTGAAGTAGGTTAAAATTGGGGCACATCTGTCAATTCTAAGGATTACTTCGCTGTGCGTGGGCTGTCCAAGCACTTACCCAATATCTTTGAAATCAGGTCTGGCTGCCATGGGCTATAACTACATGGTGAATAGAAAGAAAGTTGGAGCGGCGGACATAAATACAATCTTCGATTTTTTAGATGGCAACATTAAAGAAAATGAAGGTATAATAATTTAATATTTTTCTTAATAAATTGAAACTCTAAAGTTTTTATTTAAAACTAGCTTCTGCCCGCGACTTCGTCCGCGTGGTGCGGTTTTTTTTAACTATCCACGGGAACTCTTTAATTTTTCGGGATCAAAAGTATCCTATATGTTGACCAGGGATTTATATCCCTGGTCAACATATAGGATACTTTACCACCATACCAAGTTTAATTTAAATCGGTCCAGTCGTCTCGGAGATTAGTCGGTACAAACAGACAAACGGAGAAACAAAAAAATTTAAAAAAAAATCTAAATTAGTTCTATTTCACTTCTTACATCCGCCTGACTCGGTTTTTATCATTTTTTTCATTGTACAGAAATTCGACCTCTACAGTTTTATTATGTATAGACTAGCTGAAAAATGGAGAAAGAAATTAAGTAACTTGTTTTTTAAAAAGGTTTTTAAATACAAGCTTTTGAGATCCTGGATATCATGTAGCGGCAGAGTGCTAGCCAAGACAAGTGAAACGAGCCCAAGCACGACGGGTCTGTCTTGTTTAGTACAGGAGTTCCTATGGCCACCTTCCGACTCCATCATCAGATCACCTCCATGGTACCATATTATTGCACTGTCACGCGATATACATATGCGTGTAAAATATCAGCTCAATCGGAAACCGGGAAGTTGGTCATAACTTGCAAGATTCCACCCGAACTTACATACATACATCCATTGGCTGGGTCGTATGCCTTCACAATAAAAGTGGGATGGGGTTATCGGTTCTCTCATTCATCGCATGAAACATAATCAGCTCAAGAGTAACTGTTTCACGCCAATATTCTGTGTATTCAAAATAATAATTTCACCATGGCTCTATCATCAATGAACAATTGAACAATTTAAATTTCCAGGGAAGGCCCTCTTTGTTATGTTAGAGGAGGTAAAACTCTTCCCAAATATATCGAAGAAGCCCAATGAATTGATGCGAGACTTGCTATCGGCTGCTTTCGAACCGACGAAAAGACTCACGATGACCAATGAGGGAAGGGCGTTCTTTGACACCGTCAACAAGGCAATAGCTGACAGGTCGGGGAATAGAATCTATCCCAGAGCTATAAGGTAATTTAGTAAATGACACATGCATACAAATATTAGTGAGTTTATCCTGCGACTGCGCCGCGGGTTAATATTTGACTTGCATAAAAAATACGTTTTTTTCACTGTTGCGAACTGATATTAATCGCTGTTTTATTACCCCTTTGAATTTAAGTGATCGCGTTAATCCATTTTTCTTGCGCCGCAGTAAGACGTCATAAATCCCTTCTTCTGTTGTTTGAATTGCGTTGCACATTCCTAGAAGCCATTAAACTTAGGAAACTTAGGCCAGCGTGTCTATTTTGCAAATATACAAGATCGATCCGTCGGGACTGAGTAAGTTGAGTTCCAACTGCGATTGAGACGTTACCTAGTGTACTTTCGCTGGCTGTGTACTTTAGCTGCAAAATTACTACGTTCATGTGTTATTTAATTAAATACTATAATTATCATTGCAGTGACATAAATACAACAATCAAAATGAGAAACGCTATAAAAAAACGTTGGTATAGAGAAAAAGGAAGAAATATTGAAACAAGTATGTACTTATATATAACAACTGGGCCTTTTTATTTTAGGATAACTGTCTCTGAAAAAGCTCTAATTTTACATTTTACAGACAAAGAATACACGTTAGAAAAACCACCAAAGAAACTTATATCAAACAAAAGAGATGCTTCTAAAGAAATGTTAAAGCAAGCGAAACGACATTTAAAAAATAAACATCCTGACACATACAAGAAACAATTAAAAGACGCAAGACAACAAATCCGGCAAATTATCACAAAAGAGAAAAATCAAGAAAGAATTTTGAAAAAATTTGGAATTGAAAGGAGAGGGTACAATTACGAAAGATATTTGAAAATGGCTTTGAAAAAAAAGAAGATTGCTCTTAAAGATGTGTATAGCACAACACTGAAAAGAATCCCTAACACATTCAAGAAGGGACAAAGAAGATTTAACGTTGTACTTAAAAGAAGGAAGAAGAATGAGAGTGCAGATAGAAAAAGGAAGACAAAGAAAGAGGCTGATATTTATATCAACGAAAAAGACAAAAAAGAAACACATGTCACTACAAAATATATTGATACAAATTACACTAATAACTTGGATCCACCTCCAATTAAAATACAAAAAACTATATTATTAAATAATAGATCTACAATTAAATCAAAAACCAAATATATCACTTATATATTTGAAAATTTCTTAAAACCAGCAAACATTAAAACAGGCTCAAAAAATAATAAATTTAACTCAACTACAAAATCAAACAAATTTCGAAAACCAATGTCATTGGTAAATGAATTTGTGAGGCGTTTCGCAAGAGAACACAAGAGAAGAGAAGAATCGAGTTATACAGACGAAGAGAGAGATTTGAAAATGAATTTGAAAGAAGCCTTAATACATGGACATAGAAATTTTGATAATTTAAGAAGAAATATTAAAGTTGAAAAAGTGTTGTCTAGTGATGAAGAAATAGTGTTGAAAAATAATATTTATAAAAGTTTCGGTTTTACTCAGCGTGATACTTGATTCTTAAGCCAATATTATACGATTCACTTATCTTTCAATTTTGATGAATCAACCATAGTGAGCCATATAAACTTGAAAGTGAGTCATTGGATGTCATTGATTACCGTCAGGTGATTTCAGTTTAGTGATGAGTGGTACACGTGTGAGACAGTACATTTGTCCCATACAAAATAGATTTAGGGTTGGGTTTACATATATGTCCCCGGATGATTTCCTGGATGATTTTAATGGTTAATGTGTTTAGGAATATATTTAAGACTTATTTATAACAACTGAAATTGGTTTTGAGTGGAAAAAATACATATTCAATTAATTATCGAAGTTTGAAATTCACAACAATGATCTGGTAATTTTGTCGCCGAGACTTTTTTTACGTTTTTTGACGGGATTTATCGAAATAGGAGACTGTATGTATCCGAAAATTTAAATATGTGGAGTTTTAAACAGTTGGTTAGGTTAGGTTTTGTGTAGACCAAAGCGCCAGAACCGACTGGTAACCATTCACTATTAATTTTATATATAAGTGAAAAACAGAAGTGAGGTTAGATTGACAAAAACATTAATAACTCAAGAACTATACATTTCCGCCACATGGGAGTTGCAGAAGGGGTAAGTTTTCCTCCCTCCCCCTCATTATTTATGATTCCGGGGACATATATGTAAACCACACCCTAGATTTATATTGACACCACGTAAAATTTAAATTTATACTACCTACTTCAAAAATTTTGTCCCGCTACTACTCACGCGTCAAACGTAAGGCAGGCAACGTATTCCATTATGTTCGTGAACTATTTGCGCTCTGCGCTCCTGCAACCGCTCTGATGGAGACGGTACGCGCATTTCCATAGAAACACGCATGCTCCACAGTCCTCTTGCGAACATTAAGCGAACATGTCGTCACCATTATGGCTAGTGCAGCACATATTTTATTTCATTATCTTCTCGAATATTATAGAAGCCCTCTTCGCTTTTGGGAATCTATAAAATTCTCCTCCTGGGGATCCCACAGCACAGTATAGTTTCGATACAACCCGATTAAATTTAAACATTTTTCTTCCGACCACTCTATTAACAGAGCGTGGAGCGTGATATACGACACGTGCGCACTAAACGTGGCATTTTGCTCGCGTCCACGAACATACTGAGTTATCTATCTATCTCTTACAATCTCATTTTAAAATCACGGCTTACCCAACTCAACTTTCAATTGTATGTGTATTGACCACACGTTAAGGAATTGGATCACGTAATAACACGAGTGCCTTTCCTTCACACCTTTACAGCTCCTAATAACCTTCTTATCCCATAATTCGCCAATCAAAAACGCCGCGCCACCTAGCGGACGACCAGTATTCGCTGTTTCTTCTCTCCCAGCCACAACACGTTGCGAAACGGCAGTAAGATAGCGTAGGCCGCCGGGATCCTTCCCCTGGGACAGGGGTCGGCAACCTGCGGCTCGCGAGCCACGTGTGGCTCATTGGATGTAGAGCTGCGGCTCTTTAGTTATACATCCAGGGCTTCATAACAAATGGGCATACAGACAAAAGTGCAATTTTACACAATGCATAAAATTGTAAATAAAACAAAACTAGTTGATCGTATGAGGCTGAGATCCGGAATACTCTTCTTCTTAGGTACACTTGCATACTAGTAACACATATTTTTTGTAAAAAAACAAAAAAATGCATTTTTGCGTATACCCCTATATTTTATGAAGCTCTCGATATGTAAAAAAAGACATGGCTTTCATTGAGTTTGTTTGTCATTGAAGGACAAGTTGGGCTTTATATTACCAACCAGCCCGTTCTTAATTAGTTCATCGTGTCGCCCTATGGTGGGCATCGTTAGATTCATCCCTTCATGGCAACAGTCCAGCCGAGGTAAAACTCCCTAGGGAGCTCCCTCGACCAAGTTGGCACTCGTCCCAAGTACCCCGGTAAAGTTGTAAGGTCTTCGGACCAAATAAAGTCAAGTCCAATAAAAAAAAACTTGAGAGGTGTCAAAGGACACCCGGATGGAACGAAGTTCCTTTCGATTATTTACAAAAAACCTGTATACACTCAACAAAAATAATCGTCGCGACACCACACTGTTCAATGCGAAGTGTAATAGTAAATGAGTAAGTTTGAATCCTATTTACTTCAATATAAGAAACAATTTAAAAATCGAATCACATCCTGCAATTCGACTCTTGAAACAAATTTAACTTTAAACCAGATTCGCGATATTGCTCCTTATTTTAATGACATTAAGACTCTATATGTCCGCAAATGCTATCTGTACGTCAGCAACCCATGACATTTAAAAATAATGTACTCCAAATTAAACTCTAACTGCGTGGGCATAAACTGCATTTTATCTTGGCAAGTTAAAAAGTGTCGGTGACAACTTTTTCGTAAGAATTTTTTCCGTCTAGCCCCCATTCGTACCGCGCGATAAGGAACTACGTTCCAAAAAAACGTATGCGTCTCGGGACGCCCGACAGAAGTGATAACTTGCGAGTGAGAAAGGGAAGCCAGACAAACTGGCACCGTAACGCGTTACGTAACGAAGCGGTTTACCCTCCCATAAAAAGTTATCACTCCAAAAATGAGAAAAATACTCGTCAGTACTCTACAGATGTTTCGTGGTTTACTTCCTTGCACATCACCCGACATCCCCAGCCACGTGCCACCACCTCATCATCCAAAACCCCAAAGCTTCAGGAACTGATTAATAAAATAAAACAAAATAGAACTTTCCATATATTTTAATTATTTTTAATTTCACAATTAATAAAGTTACTTAAGTAATTTGTTTCATGTAAAATAAAACGATAAAATTTTCGCTTAAGAGAGTATTACATCCTTTTTGGTATAATTGTCTACATTTTTTTTCAAAAAAATTGGACCTATAAGTTTTTTAAATTGCAGATACCATGGCAAAATTACATTAGAGACTCGACACGACCACGTTCACCAAAGTCCAATTATATTTGTTAATTACAAAACATAAATTAGACCTAGTTATGCAAAATGAACCCAACCCACATACTGACCCAGTTATGAGAAAAAGCCGTTTTTATTAAAATTTTGCAAAAATAATATTAAGAATATTGTATATTCTAATATACAATATTCTATTTTTTTCCCAAAATATAGACACATTATTTGTATGTAAAATGTTAATAAAAACGGCTTTTTCTCAAAACTGTCAGTATGTGGGTTGGTTCCATTTTGCATACGTAGGACCAATTATAGAAAACTAGCGGCCCCGGCAGGGGTTGTCCTGCTATGAAAAAATAAAATCTAGGACCCAATCCCAGCGCCGCCTACCGGTTCCAATTGTGGATTTAAACCATGCGGGGACCCACACAAAAACAAAATTACCAAAATCGCTCCAGGTGGTTAGGTGGATTCTAGAACTCGATCTCAGCGCCACCGACCGGTTCCAACGGGATAAAAAGTATCCTATGTCCGTCTCCTGGTTCTAAGCTACCTCCCCACCAATTTTTAACCAAATCGGTACAGCCGTTCTTGAGTTATAAATAGTGTAACTAACACGACTTTCTTTTATATGTATAGACTTGATCAACTATAATAAATGAAAATAATTTAATGAACAGGTTTCAAATGACAATTAAATTAAAAAGACTTATTTAATTGAGCGATTTTTTTTAATTCTCTCTATTATTTGACATCTCAATCGCGAATTCAAATGAAGTGAAGCATTTCTTACAAACTTGTGTGCGTAAACTTACGCAGTATACACGTGGTTTGCAGCTGTGTGCGTGATAGCAATGTATCCACTGGAAACCATTAACCAGCCATTCCACCTTTATTCTTGCCAATTCGATTACTTAATACTGAATTCTAGTAAGTGTTTGCGCCTATGAAAAATTACATCCCAAATGCGTGAGAATAGCGTTTATTGCTCTGCACATTATGTCAGGGGCTGTGCACCTCGTCATTAAATATTGGTTGGCCGCCATGGAGGATAGAGGTAAGGAGAACCATCTCAGTATATTAAAGTCTCCACTGAAGGGCAGCAAATTAAGATGGCGCCATAATAGCAAGTGGAAAGTATTTAAAAATAGCGCCACAAATAATTAGAGTAGGATACTAGATTAAAGAAGGAAAGAAAGACTTCCTCTTTGTCTGTCTCCTCATGGTGGAATTGTCAGATAATTTAGTTATCTTAATTAGTGAAATAGGCTTCAAAAATCCAATTGGTCAAAAATTTATATACATACTACATCTCAATACGAGAAAGTCTCAATACTTTTCCAAATTATAATTTTCAAATTTTTCAATCCAGCACACTTCACTTCGTTTATAACTGCTAAATTCATATAATTTCCTTTTCCTACACTAGAGCTATTTTGAGGAGTTTTCGAACCATAATTTGCTGTTTACAGGTGGGCACTTTTTCAACTGATCTCCCATACTAGATGCTCCTCCGTAACATAAGGATATTTTTGGGGTAAAAATTATTAAGCTGCTTTGACATAATAATGGCCGAGATAGACGTACAAAAGTATACAATATGTGCCTGGCCTGGTCAATTTCTGCCTTTACTACACTTTGATTGTGTGTTCTTTATTAATGTTGTGTATATTGCACTTCACTTTACTTTATCTTGATAGTTTTACGTCCTTTGGAATTTTCTTACAAGGTTGTCGAGGAGTTGTACAATAATAATACTTATATCATAAAAAATAAAATTTATTCAATAATTATAATAAGGAGGCGGTTCTCCTGAGCACGGCACGCATTTTAAAAAGGTTCCTGTCTCTGGAGGCCTAACCACCGGCAGCCTGGACCTTAGGCCCCGCTGCCGGCGGATGTCATCTTTTTTAATATGTATTTTTACAAATGTGTATTTAAAAAAGTATAAAAAAGAATCAATAAATATACATGTGAAATAATAATATTTTATGACGACTTGAACAGCGCCTGACATAATGTGTGGAGCAATAAATGATATTCTCACGCATTTGAGATGTAATTTTTTGTAGGCGTCAACAAGGCGGACCAACCTCGGTCTACTTGTTTTATTCGTTTTAAATTATAATATTTTATTTAGTAAATATATAAATTAATTGGTAAACAAACACATTTTATAACCACAAGCTAAGCAAGTTACGCTTGTATTATGGACAATATATAACGGACCACTATCGGGCCTGTCCCGGACACCCAATTATAATAAATAACTGAAAATTCGTTTTCCGAAATTTACCAGGCCAGGAATCGAAAACGGGACCTGAAGTATTGTAAACTAGGCAGGCCAATATGTCACTATACAATTAGATGACTTGGCTCTACAGTACTATACTGTCCTTGGTACTATACTGTACTGTACTTGGCACTTGATATGTACCATGTCGAGTGCCAAGTACCGTACATGTCATGTATAGATAGCAGTCGAACCACAGTTTCTATTAGTTCATGAACGACACAAGGTTCGCTGATGGCCGCTTCCTATATCTTACCGACGGTTATTTGCCCTACTATCAGTTAAAATTTGACATAAGCTCCATATAACTATTTTACTGACCTATGTCATCTCTATTTACTTCGACGTCTACGATTGTAATCAATAACTACTTAAGAAATTTCCTTGAAACACAAAGGATATTTTTATTTAAGTAAGGGTTGCTTAGTGATTAAGGCCAACTTCTACGATTCTAATGACGGATTCATATCAGATTAGTAACATTTAGGTATTTTTATTACCTAACATGGATATTATTTTGATGACCACGTATTAACGGCAAAGGAAGACATAGGGAGGATACCTATACATCGAAGTGACCGATGTGTGAAACCTACTAACCCAACTTTACCCATATTATATTAATAACTATAATATAAATAACTTGCTCATAATTAATATATTTGCCAACCGACTTCACAAAAAGAAGCGGTTCTAAATTAGTCTTGTGTATATATCTACCTATATATTTTGATTAATACTAATATTAGGCGATTAACACAAATTTGCGCGGTTGTTTATTACTATTAAATTAAAACAGGTCTAAAATGACCTTTAAATTACTAGAGAATATGCATCCAAATCCGACACATACATTTTTCATTATAAGAGGACAATATACCATTATTGGCACCCAGTACGAATCTTGGCACCCCAGTACAAATCTTGGCACCCTATTATTTTATTCAAAATTATCATAGATAATATGTATAATATAATAATATTGTATGGGTACAAATTAAAACAGTATTAAGATTCTTTAATATATTCAAATAGATTGATTTGGTGCCAAACATGAGATGGAGTGCCAACAATGGTTCATAGTTTATTTATTTATTTTCCAAAATTGACGAAGTTGTTCTCAAGGTATGTATGGAAATATTTGAGTAATCCTTCCGATAGCTCTGCAAAAGAAAATACAAACGCATTAATTAGGAACTTATATTAGGCTTATAATTATATTACTTACATATATATGCATACATGTTACTTACATATATACATATTGCCTATTGTTTGCCCGAAAAATATAAGCAACAATACTCATATGCCATAATATTACTTGCCCGATTGTTTGTTTACCATAAAAGTTATGTGACATACTCCCGTTTGCCCCTACATTAGATTCCATAATGACACGAGTGCCATCCATACGCATTGTTATACATTTTATTGATTGCAATAATATTGTGGCGAATGATGGTAGAACCATCTAGTTAGTTTTACAACTTTTAGAAACAACCAGAACAATGTAGAAGTAAAAGACAAGGACGGATATATTTAGAAAGAGATAGACGATAACCAAAAGAAAGAGATAGATAGATGGGTTCTAGAAAATTCTTCCGGAAGGCGCGCCTACCGGGCAGTTTAAAGTTGAGTTTAGTATAAGACGGTGAAACGACAAGTGCGATACTAAAGGGTTATCAGAGAAGGTTAATAGAGGACAGAGACGGATTAAGTGGTGAATTTAGTGACAAGTTTGGTGGACAGATACGCGAAGGAGGTGTGCAGCGTAGTTCGAAGGAGGAACCAGAAGCGAGCTACACGCGATAATATTGGAGGTGGTCTACGGTAATATCGGCGACGGTATTGAGGGTGTGACAACTTATCGTCGTCAACTTAACTGTGCATCGTTGGTCGTGCGTATAGGGGCAACCCTGCAGAGAGGTACTACGTGCGGCTGTGCAAGTCAATAAAAGCTTTTAAATTAAAAACTGGTGTTTTCTTCCAATCCATAAGTGCGTACCCCGGCTCGTACGTAACAATATTATTTAACAGAATATTTCAACGCCATACTAAATTAATTTCACCGTAGAAAGTTAACCTAAAAACGATTGGCTTTCTAGCACTTTGCCGGCCGCTACGGCAGCACGCTTGCTTCGCTCGCTCGGCTCGTGCGTTGTTTTTCATGTTCTAACCTAACTTAACCAAACCTAAACCTATTGGTCGTTTAGTTTAAACCGATTTTATGATTTGTTTCTAGAAGCAATTTCCATGGCAAAATTGACTTTATGGGAAACAAAATTTCTAACACGTGACTAATATAGTAAACAATAAGTATGATATATAAAATTATGAGAAACAATATTATGTCTGTTGACCAGTATAGCACATGAAATTATGGTAAGTGGGTGTATCGGAATTATGTTTTATATATACCAACTAGGAATATGGCCGCGACTTGATCCACCCTTGGTTTCATTCCCGCGGGTTACCCGAGAAAAATCACACGTTATTATTACATAAAATTTGCTATCGATCAGTGAATAAATCATATTGGAAGTCGATTTTTTAATCTGGTCATTTAAAATAATTTCCAGGAAAAATCCCGCGGGTTTCCCGTGATGAAAACTAGTGTAGAGTTTAAGTCTAGGCATTTGCTGTAGATTGTCGAAATCGGCCCAAAAAGTAGTCTTAGGTGAATTCCGAACAAACAGACAAACCAACGAACAAACAAGAAATCTTAAAAAAAATACATTGTTTTCTCCATCGTTCATATAGTGTATCTCAGTTGTTTTTTTTAAAAAGCTTCAATGGAATTTTATAAGATTAAAGTGTCACTGTGTTGATTACAAAATACATTTAAACAAAAGCTATTGTTAATATGATGATGATGTTTTAGAAATGATGCCTCAAAATGGCTGAACTGATCTTAATGAAAATTTTGAGGGATTGCAAACAGGAGAATTATTAGCCAAAAGGTCTTTGTTACAATACCATAAAACATTTAAAAAGCTATTTATCGATTTTACAAGGTACAAAAGCAATCTCCTGGTAATTTTTTGCACCAAAATTTACACTTTACGTATGTCCGAGCCATTAATAACAACATAGTCAGTATTTTAATAGCGCTGTCAGAGTCATAAATGATCCAGGGTCGGCACATTAATGGCCTTGTCAGAGCCATTAACACCCCAGAGTTGGTACAATAATGGTCCTCTCAGAGCCATTAACGGCCCCAAAGTCTGTACATTAATGGTCCTGTTAGAGCCATTAAAACAACAGATTCGGTACATTGATGCTGACCCCAGACTCGACACCTTAATAGCCCTGTCAGTGCCATTAATGGCCTAGATTCGACACATTAATGTTCCTATCAGTGCCATTAATAGCCCCAGACTCGACACATTGATGGCCCTGTCAGTGCCATTAATGGCTCAGATTCGACACATTAATGACCCAGAGTCGGTATATTAATGCTCTGTCAGGCTCATTAATAAGCACAGAGTCAGTACATTCCTGGCCATGTCAGAGTCATTAATGGCCCGAGAGTCAGTACATTCCTGGCCCTGTCAGAGTCATTAATGGCCCGAGAGTCAGTACATTCCTGGCCCTGTCAGAGTCATTAATGGCCCGAGAGTCAGTACATTCGTGGCCCTGTCAGAGTCATTAATGGCCCGAGAGTCAGTACATTCGTGGCCCTGTCAGAGTCATTAATGGGCCGAGAGTCAGTACGTAAATGTCTCACCTGGTGCCAAGTCCGGCCGTGAACAGCAACCTCCGGCCCCGTACTAGATACTCCGGACATCTGACGAACCGGAACAACACGGACGCCGACTCTCCGGCACGAAGCAGGCTGTTGTGGGACATAATGCCCTGGAGAGGAGATATAACCGTATCACACCAAACCGAATCCGGTTATGGCGTCCTATAATAACGTCAATGCCAGACATCATTCGGAGATGCTCCGGTCTGGGTGTGAGGGACGGCTTCACATTTATTTGCAGTTATTCTGCCTCGAAAAAAATGAAAATTTAAACGCGACCCCAGCGCCACCTATCGGTTCCAGTTGTGAATGATGTTGGTGAAACTCGAGTATCGTTCGTAATTAGTTGCGAGTCGCGAGACTCGAATTAAAATTCCGCTAGAATTCCTATAGGGTTTATTAGAACTATACAAACACGCATAACACAGGTACAAATATAACCGAACACAAAAAGTCCAAACGCAATGCAGAAGGTCGTAATTCAATAGAACGCGCAAAGTCCGTCACTAACTAGTTAACCGAATATACACAAGTCTTGCTTCGCTTTTCGTTCTCGCTTAACTGCCCCTCTCTCAATAGGGGCATTGATTTATACTGTACAAATACAATATGTCTGCTCGACCGCGAGGACCGAATTTCCCAAAATCACACCTGGCTAATGACTACCATAAAAGATCACAATACACAATAGGCTGTTTTACTAATCACAAATTTGAAACACAAAGTAAACAAATGAAGTCCAAACGCCGAAAAGGTAACAAAATGTGTTTCTACAGGTATGCAGGTGTGAATTTATCTTTTTCGGCGTCTAGGTCGCAATAGTAACATACCTCGATAATGGCGGTCTGCCTGACGTTGGCGACGTGCACCGTGCACTGGAAGCCCGGGTAAATGGCCGTCGCGTGTCGCAACACGTGCACAGTCGCCTGAGTACCAAAGTTGACAGATAGATAACACTTTAAAATATACAATTTCAAAAATGCACAATTACAATATTGTCATGGTGGAAACAATAGGCGGTGTAACGGTCCCGTTTGATCAATTATTCATGTTAAATTTTTTGCTTGAAACTAGTAATTTTATCGTTATTTCGAGCCTTATAGCGACATCTGTTATTTGGCGATAATGTTTTTAGTAATAGTGCAATCGTCATTAATTTGATTGAACCAGTATATTGGTATCTTGACAATAAGAATATAGTTTGGTTTAGACGTGTTTGGATAGATGGCGTTGGTTCGCTTTGGAATAATATTTTTGTATGTCTGTCTATAGCCAGTCCTTTTTTTGAAACACTGGTTGAATATTAAAAGTAAATTCTGTTAGATTTTTGTGCGTAGAATTTGGATATTTTTGAATTGAGAACAATCCGAGGCTTGTTGGAAAGGGCTGCTGAGGAAGCGAGACAGTCGGGTCGACGTCGTTAACGTGTCCGCTTTGGTCAGCGGAAGTCCGTGAAAATAAAAGAATTTTAATAAATTCTAGTGTGTTAAGATAGAAGAGTTGGAGATGAGAAACTTGGATGCAGTGATTTAAAATGATTTATTGCCCGCTCGCGTAAAAATATATTAAACCGAAAATAATGATTTAAAGGTCTAAAGGTTTCCTCTAAAGAGTGCTAGCCTTCAGAGTTTGAAACCTCGCGTGTGCAGTGTCGTGAAGTGATAAATGTGAGTGTAGTGTGAAATTATTGAAGATGGTGCTGGGAGCTGAGATTTGAATTCCCGCGCTTGAGGCGGCGTGTTTCGTCGGCAGTCCTGTTTGTTCCTGTTGTCTTCGAAAGCTAAGTGGAATTTACTTTAATTAACTTGCAATGTACATTTTAGTAATTTATAAAAATTACTAAGAAATTATTTACGAAATTTTAAAACAATTCATAAACTTTTTCTCTAAGGCAAATATTTCAATTCTGTGGAAGCCGCCATGTTGGTTGATTCTTAATTGTCAGTCTGAAGTGTGGTTATATTTAAAAATTGTTAAAGATGTTTTGATGTATTATATTGCAAGTTAATACTATTAATATATGGATGGCTTTCTATTTTTATGATAATAAACATTTAACACAGGTATGTGAAATATTGAAACTTATAATCACAAGGTTCCCAGACCTTGGTAGGTTACTTTGCTCGTTGGATTGATACTACAATATGGCTTTCAATGTTTAGGATATTAAACATTTAACATAAGTATGTGAAATGTTGAGACTTATAATCACAAGGTTCCCAGATCTTGGTAGGTTACTTTACCTGTTGGATTGATGCTATAATATGGCCTTGAATATGATTAGATCTTTGCTATGCGAATGTGTATTTTAATACTTTTATTTCAGCTAATAAATCTCTTTCTTTCAGATGGTTAGTTGGATTTTGTCTTTGTGTGTCTGTTCTTTAATATTCTTATTTAATTTTTGCTTGCAAATATTAACTTGAAAACCATCCATAGGTTAATTTATTTTCTATCTGTATAAATTTTGTGTTGTTCTTATAATAATTGATACAGCCGTTTTCTAGTGTGAACTAATAACTTATTAATATTTAACCAAAATCTTTATTTTCGAATAAGTACTTATACCTCAGAGCTGAGAGTTCTAAAACCATTTAAACTAATCTAAACCTATACATAAATCTATGAATATAGACATTATATCATTATAAATTAACTACTAGAACTTGATAGTGAAATACATGAAGAATTATAACCTTAGCGGAGATAAAAAAATAGTTTTCTTTTACACGAATCAATCCTTCTAGGATTGTAAAAATAGTATTAAATGTTCAATATTTATGTGTATGTATATATATATATATTTATCTGGATATTTATATGTTAACATGTCTGTTTGTTTGAAAGGTAAATAGTTTGAGATTAGACTGTTTACATAGGATGAGCTTTATAAGAACTCTATTCAATTATTTGTCTTATGTATTCATATAAATTTTACACATAGTAAGAAATAACTTATATACACACACTTCTAATCAAATGTGAGGTGACAGAGGTGTAAGAATTCCAATTTCAATCAATGAATTTTAGAACAACTGTTTAAGTATTTACATATATTTATGTATGTATTTGATAATTATTGTTTTCTTATTAATGTATTTCAACGTTGTCTAATTACATAAAAGATATTAGACTTGTTAGGTGGTTGTTACCTTTTATTAAAGATTTTAAACTTATAAACATTTAATTTAATTAACTGAATTTCATAATTTATTTTGAACTTTTAATAGTCCAATGGACTTTGCTGAGTTGATTTAATGCAACTTGTTTTCTATTTTTGATTACTTTATTATACTTTCTTCATTGATATTCATAACAGATCTTCATGTTATATCTTGAATGTATATAAAGGTTTTTAGTGAGTTTTGAACAATTAAGGATTTCATCAGACACTCTTTTAACTAAGATGTGGTTTAAAGGACTGATTAAATAATATTCACTTAATAAAATTTCTGAATTTCAACTGTGACTGACGCGCTATATTTTAAAAAAATTGAATTTCTAATTTTTTGTGGATAACATGTCAGTTTAACTGGAGTTATTATTTTACCAATGCAACTTATAGGGTCTATTCATTGGGGTTTCAATTTGTTTATGATCGTTTAAATATTATATATTAAATTTATTAATACAAGTTTATTTGTAGCGGAAGTGGATTATGATTTCATTATAATTTTCTATTAGAGCCATTATTTGTAGGTTTAGTGTAGAAGCTTGTGGGACCTTAAGGAGCAGTTGTATTTCAGGAGCTGGAACAATAAACTTTATTTCTTTTAGGGTGAATTATGGATTCTTTTGTCAAATCTTATAAATGGAGACTTAAGGGAACTGTAAGCTGAATAATTGAATTCTAGGGTGGTTTGCTGCAACACTTTAGTGATTTTATGAGTAGAAAGGGGGTGTGTTTGTTTAAGTTTGTTCGATATCTAACTAGATTGATAATTATTTGAGTTTCAGCTGGAGTCTGGAGTATATTAGTTCATATTTGAAGTTTGCTTTTGGGGTTTTACTATATCTTTTATTTAAGTATTTATGTATTTATCCTATGGAATTACATGATAACATTACACTATACAACAATCATGCACTCTATATGGGAGGGCTAATTGACTTTAGAAAAATTAAAGTTTATTTAATTTTATAGGTTTTTAATATTTTAAATACTTTCTTGTTGAGAGAGTCTACTTTGGCACTTGGCTTTGTTTGGTGCAAAAGAGTTGTTGATTACAATTTAATTTTTTATTAGAGGTTTCTTTTGATTAGTTATATTTTCTTAAACTAGCAGTTCTACTGTTATCAAGTGTGTATAAAATAGACATTTAAATATGATTACAAAATGAAGTGACGAGATGTTGTTGATTACAATTTAAATTTTATTAAAGGTTTCTGTTGATTAATTACACTTTCTTAAACAAACAGCTCTACTGTTACCAAATGTGTATAAAATAGGCATTTAAATATTATTACAAAATGAAGTGATGAGGGTGAAAGCACATATTGAAGGTTTCTATGAAGATTCAGATTAGGACCGGGTTTTATGAGCTCTGCAACCTTGGACTAATGGATTCACGACCCATTCGTTTATTGTGGCAACGTTCCCTTGGATAATTTCGTCAATTATCAAGGATTATCGCGCGTACAGCTTTTAAGCAAATTTAGTTTGTTTTTATAATATGTGTATTCACGAGACTAAAAATGGTTTCACATATTAAGATTAACTGAATTGGTAACTGAAGGTCTGGAGCCAGTTAAGCCGCGGATCAGCCTAGAGGCGCGTGGGCACTTGCTTTTAGGGATAAGCTACCGTGTTGTAGGAGGATCAATCGTATCAAAATTTGTTTTCTTTTACGATATGTGACTTCATGAGAGTCTTAGATGTAGTTAGGCCAAGTGGACTTGACTGAATTAGAAAGGATGATTAAAGATATCTACATTTGAGCACTGTTACCAATGAAGACATCTTTGATGCAGAGTATCACCATTTTATGCTAAATATAACTCTAAACTTTACTTTTACGGTGCTATGCTCTCATCTTCTGGGTGCTAGGGTCATTAGACGGATGTAAGGATTTGCCAAATTCACTTTAACTTTCAATTTCATTTTAACCTTCACGGCGAACCTGAAACCTGTCTTTGACAAGGGAATCTCAATAAAAAACTTACTTTTACGGGGCTATACTCTCATCTCTTGGGCGCTAGGGTCGTTAGACAGATGTAAGGTTTCGCTAATTTACTTTAATTTAACCTTCATTTTAACCTTCACGGTGAACCTGAAACCTGTCTTCGACAAGGGAATCTATTATATGAGTGAAGTTGTCTCTCGCCAAACTTTAATTTAAAATTTACTTATAATTCATAGAGAGACATTCTGAAACTCTTACTCTGACAATTTAGGGATGGGAATTTTATGAGATGTAGAGAGTATCACTATTTAAACTTCAATTAACTCTTATTACTGCATCAGGGGAGGTCTTTGAGGTGACGTTCCTCATAATGACAATTTTATATGATATTTTGGAAAGGTGACTTTAAGATGAAATGTTCACTTAAGTCTTTTGGCTTTTCCAACTCATTTTACACACAAGGCACTCCAAATGAGTTTCTTTTAAATGGATAGATCGTACTGCTGTGAGTTTCTTGTCGGCTCTTCTTACCAGCAATAGTACGTTGTGAACCGACGCTAGTTTTAGATAATGTTTATAATTGATTCAATAAGTATTAATTAAAAAATTGGAGGTTCTTCGTTTATCTCGATATGAGCTCTTTTACTGACAGCTAACGCGGTGGCATAATAATAATAAGAGAGGTGGTTAGGTGGGGTGCCTACACAAAATTATATAATTTGTTATGAATCTACATTAAAATATCTTTTGGCAAAATAAAGGCACGGGCGTACTCAGGCGATGAGCTTATGTCATGAGTAATACATTTATCATAATTCATAAAATGCATAGCATTTTACACTTACAACATATTACTACAATATTATATATATATATTTTACATCAACCTCTGAGAGTCTTCCTGTCATCTGTTCAACACTCTTATATAACCTACCTTGTGAACATAGGGTTAACGGTATTACGACGAGGGTTCCTGCTACTAGATGATTACGATTTATGGCCAATATTACAAGATTTATTCTATGAATAAATTTTATTAATTTCTACTTTATAAATATTTTATTTCTCACTCTATGCTTCGGCTTGAGTATGTCATCCCATAGTCACTAGACTCAAAAAGGGGGTTCGTTACAATTTGGTGTCGCGATCCCAGGATTTCAGGACCTGGTCTTCTGGGCGTGATGTAGAGTGATTCTAGGACAGTAGAATCGAATCCTGGAACGTTACGATTCGCTGCGTGTTCCCAAGATTCCAGCATGATGTGTCTTATTTAGTACATTTCGTTCAGGTTCGAAGGGAGCAATTGGGGTTTGCATCCAAGGTGTCTGGTTTGATGATGGTGAACAAGTCCTGCTGTTTTGGGCTGAGTTATCTTATTCTTGTGTATCTGAAAGATACACAATTTGTTGCTTGTGAGGCGGAGCAAGGTTTCAAAGGTTATAGAGGGGCTGTAGTTTATTTCGGGGATGACAGGGGGTGATCGGTGGTTGGTGTAATAATTAACAGTCTGATTTTATAGGTAAATGATTTTGAGATTGTGAAAGAAAATTTTAACTTTCATGTTCAGATTAGTCCACAGGTTTACCGTTGGGGGGCGCCACTGTGGTGTTGCGAATTTCAATTATGTGTCTAATTTAGTTTGTCAGTTTTCCGTTACGGGGCGCCACAGGGACGATTCAGTTTAAAATATTTAACTTAAATTAGTTCAATTTCTTGCCGTCAGGGAGCGCTGCAGTGAATTCCGAATTAGTTCGTCATCTTGCCGTTAGGGAACGCTGCGGTGGTTTTGGAAATTTAAATTTCGTATTAATACGTCATCTTGCCGTTGGAGGGCGCCATGGTGATGTTGGTATTTTTTTTTGTACTTGCGTTCAAATTAGTTTGTCACCTTGTCACTATGGGCGCTGCAGTGACTTTGAATTTCAACTCTAGCGTTGCAATTAGTTTATCCTTTTGTCACTACGGGTGTTGCAAGTGACTTCGAAAATTTTATTTTTCACATTCGGATTAGTTCAACACTTTACCGATGGGGGCGCCACAATAACTTTGTTGATATTCTTGGTCTTGTTGATTATTTATATAGCGAGACATATTTAATTTTATGGGGTGCATATTTTCAATTAAATGAAATATTAATCATTAATATTTTTTTTGAAACTTTATTGAGGACTTTATTAAATTTTATTTTCATAATAGAGTTGAGGAAGTTAATTGATTGTTAGTCAGCCTTGTGTTATAGATGGGAGTTAGGTTAATAATTATCTACTATGCTGAAGTCAGATGTTGTTATGAGGCACGAACTTAGAAATAAAATTTAATATTTTAATTATTTAAATTATATTATATACATAATTTATATAGTTTATGATTACTTATAGCTTGCTAGCGCTGTGTAATTATTTGAATGAAATAATTGAAAAATGGAATTCTAATATTTCAGGATGAACCAAGAGATGTAACAGTGCTAGTTCACTGCTAATTATAATAAATCAAGAGATATTATATAATTGCTACAAAAGCAAAAGAGCAGAAGCGCTCTCATATAAGCAAAGGAGCTATTCTATTAATATTAATTGAAGATTAGTGCATATCATTTGATGCTGAAGAGTTATTAATATCTTGCTGCCATTATATTTGGAGAATAAATATTGAATAATTTGCAGAAGTTTATTAAGTAAAGAAAAAATGCCAAAGGAAGTTCAGAAACCTGGAATGACTACAAGAAGAGAAAAGAGGAGTGCTGCGAGGGGTGCGGAGAGTACCAGGCCTATGACTACTACTCAAGGAGAAAACCCGAGATTTTTAAGGATTATGAAGAGGATGTTGGATCAGACATTGAACCCTTTGCTTACAAGGATTAATCAATTAGAAAACAGTTTGACATCAAATAATGGGGAGGCCGGTTCGCAGAGGCCTGTGGCCTTGAGATTAGATCAAATGGATAGTGATATGACATTGGCTTCTGGGAGAGTCAACTCTCGGGGAGTTGTGGAGAATTTTGAGCCTGTGGCTGGCGGATCAACGGGGTTTAGACCAGTTGAGACCAACATTACACAATCAAATACTATGAAGACATGCTGTTCACAAACAGATACTGTTGAAAGACATATGCCAATGGCGTATTATCCTACTATGCCAATTAATAATTTGGAGAAGCCGAAATTTCCATCACAAAAACAACATCCAGTTACCTTCATAGAAGATTTATGTGCCTATTTGAAGAGAATGCCAGCGGGATTTAACAATGAGATTGATCTCATTATAGAATGTTTGGATGGTGGTTCCAGGAGTTGGGCTCGTGTATACCGAGAACGCTGGACCAATTTTGAGGATTTTAAACGAGATTTCCTAGAAACATACTGGGGTGAAGCTGAGCAAGGAGAGCTTCGTAAGAAAATAGTGCATGGCACATGGAATCGATCTGGAACTAGTATGCTGAATTATTTTATTACTTTATGTGGACAAGCGAAGATGCTCACTTACCCGATCCAAGAGACACAACTCATAAATGATATCATACATCATTTCCCTAAAGATGTACAATATGCATGGACCACGAGTCAGAACAAAACTATTATTGAAGCGTCGGAATTCCTAAGGAAGCTAGATAATGTTAACAGGGGTGAAGTGCTGAATACTACACTGCGGATACCTTCATCATCACATGAACAAAATAATAACAGTAATAACAAGGCGAAGACCAGTTGGCAATTCAAGAAACAAGCTTTGAAGCCAGTTCAAGTACCTCCAGTGGACAGTGCTAATGTTAATATCATAGAAGACTTAACTATACCTCATGAAGATTATGACTATAATTTAAACTAAGTGATGTTGGTGGGAGTGTGCCCGACCCATCAACTATAGGAGGGACTGATAAGTTGTTAATAGGGTTAAGAATTATGATGTCGAATGGGTGGAAACCTGGTCAGTCTTTAGGCAATTGTAATGCTGGTATACTTACACCTATTATAGCCAAGGGTCAGTCCTCATTAGATAAGTCAGGGCTAGGTTATATTAATGAAGCTTTGGGGGGAACATTTACTAATATTTTAAAATTACATTTGCAGGATGTAAATTCTAATTCAGTTATAACAAGCGGGTATGTATCTTCCTTGTTTGAGGAAGAAGATGCTTATTTACCAGATAAATTTGAGCTAGTGAAATCTATAATTACTGTTAAAATCTTTGGGAAGGAAGTGAATTGTTTGGTAGACACGGGAAGTGACATTACATGTATTTCCAGCACCTTTTGGGAGTTAATATCGAAAGAATGTAGTAAAATTGATTTATTGCCCATCAGGCCAATCCAAATTAGGGGTCCAGTAGGTCAGAAAAGTACTAAGATTCAACAAATGGTATTGTTACCAGTTCACTTGGGAGATAGCATTATTGATATTAGCTTTTTAATTGTACCAAATTTATTGCAATCTGTGATTCTAGGCTTTGATTGGTTATCATTGGTTCAAGCCACAATTAAATTACAAGGTTCTGAAATGGGGTTATGTTTAAAGATTAATGAACATGATGTAGTTTTGCCTTTTAGGAAGATAATCCTTGAGAGTGGAATATCAGAGATATCTACTCGAGATGTTGATGATTCAGACTTCCAAGAAAAGCTAAAGGAAATTAAAACGGGGATAGAGCTATCGGACGTACACTTAGGTCAATTAAAACAAGTTTTGGGAAGGTTTCGAAGTATATTTTCTAATGTTTTGGGTCGTGCAAATTGTTATGAACATGAGATTAAGATGTCAGATAGTACACCATTTATAAGAAGGTCATATCCTGTACCTTATGCTTACCGTCAAAAAATGGAGGAGAAATTAGCAGAGATGGTTGAAATGGGCATTATTTCACGGGGTTCCACTCCATATAGTAGTCCATTAACGTTTGCAA
Source organism: Dendrolimus pini (assembly GCA_949752895.1). NCBI lineage: Eukaryota > Metazoa > Arthropoda > Insecta > Lepidoptera > Lasiocampidae > Dendrolimus > Dendrolimus pini. The sequence continues at coordinate 984,297 of OX457151.1, forward strand.
TTAAACCCGACGGGTCTTTACGTGTATTGTTAGATGCGCGGGAGATAAATAAGTTCATGGTAGCAGGAGTCTGAAGCACCACCTATGCAAATAGATGTACTAAATGCCTTTCATGGGGTGTCATATATTAGTGTGGTTGATTTGAATAATGCCTATTTTCAAATACCTATTTCTAAAGAAAGTAGGAAATATACTGGGTTTACCTTTAATGGAAAGTCATACATGTATAATGTACTTCCACAAGGTTTAAAGACTTCAGTGGGCAGTTTCAGTCGGGCTATGGATATTCTATTGGGCTCAGAGGTTAGACAGTTTTGTGTAAATTATTTAGACGATTTAGCAATTTTAACTTGTGGTACCTTGACTAATCATTTAGAACATTTGAGTATAATATTAAAGAAATTGCAAGATGCTGGTCTTACTTGTAACATTAAGAAATGTAAATTCATATGTAAAGAAGTTAAAATGTTAGGTCATATTATTTCCACTTCTGGTATTAGGACTGATCCGGAGAAAATAGAGTCTATACAGAAATTCCCTGTACCTAAGAAGATAAAGCATTTGAGAGCTTTTCTTGGTTTATGTAATTATTATCGTCGGTTTATACCAGGATACGCTGACGTGATTGAGCCCTTATGTAAGTTGTTAAGTAAGAGTCGTAGATGGTCATGGGAATCAGGGGCACAGAAAGCGTTTGAGGAGTTGAAGCAGAGATTTATTAATACAATTATGCTTCATCACCCTGATATGTCGAAACCATTTTATTTACAAACAGATAGTTCAGGGATTGGTGTCGCTGGAGTTTTATTTCAATTAGATGATGAAGGGGAAATGTTAATTTTGGGATTTTATAGTAGGCCTCTTAGGGGAGCAGAATTACGTTGGACTACTACTGAAACTGAATTCTGGGCCGTGATTTGTTGTTTACGGAAATTTGAGACATATTTGAGGGGAGCTAGAGTAATAATTAGGACTGATCATAAGGCCCTGATGTTTGTAAAAACTTGGAAGTTATATAATAATCGTTTAACTCGTTGGATTTTATATTTAGAACAGTTTAATTACCAAGTTGAACATGTTTATGGCAGAGACAATGTAGCTGTGGATGTATTGTCTAGATTTCCACCCAATACGACTGTTGTCCAGGAAAATAAAATTTATTGCCCTGAAATTCATTATATGGAAACATCTAAAAATAAGATTTTAATGCAGAAATTATCAAATATTGTTCACTGGCAGTCGAATGATGGTGAAATCCAGGAGATTTTATCATTATTGGATCCAGTTAAGGGTAATAATATTCAGAGTAGACTAAATGGAATTGCAAAACGTTGTATTGTGAAAGATAGTATATTGTATTTTGAATCTAGGCCTGGTATTTATGTAATTTATGCACCACTTGCTTTGAGGGAAGAAATAATTTTACAAGTACATGAGGAAATGGGACACCAGGGGGTGTTTAAGACGTTGAAATATTTAAAAGACAGATTTTATTGGTTAAAAATGAATAGGAATGTTAAATTAGTTTTGAGGCGGTGTCACATTTGCCAAGTTTCGAAAAGTAATAATTTTAAATATGTGGGAAGGTGTCAGTCTATTGTTACTAATCAAATTGGGGATCTTGTTATGTGTGATCTTTTTGGACCATTACCTAGAGGGCAGTTGGGGGTGACATTTATTTTAGTGTTTCAAGATTCGTTTAGTAAATTCATACAATTATATAGTCTGGTCAGGGCATCTTCTCGTGCTGTGGTTGCAAAGTTAAAGCATTTCGTTAAAATTATTAAACCAAAAATTATTATGACTGATAATGGAAGTCAATTTGCTTGTAATGGTTGGAGGAAGACTTTACAAGACATGGGTATTAGGCCATTATATACCACGGTTAGAAACCCACGTCCAAATACTACAGAAAGGGTGAATAAAGAGTTGGGTAGGTTATTTAGAACTTATTGTAATTCAGATCATAAAAGATGGTCAATGCTAGTGGGAAAGCTTGAAACACTTTACAATAATACTTTTCATGAAAGTACTGGTTTTACTCCCAATGAAATTTTATATGGTATCAAGACTTCACTGTCGTTTGATACTTGTTTATCTAATCAGACCGTAACGTTGGATGTGGTTAAAGTAAGGGAGTTAGCTCGGGAAAATTTAAAGAAAAATAGTTTGAAACGTCAGGTTAAATTTGACAAGACCCATAAGTTAATTACTTATCAGATTGGTGACCTTGTTAAAGTTAGGAAGTGTAATAAATCTATTGCTTTAAAGAAAATAACAAAGAAGTTTGAATTGCTATATGAAGGGCCGTATATAGTGGCGGCTGTTCCGTTTCCAAATGTCTATACTTTGTATGATGAGGGCAAGGGTATAATTAAAGGAAATTACAATACTATTCATTTAAGTAAATATTATAGATAATATTATGTATGCTATGACTTGGTTAAATAGCTATATTTAGGTAGCTTTTATAATGAACATTGTGTTGTACTTGCCATATGATTCTTTTCATGATTTATTAATGGTAAATATGTTGTCTGTATGTGACATATTTTAAATGTTATTTACAGTTTAAAAAAAAAAAAAAAAAAAAAAAAAAAAAAAAAAAAAAAAAAAAAATTTTAAAGATCGTTACTTTTATTGTTTAGTTAGTTGAATATTTAAGTGTTTAAAAGAAAACACAATGTTTAAGATAAGACATTTCCTTGGTTTTGTTCATTAAGTTGTTGATTGTGTGTTTAATAAAAATAAATGACAAAATGTTGTTTATGGGCTAGGGAAGTGGCTCAACCATATATATAGATGAACTGTGAGTTCAGAGTTCAAGTTTAAAGTTCATTGACCTTACAATGAAATTTAATTGAATTAAATTTTGTTTTGTTCTCCAGCGGGGTGAATCGTTGTGTGTTTAAACTTCTATGATTTGTTATTTTAATGAGGTTCGATATTTAGTTGGCGAGGAGGACCCTTGCGCGTTTAGACCCTATCTTTTGTTATTTTATTTACACGAGTTTGAATACATATATATGGTTGGTGGGGTGAAGGGAGGCCGCTTTTAAAAAAAAAAAAAAAAAAAAATACATGTATGTGTATAATTATAATTTTGAATTGTGAATAAAGAATGGTTAATTGATCAGACCGTGAGTTAGAATTTTATTTATCCGTAAACTCCAAATAAATTTCGGGGTGGTGTAACGGTCCCGTTTGATCAATTATTCATGTTAAATTTTTTGCTTGAAACTAGTAATTTTATCGTTATTTCGAGCCTTATAGCGACATCTGTTATTTGGCGATAATGTTTTTAGTAATAGTGCAATCGTCATTAATTTGATTGAACCAGTATATTGGTATCTTGACAATAAGAATATAGTTTGGTTTAGACGTGTTTGGATAGATGGCGTTGGTTCGCTTTGGAATAATATTTTTGTATGTCTGTCTATAGCCAGTCCTTTTTTTGAAACACTGGTTGAATATTAAAAGTAAATTCTGTTAGATTTTTGTGCGTAGAATTTGGATATTTTTGAATTGAGAACAATCCGAGGCTTGTTGGAAAGGGCTGCTGAGGAAGCGAGACAGTCGGGTCGACGTCGTTAACGTGTCCGCTTTGGTCAGCGGAAGTCCGTGAAAATAAAAGAATTTTAATAAATTCTAGTGTGTTAAGATAGAAGAGTTGGAGATGAGAAACTTGGATGCAGTGATTTAAAATGATTTATTGCCCGCTCGCGTAAAAATATATTAAACCGAAAATAATGATTTAAAGGTCTAAAGGTTTCCTCTAAAGAGTGCTAGCCTTCAGAGTTTGAAACCTCGCGTGTGCAGTGTCGTGAAGTGATAAATGTGAGTGTAGTGTGAAATTATTGAAGATGGTGCTGGGAGCTGAGATTTGAATTCCCGCGCTTGAGGCGGCGTGTTTCGTCGGCAGTCCTGTTTGTTCCTGTTGTCTTCGAAAGCTAAGTGGAATTTACTTTAATTAACTTGCAATGTACATTTTAGTAATTTATAAAAATTACTAAGAAATTATTTACGAAATTTTAAAACAATTCATAAACTTTTTCTCTAAGGCAAATATTTCAATTCTGTGGAAGCCGCCATGTTGGTTGATTCTTAATTGTCAGTCTGAAGTGTGGTTATATTTAAAAATTGTTAAAGATGTTTTGATGTATTATATTGCAAGTTAATACTATTAATATATGGATGGCTTTCTATTTTTATGATAATAAACATTTAACACAGGTATGTGAAATATTGAAACTTATAATCACAAGGTTCCCAGACCTTGGTAGGTTACTTTGCTCGTTGGATTGATACTACAATATGGCTTTCAATGTTTAGGATATTAAACATTTAACATAAGTATGTGAAATGTTGAGACTTATAATCACAAGGTTCCCAGATCTTGGTAGGTTACTTTACCTGTTGGATTGATGCTATAATATGGCCTTGAATATGATTAGATCTTTGCTATGCGAATGTGTATTTTAATACTTTTATTTCAGCTAATAAATCTCTTTCTTTCAGATGGTTAGTTGGATTTTGTCTTTGTGTGTCTGTTCTTTAATATTCTTATTTAATTTTTGCTTGCAAATATTAACTTGAAAACCATCCATAGGTTAATTTATTTTCTATCTGTATAAATTTTGTGTTGTTCTTATAATAATTGATACAGCCGTTTTCTAGTGTGAACTAATAACTTATTAATATTTAACCAAAATCTTTATTTTCGAATAAGTACTTATACCTCAGAGCTGAGAGTTCTAAAACCATTTAAACTAATCTAAACCTATACATAAATCTATGAATATAGACATTATATCATTATAAATTAACTACTAGAACTTGATAGTGAAATACATGAAGAATTATAACCTTAGCGGAGATAAAAAAATAGTTTTCTTTTACACGAATCAATCCTTCTAGGATTGTAAAAATAGTATTAAATGTTCAATATTTATGTGTATGTATATATATATATATTTATCTGGATATTTATATGTTAACATGTCTGTTTGTTTGAAAGGTAAATAGTTTGAGATTAGACTGTTTACATAGGATGAGCTTTATAAGAACTCTATTCAATTATTTGTCTTATGTATTCATATAAATTTTACACATAGTAAGAAATAACTTATATACACACACTTCTAATCAAATGTGAGGTGACAGAGGTGTAAGAATTCCAATTTCAATCAATGAATTTTAGAACAACTGTTTAAGTATTTACATATATTTATGTATGTATTTGATAATTATTGTTTTCTTATTAATGTATTTCAACGTTGTCTAATTACATAAAAGATATTAGACTTGTTAGGTGGTTGTTACCTTTTATTAAAGATTTTAAACTTATAAACATTTAATTTAATTAACTGAATTTCATAATTTATTTTGAACTTTTAATAGTCCAATGGACTTTGCTGAGTTGATTTAATGCAACTTGTTTTCTATTTTTGATTACTTTATTATACTTTCTTCATTGATATTCATAACAGATCTTCATGTTATATCTTGAATGTATATAAAGGTTTTTAGTGAGTTTTGAACAATTAAGGATTTCATCAGACACTCTTTTAACTAAGATGTGGTTTAAAGGACTGATTAAATAATATTCACTTAATAAAATTTCTGAATTTCAACTGTGACTGACGCGCTATATTTTAAAAAAATTGAATTTCTAATTTTTTGTGGATAACATGTCAGTTTAACTGGAGTTATTATTTTACCAATGCAACTTATAGGGTCTATTCATTGGGGTTTCAATTTGTTTATGATCGTTTAAATATTATATATTAAATTTATTAATACAAGTTTATTTGTAGCGGAAGTGGATTATGATTTCATTATAATTTTCTATTAGAGCCATTATTTGTAGGTTTAGTGTAGAAGCTTGTGGGACCTTAAGGAGCAGTTGTATTTCAGGAGCTGGAACAATAAACTTTATTTCTTTTAGGGTGAATTATGGATTCTTTTGTCAAATCTTATAAATGGAGACTTAAGGGAACTGTAAGCTGAATAATTGAATTCTAGGGTGGTTTGCTGCAACACTTTAGTGATTTTATGAGTAGAAAGGGGGTGTGTTTGTTTAAGTTTGTTCGATATCTAACTAGATTGATAATTATTTGAGTTTCAGCTGGAGTCTGGAGTATATTAGTTCATATTTGAAGTTTGCTTTTGGGGTTTTACTATATCTTTTATTTAAGTATTTATGTATTTATCCTATGGAATTACATGATAACATTACACTATACAACAATCATGCACTCTATATGGGAGGGCTAATTGACTTTAGAAAAATTAAAGTTTATTTAATTTTATAGGTTTTTAATATTTTAAATACTTTCTTGTTGAGAGAGTCTACTTTGGCACTTGGCTTTGTTTGGTGCAAAAGAGTTGTTGATTACAATTTAATTTTTTATTAGAGGTTTCTTTTGATTAGTTATATTTTCTTAAACTAGCAGTTCTACTGTTATCAAGTGTGTATAAAATAGACATTTAAATATGATTACAAAATGAAGTGACGAGATGTTGTTGATTACAATTTAAATTTTATTAAAGGTTTCTGTTGATTAATTACACTTTCTTAAACAAACAGCTCTACTGTTACCAAATGTGTATAAAATAGGCATTTAAATATTATTACAAAATGAAGTGATGAGGGTGAAAGCACATATTGAAGGTTTCTATGAAGATTCAGATTAGGACCGGGTTTTATGAGCTCTGCAACCTTGGACTAATGGATTCACGACCCATTCGTTTATTGTGGCAACGTTCCCTTGGATAATTTCGTCAATTATCAAGGATTATCGCGCGTACAGCTTTTAAGCAAATTTAGTTTGTTTTTATAATATGTGTATTCACGAGACTAAAAATGGTTTCACATATTAAGATTAACTGAATTGGTAACTGAAGGTCTGGAGCCAGTTAAGCCGCGGATCAGCCTAGAGGCGCGTGGGCACTTGCTTTTAGGGATAAGCTACCGTGTTGTAGGAGGATCAATCGTATCAAAATTTGTTTTCTTTTACGATATGTGACTTCATGAGAGTCTTAGATGTAGTTAGGCCAAGTGGACTTGACTGAATTAGAAAGGATGATTAAAGATATCTACATTTGAGCACTGTTACCAATGAAGACATCTTTGATGCAGAGTATCACCATTTTATGCTAAATATAACTCTAAACTTTACTTTTACGGTGCTATGCTCTCATCTTCTGGGTGCTAGGGTCATTAGACGGATGTAAGGATTTGCCAAATTCACTTTAACTTTCAATTTCATTTTAACCTTCACGGCGAACCTGAAACCTGTCTTTGACAAGGGAATCTCAATAAAAAACTTACTTTTACGGGGCTATACTCTCATCTCTTGGGCGCTAGGGTCGTTAGACAGATGTAAGGTTTCGCTAATTTACTTTAATTTAACCTTCATTTTAACCTTCACGGTGAACCTGAAACCTGTCTTCGACAAGGGAATCTATTATATGAGTGAAGTTGTCTCTCGCCAAACTTTAATTTAAAATTTACTTATAATTCATAGAGAGACATTCTGAAACTCTTACTCTGACAATTTAGGGATGGGAATTTTATGAGATGTAGAGAGTATCACTATTTAAACTTCAATTAACTCTTATTACTGCATCAGGGGAGGTCTTTGAGGTGACGTTCCTCATAATGACAATTTTATATGATATTTTGGAAAGGTGACTTTAAGATGAAATGTTCACTTAAGTCTTTTGGCTTTTCCAACTCATTTTACACACAAGGCACTCCAAATGAGTTTCTTTTAAATGGATAGATCGTACTGCTGTGAGTTTCTTGTCGGCTCTTCTTACCAGCAATAGTACGTTGTGAACCGACGCTAGTTTTAGATAATGTTTATAATTGATTCAATAAGTATTAATTAAAAAATTGGAGGTTCTTCGTTTATCTCGATATGAGCTCTTTTACTGACAGCTAACGCGGTGGCATAATAATAATAAGAGAGGTGGTTAGGTGGGGTGCCTACACAAAATTATATAATTTGTTATGAATCTACATTAAAATATCTTTTGGCAAAATAAAGGCACGGGCGTACTCAGGCGATGAGCTTATGTCATGAGTAATACATTTATCATAATTCATAAAATGCATAGCATTTTACACTTACAACATATTACTACAATATTATATATATATATTTTACATCAACCTCTGAGAGTCTTCCTGTCATCTGTTCAACACTCTTATATAACCTACCTTGTGAACATAGGGTTAACGGTATTACGACGAGGGTTCCTGCTACTAGATGATTACGATTTATGGCCAATATTACAAGATTTATTCTATGAATAAATTTTATTAATTTCTACTTTATAAATATTTTATTTCTCACTCTATGCTTCGGCTTGAGTATGTCATCCCATAGTCACTAGACTCAAAAAGGGGGTTCGTTACAGCGGCCTCATCGCCTAACTAAAGCAATCTCTTCCAGGCAACCTAACCTAATCTGGCGATGCACTTGATGCACATTACAAGGTATAACATAAACAAACATACTTAAAGTACGTATTTTATAAATTAAATACATACAAAATTGCAAACATATTTATTTATAAGATATGCCGGAGGCGGAACCTCCGTAGTGTTCATAAAAGGTGTGACGACAGCGATGCTGACGTCACGATTGTTGGCTTCTTGGCGACGGACCCAAATATAGGTATTTGAGTCCTCGAAATGAAATTATTCCAAGAGCGTCACTTCCCAGAGAGGTCCGTCCAATTCGACCAAATCGACGAAATCGACCAATTCAAAGAAATTGACCAGATCGACGAAATCAACCAATTCGACCAAATCGACGAACTCGAGTGAATCGACCAATTCAGCTAAATCGACCAATCCGACGAGATCGACCATTTCAAAGAAATTGACCAGATCGACGAACTCGACCGATCCGAGTAAATCGACCAATCTTACGAAGTCGACCAATTCGTCCAAATCGACGAAATCGAGCAATTCGGCTAAATTGACCAGATCGATGAAATGAACCAAATCGACCAATTCAATATTTTATATGAAGCTAATAAATATTATGTATACTATCAACTAAATAAATCGTTATTGGCTTTTGTTGATTTCATTCAAAGTTACTTTGTATGGTCATTCTTAAGTGTCAAATCGGGCCTTGTATTGTGTGATTAGTGTAGTTGCGACAACTTAAGACAATGCAACCTATAATATTGTAACGTGTTACGCAAGACTCGAATTAAAATGCCCTTGAAATTACTATAGAGTTTATTAGAACTGTACAAACGGGTACAAATATAACTGGATACAACCAGTACAAACTGCACGATTCAATAACACGCGCAAAGTCCGCCACTACATCGCTCATCGAATGTACGTCTTGCTCGTGTCGCAGTCGTCGCTTGACTGCCCCTCTCCGCATTAGGCCATTGCTTTATAGTGCCCCGATGCCACACCTGGCAAGCTTCGACGCAATACAATAACAACAAGGATTAGTTCGACACTAATGACGGTCGTAAAACAAGTACAATAACAATATAATGTTTTTCTTAGTTCCTTTACTAAATGCGGAAGATAATTAACTGCGCTTTATGACATGCAGGTGTGCATTTACCTTTGTCGGCATGTAACAATATGACTCACCTGAAAGAATATACATCCTCTGGGATCGTTGGAATCTTCTAGAAACACTCTATCGTTGCATATGCACTCCTCTTCTTTGAATATATTGTCGTCAATATTATTGATGTCGATATTATTGGTGTCAATGTTATTGATCTCCTTCGCCAAACACTCTTCGGCCTTCGCGATGTCTCGCAGTAGATTTTGGTTTTTCAATTTTGAATTTTTGCGATTTTTCACGTTTTCTGTGGATAGGACGTGTTCGCGGTTCTTCACTATATCCGATATCTGTAATAGGAAAAACTATATCATTATGAAAATACGGTAGCAAAGACCAGAAGTTTTTCACGCAGAGGTATTCAATCCGGGAAAAATATTGCATGGTTTTCCACTTGAAACCGCTCCCAAGAAAATTCTCTATTACCCATCGAAGAATTAACTCAGAAATTTCTTTAATTTAGGTTGCCTGGAAGAGATCGCTTTGAGCGATAAGGCCGCCTATTGTATTGTCTAGAAAATATTGTAAATATGGTTTGTTGTTGTAATTGTATATTTTGGTGAGCAAGAAAGTGTTACCTCTCTCTCTCTCCCCCTCGTCTTCCCCTCTCACTCTCCCAAGAAAATTGCCGCTGTATTCCCCAGCATTCAAGGTACCACAGATTTTAAGTCCGGGAATTTGCTGTCAGTCAACGAAAACCGTATTCAAATCGGTCCAATAGTTTTTACGTGAATAACGAACAAACAGACAAGTAATAAAAAAGAATTATTGTGTTCTCTATCGTTTAGTTTATTAATTAACAGTACTTGGGAATTTTTTTGTATAAAAAATGTATGAAAGGTAAGATGAGATAAAAAACCCTGTTGAAAACTATTTAATACTGAAATTGTTAACTCGAGGAAAGCTTAGGTTACTCCTTACATCTTATGTATATTAATATGATAATGAAAAGAAAGGTTATTTATTAATAAAAGAGCCTGCCTACCGCCGTAACGCGTTACGTAACGAAGCAGCTTACTCTCCCATAAGAAGTTATCACTTCAAACAGGTATTCGCAAAAGTGCCTCACCTGACTCCTGGTGACGCATTCGTTGGGCTCGCAGCCGCCGTACACCGGCCTGGCGCCCTTCGGGACCCTGGGGTTCAGGAGCACCATGCCGGCCCTGGGCCTCGGGGCCCCGGGGCCGAGGCCCAGCGACGCGCACTGGCCCCTGAGGGCCCTGGCGCAGGCCACCCTGTTCCTGTATATGCTGCGCACGTGCACCGGCACGAACGACCCGGACTCAAGAGGCCCTGAAGTTAATACAACCCCATGAACTCTTCTAAAAGCAATTGTACAACTTGGTTTGTACAAAAAAATTAGGATTAATATATAAAGCTGAAGAGTTTGTTTGTTTGCTTGAACGCGCAAACCTCAGGAACTACTGCTCTCATTTGGAACATTATTTCAGTGTAAGATGGCTATCTTTATTTTTCATTTATCGATGAAGGCTATATATATATACATCATCTCACGCTAAGACCAAACTTTTTTGTAAACTATTCCACGCGGACGCAATCAAAGGCAGAAGCTAGTTATATATATATATATACATATATAAAAATACGTGAAGCAAAAAGTTTGTACCCCTTTTTACGAAAATTGCGCGGACGGAGGAGTACGGAATTTCGCACATAGTTCATATAGTAAAGGAGGGCAGAATGCTAATATTGTATTGAAATCATGCATAAAAAATACATTAAATCAATAAAAAAATACATCACACACACACTACCATGTATTTGACACACACACATATATATTGTTACGAGCTACAGGACTCGAAGCCGTTGGAATTACTAAAGAGTTTATTAGAACCATACAAACACGTATAACACAGCTACAAATATAACTGGACGCAACCAGTACAAAGTGCACGATTCAATAACACGCGCAAAATCCGTCACTAAATGAATCACCGAATGTACGTCTTGGTCGTATCGTAATCCTCGCATGACTGCCCCACCCCTCCGTTCGGGCGTTCCTATTATTCTGTACAAATACAGTATGCCTCGACGCAAAACAATAACAACAACACTTAGTTCGACACACCTGCCTAATGACTGCCATAAAACAAGTACCACAACAATAGAGTGTTTTTCTTAATTGCAAATTTTAAACACGAAGTAAACAAAAGAAGTCCAAATGCGGGAAAGGTAATAAACCAGGTTGATGGCAAGGCTGGTGTGCATTCTCTTTTTTGTCGGCATGTAACACCATATTCTCTTCTGCGTATTATTGCTTTGGCAAACATCTCGTCGCCCACAATGTATGTTATGGCATCCTAATTAACGAAAGAACAATCGTTTGAAAATAATCAATAATATTAATAATGGTTGGCCGTTGCAACAGCACGCTCCCTTCGCTCGCTCGGCTCGTGCGCTACGTATTTCTGAAAATAAAATACAAACTTACCCATAATGAGGTTGTCCCCTTCGCAGAGCTCCCCTTTGACCAGCAACCCCCCAACCACTGGCCCGGTGGAGTCGTCCACGTGGAAGATCTCGTCTATTTGGAACTCGCACGACTCCTGGGAACGACATCAAGTTTTTACATCATCTTCTGTGTGTTCGGTTTTAATTTTGACAAACATGTAAGCAGTTTATGGAGATATATCGTTCTGCCTTAAAAATAAAATTCAGAACTCGATTACAGCGCCACCTGGCGGGTCCTATTGACAATCTCAAAAAATTTCATCAAAATCGGTCCAACCGTTATATGTACAGACGAATAGAAGAATTATATATACTTACACTGATAGATATTATTTTATTTTGATCTTATTTCATTGTATTAAAGTTCGAAATCTATAATATTGCTACGAGTTGCAGGGCTCGAATTAAAATGCCGTTGGAATTACTATAGAATTTATTGGAACTATACAAACACGTACAACACAGGTGCAAATATAACTGAAAACAACCAGTCCAAACGTAATTCACGATTCAATCACATGCGCAGAGTCCGATCTTGCTTCGCTTGTGGCTATCGCTAGACTGCCCCTCTATGCATTGGTGCACTGCTTTATACTGCACAAATACAATATGTCTGCCACGTGTACTCACACCTGGCTAATGACTGCCATCAAAGAATACAATACACAAAGGACTGTTTTTCCCATTACAAATTTTAAACGCAAAGCAAACAAAAGAAGTCCAAATGCCGAAAGGGCAATTAAATGTGTACAGGTACGCAGGTGCGAATTTGTAGAAGTGAGCGGGCGGGTTAGTTTTTTTATAATTCGATTTTAAAATTATTTCGCCGATGACGTCATAAGGGACAAGTTTACATTGATTTCTTTGCCTAGAAAACAAAAATAATAAATGTAAGTTGTATCTATATATAATCATAGTAATCTGTGCTACTATTTAAATGTCACTTTCATTACTCATTACGTATCGTGATCATTTTAGTGCTTTTTTGTCTCTAGGCTTGTAATTATTCGTGTTCAACCATTATTATTTTCTATAGTTATCGTTAAATTGTTTAAAGTGGTCTTTAGGTAAAAATCCATGTTACAGAACTTAAATCAAATAATGTACAGCTAGATTTTTTTTTTACACCCGAATACAGGCAAACAGGCAGACGGCCCACCTGATTGGATTTAGTGAGGTCAAATGAAGGTCAAACGCATTTCTTACAAAACACAAGAAGCGCGTACGTTTTTTGGAATTTTAACTAGACAGCAATGATTAGGGACACTATTCCTCGAAATGGTTTTCGAAATAGCCAGATTGAAAAGAAGTGAACAATCCCAATTGTCTGAAAGGAGCGTGCGTGACAACACTATACTCACGTCATCCGGCTTCGGCTGCACCTCCACGGCGGGCGGCTGCAACGCCAGCAGGTACGCGTGCAACGAATTCAGACCCAAGCCCTTCACACAGCTCACCGGGAACACCGGGATCTCCTCCAACTCCGATCTACCAATCATTAGTACCGTACTAATGTAAAAGTCCGGGCGCAAAGTAGGAAGAATTTCGTACGTTGACCTGTTATTACGGTCTACGACACGGTGTGCTTGGCATAAAAGTAATATGTTAGTGGCAACACTAGAGGTTGCGCAAATTTGGGTTTGTGAGCCTGGCAACACGGCCAGGTAGTAGGAAACTGAATTGATGTGTGGCAATACCAAATAAAGTCTTCTTCTAATATCCGCATCGGTGTGTAGACATTTCCCTTGGACAACCTAATCCACGAATATATATTAAATCGCACAAGTTAGCGAGCATCACAACAAACCAAACACCTATCACTGTCACTCCCGCGTAAATTTAATGAGTCTCGCTCGCACAGATGCAATGGCCGCCGTCCCCGGGGATTGTAAACCTTTTACCTGTCAGTCACGTAAAAGAAAGAGATACTTTTATAATAAATGTGACGGGCGAGACGTCGTCGGAAAGCAGAAACTCCGATACAGAGGAATCGGATTCTGATTTATCAATTTTCATATTTTATTTCTGTCCGAGTTAATTGTAATTGTAACTCGATTTTTATTACTGTTATAATACAACATCTAAATAAATAATTTATTATAATAACAATAATTTATTTAATAAGTTAGTAATTTTTTTAATACAAACATGTTTGTGACCACTGGAAGTAGGTAAAGAGGTCATTGTGCGGAATTCTTCCTGCTCCGCGACTCGACTTTAGTAATAAATAAACAACATTGACCTTACTTATAATCGTTTGTTAAATTTTAACAAACTGCTCAGCAATTGATTAGTGAAAATCTTACCCACAAACTCGTCTTTAATCGAACATTTTGGGTACCACTTACGTTAATCATTCGTTTATCTGTGCTCCTCTTAGGTAGGAAACGGGTAATACTCGTTTAAAAGTGGAAAAAAAGGTATTAATTGATTAGGATCTGATTTTGATTTTCTTTAAGAGATGCCTAATCGTTTCTTAACGAGATTATTATAAGTAAGGCCTGTTAATTATTACACAACAACTGGTATCACTTTTTAGTATTCATACTGGCAACATTATTCTCTCCTCTCTCTCATTCCGTGCTCTATGAAACGTAAATTGTGGTGTATTCATCTTTTTAGTGATAAATAATAAATCGGTTACAATAAGACTTTCATACTTATTTTTCCTCATACCCCTTCAAGAGGGAGGGAGGTAGAGGAGGAGAGGGAGGGAGAGAGGGAGGGAGGGAGAGCGGTAGGGAGGGAGGGAGAGAGGGAGGGAGGGAGAGCGGGAGGGAGGGAGGGAGAGAGGGAGGGAAGGAGGGAGGGAGGGAGAGAGGGAGGGAAAGGGAGAGAGGGAGGGAGAAGGGGAGGGGAGAGGGGGAGAGGAAGGACAGGGAGAGGGAGGAATGAAGGAAGGAGGGAGGGGGGAGAGAGGGAGGGTGGGAGGAGGGAGGAAGAGAGATATAACACTTTATTGCACACCAAAACATACATTTGCAACAACAAACCATATTTACAACATTTTCTAGGCAAATGTGAGTAAATTGAGACTTACTGCTCGTCCTCCACTTTGGAGTCGATGGTATCCAAAATCAACTTCTGCGGTGCAACACAGTTCCTCGCCAGATTCTCGTCCGTTATCAACAAGGGTTTCTGCGAACAACGTATATGAAAATTAAAAAAAAAAACATGATATTCATATTGTTACCAGTTAGCGGGACTAAAATTAAAATGCCGTTGGAATTATTATAGAGTTTATTTGAACTATACAAACACGTAAAACACAGGTACAAATATAACCGAACGCAATAAGTACAAACGTAATGTAGAAGGTCGTAATTCAATAAAACGCGCAAAGTCCGTTACTAATAAATTGCCGAATGTTCACACGTCACGCCCGTATCGTAGTTGTAGCTCAACTGACCCCTCTCTCCATCAGGCCGTCGTTTTATACTTCACAAATGCAAATGTAGCCGCCCGGCAACGTCGACATAATTTCCTAAAATTACCTCGTAATTGTAATCCGCAACACCTGGCTAATGGTGCATCTTGCAAGCGGCCTTAAACGAGTACAAACGGACAATAGGCTGTTCTCCACAATAACTAGAGAAACGTATGCCAATAAATAAGTGAACAAAAGAAAACAATCATAAAAGGATTACAAGTCGTTCAAATGCCGACAGGTAATAAAATGTGCTTTTACAGATCTGTACGTGGGATTTGTCTTTGCCGGGGCCTAAGTTGTAACAATATGTAACAATGTATTAACCTAAAATAAAAGTGTTTTCCACCTACCTTATTGGCCTGTGCGAGTATCTCTTCCATCTTGTTAACGATATGCTGAACTTGGACGGAAGCCACTTCGCATTTGGTGATGACTGCGAAGAATGGCAGGTCCAGGGCCAGAAGCAGGTCTATGTGCTCCTCGGTTATGCTCGTTATGCCGGCCGTTGCCGATATCTGCCATAGATTATACAAATATTCGGTCAAGTGAAAGAAAGAAAATATTTTATTATTATTTTAGAACAAAAAAAAACTAAGTTAATATAAATAGAGAAAGAAACAAAATAAGTCCTAAATTGGACCCAGCCTCAGCATAATGCTAGCCAACAAGGACTAGCGCTGTTCTTCCGTCTGGGACCATCAAGTGAAGTTACGGTGGGCAATACAACACATAACAACAACAAAATATATAGTGTAATGCAGTTTCATTAAGTTTAATAAAATTCACACAAAAAAATATAATAATATATATATATATATATATATATATATATATATATATATATATCGGAGGGAAGCTATGACTATGACGATATGACGTATTGTTGACTGGATGTATAACGCACAATATCATTTGTTTACATTATAATCACTTCTAAAATTCTTAATGTAATTTAATTAGATTTGTTAATGTTTCTATAACTTCAAGATCGTTCTAACCTAATAAAAGTTATGAATATTGTAATTTAATAAACGACCAATGAGAGCAGAGCATGTCTAGAGCGGGGTCGGCGCCCTCTATACTTTGAGTAATATCTACTTGGGTAGACTGAGGAGTTTTTGTGACACATTTGGTTGGTGGCAATAGGTCGAGTTGGACCATGGAGTATTTTAAAGAAAGTATTGAAGTTGGAAGTATGAGCGGTGCCCTGAACCCGCTGCTCGGTCTAAACTATGTCATAATGTTGATCAAATCTAAATTAAAAGTGTATAAACCGTGGCTATTGTGTTTTATGCTCGCATTTTATCCTGATGACGCCCACTAAACCTGAAATAACTAAAGATGTCGTGAGAACGAGGCCGTTCTGCGACATATATATATATATATATATATATATATACATTAGGTCGTTAAAAATTAAATTCTTTCAGACGCCCAAAAAAATCCTTCCTTTTGACGAAAAACTACGGGAAAAATATTGTTTTTTGATTTTTAACAAAAATAACACGTGCCCGCGGCCAATTTAAGTTCATTTTTCGATAAAATTATAGTTCTTTGGAATATTTGTTACATTATTTAAAATCATTTACTTATGTCAAAATATCAAAAATATATATGTAATTCAAGATATTTTAATAGAAGTGTTCATATTTCAAGAAAAATAAAATTTTTAGTTATAAAATAAATGATTTAATAAAGTTAATAAGTTTACCAATGAGATTATCTCGATGGATATGAACTTCATCTAAAAACAAAACAAACCCTTTTTGATTGATTGACAATTTGATTTCCTATAAGCATATTTTCATGATTTTTTATCAAAATTTAAATAATGTAACAAATATTCCAAAAAACTATAATTTTATCGAAAAATGAACTTAAATTGGCCGCCGGCACGTGTTATTTTTGTTAAAAATCAAAAAGCAAAATTTTTCCCGTAGTTTTTCGTCAAAAGGAAGGATTTTTTGGGCGTCTGAAAGAATTTAATTTTTAACGACCACCCTAATATATATATATATATAAAAGTATAAATATATAAGTGCGTGTGTTGCGACGCATATAGAAAGATTCTCTATACATATTTTTAAAAAACAACCCACAGCTGGATGGTAGGGTATTTGCTCGTTTGGATGGCTACCAACTCTGGTCATAGCCTCGAGTTATGTTCCGGCATCAGTGGCCAGGTTCCAGTTTCTCCTTCAAGGCGGACAGTACCCGATAACCACTTTCCATCACTTGCTTCAGCAATGAAAAAAAATATCGGTATTTGACCAAATACCGAATATTCGTGGAAGGGCTTAAGAAAGTTATCAATCACTTTTAAAACTATAGGTAATGTATAAAAAGGTATAATTTATTATCGGTATTTTCGAAAAAGATACCACTATACCGGTATACTTTTTTACCGTTACTTGGTAACTTATATGATTTTAACGTTATAATATAACGTTAAAAATCGTATGTATTATGAAAGAATGAATGAATGAAAACACTTTATTGTTCACCAAAAATTAAAACTACCTTCTTAAAACTAAGTACAGTATATGTTGAACAAAGGGCGGCCTTATCGCTTAAAGCGATCTCTTCCGGGCCACCCCCTTAACTAAGGAAATTAACTCAACAGTGGCGGCAAACAAAATAAATAATAAAAAAATATTCCAAGAATAATTAAAAAGTAAATAAATAATTAATAATATACTATACAAAAATAAGATATATCATACTATATATAGAATCGGCAGCATGTGTTAGACTTGTGAGGTGAAGATATTTAGTGACCATCAGTTTAAAAGACAATATGGATTTAACTTGTCTGGTGTTGAGTGGCAGTGAGTTCCACAAACGGACAGCCTGTACCGTGAAAGAGTTATCAACAAAGGATAAGTATAATATTATGCGTTTCGGTAATTTTTACGTTAATTCAAGCGACGGTGCCATTTTTAAGGATTGGCTCTATTACGACTGCATGTTACCGAAACAATCGGCAAAGATAACGCTTAAATATTACGGGCGCTCTTAGCGCAGTGCTGTTTGACAATCTTTGCGAGAGAGAGTGCGACGACGGTAACAAAACATAGTTTTAACGGTAAAATTGTATTAACGTTATACATTTTTACCGGTAAAATGGCAAGAACTAACGTTATTTATTTTTACCGTTCTCTGAAATTAGCCTAAATAACGATACCACATTTTTATCGGTATTTAAAGCCCTGATTCGTGGGATCTCTAATATATAGACAACACTAGCTGTCCCGGCAGACGTCGTCCTGCCCGGAAAAGCTTCAATCGATATGCCGACAGCATTAAAATTTTATAATTAACAAATAAAAAATAGGGGCTGATCGTACGGGGTTGTATGTTTTTTTTTTAATGCTGTATCGTTAAAAAAATATATCTTAAAATTAAAAATTAAATTAAGGGGTGGACTACCCTGAACGTTTAGGGGATGAAAAATGGATATTGTCCGATTCTCAAACCTACCCAATATGCACACAAAATTTCATGAGAATCGGTCAAGCCGTTTCGGAGGAGTATGGTAACTAACATTGTGACACGAGAATTTTATTAGATTAACTCACCACTACCATGGCGTAGTGGGGCGAGTAGCCGGTCAGGCCGTGGACGGTGGTCCTCTGGTACTTGCTGTACCCCGCCAGGTCCAGGAACGAGACCAGCTTCGCGCTCCTCTCCCCTATCCTCTCGGCTGTCATCAATTCTGAACAGCCGTAGTTCACCACATTGCCCTACAAACAATCATACGCCACATCACTATAGTAGAATTATTTTGTCCGTGCAGTTTGGGTCATAAATCAAACTCGGCCTCAGCCCGGCTAGGGCGGTGAGCATGTTGCGCGGGCGCAACGCCATTATCGATAAAAACTCATTCTTATCAAAGAAAGATTATCATTCTCATAAAAATCATTATTATCTTTTTTGCTGTTAATTTTAAACTTAGATGTAAGTATTTATTTTTAACATAACTTGTTACATTCTAAACTTTTGTACTTATAGTTTTTTAATACATACATACTTAATTAATAATTTATTTTAAATCATTATTATTCTTATTTTAATAAATACGTTGTTTTATCTATTTTTTCCTTTCATTTATATCACTAACCCACAATTATATTAATACACTATCGATAACGCTTATCGACAACAATAATGCACATCACTATGCCCGCCCATAAGGCCCGTAAGTGGAAGAGAGAGCGAAATACTCCGATTATTTATGACCCAAACTGCACGGACAAAATAATTCTACTATAGCTTGCGAGCGCTGCTTCGCTCGCATTAATGTAAATTTTATCAATCAATTTATTTTTTACCAAGACGCTGGCAACTGACAGACAGGCGTTGGCAACACTTTGTGGCGAAGCCTACGCATTGCTCGCCTTTAGAATGAGATATGGGGGAGGGATGGGATAGGGGTAAAAATAGGATAGGAAGGTGAATTAGGGGAAGGAGAGGATAGGAAATTAGGATCGGGAGGAGCGCTGAGATAGGAAGGAGGCATATGAGGGAGAGGTGGGATAAGAGGGAAAGATGGAATAGGGAGATGGGACCTATGGGATAGGGGAGAAAGATGGGATAGAGAGGTGGAAGAGATGGGATAGGTGTTGTAAATACTGGTTTGTAATATTTGTTCTTTTATATTTAAATATTTTTTATAGTATCTTAGCAACCTTTGTTACGTGTTTTTACAATATAACTCTTCAATAAAACGTACAAGAAAAAGGATATTTCAATTTTTCAACAATAGGGAGGTAGGTGAAATGGGATAGAAAGGTGGGATAGGGGAAAATGATGGGATAGGGAGGTGGATAGGGTAGAGGGCTGTAATAGGGATGATAGGTGGGATAGGGAAGAGGGATGAAATAAAAAGGTGGAAAAAGAGGGACAAATAGGTTACGAAGGTGGAACGGATGGGATAGGTAGATGGGATTGGGGAGAAGGATAGGATAGGAAGGTGGGATAGGGTAGAGGGATGGGATAGGAAGGTTGGATAGGGGAGAGGGATGAAATAGGAATGTGGGATAAAAGGGTGAGATGAGATACGGAGATGGGAGGGATGGGAAGGGAAGCTGGCATAGGGAGTGGGGTACACGGGCTATCGGTAATCTCATTCACCATACAAAATACTATTAGTTTAAGACTAACCCTTTAACTGCGATATTTTGCTGCATGAAGTGCACCATGTTATTTTTTGTACTTTTGACAACATGTATGGATTATGACGAAAGGGCAAGTTTCATAGAACATATTGTTCATTACATTATTACGAAGGTTGTAAGGGATTTCTTTACAGTGATGCGTTGTGAATTAAATAAACTGAATTCAATATATAGTTTTTTGGGCAATTGCTTTCCAGGAAATCTGGTTGCTGCTTCATACATACATATTATCACGCCTTTTTCCCATGGGGGTAGGCAGAGACTATGGATCTCCACTTGTGACTCCTTTCATTAACCTCTTCATACATATTACATGCACGTATATTTGATATGCTTTTTACCTGACCTCGTTTTAACACTTCTGTTATTTGCTCATGGTGTGTACGTCGTGGTCTACCGGTACCAACTCTACCATTCACAATACTGTCATACACTTGTTTTGCTTCAGTCTTGTTGTAATATGGTAATTCGGTAGTTGACAATTTTTGAGAAACACGTTTATTTTGAGCCTTATGCTCTATTTTAGCCAAAATATTAATATTTCAGCAAAAAAACAACACTAGCATATTTAATTTAGCAATTTTACAAATATTTTGACATTTCGTCACAGAAACGCGTCAGGCTGTCATGGCGTCTCGCACGACGTCACAGTGTGCAAAAGTGTCATCCGAGAAGTCATTGATAACTTGTTGTGTTTTGCACACTGTGACGTCACGCGCTCTGATCGGCGTTCATTGTCACGTGGCTAATGGCTGCAATATAAACATTTTATTTCTCAAAAATATCAATTAATATTTAATATTTTAGTTAGAACAATTTATTTTCGTCATATTTAGATCGTAATCTACGATATATATTAAAATCAGCGTTTATTTTTCATATTGTCAACTACCGAATTCTGTTTATGCCTCACCTGAGCATCGAACCCGAGTATCTCGTGGCTGAGGGAGGACGTCCTGCCACTCTTCACCTCATGGAGGTGCCTGAACATGTTCAGGCGAGCGCTGCCTCTGCCATTATCCAACTCGCCTTTGAAAAAATATAATTACAAATAATGTCTTAATCTCTCCATAAATTCTACCAATGGATTAGCGATAGAACAGTTCACTTGATATAAAGTTATAAGGATACAACCCAACCGTTAAATTTAACCAGGGCGTTATCTCACGTGAGACAAACCGGTAAGTGCCATATATAAAATAGCTAAAGTAGATAGTCAAATTTTTTTAAATTTTTATTTGCAGGAGATCAGCAGACAGGCAGACGGCCCACTTGATGGAAAGCGGTTACCATCGCCTATGGACATTTGCAACACCAAAGCTGCTACAAATGCGCTGCTGCTCTCTTAAGGGAGACTGGAACCTGGTCACTAATGCCAGAACACAACTCAAGGTTGATATGGCGACATACTTTAGACCAGGGGTGGTAGCCATCCAGTCGGGTAAATACCCTACCACCTGGCTGTGGGTTGTTTTGTCACCTCTTACGACAGGCCGCCCCAACGCAGGAAATTGTATTCTTTCTCCGTTCCTGCACGGATAAAAATAAACGGGCAAACTTATTTGAGTAAAATTGAACCTTATTCTTTAAAACATTAGGCATTCATTTGCTCGAGTTATTTTCAACGCCGTCAAGCGCGTAAGATTTAATACAACATATATACTTTTACTTTAGGTTATAATTTTGTAAAAGCCTCTTTATAACGAATTTCCATATTTTATTACACCGTATAAACGACCTCCGTATAACGATTTTGACAACTTGTGCAAGATGTTAAGCATCTAAATTTATCAAGAAATCGTATCTCGACAGATTCAAATATATTTACCGTAACAAAATTCAAAAATTTTAAATTTCATAATACATTAATATTTAGTGTTGTAAATAAATGTTATGCTATAGATTTATATCGCATAATATTTATAAGATATACAAACATTATGCGTTAATTAATGTGTTTTACTTTTTACAATAAACTTCTCTTAACCTTGCTAAAACGAATCTTGAACCAAACCAACCTCTATATAACAAGCCTCATTGTAACAAATTTCTTGATATAACGAATATTTTTTATCTCCTTCAGATTTGTTGTATCAAGGTTACACTGCATTTATTTAATAGAAATACCTATATTTACAATTTTTGGGTTACCTACAGTAACCAATAAGATACCCACCCTGTGTTAGGACACCTATCAAGGTAGATTTTCCAGCCTCGTTCGCCCCCATCACAGCTACCCTCAATTCCACACTCTGTTGTGGATCGGCCAACTGTAATACACGATTATTATTACAGAAAAAAATGACAAAAAATAAGTAGCAAAACAATTCGCCCCCAAATACAGTGATATAGACTCAGTTCACTTGTGAATAAGTCCTTATCTTAATTTAGAATGAAGTTTCTTTAAGTGATACCAAAGTCTAACTTAATTTCGCAAAGTGAACTGAGTACTTATCAAATGCAAATGTTATCCAGCCTTTAAATACTTTATCTAGACATCTTGAAGAAGGTGTAAACAGATTTTGAAATTTCGAGGAGCTAGGCAACACATCGGTAATTTCAGTGTTGTAGACGACGGGCGACGATAATCACTTCCATCGTGTGGACCGTCTGTTTGTTTACAAACATAAAAAAATATTATTAAACACATGAAAACAAGGTCTGTGACATACCTTTCTGATGTACACTTCGGCAACCGCTCTGTGTGGCGCCACCCTTCTTGCCGTTACGTGTGTTAAAGTTGCGTCCAAAGCCCTATTTGAAGAATATAACATTGAATAAAGTCGAAGAGCGCATGTCGCCCCAAATACAGTGAAGAATATAAGCGAAGAACAAGGTAGGCTCGAGTACACAACCCTGAGGAACTCCACATTTTATGTATATTAATTGGATGGGTGTTGTACATGTTGAGGATGAGATATTGTTCACGACCAGTTAGGTAGCTTTTGAACAGTTCCAAGGCAAGGTCTCTAAAGCCCATAATTATGTTTAAGGTTATCTAGAATTTAAGGAATAGAAACACTATCGAAAGCTTTGGTAAAGTCTAATTTAATAGTACAAAAAAACAAATGTCTATAAAACATAATCATTATTATTATAACCCAATTTCCAGCCTTTTTCCTTGGTATATTAACTGGTCTTGGACTCACCTCGCCATCCTGGTCAAGGAGTGGAGCGATGAACGGAGCGGTCTCGGACGAAGCCCCACCAGCGCCCCACAGTCGCGTACCCCCACTACGTACACGCAGCTGCCGCCACCAGAGCGCAATCGCCATTTTAACTGACAGCCACACACACACAAATCACAAATTCAATAGAATCAAATTTAGCTTTACGACTTCTTATAATATCATAACACTAAGACAAACGTAAAATAAAATTGCATAGAATAAATAAAGCAAGACTAATGTCGACAAATAAATATATGTAAATAGAGCACAAGAGGTATTACCAAAAATACCACTGTTTCTTAAGATAATACGTAAATAGTAAATATATAAATAGATGTTTAGATAAGTTAAATAAGTAAAACAGTAGAAATATAGGATGAGTTAGTAGATATTTAGAATAGTAACAGTTAAATGTAATAGAATAAGCAAAATAGCATTATATACAGTAGATAATAAGGAAGTAGAATGTGTAAGAACTCAAAAATTATTATTCAGGAATATGTAATTAAAAATAAATAAATTTCGTAAATGATACCCTGACAAGCGTGTGCGTCAGGAGAAGGGGATTAAAAAAACATTGTTTCATTGCAACTCTTTCAGTAACTTCGCGGAACGCTTTGATGGACAAACAGAATATTTTTGAAAATTTGCTGGTCTAAATTAGTCCCATGATATTTTTCTCATTTTTAAATTCATTACATAAACTAGATATCCAAACAGATTTATTATATTAGAGAAAATACCTGTGTGACTAGATGCTGGAACCTCCTCTCGCAGAGTGAAACCAACTGTAGTTTATACTCAACATTACCGAACCTGGGTTCTGGTGGTAGACTGCCATATGTTTCATCCCCAGAGTCATCGGGTTCTGAAGTACTGAAACATAAAGTGTTCCTACATTTATAGTCACTGTAATACATCAGAATAGTTCAATTGCAGGAGAGCCAGCAAATCAAACCTGGTTCTAGTCTCTAGGAAATATGGATATGTCTTTACCAGACGTAAAGTATTCTGCTGGTAAGGAGTTTGATGCAGCTTCTTCCCCTTAAACAGGGATAACAGGTTGCGAAACAGTGTACATAGAGTAGGACATAGTCTCAATTTTTAACTTTTATATATGTGACCTTCCACAATGTTCTCTAGTGCAACTTAGCTTGAATATAAATGCTCGCGTTCAGGAATTGCAATAACTATACAGTCCATGATCTTTTTTGCAAAGTAATAGCAATTAAATACATTTGTCGCTAACTTAAGCCAAACCTTGTAAAAGAGGAACATACAACTGCATATGCAGCCTTTTACAAAACTTTCAACGCCATAAATGCAAATAGAAAGAAGAAAACAGGATATTATGATTAGGATGTTATTCCAATAAAAATTTTAAAAAGAGAGACTTACGAATCGTCCATAAATTCTTCACCATCCGAACAATAAAAGAAATCACTATCCAAATCCTTAGTATCAAAATCACCAGCTAAGTACATATCGTCCTTCAAGTTAACCTTCTCTAACTTATCAATAACATTATATACAACATCATTATCATATATAATATTCTCTTTGCAACTCTTATCACTCTCTCCGTCAGTGAAATCATCAACTCCACTCATCTCTTTCCTCTTATTTCTTTTAAAATCAGCATTGTATAGATTATTGACATTCTTTCCTATATTATCGTCTGTGGTTTTGGATATCGACGCTTGATTATTAAGCGATTCAGCTTTCATAGCGTCTTTATTGGTTATGTTGTTTATGTCTTTTTGTGGTGATCTCTTTTTCCTACGCGTTTTGCGATTCGAGTTGCGGCGTTTTGGTTTTTTGTCATCTGTTCTTGATTCTGAAAAAATAAAGTAGTTAATAACAAGTTTAATTACATGAATAACTTTATATATCACGTTAGCGAAAAAAACATTGTTAATATGAATGGGTCGTACAAGGTGCAATAGTTCTACCCAATTTAATAAACACTTACCATCATCTTTCTTAGTGATCTCGAAGTAGTTCTCAATGTAGCTTACGTCTTTGACTAAAACTTCATTACTTAGATCCGGCTCACATAAGAAAGAGGATTCTTCTGGCAAAGTTTCGTTCTTGCCCGAAGACTTCTTACCTCTCCTACGTCCTGGAAAGTACGTTTATATAATGGTTTAACGAATTTTAGCGCTGTTCAAGCAAACGCAATACACATTCCTTCCGTGTCATTCCTTTATCTCATCCCTAGTCTCCTATTTCTGGATAGGCTAAGGTAACACGTTAGCTCGCCCCTGATTTGCAAACGGCTACAGATGACGGCGACCTCTTTCCACCAGGTTGGCCGTCAGCTTTTATTTTTATAATTGCTGGTAAACAGGCAGACGGCATCTAATGGAAACAGTTTATCGTCGCGTTTATCGAAATCATGCAATAAAAAAATAAAAAAACGTGTGCTTCTCGGAACGCCCGACAGAAGTGATAAACTAATCTAAGTTGAACTATCTAATATTGAAAACTGTTGCGGACCGAATCACCCCCCTGACCTCTCCCCCGTAAATCCCGTACCCACACGCCCCGCTTGCCGCGAGTGCTTATCGTAGCTCGCTCCGTTAGCTGCTAAGCGTCTGCATTTTTGTAGTACCTTAGTAAGCACGGGGCGAGCCTACGGCAACCTAATGCTTACATAAACATTAAATCACGCCTGTTTCCCATGGGGGTAGGCAGAGACTATGGATCTCCACTTGCGACGAACCTGACAAACAACTTTCGCTTCATCTACTTTCATTAACCTCTTCATACATGCGCGTTTATTTGAAATGCTTTTTACGTGACCTTTTTTTAACAATTCTGATATTTGTTCATGGTATGTTCGTCTCGGTCTACCGGCAACAGCTCTACCATTGACAATACTGTCATATACCTGTTTTGTGATTCTATTTTACCTACCTAATACTTGGTCGGTTGAATATATACACACAAGGAAAAGTATATACACAAGGAAGACTAAGAAGACCAGGAAGATCAAGGAGCATTCGGAAGACTCTACAGCCAACGGACTCTCAGAGATCACTACGTGGATCTTGTGGACCACCAGTGATTGTAATTAGTGCCAATCGTATTGAACGGTGTAATCGATATAATTAGTGCTATCTACGTTCAGTGTAACGTCCGGGGCTAGTTAGTGCTAAGTTGTGTCGGTTAAACTCGAACGTGCCGTTTGATACAGTTGTGCCGATCGCACCTGTTGCGGTTGTAGCGCCTATAAATAAATACAGTCAAGTGTTTCATTTAGGGCGACCCCTGCCCCACACCCGACAAAAACGTTAACTTGAGAAAAGCTTAGGTTATTACTATTCGAAATACGGCTAGCGCTATGGGTTAGAGTGAGAGAGGAGGAACCTGCCAACCGCTGCCGTATGAGTGAGAGAAAGGGAAGCCAGAAAGACTGGCGCCGTAACGCGTTACGTAACGAAGCGGTTTACCCTCCCATAAGAAGTTATCACTTCAAAAATGACCGTTTGCCAGCTTTTCAATGAAGAACAGGGGAGGGAAGTCTCTCCTTACCTTTCGGGCCTTCACTTCTCTTCTTAACATTGTCTTGTTCGTTTTTGTGCTTCTTCTTTATGTATTGTTTGCTCTGGTTACCATCAGACGGATCGAAGAGACTAAAGAATGAATCCATGGTTTCTAAAAAGGGAAATATAATCACATATTAAAATTCAAAAGTTTTAATCAATCTATATAGATAAATAAAAATGAAGTGTTCGTCTGTAATGTCTCAAAATAACAGCTTTTTACAAAATGCATATAATATTATATACCGTGCTCCATTGGATTTCTCTTTTTGAAACAAAAATTGAAGAATTAAAAATACCCCCCCACCTTTATGAAGGGTTTATATATGGTGGGGCTACATAATAGTGTGCAAGGTTCCTCCCCTTATGTTATTCTGCCACACTCGAGTGAATCCCAAAATCCGCGCTTGGCCTCCCCTACTATTGAGTTTGTAATTTCGTACTGGTTGCATGCGTGTTAGGGCGGGTTCCCACTTTGTCGTGACGACAGATAATCGTTTAGTTTTAAGTGGCTTATATGTTTAAATGGAGGTGTTCACATATAGAACGACACGATTTACTTTCGTCTACGACATTTTTTGCAGTGACGGCAGATTGTCATGACAGTGGGAACGGCTAGTACGACAGTCGTAAAACGATAAAAAATCGTTACCACTAAATAGTGACGGCAAATCTATCGTAGCCAAGATAAAAATATCGTCTCGTCGTTTACACGTATTTTCCCTTCCCCCTCGCGAATGTAGTAGCTTGCTAATGATGTGTAAACGACAAAGCGACTGCAGTGAAGCGATAAAATGTCGTCGCGATCCAATGGAAACAGCTAAATACGATAGTCGCTAAACGATAAAAAAATTTGACGATAAACAATCGTTATAATGGGAACAGCTAGAGACGACAGTCGTCTAACGATAAAGTAATCGTTACGACATAGTGGGAACGCGCCCTTATACGTGTTTGTATAGTTCTAATAAATTCTATAGTAATTCCAACAGCGTTTTAATTCGAGTCCTGCAACTCGTAATAATATTATACTCGCGCGTTGTGATGTTGCCAAACATAACAACACTATATTTATCTCCACTATCCACCTACGCGCCTAATTTTATCGCGCGATATATTCTTAATCCATTATAACCTGCCTGAAGGTCGTTGACATTGTATACGGGCACAATAATAATACACGTATTAAACGATTTCGGTTTTAACGACCGCGATGTACTGATGATGTTGACTATATATAAAAATGAATGTTTGTCTGTACGTCCTTTATATAATCGTAAAGTACACATTTGATCATGTGGTGATGTTTAGCAAAGTTGTTGTGCATGAGCCAGAGAAGGTTTCTGAGTTAGTTCGCAACTGGATCCGGTAGGTGGTGCTGCTGTCGGCATATTGATTGAACCTTTTCCGGGCAGGACGACGTCGGCCGGGACAGCTAGTCAGAAATAAAATAACCAATGGCTTTGGCACTATTTAGGCAAATAGCGTTCAGCTTATTATTGTATTATTATTATTTTATTCGTGCAGGAACGAAGAAAGAATACAATTTCCTGGGGCCGGCCTGTCGTAAGAGGCGACAAAACAACCCACAGCCAGGTGGTAGGGCATTTGCCTGACTGGATGGCTACCACCCCTTGTCTAAAGTATGTCGCCATACCAACCTTGAGTTGTGTTTCGGCATTAGTGACCAGGATCCAGTCTCCCTTAAGAGAGCAGCAGCGCATTTGTATAGCACCTTTGGTGTTGCAAATGTCCATAGGCGATGGTAACCGCTTTCCATCAAGTGGGCCGTCTGCCTGTCTGCTGATCTCCTGCAAATGTATGTGTGCGTGTACTAGTGTACACACGTAAGAAATGTAACTTTTTATGACCTTATTTTTTGAAAAATGATCTACTATATGCAACTTTACAGAAATTGGTTAAATAAATAAAGCCCCTACCACGGTCGATTCGACCGTGGTAATCGACCGTGTACCACGGTCTAAGACCGTGGTAGGGGCAAGAAAAAGATGGCGCGTAAGAGAAAAATGTGACGCGTAACCGAAAAATGTGACGCATAATCGAAAAATGTGACGCGTAGCCGAAAAATGTGACGGTAAATTTTTTCCAACGCCGATAAAGAAGTTTCACTTCAAAAAGCTGAACCAGTGAAATTGCTTCTATTTATGACGTAACTGTCATCCGTCGTCATCATTCTTTCTCTATTCCCGCACGAGTTTGGCAAAACGTATCTATTGGCATGGGTTTGTATCGTACGACTAGTTTTTATAGCCGTTTCTCTTGCCAAGTGTCAATTAGAGTATGTAAATACATTTTTGCGAACATAATAAACAAAGAATTTGGCGGGTATATATTTATCGCGACTAGTGGTAGCTCGTGGTCGAAATTTGACCATAATAATTAATTCGACCCCAGGGGATCAATATCGACCACTTTGGGAATCCCTGGTCTACTCTAGACGGTCTCAATTTTAGCGGCGGTTGCAGTTTTAAAATTTAAAACTGAGTATTGTTACGAGCTACAGGACTCGAATTAAAATAAATGCCGTTGGAATTACTATAGAGTTTATTAGAACTTTACAAACACGTATAAAACAAGTACAAAATGAAACTGGATACAACCAGTTCACACTGCACGATTCAGTGCAATTTAACACGCGCAAAGTCCGTCACTATGTCGCTAATCGAAAGTACTACACGTCTTAATCGTATCGTAGTCGTCGAATGACTGCCCTCACCCTTCCGTTCGGGCATTGTTTTATACTAAACTGTATAAAAGGGGCCGCGTTAACCCGCACATCTGGCAATGCAATAAAAAAAATGATTAAGAGCCTGTCCGCACAGCGATTTTTCACAGCACGATTTTTATTCGCGCGATTTAAATTTCGCATTTTGCATCAAGTCACAGAATTTTTTCTCGCGCGATTTTTTATCGCCAGTGCGGATACTCCTATAATATTCAATGTGTTACAGAATTACGGGAAAAAAATCGTGCTGTGAAAAATCGCTGTGCGGACAGGCTCTTACTCGTTCGACACTAATTACAGCCATAAAATAAGTACGACAACAATAGATTTTGTAAAAAGGGTGTCATAAAATTTCTTCGAGGCCGGCAGCGCGTTGTTGACACCTCTGGTGTTGCAAACGTCCATAGCCGACGGTAACCGCTTTCCATCAGGTGGGCCGTCAGCCTGTCTGCTGTACTCCAGCGATAAAAAAATATATATTTTAAAGTTTAAACACGAGGTAAATTCAAAGAATTCGTTTTTACAACATGCCAGATGTGGGGTCTTTCTCGGTATGTAACAATATGATAAGAACTATTTCATCGAATGCAGCAACAATGGAGCACTGTTTGTTATTGAGCAATGAGCATGCCGTCATAATCCAATTTAGTTTTAACAAAGACTGACTTGATATTAATGAATGCATGCTGTATTTTATTATAAAAAAAGGCTGATTATTTGTTCTCGCTTTTAGGTGATCTCATTTTGATAACGAAATATAGTTATTATGTTAATTTTGTTTTTGTTTTGAAATTCTGTTGAGTCCTTACAGTTAAAGAATACAATTTCTTGCGGCCGGGTGGCCTGTCGTAAGAGGCGACAGAACAACCTACAGCCAGGTGGTAGGGTATTTACCCGACTGGATAGCTACCACCCCTGGTCTAGAGTATGCTGCGATAACGACCTTGAGTTGTGTTTTGGCATTAGTGACCAGGTTCCAGTCTCCCTTAAGAGAGCAGCAGCGTATTTGTAGCACCTTTGATGTTGCACTTGTTCATAAGCGATGGTAATTGCTTTCCATCAAATGGGCAGTCTGCCTGTCTGCTGAACTCCGGCAATAAAAAAAAACTGTATTACTATCTCTTATACTTGGTGGCTTTCCACACACATTGGAAACAATAGCAACTCATAACTTGAAGTTACTGTATGTTATTTCATCGAGTTTACCCTAAACAAATTTCCACCTGCACCACTGCTAACTACTATGAAAGAAAGAAAGAAAGAATTATTTTATTCAGGACAAATAAACATTTTAACAACACTGAGTAAAGTAGAAGACAACAGTATCAATATAAGTCCTAAAATTGGACCCATACATAGTTATGGCAATGTGAAAACAGATTTTGGCTAGCACAATTATTTTTTTATTGTCTTAAGCAGGTAAACAGACCCACCTGACGGAAAGTGGTTACCATTGCCTTAGGACGCGTTGCTGACCTCTAAGATATTTTAAAATACCATTCCCAAAGAACCCCATGTCATAGTACAAAGGGAGAACTGGGGCAGGAAGTTCCCTCCAGATCATTGTTTTACAAAGAATAAGGGTGCCTTTCCACCAGAGATGTAGATGCAGCTATGCTGCGAAGATGTGAAATCTACGCTACGAAAATATGTGACCGTTTCCACCAGTACTAAGCTATATAACTGTGCGAGGAAGATGCGCTATTCAGCGACAAACGCGGGCATACTGTAGGTACTCTGCTCTGAACATAGCTACACCACTC
Organism: Dendrolimus pini; assembly: GCA_949752895.1. Taxonomy (NCBI): domain Eukaryota; kingdom Metazoa; phylum Arthropoda; class Insecta; order Lepidoptera; family Lasiocampidae; genus Dendrolimus; species Dendrolimus pini. The sequence continues at coordinate 1,016,220 of OX457151.1, forward strand.
ACGACGGCCCATAGCATGCAGCCTTCCATATAAAAAAAAATCTTAGTTGAATCCGTTTCCACCAGTGCTAAGCTATGTGCACCAATGAATGATTGGTGGATATCAAACGCATCCATAGCAATGTAGCATAGTACATCTCTGGTGGAAAAGCACCCTAAATGTTCTAGAGAACTGTTGCATAGTTGAATTGAGCGTGGGAGCTCAAGGAAATGGGGGTGAATATCTTATTGCTTATGTTGCTTACACAAGTTTATTACATAGGTGACAAAATTTAACAGGCCATAACAGACTTTTGGAGGGCTTGCGTGGGGCCATGGGGAGGCCAACACGTAGAGGCCGCTTGACAAATTTAATGTAAATATGTGGTGTGACACTGACCGGCGATTATCCCTGTCTACACCATATAATAATGCACCCAAGGACAAGCCCCGGCCAGTATAGGACTATTGTGGGAAATCAAGACAAAAAGTACCGGGCTATTGGGGTGAACTATTAGTGGTACTAGCGGTCTGGGAATATGGGGACTATGGCGTCTGCCCGTCGCAATGTTCGGGGAACATGGAAAAATGGGCAGACGGTGACTCGCCACTCCCTGTATGGGCCCCAAAAAATGCCATAAAAGGCAGGGGCAACATGGGTATGAGTGGCTAAGGGGTGTAGAGAGGTGGGCTGCAGGTTCACCAAAGCTACTTCCGACATTAGGCCATTTATCACTTCCACCCCTGGAGCTTGAGTCTTAGCTCTAGCGATCTCCACTCCGTGCCGGCTGGCTAAGGCAAGCACGGAGGCGGGGGCCTTGTCAGCACGGAGGCGGGGGCCTTATTATTATTATTATTTCAATTAATTCAGTTTAATTTGATTGCCTAACATAAGTTCTCATAATGCAATGTGGTGCAATTCAATCCAATTATAGTACATTATGTTACTAGTGTGTAACATTGGTGATTACCGCCGAGGCGCCATTGAGACTCGAGCCGTAGGCGAGGGTCTTAAGAGAGCCGAGGACGGTAATCATCAATACACATGTGTATCATACGACGTTTTTCAACACTTGTGAATAAAATAACAACAAAAATTAATTTTATTTAGTAGATAACAGTTTTCCTATGAGCGCGCATTGTGATCGGCCACAAATTAAAGGGATGAGGTTTTTTTTTTCTGCGCATAGGGTTTGCGCCTATTCTGCCACGTACAAAATGGGGAATTTAAAGTTCACTTTTATTACAGAGAAAAAAAAGTTAAATATGAGTGAAAGTTTTATTTATTAAACACGTACGAGTTAAAATTATCAATTTAAATAAGAAGTTGCATGAAATGAGCAAGCAATAGGAACATTAATTTATTTGTTCTATAGAACACGAACTTTTTTTTTTAATAAAACCTTTTTTAAGAACAAAGCAACACAACCAATAAAATTTAAAAAAAAATCTATAACTCACTAGTGAGTTATAATTTTTTTTAATCACAGTTTGATTATGGGTGTCATTCTGTGCCTAATTGCGGTGTGTTGAAAAATTACTTTATTTGCCAGAATGTAGTTTCTAGTAGGAATATTATTCTTAGATTAGCATCATTTAGCTTTATTTTGGTAATCAGCAAATCCATCTTTCTATGAATTGTGAGTGGTCTAAATATATAGACAACATCATATTGCTCCTCAAAGCAAAAAATTACAAAAACGCACATCAATAAAATAGGCACTTGTTAAAACACACTATGTGAGAAACCTTGAAACTAATGCCAAAAACAACTGCACAAAGTAATTTTCAATACAGACATTTTAATTTGTGAAATACATTTTTAAATTATATTTTTTTTGCAGATTGTATTTATTTTAATGATAAAAGAAAACTGCACATGCATATGTAATATAATGACGATTTTAATAAAACCCTCCCTATTTTTATAACAAATAAAATACAGAATATAAACAGATTAAAAAAAAAACAAAGGAATATCTATGTTCTAAATGTAAACATTTTTTTTCGTTTATTGCAGCCAGGACCATGCCACACCAAATTAACAAAAACTATTTGTTGGAGATTCCAACAAAGTTAATAGACAAATACTGAATTATATTTTTTTTATCACAGTGAATCTATTTTTTGTAAAAAATTTCAATTCAATGAATCACTATATAACAAATGTTGCAAAAAATATTTAATTAAGAGAAATCTATAGTTAATTTTCGGTTGCAGACTGTTTTCAATATAGACCCCGGGGTTTATTTTCCTACTTTCACTCATCTTACTTGCATACTTTGTTAATTACTTTTTAGAGTTAATTATAATTTACACAATTCTGTTAGACAGAAACACCCGAGTTAATTTAACAATTAATTTAAATTAAATTGTAAACACTTAATTAATTTTAAAATGCAATAATATATTCTATTAAATGTAAAAGCCACTTACAAATAAACAGCTGTCCGCTGCTCCAAGGTCATGGAAAGCCTGTTGCTAACGCAGAGACCGTTCCGATTGTGAGTCAACAAACAACAAAACACCCAATAATATTACACACTGTATGACGTAAAATTACATTATATTTGTGCAACTGTATCTAGTGTTATACCGTAAATTAAACAAAGATTATAAGTCGAACGTCGTTCATACGTGCACAAAAACAAGAGCCGTAATATTTGTAATTCAACTTTGATAATATTAGATGCGGTTGCGATCTATTTCGTCACATTTTGTATTACTTTGTTTCCAAAAACAGTTTTGTTTCTTATAATGTAGTACAATTTTTATATTATTGATTTTTTGTCATTTATTTTATAACGTTATGGTTTTGGCTACAAGTCTTTTAATGCTTTTGACAGATAACGCGTACACATTAAGTCAACGAAAGCTAAAAAACCCTCTGATAATGCCCATACCTGGAACTACATTGCAGTCCGCCTAGTATTCAGCTGCGTAATGCAGAACTCTGAATGTTGTTGCATCCTGCAATAACGAGCAGGATGCCTCTTCGGTCCAGCGCTGCGCCTGCAAGCTCCGTCCATCATTTGCAGCCTTTGATTTGTTTGTTTTATTGAAAGCCAGAGTGTGAATTTCCATGCTTGACTACATCTGGAATCATATCATGCTCGAATATTGTAGTTTCTGCAATGCAGAAATAATAGCTAGATGAACCAAAACTCATAACTCAATTTACATGTTTGTGCTGTTTGTTTTTAAGGAATTCCGTGGTATACCTTTTTGACCTAAGCAGCTCGATCAGTACATCATCAATTCGATGAAAAGTGCAACGAGCTGGAAGCCCGACCACCGGTGGCAATAAACTATCACTATGACAATGGCGTTCTAAAGGACATATTATAGTCTTAATTGAGTTTAATATAGCATAATTATTATTATTCATAATTAGGTACCTACTTGTTTTAGGAGTGTCAAAAGTAAACACTATTTCAATAATTACGTCTTTTACTTGATTTTGACGATTTTTCGACTATATCGGAATTCAATACAAATAAAACTTATACTCTATCATCTAGAAAATGTAATGAATCCGAATACGAATGTTTGAAATCCGTTCAGAAACAAAAAAGTTATGGCTGAAATACTTCAGTCACTAAAAATGTTCTGTTTGTTTTTGCGGAATTTTAATTTATATCTAATAAATAATTATAAAAATAGTCAGAGCAGAATAGCAATGTTCTTTTTTTAACTGTAAGAACACCGACTCGAGTGTGAAGCGAAAAAATATTGATGACATTGTGTGAGCTATATCATGCTTCGCAGTCCTGCAAGCCCCGTCCACTGATGGTCTTGTATGGGCCCTTATATTTTTCGCTAGTTTAGTCTTTAAAAACATATATTTCATTTTGACATTGACAACAACACAAACCGTGCCATTGTTGAACAAAGAAGAGAGAAAAAAGGCGGGAACTGCTAATTTGTGAAGGCGCTTTTTTTCAAAACTTAATTATTAATTAATTTTTCGTATCTTTTTACCTTAACTTACAAATAAAAAGTTCGTTATTACTTTAGGGCATAATGCCCAAAAAGAAAAAACGTCCCTTAACTGGGAATTCCAATGATTGGCCGGACGAGGTTTCAGATAGTAGCAGCGTATCTGAAGAAATTGAAATTTCGGAAAAGGATAAGTTTAAACCCTACTATGTTACTGACTACACGCGACGGTACCCCGAGGATTCACCTCTGATTGATTTTGTTGTTTTCCTGGAGTCTGCAGATCAGGGTAAACCTATCGGAACTAGAGACATGATTTCTTTAGCTAGCCACCTAAAGCGATTCATTAAGGGTATTAAATACCTCCAATCAATGAACAAATACAAGATTGGAATTCATTTTGAAAAATCTAATTTAGCAAATGCATTTCTAAACAACAAGACTTTTCTTATGGATTATAAATTTAAAGCTAGTATCCCAGCAGTCAGCACAGAAGTCTCAGGTGTTATTAGAAATGTTCCCTTGAATTTATCCAATTTAAAAATCTTTACTCTGTTGTCCAGCCACAGGAAGATCATATGTGTACGCCGAATTATGAGAAAAATTACTACGGACTCAGGATTTTCTCTGGAGCCTACAGGTACTGTAGTAATTACCTTTGCATCATCTGTATTACCAGAATTTGTGGATATTCACGGTTGGCGTTTTTCATTGTTTACTTATATACCTCCAGTCAAACAATGCTTTCAATGTTTAAGATATGGTCATATGGCTAAGTTTTGCAAGAACGCCATCAGGTGCTCGATTTGCTCTGGACCACACACTTACAAAGAGTGCTCAATTTCCACTGATAAAGCAGTATGTGTACACTGTAAGGGACCACATGTTAGTGTGTCTGGTAGTTGCCCAATCAAAAAGAAAATGATTGTAGAAAATAAAGAGCAGGCTGAGAAAAGAAAGTTTAATGACCTCTTCAATGAGAAATCTTTTCCCTCATTACCCACTAAATCCAAATCTGAACAGTTTCTTTCGTTAATTAATTCTGTAGATGTAATGGACCTCATGACAAAGTCAATAGTCAAAATAATAACGGAAAATAAAACTAGTAACAAATCAATCTCATCTCAGTTTATTAAAGATGTTCTCATGGATATTTTTAAAAATACTAAATAAATATCTTTATGGATTGTTTAAAAATCATACAATGGAATGCACAGAGTTTAATTAGTAATCGCTACTTGTTTACACAGCTTTTATATGAGAATCAAATACATGTTGCTCTTATTTGTGAGACTTGGTTACTATCTCATCATAACTTTTCTATCCGTGGTTACAATATTGTCCGCCTGGATTCTGGTAATAGTCATAATGGTGTTGCTATTTTAATTCATGATTCATTAATTTTTAAAAAACTTGACACTTTTTACGATGATTCTTTACAAAATATTGCCATACAGTTAAGTTTTTGCAATAAACTTATTACTTTAGTTACTTTTTATAGTCCTAAGCAATGCTCCCCTTCCTTTAGTAAAGTAAAATTAGATAATTTATTTAACAGTCTCCCTGAACCAATGATCGTTGCTGGTGACTTTAATGCATTAAATACTGCGTGGGGTTGTGATTATACAGACGCAAGAGGAATTGATGTTTTGCAAAGTGTTGATGATTTTGGCCTTGTTATTCTTAATAATGGAGATAAAACAACTGTAGGTTCTCATAGATGGCGTCAAAATGCTCTTGATTTAACTATAGTTTCACCATCTTTATCTCTTTCCTCAGAATGGTATGTTGGTGATGACCCCTCAGGGAGCTACCACTTCCCTGTATTTTCCAATTTTTTCTTTAACAGTGTAAGATTTAATAACTCTAATACCAGTCCAAAATTTTCCTCAAACAGTCCTCTGATTAATTGGTCTGATTATTCTAAACATGCCCACAAACTATTACATGATTGCAATTTTGATAATAGTGATCCCCAAAATACTTATAACACTCTTACACAACTATTTAAAGTGGCTATTCAGCAGTCTATGCCCTTACAACAACATTCCTGCAATTCTTCCAAGTCTAACAAAAAACATAGGAAACTTACTCTTCCCTGGTGGAATCACAAATGCTCTGAAGCAGTATTAAACTCAAAGTCTGCTTATGTTAAATTCAAAAATGACCCTACTGAATCTAATTATATAAATTTCAAAAGGTTACAGGCTTTTAAGAAATTAGTACTAAAAACAGAGAGAACTCTAAGCTGGAGAACTTTTTGTGAATCCATAAACAGACAGACTCCACTGACTTTCATTTGGAATAAAATTAGGAAATTTAATAAAACTTACATTCCCCGTGTGAACTCTTCTTGTACTGATCTCAACTGGGCTTATGAAATTTTAAATAAGTATACTGCAGATACAGTTGAATTACCTCTGACAACATCTTCCACAGCTTATGTTGCAGACCTAGACTATCTCATTAAACCTTTTTCTATAAATGAATTCAATGCTGCTTGTGACTCAAGGAAAGATACTACTTGTGGATTTGATGGTCTTTCTTATAAAGTTTTGAAAAAGCTCAAACTTTGCTGCAGGAATGTTGTTTTAAGCATCTTAAATTTATTATGGGACAAATCCCTTATTCCAAGTGACTGGAAGATTGACATTATTATTCCTGTTCTAAAACCTGGGAAAGAATCTGGGTTTCCAGATTCTTACAGGCCTATTACACTCACTTCATGTTTGGGTAAGATTTTTGAACAGCTTTTAAAATCACGTCTAGAATTTTATATAGAGAGTAATAACTTATTGCCTTCCAATCAATTCGGATTTAGACGTGGGAAATCAGCACAAGAAAGTATTACGCATCTGCATCTAGATATTTACAATGCTTTTAGAAATAAGGAAGTTTTAATTGGCATATTTTTTGATATTGTCGGAGCTTTTAACAATGTTAACCATCATATTCTTGCATCAGAGTTAGGTTCTATTGGTATACCTATAAAATTAATAAATTGGATTTTTAATTTCTTACATCAAAGACAAGTTTTTGTTAAAATAAATCAGAGTGGTGAGTTAATTGGGCCTAGATTGTCTCACAAGGGTGTCTGTCAGGGTGGGATTCTTAGTCCTTTGATTTTTATTTTGTATATTTATAAGCTTAATTCAATATTGAGTCCATCTGTCTCCAATCTACAGTATGCTGATGACTTAGTTATTTACATTTCGGGGGAAAATGTTAACTCTCTAGTTGTTACTCTTAATAACTGTTTAATTAAGCTTCATTCTTATTTTTCTTACTTAAATCTTGATATTAGCATAGATAAGAGCAAGGTTGTAATTTTTAATAAACATAGACCGTTTAATGTAAAATTATATTATAACCAAAATCGCTTGCCTATAGATAGTAATGTTAAATTTCTTGGTGTTATTTTTTCTAATAATCTTTCTTGGACAAATTATGTGGATTCCATTGTTTGCAAAGCATCCAAAGCTTTTAATATTTTAAAAGCTATAGCTAGGACATACTGGGGTGCTGATCCAAAAATATTACTCATGCTGTATAAATCTCTTGTTCGTAGTCATTTTGAATATGCATTTTTGTGTTTTGGATCCAACAAAAGACTATGTAATAAACTTGAAGTCTTACAGAATAATAATTTGAGACTTATCACTGGTGCCATGAGAACATCTCCTATTATTTCATTGCAAGCAGAATGCAATATTCTTCCTTTATCTCTAAGATTTAAATATCTTAAGTATCGTTTTATAATCAAGATATTTTCTTTAATGGGCCATCCTTTGTTTAAAAAAATTCTTCATTTTTATAATAGCTTCTCTCCTTTGAATGATTCTAGTCCCTTTATACTTCAAGATTTCTCTGAAATAATACAGTTTGGTCAGAATTATAATATACATAGAGCAAATACTAACTGGCCTTGCTATAGAGGCTCATTTGAAAGTAAACTTTCCAAAATAAATGTCGTAATTCAGAATCATCTAAAATGTAAAGAAGAAGTTCTTGAACAGATTAATCAATATAGCAATTATACTTCCATATATACGGATGGTTCGAAGAAAGGAAACAATGTATCTTGTGCTTTTTACATACCTCATATAAAAATTGGACATGGAATTAAGCTACCAGCGGCCATTTCAATTTTTACAGCCGAATGTTTAGCAGTTCTATTTGCACTCCAGTATGTACAACAACATAAAGAAATTTCTTCACATTGGTTGATTATCTCGGACTCCATGAGCGTTTTATCGGCGATTAATAACTGTAAATTGAGCACTAGTGTTAATTATATTATTTATGAAATCAAAAGAACATGGTTGAACCTTTTAGAAAATAACATTAAAACTATATTTATGTGGACTCCTTCTCACATTGGTGTACAAGGAAATGAGCACGCGGATTTCTTAGCCAGGGCCATTGTAAACAGTAATACAGATGTCATTGCTAATGCTAACAGTGACAACAAGAACGTTTCTGATGGTATTGCCATCCCTTATACAGATTTTTATAACATTTTGAAGACCAAAATTAATGAAAATTGGGAAAGCGTTAAAATGGATCAAATCAATAATGGAAAAGGATTGTGGCATTCCTACATTATTAATTCTACTAAGCCAATTACTCCGTGGTTTTCGAAGTCTAATGTATACTTGGGACGAAAGTTTTATACAACTGTCTGCAGGCTAAGAATTGGACACTGTAAAGTCAATGCATTTTTGGCTAGAATGAAAATTGTTTCATCACCCACATGTAATTATTGCAATGCAGAAGATCAGACAATTGATCATATCTTCTTTAATTGTATTCATTTCTCAATGGCTAGACTTGTGATGATCGATTCACTCCTCAAGATTTATAACGACCCTGGAGAGATCCCGCGCTCCTCCCAGGACTTATTAAGAAACCAGGATACTTATAAAATTATTTATAAATTTTTGACTATGACTGGATTGGACTTGTAAAAATGGAAATGGACACAGAGTACAATACATTATAGATATATTGGATAAAATTACATTTGACTTGGCTTAGGCCTTTTATAATAACCATGACTTCTTTATAATGAATACAACTGACAAGGCTGTATGGACTACGTCCTTTGCCTGCCTTTGTGGCAAATTTGAAAAACAACAACATGAACAAAGAAGACATTGACAAAGACCTTTTTGCGAATTGCAGAATTTTGGCGGGAAAAATAAAGTAAAAGTGTTTACAAGTTGTTTTTAAATTGTATAATGTCTATTCAAGTTGAAAATAATTTGAAGAAAACAGACAACAAAGAAATATTTCAGCAGAAAGCACATTATATGCCGTGTAAGATAGAATCAAACGAACCTATAGATGTTAAAAAGTATTTTGATCCTTACGTTGTTAAAAATAAAGAAACAGGTTAGGAAGTGTCGAATGGAAAATAATATTTTTATGCTTTCAATCTGTCGGCCATTTGTCTATTGGTTTTTATTCTTGTAGATGAATTGTCGGGAACGTTTAGGGGGCATCCTTTAGATGGAAAGGAAATGAACTTGCCTGAAGGTTATACAGCTATAGTAGTCACAGAAGCTAAGAAACCATTGGCTGAGGATGCTGATAGGAGGTTTCAGGTAAAAAAGCATTTATTTCTTGTATTCATATCCATTAATTCTTGAGAAAGTAGTGTTATATAACATATTTAGTTCAGAAAATAAATATTGTGTATATATTTTTTTTTAAGTTTCCTAATCTCAATACTTTGTTATTATCAAAATTAAGGGATTATTGTTGTAGATAAGTTGTAAAAAGCAAGTCAAATTCTGCCTTTCAGGTCGCAGGCGGCTTCAAAGACCTAACTTATTGGAACTGGGATAAAAAACCATCTAGAAATGATAATCTTATTAAAGCTATGGACTGGATAGATATTGCAGAGGCTGTGAGTTGTTTTATAATTTCTTTTGTGTGTCTACTAGCTTTAGCTTTTGGTATTGTACTATTTACCATTATTTTTAAATAATAACATTTTTATTTACTTCAAAATATAAATAATACAAATAAAAACTGAACTAAATAAATTAATATAAAGTATGTAACAAATCATTGACAGAGGGAAGCATGCCCAGAAGTTTGGCTGCATTTTCCACATTTTTTGGGTTAAACTATTATATCCAACTTTTTGTGTATAATAAATATATAAGTTTTTCTATCAAAAACAAAACCGGCTACAAACGACCAAGCAAAAATATTTGTCTTGAAGTTGGTGCCAAGTAAAATAAACATACATACATACACAACTTCACACCAGGTCCCTTGCTGGGTAGGCTCAAACAACAAAGCACCATACAGGCTTATTCTTACACACCTCACTTGCTTCTTTGACATTCATAGCTCTCATGCACGCTCGTCTGTTCTTAAGGCTCCTGACATCACCTTCTGCTACTACACGATCAATTTGATCATCGTCGTGGCCTTCCGCGACTTCTGCATCCATCCACTTTTGCATTGTATATCTGTTTAGTCATTCTTCCATCATTCATTCTTTCCACATGCCCGAACCTTCACCCTGACAGTGAAGTAAAATAAAACAATACAAAAACAAAATTGGAAAATGCACCAACTTCAAGATGTTAGCTTTCCATCAGATGAACCGTCTGCCTGACTGCTGTACTTCAGCTATAAAAAAAAATATTTTTGCTTTTTGGTCCGAAGTTGTTTTTGTTAAAAAAAATATCAATAAAATAACACTACTTACTAGTTTTATTGTTTCAGATACACGGAGATTAATATCTTGTCATTTAAAGCCTGATTTACATTAATTAAATAATTATAAGAACAGCTCATACACATCCCACAGCTGGGTTTGGGCGTACTATTGGGGAATGTACAGTATACCCGCCACACTTGTCCAAGGTGGCTTAGCAGGTTTGACACATCGGTTATCTCGATGTGCAGGTTACATCGCGATGTTTTTCTTCACCGTTGTTAGCACGTGGTAATTGCAACATGCATATGCAATCAGAAAACTGACAAACAGTGTCTAGCATTGAACCCGCATCCTTTGTATGTGGGATGCATGTGCTAGCCATTATGCTACCAGCCTAAGTAATTAGTTAACTTCCTATCTACTTATTAATGTTGGAACAGACTTAATCAACAACTTATTACTTAGGGGCAGTCCGTAAATTCCGTCACACGGTAACGGGAAGGGGGTGTGACATTGTGTGACAAAGGGTGCTTTCAGGTGATCAGAAGGCTGGTGCTTACCTCGGGCAACCTTCACAGCAACAGCCTTCTGGGCACCTTACCCGTAGAAGATGGTGATCTGGGCTCAGTATTCTACTTATAGTCTTGAGGGACTATGGGTAGAATACAATACAAATAAGTTTTCTTTTTGTATTCGATTATTTATTAATTTCTTCATTGTACTAGTTTGTAATTTATGTTTATAGTAGAAAATGTTTTATATTAATCATCTAAAGACACAGTTCAACTATTTTATCCAAGAATTTATCATGTAAGAAATAACAAAGTATATATTTATAACACGAAAAACTTCAGAATATTTCCAACTATATCTGTATGAGCAGTGTTTAAATTATTTAAACGTAATTGAAATGGATGGAAACTAATTACGGTATTGGTGTATTAATTGAATAACTTCTATATGTAAAATTGCAAAAGATGTGATGTGACACTAGGGAGGTAGGTCCCACGAATGTGACCAGCTGTGACAAAGAGGGGTCAAAAATCATGAAATTCGTGTGACGTCATTTGTGGGTGGCCCCTTATATGGAAAATTGCCGTAAAATTACCTTTACCATTTTCGTAACTTAGTATTTAACAAATGAAAATCAAAATTTTAACTTATGAAATCAAACAATTATTATGTATTAAAAGAAACATATTTTATTAATCATGTAAAATAAAATAACACAACCTTCTTAAAAATAAACACCTAAATATAATCTGTGATGTGTAATTTTTAGTACTCTTTCATCTTTAAATTCTTTCACAGTTATAAAACTTCCGACTAAATATCCATATATTGATATGATAGTTTAATAGGAAAATTGCTAACATACAGACAGACAGACAAATTACTATTTTATTATAGTTCCTTTTTTGCCAAAATACCTATGATGAAATTTAATAAACGAAGTAAATAATATATACAATGTAAATATTTTTTTAATGACATAGAATCTCATCTAGAAAATATTCTCTATTATGCTGAAAGTAAAAATAAAATTAATTGGTATTCTCTTTTCACGCTAATCCATTTTTATCTAATTTATCTAAGTCTTTTCTCTTCACTTCAATTCAATAAACTACTTTTAAAACAAATTTCATTTAAAATTCACTTTTCTTTTGTAATGTTCTGAATTCTTTTGAAATTTCTAGCTGATTCTTTAATAGTATCATTGGAACTTTGATTATATTTATACAGTTTCATTTGTTGAATTTTCTTGATTATTTTCATTGTTGTTCTTAAGTCTATTATCTATGTGCATACCAAAATCGTATCTGCTTTCTAGATCTTCAAAGTCTTCAACATTTTCTCGAGTCATTTTGTTGAAAATTTTCAAAAATTGCCAAAATTCTATATCGCTACCCTTGATATTGTTTTTGTAGAACTCTATCAATGCTTTGTCACATTTATGTTTCGATGTAACGGGTTTGGGATCTGCTAAAGGATCTCTAGTTTCTTTCGATCTTGGACGCTTCGTTACTTTTATACCCTTTTGTAAAGAATTTGGAACTACTGGTTCTGGATCCGTTTGTAAAGAATTTGGAACCACTGGTTCTGAATTACTTTGTAAAGAATTTTGAACTGGTTCTGGATTCTTTTGCAAATGTATTGAATTCTTTGCTTTCAGTTCTGTGTTCTTTTGTGTTGTAAAATTTTTCTTCATGCAATCTTTTAAGATAATTTTTAAACATTTACCATCAATTAATACATCATTTACTTTAGCAGTTATATTTAAATTATTGCTTTCATTGAATATCCTAAAATCATTTCTCTTAGGAGCTTTATTCGAATGATCTATAGCGGCTAAATTATTTAATTTATGCTTCCATACTTTCTTTTTAAATGGTTTAGGATTCTTCTCATGCTTCCTCAAATGCAATTTCAAGGCGCTAAAACTCTGACAAGGTTTATCACAAAATTGACAAGGGAAGAGCATTCTTTGGCCAATACTTTTATATTCTCTATACTTTTGTCTCAGAACTTCCAGATAATTAGCGCATTCTTTCAAATCTGACTTGAATTCTTTCAAATCCGGCTTGACGAACTCTTTCGTCGGAACACTGTCTTTCTGTACCACCCATTCATTACCCAACTTAACTAACTTTGTTTTGGTTATACTCTTATCTTTTATATAGCGGTTTCTTTTATCGAGTTTCATACATTCCCTTTTGTTCAAATTTTTTATACTAGGTATTATTTCTATATCGTAACCGTTGTTCCCTTTGAAACTATATTTAGTCCCGTTAACATTTTCTTGGATTTGCCCATAGTTATACGATATACTCATTTTATGCACTTTGCGCATATGTAATGCGAAATTAGAGCTTTTCGTGACGAACGTGCACAACGGACACTTTTTCAATTGCGTCTCGCTGCACACGTCGAAATGTTGCGCACAGTGTTTCGTCAGTAGTTTTTTCGTTTCGAACACCTGTAAAATTAATACACCTAAATATATGGAGAGTAAAAAGTTATAGTCTACTAAAATCAACGGCCCTGTACGAGTCGGACTCGCGCTTCTTATTGGAGGGGGGGGGGGGGGGGGGGATGGTTGGTTCTACTTTGTAATTATAACGTGGACACATTAGTGAATGCCTTTTCAAACCAGCAAATGACTTAAAATGCCTTTAGAATTACTATAGAGTTTATTAGAACTATAGAATTATACAAACACGCATTACACAGGTACAAATATAACCGAACACAACAAGTCCAAAAGTAATGCAGAAGGTCGCAATTCAATAAAACGCGCAAAGTCCGTCACTTATTAAATCCCCGATTGTAGTACACACGTCTCGCTTCGCTCGTGACTATCGCTCGACTCACCCCCCCCCCCCCCCTCATTAGGTCATCGTTTTATACTGCGCAACTACTATGTCCCCGTATCTTAATCCGAAACACCTGGCTAATGACTGCCATAAAAGATTACAATACAACAATTGGCTGTTTTCTAATCACAAATGTTAAACACAAAGTCAACAAAAGAAGACGACCATAAAATAATCTAAATGTTATTAGTTAAAATGCCGAAGGGTAATATATATGCTTTGATTTAGGTATGCAGGTGGATTTTGTTTTTGTCGGGATCAGAGTCGTAACAATTCAAACAATAAAACATAAAAAAACCTGACACAAACTACCATGTATTTGAATCACACACGCATATATACTCTTTTGTTTATTGTTCAAGGCAAATTAACAGCGTTGGCGAAATCTGTGATTACGGAAGTATAGTCCTTGACAACAGAACCTTAATCCCTATCCCTATTATAAATGCGAAAGTAACTCTGTCTGTCTGTCTGTCTGTTCCGTTTTCACGTAAAAACTACTGGACCGATTTGGCTGAAACTCAGTATATATATGTTTTCGATGCCGAGAATGAACATCTATATATATACTTATATCCCGAAAAATGGGATAGTTTCCGGGATAAAAATATATTTGTCTTTCTGTTTGTTATGCTTTTACGGAAGAACTAATGGGCCGATTTGGCTGAAATTCGTTACGTATGTAAATTAAATACTGACGGTGGACAAGGGATACTTTTCATTTTGGCCTTTTTGGTCGTTTTTGCCTATTCTGTTATTTGTTCATGTTGGTCATTTTGGCCGTTTTGGTCATTTTGACTATTTTGGCCTTTTTGGTCATTTTGACCATGTCGGTCACTGTGGCCTTTTTGGTCATTTTGGCCATTTTGGCCTTTTTGGTCGTTTTTGCCTATTCCGTTATTTGGCTATGTCGGTCATTTTGGCCTTTTTGATCATTTTGACCATTTTTATTATTTTGGCCTCTTTGTTAGTTTTTGCCTATTCCGTCATTTTGGCCACGTCGGTCACTGTGGCCTTTTTGGTCATTTTGGCCTTTTTGGTCATTTAGACGGGAGATGGTATAGTTAGCGATATAAAATGAAGTGCCGCGGGGAAAACTCTAGTATGATATATAAAATATTATAAATACACTTCCACAGGGTTTGTGGGGGTACGCAGTGCCCTTAAAGGAAATTTTCGAAAATATCGAAGCATTGCCATAAAAACTAAAAAAAATATGAAGAAATTAAAGGAATCAATTTTGGTAACCTTTACGAAGAAAATGTTTTTTTAATAGGTCAAGATTATCCAAATACAGAATATAACCTATCTTTCCCGAATAGTTACCGGCCTCTTACAGAATGTACGATGCTCTCCAAGAGCTAAGTGAGCTGAGTTTAGATTTGCAAAATCTCATACTAATATATAAAGCTGAAGGGTTTGTTTGTTTGAACGCGCTAATCTCAGGAACTGTTGGTCTGATTCGAAACATTCTTTTAGTGTTAGATAGTCCCATTTATCGAGGAAGGCTATAAGCTATATATTACCAAGTAGAGCCCAATAGGAGCGGAGCACCAATGAAGAATGTTTCAAAATCGGGGGGCTTTTTAACTTACTTTTTTTAACTATTCTACGCGGACGAAGTCGCGGGGAGAAGCTAGTCGTGATTCAAGCCTAATGTGCTAATCAGAAAATTGAAAATGTGGTTTTAATATTTGGACGAAGAATAACTGAACCTGGTACGTACTATGAAAACGCTTTGGAAATGTATTTTTTTTATTGCAGGAGTTTAGCAGACAGACAGACGGCCCACTTGATGGAAAGCGGATATCATCGCCCATGGACATTTGCAACACCAAAGGTGCTACAAATGCGCTGTTGCTCTCTTAAGGGATACTGGAACCTGGTCAATAATGCCGGAACACAACTCAAGGTTGTTGTGGTCATGGTGGCACACTCTAGACCAGGGGTGGTAGCCATCTCCTAATAATACCCTACCACCTGGCTGTGGGTTGTTTATTCGCCTCTCACGACAGGCCACCCCAGCGCAGGAAATTGAATTCCTTCTCCGTTCCTGCACAGATAGTGGGGTGGAGCTACAAACAAAAAATTATAGATCTAAAACTTTCGAGAATTAGCGAGCCCCCAAAAAAGTGACAAGAGAAAGGCCTGCACTTACATAAATAAATATAAAACGCTGTATAACATATACATTATTCTCGCAAAGGAGCGATATACATACCTGAAAACAGACGTAACATTGGTGCATCTTGAATGTGATTCTATTGATTTCACTCCTTTCTCGACCATTTCCATGAATTTCAGTTGTTCCTGGAGCATATTTCGATTACTTGCATTGATTTCATCATTTCTACGATTAATTTTATCAAGTTTTCGCGACTTGTATACATAATAAAACTACGTTTCAACGGTTTTAACCAAATGCCAGACCTCAAGACACTGTGAGCTCTTTCTGCGTGCAACGGAACACAAACCAGCGTGACGGATAATTTCTTTCATTTCTCCTTCCACCCATTTTAATATTATATAAAACTAGCGGCCCTGACAGACGTTGTCTTGCTCTGAAAAAATAAAATCTAGGACCCGATTCTAGCGCCACCTACCGGTTCCAACGGTATAAAAAGTATCCTATCTTTCAAGTTGGATCAAATTGTACACTGTGTGCAAATTTTATTAAAATCGGTCAAGTAGTTTACGAGTCCATCGCGGACAAACAACGTGACAAGTAATTTATATATGTTACGGCTAATACCCGAAGTGCGGCTACACCTAGTGCTAGCCGGCTAAAACTAGGTCTAGCCGCACTTCGGTTTTTAAACCTAGGTGTAAAAGATTTGTTCACGGCTAATATTAGGTGTAGCCGAGGCGTCTTTCCATTCTGTACAAGGCCAGAACGCAAGGGTATGAAACTAATCACGTATAGATTGGAAATAAGTTTTTTACGCAAATACTGCCAGTACACAGGGACTAATCGTGTATGTTTCGGAAAATTATTTTTGGGTGGTTATAAAAAAAAATAACCACGAAGGCTTAACCTTCTAACCTATATTAGAAATGAAAACATGTCACTACTGACCGACAGACTCCACGTAGGATTGGCTACATCTAGTTGTAGCCAGCATAAAGAAGGCTATACCTAGTTTTAACCAAATGAACTCGACTACACCTAATATTAGCCGTGAACAAATCTTTTACACCTAGGTTTAAAAACCGAAATGCGGCTACATCTAGTTTTAGCCGGCTAGAACTAGGTGTAGCCGCACTTCAGGCATTAGCCGTGACATATATATCAAGAAGATTATTAGAACTAGGCATGTTTGCTGAAGAGTTTAAGCGCCGCTTCTTCTCTTCAAGCCACAACATGTTGCGAAGCGGTGGTCAATTAGATTAGTAAATAAGAACCATAAACAAAATTAAAACTAAATAATTAAAATGAACAAGTTGGCGGTAGGCTAAATAAAACTTTGACAATACTCGTTGACACTTCACATCTTTGTCTTCCGTGATCACGGAAGCCACTGAAAAGTTGCCGAAACGTTGGAATAACAAAAATTAACGCGCTTAAAACCGTTAAAAGGTAGTTTTATTCGGCTAACTGATGTTTCTCTACTTTTTTTTTAACTACTCCACGGACTCTAGTTCCGTACCCTTTTTTAAAGCTTTATTTGTAGATTTAATTTTAAAAATTTTACACGCTTATTATTTTAGTTCTTGTGTGTGCCATTAATAAATTAATTTGTGTCGATGTGTATGTATCTTACGAGAAACTTATTATATTACTTTATCCTAATTTTAATACTAAACTTTTTAGCACCTTTATGTGCATAGTTAATTGGGACGTTAGTTCAATTTGTAATGGACTGTATGAGAGAGATATGACCTAGATCCTTGCACCAATAAAGCAGAATCTCCACCAACCTTGAGATCTGCCCTCTCCTGGTTCAAGTTAAACACAGGAACAGCAAACGGCACTTAGTTCCACCTTAGAGCTAACACTTCTAACAAAGTCTTAGGCTGATGTGCACCGAAATTTAACCGACCGTTAATCAAAAAATAATCACTGTTTTTCCATACATTTTTGGCGATTATTTTATTTTAACCATCGGTTAAATGTTGGTGCACACCAGCCTAAGTATAGTGAAAGTTATTGGCACAGCCAGTAATCGCAATTTGTTGAAGTTCAGAATAATTGATAGTGTTACAAGTTGCAGTACTCGAAATAAAATGCCGTTGGAATTACTATAGAATTTAATAGAACTATACAAACACTATACGTGTTTGTACACAGGTACAGATATAACTGGACACGACTAGTACAAACGTAATGCACGATTCAATAACACGCGAAAAGTCCGTCACTATATAGATTATCGAATGTACACACGTCTTGCCACGTTCGGGCATTGCTTTATACTGTACAAATACAATATGTCTCGACACAATACTCGACCGCGTAACAAAGATTTCCTAGAATCACGCCTGGCTAATGACTACCATAAAAGATTACAACACATAATAGGCTGTTTTTCCTAATTACAAATTTTAAACACAGAGTAAACAAAAGAAGTCCAAGTGCCGAAAAGGTAATAAACTGCAGGTGTGAATTGGTTTTTGTCGGGTATAACAATAGGAACAGATGAGAACACGGTCCAGTGTGTTCTTGATCAAACGTTAACTCGGCAACCAACTAAAATGGCTGCCTATACCCTGCATTTTACCCCATTAGTTTACTGCTTTGATAATAATGTTGTATTTTTCCTAAATAAAATATGTCTTTCTTTCTTCTCTGCTGCGTTCGCCGTCGCCTCACACAGAAAAGAGGGTAGACAGCAAAATTGATGGAGCTATGTTTTACCTACTTAGTTAAAAATGAACTAAAATAAAAACTAGTTGAAAAAAAAACTTCCCAGATTAAAATTTCCTGTATATTTTCAAAAATTTCTAGCAATCAAAACTTACAACTAAAATGTAAAAAAATCTTAGTAAAAGTTAGAATTATGACTTACTCTCTGTATCCGGTTCGTCCTTATTACCGGAAGTAGCCTTCAAAGGTTTCCTGCCGCTTTTAGGCTTCACTTCCTTCGCTTTGCGTTTCTTTCTTACTGAAACAATAATTATATTTTCTTAAGTTGTCGCCATTTTATTTTAGATTAGATTAGACTCTCATGGAGTAAATAATAACCATAAACAAAATTAAATAATGAAAATAAACAAGTTGGCGGTAAGCTAAATAAAACTTTAACAACACTCATTGACACTTGAAATCTTTGCTTCCGTGATCACGGCTACTAAAAAGTGCCCGAAACGTCCGAATAATAAAAATCAAATAAATTACTGCGCTTAAAACCGTTTCAACTTAGTTTTATTACAAAACAATAATATCAATTGAGATATTTTTAATCGCATTTCTCGCATTTCAAAAAATCGCAGCCTTACAGATTTTGTACGAGCGTACAAAGATCTGCTATCACATCTGTAACCCGTCAAAAGGTGAACTAATTATTGATTAAACTATAATCAACAATACTTTTATCCTAGTCCTGAATAAATTCTAGGACTCGATTCCAGCGCCATCTACCGATATCTATTGTGAATCTTAACCATCGATACCCTCAAGATTGTATGCGAGGGTAGCGCACCAAAAATATGACTAAAAGATCATATGTCCACTATTGCTCGAAAGCACGCGTTTAGTGTTGACCAAAGTTCAGACATATGCGTATCTGCACGTTTACTTAAAGATAATATTGGCTATTCAATGAAATTATTTGGGAATTCTTCTGATAGTTCAAAGTACAAGAACGACGCAATAACTTGTCATCAGTAAGTGAAATAATTCATTTCCAAGGGCAAGTACAATAAACGAATAATTTTTTTCAAGAGCATTCGACTTGATCAATATTATTGGCTACTCTCTAAACTGAGTTACTATGGATTCGGAGGAAAAACTGTCAAAATGGTCTCGAAGTTTTCTTACTAGTCAATGTCAGCAAGTTAAGCTCAATAATATTGACAGAAGCTCACAGTTCTCTGAAAAAATTCCAGTCAATAGAGGCGTACCGCAAGGATCAATATTAGGGCCAATTTTCTTTATCCTGTACACTGCAGACTTAACAACACATATCAGAAATTGTAAAGCTCATTTTACGCCGATGATATAAAGATACATATTTCATTTAAACCATCCGACATAAATATTGCAATAAAAAAAATAACCCAAGATTATTATAGACTAGCTGAATGGTCTGAATCGGATTGTTTACTCCTTAACCCTGTTAAAACTAAATATCTTCTCTTTGGTTCTAAAAATCAACAGGGGCATTCGACTCGATCAATATTAATTTTCTAATCTCTAAGCTGAGTTACTATGGATTCAAAGAAAAAACTGTCCAAATGGTTTCGAAGTTTCCTTATTAATCGATGCCAGCAAGTTAAGCTCAATAATATTGACGGAAGCTCACAGCTCTCTAAAAAAAAATTCCAGTCAATAGAGGCGTACCGCAAGGATCAATATTAGGGCCAATTTTCTTTATCCTGTACACTGCAGACTAAAGGTGAACGCACACTTATCCGAGCCGAACGAAACGAATTTTAGAATTCTGTATATGAAATCTCGCACACTTCCCCGCGTCGAATCGTCCGTATCTGGAAGAACCCCAGAAATCGTAGACGAATTCGGATGACGTCATCAACTAGCATTCTATCAGTTGCGTATGACAGAGCAACGCGCGAGTACTATTTCTGCATCTACTTGTTGTGATCGATTCTTCTGGTGCGGATTTGTGTGCGTTCACCTTTAGGAACACATATCAGATATTGTAAAGTTCATTTAAAGTTTTAAAGTATCCAATGAAGTATTGCAATGAACAAAATAAACCAAGATTATTATAGACACCAGTTCAATGGTCCGAATCTAATTCTTAACTCGTAAACGCTGTTAAAACTAAATATCTCCTATTTGGTTCTATAAATTAACTCACTATTCTTCACCCACCAGCTAAAGTAACGCTCGTGGGTGAACCACTAGAACAAATTAACGTAGCTCGGAGCTACTAAACTACAATTAATATTTTATTAATATATTAATACGAGAATATATAAAATTAAAATTTATCAAAATTATATTGCAGAAACTTACTTTTGCCCTTTTGTATAGGCGCATCTTCCGTCCCTTTCGCACCCGTTGATTCCGGTATATCCGCCTCTGTCCCGCCGATGATTTCGCTCAACAGCTCCTTGTAACGCCTTATACCCCTCTGTACTTCTTCTTTGTCTGTCATTGTTGGTTTTTCTAAGAAAAACAAAATAATTTAATTTATCATTTGTACACATTTTTACAATATGCATTTAGTTTTATATTAATAAACATTTAGTTATTTAAAATATAAATTATTCTGCTTTTCTAATGCAAGGATCTAGGTCATGCCTCTCTTATACAGTCCGTCACAAATCCAACCAACATGCCCTACAAAATGCGAAAGTAACTCTGTCTGTTATGTATTTGCGAAGTGACAACCCCCCACCCCCCACCACTACTTTCTACTCTTTTTGGCCAAACTGTATACATACCTTCCCTCTCCAAATATCGCTTGTAAACATGTTCAATGAAGAAGGTGTCGAAAACGTCTTCGGGAAGCTTCGTCAGCTTCTCGCTGTTGTGCTTGATGTAGCTCTCCGCTACATCTTCGGAGAATACCGCGTCCGAGTACAGTATGCCATCCCCGTCTTCTGTGTCTTCTGTGCGTCGTTCTATCGGAAAGACGAGAAGAACCGTGAATCGTAAGGTCGATAGCTTCTTATGGGAGGGTAGACCGCTTCGTTACGTAACGCGTTACGGCGACAGTGAGCTTTTTCAAGCAAGCAAGCAAAAAGAAGCAAATCTTCTTATTCATTTATTTCTTTTATTTTAGGAAGGCTTACAGTCTAATATATACAAAATATAGAAACAATAATATTAAAAAAAATATGCTGATAATAGCCTGCGCGTATTGGTAAAAAAAAAAACATATGAATAAGACATAAAAAAAATAAAGACATGTGCATACACGATATTAAGGGATATTAATGTAACAAAATTTTTAGCTATTTATTATATCGAACAAATTTCAGCCAAATTACAATTAACATAATTTATGGGCATGCAATACAAGTCTACTACTATTTCATTAAAGGAATTAGAGTTTCGTATGATAAACGCGTTTTGTCTGTAGCTGCTATTTACGATAGGTGTGTGGAATAATCCTCTCTGCCTAAGGCAGGGAGGGTAAACCGCTTCGTCACGTAACGCGTTACGACGCCAGTCTGGCTTCTCTCTCTCTCACGCAAACTAATGCTTCTATCGGGCGTCCCGAGACAAACACGTTTTTTTATGGGGGACGTGGGGGCACGCAGGACCCTTAAAGGACATTTAGAAAATATCGAAAAAATGCAATAAAACTGAAAAATGAAAATTAAAAAAAAATGTGTGTGTGTACTTATGTACACGCGTTAGAAGTTATACTTCTTTAAATTGGTTAAATAAATGGGCTTTATTTATTTAACCGACCGTATTGAAAAATACAATCAAAAACTGAGGTTAACTCTAAATAACTTAGAAAAATAAATACCACAACAATTAGAAAAAGCGATATCATTACTTACTTTTTTTAGAAATTCACTGTAATAAATAAATGATTTATAAATCATCAAACTCGTATATTAATTAAAACACAACAAAGTAAAGAAATATTACAATGCTCGTCTCACAAATTCACAATCCATCTATCAACAACTCGTTGTTGGTCAACCACCATACGACACTCGGCCATCCTGAAAAACTAAAATGTTGACTATAGCTAACTTCATGGTGTAGCTTTTTTGTGTGTCGGTGTGCGCGCGCATCGTAAAAATTTACTCTCATCGCACCTAAAGAAGTAATATTTAAAAAAAAATTGGTAACCTTTACAAAAAAAAATTATAAACTTTCAAGTTTCGAGAATAAGCGTGCCCCCAAAAAAGGAGTGACAAAACAAGCTGTCTGCTGAACTTGTGCAATAAGTAAAATAATAAAAATAAAATGATTACAAGTGGGTTTTCTACTTATAATATTACTTTATATTCAAATACTATTGTATATGATACATACTTATATTTATCCCATATGGTTGGATTATGTTGGGAATGGTTGGGTGTTGTTGGTTTATATTGGGAAAGGTTGGGAGAAGAGGAGATATTTATTTAAACTTTTACATAGATACTTGGAACAACTTTCACGTAGTATGTCATAAGATATACCTTCCGGTGATCACACGAGGAAGGATATGATGCCTGCGTTCCACCAGCTCAAGATTCTACTCACCTTCGGCATCTTGCTCTTCTGGTTCTTGCTTAACATTCGTGAGAAGTTCCATAATGTCCGTTTCGTCGACAGAATCGTCTGGTTCTTCTTTTACTATTATTTGGGGCTTTTTTGGTTTCTTCTTTCTGTAATAAGTCGAGTTTTTATTATCAAATATGGCCGAGAAAGGAGAATCGTCAATTTATGAGAAGATAGACCAAAGAGATTATATGTGACGCAAAAACTTTGTACCTTTTTTTAAGAAAATTGCGCAGGAGTATTAAACTTCGCACACTTATCTATATCTATACATATAATAAATCTGTAGAGGTTGATTTTCTGTACAATGAAGTAAAATGCTAAAAACCGAATCAGGGGGATATAAGAAGTGAAATAGAACGAATTTAGTTTTTTTTTTTTTTTTTTGTTTCTCTGTTTGTCTGTCTGTTTGTACCGGCTAATCTCCGAAACGACTGGACCGATTTAAATGAAATTTTGTATGGTGGTAGCTTATATCCCTGGTCAACATGTAGGATACTTTTGATCCCGAAAAATTAAAGAGTTCCCGTGGGATAGTTGAAAAACCGCACCACACGGACGAAGTCACGGGCAGAAGCTAGTAGTTTATATAGAGAAGAAGCGACGAATGCTAATATTTTTTGAAAATTATGCATAGAAAATACATTCAATCAATAAAAAAATTACACTCACTACCATGTATTCAACACACATACGCATATATACTCTTTTGTCTATTGTACTGGGTAATGGGTGTGGTTAAGTGTACGTGTGTGTATGTGCATGCATGGGTGCGCGAGTTTGTACGTGTGTGTATGTGCATGCATGGGTGCGCGAGTTTGTGTGTGTGTGTGTGTGTATATATATCTGTCTCTCTCTCTCTCTGTGTGTGTGTCTCTCTCTGTGTCTCTGTGTGTGTGTGTGTGTGTGTGTGTGGATGTGCTTGTGTATGTGTGTATGTCTGTGTGTGTGTATGTGCATGCGTGCACGGGCGCGCGAGATTGTGCGAGATTTTTTGTACATATCTCGAATTACTTTTAATGTATTGAACACTACCATCTTTAGTTCGAGGACAATGTAATTGGATAAACACTGATTTAATACTATATGTAACTTGAAAAAGTGTGCATCTATTTTTTGTCCTAAATAAATAAAATAAAATAAAGTGTGAATGTTTTCCTTCAAAATAATCTAGGATTAAAACTAGAATTAATTTTATTGGATGTTTAAAAATAATTTTGTAACTCACTGTCTCTTCATCGGTTTGTATCTCGTCTTGTGTTTTCTGGTGAAATGCATTTTCAGATATTCTTGCTTCTTAAACCTAATATTGCATATTTTACATTCGACATCCTGAAAGACAACGTTATTTATTTATATATCTATATCATCGAATAAATGTACACTATTGGGCTTGGGCCTTCCCACTTCACAAGTTTATTTTTTTTAATCCGTAGCCATTTTGCAAGAAACGGAATACATGTTATTTATCCTTTTTTGATTTAATAATAATAGTAATATTTTTTTAATATATTGTTTCACGCCGACAAAGTTAATGCACACCTGCAGTTTATTACCTTTCCCGTATTTGGACTTCTATTGTTTACCTTGTGTTTAAGATTTGTAATTAAGAAAAACATCCTATTGTTACTGTACTCGTTTATGGCCGCAGTTGTGCAGACTACGTTTTCTTGGAAAATTCAGTCCATTGTTGTATTGTATAGATTAGTATAAAACAATGCCCGAACAGAGGGGTGAAGCGAGGATTACGATACAAACAAGACGTACATTCGATAAGCTATATAGTGACGGATTTTGCGCGTGTTATTGAATCGTGCAGTTTGTACTGGTTGCGTCCAGTTTATTTGTACCTGTGTTATGTGTGTTTGTATAGTTTTAATAAATTCAACAACTCGTAACAATATTTTATTCATTTATATATACTGTTACAAATTGGGCCACCTGAACACCTATTATTACATACCAACAAAGAAATGCCACGCACCGGGTTTATTGCCCCTTCCGCATTTGGAATTATTTTTGATCACTTGGTATTTAAAATTTGCAATTAGACAATAGCCTATTGTTTTTTTCGACTTTGTTGGCCGTTCGCAGGAAAAAGATAACCAGGTGTGAAAATTACTTTTTCTCGGAAACTCCAGTCCACGCGGTTTGTTTGTACTGTATAGTTGGTATTAAACAATGCCCGAACGGAGGGGTGGGCAGTCAAACGACGACTACGATACGATTAAGACGTGTAGTACTTTCGATTAGCGACTTAGCGACGGACTTTGCGCCTATTGAAATGCATGGAATCGTGCGGTGTGAACTGATTGCATCCAGTTTTATTTTGTACTTGTTTCAATATACTCTATAGTAATTACAACGGCATTTATTTTAATTCGAGTCCTGTAGCGCGTATCAATATTTATTATAATTTATTTATTTAATTTGTTTGGGAAACATACAATAATTAATATTCTTAAATATAAAATACAAAATGAATACATACATCAATCAAGTTACTACTATAAAGTAATTTATATAATAAAAATAAAAATTGGCTCAAATAGTTAATTATGAAATTTTTTTTTACATAAAATGTCTATTTAATTTACTTAGGTCAATATTGAACAAAATAAAAAAGAAAATAACACCACAATAATTATTAATAAAATACAGTACAATAAAAAAAAATCGTCGCGACACCACACTGTTCAATGCAAACTGCAAAGTGTCGTTACAACATTTGGTCTTAATCAAAAAGTGTCGTTACAACTTTTGGTCTTATTTTTGCCGTCTAGACACTTTCGCAACGCGCGATAAGGAACTTCGTTCCAAAAAAAGTTTATGTCAATATTCTAATTTAATTATTCTTGTAAGTCATTGGATCACTCTAAATTACAACATTTTTTAATTTGGGTTTTAAATTACCTATGAAAGGATCAATATAACTTGTAAATAGTGCATTGTATTGCTGACAAGCGCGGTATAAAAACGCATTTATAGGTATAGTTTTTTTTATTTTATAAAATTTATAAGTAAATGTAAATTTGACTAGGACTAGAAAATAGAAGTAAAACAACTTACATTGTCCTTTGCGTGTCCGTACTTCAGATGCATCACAATCGACGGCTTGTTGCTTGTGAAGAAATCGCACAGATCGCATTTGTATCTCTTTCTCTTTTTGTCGTGTTTCTTCTTGTAATGCAGCTTCAAATATACCTCGTTGTAGAAACTGAAAGTTATATTTACAAACTTTTATTTAACTTGCAATGGATGTATGTATGTAAGTTCGGGTGGAATCTTGCAAGTTAAATTTGACCAACTTCCCGGTTTCCGATTGAGATGAAATTTTGCACGCATATGTATATCGTGTTACAATGCAATAAAATGACAATCATGGAGCTGATCTGATGATGGAGTCGGAAGGTGGCCATAGGAACTCCTGTACTAAACAAGATAGACCCGTCTAGTTTGGGCTCGTTTCACTTGTCTTGGCCAGCACTCTGCGGCTACATGATATCCAGGATCTCAAAAACTTGTAAGGTTCTGTTGTCAAAGACCATAATTCTATTATCACAGATTTCACCAAGGCTGTTCATTTGACTTGAACAATAAACAAAAAACTTTGAGTTAAATACAAGGTAACGTGTGTAATGTTTTTTGAAGTGAAACTTCTTTATCGGCGTTGAAAACGAAATATACCGTCACATTTTTCGGTAACGCGTCACATTTTCCGTTACGCGCCATCTTTTTCTTGTCGAATCGACTGTGGTAGGGCCTTTATATATTTAACCAATTTAGAGAAGTTTCACTTCTTACGTGTTTACACTAGTACACGCAGAGGTATTTTTTATATTGGTTTATGCCCGGTTTCAATATTACAAAACGATTCGTTTTTGATACCGACGGTTATAATATTGTTTTTAGTTGTTAATGAACTGTCCGTAGCTATACTATTTCCATTTCTTTATTTTCTCGATGACAGCTTCTTGTGTAAACTTGAACGAGCGTCTTTTTTACATTATGTATACATATTTTAATTAAAATATGACGCTTACGCACGTACAAGGTCATAGCAGAGTCGGAGAGACTGATAGGGATGGGGCTATCGATAAACGTAACACGATAACAGATATTTTTATATTATATTATTTTATGATAATTATTTTATATATATTATATTATTGAGTGAAACTTCTGTGTAGTGGGGGTCTTAAGATTCTTCGCTCACGAAAAAGCGTCACAGTCATGTGGTCTAATTCTTAAATTTTTAAACTCGCGATATCTTTCGACTGGAATGTCCGAATTGAATAATTCAAAAAGTTATATAAAGGTATTGAAGCAGTCTTGAATATGAAGTAAATTATTTTTATAAGAATTAATATCGAGATACAAATAAAGAGCCTTTTCTAGCGGCGGCGTTTTAAATAAATTTTTAAAATAAAAGAACACTTATTGTGGCATAACTATAATAGATAGACATATACTGTCGCGAAACTTTTTGTAAATAATGATGTGTTCTGCAAAGACGTAGTACATTATTTTATTCTATCATCAATAGTTTTCGCTGCGCACGCGATTTTTTTGTATTTTTTTACAACTTGAGTTACATTATTGGAGTTTTAGTAAGGATCCCAATTTTTTTTATAAATATAATATTTTATCAATACAAATATATAAAGTGAATCAATTAAATAACGATATACACCTGCCAAGCTTGTTTTCGGAATGTGAGAAACGAGACATACATCACAGATCGGTGGGTTGCACTCACCAGACGCCGCACTCGTCGCACCTGGCGGTCCTCTTCCTGCCCTTGTGGAGAGTCATGTGGTACTCCAGCCTCCGCACCCTCGTGAACAGCTTCCCGCATATCTTGCAGGGCATGTGCTTCGACGGGTAATGTATTATGTTGTGCTTGGCCACCGATGACTGCAATTCGGTAAACGACACATCGTCACAACAAATTCAAAAATAATTACATTATCCCCCCTATTAATATTGTCACATACCGACACCGAAATGCGCACCCGGTTTATTACCCCCCCCCCCCCCCCATTTGGACTTCTTTTGTTTACTTTGTGTTTAAAAATTGCAATTAGACAATAGCCTATTGTTATTAGCAGGAATAATTAATCAGGTGTGCAGATTACGCTTTCTCGGAAACCTCAGTCAACGCGGTCCTTCTTGTATTGTACAGTTTAGTGTAAAACGATGCAGTCAAGCGAGGATTACGATGCGAGCAAGACAAGAGCGATTCGATGACTGATATAGTGACGGACTTTGCGCGTGTTATTGAATTGTGCAATTTGTACTGGTTGTGTCCAGTTACATTTGTACCTGCCTTATACGTGTTTGTATAGTTCTTATAAATTCTATAGTGATTCTAACGGCATTTTAATTCAAGTCCCGCACTTGTTATATATATATATATATATATATATATATATATATATATATATATATATATATATTCTCGTGTCACAATGTTCGTTCCCATACTTCTCCGGGTACCAGAATTTAGGTGTTATTTTTGTTGTTGTATGTGTTGAAGGTGGTCCCGGAATGGTTTAAATAAACGATTGGACCCAGTAGATGGCGCTCCTAAACGCTGAGCCTGATTTTGATGAATTTTTTTGTTTGTTCAAGTGGATTTGAGAATAGTTTAGATTAACATTTGGTCCCGGTAGATGACGCTGGAATCGGGTTCTAGATTTTTATTTTCTAAAGGCAGGACAACGTCTGCCGGGTACAGCTAGTATTTATATGTCGGAGAAGGCTTCGTTCTCGTGACATCTTCTTTAGTTATTGCAGGTTTAGTGGGCGTCATCAGGATAAAATGCGAGCATAAAACAAAATAGCCACGGTTTATACACTTTTAATTTAGATTTGAACAGCATTTTGACATAGTTTAGACCGAGCAGCGGGTTCAGGGCACCGCTCATACTTCCAACTTCAATACTTTCTTTAAAATACTCCATGGTCCAACTCGACCTATTGCCATCAACCAAATGTGCCACAAAAACTCCTCAGTCTACCCAAGTAGATACTACTCAATGTATAGAGGGCGTCTGACCCCGCACCGAGCCATATGCTCTGCTTTGATTGGCCGTTTATTAAATTACAATATTCATAACTTTTATTAGGTTAGAACGATCTTTAAGTTATAGAAACATTAAACAAGTCAAATTAACTTAAGAATATTAGAAATAATTAAAATGTAAACAAATGATATTGTGCGTTATACATCCAAACAACAATACATCCAAACAACAATCCATCCAATTATAGCTTCCCTCCGACATATATATAAAATAGAATAGAAGCGATAGCATCTATGAGATAGGAGGGGGATGATATAGAGAGAATGAGATAAGAGGGATGGCAGCAATGAAATAGGAGTCATAGAATAAAGCGGACGAGATGATTTCACAGGGGCAGCATTTTCAGCATAATTTCCATTATTTCCCAAAGTATTTAATTCAAATAAACCCAAAATTTCCATTATTACCCACCGGGTCCTTGAACCTCTTGTCGCAGCCGTCGAACTCGCACTTGTAGGGCCTCGCCTCCGTGTGTATGAGAATGTGCCGCGTCATGTTGTACTTGTTGTTGATGACGACGCCGCATATCTTGCACTCTGTCCTCATCAACTTGTCGTGTATGGACTTCTGAAATTCAGAGGTTTCCTTCAGATTTCTGCAGAAAAACATTTTTGTTAATTGGCACAAATTTATGCTTGAATTTAAAACGAAACGATTTATTGTCGTTGTCTCACTCTGTATATTATATTTCTACTCTATTTATATATATACAAATTAAAAGTTATAACTTAATCATTTGAGTTGGTCAAAATATACCGAGAGGTGTCAAACGAAAGTCGTTGGTCCTTCGAACCGGATGACATCCTACACTGCGTAAGAAAAACAAATCATCACTCACGATATGGAGTGTCAAAAGTGCTTTCCTTTTGAAGTCTTTCTCGCACCTATCGCATTTGTACCGTTTCAATTTCATATTCAAATGAGCTTCAGCTACGTGGTTCTTCAGTATATACTTCTTTTTGAAACTGCAACACGGTAAAAAGAAACTAATAAATCGACAGACAAACCCACACAAACAAGCACGCACGCACATAAATAATTGGGAGAAGGTGAAAGAAAAAATACATAGACAAAGATTAAGAATTATAATACTTACCTCATATCACATTTCTTACATTGGTACACCGTCTCGAGGCCCATGTGACGATGTTGGTGTTTTCTCAGCGTCGAACTATCACGGCAGGCGTACTCGCAGAAAGAGCACTTGAAAGGTTTTTCATCTGAAATAGAAAATCAATTTTCTTTTCCAAGGATTCTGTAGCAATTTTTAACCAAATCGGAATTCTATTTTTCGTCATTTCCACCTGTCTGTTTTTGTATATCACTGTCATTTTCACAAAAAAGTCATCAAGAAACATCTTTACCATTTTTGAAGACTTGACAAATGCCTTTGATCTTGTAGACCTTAAAGTATTCGTAAACGTGACATGTATAGTATTGCATTCGATTGCCTTATCTGAATGACTGATGATCCGTCTAACATCAGCATTACAAACCGTAGTCTATGTGTAGCCATTAATACCGAGTTTCTATATCTTACTGTCAACCTTCCCTTATCATTGGTAGAAACAGAATGGAGAGTTGGTAGAAGAGTTTGTCGATTTTCAACCAGTAGTACAGCAAATGAATAAATAAACTGACGGACTCATAAACTGCATCAAAGTTCAGGATTAGTTTGAAATGATTTTTTTAAATAAGTATGCAAACTTTTTAGATTAAATTATATAAATGTCGAGAGACTGGCTCTTAATCTCAAAAAAAAGGAAAATTTAAAAATAGAACTGCAGTAAAACAAATGAATATAGCCGGGAAAAGAAAATTTACTCGTAGTATCAGATTTGTGTGTTATTTATAGCAAAGTTTTAAATTGATTCTCATTGATTTTTTATTCTTTTGTCAATTGAATTATTGTTACCAGCAGAATTGTTGGGTTCGTTTTTTAACTCATCGAGAGTTTTTGAACCATAATATGGATACTTCGTCCGAACAAACGGCTCAAATTGTAGCATTGGTGCGGGAGGGCTTGGATCAACGAACGATTGGTAGAAATTTAAATTTAAACCAGTCTACGGTTTCTAAAATATACAGGTTTGTGGAGACAGGTTCTTACAGAAGGAGACTTGGTACAGGCAGGACTCGAGCAACCACCGGTCGTGATGGCCGATTTATTGTTACAACTACCCTGCGAAATCGTTTCCTCACGTCTGTTAACATCAAAACAGAGCTTAATGAAGTGCGTGGAGTAAACGTGAGTGCACGAACAATAAGAAGAATGTTAAAGGAAGCGGATATCACCCCTTTTAGACCAGCAAATGGTCCAAAGTTGTCTGTAGCT
Organism: Dendrolimus pini; assembly: GCA_949752895.1. Taxonomy (NCBI): domain Eukaryota; kingdom Metazoa; phylum Arthropoda; class Insecta; order Lepidoptera; family Lasiocampidae; genus Dendrolimus; species Dendrolimus pini. The sequence continues at coordinate 1,047,969 of OX457151.1, forward strand.
CACAGACAAGCAAGCTTAAGATTTGCGCGTGGTCACCTGAATTGGCCAGAAGAGCAATGGACCTCCGTATTGTTCACGGACGAGTGTAGGACATGTTTATATGGTGCAGATGGTCGCAGAAGAGTCTATCGTCGACGTGGGGAGCGATATGCTCAAAGTTGCATTTAGGAGCGTGTTCCTTTTGGAGGCGGTTCGTGTATGGTCTGGGGTGGCATATCGATGAACGGGCGAACAGAACTTGTGTTCATAGACATGGTCCGTCAAAACGGTAATAGAGGGGGTTTGACTGCACATCGCTACATAACAGAGATCTTAGAAGATCACGTGGTGCCTTACATGGGATTCATAGGCGAAAATTTTACTTTAATGCAGGATAATGCCCGGCCGCACGCTGCTGCACAAGTTCGACAATATTGCGAAGAGGTTGGGATACGTACAATGAATTGGCCAGCACGCAGCCCGGATCTTAATCCCATTGAGCATGTTTGGGACAATTTAAAAAGAGCTTTATATGCGAGAAACCCTTTGCCCACGACAGTGGCAGCACTAAGAACAGCACTTTCAGAAGAATGGGACAATATTCCGCAAGATCTTTTAATAACCCTAATAAAATCTATGCGGAACCGATTAGAATCCGTAATAAGGGCACGTGGAGGTAATACACCTTATTAAAACATAAATAAACCCTTGCATAAAGTTTGTGTCTATTGTTAAAACCAATTTACCTTAAATTTGTTTTTTCTTCAAAAAAAGTCTTAAGGTCCTTTCCAGTACACAAACAAACTTAAGGATATGACCCTACGCTGTTTTAAAGTTCACGAACCAATCTAGAGGTTTCAATTGAAATCTGTATAGAAAGTTTGCATCCTTGGTTAAAATATTTATTTCAAAGTCGTCTATTACTTTGATGCAGTTTATGAGTCCGTCAGTGTAGATAGTGAGATACGAGTACATATAAATCCGGTATAAGAGAGTGCATGAGGATAGAAATATTAATATCTGCAAATCAGATATTAAACATAATTTCGTTGGTGTTCCGCAAGGTATTATCTTTGGACCTAATTATTTTAATTTCACATCAACGACCTGCATGCGGCAACGGCAAACAAACATGTACTTTTCGGCGATGTAAGAGTAGTAATAGACAGCAAACAAAATGTGGATAACGCCCGTTATGAAACGCCGTCGCTTGGCGGGCCAGTGTTGTCGCCAACTACCAACATACCGCCAAGTAGATCTTTCCACGTTGGCCATACATGTTGGCACAGCATCGTGGCCCAATGTGTACAGCGAACATAAGTAATTGCACGTCGCATTCCCAGCAATGTCAGCTCTATTTGAACCCTAATAATGATTACGCATCCGACATTCTCATGCATCATAAGAACGTCACAAACGTACGTTCATTAGTCACATAATTACCACTTAATGTCGTCATACAATTACACACTCTTAATTACACGTGAATAATTACAAAGTTAATTGTTAAAAGTACATAGTATATAGTATACATACAGGTTTGGAAACGTGCAAGTTTGTGATATCGACTTGAATGAGAAGGAACTAATTCTTTGCACAAATTATGATTTTATTGTGTTTTATCGTGTTAATGAATTACTATAACATTGGTAAGTAGTTGTCCTATTGGGTCAACGCCTCTTTATTTCCTTTTTCGTTGCGAAGTAGGCAATCAGGCAGACGGCCCAAGTGGAAAGTGGAAACCACTCGAAAGTTCTAGTGGTTTCCACTTTGCACGTGGGTCGTCTGCCTGTTTGTCTACTAATGTGAATTTTAGCACCCTTGAAGCAAACACAATACACATTCCTTCCATGTCATTCCTTTATCTCGACCATCCTATCCTATTCCTTGTTAGGCTGGTGACACGTTGGCTTGTCCCCCTGGTTTTGCAAACGGCTGTAGATGACGGTACCCCCTTTCCTTCAAGTAGGCCGTTTGCTTTTATTTTTATAATTGCGAAGTTGGTAAACAGGCAGACGTCCCATCTAATGGAAACCGTTTACCATCGCCTATAGTCCTTTGCAACACCGAGTGCGACGCCAGCGTGTTGTCAGGTTTTAAGTAATATAACCTAAACCATTCTTGTAACACCAGACATTCATCTCAAAATTCTCATCTCAGCTGAGTGGAGACGTTTGTGGTTTATCACTTTAGTGGCCTAACATTCGGACCCGTTTTGCATGATTTACATATCTGACCTATTAGTTTCAGTGGAATTAGCTTGCTCGATCCCCTCTAACCCGTCCTAAAGTCTGTCAAAGTTTGCCTTCACCTCTGATATTGCGAAAGTCAACAATTGAGAACGGGCACATCAAACCTGTTAGCCAGGACTTTTAGGATGTTGTTAGAGCTGGCCCGAATCCTGCAAGGCAACGAGGCATATATTTTCCTAACAATAGCGCAATAGTCGTCCACTCGTGCTTCTGCGAACATACCTAATGCACTACAGAACCCGGGCAGCCCCGTCAATCCTACGAGTCATTGGCGGCTCTTAGCCTAGTCTTTGTCTAATACCTGACAGTAAGCTTTAAATAGGCTTATTGTTATTTCCTTACTACAGCGTCCGAAGCGGTGAACCAACAGATTACATCGAACCGCCAGCGCCCTGCGTTCCCTCTCCATATCATCATGATCCTTGAGATCTTTCGTAACATAAATCTTATATATAAAATTCTCGTGTCACAATGTTAGTTACCATACTTCTCTGAAACGGTTTGACCGATTCTCATGAAATTTAGTGTGCATATTGGGTAGGTCTGAGAATCGGACAATATTTTTTTTTATTTTTTTTATGATACGGCTTTAAAAAATACACACAACCCTAAATTTCGAACCCTCTACGATCAACCCCTATTTTTAACCGGGCAGGACGATGTCTGCCGGGGGAACCAGTAATATCTAAAAACTATAAGCGATGGTAACCACGTTCCACCAGGTGGGCTCTTAGTCTCCTATACTCCAACAATAAAGAAATCTATGTTGTTTCAGAAGCAAGAGTGCTCTGTGAAGACAAGCACGCCACCCCCTGGATGCCGTTAGGCTACTCGTGTCCAGTGAACTGTAACAGCGTCATTGCCGCCATAAAAAGGTAGGTAACCTGCAGGGGTTTTATGAAGTTTCCTAACCATCATCTAAAGTATCGGATATCTATATCATAAAATTCTAAAAAAGTTTCTTTCGTTTTGTCAATCCGTAATTTTGAAATTAAACAAAATATTATTCAATATTACAGATTAAAAACTATAGAACACAGCGAGTTGGTGCAAAACGCAAATTCCAACAACGAAACCCAAGACGACAATTCAATACCAAAAAACATGCTAAGAACATCTTACATAGATCAAAGATCAAATATAGAGCATATGAGAAAGATCCAGAAAATTCTGACCAATGAGAGAGCGGCGCGCGATTTGAACGACTTATTCCAGAACAAGATGGCGTCGGATTTTGAATATCGAACGTGCCACAAAATGGCGGACGAGAAGTCGTTGCTTTTAAAGAAAATACAAGGCAGACATGATTGTTTGAGGAAAATGGCGACTAAAGATGATTTCTTAAAGACTTTTACCAATATTTTAAACAAGTATACGCATTCAGAGTATCATTTCACTGAAGAAATGACAGAGGTTAGTACACTATTTCATCAGTATTTTTTTAAATTCAACTCTGCCTTAGTTTGCCGTTTGACATACCTTCGTACCTGCGATATTGCCTTTACAAGCTTATATTTAACTTGCAATGGATGTATGTATGTAAGTTCGGGTGGAGTCTTGCAAGTTAAATTTAACCAACTTCCCGGTTTCCGATTGAGATGAAATTTTGCACGCATACGTATATCGCGTGACAATACAATAATATGGTACCATGGAGCTGATCTCCTGATCGAGTCGGAAGGTGGCCATAAGAACTCTTGAACTAAAGATAGACCCATCGTGTTTGGGCTCGTTTCACTTGTCTTGGCTAGCACTCTGCTGCTACATGATATCCAGGATCTAAAATCCTTGTATTTTGAAACCTTTCTTTCCATGCTTTGGTGTACAATAAAGAGTTAGATCTGTGCGAGTAAAGCCGCGTGCAAAAGCTAGTGTCCAGCGTGTTAATAATAATCAAAATTGTGAATATTTTCAGACGCTCCTAGAGAAAATATTAGGCAAAAACATGGACCTACGCGACGGCGTATTGGACGTGCAGCGGATCATAGAGTATTTAGGCGACGCCATAAAGAAGCAAAACAATTTGGTCAACAAAGAAACAGTGATAACGCTAAAATCTAAGCATTGCCTGAGTCTACATGTTTCTGGGTGCTATTGTAAGCCTGGGTAAGTGCGATTCTCACCTATTTAGCTTTATATAGTGTAAAAGAATGACGTCTGTCTGTTTTTTATAGCATGAATTCAGCAGACAGACAGACGGCCCACTTGATGGGAAGCGGTTACCATCGCCTATGGACATTTGCAACATCAAAGGTGCTACAAATGGGCTGCCGTTCTTTAATGGGAGACTGCATAATTACCGTCAATTTTATATATATTACTATATTATATATTGAAACCTAATTAAGTTGTTATATAAGTAAAATTAAGCCATCTTGAGAGTAATAGACGGTGGCCGCGGAGGAAACTCTAGGCCAGGGGTGGTAGCCATCTAGACAGGTTGGTTGTTTTGTCACCTCTTACGATAATCCCTCCCAAAGCAGGAAATTGTATTATTTCTCCAGAGAGAGAGAGAGAGAGAGAGAGTATAGTATATATTATAGTGTACAGTTAAGGAGAGTAATAAATAATTATTTTCTTTACAGATTTGTCGAAAACTCCGGACAGTGTGTTACTACGCAACAGTGCGTATCAAATATGCAACAAGACGCCCGATATTTGGCCAGAATTGTAATACACTGATGGACATCCGACCAATCAGGATACATACTACAACGTGCCGACCAAGTGCGTGTCGGATGACCGATTGAAGGATTCTATAGAAGCAATAAGCCACGGCAACGCGAACGAAGTTTCACAGAGCCAGCCAGTATTTTTAACGAAAATATTATATGTATTAAAAAAAGTATAAAAATTATTAATAAATATACATGTGGAATAATAATAAAATATCTATGATTATAATATTTTCTTAAGTTTTCTCGTCTTGTACAAGTAATAAAACTACGTTTTAACGGTTTTAAGCGCGGTAATTTATTTTATTTTAGTTATTCCGACGTTTCGTATATCGTATTCGTTTCGTTTCATTTTCGTTTCGTTCGACGCGCTTAAAACCGTTAAAACGTAGTTTTATTATATCTATAATTCTTCTCTATGTTTGTATGTCACTGAACTGGTCTTAAACCGCTCGATTTCACCAACGTTGTATATATGATGGGAAGAAGGGCTGAGGACTTACTGATTGTGATGTTGACGAGTTCACTCTAGACCCTGATGTTTAACCTTTATTTATTGCAAGAGTTCAGCAGACAGACAGACGGCCCACCTGATGGAAAGCGGTTACCATCGCCAATGGACATTTGCAACACCAAAGGTGCTACAAATGCGCTGCTGCACTCTTAAGGGAGGGAGACTGGAACCTGGTCACCAATGCCGGAACACAAGTCAAGGTTTTTATGGCGACATACTCTAGACCAGGGGTGGTAGCCATCCAGTCCGGCAAATACCCTACCACCTGGCTGTGAGTTGTTTAGTCGCCTCTTACGACAGGATAAAAAGGAAATTATTCTATGTCTAGGCATCTTTCAAATAATATTCGAAACGTACATTATTTTGCCCCAATCAATCGAATCAGTCATTGGGTAAACATTGCTTGCATACAAAGGTGCGGTCGAATAACTGGCGCAATTCGATATTTAATTAATGTACAAAAACAAAATATTTTGTTCAAAAACAACCCCTCAGATTGCCGTTTGACAATCCTTCACAGAAATTGAAGCACAAACAAGCTTTATAAATCAATAAAAATTTAAATCTAATTAAAAAAAATTACTTACCACTATGCACAAGTAGATGCGTGTTTAGAGAATACCTAGCGCTGAACGTCTTCTCACAATGCTTACATTCATACGGCTTTTCACCTGTAAAACATCACGGAAATTATAAGTAAAATATACAATTATAAGTAAGCATCAAAGAAATTATGAGTAAAATATAAAATTATAAGTAAACATTAAAGATATGAATAAGTAAAACATAAAATTATAAGGAAACGTCAAAGAAATTATAAGTAAAATACAAAATTATAAGTAAAACATAAAATAAATTATAAATAAAAGGTTCTCTTGGCAAATAGACACCCTATATATATAGAGGTCAAATCTTGCAATTGAATTTTAAAGCAATTATCCTCAATCAAATAAAAATTAATTTCGAATACACATATAGTTTGGACTTAAATGAATGATTAGCTTAGTGACGTCATTTCTAAATCCAATATGGCGGACTAGTTATTTACAGTATGAATGCATTACCTGTATGTACCCTCCGATGCGATTCTAGTCTGTTCAAAAAATGAAATTTTTTCCCGCAATCATCACACTTATATTTGGTCGGTTCTGTATGCACTTTGGACAGGTGACGCGCTAGATATTTCCTTGTTTTGCCCTTGTATGGACATTTTGAGCATGCAAACTCCGCCGTTTGGATATGGACTGCCTTATGGGACACCAGAGCTGCTTTGTCATTGCATATCTAAAAAAAAACAAGTTTTAAGCCATACTATAAACATTGTTCCACAATGCTTGAAGAGAAACGTCTTCGAGCAGTACGTCCTAGTGTCCTCCCGTCTTGACACTGTTGTAGGGAGAAAAAAAAAACCCCGACGAATTGAGAACCTCCTCCTTTTTTCGAAGTCGGTTAACAACCCACAGCCAGGTGGTAGGGGATTTGCCCAATAAGATGGCTACCACCCCTGGTCTAAACTATGTCGCCATAACAACCTTGAGTTGTGTTCCAGCATTAGTGACCAGGTTCCAGTCTCCCTTAAGAGAGCAGCATTTGTAGCACATTTGGTGTTGCAAATGTCCATAGGTGATGGTAACCGCTTTCCATCAAGTGGGCCAACTGCCTGTCTGCTGAACTCCTGCAATAAAAACAAACTATTCCCTGATCCTTCTATCCCAATCCTCCTGACGCATCCGTCTTGGTCGCAGAGCCTTACTTAGGGGGCCTGGTCTTTATTCATTGCTTTTGCAACAGCAATAATTGCTCAAAAAATTGCCAAAGTAAGCACCTTAAGTATGTAGTAATGAGATATTACTTACTTTATTACACACGTCACATCTAAGCAAACCGAGTTTCGGTGAATATTTCATTTTGACCTTCTTTATTTTTGTCATAGGAGTTTTGAGACTCATGCGAAGTAGCTCTTGAGATGGTAGGTCTTGCATATCATTCTCATCAGCTTCCTGAAAAGTCAATAAACAATATCTTTACACAATATTTCTTTTATTGCATGAGTGCAGCTGACAGGTAGACGACCCACTTGATGGAAAGTGGTTACCTCGCCTATGGACATTTGCAACATCAAAATGCCACAAATATACACAGACACACACACACACACACACACACACACACACACACACACACACACACACACACACACACACACACACACACACACATATATATATATACATACATAAAGTCAGTAAATAATGTAGTCAGTGTTGATAATAATTGTATAGGACAGTCTAGAGATCGCTTTAGGCTATAAGACCTGTCCATTGTACTTTAATGTGTGTGCAATAAAGTTATTCATTCACTATAAAATATTGGTGATGTAGTGTGGTACAAAGGCTAATATATGCATGCAAGAACGGAGAAAGCATACTAATTCCTGCGGCTGGGCAGCCTGTCGTGAGAGGCGACAAAACAACCCATAGCCAGGAGATAGGGTATTTGTCTGTCAGGTTGACTAACACCCTTAGTCTTGAGCAGTGCTTTTCAATCTTTTTGAATACACAACCCCAGGTAAAAAAATTTTGGTGACCCCCTTGGGTGAGACAGACAAAAAGTTAGTCATTTAAAAGACTTTATTTATGTTTTTCTCTATTTTGATACCCATATTCATTATCAATACAATCAATCAATCAATCATGATCAAATTGATTGTGTACTAGCAGAAGGTGATGTCAGGAGCCTTAAGAACAGACGAGTGTGCATGACAAGAGCTACGAATGTCAAAGAAGCAAGTGAGGTGTGTAAGAATAAGCCTGAATGGCGCTCTGTTGTTCGTGCCTACCCCGCAAGGGACCTGGCGTGAAGTTATGTATGTATGTATATTCATTATTAGGGCCTTATACTGTGCAACAAGCTGCTGAGCTTAGAAAGAATGATGTACGAGGTATAAATATAAATTGCCTTTTCCCTTTTGCCGGCGACCCCCTGAATGAGGCTCTGCGACCTCACCAAGGGGTCCCGACCCACAGGTTGAAAGACACTGGTCTAAAGCATACCGCCATAACCTTGAGTTACAAGTTAAAAATCTTTCAAGCCTAGCTACTAGCCTTGAAAGATTTTTTTCAATGTACACAATCACATGTTATAATTAGATTGTGAGAAACCATGATGTAAAAGTCAAGAGATGGTTAGATATTTCCTTATAAATTTGTAGTTTATTTTTATTTTTATTTTAAACATAAGATTTTGATCATTCCTGTACACCTGAAAGAAAATAGCTGTCTATAACCTGTTTTGTTTCTCACTCACTCTTATATATTTTAAATGCTATCTCTTTCGTACATGCACTAGCTTCGACCGTGATGCTATGTAAAATATTGGAATAGCCTAATTTTAAAAACAACAAAATATTACTAATGTATAAATTTGATTTATGATATAAGTTTAGCCATGAAATAAAAAAATATACCTATTTATACATATCAAAGAACTAATTCAACAAAATTGGTTCTTACCTCCTCCATTTTAAGGTAATGAAAGTAGTGTTTTTAATTTATATCTTTGTGTAAATTTTACATACGTTCAAGTAATAACTAATCGTTGTTCTGCAAATTGTAATTAAATATAAAATATAAATATTTGAAATTAAAAGTCCGTCCCAAGAACAGCCTGTAAAATGTATTTTTTTTTTTTTTTTAATATTTATGGCTTGGCAACTAGGCCTTTAAGCCAGCCTGTAAAATGTAAACTATTGTAAACCATAGATAATACATTATACACTATACATGTGTAAACAATAGTGCAAACCCTGACAGCTTATTTTATGATGTTGGCTCTCCATATATTCAATATACTCTTTCTGGCTTAAAGGCCTAGTTGCCAAGCCATAAATATTATTAAAAATAATACTCTTTGATGTTGGCTATTCTGAAATTCAAATTCAAATCTCTCATAGGTACTTCAAGACACACAGGTCCAACGTAGATTAAGGATGTAATTTTCTTAACTCGAATAATAACTGAAGCTTTAAAGTCTATGAAAAAAATATATAACAGAAAAGCTATAAATATGTCCTTATCACAAATTACTGTACAAAGGCAAATAAAATATTTTATAATCATCAATAATATTCGGAACTTTATCGTAAACAGCACTATTGACTCGTTTCATAATTACTTTTAGAAACTATTTGTAAATTATATTTTTTTTTTATCGTGTGGTTGTATATACGATGTAAGCTAAGATCCAACAGCAGAAAAAAAAACTTATAATTGACTTTGACAATTGACATTAACATTGACACAGATTTGTGAGTGCGTATCTGGTGGGAGTGCATCGCACGATTTTGCGAAAAACGAGTTTTTGTGAATATATGCGACAATTACTAAATAATAACTATAATGTGGATAAAGTAAATATGCATATTGCATTATTGTAGTTCAATTCGGATTGTTGGACTAGTACACGATTCAATACCTTACGAAAAGTGTTTTACCTTGACTTTGTACCTAACCTTTTAAATTTTTTATAAGTTTTTATATATGAATAAGTTTTGTATTTAACTTTATATTCCTTAGCACGGTTTGAAGGTAAGTTACTTTTTTGTACTATAAATTGTTTTATGTTTTAGTATTATACTTACGATTTTAGGTTATTATTATGTCATGCATTGAAGGATCGTATTGACTAACATTTATTCCTTCTTTACTTATATAATTGCAATTAGGAATGGGTGTGGTTTACATATATGTCCCCGGAATCAGGAGGGGGGAGGTGGGGGGGAAGAAAACTTACCCCTTCTGCAACTCCTATGGCGAGGAAATGTATAGTTCCCGAGTTATTAATGTTTTTGTCAATTTCAATTATATATAAGATAAATAGTGAATGGTTACCAGTCGGTTCTGGCACTCGCAGCCGCTTCCGCGGCACGCTCGCATCGCTCGCTCGGCTCGTGCGCTTTGGTCTACACAAAACCTAACCTAACCAATTGTTTCAAACTTTACATATTTAAATTTTCGGATACATACAGTCTCCTATTTAAATAAATCACGTCCTCTCCAAAATGTACACTTTCAGGTGCACAAAAAAGTAAAAAAAACAAAATTACCAGATCATTGTCGTGAATTTTAAACTTCGATAATTAATTGAATATGTAATTTTTCCACTCAAAAACAATTTCTGTTGTTATAAATAAGTCTTAAATATATTCCTAAGCACATTAACCATTAAAATCACCCAGGAAATCATCCGGGGACATATATGTAAACCCACCCAACCCTTAGGAATTTATAAATTGTTGTGATAGATTGGTGGGCAAAGCATTCACGTCTTATTCTAGTGTCGTGTCTTCAAATTCTGGCCAGGGAATATATAGGTGCGGCCTGCGGTATAGATATGAGCCCATTTTACTATAAGTATTCAGAGGGGCAGGGGGCAATACTAGAGAAGGGTAGCTAGGGTAAAAACCAGCTAAATAGCAATTGTTTACACAATAGCCATGGCTATGTTGTCCATTAGCTTTATAGTTGGTTAATTTACCATCCAGATGAGCAAATACTCTAACACCTGGTAAATCCATGCCTCTAACCTCATCTACAGACTATAGTAACACCAATTTTCATTAGCCGGTCAATCTGCCATCATGGCAGCTTCACTATAAAAAAATAGACATTTATATAAGAGCTAGGATATGCCCACAATTTCTTCCACACTTGACTTTAAATTCCCACGGGATTCCTGGGACACAGTATTTAAAAATGACATACAATATTGTTTTAGTGAAAACTGTGTCGGAATAAGATAATTTTTATGCATGCTAACAACTTCAAATCGCTCCCGGGACAATACCCACGGGATTCTCGGTTATCACACATACTTAAAATTTGCTACTAATCAGTGAAAAATAAACCACATTGGATTACACAACTATGATGATGCATATAAATATACAGTGTAATCTTCCATTTAATAATAATTATTTAAGTCACTAAATAATGTAGTCTGATTATAATTGTATAGGGTAGTCCGGAAGAGATCGCCTTTGGCGACAAGACCGCCCATTGTACTTTAATTTTATGTGCACTAAAGTTATTCATTCATATTCATTCATTCATTGGAATTTTTTTTTTTTATCTGGCCAGATTAAAGGGAATGACCCTTGGGATTCCCAGGCTAAAAAGTAGCGCAGATTATAAGTCTAAGAACTTGCTGTTGTTTAGCAAGTTTCCAGTTATTTTTTTAATAGCTTCAATGTGCAAACACAGCATGTCTAGAGTTTTATAATATTATAGATTAATGTACTGTTTGAAGCTGCTATTTATGAAAAATAACTATAAACATGTTTATTACTACTTATAAGGATAATTGTTATGAAAATTATCTTGAAGGTTGTTATAGTAATGTGGTTAGTCATTTTATGTTAATATCCTATGTGCCTGCTACAATAGGTATTTCAAGCCATGAACTGTTTTAAACAGGGCTTGAAAAGGTTATCATATCAATTACCTTTAAAAATATAAGTAATTACCAGTATGAATATGCTTTATTGTGTTTGAAAGATACAGTTAACAAAAATAAAATTTTACAATAAAATAAGCAGTCTTATCGCTATTAGCGATTTCTTCCAGACAACCTTTGGATGGACAAAAAAATTGATAAGAACAGACGCATGTTGCATTATTCTCACTACCGAATCTCAGTATCTTATAAATATATACATACATGATATAATATACATGCATTAATAAAGAAAAATATACTAATATGATATATGTAAATAAAATATTATAAAATACACTTACATAAATAAATAAAAATCTAGAAAAAGAAGATAATAACTGCTGCTGTATTCTTAAATTGAGCTATTTGAGCTATAATAATCTTTCACCAGTCTATTACAGTATTTTGAAAAAGATACTGCCATATCGGTTTTTTTTACCATTGGAACTTGGTAACTTTTATGACTTTAATATTATAATATATAATAAAAATCATATGTGTAATGTTATTCATATATCAGTAATTTTACCTCATTTTCACATGTGAACATGTGACATGGTATTTTTTCTTGATTTGGCTAGGCATAGTTTGTGTATTCAGCCAGAGTCAACATGGTTTTGTAAATCATTATTAAGGATGACAAAATCTTATGTTTTTTGTTGTTTCAGATATGCATTACATAATTTGAGAGCCAAAGAGACTCAAAATGTTACATAATAGCCTAAGAGCATGTGAGAGAGCGCACATTAAACTATTTTACAGAATAAACACATTAAATGTTAAAAGAAAACTATTTAATGCAACAAACAAACAATATTCATGTTTATGCGGCCATATTTATTATAAGAGTAACAATAGACAAGATGCCACAAACCACAGACAAAAGGATCAAATCACAGATTTAAAAAAAGAATACACTACTAATAGCAAACATGTTCCTAATTCAGAAGCCTTTAAACATAGACTGATGATTCCAAATTTAAATATAGATAATCATAGATTAATTCCATTTTTGAACGTTAAAAGAGTGCATTCGACACATAGTGATCAGCATAGACAAAAAGTTGTAATAGAGACTAGTACACCGAAGATAATCATAGACAAAGTGTTGCCAGTTGAAGAAGAGGTTTTGAAAAAAAAGGATTTGTGGTGGTCGAAGATAGAACCTTACGTGAAGCTGGCAAGATGGGACAGGCCAATAGGTGAGAATAATGTTAGGGTGTTGTTTGTAATGAGCTGATGGTAAGTGGAGTAATGTTGCTCATGTACCATACAACTATACTATATATATATATCTCAGTGATCTTTATGGTTGAGTGGGCTAAGCCTTTGTTAGCTTAGCTCATTTCAATGTAAAGACTTCTTCTGGGTTTGATTCCTGGTATGGTAAATGTTGTAAACAAAATTTCCGTTATTTATTATGGTCTGGGTGTCTGGGATTGGCGCCAGAGTGTTCTGTTGTGCATTACCCACAACCTAAGTGTCATTTGCTTAGCTTGGTAATATCAAATATACAAACCTGTCACTTTGTGTATGACATCTGCCCCCATGCTTGTGTCCGCCTTTGGCTAATGCATCGCGCGACGTCGAGTGTTATTCGATTTGCTCCAACCGCACTGCGCGCTGCTAACACGACACAGAGGCGGCGTTTCTATTTGACACTTATCATTAGAATCTGGCTTACCAAAGTAGCGACTGAAAATACGCGAAAAATAAAAAAAACAAAAATTAGTCAGACATGAGGGGAGTTTTTTTGTCCTTTCTTCTTCTTAAACAGAAGTAAGACGTTTCGAAGCGGTGCACATAAAATAGGAAGTGGACTTAATTTTTTATTTTTATGTATGATTTTCAAAGAATGTTCTCTAGTGGAGCCAGTTTATAAATTTTATAAATTCAGTTACAGTTTAATTTCAGTATTTTCTTATAATAACACTGTCCGACAATGTAATTGATAGACAAACACACACATTGTATATTTGAATAATATTAATATAATGTTCTTGTATTGGTTACAGGTGTATATCTTCTATACTGGCCATGCTCGTGGTCGATAGCCCTCGCATCTGTACCCGGAAACGTTCCCTTATCGACTTCCTTGAAAATGGCGGGACTTTTCCTAATCGGGGCGGGTCTTATGCGAGGTGCTGGTTGTACTATCAATGATATGTGGGACAGAGATGTCGATGCGCAGGTAATCTAAAATATGTGTAATTTTTTTTACTAAATGCTGTGTCTTAAAGGTACAACATTAAAAATACAATCCAATTTAAGAAACAAATGTAATTTAAATCTGACCTAAAATACTAGATAAAATTCGGTAGTTGACAATTTTTGAGAAACAGGTTTATTTTGAGCCTTATGCTCTATTTTAGCCAAATATTAATATTTCAGCAAAAAAACAACATTAACATATTTAATTTAGCAATCTTATAAATATTTTGACATTTCGTCACAAAAACGCGTCAAGCTGTCATGGCGTCTCGCATGACGTCACAGTGTGCAAAATAAACATATGTTTCGTTGGTGTTATCTGAGAAGTCATTGATAACTTCTTGTGTTTTACACACTGTGACGTCACGCGCTCTGATCGGCGTTCATTGTCACGTGGCTAATGGCTGCAATATAACAATTTTATTTCTGAAAAATATCAATTAATATGTAATATTTTAGTTAAAACAATTTATTTTTGTCACATTTAGATCGTAATCTAAGATAAATATAATCAGCCTATATTTTTCATACTATCAACTACCGAATTATTTATATTAAGAATGTGTCCAATAATACTTTTCTTATTGTCTCTATTAAGGTGGTTGTACACAGAATTTAAAAATGAGATAAAGATTAGGGGGCTAATTCTGACCAGCAAATTTAGTAAATGCAACATTTAGAAATTTTGTCTGTCTATATATTAGCTTAGAAAAATCAGTTAGCTAAGAGAGAGAGCTAGGGCTTTGAGTTTGATTCTTGACATGGTAATGCTTTTTATCGCGAAGCTGGTAAACAAGTAGAGGGCCTACCTAATGGAAAGTGGTTACCATAAACTTTAGAAGTTTGCAACATCTGATGCGAAGCCAACGCATTGCCAGCTATTAGGATTAGATAGTAGGAATGGGGTAAAGAGTGTATGGGCTAGCAGCCTTACATTGCCGTTTAGTGATTTAAGTCAACAGATGCATTTTAGCATACAACATTCATCAGTACTCATTCCACACCATACTCAGTCAGTCCGCAAAGCGGCCTCTGGTCCTAGCACAATGACAAGTGTAATCATTTCATTAGGATAATTTTAGCAATGAACTATTTACATCTATAAACTTTATCATTAACATCCTATGTAGGGAAACTGTCTATATATTTTGGTCCTCCGAGCCGGATAGCCGGAGCCCTTGAGGGGAAGTGGGGCATTAACATCCTATGTAGGAAAACTGTCTATATATTTTGGTCCTCCGAGCCGGATAGCCGGAGCCCTTGAGGGGAAGTGGGGCATTAACATCCTATGTAGGAAAACTGTCTACATTTTTTGGTCCTTCGGGCTGGATAGCCGGAGCCCTTGAGGGGAAGTGGGGCATTAACATCCTATTTAGGAAAACTGTCTATATATTTTGGTCCTTCGAGCCGGATAGCTGGAGCCGTTGAGATAAAGGGATAAGAAAGGAGGCATCGGATGGGAAAGATGACATAGGCGGAAGAGTAAGTGGGGCATTAGAACTCTCACTCGTTGTACAAACCTGATTAATTTAAGGCTAATCGTTTCAGTGGATATTCTGTTTTCCCGTGTTATCAGAAGGATCGAGCCGGACTTGAGAGTAACCAAGATAATGATTTGTTTATGGCTCTACCACATACTATGGTCCTGGGTGTGTGGGAGCGGCCCTAGAGTGGTCCGTTATATATTACCCATAACATAGTATATATATATGTTCAGCTTGTGGATATACAATGTGTTTGTCTGCCGATTAATATTAGTATGTATTTTTATTATTTTCAGGTAGAGCGTACCAAAGACAGGCCATTGGTCTCCGGAGCGATATCGGAGAGACAAGCTGTTATGTTCCTGGCAGCTCAACTCTCTTTAGCTTTGGGAGTGTTGCTGCAACTTAACTGCTACAGTATAGTGCTTGGAGCTAGCAGCATGCGTCAGTTTTTTCTACATTTTTATAGTCATTTTGGCAAGACCAGAACATTTTTTCATATCTAGGGTACAGCAGACATGCTACCTGATGGAAAGTAGTTACCAGCGCCTATAGACGTCATCCGCATCTCTATTATGTTAATTTGTATCCATTCGATAATCTATGATTTCTATATCAATTTCAATTGTTAGTTGTATTGATAGTCACGTAAATATTAAAATCAGTTTGATATATGCCAAATGTGGTCTATTAAATAAGGTCAACCATATATAGGTTATGAAATTTAACAGACGATATGTACTATCATAGGCGAAATAATTAAGTAGATTATGCAAAATGGCTGTCTAACAAAGAAATTTTGCTCTGAATAATGGTATCACTCATTTAGCTCAGTAGAGATACGGAACAGAAATCGGAATGACACCTCGCTTTAGCTCTTTCAAGAGCCGAGATAGCTAGAGTGAGTAGCATTCTGAGACGCACTATAAAATTGTTTTTCATGTAACATGTACTTGCGTAAATCAAATAATTTTTATTTTGTTTCCAAAGAAATAAAAATTATTGTGATATAAAGATGATTGTAGATATTTTTTTTACTGTTTATTTTCTAACTATTCTCAACATTATGGGCGCAGCGGGCGGCCTTACTGTCAAACTACATTCTTTGTTATTTTCATCCGATCAGTCCGAAGAGGTTGGTAAAATTGTAGAGAGAGGAAAGAAAGAACACAGATTTCTTTAAAACTACTAGTAGTAAATTTCATAACATAAATATATTTAAATTAAAAAAAAAAACATTAAAATGAAAACTAAAGTCGTTTGAGAGTAAGTCCTCTGAGCAAATTGAACTGTTGAGCTATTTCTTTCCTAACTGAGCCAATGAGAAACAAGTTTTATTATAGGAACTAGTTCATTTTTATCTCTCATTAGCGAGCTACCCACAAGTTGAAAACGAACATTTTTGGACATTGGGCATTTGTACGGACCCCTTTGCTCTGCGTTGCCTGACAAGCACTTGACCGGCTCTTTTACTATTCCAGTTCTCGTAATAACGTACCCGCTGGCGAAACGTTTTACGAACTACCCGCAATTGTTTTTGGGCGCAACCTTCAATTGGGGCGCTTTGTTGGGGTATACTGCGGTCCAAGGGCATCTGAACATGTCTGTTTGCGCCCCTTTGTACGTAGGCGCAATGGCGTGGACGGTTTTGTACGACACTATATACGCACATCAGGTAAATCAAATTCTATAATAAATCTCCTATAATTTTACTTGCATTTTTTTTCCGTTTCGGTCATTTTTCGGACGTAAAAGTGAGTTGATGGAATAAAATCAATATGCTGTGCTTAAAACACTTTTTTGTTTCGAAGGGACCTAAAGCCGTGTTCCCACTATGTCGTGACGACAGATAATCGTGTAGTTTTAAGTGTCGTGGCTTATATGTTTAAATGGAGGTATTCACATATAGAACGACACTATTTACTGTCGTCTACGATATTTTTGCAGTGTCGATAGATTGTCATGACAGTAGGAACAGCTAGCACGACAGTAGTAACGATAAAAAATCGTTACGACTTAATCGTGACGGCAAATCTATCTATAGCCACGATAAAAATATCGTCTCGTTGTTTACACGTGTTTTTCCTTCCCCTCGCTAATGATGTGTAAACGACAAAGCGACTGCCACGAAACGATAAAATGTCATCGCGATTCAATAGGAACAGCTAGAGACGACAGTCGTCCAACGATAAATTAATCGTTACGACATAGTGAGAACTCGCCCTAACAGATTGACGGCCCACTAATGGTTTTTTTTGAGTATTTATGGCTTGGCAACTAGGCCTTTAAGCCAACCCACTAATGGAAAATGGTTTCTGTACATGCACACAACACCAATGTGTTGTCAGCTGTAGGGCGCCTATAGCCCACGGCTAATGTGGTTCGATTTCTATGGCCTGTATAGTGGAGATATGAACTAGATCCTTACACTATAATAACAGAAGGTCCACCAATCTTGAGATCAGCCCTCTCCTGGCTCTGGAACAGCGTTGACGTTGACAGCGGATTAATGTTCAAAATGGCAGCCCTTATCCTCCTGTGCATGGGTCGTCGTCTCACACAAAAAGAGGGTAGACAGCAAAATTGATGGAGCGATCTACGTACTTTATACTAGGCAAGGACAGAACACGAGCCTTTAGCAACGGATAGAACGGATGGGATAGAGGATCAAACAGGAGGAATATAGTAGGGGGAGGGAAAAGTGGGGGTGGTATTACACCAATCGAGCTGGCCATAGAGCTGTAATCAGAATAATGATTCCAGCGTCTCTCTATAACTTTAAATAGGCAATAATTGATGGAATTATAGACACGAATTCTTTGTATCACACGACGCCATCGCCTTATATTCGGTCATTCGCGCCCTACAAATTGTAATATTGTAATTAATTGTTTAAAGTAATTACTTTAAACAATTGATTTCAAAAAGATTTATTCCCATAATAATAATTTTTCTCTTCTTTTGTTGCGTACCTTATTATATTAACCACATCAACCAACTGCTATGTACTCACGAATTGCAATGTTGGCGTGTCGTTAACTACATATTTAACAAGGTGATATCAGACAGAATGCGTATTTAGATCATTTTCTCAACCATTTTTACAGTAGTTATACACACTTTATTGCGGTGAAAAAAATATATGTCAATCTTGATCATATTTCTGACGTAAACTTTGTACTCAGAACGCATTTACGATAAATTTTCTCGATAGAAAATAATTGCAAAGTAACCTCTAAACGAGTTATTCAATCTTGGTTATTGTTATTACTGTTAATCGTACATCGCTAAAATAAATAACAGTAACATATTATATTATAACAAATTCAATTATAGATCTTTTATTGGGTTACTTAACTTAATTTGGAAGTAATTAATTATTTTATTAAAAATGACTGCAAAAATCCCGCCTGCCGGTCCCAATGTATGGAATTTTTCATAACGCCCGAGGCTTTCGTCTAAACTGCACGCGCTGCTCTGCTCCGCGACCGCCATTGAAAAATAATTTTAAATAAACGAAGGAGCAATAATAACAAGAATTTTGAAGCGGTCGCGCTATACTTGTTTGGCGTATACGGTAGAGGTCTGGTCTAAATCACTAGCTGTGTGGGTTCGAACCCTACGAGTTTCACTTGATCTAGAAGAAATTTTTATTTTGATATGAAAGTTGATAAAATGCTCTTTTTCTCTTCCTAAATAATTTTATAAAATGCAATAAAAATACTTTTCTAAATTTTTATATTTCATTTCATCTGGACTTTTATACTATTGACAATAAAACGTATTTAAATCAATCTTACCGGTAACATTAAAATTCGAAAGCGCCATCTATGATTCTTCATAGAAAATTACGTTGACACGTGGATAAGTAGAGTTATAAATATTACAAAACTTTCAATACTTTCTCCAATGTTATTGTGGTAGAGTGAGTTGATACTAGTACACGTACAATTAGAGTTCATGGTTCGAGTGCTCATTTCATTTTTCTCTCTAATTTTTTTATGTTTTATCTATTATAATTTATTTTAAAGTTCTTATCTATACAGATAAACAAATGGTTTGTTTGTAATGTCAAAATAAAAACTAAAAAATTGGACCAGGAGATTCCAAAAATGCAAAGTGAAGTGCCTGTTTGAAATCTCAAAATAAATTAAAAAAAAATCGGACCAGGAGAAATGGCTGAAATGACTAAAATGGCCGAAAGGGCCTAAAAGGCCCAAATGGCCGAAATGACCGAAATGGCCTAAATGGCCAAAATGACTGAAATGGCCCAAATGGCTGAAATGACCGAAATGGCTGAAATGGCCCAAATGGCCGAAATGACTAAAATGGCCTAAATGGCCTAAAAGGCCCAAATGGCCGAAATAACCGAAATGGCCTAAATGGCCCAAATGGCTGAACTGACCGAAATGGCCCAAATGGCCGAAATGACCGAAATGGCCTAAATGGCCAAAATGACTGAAATGGCCCAAATGGCTGAAATGACCGAAATGGCTGAAATGGCCCAAATGGCCGAAATGACCAAAATGGCCGAAATGGCTGAAATGACCAAAATGGCCGAAATGGCTGAAATGGCCCAAATGGTTGAAATGACTGAAATGGCTGAAATGGCCTAAATGGCCAAAATTACTGAAATGGCCTAAATGGCCAAAATGACTGAAATGGCCCAAATGGCTGAAATGACCGAAATGGCCCAAATGACCGAAATGGCTAATATGGCCCAAATGGCCGAAATGACTGAAATGGCTGAAATGGCCCAAATGGGTGAAATTACTGAAATGGCCCAAATGGCCGAAATGACTGCAATAGCTGAAATGGCTGAAATGGCCGAAATGACCAAAATGGCCGAAATGACCAAAATGGCTGAAATGGCCCAAATGGTTGAAATGGCTGAAATGAATGAAATG
The DNA here is from genome assembly GCA_949752895.1 of Dendrolimus pini. Taxonomy (NCBI): domain Eukaryota; kingdom Metazoa; phylum Arthropoda; class Insecta; order Lepidoptera; family Lasiocampidae; genus Dendrolimus; species Dendrolimus pini. Next base: position 1,068,486 of record OX457151.1, read on the forward strand.
GTTGAAACTGCCCAAATGGCCGATATAGCTGAATTGACTGAAATGGCTAAAATGGCCGAAATGGTTCAAATGGCCCAATTGACCGAAATGGCCGAAATGGGTGAAATTACTGAAATGGCCCAAATGGCCAAAATGACTGAAATGCCCCAAATGGCCGAAATGGCTGAAATGACCAAAATGGCCGAAATGGCTGAAATGGCCGAAATGACCAAAATGGCCGAAATGGCCAAAATGACTGAAATGACTGAAATGGCTGAAATGACCGAAATGGCTGAAATGGCCCAAATGGCCGAAATGACCAAAATGGCCGAAATGGCCCAAATGGCCTAAATGGCCAAAATGACTGAAATGGCCCAAATGGCTGAAATGGCCGAAATGGCTGAAATGGCCCTAATGGCCGAAATGACCAAAATGGCCCAAATAGCTGAAATGGCCCAAATGGTTGAAATGACTGAAATGGCTGAAATGGCCGAAATTACCGAAATGGCCTAAATGGCCAAAATGACTGAAATGGCCTAAATGGCCAAAATGACTGAAATGGCCCAAATGGCTGAAATTACCGAAATGGCTGAAATGTCCGAAATGACCAAAATGGCCCAAATGACCGAAATGACTGAAATGGCCCAAATCGATCAAATGACCGAAATGGTTGAAATGACTGAAATGGCTGCAATGACCAAAATGGAAAATCACAAAAAACCTACCCCATTTTTTGGGATAACCCATAATATTGATTACATAAATCCATTATACCGAATTTTAACTAAATCGGTTCGGTAGTTTTTCCGTAAAAGGATAACAAACAAAAAGACAAATATATTTTTATCCCGGAAACAATTCCATATTTCGGGATAAAAGCATCCTATGTTCATTCTCAGCATCGAAAATATATATCAAATGAATTTCAGCCAAATTGGTCCAGTAGTTTTTCCGTGAAAACGGAACAAACAGACAGACAGTTACTTTCGCATTTATAATATCAATAGGGATATTATGAATTCATTGTTGTTCCATAATACAATGAAATGATTTTTATAACATTTACATCTAAAAACTAATATCATTAGAATAAAGTTTAACTGTATCAAAATTAGTTACAAAAAGAGAAAAAAAAAACCACCTGTGTGCGGCGGGATCGAGTCTTCAACCTCCTCACTACCTTAGTATTAGAAAATCACTAGGCCAAACATGTTTAGTACCTCGTGTCGAATTTTCAATACGTATTATCCGCGTGAACTTCTCTCACTTTATCATGTTTTGTCTCGCTTCCTCTTGTTCTCAGCCGCATGAATAGTGTGATATCGGTGCCGTGCAATGTTCGTTAGCTACGTATACACCTATTTATGTTACGTAGCCTATGTTCGGTGATATACAATATTTTACCACACGCACGCACGCCTTAAATTGGCGCTGTCCCATCGAAGTAAACATTGGTTGCGCGGGGGTAAATTATGTGAAACACCGATTTGAATTAGTAGTATACAGGCTCTTAAGTCCAAAATTGTCACAAGTGAAAACTTTGTATCTGAGCGTGACGGTCACGCGAGTTCAGTGCTTTTTCCCGCTCCCAAAAGTGCCTAAAGTAGCTCTCTTCATAAACAGATAGATAGATAGATAACACTTTATTGTACACCATTACAGAAAACACACATGAACTTATAGCCTAAAAATATTCGAAATGTGCACAATGGGCGGTCTTATCGCTAAGAAGCGATCTATTCCAGACAACCCGTGGCAGGAATAAAACATGTTATATTGGTCAAAGGTGGTATACATGAATATTAGAGGATATGCAGCTGCTTACATAAATTTTATACTAAATAGACAATATATAAATATACTTATTGATATTACATACATAAAAAAAACTTGAGAGGTGTCAAGGGACACCCGGATGGAACGAAGTTACATACACACACACTATATATATATTTATATATATATATGTCGGAGGGAAGCTATAACTATGACGATATGACGATGTATTGTTGACTGGATGTATAACGCACAATATAATTTGTTTACATTATGATCACTTCTAAAATTCTTAATGTAATTTAATTAGATTTGTTAATGTTTCTATAACTTCAAGATCGTTCTAACCTAATAAAAGTTATGAATATTGTAATTTAATAAACGACCAATCAGAGCAGAGCATATGGCGGAGCGGGGTCGGCGCCCTCTATACTTTGAGTAATATCTACTTGGGTAGACTGAGGAGTTTTTGTGACACATTTGTTTGGTGGCTACAGGTCGAGTTGGACCTTTGAGAGTTTTAAAGAAAGTGTTTTAAGTTAGAAGTATGAGCGGGTGCCCTGAACCCGCTGCTCGGTCTAAACTATGTCATAATGTTGATCAAATCTAAATTAAAAGTGTATAAACCGTGGCTATTGTGTTTTATGCTCGCATTTCATCCTGATGACGCCCACTAAACCTGAAATAACTAAAGATGTCGTGAGAACGAGGCCGTTCTGCGAGACACACACACACACATATATATATATATCTATATACATATATGTATATACTCTCTCGATTTCGTAAACACAACAGCGTATAGGTTACAACACGCACGGCTTACAACTATAGCAAAAAGTGTCGTCACAACTTTTGGTCTTAATTTTTTCCCTCTAGCCCCCTTTCGCAACGCGCGATAAGGAACTTCGTTCCAATATACACATATACATAAATATACGTAGAAATATCAAACATCACTATGTCGCAGGTAGTGTTTTTTTGTCATATTCTTACCACTCTCGCTCCTTTGAGACAATTATCGATATACCAAAAAGCCGCAAGACTAACACTATCACTATCTCGTATCTCACAACTCCTATATAAACAGAGTGAGACAACAACACAATTAATGATCACGTGCACAAACGCGACCTGCACTCTCATCGCGGACTCGCGGACTCATATGTGCTAGAAGTGAGCGGGCGGGTATATTGTTAGAGATTTAGCTTGTCTAACAGTAACAGGTGACTCATTACAGAGTCGAATAGCCTGTACAGTAAACAGTTTCATTTTATAACACCAGGACAAGAGCGACGACGCCCGTATAGGGATGAAGTCGACGGCCTTGACGTGGGGCTCCCACACGAAGCCGGTGCTGACCCTCGCCTTGGCCACCAGCGGCACTTGCCTGGCCATCGCTGGTCTGAATGCAGGGTTAACCGAACCATATATGGTCGGGTTGGCTGCTTACATCGCACATGCCGGACGACAGGTACGAATTAAAAAATATATATTTCCATCCTTCAAATATTCTTGGGAATTTTGCTACACGAATTAAAAGAGTAATTTGGTATTTAAATTAAATTTATCTTAAATTTAAATGAGTCTTATCTTAAGCTCTGTCTTTTATTCCATCCATAGTCCTTCGAATATTCTTGGGAATTTTGCTACACGAATTAAAAGAGTAATTTGGTATTTAAATTAAATTTATCTTAAATTTAAATGAGTCTTATCTTAAGCTCTGTCTTTTATTCCATCCATAGTCCTTCGAATATTCTTGGGAATTTTGCTACACGAATTAAAAGAGTAATTTGGTATTTAAATTAAATTTATCTTAAATTTAAATGAGTCTTATCTTAAGCTCTGTCTTTTATTCCATCCATAGTCCTTCGAATATTCTTGGGAATTTTGCTACACGAATTAAAAGAGTAATTTGGTATTTAAATTAAATTTATCTTAAATTTAAATGAGTCTTATCTTAAGCTCTGTCTTTTATTCCATCCATAGTCCTTCGAATATTCTTGGGAATTTTGCTACACGAATTAAAAGAGTAATTTGGTATTTAAATTAAATTTATCTTAAATTTAAATGAGTCTTATCTTAAGCTCTGTCTTTTATTCCATCCATAGTCCTTCGAATATTCTTGGGAATTTTGCTATACGAATTAAATGAGTAATTTGGTATTTAAATTAAATTTATCTTAAGTTTAAACGAGCCTTACCTTAAACTATGTCCTTTAGGAATAAGGAGCAATACACAAAGCTGCGATAAGATGTTCGCATCGTGGAAATGTTCGTGCTCGCACGGCGCATTGCAACGATCGAATTAATTTGCATCGCATTGAAAGTCTTCTTTCTTTATTTTACCTGTATTTTCTTATCAGTGCTAACAGTAGTAACATTCATTTCACTACAAACTTTATAAAATATGATCAGTATGATTGAGTTTTCCAAGATATGGTCGCCCGAACCGTTGAAGGGAAACCCATTGCGGCACGAAACCGCATCGCAGCAATACGTCTCGTGGTTTTCTGCGTTGCGAATTGATATCGCACCGATCCGCAGTTTTGTGTTTTATGTTTGAATTAAATGTTAAATGCTTCGCACTTATTTAATTATGTTATGCTAAAATTATGAAAAAAATCAAATTTGCCTTTTCTATTTGCATTTGACGGCCTCTAGTTGAGCAGGCCAAGCCTAAGGCCTACCTTACTGGAACGCAGAGGCTCCGGGTTCGATTCCTGGTGTAGTAAATTTCGGAAAAGTATTCTCTCCATTATTTACCATGGTCTCGGTTTCTGGGATCGGTCCCAGAGTCGTCCGTTGTATATAGCCCATAACACAAGTGTAACTTGCTTAAATTGTAATGTGTGTTTGTCTGCCGATTATTTATATTTATTTATTTATTCAAATTATCCTTACCTTAAATTTAAATGACTCTTTGAGGAAAGATATGAAAATTTGTTTAACATCCAAAATACTATCTTTGGAGAATTTTCGCAAAAACCTATTGAATTTTAAAGATCCGGTATTCAGCCGTTAGTAAAGATAAATTTGGTTTATGTTTTTTCAGATATATACCTTGGACCCTGATAATCCGGCGGACTGTGCATCAAAGTTCAAATCTAACTCGTTGGTGGGGTTAATTATATTATTAGGCATTTTGGGCGGTGGTTATAGTAAATATACGAGTAATAGAAAAGAAAACAATGGAAAAGACAATCGGGAAATGAGTAAAAGTTGCGTTTTTGGTTGAACAATGTATGGTTGAAATATCTAAAGGTAGAAAGGAACCCTAATATGTAGATAATAACCCTAATGTGTTATATATCTTTTACCCTAATACTGGTAGAAAATTAACTGTAATGCAGTTTGTGTTAATTTTAAACTGGTAGTAAAGTGAATGAATGGGTAGTAAGATATATGGGTCAATTCGATGTCTTATCTGTCTGTATGGCATAGTCAATTGTCTCAAGAGCTACTAAGTGTACATTTATTTCGCAAACATATTGTCACGAGCTATAGGACTCGAATTAAAATAAATGTCGTTGGAATCACTATAGAGTTTATTAGAACTGTACATACGTATAAAACAAGTACAAAATAAAACTGGATGCAACCAGTTCACACTGCATTATTCAATGGAATTTAACACGCGCAAAGTCCGTCACTATGTCGCTAATCGAAAGTACTTAGTCTTACTAGTATCGTAGTCGTCGCTTGACTGCCCCACCCCTTCGTTCGGGCATTGTTTTATACTAAACTGTATAATACCGACAAAGGGTTCACACACATCTGGCAAGCTTCGACGCAATGCAATAAAAACAAGGATTAATTCGTTCGCCACTAATTACAGCCATAAAATAAGTACGATGACAATAGATGTTTTTCAAGTTTAAACACGAAGTAAATAAAAGAATTCGTTTTTACAAAATGCAGCTGTGGGGTCTTTGTGGGTATGTAACAATATGAAAAAGATATATATATATATATATATATATATATATATATATATATATATATATATGTAAGCAGAGGCTCCGGGTGCAATTATTGGTATGGTGAATTTCATAAATGAATTTTCCGTTACTATGGTCTGGGTGTCTGGGATCTGATATAAAATGGCCTGTTGCATTGGGATATACAGTGTATATTTTGTCTGCTGCAATTTTATGTATTATAAAACTGTAATATATGCTTCAATAAATTTGTACATAATGTGCTGTGACTAGTTATTAAAGGTGCTATATGTATTTTTTTTATTTATGTTAATTTATCATCACGCGACGTCGAGGTAGGGCGCGTTCCCACTATGTCGTTACGATTAATTTATCGTTGGACGACTGTCGTCTCTAGCATTTCCCATTATAACGACTGTTTGTCGGCATTTTTTTTTATCGTTTAACGACTATCGTATCTAGCTGTTCCCATTGGATCGCGGCGACGTGGCTACGATAGATTTGCCGTCACGATTTACTCGTAACGATCTTTTATCGTATTACGACTGTCGTGCTAGCCGTTCCCAGTCATGACAATCTGTCGCCACTGTAAAAAATGTCGTAGACGACAGTAAGTCGTGTCGTTCTATATGTGAACACCTCCATTTAAACATATAAGCCACGACACTTAAAACTAGACGATTATCTGTCGTCACGACATAGTGGGAACGCGCCAGTACCCGTCATTTCACGCGACATCGCGTGATGACTACTAAAATATTTATCGTGTATTCTGTTACCAAAAACTATAATTGTTAATTATTATAAATAATTTCTAATAATTATATTGTTATTAATAAATGTTTCTTGCCATTATTTGTGTTTTTTTTAATATACATATAAAAATTTGAAAAATTCAGCATGTTTCAGGGTGAAATTTCGAGTAGGCCTCTGGACAATTTCGAAACTAGATAGACTTTTTTAAGGAGTTTGGGCTGATTTTTATGAAAACTGAAACGACATCATTTGTGCGCGAAATACAGATATTGAATTAAAATTACGTTGGTTTTCGTTTGTTACGCGATTCATACGATGGTACTTCTTTATCGCGTAGAACGCTTATCTTTAGAAACACATTTTATTACCTTTTTGGCATTTGGACTTCTTTTGTCTACTTTGTGTTTATTTGTGATTAGAAAAAAAGCCCATTGTATATTGTAATTTTTATAGTAGTCATTAGCCAGGTGTCATTCTAAGAAATTTAGTCCACGTGGTCGAGCTGACATATTCTATTTGTACAGTATAAAGCAATGCCCCAATGGAGGGATGAAGCAGTCTAGCGAAAGCCACAAGCGAAGCAAGACGTTAGTAACGGACTTTGCGCATGTGATTGAATCGTGCATTACGTTTGGACTGGTTGTGTTCAGTTATATTTGTACCTATGATATACGTGTTCGTATAGTTCTTATCAATTCTACAATAATTCCAACGGCATTTAATTCGAGTTCTGCAACTTTTAATATTTGATTATTGATAGACAACTACCAGTTTATATAGACACGTGTCATTTTCCCCAAACAATTCTCCAAACGCATTGCTTTAGGCCCTCGTACTAGGTTCTAAAATAAATAGTTAAAATAAAACAACGTCTTTCAAATGCTCATTTATTAAATTTATCTTAAACGTTAAACATTTAATCCGTTTTCAAGCATATGTCAAGCGTTAACTCAAAAGTCAAACATTATCTTAAAATGAATGGTTAACAGAAAATTACCATCACTTTATTGTGGGGCTACATCTGCGTTAGGATCTTTCCCTCATTCTGCGTCTCATGCAAGTATGGCAATGGGTTTAGTGCGTTATTTAAGAAGTAACTTGCTGCCTTAAATAAGACGTGATCAACAGCCTTAAGGTTCTTAAAGAAGTTTATAAATTCACTCATTTATGTGTCATATTATACCTCTATATTATTGTAACTCAATATGAATGAGACCGTTAATCTTTAGCACTAACGCAAATGAAGCCCCAGCATTACAAGTTCAATGTTAAAGAATAACAATCCCCACTAAAAAAGTGTAACTCGTAACACGCGTTCGTGAAAAACGTAACACACTGTAATCACAGCTGGTATCACCAGTCCGTTCTTGTTATCATATTAAATCATTTTTACTGCATGAGTTCAGCAGACTGGCAGACGGCCCACTTGATGGAAAGCGGTTACCCTCGCCTATAGACATTTGTAACACCAAAGGTGCTACGAATGTACTGCTGCTCTCTTAAGGGAGACTGGAACCTGGTCATTAATGCCGGAACACAACTCAAGGTTGTTATGGCGGTATACTCTAGACCAGGGGTGGTTGCCATCCAGTCGGGCAAACACCCTACCACCTGGCTGTGGGTTGTTTTGTCGCCTCTAACGAGAGTCCGCCCGGCCGCAGGAAATTGTATTCTTTCTCTGTTCCTGCACGGATAAATTTCGATGAGTAATAAAGTTAATAAAAATGAAATAGAATATAGTTTTGGTGTTTTTCAATTAAAATAAAGAACTGATGACGCCAACTGTGATTGCAGTGTGTTATAAGTTACGTTTTTACGAGCGCGTGTTACGATTTACACTTTTAAATTGGGCTATTGACATTCTTTAATATTTTTCTTTCATGCTACATATTGTTCAAGTACACCATAGCCAAGTTGTATATATAGCCATTTTTAAAAGGCAAGTTGGTACGCAATACACCCATGGTCTACAGGAGATTGAGGACATATGATGTATTGAGTACCCTCGATTTGTCTCTAGCATGATAATTTTGCCAGTTCACTTTTAGTTATGGGTAACCAACCACAATTCCAAAAACAGCCATCTGGTTAGTGGTAGTTCGCGGGTTAAGAAACCAGTTGATGGCTTTTTGGCTTATGGGTGAATGGTTCGCCAACAGCCAGCCGACAGCTGACGGTTAATGACCGATTCTTAAACGTTACTATTCAGTTACTTGTCTAATTATTGTTGGAATTTTGAAATTAATTATATGGACTTTTTGCTACATTTTAACCGTTTAAATTTTAGATGTAGGAACCGGCCATAGCCTTGTCAGTTGTCGGTTTATTCGACGACCGTTACCCAGTTAGCGAAGTGGTTGACAGATTAGCCGTGGCTATTTTGTGAAAAACCGCCAAATAGCTGGTTTGCACAATAGCTCTCCAACTCGACTCATGCTTATGAAATTTCGTATTTTTTTTCAGTAAAATCTACTACAGATATTATCGTACTTCAGCAGACGGTCCAAGGGTAATGATGGAGACTAGAGTCGTATGTTTCTTTATCCCCTGTTCCCCGGCAAACCATGGGAGGTGTACATAATAATTTTTTTATATACTTTAAAACAATTAATATTCAAGAAAATTTTTACATAATTTGAGATTCGAATTTTTACTTGAATATAGTCTTTAAAAGGTTACAAATATGACTTACTGTATTTATAATAAGGAATTATTTTAAACAACAAGTTAAAGTAAAGCCAAGCACTCGAGGTTTAAAGATGGCTTATTAATCTTGATTTTAACTACATTTACTCTCTTTAAATTTTATATCTGTATGAAAATGTTAAAAACAAGTGATATACGAGTAAATATCCGTTACAGTAATATAAAAATCATAATTTCTACATAAAAAAATTGAAATAAAAGTAACTTTGCATATTAGATCATATTTTACGGTTTGTACTTTGTACGACGCGATACCAAGCGTCGGTAAAGTAATGACTGGTAAATTACAAAGATGGCGCTTCATGCTCGAATGGTCGGTAAAACAGTGTTGATCTTTGTAAATAATAGTCATTTTAATCAGTGAATAATCATAGCTTAAAGGATATTTTAAAAATAAAAAATGTTTTCATTTCATAGACTACATTGTAGCTGACATTTAAACTCCTAAAATAATTTTAAGTCTTAATTTGTAAACTTTTAAAAACTTTTGTTTTAAAATATGGGATTTTTTGATGCTTCTCTTGAAACTAATCATTAAACACGCCGTTATCTTAGAAACTAAAGTTAGATTAATTAAAAACCCATTCCTATAATATTAACTGTGGTAAGATGGTGGACGAATTGTATTTACTTTTTTAACGTGACGTACCTGGCTTTTTTAAATTTAAATTGCATATAGGAAACGTACACGAGAGCCACAGTGTGGTTTTACAAAATAAACTTTTTACATCTCTCGTAATGTGCTCCGGTGGTTCAGGTATGTGGAAAGAATGTATGATGAACAATGAAACAGATATACAATGCAAAAGTGGATGGATGCAGAAGTGGCGGAAGGCCACGACATACCTTCCATGATCAAATTGATCGTGTATTAGCAGTAGGTGATGTCAGGAGCCTTAAGAACAGACGAGTGTGCATGACAAGAGTCTTAGATTATGAATGTCAAAGAAGCAAGTGAGGTGTGTACTAATAAGCCTGAATGACGCTCTGTTATTCGTGCTTACCCCGCGAGGGACCTGGCGTGAAGTTATGAATGTATGTATGTATGTAGTGTTGCCCTCAATGTTTACATTATATTTAAACTGTTTATATAAAGATTAAAATGATAGAATATAGGTTCTGGCCGATTAATAATGACCGACAGACAGCGTGGCCAGAATATATCAAAAAGCCAAAAACTCGTCGAGTGTGGCAATATCTTAGAAGAAACATTTAGAAATCATGAAAATGCAGTAATATCTGGCAATATTGTAACTCAATAACTCAAATGAAGATTTTTTACGTTTGTTATGTCAAAATAACTGCACGTAAATATCTTATATTTAATACTCTATACTACTGAAATACAATTGTTTACTTTCAGAATTATTTGTATCTAATATTAACTACTACATACAAAACTAAGCGATTTTTCAAAATAACATAATTAGTAATTTGTAAATGTTGTAGAAACTCATCATTACATACGTTTTGTACTACATTTATCCACTTTTGTCGTTTCTCATATAACCATGGCAAGTGATTGTTGTTCGTGCGAAAGTAAATGGAGTTTTGCACGATTTTTCTTTATTATCTTTTTCTTTGAAGAGTTTAAGTGCGTTCAGGAACGCAACAATACATTTTTACTAGTGTTATCTTGCACTTCTTTAATGTAGATATTTTATTACCTCAAAACATAAAACAAGCCAAGTCTGTGCATTCGTTTAATGACCTCGTCAAACAACACTACCTCAAAACATAAAACAAGCCAAGTCTGTGCATTCGTTTAATGACCTCGTCAAACAACACTACCTCAGAACATAAAACAAGCCAAGTCTGTGCATTCGTTTAATGACCTCGTCAAACAACACTACTTAAAAACATAAAACAAGCCAAGTCTGTGCATTCGTTTAATGACCTCGTCAAACAACACTACCTCAAAACATAAAACAAGCCAAGTCTGTGCATTCGTATAATGACCTCGTCAAACAACACTACCTCAAAACATAAAACAAGCCAAGTCTGTGCATTCGTTTAATGACCTCGTCAAACAACACTATCTCTAATTTGTAACTGAATAATAATCATATTTAGTTGTATGCTTAAAATGATGTTGTTTGGCGACATACAACTTGTATATGTGTGTTTATATTATAAATTATTTAACATTTTACTTTATATTTACGTATATATTAGTATGTTATATCTATTGCATACCTACCACCATCCATACCAAGTTTCTGTCCATCCAAAGGTTGTCTGGAAGAAATCGCTCTCAGCGATAAGACCGCCCATTATACTTATCATTGTGATTGTATGTACGAATTTGTTTTGTAACATTGTGTCCAATAAGTGTATTCTATATTCTATTCTATTCTACGTGAAGTGTCAATGTAAACTAGTACGACTAGTAGTATTGCTGGCGATAAAGAAAACAGACTTGTACCACCAGTTAGCAGTGCCTTCGTCGTGGACATTCCCTATACCAAGAACAACTTTATATATGTCACTCGGGTTAAAATATGCTTTAATCTACTGACTTATTAATCAGTTCTTCTCTAGAAGAACAATGCACTATTTGTACTCAAATTAAAATCACTAAACTATTTCTTATGACAATTTTTTTAAATTTATTTTTTTCTTGAATCGTCACTTGTTTCAGTTATACTTGAAGAAAAGCTTGCAGAGGACTGTTGTGATGATTGTGACTCTGTTTCTACGTCTGTTTCAGAATTTCCATTCTTATCAGAAGTTTTCTTTATAGAATATTTGCTTGATTTTGCGCTAGCTGCCTCTTCATTCAATTCTTTTCTCGTCTTCGTTAATTTTTTACCATTTTTAGTAACCGTTGATTCGGATTTTGATCTTTGGGATTGTTCTGACTGACTCATTTGCGATTGGTGCAAGGTACTCTGAAAGTCACTACTGTTATCATCATCATCTCTATTGCTACGAGTACTACCTCTTTGAGAAAATAATTTGCTTCGTGATTCGGAGCTGGAACTGTTGCGCCTGGAAATTGAGCTTTCTTCACTGTCACTGTTTTCCTTTCCTTCTCTATCATTGTCATCTTGTCCATTATTATTATTAATTCCGTCGTCATCACTTCCACCTTTACTACCTTGTTCATCTTCGCTTCCATCACCACCTTCTCCACCTCTTCCATCTTTACCACGTCGCCCACCTTTATCATCTTTTCCTTTTTCGCCGTCTTGTTCTCCATTTTGTCCATCTTCGCTTCCATCACCACGTTCTCCACCTCTTCCATCTTTACCACGTCGCCCACCTTTATCATCTTTTCCTTTTTCGCCGTCTTGTTCTCCATTTTGTCCATCTTCGCTTCCATCACCACGTTCTCCACCTCTTCCATCTTTACCACGTCGCCCACCTTTATCATCTTTTCTGTTTTCGCCGTCTTGTTCTCCATTTTGTCCATCTTCGCTTCCATCACTACCTTCTCCACCTCTTCCATTTTTACCACGTCGCCCACCTTTATCATCTTTTTCGTTTTTGCCATCTTGTCCTTTATCATTTCCTCTATCACCACCTTTTTCACCCTGTCCGCCATTACCATCGTTGCCGCCTTTACTACCTTGTTTATCATCATCGCCATCCTCACTGTTTACGCCGCCCTGCCCCACTGAACACTCTGAATTACCTTTTTTATTGCGTTTTTCTTCCTCGCTTTTTTTATTTTTATTTTTCTTACCACCTCTTCCACCATTTTCTCGATCATTATCATTTCCTCTTTCACGATTATTAACTTGTTTCCCATCTAAAAATAACAAAGATTGTGTTTAAAATAAATAATACTATTTTTATTATTAGAATGCATATTGTTGCTGTGTAATGTTAATCCTGTATAAAATAGTAATAAATGTCCCACTGCTGGGCTCGGACCTCGCACCATAAGGGAACAGACAGTATACCCGCTAGACTTGTCCACGGCGGCTTGCATCACGATATATTCCTTCACCGTTGTTAACACGCGGTAATTGTAACAATATGCACATTAGATTAAAACTGCCTAAGATGCGCATGTGTTCCGGGTAGGGTTCGAACCCTTGAGTAGTTTGAGACGCGTGCGCTAGTTATTACGCCACAACGACTTTCAACACTTATATATATATATATATATATATATATATATATATATGTATACAGGTTTAGTGGGCGTCATCGGGGTAAAATGCGAGCATAAAACACGATGGCCACGGTTTATGCACTTTTAATTTAGATTTAAAAGACATTTTGACATAATTTAGACCGAGCAGCGGGTTCAAGGCACCGCTCCATACTTCCAACTTCAATACTTTCTTTAAAATTCTCAAAGGTCCAACTCGACCTGTTGTCACCAACCAAATGTGTCACAAAAACTCCTCCGTCTACCGAAGTAGTTACTACTAAAGTATAGAAGGCATCTTGACCCCGCTCAAGACATGCTCTGCTCTCATTGGTCGTTTATTAAATTACAATATTCATAACTTTTATTAGGTTAGAACGATCTTTAAGTTATAGAAACATTTAACAAATCGAATAAAATTGAATTAAGAATTTTAAAAGTAGTTAAAATGTAAACAAATAATATTGTGCGTTATAAATCCAAACAACAATCGTCCGATTCCTAACTTCCCTCCGACACACACACACACACACACACACACACACACATATATATATATATATATATATATATATATATATATATATATATACACATAAATAAGATAAATATTTATATATATTTTTGGCATACAAAGTTTTATTCCAACTTCGCCATGCAGGCTGTCTTACTTTGAAAGTTTTTGCCCACTGACGTCAGAAAGGCTCAATCTTTTGCCATATTCAAAAATTCAGTTAGGAATCATTATCTTAGTCTTACACAATAACGTATGTGCTAGTTTATTATACTTTTGACTGTAATCTGCTGTCCATGTGTCATTTATATTTATAATTTCCTTTATTGCATTATAATAATAATTATATATAATTTAAGAATTTCTTTTAAGACGGGTTGCCGGAAAGAGATCGCTTTTAGCGGTAAGGCCGCCTTTTGTTTTACCAAGTAACTATTGTCTTGTGCTTTTTTTGTCATTTTTGTTTTGGTGAACAATAAAGTGTTGTCTATGTTTAAATATTCAGTAGACAAACACAGATTGCATATCCCTAAGCTAAGCATTCCACGCTTGAGGTATGGATAATCTACAGTGGACCACTTAGGGTTGATCCCGGACGTCCAGATCATAGTAAATAAAGTTAGTTTTCAAAATTCACCAGGAATCAAACACAGAGCCTCTACGCTGCAGTGTGGCTGCTATCACTTTTTTTTAACAACACTACACGGAACAACTCCCTTTTTACAACCTTTTTACGCCGATGCGTTGCCCTAGATGCAAGAGACACAATTAGACGCGTTGAGATGTCTCTATAGCCCCATGGCCCCAGGGATCAAACCCCCGAAAGCCACAAATATGGACCCATTACATATGGATACATGTGGCAGCAGCCCCGGCTGTCACGGCTATGACTGGGGAGATGGTAGGTCGCCAAAGTATCAACACAAGTTGCGTCCCATACTAAGGGGCGTCCCATCACCATTAGATATTTTAGTTTTAGTACCGTATTCTACGTTCATGTACCTTTTGGAATATCTTGTATTCTGGGACCTAAGTTATTAACTTACCATTATCTTCAGCTTCGTCATCTTCATCTTCGTAAGAGCCTTTCTTGAAATCCTTCTCGTCGCATTCTTTATAAGCGCCATTCAATCGGTGTCTTTTGCAATTTGACATAGATTTCTGCATATCATCAGTATCGCTCTTCTTGAACACTGAAAAATTATAATTGTACTTCAGAGCGACAATCAAAGCTCAACTGCATACGTCTTGTCATCGCAGCGGACAACGAACTAATGACTAGTGCAACGTGGGAGCCACTGTTGCCAGATGACCATGTCAATTAACCCCCAAACTTTTTTCAAAAACCCCAGAAGTTTTGTAAAAAAAATCCCCAAAAGAGTTTTTATTTATTTTAAAGGAAAAATTAAAAAGCAAATCCACCGCCATGGTGAAAACGTCACTAATGACGTCATCATTTTCTCTCACGGAACGCTCATAACGACCCGTGTCAATAGGTGGGTCGAATAATCGTTCCACTTGAGTTTACGATTATGACGCCGGCAAACAAGTGGAACGGGAAACATCGCGGTTGTTCTGACTCTCTAACGGCACGTAGCCTATGGGATATGACATATACGAGTAGAAACGGCATAATAAATAAATACCATAAATAACGCAAGAAAGAATGAATTGAATTGTGATTCACTAGTAGAATATAGTACTAGTGAACTAGTCTCGCAACAAAAAAATTCCCTCCGAATGTCCCCCTCAAAGAATCTTTACCCCGAATCTCCCCCACAATGTTGAAGAAAGATCAGAATTTGCATGCATCTCCCCCACCTGGCAACACTGGGGCTACTGCATATATTAATAGTTGCTCTATCTCGCTCGCACATCATCCGTACCGCTTACACATTGTGCTTATTTGTATTTAAGGTTACCGTTACCAAAATAAGTTAGTTCACATCAGCACTCGACAGTGAAAACTACTCTCTGCCGTCTGAAAACCAGCACTGTGCTGGAGGTAACTCCAACACAGCATAACGCTGACTTGTCGACCTCATTTGTAGGAAATGCGGTGTAAAATGTATATAATGTTATCGTAAAAAATGTATTATCCCCGCAAATTACTATTGCACCTGGCCGCCATTTTGGTGACGTAACCGTAGCCGAACACTCAGTACTGTTTGCATCACTGGCCGGCGAGTACGCGCACATATCGATTTCGTGATGACGTTACGTGAATGTTAATTTGACAAGGTTCCAGCGCGTTAGCAATTTGCGGGGACAATATGTATAAATATTTCTGTATCATTGTATCGATTTCCTGGCAAATAATTGGTTTCTTTCATTCTTCTGCCATCTGAAGTATCTAGAAAATGTAATGAAACTACGTTGTAACGGTTTTAAGTGCGGTAATATATTTGATTTTTATTATTTCGACGTTTCAGCCACTTTTTAATAGCCGTGATCACGGAAGAAAAATATGTCAAGTGTCAATGATTGTTGTTAGGTTTATTTAGCCTACCGCCATTATGAGGCTGTTTGTTAGAGTATCACGTAAAAACTACTGAATGGATTTAAATGAAATTCGAAACGAAGGTAAATTATATCACGGATCGTAACTTAGTATACGTTTTATCCCAATACATAATAAAGATATTTAATATAGTTACAGGAAGAAGACCCTAGATATATCTAAGAATGGATTTTCATTTTTCTTAATGCTTTATTTATTTAATTAGTATAAGGAACGTACACTTTTCTTTTTGGAACGAAGTTCCTTATCGCACTTTGCGAAAGGGGGCTAGACGGAAAAAATGAAGACCAAAAGTTGTAACGACACTTTTTGCTATAGTTGTAAGCCGTGCAGCGTGCGTGTGTTCTCTGTCTGTCTCTCTCTCTCATAGAAAGCAAGCAAGCAATTTTCGTTTCATCTTTCTATTTCGCATTGAACAGTGTGGTGTCGCGACGATTATGTTTGTTGAGATTATACAGGTTTTTTGTACATAAAAAATAATAACAATAATGAATTCTGACAGTGTTTCTGCACAAGTTCCGGATATTGCTGATGGAGTTAGGTAACTAGAGATTTTATACAGACAATAATAACAATAATGACTCCCATAATAACTAACTTCGTTCCATCCGGGTGACCCTTGACACCTCTCTAGTTTTTACCACCTTTTTTTGTAGTTAATTTAATTCTGATGTCTTTTGTGGTTTATTTGACTTCCTTCTATTTAAATGATACATATCATTTTACTTACCTGGGGGCAGGAATTAATATAATTTATAATGTGTGTAATGTTTTTTTTTTTTTTTGAATATAATATTATTATATAAATTACATATTATTGAATACAATGTAAGAAAACTTAACTTATTTGTATTGTATTCTACCCATAGTCCCTCAAGAATAATAATGTTTTTTAGAATAAACTAAATATTAAATAAATTAAACTAAAAATAAACTAAACTATAAAATTAAATACTACTATAAACATATTTACAAGTAAAAAATGTAGTCCAAATCGCTGTCGGTGGGGAGCGTTCCCAAAATGCTGGCCGCATTCCTTCGTTGTTTGGCAACGCTTATTCGTTGCCCTAAATATAGGCCAGCCCTTTGGTCACGCGAGACTTCTTTCAATGGTCTTGAAAGGTCTCGATAAAGTTGATAAGCCTCACGTCCCCATGGCCCCAAAGTCTCAACCCCGAAAGCTACAAATATGTATCCGTGACCGATGGATGCATATTTGCGGCGTTTCAGGGTCTCTTGAAGTGCGGCAGCTCCCCCGGCAGTGACGGCTGTATTTGGAAGATGGGAATCCGCCAACGTATCGACACACGTTGCGTCCCATACTAAGGGCCGTCCCATCTTCCAAGGTACCAATGACACTCCATCCGGTCGCTTGCCATCGTCGCGGCACAGTCCGTTCGGTTCAAGAACAGCTGGAACCCCAACGGTGACAAGAGACCGGCGGATGATGTCGTTGATAGCCGCATGTCGTGAAGTTCTACCAGCACTCCTCAAACAAGATAAGCCATGGTGACCCAGTCTACCAACTTTATCTCCACACCGACAACGATGTGGGACCACGATGTCTGCCCCCAGGCAGATGTATTTGACACACATATGCATATATACTCATTTATAATTAGTTTTATATCCATGTTCATTGTTCAAGTAATACTTAAGATATCTATTTATGGCCTTACTTATAATCGTTTGTTAAATTTTAAGAAACTGCTCAGCAACTGATTAACGAAAATCTTAACCATAAACTGCTCTAAGGATAACAAGTGGTGGTAAAGTAACTCATAAATAACTGTCAAAAAATAACCAACGTCGAGAGGTAGTTTAAGTGATTGCTAAGAGACAAGATGGCAAGTTTTATTTGAAACGGCCATTGATTAGGGGCATGAGAGTCTCTTATTTAAGAGATGGCTAATCCTTTCTTAACAATATTATTATAAGTAAGGCCCTTAGTGAATAAATTCACTGACATTTAGTAACAGGTATTTATTTATTTATTATGTTGTTTTGTTAGGGTATATTATTGTATAATTCTTATATATATTTTGTTTATTAATGTAATGGTTCAAGGTTACGTATACGGTATATACTTGGGGTCTTAGAACATATCGAGGTTATGGAGGTAATTAAAAACTTTTTAAAAAAGCTTATTTCGTCTGCATGCTTCTTTTAACCATTAGCTTATGCGTGAAAACCTGTCATTAGATTTCTTCTGTTAATTATAGTTCAATATACTTACCGATTCCATACTTCTTTCCTGCATCCTTGAAGTATTCCAGGAATCCTATAGAGAAATATAACTGTCATTTAATTTGTATTTACAAGTATAGTACGAACAAAACGTAAATGCGCTTTTGAAGTTAGTTACAGAGGGAACGTTCCACTGGTCGCTCACAACGCTAAAAAGGCTCGTTCCGCCATTCCACATTTTTTTTATTTTATTGAAGGGGTTCAGCAGGTTCAGGCAGACGGCCCACTTGATGGAAAGCGGTTACCATCGATTATGAACATGTGCAGCACTAAAGGTGCTAAAAGTGTGCTGCTGCTCTTTTAAGGGAGACTGGAACCTGGTCACTAATGCCGGAACACAACTCAAGGCTGTTATGGCGGCATACTCTACACCAGGGGTAGCCATCCAGTCGGGCAAATACCCTACCACTTGACTGTGGATTATTATGTCGCCACTTACGACAGGCCGCCCGGCCGCAGGAAATTGTATTCTTTCTCTGTTCCTGCACGAATGAATCCCGGATACGTTCGAATCGTTCGCTTCGAACGCCCAAGGTCCGTTTTCCTACCTTATCTTCTCCACAGAAGTGGAAGGAAGGTAGGTTACATGCAGAAGTCGAGGAAGACCACGACATACCTTCCAGGATCAAATCGATCGTGTATTAGCAGAAGGTGATGTGAGGAGCCTCAAGAACAGACGAGCGTGCATGACGAGAGCTATGAATGTCAAAGAAGCAAGTGAGGTGTGTAAGAATCAGCTTGAATGGCGGTCTGTTGTTAGTGCCTACCCCGCAAGGGACCTGGCGTGAAGTTATGTATGTATGTATGTATCTTCTCCACATCGCGTTGTCTTCGGTTAGGTTAAACATTGATAAATATAAAGAATATCACTCACCGTCAATAACATATGGTCCCACTGAAAGAAAAAGATACGATATTAAAAGTTTGCATGTAAAAAACTCTTTTTTATGTCAGGGTTATACGAGAATAGTTATCCAAGCTTGATATCTTGCCGCATCTTACAAAATATTATTGTTACATGCCGACAAAAAGTGGATGCACACCTGCCTGCCATAAACTTGGTTACCTTTCCCGCATTTGGACTTATTTTGTTTACTTCGTGTTTAAAATTTGCAATTATTATTATTAATGTTATTGTACTTGTTAACCCGTCGCAGGTGTGCAGATTATGGTTTTTCGGAAAACTCAGTCCACGCAGTCCTTTGTCGTATTGTACAGTTTAGTATAAAACTATACACGAACGGGGGGGAATCAGTCAAGCGAGGATTACGATACGAGCAAAACGTACATTCGACTAGCTATATAGTGACGGACTTTGCGCGTGTCATCGAATCGTGCAGTTTGTACTGGTTGTCTCCAGTTATACTTGTACGTGTTTGTATAGTTCTAATAAATTAGATAGTAATTACAACGGCTTTTAATTCGAGACACGCACTCGTAACAATATCAAGAAGACAAACGTTGTTCAAACGGTCCTCCTTTTCTTCGTTTTAGTATTAATTTATATTTGATTTAATAAATTCAATAGTTTAAAATCGTTTAATTAGCGACAGTGTTCGTTCGGGTTAGATTAGTAAATTTTTTGTCACGCTAGCCAATGAGGCTAGAAAATTGCGGCGAGAATCACTCGCTGCGCCTGTCGTATTCGGACACATTCGGCAAGTTCCGTTCGTTGAATTCACATCAAAAGAAACTAATTTCGTGTTTTGTGGAAATATTCGCAACCTTCGCCATCCAGTGTGTCACTGCTGAATCCTCGCCGCGAATGCTGTGAAGACTGGATGGCTACCACCCCTGGTCTAGAGTATGCCGCCATAACAACCTTGTTTTGTGTTCCGGCATTGGTGACCAGGTTCCAGTCTCATTTAAGAGAATAGCAGCGTATTTGTATCGCCTTTGGTGTTGCAGGTGTCCATAGGCGATGGTAACCGCTTTCCATCAGTGGTCCGTCTGCCTGTCTGTTGTACTAAAAACTACTCGTTTTGAACTAAAATTGTGTCCACAAAGGAAGCATTCGGTGTCGAACATTAGACTTGAAACCCGCTCTTCGCAAGGTGAGTTGACTACTTGAAGATTTGCTCTCATCGGCCAGGTTACCGTTTTTTGCATGGGGACATTGGAGATAGTACACAAATATTAAATAATAATTAATTAAAGAAAGTAGGCATTAAAACATTTTCGTCACAAAGACAAATAACAGTGTCAGCATTTGAGTCTGTGTTTGAGAGGCGAACTTCGCGACTAAATTCTATGTATTAGCCGCATACTGCGAACATTACGCGCTGTATGGACACTGGATTTAAAAATTATGAGGAGGCAAATTGACATCAAACAGTTAGCTGCTCACTGTTCGTCTAATGAGGACACATAAGTACTTAAGTAAGTTATTAAGTTATTGAAAAAAAAAATGTTTGTGTGCAGTTCATACGCAGTGGATGTGAAACAAAGTGTGACGAGAGGTGAGACGTCACATTTCAGATATTATATCATTATAATATACATATTTAGGCTTTAAAACACGAAATTTGAAGTAACTTCTAAACATTTACAACTATATGTATAAGAATAGTTTTAAATGATTAAATTAATGTATTCTATGTCGTTCTCTCGCAGGCTTAAAAGCCTATAGATTTAGGTTTATCTCTTTTAGTGTCGCTTTTTCGTTTCATCCAGTTTCAAATCACGATTATAAAGAATTACTTACATTTCTCGTGATAGCAGCTACTTGTAGCGCCGATTATTTTTATCCCTGTTAACAAATTTGATAATGTTAATAAATTTTATTTAATTAATTTGTTTGGGAAACACACAATAATAATTAATATTCTTAAATTTAAAACTAATACATACGAGTTTATCTGAAGTATCAATCAAGTCTCCACAAAAAAAAAAAAAAAAATTTGCTCAAATTATCACAAACAAAAAAATTATTACAACTATACGAAAATCACATAAAATGTCTATTTAGATCACATGAGGTCAATATTGAACAAAAAGAAAATGTCACTACAATATTTACTAATAAAATAGAGATAAAAAAGTGTAAGTCAGGATTTTTGTAAATTACAACATTTTTTCATTTGGGTTTTAAATTGATATAAGTTGCCTATAAAAGGATACCAGTAAATAGTGCATTGTATTATTGACAAGTGCTGTATAAAAACGCTAAACAAAAAAATATTTTATAGTTAGTTTTTATGTGGTAATATGGTTAATAATGTTAACTTTAATGACTGCAAGTGTCGCTTACGCTGGTACGGATACATTTTATGGAGACTAATTATGTGGGGAACAAAAATGTCTAGCCATGTCGCCTCAGCCAGGGGCGAAGGGGAAGGCCCAAGAAATGTTGATCTCAAAACGGGGGATGCTGAAGACTGCGACGTAGAGTAGAGAAAGTAGGCAAGCGGACCCTGGGCGTCGGAGTGAACCCTCCGAACGCAACCGGGATTTAACGATTGATGATGATAGTATTTTTAGAAAAAATATATAGATCAGTTAAATTGATTAAAACTTATTTATAAATTGAATCGATTTTTATAACAAATCGAGTTGGTTATGCATTAGGACATTACTAATTGACCTGTCATCGAGCTGTCAAAAGTAAAATAAACCCTTGGATAGTGTATAAAAGCATTTATTTTTTGCGTTTTAGTTTGAAGTCTGTTTTGTTTCATAATAAAACTACGTTTAAACGGTTTTGAGCGCGGTATTTTATTTGATTTTTGTTATACCGACATTACAGGCACATTTCATTACACTTATCCTATATAGTCAATAATAACCATAAACAAAATTAAAAGTAAATAAAAAAAATGAACAAGGTGGCGGAAGGCTAAATAAAACTTTAATAATACTCATTAAAAATTTGCTTACGTGATCATGGCTACAGAAAAGTGGCCGAAACATCGGAATAACAAAAATGTAATAAATGACCGCCCTCAAAACCGTTAAAACGCTGTTTGGTATTGTTATTTTTTTAAATAATATAATTCTAATATGGCAGTGTAAAGCAAACTCAAGTTGAAAGAAGCCTAAAGTAAATTCAAATTCAAAAGTTATTATTTTGAAATTTTAGATCCATATTGTCCATATAAATTAAAATCTCTACTTACATTGAATAAGTACTTTCTGCATTGTTGTCTTTTTGTCCCATTTTGAATGCTCTGAAACAGACAGATTATAATATAATTATATCTGGGATAATGTTATAGTTTGTGATCGTTTCACACAGATGTATGACGGTAATGATGCGTTATTTGCGATGCAACACTGGCTACTTTCCATAAGAGACTCACAACGACCACGTTCCACTTGCTTGCCGGCGTCACAATCGTAAACTCAAGTGAAACGCCTATTCGACCCACTTCTTGACATGGGTCGTTGTGAGCGCTGCGTGAGCGAAAATAATGATATCATTAGTGAGGTTTTCGCCGCATTCGGAGTTCTTTTATTTACTTCGTATTTAAAATTTGCAATTAGACTATCGTTATTGTTTTCGACTTTGTGGGTCGTTCGCAGGAACAATTAGCCAGGTGTGCAAATTACTGTTTCTCAGAAACCCCAGTGCACGCGGTCGATTTTTTTTGTACGGTATAGTTAGTATAAAACGATGCCCTAACGGAGGGGTGGGGCAGTCTAGCGAGAACCACGATCAAAGCAAGACGTACATTCGATAAGCGATATAGTGACAGACTTTGCGCGTGTTATTGAATCGTGCAGTTTGCACTAGTAGTGTCTAATTATTGTACCTTTTCTATACGTGTTTGTACAGTTCTAAATGTAATGTTTGTCTGTAAAGGTTTTATTACTTTAATGTGTATTTAGAAGTTGTCATTCGGTTATTAAAATTGTCAAATCTAATATGGTATTATTTCCGAATATTATACTAATCAATTCTATTGTAATTCCAACGGCATTTGCAAATTCGAGCCCTATGTAGTTCGCAACTATATATTGTGCCGATCCTAAATGATTAGAAGAAAGTAAAAGAGATTTACCTTCAAATATTCGAGCTATACGTATCATGCTCTCAGCAATTACTTTTATGGATCCTGAAAACAAAAATTAAGCATTAATTTTAATCAAATCAAATAACATAAAACAGACGTAAACAGGCGTGTTAGTGCGAACAAGGCGAAGCGAATACCATGTATCGTAAAGCCGAATTTACATTACGAAACTATTCTCATGCATGATGGAACTAATTTCATGACACTACTTGCAGTACCTGCGGAACTAACTTTTGCCAGGTGGTAGGGTTTTTGCCCGACTGGATGGCTACCACCCCTGGTCTAAAGTATGTCGCCATAACAACCTTGAGTTGTGTTCCGGCATTATTGACCAGGTTCCAGTCTCCCTTAAGAGAACAGCAGCGCATTTGTAGCACCTTTGGTGTTGCAAATGTCTATAGGCGAAGGTAACCGCTTTCCATCAAGTGGCCCGTCTGCCTGTCTGCTGAACTCCTACAATAAAAAATACTAGTTTAATTAAAAATAATAGTGTCATGAAATCCACAGTATGTCTGTGTTCATGGCTCCGCCAACATCAAAGCTTTATTTTGCATTGTAAAATGTTGTCATGCAAATGTTATTGTATACAATTAAGAGAAGGTTGTCTCGAAAGAAAAGACGTTGCTGGATTCGAGGGTGGCTGCAAGAAAGCATCTGGGTGCGATATAGTTAGTTTCTGAATTAGCAGGTGAATATCCTGAGAGCTATACAAACTATTTTCGAATGAGTGCAAATAATTTCATCTCTATTTTTGTATTGAGGGTGTTTCGGATCCCAGAGATACTCATTTCACTGGTGTTCATTAATAATTTTTATATTTTCATCGACTGTCTAACGTTGGTTTGACATTTTCCGCCCTTTGGCGACACTAGTTTCGCATCGCGTTTATACGACTACATTAGTTGCATGACACTAGTTTTATCCAAAAATCGCGCACGACACTAAACTGTTTCAGTGTCGTGAAATCGATGCATGCATTGTATAAAAACTTCGTTTAAAAAAACCGACTTCAAAAACGAAAAAACTAAAATGTATAAAATAACTTATTTCTTAAGCTATTATTATTAATATATATTATCTAAAACATCTTAAAGTCGGTGCTTAGTAATTTTCAAAATATAGTAATACTAGATGGCCTCGCTCCACAACATTTGAAAGATTTGTTAAGTGGGGCCACTGGTACCTCGGGCGTGACACTTCTTAGAGACATAACAGACTTAATTAATTTAATGCTTTCGGGTAGTGTGAATATGGATATACTACCCATAATCTACGGTGCCAACCTATGCGCTTTAAAAAAAAAAGATGGTGGTATACGTCCTATAGCAGTTGGCACCACGTACCGGCGCCTCGCAGCCAAAGTATGCTGTCGAGCCATAAAAGACCTAAGCTCCAGCTACTTTGCTCCAAACCAATTAGGTTTTGGAACCAAAGGTGGCTGCGAGGCGGCGGTACATGCGCTGAGAACATTCGTCGGCAGTAATGTTTGTGAAGCCATCCTTAAGGTGGATGTCAAAAATGCATTTAATTCGGTCAATAGGTGCACTTTGCTGACAGAAATCAAAAACCGTTTTCCAAAAATTTACAATTACATTAGGCAATGCTATAGTGAAAATTCTTTTCTGGTCTACCAAGACAACCTCATATATTCGGCTACTGGTTGCCAGCAAGGTGACCCTCTTGGGCCAGCCATCTTCTCGCTTGCCATTCACCCAATCATACAGAAGCTAAATTCAAAATTTAACGTATGGTATCTTGATGATGGGACCTTGGGAGGTGACATAGACACTTTAAAAAATGACCTTAAGTATTTAATAAGTGAGTTTGGTAAAATAGGTCTGACTTTGAATTATTCCAAATGCGAACTTTTTATACACAATGCTACCGAAAACTACAACAACACTATTTCCGATTTTCAAGTTCTGGCCCCAAATTTAAGATTAGCAAAGAAAGACAATCTAAGCATCCTTGGGTCCCCTATCTTCGATGAATCTTTTCCTTATTTCGTTGACAATAAAGTGCAAAATTTTCAGTCCAAAATTAAAAATTTAAAAGAAATAAGCGCACATAGCGCCTATTTTATTATTCGGCATTGCCTGTTTACTCCAAATTTCACGTACATTTTGCGGTGCTCTCCACTTTGGAGGCATCCAAATATTTTGTATAAACTAGACAACATTATTCGGCAAACCTTAACCTCCATTATAAACATACCTTTGGAAGATCGATCGTGGACCCAAGCATCCTTACCAATACGATTAGGAGGCTTGGGTGTACGCAAAATTTCCGACATAGCACTACCTGCCTTCCTGTCCTCAGTTTATAGTACTGTGGCCCTCATAGGACAAATATTAAGCCCGTCACTTAGTGGCTTTGAGGTCCCATACTTGACTGAGGCCAGAAATGCTTGGTCCTTGGCTTGCCCAACGCAAAATTTACCCGCGGAACCGAAGTCGCAGAAGCTATGGGACGGACCGCTCAGCAAGCTAATACAAGAGAACCTTTTGTCTTCCTGTATTGGCGAAACTGACCGCGCCCGTCTTTTAGCTGTCTCTAAATGGGAGTCAGGTTTGTGGCTCCAAGCCCTGCCCTCGGCGAATCTAGGCACTCTCTTGGATGACACTACATTCAGGATTGCTGCCTGCATTCGTCTGGGGGCAGGTGTTGTGGTGCCACATCGCTGTCGGTGCGGAGATAGAGTTGATGAGTTAGGCCTCCATGGCTTGTCATGCGCAAGGAGCGCTGGTAGGATGTCACGGCATGCTACACTTAATGACATTATCCGTCGGTCTCTTGCCACCGCCGGGGCACCGGCTGTCCTTGAACCAAATGGACTGTGCCGCGACGATGGTAGGAGACCAGACGGGATGTCGTTGGTGCCATGGAAGATGGGTCGCCCTCTAGTATGGGACGCAACTTGTGTCGATACTTTGGCGGCGTCCCACCTTTCAGACACAGCCGTGACAGCCGGGGCTGCTGCTGCACACCAGGAGGCCCTGAAATGTCGCAAATATGTATCCATTGGTAGTGGGTACGTATTTGTGGCTTTCGGGGTCGAGACCCTGGGGCCGTGGGGGCCTGGAGCTCATCACCTCTATCGAGACCTCTCAAGGCGTCTTATTGAGGTCTCGCGTGACCAAAAGGCTGGCTTGTACCTAGGGCAACGAATAAGCGTTGCCATCCAACGTGGAAATGCGGCCAGCATTTTGGGCACGCTCCCCGCCGACAGCGATATGGAGTCAATTTTTTATTTATAGATCTATTTTAGTTAATATTTATTTATAGTTAAATAATCATAATTTCCAGTAATTTTTATGTTTTACTTTGCACCGACTTCAAGATGTTTTAGATAATATATATTAATAATAATAGCTTAAGAAATAAGTTATTTTATACATTTTAGTTTTTTCGTTTTTGAAGTCGGTTTTTTTAAACGAAGTTTTTAATTTTTATTTGTTACTTTTTAGTGTCTAGCTATGTATGGGTGGACCCACGAATGGTGCCGCGCTTCTTAAAAAATATAGGTCCAAAGAACCGGGAACAAAAAAATGTTCATAAAATGAAAACTACTGGGCCAAACTATGTCAAATTTTTAGGGGACCACATGGCAGCTATTCCGCGTCGAACAAAAAAAGAATCACGTAAATCGGATCATAAATCACGGAGTTATCGGCGAACATATGGAACGGAGTGAAAATTATTTCCATGAAAAATGTTCATAAAATGAAAACTACTGGGCCAAACTATGTCAAATTTTTAAGGGACCACATGGCAGCTATTCCGCGTCGAACAAAAAAAGAATCACGTAAATCGGATCATAAATCACGGAGTTATCGGCGAACATATGGAACGGAGTGAAAATTATTTCCATGAAAAATGTTCATAAAATGAAAACTACTGGGCCAAACTATGTCAAATTTTTAGGGGACCACATGGCAGCTATTCCGCGTCGAACAAAAAAAGAATCACGTAAATCGGATCATAAATCACGGAGTTATCGGCGAACATATGGAACGGAGTGAAAATTATTTCCATGAAAAATGTTCATAAAATGAAAACTACTGGGCCAAACTATGTCAAATTTTTAGGGGACCACATGGCAGCTATTCCGCGTCGAACAAAAAAAGAATCACGTAAATCGGATCATAAATCACGGAGTTATCGGCGAACATATGGAACGGAGTGAAAATTATTTCCATGAAAAATGTTCATAAAATGAAAACTACTGGGCCAAACTATGTCAAATTTTTAGGGGACCACATGGCAGCTATTCCGCGTCGAACAAAAAAAGAATCACGTAAATCGGATCATAAATCACGGAGTTATCGGCGAACATATGGAACGGAGTGAAAATTATTTCCATGAAAAATGTTCATAAAATGAAAACTACTGGGCCAAACTATGTAAAATTTTTAGGGGACCAATTGGAAGCTATTCCGCGTCGAACAAAAAAAGAATCACGTAAATCGGATCATAAATCACGGAGTTATCGGCGAACATACATAAAGAAAAGCAACAAAAAAAAAGATCCCGACGAATTGAGAACCTCCTCCTTTTTTCGAAGTCGGTTAAAAACTTGACGTTTACACGTGAAATTGTTGATAAAATTAATCTCACGGAACTATTTTCATGCTACTAGTTTCCTAATGTAAATTCGGCTTTAGCATAGTAAATAGTTTCATGACATAAAACCATATTATCTAGAAGAATCCAGGCGTCCTGACGGAATGACTCTAATTCCCTGGCAGCGTGGCAAGCCTTTGGTAGGTGCTTCTTGCGTAGTCACTCAAGCGGAGCAAATATGTAACCCTCAGTGAGAGTTATATGTTTATGCCGTTTGCTGTCGAGACGGTGGAATCCTGAAGCCATAAGCCTGTACCAAAATTTATCGAAACGACTCATTGACTCTTCAAGTGATCAGAGGACTGGTGCATACCCCGGGCAACGGATCAGTATGGCGATCCAGCGAGGAAACGTAGCCAGCCTTCTGGGCACCTTACCCATAGAAGACGGTGATCTGGGCTCAGTATTCTACTTATAGTCTTGAGGGACTATGGGTAGAATACGACCAAATAATCTAGGTTTTCTTTTATTGTATTCGATTATTTATATATAAATAAAACTCCTTGTGGAACTCGTGGACTGCCGCGGTAAAGCTATTGCATAGCATTTTTTATCAACTTATGCAATTACAATTATTTATTTATTTTTTATTTATGCAGTATTTTTTTTTCTTTGATATTAATTCAAATTCCACTTTTTGAGCGTGACCTATAAGAAAACAAATCACCTATGTATACATATATACCTATAAGTATACTCACGGGGCGCACATGCGGTGAGTGTGGCATTATAAAGATATGATAGATACCTAAATATATACATTCTCACAAACAGCTGCTTACGTATTCGTCCGATTTCGGAGCAGCTCGTCTCGAACCTGCGAGCTTCGTACAGTCGTACCATATACATACACGTGAAGCGAACGCTCGGCCGAGCAACATGGTAGGCGGAGTGGGGGTTGTTATGTTTTATTTTCGTTACGGAATTTCTTGATTCGGTCGCCGTGCTCAAAGCCCGCGATAAAAGCTATGCAATAGCTTAAAAAATATATAAATAATAAACCTTATAATTATCCTATAATACTCCTAATACTCTATATTTATCTTCTTCCTTCGGAGGCGACTTCTCGGAAGTTACACTTCTGCAGTGTGTAGATTGGTCACATACATTTTTTTTTGGTCTACTTTTATATTTGTAATCGTCAATCTAGCTGTTTTGCTTTCTTTTTGTCACGTGACTTTCATCCCTCCTCATTATATGCCCATGCCAACTTAGTCTTCTTTCTCTCAATTTTTCAGTCACGGGTGCAACTTTCAAAGATCTCCTTATGTACTCATTTCTCGCCTTATCCATTCTTGTGACACCAGAAATCTATTGTAACATGCTCATCTCATGCTATCCCATCCTAAAAGTCGGCAATACGTGGTTTCCCCCATGGTGTTGCAAAGTGTCTATAGGCGAAGTTAACCACTTTCCATGAGCTCGGCCAGCTTCGCGATAAAAAGAAATAATCACCTTCATAGTGTTCGTAAGATTTCCCTTTGTTGTGTTTCTTGAAGAGAGCCTCTAATTTTCCTTTAATACCGTGAAGGTTGTAGTTCTTCACCACGTCTTGGGATGACTTATAAACGCCCTTGTACTCCGGGCATTCCCATTCTTTACCGAAATTTTTGCCACAAACCGGAGCCTTATGACGACCTGAAAGAAAGTTTTTTTTTTAACAGATGTATTAACATCAACACGTCGTGAAGCGACCTTAATAAAGGACATACAACAACCCAACGTGGTTTGGCTTGTAGACAGCCTTTGAACGGGGTCCATCGTTAACGACGATTAAGCCCAGCAACTTTGGAAATATACAAACCGTACAGACGTTGTGGGGGAGGGGAGTCTGAGTTGGATTCTGTATATCTGTATATTTGTACCTGTGTTATACGTGTTTGTATAGTTCTAATAAGCTCTATAATAATTCCAACGGCATTTTAATTCGAGTTCGAGCAACTTGTAACAGTATATTTGGTTGCGCTAATTATGCCGCACCAAATGAATGAAAACTTTTAGTTGGAGATTCGAACATTTACCCTATTTAGTTTTTCTATCTGCTGTGGTTTGACAGTTTGCAGTTTGACACTGCGTAACTGCAGGGAAATTATAGTATAATGTAAGTATGGAATTATTACCTCTAATGACGCAGTTATCTATCTTCAAAGCAGCCAGCATCACTGAAATAATTTGAACGTTAATCAATATATTAAATAGGTAATTTCTGTAGGAATGTTAAGAATGTTTGGTGTGTAACGGAACGCAAGTGTAGATTGAATAAATGAGTGAATGATTTGATTTAATTGAATGAACGGAGCTGGGAGTCGTTAGTCGGAAGCGTAAGAGGGTGGTAGGGTGCGTGTAAGACGAAGTTGTTTTTAAGGTGTATTAAGAAGATTAAAGGGTTTATTATTCAAATATCTGTTTTATTCAAAGCGAGCCAATTTTCGACAACGCATCCACCCTCACATTTATATGTAGTGCTATTGTTTTAATAATTTTATATTATCTACGTGAAAAAGCTTCGAATGAAGTGAAGCTTTGTAAGGTAGTTCTATTTAAATCTTTCAGTTAAGTTTCTTTGTATTAGAATTAATAAAAATACGCTAATAATACTCACTACTATCGAATTTGTTGCCCACTGAAATGAAACAGAATAATGTAATAATAATCGGCACACACACATATTGTATATCCCCAAATTAAGCACGTTTCCGAAATTTGCTATACCAGGAATCGAACCCGGAGCCTCTGCGTTGCAGTCAAGTAGGCCGGCTTAGCACCACAGAGGCCGTCAAAAATTATTCTTTGGAAAATGGGAAGGCCGCTTTTGTGGGATGCGACATGCGTAGACACTCTGGCAGCATCTAATCTTCCAGTGACTAATTCAGGGGCTGGCAACGCTGCTTCAACAGTTGAACATCTCAAACGGCGCAAATATTGAACCCTAGGTAGGGGTTACATATTTGTGCCGTTTGTGTTGAAACTTTAGGTCCGTGGGGTCCATCGGCAAAGGGTTCCTTCAAAGAAATTTGTAAGAAACTCTTTGATGCCACCCGTGATCAGAAGGCTGGTTCGTATTTCGCGCAACGAATCAGCAATGCCATACGGTGTGGCAATGCAGCCAGCCTTCTGGGCACGCTCCCCTCTGGCAGCGACTTGTTACATTCTTTATATTAACTTATTTATAATTTAGTTTATTTTTAAGTATTTAGTAAAGGTTAGATATATAAATCACACAGACGGGTCCGAATGTTGGGCCACTAAAGTGATAAACCACAAACGCCTCCACTCAGCTGAGATGAGAATGTTGAGATGGATGTGTGGTGTTACAAGAATGGATAAGGTGAGAAATGAGTACATAAGGGGATCTTTGAAAGTTGCAACCGTGACAGAAGAATTGGGAAGAAGAAGATTATAGAGGTACCTATGGTTCAGTTTAGTAAAAATTGACATAATGGAGATTATCGCTAAAATATAATAACTTTTTATTATTATTATTAGAAGAACTTTGCTGTGATTCTTTTTTTTATCCGTGCAGGAACGGGAAAGAATAAAATTTCCTGCGTTGGGGCGGCCTGTCGTAAGAGGCGACAAAACAACCCACAGCCAGGTGGTAGGGCATTTGCCCGACTGGATGGCTACCACCCCTGGTCTAAAGCATGTTGCCGTAACAACCTTGAGCTGTGTTCCGGCATTAGTGACCAGGTTCCAGTCTCCCTTGAGAGAGCAGCAGTACATTCGTAGCACCATTGATGTTGCAAATGTCCATAGGCGATGGTAACCGCTTTCCATCAAGTGGGCCGTCTGCCTGTCTGCTGAACTCCTGCAATAAAAAAGAAAACCAAACGTGTGCGTCTCGGGACGCCCAACAGAAGTAATAACTTCAACTAATCTAAGTTGAACTATTTAATATTGAAATTTAGGTTATTACTTAAATTTTATGTATATTGATATGATAATAGAAGGAAAGGTTATAAAAGTATATTTTATTCTTAGTTACAATTCGCGAATAATTATGTACATTAGAATGTTGTACATGTATCTACATTATTGGAACGTAGTTCCTTATCGCGCGGTTCGAATGGCGAAAGGGGGCTAGACGGCTTTTTTGTGATTTGCCATTTTAGTCATTTTGGTGCATTTGGTCGGTGTGTATATATACATACACACATATATATACATATGTATATATATACATATATGTATACGTATATATATACATATATGTATACGTATATATATATATATATATATATATATATATATATATATATATATATATATATATATATATATATATATATATATATGCACTCTGTCTGTCTGTTCCGTTTTCACGGAAAAACTACTGGGCCGATTTGGCTGAAACTTAGTATATATATATTTTTTCGATGCCGAGAATGAACATAGGATACCACTCATTTTGGCCGGTGATTTGAACATCAACTTCAGTAATGAAAAATCAAAACCATTGCTACAGTTTCTAGAGGAAGAAATTGATTTAAGAATAAACAATAATCCACTAGAATCAACCACAAAATATAATACTACTACCATCGATGCAGTTTTTTCAAGACATTTAAATAACATAGAATCCCAAACAGATGTTTCCTACTTCAGTTACCGCAAGCCAATTATTACTAATTGAGCCTACTGATTAAGTTTATATTACATTTTTGTTTATATTACATTTATTTAATTTTATAACAATTCCGTCACTAATTAATCGATAGGAACTTCGTTCCATCCGGGTGTCCCTCGACACCTGTCCAGTTTTGTTTAGTATCATTATTTAATCTAATTACCGAAATACGGCTAGCGCTGTGGGTTAGAGTGAGAGAGGAGGAGCCCGCCTACCGCTGCCGTATGCGTGAGAGAAAGGGAAGCCAGACAGACTGGCGCCGTTACACGTTACGTAACGAAGCGGTTTACCCTCCCATAAGAAGCAAAAATGTCTTCTCATAAATGTATAATCTTACATTTGCTTTTTTTGTTATATGTTTATGAATGAATTATGTATCATTAGGTTTACTTATTGTTAATATATTTCTACCTCTCAAATGTAATTCATGTGGACAACGTCGTTGGCTTCAATATTATTGTCTCATCGTATTGTAACTTTTTATTTCATATTGTAGCGGCCAGCAGGCTGCCTAAGCGACATAACCGTGGCAAGCCGCCTTTACGGTACTCGCCGCCCGCGTTGCCATTACCGCGCCCCCCTTGTTCAGACAGCTAAGCGCTGTACACAGTCTGTTTCGGTCAGCGCGCGAGTACAGTCTTGTCGCGGTCATCTTAAATGCTCGAGAATTTTACGCGCAGTTTGTGTTCTACGATGTAACGATGTAAACCTTGTTTTTCTTAATATAAAATATGTCACCAATACTAACTTTCATTACACAAACCGGCAACCATCCACCACATCTGGCGCCCAACTCAAATAATTAGTGTTTTGTCGTGTTTGTATAGTGTTAGTTATAAAACAAGATGCCGCGTACTCGCCAGGGCGCTGCCGCGTCGTCTGATGCTGAGGAAGAGGATAATCAGAGTGTCACGATGTCGCAATAGATGTTTTCGAACCTCATAACGTCCTTGCAGAAGTCACAGCAGGAGTTTTGCTCTCAGTTGCTGAAAGAAGTACGAGCGTCAACTCCAGATCCATCCGCCTTCTTTTCGGACGTCGCTATCCAAAGGTGTGGAAATTTTACCCAATGTACGGCACGTTTCTCGGGAAGCCCCGATGAGTCCGTGGAAAATTTCTTAGACGCAGTGAATGTCTACAAATCGTGCCTCAAGGTCAGTGATGAGGACGCCTTAAAGGGCTTGTCCATGCTTCTCACTGATTCTGCAGCAGTTTGGTGGCAGGGCGTCAAGTCTACCACAACCTCTTGGACAGAAGCAGTGACGAGGCTTCGTTCGGCATATGGAATGCGCCGACCGCCTCATAGAGTGTACACAGAGCTCTTCGCATTAGCTCAAGGAGACCAGCCTACCGACCTCTTTATTGCTAAGGTAAGAGCGTTGTTGGCAAAGCTTCCAGTTGGAGATTTGTGTGAGCGAGTAGAATTGGATATGACTTTTGGTCTTTTGGATCGTCGTATTAGAAAACGAGTCGATCGCGAGAGCATATGTACTTTTGAGGATTTGCTTAGAAAGGCTCGTAGTATAGAAGACTCGTTAGCCGAAGCTCGAGAGACCGGTTCAGTCTCCACGGTCTCGTCGAGACCGTCTCTTCACGCCGAAACGCGTTCGAGCGGGTTAACACGCAATGTTCCAGTGCAGAGCGACACTACAGCCAATTCGAACGTCGATAGCAAGCCAAGCCGTTTATTTTGTGTGTATTGCAAGCGTCGTGGACATACAAAAGATACGTGCGAAAAGTTATTAAGTGTTAAAAATGAAAAAGGTGATAAAGTGCCATTAAAATGTTACGGGTGCGGTGCAATAGGCGTAATTAGGTCTAAGTGCGTAAAGTGTAACCCAAAAGAAAACATGAACCCAAATTCGAGTGCGTTTTATTCGGTTGAAACCGACGCGATTACGTCATGCGAGTGCGGCGATGAACGTAAGTCGGGGCCCCCTCGGTTTTATGAATCGCCGCCGCCGCGGCGGTCCTTTGACGCGCCGACGCCGACAAACGTTTGTAACAAACCGCCGCGAAGCGCTTGTGCCGATTTAACGAATTTTTGTAGAAATAAGAAATGTAATAATGTTAGTAATTTTGTACCTTTTTCAGTTTGTCCTACTGTTGATGATGATTTTTGTACATGTTTAGCTAGTAAAGTTTGTAAATATAAATGTAATCGTAATGTTGTTTTAAGCGATTCTCAAACTTTTAGCGACAAAGTCAGTGGTACCAAATCATTTTCTACTAACAGTAGTGTGAATAGGGACAGTAATTCTCAAAGTTTTTTCAGAGAAAGTGATTGTCAACCTTTGCGTTTTAACCCTATTTGTTTTAATGATAATGAACAGCCGTTGCGGCCGGTTCTTAATATCTCCATATTGGGTAACCATGGAGTGGGTTTAGCTGACTCTGCGGCTAAAAGTAGCATTGCTGGGCATACTTTATACAAACTCCTTAAGCAGAAAGCCCAGCCGTTTTATGCCGTAACAAAAGTTGTTAAATTAGCCGACGGCCTTAGTAAGACTATGGACTTACTGGCCACGGAAGTTGAGGTGACTCTCGAACATAAAACAAAACTAGTGCGATTTTTAGTTTTCCCTAACGCAACAAGTAATGAGACGTTGCTGGGTATTGATTTTCTTAGGTTGTTTAATTTAAATATTGATTTTGGCCGTTCTACATGGACTTTCTCGGAAAACAAGTCACGTGTATTTCCTTTACGTTTTGAAAACAAGTCACCTGGGCTATCGTGTGCGTCCCTTGGTGCGCTGCGGGATGACGAGGCAACGTCTTTAACCCCGCGTCAACGTACGGAAATTTCTAGGGTTATTAAGGGATATGAGGATGTCTTTGCACCAGGGGGAGACCCAAAACCTTACATGAGATATAGAGTTGACACAGTTGGGCACAGTTCTGTAGCTGTTTCTCCCTACAGACAAACGACTGCCAAGAATGGGATTCTGCTTAAAAACGACTTGCCTCTTCGTCCTGTTGTACCCAAGAGAAATAGATGTAATAGATGCCGTCCGCCTAAAGCAGAAGTGCGTTCTGTGCGAGCGCAGGAGAAGTGTTTTTCTCCTGCCCTCGAGGGGGAGGATGTAGCGGCCAGCAGGCTGCCTAAGCGACATAACCGTGGCAAGCCGCCTTTACGGTACTCGCCGCCCGCGTTGCCATTACCGCGCCCCCCTTGTTCAGACAGCTAAGCGCTGTACACAGTCTGTTTCGGTCAGCGCGCGAGTACAGTCTTGTCGCGGTCATCTTAAATGCTCGAGAATTTTACGCGCAGTTTGTGTTCTACGATGTAACGATGTAAACCTTGTTTTTCTTAATATAAAATATGTCACCAATACTAACTTTCATTACACAAACCGGCAACCATCCACCACAATATTTTGTATTGCGGCTGTTAGTTGTTCCTTTAAATTATGTATAATTATGTAAAATGCGCGATGACAAAGCGGAAGTCTTTCTTTCCTTCTTTAATCTAGTGTCCTACTCTAATTATTAGTGACACTATTTTTAAATACTTTCCACTTGCTATTATGGCACCATCATAATTGGCTGCCCTTCAGTGGACACTTTTTAATATATTGAGATGGTTCTCCTTACCTCTATCTACCCTCCATACTTTAAATAAATAAAAAACTTCGTTTAATTATAGCTTATTAATTTTCAAAATATAGTAATTTTTATGTTTTACTTTGCACCGACTTCAAGATGTTTTAGATAATATATATTAATAATAATAGCTTTAGAAATAAGTTATTTTATACGTTTTAGTTTTTTAGTTTTTGAAGTCGGTTTTTTAAACGAAGTTTTTAAATTTTATTTGTTACTTTTTAGTATCTAGCTATGTATGCGTGGACCAACGAATGGTGCCGCGCTTCTTAAAAAATATAGGTCCCAAGAACCGGTTCAAAAAATGTTCGTAAAATGAAAACTACTGGGCCAAACTATGTCAAATTTTTAGTGGACCAATTGGAAGCTATTCCGCGTCGAACAAAAATCACGTAAATCGGATCATAAATCACGGAGTAATCGGCGAACATACATAAAAAAAGCAACAAAAAAATGAACCCGACGAATTGAGAACCTCCTCCTTTTTTCGAAGTCGGTTAAAAATGACAATGACATGATTGTAATGAGTATACTTACGTTCTGGTATAAACTCGTTTAAGATGCCCGCAAAAGCTCTTGTCGCTGAAAAATAAATTACATACATAAATACATATTGCAAGTTTAGAGAAAAATTATTAAAAATATTTTTTTTTATTTAATATTATATTTTTATTAATTATATTATATATAACTTTTAGATCTATAAATTTATTTATGTTTTATTTATTTTTTGAGGGGAGATTAATTCCTACTTTAATATTAATTATTGGGTGAGGCTATCAACCTGAACGAATTCAGGTTGGTATATATTTATTATTTTATACTTTATTTGCATCATTGCCTTTATTGTTAGGTTAAATACCTGGGATGCACGATCACAGACATGAACTCCCGAGAGGAAGCAATACATATCCATGACCAAAATGCCTTCAGGTGCAGTGCTGCCCTACTGGTGTTAGTGTCCAGGCTCCTAAGCAGGAAAACCAAAATTCGCGTCTACAAAACTGTCATTAGACCAATTTTGATGTACGGCTGTGAGGCCTGGACACTGAAGGAGGAGAACCAATTGTTGATCACAGAGCGCAAGGTTCTCCGGAAAATCTTGGGCCCAACAATAAAAGAAGATGGCAGCTTAAGGGTTCGAACCATCTCCGAAATAGAAGACCTCTTGGCCGAGCCTAACATAATTGGAGAGATAAAATGTCACCGTCTCCGCTGGCTCTGTCATGGAGAA
Organism: Dendrolimus pini; assembly: GCA_949752895.1. NCBI lineage: Eukaryota > Metazoa > Arthropoda > Insecta > Lepidoptera > Lasiocampidae > Dendrolimus > Dendrolimus pini. The sequence goes on from OX457151.1 coordinate 1,106,126, forward strand.
CGGATGGAGGAGGATCGGGGAGTGAAGACAGCATACTTAGGGCGACCAATCGGTCGGCTGGAAGGGTAGCGTAGAAGCTGACCTAACCGCACTATAAGCCCACATTTGGGATTGTTCACTTTTTTTCAATCTAGCTATTGGAAAACCATTTCGATGAATAGTGTCCTTAATCATTTCTGTCTAGTTAAAATTCCAAAAAACGTACGATCTATTTAATAAGAAATGCGTTTGACCTTTATTTGACCTTACTAAATCCAATCAGGTGGGCCGCCTGCCTGTTTGCCTGCTTCAGGTGTAAAAAAATTCTAGCTGTACATTATTTAAGTTCTGTAACATGGATTTTCCCTAAAGACCATTTAAATTTTTTTAACGATAACTATAGAAAATAATAATGGTTAAACACTAAAAATTATAAGCCTAGCGACAAAAAACAGTTACATTTAAATAGTAGCACAGATTACTGTGATAATATATAGATAAAACTTACTTTTATTATTTTTGTTTTCTAGGCAAAGAAATCAATGTAAACTTGTCCCTTATGACGTCATCGGAGAAATAATTTTAAAATCGAATTATAAAAAAACTAACGCTTAAAATAGAAAAATATTCAAATTAGTATCTTAAAATACCCTATTTTACGCAATAAAAATATAAAATCAGAGGGTATTTTTTTGTGAACCATCCCCATTGGCAAGACACTGCGCAGGATAGAGAGGGAAGTGGCGTGCTCTCGTTTCGGAGGTCAAGACTCACTCTGGGTCGCTGAGCCAACGGAGTTAGTTAGTTAATTAAATACACGTTGTCACGGCTGTTTCCCATTAGCAAGTTAATATAAACTAATGGTCGAAATTCGATCATAATAATTAATTTAAATTATAATTTTGAACATTATTAAGGTTCTGTTGTCAAAGACTATAACTTCTATAATCACAGATTTCGCCAAGGCTACACTGTTCATTTGACTTTAACAACAAACAAAAGGGTATATATGCGTGTGTGTGTCAAACGCATGGCAGTGTGTAATGTTTTTTAAAAAAATTTGATGGAAGGTACACCGCTGACATAGAAAGAAGAGTAAATTTGGGGAATAGTGTGAATGGAGCGTTAGGTAAACTTCTAGGCGCTAAGAACCTCAGCCAGAAAGCCCAGCTTGCCATACACAACGCGGTGCTGGTACCTACGCTCACGTATGGAAGCGAGAGTTGGGTATGGAACAGAGAGCATGAAAGTAGAGTAAACGCGGTCGAGATGCGAGCACTGCGAAAAATCTGCGGAGTGACGCTCGCGGACCGCGTTCGTAATACCGAAGTAAGAAAGAGAGTTGGTCTGAAAGAGAGTGTCGGGGTGAAGGTAAGGAAAGGAATGCTCCGGTGGTTCGGGCATGTGGAAAGAATGTATGATGAAAGAATGACTAAACAGATATACAATGCAAAAGTGGATGGATGCAGAAGTCGCGGAAGGCCACGACACACCTTCCATGATCAAATTGATCGTGTATTAGCAGAAGGTGATGTCAGGAGCCTTAAGAACAGACGAGCGTGCATGACAAGAGCTATGAATGTCAAAGAAGCAAGTGAGGTGTGTAAGAATAAGCCTGTATGGCGCTCTGTTGTTCGTGCCTACCCCGCAAGGGACCTGGCGTGAAGTTATGTATGTATGTATGTATGATTTAATGTATTTTGTATGCATAATTAAAAAAAAATATCATTCTACACTACTTCTCTATATAAAATGTAAGTGTGCGAAATTTCATACACCTCCGTCCGCGCAATTTCCGTGAAAAGTGCTACAAAGTTTTTGCTTCACATATTAAATATTCTTCTTTTATAGTAGATCTATAAAAGAGATAATATTGCTACGACCTGAATGCCGACAAAAGACAAATTCACACTTGCGTAACTGTAGACATTTTATTACCTTTCCGACATTTGGACTTCTTTTGTTTACTTTGTGTTTAAAATTTGTGATTAGAATAACAGCCCATTGTGTATTGTAATCTTTTATGGTAGTCATTAGCCAGTGTGATTCTAAGAAATTCAGTCCACGCGGCCGAGAGACATATTGTATTTGTGCAGTATAAAGCAATGCCCCAATGGCGAGATCGGCAACGATAACCACGAGCGAGGCAAGATGTGTGTACATTCGGTAATCTATATAGTGATGGACTTTGCGCGTGATTTGAATCATGCATTACGTTTGTACTGGTTGTGTTCAGTTATATTTGTACCTGTGTTATACGTGTTTGTAAAGTTGTAATAAATTCTATGGTAATTCCAACGGCATTTTAATTCAAGTTCTGCATCTCGTAACAATATATAACTTACTTCCAATTACGTTGTTGTTAACTTCATCGAAGTTAGCAGCATGTTCTAAAAAGAAAAAAGACAACTAAATTAATTATTATTTATTGATATTTCCTTAAGTTTTCGCGGCTTGTATACATTTTTACATATACAATAAGTAAAAATGTTTGTTTATACATTATTTTTAGAACTAGGCATGTTTGCTGAAGAGTTTTTGCGCCGCTTCTTCTCTTCAAGCCACGACATGTTGCGAAGAGGTGCTAAATTAGATTAGGCTCCCATAGAGTAAATAATAACCACAAACAAACTTAAAACTAAATAACTAAAATGAACAAGTTGGGGGTAGGCTAAATAAAACTTTAACAATACTCGTTGGACAAATGTCATCTCTGTCGTCCGTGACCACGGCCACCGAAAAGCGGCCGAAACGTCTGACAAACCAAAATCAAATATAATACCGCGCTTAAAACCGTTAAAACGTAGTTTTGTTGTATTATTAATTAATTAATTATTACATAATTATGAATCATTTTTTTTTTTTATCATTTAAAATATTCCTTATATTTGAATTACGTTATTACCTTGATCAATTCCTGTGAAAACTAACTCAAATTAATTCTAAAGTATCTATTATTATTTGAGGTACATAATCTCACCTCAAATGAAATAATATCAAACTAAAACTAACTTAAAACATATAATTAAATACTAACTTATAAATATATCCGTGCAGCAACGGAGAAAGAATACAATTTCCTGCGTTGGGGCGGTCTGTCGTAAGAGACGACAAAACAACCTACAGTGGTAGGCATTTGCCCGACTGGATGGCTACCACCCCTGGTCTAAAGTATGTCGCCATAACAACCTTGAGTTGTGTTCCAGCATTAGTGACCAGGTTCTAGTCTCTCTTAAGAGAGCAACAGCTGATTTGTAGCGCCTTTGGTGTTGCAAATGTCTATAGGCGATGGTAACCGCTTTCCATCAAGTGGGCTTTGTGTGTTTGCTGAACTCTTGCAATAAATAAATCAATATATACCTCAAGCTCCTATTTTATAAGCAACAGTGACCGTTTTCCATCATGTCTGTTGTACTCCAGCAATAAAGAAAGGAACATATTTAACAGTACTTACTATGTTTTGCACATTTCTTGAGATAAACCTTAGACTTCTCACATTTCTCTGAAAAAATAAGTTATTTTTAAATTTCATTTCATATTAAATATCAAGAAAAGGAGTGGAATTAATAAATAGAATGAATGGATGAAAGACTATATGAAGTCAAAGTCATTCTGTAACATAATTCTGTATAAAACTTAAAAAAAAGAACTTTAATATAAATAGAACAACTAATATAAAGAAAAACAATTTTTAGCTGGACGCGTTGCTGGGAAGTTTCTTGCCGCTTCTTCTCCTTAACAGCAATAACACGTTGCGAAGCGGTGTACATAGACTAGGAAGTAAAATGAAATTTTAACCTATATGTATGACGTTCAAAGTGTTCTCCAGTGGAACTTATTTTGATAAAACTTTTGAATTTGAATTTTGAAGGAATGGAGATGGTTATGACAGTCGCCTTGTAATAACAAAAAACATCAAGAAAATTTCAATGTACAAATACAATATATTTTTGATAGTTTCCTTTTTTTCTATCATTATCATATTTATATAATATTAAATAGGTATATAAGAGAATAACTAAATACTTAAAAATAAAGTAAATTATAAATAAATTGATATTGTCACAACTCAGGTCCCGACAAAAACAAAACCCACCTGCATATCTGAAACAAACCACATTTATTACCCGTCGGCATCAGAACTAATAACATTGAAATTCTTTTGTGGTCATCTTCTTTTGTTTTACTTATTGGCATACGGCCTATTGTTGTATTTTAATCATTAGCCAGGTGTTGCGGATTTAAATTACAACTTGATTCTAGGAAATACGGTCCACCCTGCTGGGCGGATATATTGCATTGTTGCAGTATAAAACAAAAGGCCCGATTGAGGGAAGAGTTAGACGAGCGAGAACCACCAGCGAAGCGAGACGTGTTTACTACAATCGGGAATCTAATAAGTGACGGACTTTGCTCGTTTTATTGAATTACGACCTTCCGAATTACGTTTGGACTTGTTGTGTTCCGTTATATTTGTATCTGTGTTATGCATGTTTGTATAGTTGTAATAAAGTCTAAGTTGTAATTGTATATAATTAGAACTCAGACAAAAAAATAGGTAGACCGAACCCTTAGCTCTCAGAGTGAAGTCGGCTAAAGGAAGCCGATTTTGGAATACGAAGCCGGTCGCGTCGAAAGTGCATTACAAGAACTCCATCCATACATCTACTATACAGATAAATAAAATTGAAGTGTCTGTTTGTAATGTTAAAATAAAAATATGAAAAAATTCGGACCAAGTGATTTCGAAAATGCAATGTTTAGAACTTTTGCCATTCTGCTTGGATGTTCCGGCTAATTTCAGGAACGACTTGATCGATTTTGATGGGACTTTCACTAGCTATTGAAATAACTTGGCGACTTTTAAAATGCGGAGAAAGTCACGGACGCAGCTAGTATTAAATAATCGAATTAGAATAAATAAAGATGGAATTGTTTCCAGTGGACACATTATTATTAACCACAGAGACACAAATTACGTAAATACTACATAAGCTTACGCACACAAACTTGTAAAAAATACTTCACTTCATTTAACACTTTTATCCGTGCAGGAACGGAGAAAGAATACAATTTCCTGCGGCCGGGCGGCCTGTCGTAAGAAGCGACAAAACAACCCACAGCCAGGTGGTAGGGTATTATATATATGCTCGACTGGATGGCGACCACCCCTGGTCTAGAGTATGCCGTCATAACAACCTTGTGTTGTGTTCCGGCATTAGTGACCAGGATCCAGTCCCTCTTAAGAGAGCAGTAGCGCATTTGTAGCACCTTTGGTGTCGCAAATGTCCATAGGCGATGGTAACCGCTTTCCATCAAGTGGGCCGTCTGCCTGTCTGCTGATCTCCTGCAATAAAAAAAAATAATAAAAAAAAACACTTTTTCCACGTAGGGTCCGTCTACACTTTTATTCGTCTGAGAATTAAATTAAACAATATCTAAGATTGAACACTAAATTGCCGGTCATTTGACTACACCTCATTTGAGCGCAAACAAAATTTACTCATTGACTGATTGGTTTGATTAGGGTAAATCACCAGCGTTTTAAATATTATTTTATAGATGCCTATAAAAAATTGAATAATTTTCTTCATTTCCACGTTGAATAAGGTGAGGTATAATTAATGTATGGAGAATAGAACATTCTATTCAAAAACTACCCTTTCCCTTGGTTTGCCGTTTGACATTTCTTCACAGGAATCAATTCTGACAAGCTACACTATGATTTGGTACAACAATACAGGTGTTATGTTTTTTTAAAAATCAGCCGATTCCCGAGAAGTTTTTCAAAAAGCTAATGATACCACTTTAGTTTTCGTCAAAATCGGCCTAGAGATTCCTTAGAGTGTTATTCGCTGTTTAGCATAGTTTAGGGTTTGGCCCTGAATGTCCACTTTAAAAATTCACCGTGCATGTATAAACAAATACTTACTGGTCAGTCCGTTTGCCAAGAATCCTGAAACAAAACAAAATATTTGAAATATCCCCTTTATCCGTGCAGCTTACACCAAAGTACATAATATAACAATCAACCCACAGAGTTTATTATTTATTTAGGTTTAAGGCTTGGTAGCCAGGCCTTTAAGCCAGATCTTAGTTTACAATATAGTTTCTTCATTTTCTTAAGCTTATTTCCATTCCCTTAGTTTCCATTATTCCACTTAACTTCACTTAAGATGGCGCTGTGCAATATCATTGAATAAATACATCGCGCTGACGAGATCTTAAAGAGCATAAATGAAACCACAAGTTATGGTCATATTTGGTGAAGTTCGTTCACATTTACATGAAGTTTCATGGAAATTAGTATTGAGCAGTACATGATTTTAAAATGAGTTTGTTTGTAGAGGCTGTGTTTTAAAATGACATTTTGTACTGAACCAGTACAGTACAATGTAATTATGAATTCTATGAATGTACCCCTTCAAATGAGGCGAGGAATTTTGTACTATTTGTACCGTAGTACATTTGTAGTGCAGCAGTACATTTGAAGCGTCGTCATTTCCTCGTTTGTACCGTTTCTCACAAATAGTACCTGTGTATTACAGAGTCATGTTGTCCCTGTTTGTCATCTGATTACCGTAGAAGCGTCTTGCCTCTTACATTTGAGGCACGAGTAGTACATTAAATCAGTACAATTGGATTTTGTACAGGACAAATGTAGCGGCTCGTACGTGTCCGACGCAACTCTAATGTGAACCATTTTTTACTTTTGGCATAAATTAGTGTTATGTATTAGTTTTAATTAATACCGTTTAGTGGCATTTATAGAATTATCTAGCACCATCTAGTGGTATATATAGATATATAATACTGATTGTAGCGCCATTTATCGGACAGGGTAAAGGGTATTTTGATATTTTATTCCAGAGAGGCTCAACTATTTTATATATAGTATATTATTTATTCGTGCCTCCGTGCTTGCCTTAGTCGAGATCTAAGCTTTTTATGTTCTTGTATTGTCGCTTACCTTCCAAAGAAATTCTTTCTTTCTTTACGGCATGTAACACTATATTAGGTAAGTACCTAATATAGTGTTACATGCCGTCAAAGATAAACGCACAGCTGCCTGTCGCAAAACGCAGTTTATTGCCTTCCCGGATTTAGGAATTCTTTTGCTTACTTTGTGTTTAGAATTGTAATTAAGACAAACATGCTATTGTTTTCTACTTGTTTTATGGCCGTCAATAGTGTCGAACTAATCCTTATTGTTATTGTTTCGACTTTGTTGGCCGTTCGCAGGTATGCAAATTACATTTACTTGGAAGAACCCAGCCCACGTAATCGATTGTGTATTGTACAGTTTACTACAAAACAATGCCCGAACGGAGGGGTGGGGCAGTCAAGCGACGATTATGATACTAGCAAGACGCGTGTAATACTTTCGATTAGCGATATAGTGACGAATTTAGCGCGTGTTATTGAATCGTGCCGTTTATACAGTGTCTAGTTATATTTGTACCTGTTTCTACAGTTCTAATAAACTCTATAGTAATTCCAACGGCATTTTAATTCGAGTCCTGTGTAGCTCGTAACATAGTTTTTAAATTTTTTATTAAGTTTTAGCGACTATTAGGTACTCATAATAAAACTACATTCTAACTATCGGATTAAATGAAAACTTTAACTCTGACACTTGACATCCGTTTTCCGCGACGCGAATGATGAGGAAACGTCGGAATAAAAAACAAATAAAATACCATGCTCAAAACCGCTAAAACATAGTTTTATTATTTGTACTATTTGGTTAAACACACCTAAAGATACTCACTGTAAGTCAACAAGGGTCTTTCATGCTCCTTCCCATTGCTACCTTTGGTGCTGACTTCGGTGGTTTTCCCCCCTTGGCCCTTGCCATGGTGGCCAGAACGAGATCCCTGATTGTGCCAGGGATAGTATTTTGTCGGGATACCAGCAGCTACTGCCACCTATAACAAAGGATCTAAGTGTAAAACTTAAAATAGCCACAACAACTTCTGCTTCTGTCCTTGCAGGAACAGCGAATAAGTTTACTTAATACAAAATCCAAAAACTTCGTAAAAAACCAACTTCAAAATTACTATATTTTGAAAATTACTAAGCACGGACTTTAATATGTTTTACATAATATTTATTAAAAATAAGATATTATAATTAAAAATATCTTAAGAAATAAGTTATTTCATACTTTTTAGTTTTTGAAGTCAGTTTTTTTTTATTTGTTAGGTACTTTTTAGTGTGTATCTATGGGTAAGCCTACGAAAGGCAGCTGCACGTCTTAAAAAATATAGGTCCCAAGAAACGGGAACGGAAAAAAATCCAAAAATGAAAACTACTGGGCCAAACTATGTCAAATTTTTAGGGGACCAAATGGCAACTATTCCGCATCGAACTAAAAAATTATCACGTAAATTCGATCATAAATCACAGAGTAATCGGTGTACATACATAAAAAAAATAAAAACTTCGTTTAAAAAAACCGACTTAAAAAACTAAAATGTATCAAATAACTTATCACTAAAGCTATTATTATTAATATATATTATCTAAAACATCTTAAAGTCGGTGCTTAGTAATTTTCAAAATATAGTAATTTTTATGTTTTACTTTGCACCGACTTCACGATGTTTTAGATAATATATATTAATAATAATAGCTTTTGATCCCGCAGGGGGGCTTTGTGGCGAAGCCTTAGGTGAGTGGCGACACCTCGTACCTGACTCCGGGGGCCAAGACAAGGCCCCCGCCTCCGTGCTTGCCTTAGCCAGCCGGCACGGAGTGGAGATCGCTAGAGCTAAGACTCAAGCTCCAGGGGTGGAAGTGATAAATGGCCTAATGTCGGAAGTAGCTTCGGTGAACCTGCAGCCCACCTCTCTACACCCCTTAGCCACTCATACCCATGTTGCCCCTGCCTTTATGGCATTTTTTGGGGCCCATGCAGGGAGTGGCGAGTCACCGTCTGCCCATTTTTCCATGTTCCCCGAACATTGCGACGGGCAGACGCCGTAGTCCCCATATTCCCAGACCACTAGTACCACTAACAGTTCACCCCAATAGCCCGGTACTTTTTGTCTTCATTTCCCACAATAGTCCTACACTGGCCGGGGCTTGTCCTTGGGTGCATTATTGTATGGTGTAGACAGGGATAATCGCCGGTCAGTGTCACGCCACATATTTACATTAAATTTGTCAAGGGGCCTCTACGTGCTGGTCTTTCCATGGCCCCGCGCAAGCCCTCCAAAAGTCCGGGCCATTTTTATGGCCCGTGGTCTTGAAAGACATACATGTATAGCTTTTGAAATAAGTTATTTTATACATTTTAGTTTTTTAGTTTTTGAAGTCGGTTTTTTTAAACGAAGTTTTTATTTTTTATTTGTTACTTTTTAGTGTCTAGCTATGTATGGGTGGACCTACGAATGGTGCCGCGCTTCTTAAAAAATATAGGTCTCAAGAACCGGGATCAAAAAAATGATCGTAAAATAAAAACTACTGGGCCAAACTATGTCAAATTTTTAGGGGACCACATGGCAGCTATTCCGCGTCGAACAAAAAAGAATCACGTAAATCGGATCATAAATGACGGAGTAATCGGCGAACATACATAAAAAAAGCAACGAAAAAAAAAGATCCCGACGAATTGAGAACCTCCTCTTTTTTTCGAAGTCGGTTAAAAAATACCGACCAAGTTGAGAACCTCCTTATGGAAGTTGATTAAAAATAGAAAATATCTTTATTAAGCCTTAAGAAAAACAAAGTACAAAAATTAATTAATGAGGAATGAAACAACACATTTTAGAGGCTAAAAACACTATACAAGATGTTTAAGTTGACTCTGAATCTCAAATTAGGTATAATTTATACGCTTTTAATAGCTTCATTATGTAACGGAAATCTTGTAAGTTAAATTTGACCAACTTCCCGGTTTCCGATTTGGCTGAAATTTTGCACGAATATGTATACCGTGTAACAATGCAGTAATATGGAGCTGATCTGATGATGGAGTCGGAAGGTGGCCATAGGAACTCCTGTACTAAACAAGACAGACCCGTCGTGTTTGGGCTCGTTTCACTTGACTTGGCTAGCACTCTGCTGCATGATATCCAGGATCTCAAAGCTTGTATTTAATATTGAAATTGTATAACTTAAGAAAAGCTTAGGTTATTACTTAAATTTTATGTATATTATTATGATAATGTAAGGAAAGGTTATTTATTCATAAAATCTTTTATTGATTATAAAATAGATTATATTCTTAGTTACCATTCTCGAATATGTGCATTAGAATTTTGTGTAAGTACATTATTAGTATCATTATTTAATCTAATTACCGAATTACGGCCATCGCTGTGGGTTAGAGTGAGAGAGAAGGTGCCTGCCTACCGCTGTCGTATGCATGAGACAAAAGGAAGCTAGACAGATTGACGTCGTAACGCGATACGAAACGAAGTGGTTTACTCTCCCATTGTTATGGGAAAAAAATTGAACTGATAACTTCTTAGTTATCAGTTCAATTTTTTTTTAATTATTACACGCGAAGTCGCGGGCAGAAGCTAGTAATATAAAACAAACTTACCAATGCCAAGAAAATCAGCACCTTCAAGGAACCCATCCTGGACAATGTCTTCCCACAAATTACTTTGAAAATTTTGAATGTACTACATATTTATATCCTCGAATAGGCGACACAAAATCACGGTAAACTAAAAGAATAATTTATTATATTGTCACAGATGTTTTTAATGTATTATAATAAAGAATTTTATTTAATTAAGTTGATAAATATTAGCAATAAAATATACGAACCTGCAGTTGTTCAAATAGTAAGATTTTGGTTTGGATTTAATTATTATTATCCATTTGACAATACTTTTAGTAGTTGTATATATAACACGACCAAAAGGCTTGCCTATATTTTGGGCAACGCGTAAGCGTTCCCGTCCAACGTGGTAACGCGACCAGCGATTTGGGAACGTTGCCAGCTGACGGTGATTTGCGCCTATTTATTATTTGTATTTTTTAAGCTATAGGTTATATTAATTGTATAATTTAGTATAAAATTATTTATTTTAATATGAATTAAATTTGATACTGAAAAGTTGTTAGAGTGTGCTAGAAGCACATAAAAATAGTGTCTCCAAGAGAGGAAATAAATAAAATTTTGATAAATACATTTCTTCTACCAAATACTTTATTTTATTCCTACTTAAAAAATGCAATACGTCATTTTACTCAATAATTATTGACAACCCTACCATCCGATAGCACCTTTGGTGCTACAAATGTTCACAGACGATGGTAACCGCTTTCCACCAGGTGGGCCGTCTGCCTGTCTGCTGAACTTATTATTGTGCAATAAAAAAAAGTGATAACTTAGCCTGCCTACCGTTCCCGTGTGTGCGAGAAAAAAAAGAAGCCAGTCATACTGGCGCGTTACGCGTTACGTAACGAAGTGATTTACCCTCCCATAAGAAGTTATCACTTCAAAAGGAAATGTAACACTATTTTTATGCCACGTCTCAACCCATTACAATTCTTTAGCACAAGACTCAACATATAATTGAAGTATTGTCGTCTACAGTGTTAAAGACAAACACTGTAGGATATGCAAAAAAATAAAATTTTCAATACACAATAAACTAATTTTTGTTTTAACAGATTTTATTTAAATACAATGACGTCAATTAATAAGAATATATTCAACTGCGCAGTAGCGAAATTTGAATAATTAGCTTGATACCGTGTAAGGGTGTAGAAGAAATAGAGGTACTTTGAAAGATTCAGTAGGTAATTAACATTTATTACTTGCTGACCCGGCAAACTTCGTACCGCAGCAGAAAAAATAAATCAAAAAATGTGTTTTTTTAAATTTTGTTTATTGCAGGAATTCAGCAGACGGCCCACTTGATGGAAAGCGGTTACCATCCCCTATGGACATTTGCAACACCAAAGGTGCTACAAATGCGTTGCTGCTCTCTTAAGGGAGACTGGAACCTGGTCACTAATGCCGGAACACAACTCAAGGTTGTTATGGCGACATACTTTAGACCAGGGCTGGTAGCCATCCAGTCGGGCAAATGCCCTACCACTTGGTAGTGGGTTGTTTACGTTTTTTGGTTCCGTATCAAATTCAGTTTTTTTGTTTGATAAAATAAAACAGGTTTTAATAAAAATGCATTAATTAAAATGTACCTAACCTAACCAAATCATAATTTGCAGTAAACCTGCGAAAAATCGAAATGTGTGCTGCGCTAGGACGCATATTAGAAGTGTAACTTCAATTGACAAATGACACAAATAAACCGACTTCAAAAACTAAAAAACTAAAATGTACAAAATAACTTATTTCTAAAGCTATTACTATATATTATCTAAAACATCTTAAAGTCGGTGCTTAGTAATTTTCAAAATATAGTAATTTTTATGTTTTACTTTGCACCGACTTCAAGATATTTTAGATAATATATATTAATAATAATAGCTTTAGAAATAAGTTACTTTGTACATTTTAGTTTTTTAGTTTTTGAAGACGGTTTTTATATATATTTGTTACTTTTTAGTGTCTAGCTATGATGGGTGGACCTAACGAATGGTGCCGCGCTTCTTAAAAAATATAGGTCCCAAGAAACGTGAACAAAAAAATTATCGTAAAATGAAAACTACTAGGCCAAACTATGTAAAATTAGGGAACTAATTGGAAGCTATAAGGCGTCGGACAAAAAAAGAATCACGTAAATCGGATAATAAATCACGGAGTAATCGGTGAACATACATAAAAAAAAGATCCCGACGAATTGAGAACCTCCTCCTTTTTTCAAAGTCGGTTAAAAATGTATCGCAACAAAATTTTGACTTGAAGTTTTACGGGCAGATTGTTAATGTACTTGTGCAATTTGAAAACCTGACAACCTGCCCCCTGAAGATTTATTTTATATTGCGAACTGTTCGTTTCTTGGCTAGTATAAGGTAGGTAAAATATTGCTCTATCAATTTTGCTGTCTACCTTCTTCCTGTGTGAGGCGACGGCCAATGCACAGCAGGGTAGGAGCAGCCATTTTTGGATTGTGAATTTATGACACGAGCATTGTAATATTTCTTGACTTTATTGTGTTTAAATTAATATAAGTTTGATGATTTATAAATAATTTATTTAGTATCCTACACACACGCACACGCACACGCACACGCACGCACACACACACACACACACACACACACACACACACACACACACACACACACACACACACACACACACACACACACACACACACACATATATATATATATATATATATATATATATATATATATATATATTAAAGTGATCAGCAAAATCAAAAGATTTATTTTAATTCTAATTTCAGTGAACTTCTAAAAAATTTTTATCGCTTTTTGTAATAGTTGGGTGTGATTGTGGTATTTATTTTTCTAAGTTATTTAGAGTTAACCTCAGTTTTTGATTGTATTATTCAATACGGTCGGTTAAAAAATTAAGGCCCCTACCACGGTCGATTCGACCATGGTAGGGGCTCTATTTTTTAACCAATTTAAAGAAGTATAACTTCTAACGCGTGTACATAAGTACACACACACTTTTTTTTCAGGGCAGGACAACGTCTGCCGGGCCCGCTAGTTAGAAATAAATAAACATTTGATACATCCATGTTATAATTTCTTAAGATATTAAACTGTTTCTTTTATTATGTTGCTTCTGTAGTGCTCTGTACTTGTAAAGAGATGGTTCGGTCATCAGGGTACTTTCCACCACCTCCGTTTGCGATGCCGCTGTCACCTTTAAGAGAAGTGATATAACGAAATTAAACATAGCCATGTATTTATTACTTATATTAAGGTAAGGCTTCATTGAAATAGACAAATAATTTTTGGAACCAAGTTCTTTATCGCACGTTACATGGCGGATGACAGTAAAAAAAAAATGCTGACCGGTGTATATTATCATACAATTTCGAACTTAAATACAATTAAAGGCTAAGTCTTGTAATTAGCAATACTTTTATTTATGTTGTTATTTGATTGTTAGCCTTACTAAAATAATAAAATAAATAAGGAAAGGCGAATGAATTTGCGTTTGTTTAGAACTATATATATACAATGGACGCGTTTTGTTAGTAGCTCACATCGCCCAAAATGCTCCGTCAGTGGTTCCACATGGCGACCACGGTCGTTATGGTAATGGCGAAAATGTCACTAATGACGTCATCATTTTCGATCACCCAGCGCTCACATTGACCCATGTCAAGAGGTGGGTCGTAGTAGACGTTGACTACAGAGTATTTTTTCTCTCTATTAAAAGGTGAGATTTTCAAATTAACCAATGACATGACATTTGTGTGACATCAACGCTCTAAATCTGTTCCACTAGAGTTTATGATTGTAACGCCTGCAAGCAAGTGGATCTCTTGTGGAACGTAACCAATGTATAAAAAAGAAAAAAAAACAAGTTGCAAATCTTCTTCTATCTTCTATCTATCTATCTATATATATATAATGAAAATGGTGTTCGTTTGAGGCTCAATCACGCTTAAACCACTGATCGTATCGACATGAAACTACCACCATTCGATGCGAAATTTTTCCTAGATGGTTTATGGCTATCTATCTTCTATCTATTCTTTATATATATATAATGAAAATTTATATATATATATAATGAAAATGGTGTTCGTTTGAGGCTCAATCACGCTTAAACCACTGATCGTATCGACATGAAACTACCACCATTCGATGCGAAATTTTTCCTAGATGGTTTATGGCTATCTATCTTCTATCTATTCTTTATATATATATAATGAAAATTTATATATATATATAATGAAAATGGTGTTCGTTTGAGGCTCAATCACGCTTAAACCACTGATCGTATCGACATGAAACTACCACCATTCGATGCGAAATTTTTCCTAGATGGTTTATGGCTATCTATCTTCTATCTATTCTTTATATATATATAATGAAAATTTATATATATATATAATGAAAATGGTGTTCGTTTGAGGCTCAATCACGCTTAAACCACTGATCGTATCGACATGAAACTACCACCATTCGATGCGAAATTTTTCCTAGATGGTTTATGGCTATTTATCTATATATCTATATATATATATATATATATATATATATATATATATAAGCAAAGTTTGTTTTCTTTGTCCGAGGTAAACTCGAAAACTACTGGACCGATCATCATGAAACCACAACCAGTCGACGCGGAATTAATCGTAGATGGTTATAGGCTATATATTTTTCAAATTCTATGAGCCCTTTCCCATGTTTTCTCAATTTGTTTGTTTATTAATTTATTTGAATAAGGCGGTACGAAGTTCGCCGGGTCAGCTAGTTTGAATATATAATAATATCTTATTATATAAAAAAATCTCGTGTCACAATGTTAGTTACCATACTCCTCCGAAACGGCTTGACCGATTCTCATGAAATTTTGTGTGCATATTGGGTAGGTCTGAGAATCGGACAACATCTATTTTTCATCCCCCTAAATGTTAAGGGTAGTCCACCCCAATTTTTTTTATTTTTCAGATATTCTTTTTTTATGTGACAGCATTAAAAAATACATACAACCCTAAATTTTCAAGCCTCGACTATCAACCCCTATTTTTATATGTTAAATATCGATTGAAGCTTTTCCGGGCAGGACGACGTCTACCGGGATAGCTAGTTTTTTATAATATTACTACAGTTTTCCCGAGTCTACGCCCATGGGTGAAATCGTTTAAAAATTATACAACGGATTGTGAATACTACTTAAAATTTGTTGTCTGGTTTAGGAGGAGTATAGATGCTGTTCTTTTCTCATGGAAATAAACAAAAAGTGGAATACAACCGGGATTAACGTTACATTACCTCATGTATAGAGCTATGTTCGGTAGTTGTGAATCTTACTGAGTCGATGGACGGCAGTCTTGTGGAATGTTCACCAGCGTCGTCAGGACCCATGTGTTTGATAATACCATGTATCACATGCCTGGTGGAAAGTGGCGATTGAGCAGGATCTTTAGATTAAATAATAACAGCCTTTAAAATCCCACTGCTGGGCATGGATTCTCCCATTTTAAGAGGAGACGGACAGTATCGTGCTTTTTACTTTGAAAATGATAGATTTTCATACAAAATTTTACACACTGTTTCACCCCCCTAGGGGGTTGAATATTCAAATATCCTCTCTTAGTGCCCACTTACAGTTAGAATAATAATGTTACGGGTTGCAGGACTCGAATTAAAATGCCGTTGGAATTATTATAGAATTTATTAGAACTATACACACACGTATAACACAGCTAAAGCTAAACACAACCAGTGTTGTCTAGTCCAAACGCAATGCACAATTCGATAACACGCGTAAAGTCTGTCACTAAATAGATTAGTGAATTTACACACCTCTTGCTTCGCTTGTGGTTATCGCTTGACTGCCTCGTCCATCATTCGAGGCATTGCTTTATACTGCAGGGATGCAATATGTCTGCTCGGCCGCGTGGACCGAATTTCCTAGAATCACACCTGGCTAATGACTGCCATAAAAGATTACAATACACAATGGGCTGTTTTTCTAATCACAAATTTTAAACACAAAGTAAAGAAAAGAAGTCCAAATGCCGAAAAGGTAATAAAATGTGTTTTTTTTACAGGGCTGTAGGTGTGAATTTGTCGGCACCTAGGTCGTAACAATAATAATAGTCGGCAGAAAACATACATATTATTTATCCCCTCTCGCTAAGTTAGTTACGCTTGTGTTATATACAACACACGGTGATATACAACGGACCACTCTTGGATTGATCCCAGACATCCAGACCATAGTAAATAACAGAAAATTCATTCCCGAAATTTACCATGCCAGGAATCAAACCCGAAGCATCTGAGTTCCAGCGAGTTCGGCCGGCAAAGACCTAGCCCGCTCAAGCACAAAAACCGTCATCAGTAGAAAGACCCGCATGCAATTGTCAAGATCCTGGCCACAGTAGTTTGTGCTGTGCTTTGTTATATCAGTTATCACACATATTTTTTAAAGTATTTTAACGAGCTACCCAGGACTCGCATTAAAAATGCCGTTGGAACTACTATAGAATTTATTAGAACTGTACAAACACGTATAAAACAGGTACTTTTTTTTTTTTTTTTGAGGCGAGGGAAAATGCTGACCGATTTACGCACTCTCTGGGCCGTCACTAGGAAACGGCACGCATCCATCGGGGGCGATAACGCTAGCAATAGTATGCTTTGTTTGCGCTACGTCCGCGATGGCTTGACACAGAGGAGTGTGGAAGACTCAGAGCGATGCCGCACGGGCGAGCAACCTCAATACCCACTAAAAACCCCCTCCTCCCTGTCGACCCTGCGCTTTTGTTGTGATGGAAAGACTGAGATATAGAACATAGTTACGCAACAGTCGAATAAAACAGGTACTAATATAACTTGGCACAGCCAGTACAAAACTACACGATTTATTTACACGCGAAAAGTCGGTCACTATATCGCTAGATGAAAGTACCACACACGTCTTACTCGTATCGTAGTCGTCGCTTGACTGCCCCACCCCTCCGTTCGGGCATTGTCTTATACTAACTATACAGTAAAAAAAAAATCGACCGCGTGCACTGGGGTTTCCGAGAAGAAAAATAGTCTGCACACCTGCTTATCTATTCCTGCGAACGGCCAACAAAGTCGAAAACAATAACAATAGGCTATTGTCTAATTGCAAATTTTAAATACGAAGTAAACAAAAGAACTCCGAATGCGGGAGGGGCAATAAACCCGGTGTATAGCATTTCTTTGTCGGTATGTGACAATAGGTATGCAGGTGACCCAACTTGTAATAATATATACGTTTTAGTGCCGACTTTTCTCTCTATATAATGTCATGACAGGTGTCAATAATAAACTTGTTTGAAAATGTTTGTTTCGCCACACCCTTAATTTGAATTATCATATAATATGGAAAATGCAGTTACCCAGCATATTCAAAGCCCAAGTCCTTGAATGCATTAATTTCCGCAGCAGATAACGGAGAAGAAAATGCGGAGTATTGGTCCAAGACCTCAATCGGGTTTACCTCTTCACTCTTCTTGTCTGGGCCTTGACGGGAATCTCTTCTAAAACCACTCTTTTTTCCGAAATAACTATAAAAAGTGTTTAAAGGTTTTTAACGCGGCATTTGATTTGCGTTTCGAGCGAAGAAAAAGATGTCAAGTGTCAATAAGTAATGTTAAATTATTTATTTAGTCCACCCCAACTTATTCGTCTTCATTATTATTTTTAATTTTGTTTATGGTTATTTTTTACTCTATGGGTGACTAATCTAATTTACCACTTCTTCGCAACATGTTGTAGAAGCTACCAGCCCTGGTCTAAAGTATGTTGCCATAACAACCTTGATTTGTGTTCCGGCATTACTGACCAGGTTCCAGTCTTCCTTAAGAGTGCAGCAGTGCATTTGTAGCACCTTTGGTGTTGCGAATGTCCATAGGCGATGGTAACCACTTTCCATCAAGTGGGCTGTCTGCCTGTCTGCTGAACTCCTGCAATAAAAAAAAGAAAAAAAGCAACATGCCTAGTTGAAATAATAATGGCAGGTGGACCCCTGTAGCGGAATCACTGGATGAGATTTTGCGCACACCTGCGTCTCTGGACACCGGACTGACGCTACTCGTGGATTTATAATACAATACTTACTGAAGTTGAAACTTTAGGTCCGTGGGGTCCATCGACAAAGGGTTTCTTCAAAGAAATTTGTAAGAAACTCTTTGACCACCCGTGATCAGAAGGCTGGTTCGTATTTCGCGCAACGAATCAGCAATGCCATACGGCGTGGCAATGCAGCCAGCCTTCTGGGAACGCTTCCCTCTGGCAGCGGTTTGTCACATTCTTTATATTAATTTATTTATAATTTACTTTATTTTTCAGTATTTAGTTATTCCCATACTTACTTAGACATTCGCGCAGCAGAAGACGTCGTAGTTGCTTCGTGAGGCGTACTTGGTTCATTGATACCAAACATTTCCTGTATTTTTCGCGCCATTTTCATATTCACGAAGTGATAAGTAAACGTCGTACTTAACATCACTTGGTGTGTGTCCAACTCTTTTACCTGAAAAATAATTAATTTTAATTAATAATAATGTTACGAGTTACGGGACTCGAATTAAATTGTCGTTGGAATGACTCTAGAATTTATTAGAACTATACAAACACGTATAACCCAGGTATTAGTATTTAATTAGAAAAAAATATATGTTTGTTAAGTTATTCTTAAGGTACACACAACACAACATTAAATCACAAAATTAATGTCACACACATTAACAAAAATAAACAATTTGTAAATTTAAAAAAAACCCAGGTACAAAAATATAAATGGACACAACCAGTACCAACTGCACGATTCAATAACACGCGCAAAGTCCGTCACTATATAGTTTATCGAATGTACACACGTCTTGCTTCGTATCGTAATCGTCGCTTGACTGCATCTCTGCATTGGGCCATTGCCTTATAATGCACCGATGCCATGTCTTCCTTGCAAGCGTCGACACAATTTCCCAGAAAACGTGATCCGCACACCTGCGGCCATAAACAAGTACAATAACAATAGGACGTTTTTGTAATTACAAATTTTAAACACAAAGTAAACAAAAGAAGTCCAAATGCGGTAAAGGTAATAAACTGCATGTGTGCATTCACTTTTGTCGGCGTGTAACAATAATTATCTTTAAATTTTTATTTATCAATAACTTTATGCAACTTAAAAACTTTCTTAATGCATGAGTTCAGTAGACAGGTAGACAGCCCACCTGGTGGAAAGCGGGTACCCTCGCCTATGGACTGTAACACCAAAGATTCTACAAATGCGCTGCCGCTCTCTATAACAGCACTGGAACCTGGTCACTGATGCCGGAACACAACTCAAGGTTGTTATGGCGGCATACTTTAGACCAGGGGTGGTAGCTATCCAGTCCAGCAGATACCATACCATCTGGCTGTGGGTACTTTTGTCGCTTCTTACAACAGGCGGCTCCATCGCAGAAAATTTAATTATTTCTCCTTTCAAATAAAAAGAGTCAAATACGCAGTTATTGTTTTGAAAGTAATCGTTTAAGTGAAAACTATGTCGGGATAAGACAATTTTTATGCACCCGGACTACTTCAAACAGCTCCTGGGAACATTTCGGCCAAAATATAGGTCGACCAGTTGATACAGAGTTAGTCGAGATTCAACTACTATCGAGATGTTACTATAGTAGAATTATTTTCTCCGTGCAGTTTGGGTCATAAATAATCGGAGCAGTGAAGCGAGTATTTCGCTCTCTCTTCCACTCACGGGCCTTATGGGCAGGCAGAGTGATACGCATTATTGTTGTCGATAAGCGTTATCGATAGTGTATTTAGTTTTGTCATTTTGTGGGTTAGTGATATAAATGAAAGAAAAAAATAGATAAAACAACGTAATTTAGTAAATTAAGGATAATAATGATTTAAAATAAATTATTAATTAGGTATCTATGTATTAAAAAACTATAAACTTAGAATGTTACAAGTTATATTAAAAATAAATATAAATACTAATATCTAAGTTTAAAATTAACAGCAAAAAAGATAATAATGATTTTATATTATAAGAATTATTTTATAAGAATGATAATCTTTCTTTGATAAGTATGAGTTTTTATCGTTAATGGCGTTGCGCCCGCGCAACATGCTCACCGCCCTAGCCGGGCTGAAGCCGAGTTTGATTTATGACCCAAACTGCACGGTCAAAATAATTCTACTATAGCTATACATTCCGAACCAGAAACTCACATCGACTTATTTAGCACGTTTTATCTCATTGCGATTTTCTGCCTTACGCTTTGGACTTGTAGTAATTTGGTTGTATTTGTAAGAACTAATAACGTGTGAGTACATTTAATAAAGTTTTATGATTATTCAACGTCCCACTTACCTTCTCACTCAAAATTTTCAAATAATCAGGTGTTTTTCGAAATCTCTTCAAAACCGAGTGAAAATCTTTGCCGTAAAGTTTTTGAGATTCCGTTTCCAAATCATATTTTCTGCATTGAATATTATTTAATATAAAAAAGAAATATATTAAATTAAATATAGATTGTAAGCGTTTCATATTTCTTTTTATTAGTTTTTTATGTTATTTATAAATGGGTTATATTTCAATGTTGCAAGTAATAAATGGAAAGCAGGTTCAATTATATTCGTTCATAAAATTGTTTTGGCTGGACTCAAATTGTACATTCTATACATTGCATACGTACACAGACACACATACATACAAACTCACGTATTCTTATTTTCTTTTATTAAATACTTATTATAAGTCTGTTCTGTACTTAATGAAAATTAAGTACACTAAATGTATTTAGAATACAATTTAGAATAAAATAATGTTTAATATCAATGTTATGTCCTCTGTAGCATGAAAATATTCTAGAAACTTTTAAATACAATATAAATATTTAAGGTATGGAAGAACGGGATCTTCTGATACAAGTGAATTTTGCTTAAAAGAAGATTCTAGCAACTATCTACAAATTGTGCATGTGTTTCCTAAGAAATAAATATTTTTAATTTTCAATATTTTCATATTTCAATAAATTCCAGCGAATTTGGGATGAGACGTAGGAAGCTACCAGTGTTCGTAGTTTCATAGTACCATACGGCAGGACCACCTTGCTTAATACGGCGCCGATTTTTTTTAAAAAATTTTAAGGCTAGGGAAAATGCTACCGATTTATACACAATACTGGGTTCTGGCCAGGGATCAGAATCGCATCGGTCGGGGGCGGCATTACTGCATGCAAAATAATCCACCCGCGATCGACTCCAGCTTGTGTAACTGTCTACGGACAGTTAGGTACCCCACTACCCACTAAAAACCCTTTCCTCCCGTGTGCCCCGCGCTTTTGTGTAGGAAAGGCTGAGACTTAGAACAGAGTTACGCCCAGTCCGAAGTCAAGCAGCCCACAATGCGATACAGATACTTATCGAAACACCCGTGTCCGGTAGGTATCTGCGTCGTCCTGAAGGTCAGGGTGCCGCTGGTGCGGTTGACCCATTCCGTCAGCTGTGGCCTGATTGCATCCACCGTGTAGCCGCCGGCCGCAGGGTTCTCAAGCTCTTGAGACCCAGTGGCGGTCATGGCTGCGGTTTCCCGCTTCCTGATGCCTCGATTTCGACCTGACAGAAGGTCAGGCCTCTAGCTAGGGCATCCTGTCGGGAGCTACGCACCTTCGCCAGTACGTCCGCCTGGAGAGGCCAGGGCGGATCGCCTGCCAGACCCTTCTGGCCCGCCGCCGTCCACGACATGGTACGGTACCCCCGGATGGTCCTCACGGCCAGAACCGCTGCACCCGGTGCAGCAGAGTTCTATTGTGGTGGTGAAGTGCAATGGATCATACGGGTGCCCCGTAAAGTGCCATGCTCCTAAGGATACCAGAGTAGAGTTTCTGAGTCGCGCCCCCTGGGCCCCCCACGTCGGGAAGCAGCCGGGAGAGCGCGCCTGCGGACCTCACGAGTTTGGGAACTAGCTGCTCAAAGTGCGCTTTGAACAGCCATTTCCCATCGAGAACTAGCCCCAGATATTTCATCTGGGGCTCTACTCTAATCGTCACCCCCTGGACCGTAACGGACAAGTCCGCGGGGGGATTACGGAAACGCCTATGGAATATGAGGGCCTCCGTCTTCGCGGGGGAGACCCTCAAGCCCAGCCTAGCTATACGATCTACGACTATCGCCAACCCCGCGTTGGCGACGTCCGCGGAATCCGTAAATTACGCAGCGCGTGCCGTGAGTAGGGTGTCGTCCGCAAAGCAGATCAGCCCCACCCCGGGCCGGACCGGTAACCGAAGGATCCAGTCATAGCCTACGTTAAAAAAAATCGGCCCGAGGACCTAACGCGAGATTTCCGGACTCACCGCCCTCCCAAAGGATATGCCGATCCTGCAGGTACGCGCCCAACAGCCTCGTTAGGTACGGGGGACTCCAAAATACGGCGCCGATGACACAGGAATTGCGAACTCTGAACAAGATATGTCAACAAATTGACATTATTACAAGCTTTTATTTAACTTGCAATGGATGTACCTATGTATTGTTACGAGTTGCGGGACACGAAATGAAAATGCCGTTGGAATTTTTATAGTTTTTTCTTTCTTCTTTTTTTTAGAGTTTATTTAAACTATACAAACACGTATAACACAGGTACAAATATAACCGAACACAACAACGTAATGCCGAAGCTTGTGATTCAATAAAATGCGCAAACTTCGTAACTAATAGATATTCCCGAAGGTACATACGTCTCGCCTTGACCGTGGTTTTCGCTCGACTGTCCCCTCCCTCAATCGCGCCATTGTTTTATACCGCACAAAAGTCTGAGTCTGCCCGGCAACGTGGACTGAATATCCTAGAATCAGGTGGTACTTTAAAATCCGTAACACCTGGCTAATGATTACAATACAAAAGAACAACAATAGTTTCAATGTTATTACTTATTAGTTCAAATGCCGACGGGTAACAAATGTGCTTTGTTTCAGATCTGCAGGTGGGTTTTGTTTTTGTCGGGACCTGAGTTGTAACACTATGTATGTTCGGGTGGAATCCTCCAAGTTAAATTTGACCAACTTCCCGGTTTCCGATTGAGCTGACATTTAACACGCATATATCGCGTGACAATGCAATAATATGGTACTATGGAGCTGATCTGATGATGGAGTCGGAAGGTGGCCATAGGAACTCCTGTACTAAACAAAATAGACCCGTCGTGTTTGGGCTCGTTTCACTTGTCGTGGCTAGAACTCTGCTGCTACATGATATCCAGGATGTCAAAAGCGTATATTTAAAAACCTTTTTATCTGTACTGTGACTGAATTCACAAGAACTGCATACTATCAGCGCGTTCTATTAGCTCACAACACCCTAAATGCTCCGTCTGCCGTTGTACAAGGCGACCGCAGTCGTTGTCGTCGTGGCGAAAACGTCACTAATGACGGTATCATTTTCGATCATACAATGTTCACAACGAGCCATGTCAAGAGGTGGGTCGAATAACCGTTCCGTTTAGGTTTTAATTGTAACACCGGCAAGCAAGTGGAATTGGAAAATCGCGCTCGTGAACGTGGTTGTTATGAGTCTCTTATAGAACGTGGGCTATATTACATGTTATGACGACTGAATATGTATATATAATGGCTACGTTCCAAAAGGGCTGAAGAAGGGCTGCTATTGAAGCGAACGAAACTGGCTGTTTACTATTTATTCTTTTTAAAACTTAAAAGAAACGAGTTAACAGAAAGTTGGTTATCACTAGAGATGTGCCGACTAGTTGGCGACTATCCAGCCACTGTCGTAGTCGGCGATTAGTCGGTGACTAATCGGCAAAGAGCGCCGACTATCCGGCTTGTTACTTTTTAGTTTATAATCTATACTTTACTAATATATTGTAATCGATACACGAGACTTTCTTTTTGATATGATTAAATTTTATTTGAGCTCTTTCACTTTAATGAACATAACAGTATTATCATTAAATATATTTTTTTTAATTTTTACACTAAAACGCCGCCCTAACCTGTACAAAAGTAAAAAATCAAGAAATCCATATGGTGGTTGCGACTTGCGCGCGAATAAACGAAGCGTCACCGAAATCGCAGAAACCGTGATCGGCTTGGCCGATTAGTCGGGCTCTTTACAACCGACTTATCGGATAGTCGGCTAGTCGACCAAAATCATAATCGGCACATCTCTAGATAACACAGATCTTTTAGTCCTCTGAATTTACTCAAGTTCATCATACTTTCGTTGCTATTATTACATACTAGATGGCACTGTATGCACCTCGTAGTATTATCTTTTACTAAATACTTTTTTGTTGCATGAGTTCAGCAGTCAGGTTCGTTCACCTGATGGAAAGTAGTTGGACATGTAACACCAAAGGCGCTACCAATTTGCCACCCCTCTCTCTGCTCTCTCAAAGGAGACTGGAACCTGTCCACTGATGCCGGAACAAGGCTGTTATGGCGGCATACTCTAGACCAGGGGTGGCAGCCCTCCAGATGGGCAAATACCCTACCACTAAACAAATGCTAGTAAATTAAAAAAACGATATATTATATTTATTTATCATCATATATTCCTCTTTTTCCTATAAAAGGAATAGGGGTCCTTCCAAAGGGGTGAAACTTTACATTTCCACCTTCCTTATTCCTTCCCTTATATTCCTTTTTTGGGGAAAAATCCTCCCATTCATTTACACGTGGCTTGGAATTTACACTCCTTATTTTATTGCGTTTAGTTGTTTTGAAACTATTCCAATTGTTGTCTACTTTATCCCACGCATTATCCTGCATTTTATCCCAGTCTTTCGTATCCTTATTTTTGTCACTCCATTTATTCGTGTAACCTGAAAATCAAATGAATTTGAACTAACTTGAAATCAAATGAAACTAAATTTAAAATAAAACGAAATGAAATGATATTTCTATTGAATAAAATTTTTTAAATAACTTGTTTTTTATAAGGTAATTTGCCGCTTCTCCTTAACAACAATAACACGTTACGAAGCGGTGTACATAGACTAGGAAGTAAAATTAAATTTTAACCTATATGTATGACGTTCAAAAAGTGTTCTCCAGTGGAACTTATTTTGAATAAAAACTTTTGAATTTGATTAAAAAAAATCTCTTGATGATATAGTTTATTGAAATGTTACATGACCTTTGCATTTTTTAGAGGACGCAATTTTTTTTTTGGGACATGTGTGGGGGGGTCAATAGAAGTTTAACCTCAAGTTTGTGGGGTCGCCACCCTTGTCCCCCGGCCGCCATCTTGGAAAAAGGGGTGAAAACACTTTTTTCGCCATATCTCAGAAACTATGCGTCTTACAAAAAATTTGTAAAGTCATAATTTATAGCAAATTGTTTTGCCTACAAATATGTTCATATAAGTTTTTGCCCTAAATTAAAAATTAAAGAAGTTATAAGCAAAGAAGTGAGAATTTTTTGAAGTGAAACTTCTATATAGAGGGGGTCTTATGGAGTTTTGACTCACGAAAAGATGTCACAGTCACGTGATCACCGTCACTAATTCTTACATTTTTAAACTCGTGATATCTTTCGAATGGAATGTCCGAATTGAATAATTCAAAAAGTTATATAAAGGTATTGAAGCAGTCTTGAATATGAAGTAATTTATTTTGATAAGGATTAATACCAAAATACTAATAAAGAGCATTTTCTAGCGGCGGCATTTTATTTAATTTTTTAATATAAAAGAACACTTATTGTGGCATAACTATAATAGTTAGATATATGTTGTAGCGATACTTTTTGTAAATAATGATGTGTTCTACAAAGTCGTAGTACATTATTTTATTTTATCATCAATAGTTTTCGCAGCGCACGCGATTTTAGGTATTTTTTTTATACCTTGGATTAAATTTTTGGAGTTTTAGTAATGATCCCAATTTTTTTTGTAAATATAATATAGCCTATGTCACCCGGGGACAGCGTAGCTTGCCAACAGTGAAAGAATTTTTCAAATCGGTTCAGTAATTTATTTTATTTGTTATTTTATCATCAATAGTTTTCGCAGCGCACGCGATTTTAGGTATTTTTTTTATACCTTGGACTACATTATTGGAGTTTTAGTAATGATCCCTAATTTTTTTGTAAATATAATATACCCTATGTCACCCGGGGATAGCGTAGCTTGCCAACAGTGAAAGAATTTTTCAAATAGGTTCAGTAATTTCGGAGCCTCTTCATGCAAGCAAAAACCAATCTTATCTTTCCTCTTTATAATATTAGTCTAGATATTCATAAATATATTTATTATAAAATTAATTAGATATTTGCATATTATAAAAAGCGCAAGATTTTGCGCTGGAAGTTGCTTAATAAAATTAGGAGCTGGGTTGCCCTAAAAAGCGCTATATCTAGCTTCGAAAGCGCTAAAGTGGCAGACTTGGTGAGCCGAGCCGAGCGCCGGGGAAGTCCCGCAAACGAGAAAGCGAGCGAGAGAGCAAGCGAGGATATACCTCGTTCTCCGACGACCTCGTCCCTCTAATACCTAAAATCGCATTCTGCGCATCGGAAAGTGGGATGTTCCAATCAGAAAACAAATTAACAACTAGAAAACTTTGCCAACGGTTCAGTTTTTCGAAAGTCACAACGAGGTGAACGACAAGTGTTGACAGAAAAAAATTGTCGGTGCGTGTGTAGTGTATTACACTATACAGACAAAATATATATTATAGGAGTTACATCTGCTCTGTTGGTATTCTCCGCGGTGTGTAAGTATATTTGAAATACTTTTTTTCTGTCAATATAAATCATCAAAGCCGCGTGTTCTAATACTTTTTAAACTCGTGATATCTTTCGAATGGAATGTCCGAATTGAATAATTCAAAAAGTTATAATAAAGGTATTGAAGCAGTCTTGAATATGAAGTAATTTATTTTGATAAGGATGAATATCAAGATACAAATAAAGTGCCTGTTCTAGCGGCGGCATTTTAATTAATTTATTGAAATAAAAGGACACTTATTGTGGCATAACTATAATAGTTAGACATATGCTGTCGCGACACTTTTTGTAGATAATGATGTGTTCTGCAAAGTCGTAGTACATTATTTCATTCTATCATCAATAGTTTTCGCAGTGCTCGCGATTTTAGGTATTTTTTACACCTTGGGTTACGTTATTGGAGTTTTAGTAAGGATCCCTAATTTTTTTGTAAACATAATATAGCCTATGTCACACAGGGATTGTGAAGCTTGCCAACAGTGAAAGAATTTTTCAAATCGGTTAAGCAGTTTTGGAGCCTCTTCAATGCAAACAAAGAATTTAATCTTTTCTCTTTATAATATTAGTATAGATATTCATATATATTTATTATAAAATTAATTAGATATTTGCATATTATAAAAAGCGCAAGATTTTGCGCTGGAAATTGTTTAATAAAATTGGGAGCTGGATTGCCCTAAAAAGCGCTATATCTAGCTCCTAAAGCGCTAAATTGGCAGCTCTGGTGAGTCGAGCGCCGGGAAAGTCTTGTAAACGAGAAAGCTAGCGAGAGAGCGAGCGAGGATATACCGCGTCCTCAGACTACCTCATCCCTCTAATACCTAAAATTGCGTTCTGCGCATCGGAAAGTGAGATGTTCCGAGCCGCTATTAATGGAGGCAAACTTAAGTTTGCATCGAACTATAGCTCTGCTCTCCACGTGACAAGGCATCACTGCCTCTATTTGTGGTATGTGTAAAAAAAATATAAATAAATAAATAGAGTTTGTTGAGTAAACAAAAATAACAACAAGAGAACTTTGCCAACTGTTCAGTTTTTCGAAAGTCATAACAAAAGTGAACGACAACGAACAACAAAAGTGTTGACGTAAAAAATGGTCGGTGCGTGGGTAGCGTATTACATACACCATTAAAATGTACTTAACCTAACCAAATCATAATTTGCAGTAAACCTGCGAAAAATCGAAATGTGTGCTGGGACACATATTAGAAGTGAAACTTCAACGGACAAGTGGAAAAACGAATCGCAACGGACAAGTGGAAAAACGAATAGCAACGGATAAGTGGCAAAACGAATCGCAACGGACAAGTGGAAAATCTTCAACTGACAAGTGATAAAATGAATCGCAACAAAATTTTAACTTGAAGTTTTACGGGCAGATTGTTAATGTACTTGTCCAATTTGAAAACCTGCCTGGATCTAGGACCTGATCTCAGCGCCACCTACCGGTTCCAATTGTAGATTTAAAGCATCCGAGGACCCACTCAAACACACAAAAACAAAGTCACCAAAATCGGCCCAGGTGATTAGGAGGATTCTGGTACCCGATCTCAGCGCCACCTACCGTTTCCAACGGGATAAAAAGTATCCTATATATATCCTATCCTGGTTCTAAGTAAGCTCCCCAATTTTCAGCCAAATCGGTACAGCCGTTCTTGAGTTATAAATAGTGTAACTAACACCACTTTCTTTTATATATATAGATTATTTTATTTATTATTTAATCAACAAAATTGGGCCTTTATGGTCTTACGCCAAAAGGAAGGTTTGTACTGAAAATCAGCGTTGTGTCGGATATAATTCCGGCACAGCAATATGCTGAGTGCAAACCTCGTTGCTGAAAATACGGCGTAAAAATTCTCAAAATATGCTCTGTGTGTAATAATGTATAAGGAATGTAATTACGTCGCTATTTTTTCAAATAAAGTTATTCATTCATAAATAATTTAAGTAACATTTCAGCCAATATTAAACAAATAAATAATGAATGAAATTAAACTTAAACAAATTAAAATAAATACATTTCCATTAGAGCAAGGGGCGGCCTTATCGCTTTAGCGACCCCTTCCTGGCAACCCGGTGTCCAAGTAGGTATTAGAAGAAAAATTAAATAACATATGGTGGTTAAAATAATTTAAAACTAATTAAATCATAATTAAATATAATTAAAGGAGAAACAAAATAAATAAATAACAATAAACTACTAGAAATATGCGCAATTAAATAGATAGTTGTAGCACCAAGTCTACACTCAGCGCGCCGTCGATACCGTCTACGCACACATACGCGTTCCGCACCCCGCCTCACGTGCGCCTGCACACCCACTAAGATGACCCCGCCTATATAAGCCCGGCGCTCGGCCGTGCAGAGCCAGTCAGAACGTTGAGAGATATTGAACCAACTCACCAGGCATACTGGAAGCTGGCTAGAGCTCTCAAATCAGACACCCTTACTGTCATACCCGCGCTAGAAAGAGCCGACAACACCGAGGCGTTCGATGACGAGGAGAAGGCCGAATGCCTTGCTCAGAGTCTAGAGCTTCAATGCTCCCCCACTACACAAAACGTCGACCAGTCACACCTGTCGGAGGTGGACTCCGAGGTCGAACGTAGATCCTCCTTACCAGCGGAAACCACACTCGACCCGGTCACGGTCGAAGAAGTGCAAGACCTGATCAAGTCCCTCAAACCGCGAAAGGCCCCAGGGACCGATGGCATTAACAATCGCGTCTTAAAACTCCTCCCCGGCCACCTAATTATAATATTGGTGAGCATCTTCAATGCCGCCATAACAAACTGCTCCTTCCCCGCGATTTGGAAAGAGGCAGATGTCATCGGTATTCACAAGCCTGGAAAACCGGCTAATAAACCGTCCAGCTACCGTCCGATCAGCCTACTGAGCGCACTCAGCAAGCTTTACGAGAGGGTCATCCTCTCTAGACTTAGAGATTTTGCCATCAGCAAACATCTACTACCCGACGAGCAGTTTGGCTTTCGTGCCAGACACTCATGCGTGCAACAGGTGCACCGCATCACGGAGCACATACTATCTCACTTTGCCCATCGCCCCCGCTCTATAGGAACAGCCGCCCTGTTTCTAGACGTAGCTAAGGCCTTCGACAAGGTCTGGCACAACGGCTTGATTTACAAGCTGTACCAGTTCGGTGTGCCAGACAGACTCGTGCTCATCTTGCGAGACTTCCTCCTAGGTCGTAGCTTCCGTTTTCGAGTGGAGGGAACGCGCTCGTCTCCTCACCCACTCACAGCCGGTGTACCACAGGGCTCGGCCCTGTCCCCATTACTCTTCACGTTGTTTACCAGCGACATCCCAAAAACTCCAGATGTGGAGCTGGCCCTCTTCGCGGATGACACCGCACTCTATACATCAGATAAGAACAGACAAATGGCCTGCGTCCGGCTGCAGGTAGCTGTCACAGAGCTAGGCAAATGGTTTCGTAAATGGAGGATAGAGGTGAACCCGGAGAAGAGCGCAGCAATGTTCTTTTCCCCGGGCACGCTTCGCTCCCCCAAACGCGCTTCCCTTCGCCTAAAAGCCATCTCGCTCTATGACCAAGAAATTCCCTGGGCAAAGCACACCAAATACCTGGGTGTCACCCTAGATCAGAACTTGCGCTTCAACGAGCATATCACTATAGTCCGAAATAGAGCGCGATTTGTGATGGGTCGTCTAGCACCCATGATAGATAACCGAAGCAAAATGTCCCTCAGACACAAGCTTACTCTATATAAAACATGCATCCGCCCGATCATGACATATGCGAGTGTGGTATTCGGCCATGCCAAGCCTACCCATTTAAATAAACTGCAAATCGTGCAGAATAAATTCATGCGCAGAGCCGTCGGTGCTCCCCTCTATATGCGTAACGTCGACCTCCACCGCGATCTGGAGCTTCCCTCCATCAAAAACTACATTACGTCGCTCTCGCGTAAGTATTTCGATCTCGCGCCGCACCATCGAAATCCGCTCGTCGTGTCCGCGTCCGATTACAAGCCTCGGCGAAAGGCTCTCGTGCGACGACCGCGTAATGTCCTTACGGACAAGGTCGACGCTATTACAAAACGGCTGGCCCGGATCAGCCCGCCCGCGGTTAGGACGGCAGGCTGGCAGGCACCGACAGACAGACATAGACGGCGGCGTCTCAGACAACGCCAATCACGATCTCTCCACGTCCTCGAGAGGGACGCCAGGAGACATAGCCCCCCCACAGGATAGACTAGGCGTGTTGCTGGGAAGTTTCTTTCGCCGTTTCTTCTTTCCCAGCCATAACACGTCGCGAAACGGCAGTAAGATAGCGTAGGCCGCCGCGAACCGCCGATCCCGCTCCGCCGGGATCCTTCTTCTCGGGCTTTATATTACCCGACGCCCGTTCTCAATTAGTTCATTGTGTCGCCCATTGGCGGGCATCATCAGATTCATCCCCCTCTCATGGCAACAGTCCAGCCGAGGTAAAACTCCCTAGGGAGCTCCCTCAAGCAAGTTGCCCCCGGGCTCGAGCGCCTTCGCCTAGCGAAGGCGCTCGCCCCAAAGACCCCGGTAAAGTTGTGAGGTCTTCGGACCAACAACATAAAGTCAAGTCAAATAATAATAATAAAAGCAGAGCCAGTCTGCTGTTCGCAGGCCTCTCACCCGCAACGGGAAGTGGTCTCGCACAGCCAGGCGCTCTACTTAGCGTTAGCATAGGACGCGAACGGGTGCATCGAGCAATTCGGACACCCGCTTCGTCAACTGTGTTAACTCTAAGTCTTTAGTTGTCATACGTGAATTGTGCTACGTTGTTTGTGAACTCAAATAAATTCTTCTGCCAACTTGTGCTGGTTTTCTTCAAAACACACTACATAGTTATATTAAAAAGTATGTATACCATGAGAACATTAGTATTGTTACAACTCGACAAAAACAAAATCCACCTGCATATCTGAAACAAAACACATTTAATACCTGTGGGCGTTTCAACTAATCCTAATTCTTTGATGATCTTCTTTTTTTGTTTACATATTTATTGGCATACGGCCCATTGTTTTATTGTACTCTGTAATGGCTGTTTACGGCCGAGTCATCAGCCAGGTGTGGTGGATTAAGTCGACTACGATACGGGCGCATTGAATTTGTGCAGTATACAACGATGACCTGGTGGAGGGGGAGGCAGTCGAGCGAGAACCA
The DNA here is from genome assembly GCA_949752895.1 of Dendrolimus pini. NCBI lineage: Eukaryota > Metazoa > Arthropoda > Insecta > Lepidoptera > Lasiocampidae > Dendrolimus > Dendrolimus pini. Next base: position 1,138,612 of record OX457151.1, read on the forward strand.
CGAACAAAGCGAGACGTGTGTACTATAATCGGGAATCTAATAAGTGACGGGCTTAGCGCGTTTTATTGAATTACAACCTTCTGCATTACGTTTGGACTTATTGTGTTCGGTTATATTTGTACCTGTGTTATAAGTGTTTGTGTAGTTCTAATAAACTCTATAATTATTCCAACGGCATTTTAATTTGAGTCTCGTTACTTGTAACAGTATAATTCTATATACTGCAACAAATTTTATTTCATGGACTAGCTTAAGAGCCAGTGATCAAGTGTTTGAATGAAGTTGGAGTTAGATGTACCCCAAATCCTCGCAAAAGAGAATCGTTTCATACCTAGATTGATGCGTGAGGCCATTGAATTCAAAAAACACCCAAAGTTCCATAGAGAAGACGGATGGCAAGTGTCACCTGTTTGGGAGTCGAACATCAAAACTATTAAGACCCAAACCCAACCAAAATCAATTGGCAACTCAAGACACTGTGAGCTCAATCTGCGTCCATCGGAATACAAACCAACTTGATTGATAATTTTAATTTTAGTTTACCTGCCACCCAATTTATCTTTATATATGAAATTCTTCTATGAGTATGTATGTGACTGAACTCCTCCTAAACGGCTGGACCGATTTTCATGAATTTTTTGTGTGTGTACAGGTGGATTTGAGAATGGTATAGATTCACAATTGGACCCGGTAGGTGTCGCTACAATCGGGTTCTAAATTTTATTTCTTCAGAGCATGACAACGTCTATCGGGAGTATTGTATAAACAATACTAGCTGACAGCTAATATTAGAGCTAGGCATGTTGCTGAAGACTTTCTTGCGCCTCTTCTTCTCTTCAAGCCACTACTTGTTGTGAATTGGTGGTGAATTAGATTAGGCTCCCATAGAGTAACAATACTCATTGACACCAGACATCTTTATCTTCCATAATCATGGTTACTGAATTAAATTACCGCGCTTAAAACCGTTAAAACGTGGTTTTATTAAATATTAAACAATATCTTTTTCCATTGTGGCAGCATTAAGCAGGCAGCCTGACAGCCCACCTGATGGAAGGTGGGTGTTGTAATCTACGAACAAGTAAGGCTAAAGATGTTATTAACGGGATGCCAGCCTTGAAGAGGGAACCTAGCCACAGATTCTGTAAAACAACTCAAGGTTGTTATTGCGGCCGATATTCTATACACCAGGGTAGTCATCCAGACGGGCAAATACCCTACCACCTGTTGGGTTGTTTTAGTGCGTATTACGACAGGCCGCCCCAAGGCAGAAAGTAATAATCTTTCTCCATTTTTCACGATAAAAGCCTACAATATTCTTACCAATTTCTCCGTTATCCTTAGTCTCCTTGCTCCATTGGTATTTCTGTGTGATAACATCCCAGGCATCATCCTTGAAATCGGTATTAGATTTCTCATATTCATTAATAGACACTGCGTTCTCAGAATCCTTCTCATCTTTCTCTTTTGTATCTGTAGCAGCGAGAGGTAGAGGTTTAATTATACTTCAGATGGCAGAAAGTAGTATTCACTGTTGACTGCTGATTTTTTCTTTGGTACTGGACCCAGCTGAATAGCCGCAGATGGCTGTTTCAGCGATACCGAACTTTGGGGGCTTCCTGACTACGTGGGAGCGAAAGCGTTCAGACCTGAAGCCGACCTCGGCCCGATCGCTGCGGGGGATTGACTCTATAGGATTCAGCCGTAAAAGGCTGTATGAGCTAAGCCAACAGGCTGAAGTGATTATTTGGGGACTCGTTATCAACTCCGCCGGTGGGGGCGATCCTAGTCTATCATTACTATCGCTTCGCAACGTGTTATAGCTGGAGGAGAAGAAGCGTCGGAAGAAACTATAAATAAAACTAAATAAATCCGTCTCTGTCAATCTGTTATTACCCAGAGAATTACGAATAAATATTAAAGGTTTGGTATTATTCATTAAATTCTGTGAAATTCTGTACATACTAAGTAAACTGTTTCCCTGCACGGATAGAAGCAGAAGTTGTCGTGGCTTAATCACTTTTTAAAATTTACACTTAGATATATTCCTTTGTGACAGGTGGCAGTAACTGCTGGTATCCCGACAAAGTAATATCGTCGGCACATGCCAGGGGCCATAGGGGGAAAACCAGATTCTATTTGAAAATAATTACATTCATTTTCATTATTATACTGTTACGAGCTACACAGGACTCGAATTAAAATGCCGTTGGAATTACTATAGAGTTTATTAGAACTGTACAAACACGTATAAAACAGGTACAAATATAACTAGTATAAACTGCACGATTCAATAACACGCGCAAAGTCCGTTTCTATAACGCTAAACGAATGTACGTCTTACTCGTATTGTAATCCTCGCTTGACTGCCTCATCGCTCCGTTCGGGCATTGTTTTATACTAGACTGTAAAATATATCAAAGGACCGCGTTCACTGAGTTAATACGCACACCTGGCAAGCTTCGACGCAATGCAATAACAACAAGGCTTAGTTCGACACTAATGACGGCCATAAAACAAGTACGATTTCAATAGGATGTTTTCTTTTCTTAATTGCAAATTTCAAACACGAAGTAAACAAAACCGAATGCAAGGAAGGTAATAAACTGCGTTTTTACGACAGGCAGGTGTGCGCATTTCTTTGACGGCATGTAACAATACTATAGATATATAGAAGTACTTACGGTTTATATTTCTGAAATCGGCATTTCTTCTTTGGTCCCTTAGAAATGTTTTCAGCATTCGGTCTTCAATCCTCAGCTCCTCGTCGTCATACTCTTCATCTGCACTAGAACTTGAGGTTGATCTGTAGATCAAATTTGGAATTAAGTTTTCTCTGAAAACTCTTGTATTTGAAGTGAAACTTCTTTGTACGGGCAGATTGTTAATGTACTTGTCCAATTTGAGAACCTGCCTTTAAAACTTTAAGTTAAAATTTTGTTGCTCGTTTTGTCACTTGTCCGTTGCCATTCGTTTTTCCACTTGTCCGTTGCGATTCATTTGTCCACTTGTCCGTTGAAGTTTTTTATTACCCGAATCCAGCTGAGAGGCAGACGGCGCACCTGATGAAAAGTGGTTACCTTCGCCTATGGAAATTTGTAACACCAAAGGTGCTGCCGTACTTTAAAGGAGGCGACAGGAACCTAGCCACTAATGCCGGGACACAATTCAAGAATTTAATAGCAGCATACATTTTACAAGACTTTTATGTTGGCAGTACATCGGTAGTACTTCTGGTATCGAAAGAAAACAAGAAAGAAAGAAAAGAAAGTATATTATCACAAGTGCGGGACTCCAATAAAAAATGCCGTTAGAATTACTATAGAATTTATTACGACTATACAAACACATATAACACAAGTACAAATATAACAGGACACAACCAGTACAAATTGCACGATTCAATAACACGCGCAAAGTCCGTCACTATATAGCTTATCGAATGTACCCACGTCTTGCTCGTACCGTAATCGTCGCTTGATTGCCTCACCCCTCCGTTCGGGCATTGTTTTTATACTAAAGTATACAACACTCGACCGCGTGGACTGAATTTTCCCAGATTGACTGAATTTGCGGCTTTTTTAATTACACATTTTAAACACAAAGGAAACAAAAGAAGTCCAAAAGCCGAAAAGGTAATAAACTGCAGGTGTGCATTCACTTTTGTCGGCGTGTAACAATATTATGATCATAATTACCTAGCTCTAAAATTCTTCCGATATTCTTGCAAAACTTCTGGATTACGAATGTAGTATACCCTGAAGTTCTTCTTGTTTAAATAATCTTTTTTAGCTCTTTGGTCGGCATTATAGTTTCTTTGAACGAGTTGCATTAATGTCATTAAAGGTATTACTTTGTCTGTTCTATCGTTTAAGTAGTCTATGGATATCCCTGAAATAATTGTTATAACTATTATTACACTATGGTAATTAATTATCGTATATTTTATGTAATTTCTTTCAAGAAGATAATTTGATATTTCTGGAATATCGTCGATATAACAGAAAAAGATTTAAGTTTGGGAATAACTTAACTAAATACTTAAAAAACTAAATTATAAATAAATTAATATAAAGAATGTAACAAGTCGCTGCCAGAGGGAAGCATTCCCAGAAGGCTGGCTGCATTCCCACACCGTATGGCATTGCTGATTCTTTGCGCGAAATACGAACCAGCCTTCTGATCACGGGTGGCATCAAAGAGTTTCTTACAAAATTCTTTGAAGGAACCCTTTGCCGATGGACCCCACGGACCTAAAGTTTCAACACAAACGGCACAAATATGTAACCCCTTCCTAGGGTTCCATATTTGCGCCGTTTAAGATCTTCAGCTGTTGAAGCAGCGTTGACAGCCCCTGACTTAGTGACTGGAAGATGAGATGCCTCCATGTAATTTCTTTGCATTCGCTTAAACCTTCCCGCCCGTCCATCTCGCCGCATCAAAAGTGAAGACGTCAACATTTTGAAAACAGTATAAAAACGCTACGACAAGAGCCCCAAGCCCTATCCGTGTTCGTCCGTTATTTAAATCATCGCGTGAAAGTCTTGGTAGCGAAGTCAGACGGTGCGGGTTCGACCCTCGCCGGAACCCATGCACCACTTAGGCAGTATTCTGACCTACTGTGCATATTGTTACACCATACCAACTGCTAACAAGGGTGAAGGAAAACATCGTGATGCAACCTGCACATCGAGATAACCAATGTGTCAAAACACCGCGACACGAGAAATTTATTTCTAAAAAGTCGTGTTTGTTATATATTTACAACTCGAGAACGTGGTAGCTTAGAACCATGAGACGGACATAGGATACTTTTTATCTCGTTGGAACTGGTAGGTGGCGCTGAGATCGGATCCTACAATTTTATTTTTTCAGAGCAGGACAACGTCTGCCGGGGCCGCTAGTATTATAGTAGGTCTTCAGCGTCTCCTCTACTAGCAGGGAAGTTGTAAATAATTTTCTTTAAACTTAAACCAATGTGCACGTTATTACTGACTTGGTGTTTTCTCATCATCATATCGATGTATTTTCTCGTCGAATCCATTGTTGATTTTGTGTAAAATTTCAGCAGTTTTCAGTAATAAATCGGGCGATATTTTCACTCTGTTATCTTTGGTGTATTCTTTTAATACTGTGGTTTTTAGTGCTTCGTTATTTATGTAGTTTATCTGTAATGCTAAAAAAAACTTTGATATTGTTATGAGTTTGCGGGACTCGCATTAAAATGCCGTTAGAATTATTATAGAGTTTATTAGAACTATACAAACACGTATAACACAGGTACCAATATAACCGAACGCAACAAACCCAAACGTAAAGCAGAAGGTCGTAATTCAATAAAACGCGCAAAGTTCGTCAGTATTAGATTCCTGAATGTACACACGTCACGCCTTGATCGTAGTTGTTGCTGAACTGCTCTCCTTCGATCAGGCCATCGTTTTATACTTCACAAATGCAAATATGCCCGCCCGGCAACGTGGACCGAAGTTAAATAAATAAGTGAACAAAATAAGATCATTTTTTTATTACAGGATTTCAGCAGACAGGCAGACGGCCCACTTGGTGGAAAGCGGTTACCATCACCTATGGACATTTGCAACACCAAAGGTGCTACAAATGCGCTGCTGCTCTCCTAAGGGAGACTGGAATCTAGTTACTAATGTCGGAACACAACTCAAGGTTGTTATGGTGACATACTTTAGAGCAGGGGTGGTAGCCATCCAGTCGCGCAAATGCCCAACCACCTGGCGGTGGGTGGTTTTGTTGCCTCCTACTACAGGCCGCCCGGCCGCAGGAAATGGTATTCTTTCTCCGTTCCTGCACGGATCATAAAGGGATTACAATCAGTTCAAATGCCGACAGATAATAAAATGTGCTTTTACAGTCTGTACGTGGAATTTGTTTTGTCGTCGCCTAGGTTTTAACAATATTATATAAATAAATTATAAATATTTATTGTGATTTTTTATTATTAAAATCTACATTGTTCTGTTTCTTGTGCTTTATATTTTAATATTTGGTACTTAAACCTTTTTTGTAATTATTTTCTTTTTTAATGTTTAGCCCTGGTCGCGTGCCATATGTGAATTAAGAAGTGGGCACTGGAAATCTGCCGGACTACGTTTCGGCACAATAAAAAAATGGTCAGCATTTTTCTTTGCGCTTAACACTTTGTTCCGTTATAATTAACTGCGTTCCAATAGTAATAACAATATATTCTAAGCGTTGGGACTCACCACATAGTAGGACACCAAAACAATTTTTCAAATGCATAATATTGCAAGACCTGTAATGTAAATATTACGTTTTACTTTTATAGACATTTTTATAGGCGGTTTTTAAATTAAAAAAATCGACGCAATACAAATCATTGGCTTGAAATATAAAAGATATTTACGAATTGTAGCGATCGTTTTAGTGGAAACTGTGTCGGAATAAACTAATAAAATAATACTTATTATTAATCAAATAGACCCTATGTCACTCAGGAATAATGTAGCTTTCGACTGGTGAAAGAATTTTCAAAATCGGTTTTGTAGATCCAGAGATTACCCCCCCCTCCTACAACCTCACTACCTCTTTACAATAGTATACATTGAACTATTAAATAAATTAAAACAATTATAAAATTACATACTATTGAATACAATGTAAGAAAACTTAACTTATTTGTGTTGTATTCTACCCATAGTCCCTCAAGACTATAAGTAGAATACTGAGCCCAGATTACCGTCTTCTATGGGTAAGGTGCCCAGAAGGCTGGCTACGTAAAATAAACTAAACTAAAAATAACCCTGCAAAATCTAGTATCAGACGCTGTCAGTCGGAAACGTGCCCAAAAGTCTGGCTACATTGCATCGTTGAATGGCAACGCTAATGCCGATGCCCGAGGTATAAATCAGTCTTTTGGTCACGTGAGATATCCACCAGGCGTTTGGCTATGTCTCGCTATAGCTTGTGCGCCTCAGGCCCCATGGCTCCAGGGTCTCGACCCCAAAAGACGCAAATATGTAGCCATTTCCGATGGTTGAGTATTTACGGCGTTTTAGGGCCTCCTGTAGACGGAACCCTGCATCGACGCAAGGCGCATATCCGTGCAGGAACGGAGAAAGAATACAATTTCCTGCGGCCGGGCGGCCTGTCGTAAGAGGCGACAAAACAACCCACAGCAACAGGTAGGGCATTTGCCCGACTGGATGGCTACCACCCCTGGTCTAAAGCATGTTGCCGTAACAACCTTGAGCTGTGTTACGGCATTAGTAGCCAGGTTCCAGTCTCCCTTGAGAGAGCAGCAGTACATTCGTAGCACCATTGATGTTGCAAATGTCCATAGGCGATGGTAACCGCTTTCCATCAAGTGGGCCGTCTGCCTGTCTGCTGAACTCCTGCAATAAAAAAGAAAACCAAACGTGTGCGTCTCGGGACGCCCGACAGAAGTGATAACTTAAACTAATCTAAGTTGAACTAATCTGAGTTTAATATTGAAATTGTTTAACTTGAGAAAAACTTAGGTTGTTACTTAAATTTTATGTTTATTAATATGATAATGGAAGGAAACGTTATAAAAGTATATTTTATTCTTAGTTAGAATTAGTGAATAATTATGTACATTAGAATTTTGTGCATTATTAGTATCATTGTTGAATCTAATTACCGAAATACGGCTAGCGCTGTGGGTTAGCGTGAGAGAAGAGCCTGTCTACCGCTGCCGTATTCATGAGAGAAAGGGAAGACAGACTGGCGCCGTTACGCGTTACGTAACGAAGCTGTTTACACTGCCATAAGAAGTTATCGCTTAAAAAAAAAAGGGGCGATCCATCTTTAAGGGTACTAATGACATACCATCGGGTCTCTTGCCATCGTCGCGGCACAAGCTGTTCGGTTCTAAGACGGTAGGTACTAGTGATGTAACGGATATCAATCAATTTTTAAACATTCGCGAAAGCGAATGCGGATATGAATATCTGCCGCCGATATTCGCGAATACGAATGCGAAGCGAGTATTCGGTTTCAAATTTGGCGGCATTTGTCTATGGCTCCGATTTGACAGATGACATGGCGCGCAACTCGCTCGCACGCACTTGTCATTGTTCGTTTGTTTATTACATGTAGAAAAAGTAAAATTAGTGATTTTTAACATGAGTAAATCAGTTACTATTGAAATATGGACCTATTTTACGCTTGGCGATGCTGAACGAGCTAGATGTTTAAGGAAGAATTAGTTTTTTTTAATGTGTTATTATTAGTAAGTGGGCAAGTTGATTAATTATAATACAAAACCAATACCAAACTTTAAGGCAGAAACAGATTATTATTAAAATAATTGCAAGACTTTTTAAGTTAATATGCATGGTTTTATATATAAAAATCGTAAGAAAATCTTGTTTTATTTATTTAATTTACCTTACCTTTACTTAATTCATTTTTTTAGAATGTTCATATTCGCAAAATATTCGCATAAATTTAGCGAAAGCGAACGCGAATACAAATATTCTAAAATATGCGAATATTCGCGAATGCGAATCCGAATATTCGTTACATCACTAGTAGGTACCCCGGCGGCGACAAGAGCCCGACGGATTATGTTATTAAGTGTTGCATGACGTATATGGAAAGATTATTATATTTTTTGTAATTTGATTGAATTAATTTTTTATCCTAAGATCTTGTAGAAGCTCCCATAATCTAATCGCTGTGCCTAAGTTATTACAAAGTGAGTCACGTGTAAGTCATTACAAACAAATTTGAACACGGGACTATTCGTGACACTACACTAATCTCTTGTTGGAGTGCGTTTCAAAACAATTTGCGTCTGTAGGGCAGAGGTGGTCTGTCCTGCCACCGTAATGCTGGCAAATGGTCACGCCACGCCTCCTTGAATGATGTCTAAAACAGGTCCATATTGTGTACTTAAAATATAAAGCTGAAGAGTTTGTTTATTTGCTTGCTTGAACGCGCTAATACTAGGAACCACGGGTCTGCTTTGAAAAATTCTTCCAGTGTTACATAGCCCATTTATCGAGGAAGGCTACAGACTATATATCACCACGCTAAGACCAACTGAAGTGGAGTGCCAATGAAGAATGTTTCAAAATTGAGGGTTTCTTTTTCCTTTTGAGAGCTTCCGCTACGTAAATGTTTAAAGTTTCGCAAAAATCATGTGGAAGTGTTCCCGTTTAAAACTTCTATAGTAAATCCGTGACAGCATATGTATATCTTTTAAGGTTGGCTTACTTATAACCTTTTTTATACTCACCAAATTTGTTTTAAAATAATGTATTATTTGCGAAGGTGTTTTTATTAACATGATATTAATCCTTATCCAAATAAATAAGTTATTCATCACAAGTGTTTAATTTTAAACAAAATTGCCATTTACATCATTCGATTTCAATGAATTTCTTAGGAGATATCGCAGTTTTAAAATAACATCGCAGCAAAATAATGATCAAGTACTGCGCGCGCATTTATTATGTGCATTTAAAAACAAGCGTGTGCGTACTTATGTACACGCGTTAGAAGTTATACTTCTTAAATTGGTTAAATAAATAAAGCCCACACCACGATCGAATCGACCGTAGTAGGGGCTTTATTTATTTAACCGACCGTTTTGAAAAATACAATCACAAACTGAGGTTAACTCTAAATAACTTAGAAAAATAAATACCACAATCAAATCCAAGTATTAGAAAAAGCGATATAATTACTTACTTTTTATAGAAATGGAATTACAATTAAAATAAATCCTTTGATTTTGCTGATCACTTTAATATATATATGTAGGATACCAAATAAATGATTTATAAATCATCAAACTCGTATATTGATTAAAACACAATAAAGTAAAGAAATATTACAATGCTCGTCTCACAAATTCACAATCCATCTATCAACAACTCGTTGCTACGCAACCACCATACTACACTCGGCCATCCTGGAAAAACTATAATGATGACTATAGCTAACTTCAGGGTGTCGGTTGACTATAGCTAACTTCATTATATAGGTTTTTGTTCGTGTGACGGTGTGCGCGCGCATCGTTAAAATTTACTCTCATCATTTTTCACTAACGCGCCTAAAGAAGTATAACTTCAAAAATATTTTCACCTACTACGTAAACAAAGTCGCGGGTTAAATAGCTTTAGTCCAAAGTAACTATTCCACGCAGACGAATTCGCAGGCAGAAGCTAGATACGATCACGATACGCAATCTTGATACGCCGCTCTGATACGATACGCGATACGGCCCGTTTCATTTCGAGTCGGTTTTTGTCCGATCATCAAAGGAGATAAATTAATATGGATACGGACTGTTTTGCGCCTGTCAGTCTACACAGGTATGGTACGAAATAAATTAAAAGCGTCCATAACTAGGTACGGAACTTGATACTATATGACGAATATAATAATAACAATATAATATCCCGCAGGGGGGCTTTGTGGCGAAGTCTAAGGTGAGTAGCGACACCTCGGCCCTGACTCCGGGGACCAAGGCAAGGCCCCCACCTCCAAGGTTGCCTTAGCCAGCCGGTACGCAGTGGAGATCGTTATAGCTAAAACCCAAGCTCCAGGGGTGTAAATGATTAGTGACCTAACGTAGGTTGTGCCGAGTTACCGTCTGCCCACTTTTGCATGTTCGCTGAACATTGCGACGGGCAGACGCCATAGTCCCCATATTCCCAGACCCCTAGTAACACTAGCAATTTATCCCTTTAGTCCGGTACTTTTTGTTTTCATTTCCGACAATAGTCCTACACTGGCCGGGGTTTGTCCTTGGATGCATTAATACCTAGTGTAGACAGGGATAATCACCGGTCAGTGTCACGCCACATTTAGATGAAATTTGTCAAGGGGCCTCTACGTGTTGGCCTTCCCATGGCCCCACGCAAGCCCTTCAAAAGTCCGGGCCGTTTTTATGGCCCGTGGTTTTCAAAGACATACAATATATAATAATAATCTGCAGACAAACACACACATTGTATATCTAAATTAAACAAGTTACGCTTGTGTTATGGGCAATATACAACGGACTACTCTGGGCCCGATCCCAGACACCCAGAACATAGTAGGTATATCACAGAGAAAATTCTTTTGCGAAATTTACCATGCGAGGAATCGAACCCGGAGCCTCTGCGATTCAGCGAGCTCGGTCGGCTAAGATGTAGCTCGCTCAGCCACAGAGACTGTCTCGACGAAGACGAGGCGAATGATACGGTGATATGGATACAGCGATCGGATCGGGTAAATGATACATATTTGGACCAGGGTTAACGGAGGGCGCTTGCCACATCGGCGTTTCATACGCCAGTCGAGTGCGCAACATGGGCACCGCAGAGATTTTAACTCGGGACACTCGTAGGTCCGATCGACCCGCTCGGCAGTCTGGTGCAAGCCATGCTGCATAGCGACGATCATTGGGTGGTTGTGTCCAATTTCTGCGAGGCATTGATGTCTCAAAAGGAGGCCGCAGAACGAGATAGGGAGAGGGGTGCGCATGCGTCTCACGGGTACCAACGTCAGCCGGGGTCCCGGAGGCGCAGATATGCGCAAGATCTCCTCCCTTAAATACCGCTGCAGGGGCCCTCTAGTATCTAGGGACCATAGGAGTCAGACCAACAACATAAAGTCAAGTAAAAAAAAAGCGCTGGTCATCAGCAAACAATGGCACATCACTAGAGCCTGTCTACTGATAGACTTAGGTTTGTCTATTGTTAAGCTTCCTGTTTCGTCAATAATGTCTTTTCCTAATTGTTTCTGCTAACATGTAATGTGTGTGATATGTGTATTAAATAAACCCATTTTGAAAGAACTCCGCTCTCTTAATTGCCTCTGGCTTTTTTTTGTCAACTCAGGGGGAATGTCTTGTCTTGTGACACACACACGGGTCTTGGATACAGGGGAAGACCAAAAGCGCCGCCTAGTGCCACGTGCTTCGTGTGGGTCTCTTGCACCAAACGGCAAACGGGATCCCCTCCATTAAAGGAGGAGGCCGACCAAACTACCCACTTAACCTACCTGGGTCCCTATGAGAGCATATATATAGAATGCCAGGGATGTATAACGTAGTTAAACTCTTCTGACACCCTAGTTGGTACTAAGCCCCGGGAAGCAGGGCCGTACCACTTCGTACAGTACCTCTACTGTACGAAGTGGTACGGCCCTGCTTCCACCGATACCCCCGTAAACAGTGGCCCTCTTCCACGGATAATGGGAAACCGTATACAAAACGTTGTTTTCGAACCCCCGTCTAATTAAATAGACGACAGTCGAAAACTGTCTGCACCGTCCTCTCCCTCGCTCTCTGGCGACCCCCTTCTCTAAATCATTAAAATGATTCACAAAAAGAAGTCCCCTGCCAATTTCCTCTGGCTGTGCCATCCAACCACAACATGCATTCAAACGCTTATCTTCAACTACGTCATGTGATTGACGTGTTGGTGAGGGAGCTTCGAGCTGGAGCTCTTTACCCCGGCTGCAGCTCGGAGGGCCACTACCCTCCGGTATCTATGTGTGGGAGCCGCCGTCGTGTCGGCGGCTCACGCGGGCCAATCCGCGGCTACGATGGCCTTCACGGCTTTGCGTGGGCTACATCAGCAGCGTTTGTTGGCCTATCATGGCTTTCGATGGCCTTCCCGGGCTTCGGTTGGCCATCATTGGCGTCTGGTGGCCTATCTGTGGCGTTAGGGGCATAAATCGCGACCTCTTAACATCACCCTAATCCCGGCGAATGAGGTCACGTGGGGTCGATAGCCAGGTTTTTCTTCTTTCGTCTGGAGGTCGCGCATGTAGCGGGGCGATCCCGTTCAGGTGGGTATGACGGCAGTTGTCGGCACAGTCGAACATCCGACGCGCCAACCTCACCACGAACTCCTCCACCGACGGGACGCCCACATCGCGAGCGATGGACGTCATTCCTGACGTATTGACCCACGTCCGTGCACATTCGCAAGGTGATGTTTTGCTGCTTTTGTAGCAGCTTCTTGCTAGTGGCTGAGCACAGCGCATACCATGCCGGAGCTGTATATGTGAGCCTCGAGCGGAGATAGGTCTTGTAGACCCCGATCTTCGTCCTCAGGGGCAGTCTGGATGATAGGACAGGTCGGAGCAGGGCTCTGGCGGCTCGTGTGTTATTCACAGCCTTTTCCACTTGGAGCCGCATGCTCAACGACCTGTCGATGTGTGCCCCGAGGTATTTGACCGAGGTCTGCCACTCGATCTCCTGGCCTCGAAGCTGGAGCTGCTTCGGCATGATTCGTCGGCGTGCGACTAGTAGCGCGGCAGTCTTCCCCACGTTGACCGCCATGCGCCACCTGTCCAACCACGCCGGTATCTTGTCAAGCATGCGCTGCATTCGGCGAGCTGCGTGATCGGCATTCATAGAGGTCGCGATATAGGCGCTGTCGTCTGCGTACAACGCCAGCATTATATCCGTATCCCCGGGTCGTAGCGAGCCCTCTAGGGTCGGAATGTCGTCTGTGTACAGACCATATAATGCTGGCGACAGACAGCTGCCTTGGGGAACACCGGCAGAAATTGTACGATTTTGCGATGAGATCGTTTGCTCTACCGACACATAAAAGTCCCGGCCGTGTAAAAATGAAGCTATAAGTTTAGTTATAGCGTGCGGTGTAGTCATGTTGATTAATTTGAAAATTAGCCCATTGTGCCACACCCTGTCGAAGGCCTTCTCGACGTCGAGGAACACAGCGACGGAGTCTCTGCCCTCGTTTAGGGCGTGGGCAAGGTGATGGAGTACGCGCGTAAGTTGGAGCGTGGTCGACTGGCTGCTGCAGAATCCGAATTGCTCCGCGCGTGGCTCTATGTGTGGAGCCAGGCGCCGCAGCAGCAAATGCTCAAACAACTTTGAAATGTGCGGCTGTAGCGTCACCGGCCGGTAACTCGCGGGCAGGCGCCGATCCTTGCCCGGTTTCGGGAGCATAACGACCTTGCCTGTCTTCCAGGCGCCGGGGAAGTAGCTGGTCCTGAGAATTCCGTTGAAAAGGCGCGCGAGCGCCGCGAAGCCTCTTCTAGGCAGGAATCTCAGGGCTTCCGTAGGTGTCTCGTCGTAACCCGGCGCTTTCCGCCTGGGGAGACGTAGCGCCGCCTTTCGGACTTCGGCCGGGGAGATAAACGCCTCCCCGCCGAGCGGCTCGTGTGGGCGTGACAGGAACTCGGTGGCTTCCTTCTCGACGCACTGGTGGTATTCCCTTATTTCCTCCGATACCCCTGCTGGGACTGGGTGTGGCTGGAATTGCGTCTCCAAATGGTCGGCGAGAATTTCAGCACGATCCATTGGCGCAAACCGCCTCTGACCCTGGGCATCCAGCAGTGGGTACGTGGGTATTGACGTCCTTTGTAGAGCTCGGCCACAACATGCAGCTGGGAGCGCAGACATTAATAGTTGCTCTATCTCACTCGCACATCATTCGTCCCGCTCCCACACTGTGCTATACATTGTATTAGCAGTACGACTTGTTAACATTTGTAGTTAAGGCTACCGTTTCTAAAATACATCAGCACTCAACTGTGAATACTACTTACTCTCAGCCATCTGAAACATTATTGAACCTCTACCTCTCACTGCTATACGATAAATTATTTGATTTACTTTGCTTATAACTACGGCCAAACTAACATGGTGAATTTAATAAAAATTGCAAAATCTGTACTGAACCCCAATAAATATACGGTAAGATATTCGCTATCGTATAGATATCAATGTACTAATTTGAGATATTATCAAATAATATTTAATGAACATGTTAATTAGGATCACACCATAATAGTTTCATAAGCTATGGCAGTGATCGTTTACATCTTTCTCTGTTATATCGCCCTGACTGCAGGTAGGTTCTATCTATGGCTCTTAGTGTAGTGAGTCGAGTGTACAATTCTAATTTTATGGGAGAGCATGATATTAACGCGCCAGCTCAGTATTAGGTACTGAAAGCGTATCCAAAATGGCGGTGGTAGGATTGCTGGTATGGATAAGAAGGGAGACTAACCTCTGGACTGCACTAACCAAGTCATGAGCCTTGCAGCAGATCTACTGGCTTGTCTTCTTGCGGCCTTCGATTATTACTTGTAAACACGCGGTGAGGTATAACTGCACTTATAGGCAAGTTGTGGCGGAAAAAATGCAAGGGTCGACAGCAGACGGACTCGTAAAGACGAAAAGTATTACTACAGCGGTAAGTACGACAAGGATAATTGTATAGAACGGAAGATGGCGACTGGGAAAAGGTGATTGGATAACGCGGTTAAGAAAGCGGGTAGTTGTGGAAATAATTTGATAGGACAGGTTTTAAATTAAGCGACAAGAACACATCTCAAAGATACAGTAGAATCTGTTAATGAAGGTGCTCTTCCACCAGCAACTAAGCTTGTTCTATCTCTGTCAATTGTCGTCAACTATGATGTCAAGTAGCATCAAACAATTAAGGCGATGGCTATATGTTATCTCTCTCTCCCTCCCTACCCTAAATAAACTCGTAACATTCTTTTTTCCTGATCAGGGGCATAGCTACCGTCGTATTAATGATATAGGGCCCCACGCTACAGGGGCCCCAAAAGTGTGAAAATTCCTAAAATGTTTTTTGAGAATAACTGCTGGGCCAACAGGAACAGCTATTAGTCTTGTCATTATTGGAAAAAAATCTAGAATAACTGAAATCGTCGTCAGCTTTCGATCATTTTATCTGTGTAGGAACAGAGAAAGAATACAATTTCCTGCGGCCGGGCGGCCTGTCGTAAGATACGACCAAATAACCCACAGCCAGGGGTTAGCGCATTTGCCCGATGGTCTAAAGTATATCGCCATAACAATCTTGAGTTGTGTTCTGGCATTAGTGACCAGGTCTCTCTTAGGAGAGCAGCAGCGCATTTGTAGCACCTTTGGTGTTGCAAATGTCCACAGGCAATGGTAACCGCTTACCATCGAGTGGGCCGTCTACCTGTCTGCTGAACTTCTGCAATAAAAAAATTTCATAAATAAGTTTGCTAAAAAAAAGGCGAGAAAAGTATGTCTTTCATTTGAATTTAATTTGTCTAACTTAATTCCTAGAAGCAGTAAGTATATGTAATAACTGTTAATTAATCTATACATATAATAAAATTGTAGAGGTCAAATTTCTGTACCATGAAAAAAATTGCTTAAAACCGAGTCAGGGGGATGTAAGAAGTGAAATAGAACTAATTTAGATATTTTTTTTAATTTTTGTTTCTCTTTGTCTGTCTGTTTGTACCGGCTAATCTCCGAAACGATTGGACCGATTTACATGATATTTGGTATGGTGGTAGCTTATATCCCTGGTCAATATACAGGATACTTTTGATCCCGAAAAAGTAGAGAGTTCCCGTAGGATAATTAAAAAGCTTTAATTAGTTTAACAGCTTATAACACACTGAAAGTAATTTCTCTGCAACGTAACATAATAGAAGCGGAGATTTTGACAGGGTGTGGTGTCGGTGAGAGAGTTTTATCTTATATATATTATATATTAATGTATAAAGCTGATAAGTTTGTTTGTTTGCTTGAACGCACTAATCTCAGAAACTACTGGTTTGATTTGAATTTATTCAGCGTTAGATAGCCCATTTATCGAGGAAGGTTAATAGGCGTTAATATAATTAATTAATAATAATACCATCACGTTCAGAGCAATAGCAACGGAGCACCAATGAAGAATGTTTCAAAATCACGGGTTCTTTTTAATTTACTTTTTTAACTATTCCACGCGAACGAACTCGCGGCCAGAAGCTAGTATATAATAATTTAATTCGAGCATTTTTGATTTCTTTAACAAAAAGCTTTACCTATCCTTTGCGCCCCTCAACATATTTTGATACAGCACCCGTCTAAAGTAAGTCACGCCACTGGTTCTGATACCTATGAAGAGCTGAGCATATGATATGCGCTAGTGAACATTATTAAAAGATTATCTGTACTTTCCAGGATCCCCGCTTCAGGATCCAGTGATCAAGAAACTAGACGATGGACCTCGCTTCCAGCATATCGAAGGACCTGATGGAAAACTGTACCTCGTTGATCTTTGGATGAAGGCTAGCGATGTCGCTGTAGCGGCCAGGTTTGACCCTGATCGGGGGAATGTCTACCACCTATTCACCAGGTAAAAGTCGATTCCGTGCAGGAACGGAGAAAGAATTTTCTTGGTGTCGGGCAGTGAGAAAACCACACCCACAGCCAGGTGGTATAGTATTTTCCTGTCTGGATGGCTACTACCTCTGGTCTAAGGTATGCCGCCAGTGTTCCTTTAAGGAGCGGCAGAACACTGGTAGCACCATTGGTGTTGAACTCTATGGAATTTTATTCGAATAGATGATTTAATTTTATTTTTGAAGTTATACTTCTTTAGGCGCGTTAGGGAAAAATGATGAGAGTAAATTTTTACGATGCGCGCACACACCGTCACACGAAAAACCTACACCATGAAGTTGGCTATAGTCAACCGACACCCTGAAGTTAGCTATAGTCAACATTATAGTTTTTCCAGGATGGCCGAGTGTAGTATGGTGGTTGCGTAGCAACGAGTTGTTGATAGATGGATTGTGAATTTGTGAGACGAGCATTGTAATATTTCTTTACTTTATTGTGTTTTAATCAATATACGAGTTTGATGATTTATAAATAATTTATTTAGTATCCTACATATATATATATACTAAAGTGATCAGCAAAATCAAAGGATTTATTTTAATTCTAATTCCAGTGAATTTCTAAAAAAAGTAATTAATGCTATCGCTTTTTCTAATACTTGGGTGTTGTGGTATTTATTTTTCTAAGTTATTTAGAGTTAACCTCAGTTTGTGATTGTATTTTTCAATACGGTCGGTTAAATAAATAAATTATTTTATTTAACCAATTTAAAGAAGTATAACATAAGTACACACACATTTTTTTATTTTATTTAAAGTACAAGTTAAAAAATTGGCTTCTAACTTTCGATTATAAAGATACAAGAAGAATTCTTAGGGATTGGAGAGTAAAGACATCATTCACTACACCACATACATGCACACACACATGTACACGAACAAACATACACACTAATTAATAGACTAATTTTGTTATTGTATGAGTAGACAATGCAGCAGAGAACACTAGTAGCTCCAAAGATACAGTTAATACTAGTTTTGGAGCCAGTAGAAACACAAACAATAATTTAGTTTCTAAGACTGCTAATTGTAATGTCTTCATTTTCTATTTAAGATTGTAACTTAACTTATTTTTCAGGCAAATAAATCATTTTATAATTATTATTAGATATTATTTTAATTTTGAAGTACAAAGTGTTTTATCGTTGAGCTCATTAAAATTGGTTTTATTAATTATTATTATTTAACCAAATTGGGTAGTTTTAGTCTTAAGCCAAAAAGAAGGTTTGCACTAAAATCAGCGTTGTGTCGGATATAATTCCGGCACAGCAATATGCTGAGTGCAAACCTTGTTTGCTGAAATTGCGGCGTACAAATTCTCAAAATATGCTCTGTGTATAATAATATATAAGGAATGTAATTACGTCGCTATTTCTTCAAATAAAGTTTTTCTTTCTTTACAAATGTCCATATGCGATGGTAACCAATTCCCATCAGATGGGCCGTCTGCCTGTCGGCTGAACTCATGCAAAAAAATAGCAGTTTCTTTTTTTAACTTTTTTAACCTGCAGACAAAACGTGATCACATCTACTGAAAAGTCGCCAAAAAGTCGGAATAATAAAAATCAAATATATTACCGGGCTTAAAACCGTTAAAACATTTTTTTTCATAATATACTTTTACAGATAGGAATCAATAAAAATAATAGTCCATTTCTTTATTCACATATTTTTGACGAATTTTTATCAATTCTTTGAAACTTGTAAAAGATGTGTCACTTCCTATGCATCAGACAGAAGTTACTTGGTGGTAAAAGCAAAATTGTTTTATTCTTTAAAGTTATTAGTTATTCGAATTCTTTCAGGCAAAAGCCGACGGTAAGTCAACCGATGATGTTAGGGACGTATAATCTTCTGGCGCAGTCCAACTTCAACCCTCAACGAAGAACCGTGGTCATCATTCACGGTTGGAGGAATTCTGTCACTGGTAACATCAACACTGTTCTGGTACCAGGTAAGTGAGCGCACCCGCCCTTTAAAAAAATGTTTTTAAACACAAACTTTCGAGATCCTGAATATCACGTAGCAGCAGAGTGCTAGCCAAGACAAGTGAAACGAGTCCAAACACGACGGGTCTATCTTGTTTAGTACAGGAGTTCCTATGGCCACCTTCCGATTCCATCATCAGATCAGCTCCTTGGTACCATATTATTGCATTGTCACGTGGTATACATACGCGTGCAAAATTTCAGCTCAATTGAAAACCGGGAAGTTGGTCAAATTTAACTTGCAAGATTCCACCCGAACTTACATACATATGTACTTCCATACATAACTACATAGGTACAAGCATTGCAAGTTCAATAAAAGCTTGAAACGAAATAGCATTTATGCTTGAATGTGTGTCAAATACATGGTAGTGTATGTAGAGTTTTTTTTAATTCTTTTAATGTACCTACGAGTATTTTTTATGCACAATTAAAAAAAATATTAGCATTCGTCGCTTCTTCTCTATACAAAGTATAAGTGTGCGAAATTTCATACTCCTCCGTCGGCGCAATTTTCGTAAAAAGGCGTACAAAGGTTTTGCTTCACGTATTAATATATTGATAACTAGCTGTACCCGGCAGACGTTGTCCTGCCTTTAAAAGGTAAAAATCTAGAACCCGATTCCAGCGTCATCTACCGGGACCAAATGTTAATCTAAACTATTCTCTAATCCACTTGAACAAACAACAAATGTCATCAAAATCAGGCCCAGCGTTTAGGAGGAATATCGCGGCGCCACCTACTGGGTCCAATCGTTTATTTAAACCACTTCAACATATACAACAACAAAAAGAACACCTAAATTCTGGTACCCGATTGCAGCGCCATCTACCTGGTTCAAATTAAACCTAAATCATCCCAGTAGAAAATTATAAAAATACTAATATCGCTATTAAAAATAGGGGTTTATCGTAGAGGGTTAAAAATTTAGGTTTGAATGTATTTTTTAATTCTGTATCATAAAAAATTAAAAATATTTTTTTTTATCAAAAAATTCAAAAAAATTGTTTTGGGGTGGACTACCCTTAACATTTAGGGGGATGAAAAATAGATGTTGGCCGATTCTCAGACCTACCCAATATGCATACAAAATTTCATGAGAATCGGTCAAGCCGTTTCGGAGGAGTTTGGTAGCACTGTGACACGAGAATTTTATATATAAGATAATGCACTGCTTTTTCCAGCTTTTCTAGGCGCTGCAGACGTGAACGTAATTGTGGTAGACTGGAGTGTTGGAGCAGATTTGATCAACTATATAGCAGCTGTTATCAACACTTCCACTTCAGGTATATCTAACATACAACTACTTATATATTATAATACTAGGATATGCCCATAATAGCTTATATAATATTTTCAATTTTTAAATAGTTGCTAACGGTTATATCTTTACATAATCTATAAATCATTATTAGTTCAAACATATACACTAGTAAACAAGTGCCTTTTGGACCAACTTGTTTCAGCCGTCTCCGAAAATTATAAATGAGGTGTCATTCGATTCGGAATGGCATCTAGATGATTTTTGAAAAAAATGAAGTTCCGCTTGCAAAAATTGTAAAAGTTATAAACAATTAACTAAAAAAAGGGGGGTTTAGTTTTTTTGCAAATATCTCAAAAAGTAATAAAGATTTTTCAAATTTGAAAAAAGATTCGAAAAGAGGAGGAAATTTCCTAAAAAAATGAAAATACGGCCGAAAACGGGTACTCTGGCTTACGCAAGCCACACCCACAGCGGCCCTTTAATGAATAAATATTATTTAAAAATACTAAATATGAAAATAAAAAATTGAAAAAATTCAGGCACTAACTGAATAGATGAATGAACAATAATCTGCTTGAAAATTTTTTTTATAACAAATTTTCATTTAGTTATTCAATAGTTAATTAATAAATTTTTTTTGCTTGAACATGAACATTGCAAGTGTGATAATTGTTAAACTATAAATTTAAGATTTTTTTCCTTTCTTGGAGCAATTCTTGAAAGGCTATAGAATAGAACTCCGTTTGAAAAATTAGAGAATGTTTATTTTTCATTTTTTTATTGATAATTTTCGTTGTTACAAAATTAAAAGTTTAAAATAGTTCAGTTTAGTTAGTGCCTGAATTTTTTCAATTTTTTATTTTCATATTTAGTATGTTTAAATAATATTTATTCATTAAAGGGCCGATGTGGGTGTGGCTTGCGTAAGCCAGAGTACCCGTTTTCGGCCGTATTTTCATCCCTCTGGGAAAATTATGAATATTGATCTTACAGTTTCGGGAGTCGAGACTTTTTTTAGGAAATTTCCTCCTCTTTTCGAACCTTTTTTCAAATTTGAAAAATCTATTACTTTTTCAGCTATTTGCAAAAAACTAACCCCCCCCCCTTTTTTAGTTAATTGTTAATAACTTTTACAATTTTTGCAAGCGGAACTTCATTTTTTTCAAAAATCATCTAGATGCCATTCCGAATCGAATGACACCTCATTTATAATTTTAGGAGACTGCTGAAAAAAGTTGGTCCAAAAAGCACTTGTTTACCAGTCTAATAGTAACAATTGTATTTTTAACTCAATTCAAATTGGTATAGGCATATAATAAGAACAATAATTTACTTAACTTAGGGAGGAGGAACCACCGTAGTGTTTATAATAAGTGTGACGTCAGCAATGCTGACGTCACGATTGTTGGCTACTTGGTGACGACCCATATTTGAGTCCTCGAAATAAAATTTCAAGAGTACTCGGAATCGTTTATTCCAAGAGCGTTACGACCTCCCAGAGAGGTCCGCCCCGTTCGACGGCTCCACAAACTAATATGGATACTACGTAGACGGCTCGAACGATAATGCGTGATGCCGGCCGAACTTTCCGCTTTTATAGTCGTGAACAAACAACTGACGTTTCCTTTTTAAATTTTAGAACGGTTTCAGATTTCCGTTTGGATTAATAACAAAGGTGAAAATAATGTAACTGTAAGCTTGAGTATCAGATGTTTGTATAAACACTTACTTTGTTATTGTCCATGTTTTTATACAACATTAAAATTTTAAGAAGGTTATAAACAATATTATGTACCAAACATTAGATTAACCTGACACCCGCGAGTTCGTCCACGCTTGACTTGAAAATTCACATAGGATACTCGGGAAACAAAGAAGCGCAGCTATATTTTTTTAATAAAAACCGAACAATTATAAACTGTCTTTAAAACAATAATTGCGGAATTCCCGGGATAAGGAATATCACACATTTTATAACATTAAATTCGCTATCGATCAGTTAAAAAATCACGTTGGTATTCGATTTACTTTGTGTATATATATATATATTAGTTTGCATTTTATTAAACTTAATCAAACTGCATTATACTATATATATTTTTTATCCGTGCAGGAACGGAGAAAGAATACAATTTCCTGCGGCCGGGCGGCCTGTCGTAAGAGGCGACAAAACAACCCACAGCCAGGTGGTAGGGCATTTGCCCGACTGGATGGCTACCACCCCTGGTCTAGAGTATGTCGCCATAGCAAACTTGAGTTGTGTTCCGGCATCAGTGACCAGGTTCCAGTCTCCCTTAAGAGTGCAGCAGCGCATTTGTAGCACCTTTGGTGTTGCAAATGTCCATAGGCGAGGGTAACCGCTTTCCATCAAGTGGGCCATCTGCCTGTCTGCTGAACTCCTGCAATAAATAAATAAAATGTTAGAATGTCCCAGACGGAAGAACAGCACTAGTCCTTGTTGGCTAGCATTATGCTGAGACTGGGTCCAATTTAGGACTTATTTTGTTTCTTTCTCTATTTATATTAACTTAGTTTTGTTATAAATAAACTATTTTTCTTTCTTCTTATTTTTAACTACCCATTTTAAATCGCTCTTAGAAAAATTTCCGCAGGATTCCCAGGATAAAAAGTAGTGCAGACTTTAAGTCTAACAAGCTAGCTGTTCATTAGAGAAAACCGCATCGAAATCGGTCAGTAGTTTTTACGTGAATCCTGCACAAATTGTACCGTGTTCTACATGGTTAATATAATCTATTCCAGTTGTTTTTTTTAAATAACTTCAATGTACAGGACACGGCGTATAGAAATTTTATAACAGTATAGATATCGCAGAGATTTCAAATCCTAGTCGGTATCTCTATTACTTGTATAAAAACTTAATCAGTTTGGTATATGGCGAGCGAAGCTGCGGCCGGAAGATAGTATATATAAACCTTCTTTGAAAAATCACGAAGTTGATGGTGAAAACTGCTTACTGCAGACAGACGCTGTAAAGGACTTTGTTTTATACTAAGTATGTAAAGAAAGAAAGAAAAACTTTATTTGAAGAAAATATAGCGACGTAATTACCTTCCTTAGACATAATTATACACAGAGCATATTTTGAGAATTTGTTATGCCGCATTTTCAGCAAACAAGGTTTGCACTCAGCATATTGCTGTGCCGGAATTATATCCGACACGAGGCTGATTTTCAGCGCAAACTTTCCTTTCGGCGTAAGACCAAAACAAAACAATTTTGTTAATTAAATAATAAGTAATAATAATAAAGAAGTATATTTAAAAAAATCGAAATGTGTGCTGGGACACATACTAGAAGGACAAGTGGAAAAACGAATGGCAACGGATAAGTGGACAAATGAATCGCAACGGACAAGTAGAAAAACGAATCGCAACGTACAAGTGGAAAAACTTCAACTGACAAGTGACAAAATGAATCGCAACAAAATTTTAACTTGAAGTGTTACGGGCAGATTGTTAATGTACTTGTCCATATTGAATATATGGTGCGAAATGTGTGCTGGGACACATATCTAATATGTGTCCCAGCACACATTTCGATTTTTTGCAGGTTTACTGCAAATTATGATTTGGTTAGGTTAGGTACATTTTAATTAATGCATTTTTTATGTAAACATATTTTATTTATTCAAACAAAAAACTGAATTTGATCCGGAACCAATAAAACATCCATAGTCTACTCTAAAATTATACACATAGAACGGAACATTAATAAATGCGCATATTTCGTCATCAATCTTCATTCGAACCTCAAATTATGTTAACAGAAAAATATTTAAAAAAAAATATAATTCAACAATATTTCGTTTGCTCAGTTTTGATGAAGAGGCTCCGAAACCACTGAACCGATTTGTAAAATTCTTTCACTGTTGGCAAGCTACGCTATTTCCGGGTGGCATAGGCTATATTATATTTACAAAAAAATTAGGGATCCTTACTAAAACTCCAATAATGATACCCAAGGTGATTTTTTTTCCTTAAATCGCTTGCGCTGCGAAAACTATTGATGATAGAATAAAATAATGTACTACAACTTTGTAGAACACATAATTATTTACAAAAAGTGTCGCGACAGCATATGTCCAACTATTATAGTTACGCCACAATAAGTGTTCTTTTATTTTAAGAATTTAATTAAAATGCCGCCGCTAGAAAAGGTTATTTATTTGTATCTTGGTATTAATCCTTATCAAAATGAATTACTTCATATTCAAGACCGTTTCAATACCTTTATATAACTTTTTGAATTATTCAATTCGGACATTCCATTCGAAAGATATCACGAGTTTAAAAATGTAACAATTAGACCACGTGACCGTGACGCATTTTCCTGAGCGAAAAATCGTAAGACCCCCTCTATATAGAAGTTTCACTTCAAAAAAGAAAACTCGTTTCACTTGTGTAAAGCATTGAGGTCATAACTTCGTACACTCGTACATAATCTGTGACGGGGCATAGATTATATAAATAACTCAGTTTGACTATCCATCCCCAATTAATAAAGACCATTTGATTTTAAATATGCAGCCGCTCTACTCTCGACTCCAATTCCGACAGATCGGGATTGAAATTTGTACGTATTGTACCCTTGATTTCAACACTAGCGCAAATTGATTTGAGATTGCGTGTCATTTTGGGGAACTAAACGAAATCGGAATCGGCATCTTATCGCTACTCTTGAGTTGATTTTGACAGCTGTGTATTGCGACAATATTGTGTTGACTATTGAGATTTTTCCAATAACAAAAGTGTAACTTTTTAGAAATTGTTTTGCGTTTTAAGTGGTTTTTTATTAAATAATAAGTTCCTAATATGGCTAAATTAGTATTAATATCGCACATTTTACATAAAATGCACAATAAAAATCTACAAGAAAGAAGAAATGAGCCTCGTAGAACACGATATACAAATAGCGCATTTTCAATGATTGAAGACGAATTTATAGCGAATTATGGAGTGAGACAGGACTTATTTGAGGAAGTTTATATAATATAAGACCCTTTTTACCAACTCCGAAGAGAAGTGATCTATCGCCTAAGTAGGTTTGTCGTCTTTGTGTATGAAGTATTCGTACTTTGTGTACGTACGAACACAAAGCCCACATTGTAGTTTCTTTAATGAAAACAAAGCATTCTTTGCATTTAATACAGTACTTATCCTGGTTTGTAAGTGTTTACTTTAATATTATATATTATGTTTAGAATGAATAAAGAAATAAAATACCGCTCTTAAATTAAAATGTAGTTTTATTATAGTAACTAGTTTTTACCCTAATAAAGAACTTTTAAATGGATTTAGCAATTCCAGAGATTATGCAATACGATAAAACAAAAATATTTCTTAATTTCAAAACTATTACTATTATCAGCTATTTGTATTGTCATGTCCCATACAGGGTAGACAAAGGGGATTATGCTATTAAACTTTAACTACTTGCATACAATTAAACTTATTACGTCCTGAATATTATATTATAATTGAGATAATTCAATTATTTTGATTTTTGTTATAATATAAATTAAACTACCTATTTTTAAATAATTATAATTAAACAATATATACAGTTATTTAAGATAAAAAATATATTTATTTAGCAATTATATCAATCAAGGCTCTGGCATTTTCCAAAATGGCATTGGAGATTATTAAGCCTGCATTTTCTATATTGCCCAGATTTTCAGACATTTGTAGAAATTCTTGTGCAGTTTATCCTTCTTCTGTTTCCGCAAATTGCAGCATTATCTTTATCTAAATATCTGTACGAGGTTGAAGGCTAACATTGGCAGGATTGTGGTCTTGTGTCTCAAAGCGGAGTGGTTGCTGGTGTATCTAAAATAGAAAAATAATAATATAGAATCTTAGTTGGTAAACTTATTTGTTAGTACAAATCAAAAGTTCAGTAAAAAATACTGTTAAGTGTATTTTTTTGATACGACCTAAATATTTGTTACAAAACACTTCAATAATATGCATACTTAATTGGGTTCTGTGAATGATAGGCTGTTATTTATGTTTCGCATTCCCAAACATTTTAACAAAAACTTTCTTGTGTAATGCTTTCATCAAGCTAAGATATCAATGTCATCAAGTGACAAATAAACAATAAGATAAGTCTTATTTTGACAAAATAAAAAAGATACACGAACAACTAACAGCTGCTTTGAAGTATGATATTAGTTTTGGTTTTACTATTACTTTAATATATTAAAAGGGATTGAGTTCGTACTTACGACATATTAGATAATTAATACGATATCCTTTATTACAGTAGGATTCCACTTGTATAACTGTCTTTTATCACGGCGGCCGGCACACAATATAATATATTTCTGACAATCTAATTCCACTTTTGGAAATTCGACAGAGAACTTTGAGTATTATGATAGTGTAGGCAACGGTCACAGCACATACAGTCCAAGTCATGACTGTATTTATGATTTAAACAATGTTGTTTTTCAGATTTTAATTTATAATGCTACAATTAATCAGTCAAACAATCTTTACTAATATAACTATTTATTAGCCGTGTTATTTAAAAGATTAACTATTTTAAAGTCATACTAGCGAATTATTTAGATGTGTCGACCAACACCAATGCGACGCTTTATGGAACTAACTTCATGCGTCCTAAACAATCGCAATTTAATCCTAATTGTAATCCAATGTTGCTTCAGTAGTACCAAATCACGTCACTTCAAAATTGACATTGAGATTGAATTGGTCTTGTATTGGTATTGAGATTAACTTGGAGAGTAGAGCTGCTGGTCTCAGTGTTGCTAGATTCATATATTTTCTCATAAAGTTGACAACTCCATTAATTCTTCAAAAGTCATTCTGTAACCTACTCTTGTATAAAGCTTATAAAAAAAGAACTTGAGATATAAATAGAATAAGAGAAATTTAAAGAAAAACAATTTTTAGCTAGACGTGTTGCTAGGGAATTTCTTGCCGCTTCTTCTCCTTAACAGCAATAACACGTTGCGAAGCGGTGTACATAGACTAGGAAGTAAAATTAAATTTTAACCTATATGTATGACCTTCAAAAAGTGTTCTCCGGTGGAACTTATTTCGAATAAAAACTTTTGTATTTGAATTTAAAATGAATAAAACCATTTGATTTTTAAATTTGCAGGTGTAAGTGTTGCTAGATTCATAAATTGGTTGAATCAAGTGACTGGAGCGAGTTTCGATGATTATCACATAGTAGGACATAGTCTGGGCGGCCACCAAGCTGGTATAGTTGGCAGAAATCTTGACCAAAAAGTTGCCTACATTACATGTAAGTAGTCTCCTTTCTCTTTCACACATTTTTCCAATATTGTTACGAATTTGTGGAATGTAAATTCAAAAATGCCGTTGGAATAATCACAAAATTTATTAGAATTACACACGTAATTCACAGTTCTTGCAAGTATAGCTGAATACAACAAAACCATACCTTGAAGCAGTAAATCACATATATTACGCTAAGTTAGTCGCTATAATTATTATTGTATTGTTACTCGCCGACAAAGTAAATGCACACCTGGTTTATTACCTTTCCCGCATTTCGACTTCTTTTGTTTACTTTGTGTTTAAAATTTGTAATTAATTTAAAAAAAAACATCCCATTGTTATTGTACTCGTTTATGGTTGCAGGTGTGCAGATTACGTTTTCTTAGTAATTCAGTCCACGCGGTCGATTGTTGTATGGTGTAGGTTAGTATAAAACAATGCCCGAACGGAGGGGTGAGGCAGTCAAGCGAGGATTACGATACGAGCAAGACGTGTACATTCGGTTAGCTATATAGTGGCAGACTTTGCGCGTGATATTGAATCGTGCAGTTTGTACTGGTTGCGTCCAGTTATATCTGCACCTGTGTTATACATGTTTGTATAATTCTACTAAATTCTATAGTAGTTCCAACGGCATTTTAATTCGAGTCCCGCACTCGTAACAATATTATATAATAAGTAAATTTACATGCAATTAGGTATTAAAAATCTATTATAGTGTAAATAATAATTCCGTACCGGTTTTTTTTAATGGGGAGTGACTTTGGGGTCCACCTTTAACTGGCTACAGTTTGAGAGTAGTGACTCTGCCTTTTTATTACTGCCGAATACAGAATCTTTTTATTTCCAGCCCTTGATCCAGCTCTACCCGGTTGGATAACCAATAGTAACAAGTTTCAAGAGAACGATGGGACATACACGGAAGTAATACATACGAATTCGGGATACCAGGGATATTTATCTCCCCTGGGACACGTGGATTTCTATCCTAATGGGGGAGTCAACATGCCCGGCTGCGATTCAACCGGCTGTAGTCATGCGAGGTAACGCAATCAAATCCTATTACGACGAATCTCAATATAACAATTGAATTGAGATGAGATTTAATGTACTATGTACAAAATGAGATTTTATGTACTACGTAGCAAATGAGATTTCATGTACTACGTACCAAATGAGTTTTAGAGTCGAAATTGTTTAAAAAAAAATTAAAATGCTTGCTTTATTCCAGATGTTATTTCTATCTTGCCGAGTCCTTGACATCGCCCTTCACCGGACGTGGCTGTGCTAATTTAACCGACGCTGTTAATGGAAACTGCAATCTCGAAGAAACGCTTCAGATGGGAGGTCTCCTACCAAAGACTGGGTGAGGATCCTAACAAAAGCAGGCTATAAACGTCCCACTGCTGGGCTAAAACAGCGGCATACCATAACTCAGCCGTACGTAGAAGGACTGTGGAGGCGAAACATTTCGTTCGAACTGGTGGCGTGGTGGAGTGTTCCAAAGAACTGTTTGGAATCGTCCTCTTACTACCATCGCACCGCTCCCCATCGGTTGGGAGTTCACCCCCACTTTCTTGAGCCGCTTCGCTCATGTACGCAACGGTTCTGTAGAACGTTTCTCTTGCGTACCGTGGGGTTTTGGAATGAGCTCCCAGCAGAGGTTTTCCCACAGCGCTATGATATGGAGTTTCGTCCATCCGTCAGTAACCGCTTTCCATCAGGTGAGCCATCAGCCTGTCTGCTGTACTCAAGCTATAAAAAAAGAGCGTCTTGTGGTCCGAAGATGGAATGGTGTCAGGTGTGATACCAAGTGAACACAGAATATCTAAGTGAAACGGCTAACCTGGAGCTACTTATGTTTCGGACGAAGAGTGAGAGTTCCAAAGGCTACTTTCTCCTCACCATATCCAACCTTCTCTTTCTCCTCCCCCTATTACAAACCTAGCATCCCATTCCTTCTGCTTAAATCCTCTAACACATCTTTTTTATATAACGGTGGGTGAACGCATTTGCCTATTCCCTCAGCCCTCGGAGGAGGCAACGCCGAGGGGTGTGTAAGTCTCCCGACGGCCGGCTCTATATACTCCATCTCCAAGGAAGGAGTTGTAATATACCGGTCTATCTACTAAACCTACCCACCAAAGTCTCCAGGTTGAAATTATGAATATTCCCCGAATCCGTCCAAAAAAATCACCCCAATAAGGTGTATTTCAGAAACTTGTCCCAATACATAATATTATTGCAATTGCATTGAAGGATTTCGTAGAGGCGGCAAATATTCGTTATTATTTTAACCGCCTTCCAAAAATTTTTTTTTTCCAAAAACTTTGTTTGATTGCAAAACCAAAAACAATAAAAAAAATTGTATACAGACATATTTGGAATTAACTTTCATTAGCAATTGCATGCTATGTCGAATGTTTTATGGCATTTTAAATTTGGATTGGGGAATACGTTCACCAATTTCCTCAGCGCTGGATTTTATGCTCCCAAAAATTATTCCAAGGCATTCTCATACCAAACAGTTTCTCAACCGCAATATGATTCTTCACAATGAGGAAACGATCCCCATACTAGAGATCCTGCCTACCACCGTCATGGGATACATCGTAGGTATTGCTCCACGACGCCCTCACGCATGTCCGCGAAAGGGGTGCCCCTAGGACCAGGGTACCCAGCGTCCTAGGTGTTGGTCGCTGGGGAAATACCCTGACCTCGAACCGTCCCCACTACATCGCCTTGAGGAGGTGGTCTATCTCATCTTTCTAGCTCAAAGGCTGGCAACGCGTTGGCTTCGCTCCTGGTGTTACAGAAGTCGGTAACCACGTTCTATCAGGCCCTCTGCTTGTTTGCCAGACTCGCAATCAAAAGTATACTTCGAGAAAATACGAAGCTTCTATTCTTCTTCTTCCTGATGTGCTAAGATAATCTATCAAAGAATAACTTGCTTCTCTCCGTTTTACAGTTCCACTGGCATCTTTTACTTGGAAACCAACGCTGGTCCCCCATTTTCAAGAGGATGAACAGAAAGTTATCAAGCAAGCAATATTTAAAATAACTGTCAAATGTCTCAAGCCGTGAATGAATGCTAGAAATGACAATAGACCGGGAAAAATAACCCTAAAACTCTCAAATCAGAAATGATTAAAGCATGGCAAAGGAGTGTTACATTTATTCACAAAAGTTAGTTACATATATACAAAAGTCATTCTGTAACACAATTCTGTATAAAACTTTAAAAAAAAGAACTTAAATATAAATAGAACAACAAATATAAAGAAAATCAATTTTTAGCTAGACGTGTTGCTGGAGAGTTTTTTGCCGCTTCTTCTCCTTAACAGCAATAACACGTTGCGAAGCGGAGTACATCGACTAGGAAGTAAAATTAAATTTTAACCTTATATTGGAACTTATTTTGAATAAAAACTTTTGAATTTGAATTTATTCACTTGCATAGTTGTAGTCATGTTTCTTTTTAAAGTTAGTAATTAATTTTATGTACCCTCTTATTTTTTGTATAGAGTCGTTGTCTATAACTGACTATAATTTTATGTAATAATATTTATCCCTAATATGATGTGTTAATTGTGTAGATTATAATCTTAAATCTCTCAATTGTATATAGACGGTATTCACTACATTTTATTTTCATGTTGGCAGCTGCGATTTTTTTTTACTGTATTTGATTTATTTTATTACATGTATAACTTGAAATAAAAAAAATACAAAATCTAAAATGTCCAAACAATAATGTATTAAATTCTTTTCATTCATAACCCTTTTTAATTTAAATAGTCTTTCAATGAATCCGCTGTCGCTGTTATCCTAAGACCTTATAGCAATGCTGATATCACGTGTAAGTCATTATAAAGAATCTTGAACAGGGACTTTTCGTGACACTCATCTCTTGTTAGCGTGCGTTTCAAAACCCTGTAGTTTTTTATATAAAAATCTGCATTTGTTGGAAACAGGTTGAAAGAAAGAAAGAAAAATATTTATTAATAACTACATACACACTAATACGTACTTAGAAATAAGATAATACAATTTAAATGAAGTTCTGAATCGGTCCTAACTCATGATGCTGGTTGGCTCAACCAGCGCTGGTCTTCCGTTAGGGCCGTTCAAGTGACTTATGGTTAGGCAAAACGAAACAAACACGCAAATAATAATAAAAATAACCCGCAGGGGAGCTTTGTGGCGAAGCCTTAGGTGAGTAGCGACACCTCGTACCTGACTCCGGGGGCCAAGGCAAGGCCTCCACCTCCGTGCTTGCCTTAACCAGCCGGCACGGAGTGGAGATCGCTAAAGCTAAGACTCAAGCTCCAGGGGTGGAAGTGATAAAAGGCATCACGTCAGAAGGAGCTTCGGTGAACCTACAGCCCACCTCTCTACACCCCTTAGCCCACTCACACCCATGTTGCCCCTGTCTTTTATGGCATTTTTGGGGCCCATGCAGGGAGTGGCGAGTCACCGTCTGCCCATTTTTCCATTTTCCCTGAACATTGCGATGGGCAGACGCCATAGTCCCCATATTCCCAGAGCCCTAGTACCACTAACAGTTCACCCTTATAAACCGGTACTTTCTCTTCTCATTTCCCACAATAGTCCTACACTGGCCGGGGCTTGTCCTTGGGTGCATTATTATATGGCGTAGACAGGGATAATCGCCGGTCAGTGTCACGCTCTGCGTGTTGGCCTCCCCGTGGCCCCACGCAAGCCCTCCAAAAGTCGGGGCCATTTTTATGGCCCGTGGTCTTGAAAGACATACAAATAATAATAATAATTTGACGAGTACTATTGCACTATTGCAAACAAATATAAAAATAAACTATATCATTAATATATATAAAAAAACTGATATAAAAATCAATGCTACGAAGCGAATCTATAAAGAAGAACATAATG
Source organism: Dendrolimus pini (assembly GCA_949752895.1). NCBI lineage: Eukaryota > Metazoa > Arthropoda > Insecta > Lepidoptera > Lasiocampidae > Dendrolimus > Dendrolimus pini. The sequence goes on from OX457151.1 coordinate 1,171,246, forward strand.
TAATAAGGAACATAAAGCTTAAAAACTAAAAAACTACAACAACATCAATTTTATATAGTGTCTGTCAGTCTGTTGGTTTGTGTCAAATATGCAGCATATAACAAATAGGAAATACCTAATCTGAGAATTTTAGACGATAACACGTTTCGAATAAGTGCTTGCATTCGCCTAGGGGCGGCCTGTGTTGTCCCACACCACTGTCAGTGCGGAGATAAGGTCGAGCGCCTCGGTCACCATGGGTTATCGTGCATCAGGAGTGCCGGTAGAATTTCACGTCATGCAATTCTTAATGACATAATCCGTCGGGCTCTTGTCACCGCCGGGGTACCTGCCGTCCTAGAACCGAACGGCCTGTGCCGCGACGATGGCAAGAGACCCGATGGTATGTCATTGGTGCCCTGGAAGATGGGTCGCCCCTTAGTATGGGACGCGTCTTGCGTTGATACTTTGGCAGCGTCCCATCTTCCAGCTACTAGCATGTCTGCCGGTACAGCTGCTGCACAACAGGAGGCCCTAAAACGCCGCAAATACTCAGCCATCGGGAATGGCTACATATTTGCGGCTTTTGGGGTCGAGACCCTGGGACCATGGGGGCCTTAGGCTCACAGACTTTATCGAGACATAGCCAAACGTCTGGTGAATGTCTCACGTGACCACAAGACTGTCTTATACCTTGGACAACGCATCAGCATTGCCATTCAGCGAGGCAATGTGGCCAGTCTTTTGGGCACGTTTCCGACTGACAGCGGTCTGGAACTAGATTTTATGGTTTAATTTTAGTTTGTATTATATAGTTTATTTTTAGTTTAATTTATTTATAATTTAGTTTATTTTTAATTAGGAATATTTTAAATTTTAATTTTGTTTGTCATTATTGTAAATAATAACATATTAAAATAATTAATAAAGTATATAAAATCTGAGAATAATCATGATTAAATAAGCAAGAAGAGATGGAAAAATTAAAGTAGATCAGGCAGATCCTGCACATGAAACCAACATCATTATATGGCACTAGTATCATGTACAAGATCCGCCTTACTCACTTGATGATAATTATAAAAGTTAATTTCTTGTTTTTGCTTATAAATGTTGAATGGTTTGTTTATTGTCTAGACTAGTTTCTGTCAGTTGATTCGGTTGTTTTGTAATTTTATTGATTATATGTTGGCAAAACTGTTAATTTAAGTATAGGCCTTTTTATCAATCCGTTTTTGGTTTTTAATGTGACAACTCTTACAAGGTGAGATTCCCGTGACTCCTTGTAGTCACTAAAAGTTTGGCTATGTAACTTTTTGGAAATGATATGTACTACAAGCGGATCCCATGAATTGGTATCCACTCCTAAATTATGGATTGCGTGAATACACACTGCTGTATTGTCGTGCATTTTTTTGATTTCGTATGCTGTTTGTTTCTGTATAGAGGGCTGATTTCAATTACTTCGGTTTGTTTAGTAAAGAGCAACTGTGCGTTGTTATAGCGCCTTGTTAATATATCCCATGCAGTGTCATAATTCTCTGCTGATATATGCAGGTGGTGGATGAGACATTCGGCTTCATCTCGCACTTTACCCTTCAAATGTTGCATTATTTGTGCTTTGCTAAATGATTTATTATCGTGGATAACGGCAGTAAATAAATCATAAAATGTTGGCCACTGTGTATAGTTGCCTGTGAAAATGTGTGCTTCCAGTTGTAGTGTTGACTGCTGTATATGTGCTGTTGATTCCAACTTTTCGTGTATGCTTCTTTTGATATTTTTATACGAATATTCATAATTTGTAAATTCGTCCTCGTATTGGACCCTTGCAGGATGTTGTCTATTTTTAAATGCAAGGAGTCTATTTCCTTCCAGCGGCACTGTAGGTTGTGGAGCTCGTCTTCTAACTCCCATTTCGTGTCTATTCCTTGAATCTGAATGCTCCTGGTGAGACGTCTAAAGGCTCTAAAATTAGTGCGCTGGAGAGTCAATAGTTCAACAGCTTGTATTGTTGTAGCAGTCGGCGGCAATGGAGCAGTTGTTAATGGACGGGTTGGTGTTTTTATTGAAGGACCTTGTAGAGTAAATCCTTCGTCTGATTCTCCCGATGTTGTTGGATGTATTGATATTAATTTTTGCTTTATGGATAGGTAGTACGTATGCATCTTCTGAAATTGGTTTTCCGTAAAGTATGGAACATCAGAAGTGGCGTATACGGATAACTTGTCGTTAACTGATGCAAAATCCGCCCAGAGCCTATCCAGCCTGTCAATACGCTCTTCCAGGAACTGACGTGTCTTGCGGCTGGATGAGTCTTTACCAAAGTTACGATCAATCTGCTTGATCGCTTCTAGGGTCTCCACTTGTCTTTGAAGGAGCTTCTCCATCGTTATTGTAAAAATTGAAAGATCTTACTTGATTGAAATTATGATGCTTATGGTGTGCAGGTGAAGATTGCTGGGAAATAATGTCCGATGTCTCCCTTCGTGGCGACGATAACTTGCAGATAATTTTAACACTTCTCACAAACTGATTTTAAATGATTGTATATGACTTATTTGTATAAGTAAAAAATAACTGTTTGTAAAAAAAATATTGTTAAATGTAAATGTTATTTGTATAATGTAAAATAGAAACTGTCTTGTTTAACTATGATGAGACGGTAGCTTGAACTGTTCACTAAAGTCACCGATAAAAAAAACACTTCACGCGTGTTGATGCTGCTAGAAACCAAACCGCGCGCTAGGTTTATAGCTCGAAGGACCAAGTATGTAGGGGGTTTTCCTACATAGAATGATAATGATAGAGGTTTGTAGATGTAATTGTTTATTGCTTAAATTATGATAATGGAATGATGGTGCTAATGATTATGCTCTAAGATCAGTGGCTGTTTTTCCGGCTGACCGAGTACGGTGCTAAATGAGTACTGATTTAAATATGTTATGTTAAAATGCACATGTCGGCGTAAACCGCTGACACGGCAATGTACGGCTGTTGCTAGCCCGTACACAATGCTTACACCACTTTTTTCGCTTCATTTTCACTGTTTTCGTATCTTTTATCTTCATAATTAAAGTAAGGCCCAGCAATGCCAGCGTGTCATAGTCCTCATTCGATGCCATCGCAAAAAGAACTGAAGACCGCTCCGGTACACCGGAACGTCCCCATACACGCTACCAATGTTCGGTTTACCTGTGCAGACATACCTCCATAGATGACCTCTCCGGTAGACCGTAGCGTGTATGGCTTACATAAATCAAAGAATTTTATTCTTTAGCAGATAATTTTGGTTAAAAGCCGCGCGCAGATGGTTTGCTGATGACTACTTACTATTATTTTATACACTTATGTAAAGTATATACAATAATAAGGTTAAATAGTAAATTTATTGCAACGACGATTTATGTAACCTATTTTGTCAACCCTACTGACTATCGATGCGTGATATCATGAGGCGAGGCTATCGGCAAACCTACACACGGGTAGTGCACTCTTTCATTGCTATCTTTATATAATACTAGCTGTGCCCGCGACGCCGTCCGCGTGAAATTTGTTTTCAAAGCCCCCCCCCGAATTTGAAACATTTTTCATTGCTACTCCGCTCCTATTGGTCTTAGCATGATGATATATAGCCTATGGCCTTCCTCGATAAATGGGCTCTCCAACACTGAAAGAACTTTTCAAATCCGACCAGTAGTTCCTGAGATTTGCGCGTTTAAACAAATAAACAAACTCTTCAGCTTTATAATATTAGTATAGATAATATATGACGAAGGAGCTTTTTGGTGACGATGTGTATTTGGGTCCTTGAAATAGAATTTCAAGAGTACTCGGTATCGTATATTCCAAGAACTTTACGACTTCCCAGAGAGGTCCGTCCCGTTCGGCGGCTTGAGCCATAATGATCGAGTGTCCGAGTTTTATTTGACTTGACTTTATGTTGTTGGTCCGAAGACCTCACAACTTTACCGGGGTTTGAGTGTCCGAGTGTTGACAGTGAGGCCGTATTTATAGGGCTCGGAGCACGTTTCGGGGCACGTGCACTTATCACAAATTTTAAGGTTAAGTATGGAAATTACAATAAAAACGTCGTTGCACGTTAATTTCACATCACAATAAACTCATAGTAACTAAATCAATTATTATTGTTTTTAATTGTTGTAATTGCGCCGACATATAAAATGTTGACTTCTAAAAATATTACGTAAGAATGAGTTTTACCTTGATAAGGACATGTATATATTTTCTAAACCCAACCCCCCCCCCCCCCGCGCCCTTCGGGATCTTTACGTAATTAATAAGTTGCCTTTTAACACTTTTCCTCACGTGGCGATTCCTGTCAGTCTGTCCTGTCGTCACTCTACTGCAAGCCGCGTAAAATAAATTTATATTGTTACGGATTTGTGGGACATGAGTTTAAATGTTGTTAGAAATACACACACATAATTCACAGTTCTTACAAACGCAACCTAATGCAACATATCCAAACCGCAGAAAATCGTAATACATAAAACGCGCAAAGCCCGTCAATATGAGATTCCCGTTCCGAATGTAGACTTAGTCACGCCTCGATCGTAGTTGAAACTCAACTATCCAAGTCTCGACGAGCCGACCTTATATATTCGCATAATAGGCATGACCCCCAGCAACATGCAAGCAATTTTTATTCGTGCAGAAACGGAAAGATAATACAATTTCCTGCGGCCGGGCGACCTGTCGTAAAAGGTGACAAAACAACCCACAGCCAAGTGGTAGGGCATTTGCCCGTCTAGATGGCTACCACCCCTGGTTTAGAGTATGCTGCCATAACAACTTTGAGTTGTTCCGGCATCAGTGGTCAGGTTCCAGTTTCTCTTTCGAGGCCGGCAGCACATTGGCGACACCTCTGGTATTACTAATGTCTATAGGTGATGGTAAGCACTTTCCATCACAGTTGGGCCGTTAGACTGTCTGCTGTGCTCCAGAAATAAAAAAAACGCCCAATATTCTTTAAAATTCTCAAACTCGTAAGCTTAATGGCTTTTACGAATCTGCAACGAAATTTGAACAATAGAAGAAAGGGTTTATGACGGCTTACTGGAATACAACACAAAGAGCTCTTGACAATAGTTGTTAAGTTTCAATACTTAAAAGTGTTATAGATAATTTTAATTCAAAGGGGTAATAAAACACGTATTGCGAAAGGATTGTATGCACTTTGTCTTCTCGATACTTCAAAAAAATGGAAAGGTAATAAAGAAAACTACTAATAAAAAACTTGAGAGGTTTCAAGGGAACGAATTAAATACATACGCATTGATATTGTAATATTAAAATATAATTTGCTTTTAAATTTATTAAAGTTATGACGCATACACTTTCTAAACACACAATAATGGAGACATTATAACGCGTATGACTTGGTTAGCACAATAGTAAAGAGAGGTTATAATGCGTAATTGCTAAAAATACATAAGCATTTATTATTATCTGTATATAATCTTGTAACGAACCCCCTTTTTGAGTCTAATCACTATGGAATGACATACTCAAGCCGAAGCATAGAGTGAGAAATAAAAAAAATTATAAATTGGAAATTAATAAAATTTATTCATAGAATAAATCTTGTAATATTGGCCATAAATCGTAATCATCTAGTAGCAGGAACCCTCGTCGCAATACCGTTAACCCTATGTTCACAAGGTAGGTTATATAAGAGTGTCGATCAGAGATCAGGAAGACTATCAAAGGTTGATGTAAAATATATATATATATATATATATAATATTGTAGTAGTATGTGGTAAGTGTAAAATGCTATACATTTTATGAATTATGATAAATGTATTACTCATGATATAAGCTCATCACCTGAGTACGCCCGTGCCTTTATTTTGCCAAAAGATATTCTAATGTAGATTCATAACAAATTATATATTTTTGTGTAAGGCACCCCTCCTAACCACCTCTCTGTTATGCCACCGCATTAGCTATCAGTAAAAGAGCTCATATCGAGATAAAAGAAGAACCTCCAATTTTTTTAATTAATATTTATTGAATCAATTATAAACATTATCTAAAACTAGCGTCGGTTCACAACGTACTATTGCTGGCGAGAAGAGCCGACAAGAAACTCCCAGCAGTACGATCTATCCATTTAAAAGAAACCTATTTGGAGTGCCTTGTGTGTAAAATGAGTTGGAAAAGCCAAAAGACTTAAGTGAACATTTCATCTTAAAGTCACCTTTCCAAAATATCAAATAATATTGTCATTATGAGGAGTGTCACCTCAGAGACCTCCCTGATGCAGTAATAAGAATATCACAGTAAATTAAAGATAAAGGTTAATTGAAGTTTAAATAGTGATACTCTCTACATCTCATAAAATTCCCATCCCTAAATTGTCAGATTAAGAGTTTCAGAATGTCTCTCTATGAATTACAAGTAAATTTTAAATTAAAGTTTGGCGAGAGACAACTTCACTCATATTATAGATTCCCTTGTCAAAGACAGGTTTCAGGTTTGCCGTGAAAGTTAAAATGAAATTGAAAGTTAAAGTAAATTAGCAAAACCTTACATCCATCTAATGACCCTAGCACCCAAGAGATGAGAGCATAGCACCGTAAAAGTAAAGTTTAAGTTGAATTTAACATAAAATGGTGATACTCTGCATCAAAGATGCCTTCCTTGGTAACAATACTCAAATGTAGGTATTTTTAATCATCCTTTCCAATTCAGTCAAGTCCACTTGGCCTAACTACATCTAAGACTCTCATGAAGTCACATATCGTGAAAGAAAATAAGTTTTGATACGATTGATCCTCCTGCAACACGGTAGCTCATCCCCCTAACCAGCTAGGGCGTCATCGAGGTGCCCACGCGCCTCCAGGCTGATCCGCGACTTAACTAGTTCCTAACCTTCAGTTACCAATTCAGTTAATCTTAATATGTGAAATCATTTTAGTCTCGTGAATACACATATTATAAAAAAAACAAACTAAATTTGCTTAAAAGCTGTACGCGCGGTAATCCTTGATAATTGTCGAAATTATCCAAGGGAACGTTGCCACAATAAACAAGTGGGTCGTGAATCCCTTTGTCCAAGGTTGCAGAGCTCATAAAACCCGGTCCTAATCTGAATCTTCATAAAAATTTTCAATATGTGCTTTCACCCGATCTCGTCACTTCAGTTTGTAATAATATTTAAATGCCTATTTTATACACATTTGGTAACAGTAGAGCTGCTTGTTTAAGAAAATATAATTAATCAAAAGAAACCTTTAATAAAAATTTAAATTGTAATCAACAACTCCTTTGCACCAAACAAAGCCAAATGCCAAAGTAGACTCTCTCAACAAGAAAGTATTTAAAATATTAAAATTCAATAAAAACTAAATAATCTTTAAATTTTCTAAAGTCAATTAGCCTTCCCATATGGAATGCATGATTGTTGTATAGTGTAGTGTTATAGTGTAATGTTATAAAACCATATATAACTATATACACATATAAAATAGACTAATTAATAAATTATAAATCAAGACTCCGACTTCACAGCCATAGGTCAATAATAATCCCTCGATATCAGAACCAATGAAAACTCATTACGCAGGCTGACTCCAAGCTCACTGAAACAGAAATAATCGAACAATAACAATCAACGCTCCAGCTCTAATCAGCAAACACAACAAGTAAGAGTCCATAATCAGGTCCAACAACGTGTGTGCAACAGCAAGACAAGAACTCCTATAAGTCTCCATTGACATATAATTAATCTCCCATAGCAAAGTAACTAATAATCATATTACTTGAAAGAATCATCAAAATCTCCCAATAGTTCCCGGCTATGAAGAAGTAATATTATTTAATTAAGTTTCCTAAGACAATATTATATTTAAGGATCCTTAAATGAAATTAGATTAATACATTTTTATCCGCAAGAGACTATGTATCATAACTCCTAAGTAATGTATTAGCACACTGAGGCTTTATAAATAACCCTTCAAATCATTTAGTTAACTATGAAACTAAAACAATGTACAAACAATTCTTATCTGTTAATAACGCACAAGTCAATTAAGACATACTTTAAATTAATTCACCCTTATATAGCTCGTTCTCCATACAATATATAAATTAAGAACAGTAATTAATTAAGTTCAAAAATATATAGGACAGTAGATAGTAAACGAGCCTACCTATCTTTACATAAGATTATGTAAGATTTCATATTAAAGGCTTATGTATTTCTATAGCATTTATGCCTAGACAAATTATAGAAACGTTCCTATAATATTATAGTTTTGAAGAAACGGATCTAAGGAACCCTAATTCGTCTAAAGACTACCAGCTAAGTGTAACAAAATCAATGTTACTTATAATATGTACTACTAAGAATAGAAGTTATTTGTAACTACACATTACTAATCAGGCTTTTAAGATTAATTCAAATCGTATGCATACGAACAATTATTATTAAACTACTAATACATTACAAAAGACAAGAATGCATGGTCACGTTAGAAGAACGTCTGAAAACATAACAAGCAAGATATCAGGTAAGTCTACATGGTTAGTAAAACTATTAATGTATCAAATAAAACATGAAAACTTAGTTTGGTTCTTTGGCGAAATTTATAACATTCGTTTCCGAAATTTACATTGATATTATGATTGATTTATTTTTAACAGCGATTAGTTTATCCATTTAATTCTCAATTAGATTTTCTCCATCTGAAAATATATAAAACACAAATTTTTCCGAGAATCATCTTTTCATTGTCTTCTTCTGTCAAACACGAATATTCAAGTCCTCTCTTTTCTCTGTCAAAGTTTCAAACTAAGAAAAATTCGATTATATCATACAAAGAGATTAGTAGTAAATACATATATTATGCGAAATAAAGGAGGGAATACATTATATGGAGAACAGCCATTCCTTTATAAAAAAATAATAATTAATAAGTGAGAAAATAATAAATACATGATGATACGTACCGTCACACCACCCCGAATTTAAATTGGTAGCTTGCGGATAAATTAAATTCTAACCTAAGGTACGATCATCAAATAATAAATTGATAACACCCTGTATATAGCCTTAATCTAAATTAATAACAACCTGTATGTAACCATAGATTAAGTTAGTAACAACCTGTATATAACCTTAACCTAAGTTAATAACACCCTATATATAACCTTAATCTAAGTATTAGCCGTCCTTTGCACCTCACTACTATTATATCTCATCCCCAAAACAAAACAAAAAAAAAATGAAATCACCCCTTCAAGCTTTAAATTTATAGACATAATTAATCACCCCATATAGCATGAAACCATAAATATGTAACAAACATAACCTACAATTCAAAAAAAACATAAAACCCCTTCATAAAGGAAGACTTCAATAGCTATTCTCCTTAAAAAAATCACAAATGTCCTTCTCCTCAACATACTCTATCCGAAAGCTAAATTGCCCTAACTATAATATCCACCAAGTTAACTGATTATTGCATAATTCCCAAATTCTCAAAAATCAAAGCTTTATGGTCAATCCTAATTACTAGTTTAATAATCGTATGGCCCGAGGAAAGACACTTAAATACTCTATCTATCTTCTTAGGAATAGGAAATTTCTGTATAAACTCTATTTTTTCCTGATCAATTCTAATATCTGAAGTTGGTATACTATCTTAACTTCGTTACAAAGAATTTACACCCCTACTATTACATGTAAGACCAGCATCTTGCAATTTCTTTAATTAATATACTCAAATGTTCTAAATGCTCAGTCAAAGTACCACAAGTTAAAATTACTAAATCGACCAAGTAATTTACACAAAACTGCCTAACCACTGAGCCCAATATAATATCCATAGTCCGACTAAAACTGCCCACTGAAGTCTTTAAACCTTGTGGAAGCACATTATACATGTATGACTTTCCATTAAAGGTAAACCCAGTATATTTCCTACCTTCTTTAGAAATAGGTATCTGAAAATAGGCATTATTCAAATCAACCACACTAATATATGACACCCCATGAAAGGCATTAAGTACATCAATTTGCATAGGTGGTGCTTCAGACTCTGCTACCATGAACTTATTTATCTCCCGCGCATCTAACAATACACGTAAAGACCCGTCGGGTTTGATCGCAAACGTTAACGGACTACTATATGGAGTGGAACCCCGCGAAATAATGCCCATTTCAACCATCTCTGCCAATTTCTCCTCCATCTTTTGACGATAAGCATAAGGTACAGGATATGACCTTCTTATAAATGGTGTACTATCTGACATCTTAATCTCATGTTCATAACAATTTGCACGACCCAAAACATTAGAAAATATACTACGAAATCTTCCCAAAACTTGTTTTAATTGACCTAAGTGTACGTCCGAAAGCTCTATCCCCGTTTTAATTTCCTTTAACTTTTCTTGGAAATCTGAATCATCAACATCTCGAGTAGATATCTCTGATATTCCACTCTCAAGGATTATCTTCCTAAAAGGCAAATCTACATCATGTTCATTAATCTTTAAACATAACCCCATTTCAGAAACTTGTAATTTAATTGTGGCTTGAACCAGTGATAACCAATCAAAACCTAAAATCACAGATTGCAATAAATTTGGTACAATTAAAAAGCTAATATCAATAATGCTATCTCCCAATTGAACTGGTAACAATACCATTTGTTGAATCTTAGTACTTTTCTGACCTACTGGACCCCTAATTTGAATTGGCCTGATGGGCAATAAATCAATTTTACTACATTCTTTCGATATTAACTCCCAAAAGGTGCTGGAAATACATGTAATGTCACTTCCCGTGTCTACCAAACAATTCACTTCCTTCCCAAAGATTTTAACAGTAATTATAGATTTCACTAGCTCAAATTTATCTGGTAAATAAGCATCTTCTTCCTCAAACAAGGAAGATACACACCCGCTTGTCATAACTGAATTAGGATCTACATGCTGCAAATGTAATTTTAAAATATTAGTAAATGCTCCCACCAAAGCTTCATCAATATAACCTAGCCCTGACTTATCTAACGAGGACTGACCCTTAGCTATAATAGGTGTAAGTATACCAGCATTACAATTGCCTAAAGACTGACCAGGTTTCCACCCATTCGACATCATAATTCTTAACCCTATTAACAACTTATCAGTCCCTCCTATAGTTGATGGGTCGGGCACACTCCCACCAACATCACTTAGTTTAAATTATAGTCATAATCTTCATGAAGTATAGTTAAATCTTCTATGATATTAACATTAGCACTGCCCACTGGAGGTACTTGAACTGGCTTCAAAGCTTGTTTCTTGAATTGCCAACTGGTCTTCGCCTTGTTATTACGGTTATTATTTTGCTCTTGTGATGATGAAGGTATCCGTAGTGTAGTATTCAGCACTTCACCCCTGTTAACATTGTCTAGCTTCCTCAGAAATTCCGACGCTTCAATAATAGTCTTTTTCTGACTCGTGGTCCATGCATATTGTACATCTTTAGGGAAATGATGTATGATATCATTTATGAGTTGTGTCTCTTGGATCGGGTAGGTGAGCATCTTCGCTTGTCTACATAAAGTAATAAAATAATTCAGCATACTAGTTCCAGATCGATTCCATGTGCCATGCACTATTTTCTTACGAAGCTCTCCTTGCTCAGCTTCACCCCAGTATGTTTCTAGGAAATCTCGTTTAAAATCCTCAAAATTGGTCCAGCGTTCTCGGTATACACGAGCCCAACTCCTGGAACCACCATCCAAACATTCTATAATGAGATCAATCTCATTGTTAAATCCCGCTGGCATTCTCTTCAAATAAGCACATAAATCTTCTATGAAGGTAACTGGATGTTGTTTTTGTGATGGAAATTTCGGCTTCTCCAAATTATTAATTGGCATAGTAGGATAATACGCCATCGGCATATGTCTTTCAACAGTATCTGTTTGTGAACAGCATGTCTTCATAGTATTTGATTGTGTAATGTTGGTCTCAACTGGTCTAGATCCCGTTGATCCACCAGCCACTGGCTCAAAATTCTCCACAACTCCCGAGAGTTGACTCTCCCAGAAGCCAATGTCATATCACTATCCATTTGATCTAATCTCAAGGCCACAGGCCTCTGCGAACCGGCCTCCCCATTATTCGAAGTCAAACTGTTTTCTAATTGGTTAATCCTTGTAAGCAAAGGGTTCAATGTCTGATCCAACATCCTCTTCATAATCCTCAAAAATCTCGGGTTTCCTCCTTGAGTAGTAGTCGTAGGCCTGGTACTCTCCGCACCCCTCGCAGCACTCCTCTTTTCTCTTCTTGTAGCCATTCCAGGTTTCTGAACTTCCTTTGGCATTTTTCTTCACTTTAATAAATTTCTTTAAATTATTCAATATTTATTCTCCAAATATAATGGCAGCAAGATAATAATAGCTCTTCAGCATCAAATGATATGCACTAATCTTCAATTAATATTAATAGAATAGCTCCTTTGCTTATATGAGAGCGCTTCTGCTCTTTGCTTTTGTAGCAATTATATAATACCTCTTGATTTATTATAACTAGCAGTGAACTAGCACTGTTACATCTCTTGGTTCATCCTGACAGATTAGAATTCCATTCTTCAATTGCTTCATTCAAATATTTACACAGCGCTAGCAAGCTATAAGTAATCATAAACTATATAAGTTATGTATATAACATAATTTAAATAATTAAAATATAAAATTTTATTCCTAAGTTCGTGCCTCATAACAACATCTGACTTCACCATAGTAAATAATTATTAACCTAACTCCCATCTATAACAGAAGGCTGACTAACAATCAATTAACTTCCTCAACTCTATTATTAAAATAAAATTAATAAAGTCCTCAATAAAGTTTCAATAAAATATTTCATTTAATTGAAAATATGCACCCCATAAAATTAAATATGTCTCGCTATATAAATAATCAACAAGAGCAAGAATATCAGCAAAGTCGTTGTGGCGCCCCCATCGGTAAAGTGTTGAACTAATTCGAATGTGAAAAATAAAATTTTCAAAGTCACTTGCAACACCCGTAGTGACAAAAGGATAAAGTAATTGCAACGCTAGAGTTGAAATTCAAAGTCACTGCAGCGCCCATAGTGACAAGGTGACGAACTAATTTGAACGCAAGTACAAAAAAAAATCAACATCACCATGGCGCCCCCTAACGGCAAAATGTCGAATTAATGTGAACGTAAGTATTAAAATTTCAAAATCACCATGGCGCCCTCTAACGGCAAGATGACGAATTAATACGAAATTTAAATTTCCAAAACCACCGCAGCGCTCCCTAAGGGCAAGAAATTGAACTAATTTGGACAAAATATTTTAAACTGGACCGTCCCTGTGGCAGTTGAAATTCGCAACGCCACAGTGGCGCCCCCCAACGGTAAACCTGTGGACTAATCTGAACATGAAAATTAAAATTTTCCTTCACAATCTCAAAATCATTTACCTATAAAATCAGACTGTTAATTATTACACCAACCACCGATCACCCCCTGTCATCTCTGAAATAAATAACAGCCCTTCTATAACCTTTGAAACCTTGCTCCGCCTCACAAGCAACAAATTGTGTATCTTTCCGATACACAAGAATAAAATAACTCAGCCCAAAACAGCAGGACTTGTTCACCATCATCAAACCAGACACCTTGGATGCAAACCCCAATTGCTCCCTTCGAACCTGAACGAAATATGCTATATAAGACACATCATGCTGCAGCAGTCGATTTTTGAATCTTGGGAACACGCACCGAATTGTAACGTTCCAGGATTCGATTCTACTGTCCTAGAACCACTCTACATCACGCCCAGAAGACCAGGTCCTGAAATCCTGGTCACGGCACCAAATTGTAACGAACCCCCTTTTTGAGTCTAATGACTATGGAATGACATACTCAAGCCGAAGCATAGAGTGAGAAATAAAAAAAATTATAAATTGGAAATTAATAAAATTTATTCATAGAATAAATCTTGTAATATTGGCCATAAATCGTAATCATCTAGTAGCAGGAACCCTCGTCGCAATACCGTTAACCCTATGTTCACAAGGTAGGTTATATAAGAGTGTCGATCAGAGATCAGGAAGACTATCAAAGGTTGATGTAAAATATATATATATATATATATATATATATATATATAATATTGTAGTAGTATGTGGTAAGTGTAAAATGCTATACATTTTATGAATTATGATAAATGTATTACTCATGATATAAGCTCATCACCTGAGTACGCCCGTGCCTTTATTTTGCCAAAAGATATTCTAATGTAGATTCATAACAAATTATATATTTTTGTGTAAGGCACCCCTCCTAACCACCTCTCTGTTATGCCACCGCATTAGCTATCAGTAAAAGAGCTCATATCGAGATAAAAGAAGAACCTCCAATTTTTTTAATTAATATTTATTGAATCAATTATAAACATTATCTAAAACTAGCGTCGGTTCACAACGTACTATTGCTGGCGAGAAGAGCCGACAAGAAACTCCCAGCAGTACGATCTATCCATTTAAAAGAAACCTATTTGGAGTGCCTTGTGTGTAAAATGAGTTGGAAAAGCCAAAAGACTTAAGTGAACATTTCATCTTAAATTCACCTTTCCAAAATATCAAATAATATTGTCATTATGAGGAGTGTCACCTCAGAGACCTCCCTGATGCAGTAATAAGAATATCACAGTAAATTAAAGATAAAGGTTAATTGAAGTTTAAATAGTGATACTCTCTACATCTCATAAAATTCCCATCCCTAAATTGTCAGATTAAGAGTTTCAGAATGTCTCTCTATGAATTATAAGTAAATTTTAAATTAAAGTTTGGCGAGAGACAACTTCACTCATATTATAGATTCCCTTGTCAAAGACAGGTTTCAGGTTTGCCGTGAAAGTTAAAATGAAATTGAAAGTTAAAGTAAATTAGCAAAACCTTACATCCATCTAATGACCCTAGCACCCAAGAGATGAGAGCATAGCACCGTAAAAGTAAAGTTTAAGTTGAATTTAACATAAAATGGTGATACTCTGCATCAAAGATGCCTTCCTTGGTAACAATACTCAAATGTAGGTATTTTTAATCATCCTTTCCAATTCAGTCAAGTCCACTTGGCCTAACTACATCTAAGACTCTCATGAAGTCACATATCGTGAAAGAAAATAAGTTTTGATACGATTGATCCTCCTGCAACACGGTAGCTCATCCCCCTAACCAGCTAGGGCGTCATCGAGGTGCCCACGCGCCTCCAGGCTGATCCGCGACTTAACTAGTTCCTAACCTTCAGTTACCAATTCAGTTAATCTTAATATGTGAAATCATTTTAGTCTCGTGAATACACATATTATAAAAAAAACAAACTAAATTTGCTTAAAAGCTGTACGCGCGGTAATCCTTGATAATTGTCGAAATTATCCAAGGGAACGTTGCCACAATAAACAAGTGGGTCGTGAATCCCTTTGTCCAAGGTTGCAGAGCTCATAAAACCCGGTCCTAATCTGAATCTTCATAAAAATTTTCAATATGTGCTTTCACCCGATCTCGTCACTTCAGTTTGTAATAATATTTAAATGCCTATTTTATACACATTTGGTAACAGTAGAGCTGCTTGTTTAAGAAAATATAATTAATCAAAAGAAACCTTTAATAAAAATTTAAATTGTAATCAACAACTCCTTTGCACCAAACAAAGCCAAATGCCAAAGTAGACTCTCTCAACAAGAAAGTATTTAAAATATTAAAATTCAATAAAAACTAAATAATCTTTAAATTTTCTAAAGTCAATTAGCCTTCCCATATGGAATGCATGATTGTTGTATAGTGTAGTGTTATAGTGTAATGTTATAAAACCATATATAACTATATACACATATAAAATAGACTAATTAATAAATTATAAATCAAGACTCCGACTTCACAGCCATAGGTCAATAATAATCCCTCGATATCAGAACCAATGAAAACTCATTACGCAGGCTGACTCCAAGCTCACTGAAACAGAAATAATCGAACAATAACAATCAACGCTCCAGCTCTAATCAGCAAACACAACAAGTAAGAGTCCATAATCAGGTCCAACAACGTGTGTGCAACAGCAAGACAAGAACTCCTATAAGTCTCCATTGACATATAATTAATCTCCCATAGCAAAGTAACTAATAATCATATTACTTGAAAGAATCATCAAAATCTCCCAATAGTTCCCGGCTATGAAGAAGTAATATTATTTAATTAAGTTTCCTAAGACAATATTATATTTAAGGATCCTTAAATGAAATTAGATTAATACATTTTTATCCGCAAGAGACTATGTATCATAACTCCTAAGTAATGTATTAGCACACTGAGGCTTTATAAATAACCCTTCAAATCATTTAGTTAACTATGAAACTAAAACAATGTACAAACAATTCTTATCTGTTAATAACGCACAAGTCAATTAAGACATACTTTAAATTAATTCACCCTTATATAGCTCGTTCTCCATACAATATATAAATTAAGAACAGTAATTAATTAAGTTCAAAAATATATAGGACAGTAGATAGTAAACGAGCCTACCTATCTTTACATAAGATTATGTAAGATTTCATATTAAAGGCTTATGTATTTCTATAGCATTTATGCCTAGACAAATTATAGAAACGTTCCTATAATATTATAGTTTTGAAGAAACGGATCTAAGGAACCCTAATTCGTCTAAAGACTACCAGCTAAGTGTAACAAAATCAATGTTACTTATAATATGTACTACTAAGAATAGAAGTTATTTGTAACTACACATTACTAATCAGGCTTTTAAGATTAATTCAAATCGTATGCATACGAACAATTATTATTAAACTACTAATACATTACAAAAGACAAGAATGCATGGTCACGTTAGAAGAACGTCTGAAAACATAACAAGCAAGATATCAGGTAAGTCTACATGGTTAGTAAAACTATTAATGTATCAAATAAAACATGAAAACTTAGTTTGGTTCTTTGGCGAAATTTATAACATTCGTTTCCGAAATTTACATTGATATTATGATTGATTTATTTTTAACAGCGATTAGTTTATCCATTTAATTCTCAATTAGATTTTCTCCATCTGAAAATATATAAAACACAAATTTTTCCGAGAATCATCTTTTCATTGTCTTCTTCTGTCAAACACGAATATTCAAGTCCTCTCTTTTCTCTGTCAAAGTTTCAAACTAAGAAAAATTCGATTATATCATACAAAGAGATTAGTAGTAAATACATATATTATGCGAAATAAAGGAGGGAATACATTATATGGAGAACAGCCATTCCTTTATAAAAAAATAATAATTAATAAGTGAGAAAATAATAAATACATGATGATGCGTACCGTCACAATCTCTACTTACCTAACTCCATCAGCAATATCCGGAACTTGTGCAGATACACTGTCAGGATTCATTATTGTTATTATTATTTATTATGTACAAAAAACCTATATACACTCAACAAAAATAATCGTCGCGACACCACACTGTTCAATGCGAAATAGAAAGACGAAACGAAAATAACTGGTTTGATTTCTATGAGAGAGAGAAACACCAGCACGCCGCACGGCTTACAACTATAGCAAAAAGTGTCGTTACAACTTTTGGTCTTGCAATTCTTAAAGCTATTAAATCTATTCATAACACTAAAAAGAAGGAAATAGTTATTTGCACTGACAGCAAAAGTGCACTACAGCTCCTAACTCGATGTGCCTCTGGCTTCAGAGGTATTTCGATTGCATACCAAATTATCAAGAAAATATACCACTTTTCTCAGAAAAATATAGTTTTAAAGTTACAATGGGTTCCATCGCATATTGGGTTAAAAGGTAATGAGATGGCTGACAAACTAGCTAAAGTTGCAATGATCGAAGGGGACCCAACTTCTATACAACCGGACTATAGAGAATATCTACATACATGTAGAAAATTATGTTTTTCTAAATTCAAAGAATACTTTGATGAGAAAAGTAAAGAAAAAGGCATATGGTACAGAACGATACAGTCTCAACCCCCCAAATTCCATGGTTTTCTGTAGGGAAATTCAACAGACCGTATATAAAGCTATTAAATAGAATCCGAGCCGGTCATTTCTGTACAACAAGTTTTAGCCATCTCATGGGTAAGGTTGATTCTCCCAACTGCCTAGAGTGTGGAACTCGTGAAGATGTTCAACATCTTTTAATGGAGTGCAGCAGAAATAGAGATGGTAGTATAGAACAACTACAAGATATAGTAGAGAACAACTGACGGGAAAGTTGGGACTGAATCGTTTTGATGTAGGTATCTTTACAGAAATTCTGGCAGAGCCAGCCTCAAAGAAGGCTAGTTTGTTAGCCAGCTCATTATTTAATATTTAATTATAAGTTATATAGTACGTTAGGAGATGATAGGGCTGACATGCCTTTGTGGCAAAAGTCCCAAAAAAATAAAGATTAAAAAAAACCTTTTGGTCTTCATTTTTTCCGTCTAGCCCCCTTTCGCAACGCGCGATAAGGAAATTCGTTCCAAAACTTCGTTCCAATAATAATAAATACCTACTATAATTAGTCATCAATACCACTAAAGGAGCTGACAACAATAACAATATTAGGTTGTCTTTGAATTTGGCATGTTTAGTCAAACACTGCTGTTATCTCTTTTGAAATCCTTTCCGAGAATTTTGCTTGCGAGAATAATATAATGTTATTCAAGTCCAAACAAATAAATATGGCAACAACCATCTCACATTTTAATGGAGTGTGTAGGGTGTAGGTAACGAGACCGAAAGAAGTTTGTTAGGCTATGATTTGCACGAAATTGGTGCATGTAATAGTATCCTGGCATATCCCTTATCGGATGATGCCAGGATGCTATACAATCTAGTTAAAGTAGGCATTAAGCGGCGGTAATTTAAGTGTGTTGTTCCTATGAGGGTGGCATGGTCAATACTGACCAAACCCTCTTATAAATACAGAGAAAAAATAAAATAAATATGGCAACAACAAAATTGTGTCAAAATAGGTAGTTTGTACTGTCACGTTGAAAGCATCAGAAATGGTGATATTTAAAGAACTAAAATAAAATAAAAAATTTTTTTGCACGTAATTTATTCGAGCCGGGTGCGATGTTAATCCGCACTGATTATACAGTGTAATGGCGTTACTTAATGATAAGTTTTAATATATTTAATGATGATAAGATATAATTAAATGTTTAATAATAAGGATAATAATTTCAAGGATTATTTATTTCAAGACAACACAGTCCAATGCATATTTATAAAACACACACAATAATGTCATTAGTAATATATTTTTAATATTTTTTTAAGTTTTCGCGACTTGTAAACACAATAAAAGTACGTTTTAACCGTTTTAAGCGCGTTAATTTATTTGATTTTTATTATTACGACGTTTCGGCTACTTTTCAGTGACCGTGATCACGGAAGACAAAGATGTCAAGTGTCAATGAGTATTGTTCAAGTTTCATTTAGCCGTTTGTAATCAGTATTACAAGAGCCTTTTTTATGTGCGCATGTTACTTTTAACCAATCGCTTATGTGATACTTGTAACAAGTCAGAAGGTTTTATGGTAAAAGAACAGCAGCTGGTCACGGCATTTATAATAAGAGAACCTTACCGTTTTCACAAATTGCATTTTGAAATAGGGGCTAGGAAGAAACATAATAATGACGTATATATACAAATTAAACTATAAAATCCAGTCCCAGCCCGCTCGCGACTCGCTGTATCGCAACGCTAATGTGTTGTCAGAGGTACAGACCAGTCTTTTGGTGACGTGAGACGTCTACTAGGCTAGTAACCATTTCCGATGGCGGCATATTTGCGGCATTTTAGGGCCTCCTGTTAAGCAGCAACTGTACCAGCAGACATGCTTGTAGCTGAGAGATGGGACGCCGCCAGAGTATCGACGCAAGACGCATCCCATATTAAAGGGCGAACCATCCTCCAGGGCACCAATGACATACCATCGAGTCTCTTGCCATCGTCGCGGCACAAGCCGTGCGGTTCGAGAACGGCAGGCGGTGACAAGAGCCCGACGGATTATGTCATTAAGTGCTGCATGACGCGGATGTTTTAACATATTTTATACACTGACTCTTCACACTCGACAAGCATGTTTAGAACACCTTGCCATCCCTCCAACAACTTTACAGTATAAGAAACTTAGCAAATTGGCACAACCGATAACGGATTGAAGTCATTGATAAACTAATTAATTAAAGGGTTATGAATGAAAAGAATTTAATACATTATTGTTTGGAAATTTTAGATAATATTTTGTATAAAATATTATACTTAAAGTTTTACATGTAATAAAATAAACCGAACACAGTATAAATTTATTGCGTCTGCCAACATGAAAATAAAATGTAGTGAATACCGTCTATATACAATTGAGAGATTTTGAATTATAATCTGTACACAATTACCACATATTAGAGATAAATATTATTACATAAAATTATGTTAAATTATAGAGAACTACTTACTCTATACAAAACAGGCGCTTATCACCGAATAAATAAAAATATAATATTATTATTCCATTCAGGAAATGGCCGATTGTATCCATTAGAAATAAGAGACAAAACCATTTGAACTAGTGGTATAAACAAAACAAAAGTGTAGTATAATGTGCTAGCTATTAATAAAGAACGCATGAACAAAGTGTCTTCGCCTTAATAGAGACAATAAGAAAGGTGTTAATGGACAGTTTCTTAGTATGAATACTTTTACTTAATTTAGGTTATATTTAAATTACTTATTAATCTTTTTAGATTAGATGGTAATATTAATAAGGTATTTATTTTTAAATATCTTATTCATAGAAAAAAAAATAGAAATAAGAGGGTACAAAAAAATAATAATTGTTAACTTTAAAAAGAAATCAATCAATCAATCAATCTTTATTTGTAAGAATGTAGTTTATACAGGCGTTACAGGATTGTATATTCACAGTACATTCTACCACATAGTGGTGTACAAAATTAATGAAATCAAATTTAAAATTAAATTAACATAAATATTCAAATAAAAAAAAAGACAATTATCGATAAAATACAAGTAATTAATGTCAAGAGAAATAATAACAAAATATCACTTAGCTTTTCTGTATAGATAATAATGTCAAGCACTTTTTTCGAACACATCTGGCAACCCTAACAACAAACATAAAATATTGCTTTAATAATGAATGAATCTCCACGTGGATCAATAAATTATGTAGACAAATTACTCGTATACTTTATATAATAATTTTGATATGTATTTATGCACCTGATATGAGATAATTCATTGTTTTTGTACATTTTTCATTTTTATTGAAACATGAAAAGAACAACTATGCTACTAAATAGCTGTAACATTTATTCGTGAAAACCTGTCATTGGCTTTCTGTTGTTAATTATAGTTATCTAATCAAATGTATTCAGATTTCCATAAATAAATAAAAGGTATCTATGTAACATAAGTTTCAAAAAATTGTAACATGTGATCGTTATAAAATAATAACATATATTTGTATACCTACCATGTTTTTATGCAATCAATTATTTGATAACTTATAACAACGGCCAACCTAATGTGGTGAATTTAATAAGGTTACTTCTAAAATCGGCACTGAACCCTAATAAATATGAAGTAAGATAATATTCGCCTATCGATAATCATATCAATCTACTAATTTAAGATATTATCAAATAGTATTTAAGAACGTGTTAATTAGGATAACATCATAATAGCTCAATAAGCCATGGCGGTGGTCGCTTACATCTTTATTTGTTTTTTCGCCCTGATTGCAGGTAAGTTCATATATATTGGTCCCAATGGGGCGGATTTAGACATTTGCCGATTGTAGGCTACTCAAATTTTGTCGCCCTTATCGACCCTAGTAGACTAGTAAACAAGTGCCTTTTGGACCAACTTTTTTCAGCAGTCTCCGAAAATTAGAAATGTAACAACGAAAATTATTAATAAAAAAATGATAAATAAACATTTTCTAATTTTTCCAACGGGGTTCTATTCTAAAGCCTTTCAAGAATTGCTCCAAGAAAGGAAAAAAAACTTAAATTTATAGTTTAACAATTATCACAATTGCAATGTTCATGTTCAAGCAATTTTTTTTTATTAATTAACTATTGAATAACTAACAGAAAAATTGTAATAAAAAAAAATTTCAAGCAGATTATTGTTCATTCATCTATTTAGTTGGTGCCTGAACTTTTTCAATTTTTTATTTTCATATTTAGTATGTTTAAATAATATTTATTCATTAAAGGGCCGATGTGGGTGTGGCTTGCGTAAGCCAGAGTACCCGTTTTCGGCCGTATTTTCATCCCTCTGGGAAAATTATAAATATTGATCTTACAGTTTCGGGAGTCGAGATTTTTTTAGGAAATTTCCTTCTCTTTTCGAATCTTTGTTCAAATTTGAAAAATCTTTATTACTTTTTGAGATATTGTTGTTAATAACTTTTACAATTTTTGCAAGCGGAACTTCATTTTTTTTCAAAAATCATCTATATGCCATTCCGAATCGAATGACACCTCATTTATAATTTTCAGAGACTGCTGAAAAAAGTTGGTCCAAAAGGCACTTGTTTACTAGTCTATAGTAATCGATTTCTAATTTACAGTCCTATTAATTATTTTTTTTGTCAATGATATTTTAACTTTATAATTTGTGCACTGTTGTCTTAGCTACACAACATTTTATTCTCGTAACTAGTAAACTGTGAAACGGGGTCGATGGGTTTGTTTCGACCGCAGCCAAAAGCGACTACTCAAATTATGTAAAAAAAATTAAGGTCCATGCGTCTAATACAATATCTTATTGTAAAGTTATTTTAAAAAATAAACTAAACTATAAAATGATCATATATAAGAACTATTAACAAAAACTAAAATATCCTAAAAATAAACCTAACTTTAAAATATATATACAATAGTAGAAAAACTAAAATTAAATACTAAAAGTAAATAAAAAAAGAGAGCAAAATTATAAATAAAATATTAATAAACCACTGTCACTTACTGTAAAATTTATCTTTTTGGTAAAACATATTACATGTTGAATATTGAATATTTTGTGTGGACTAATAAGAATTATCTTATTAAGTCTTAGAATTTAAGTAAGGCAAAAAAATATTGGTCTCAAATTTGCCGCCCCTTCAAAATCGGCCGCCCTAGACTCCAGCCTACTTAGCCTAGTGGTAAATCCGTCACGCTCCTAAGTGTAGTGAGCCGCGTGTAAAATTGTAATTTTATGAGAGAGCGTGTCAGAGATACAGCGGAATCCACCACAGCAACTGAAATTGCTCTAGCTCTGTTAATTCTTGTCAACTATGATGTCACGACGGCATCAAGTAATTTAGGGCGACGGCCATATGTAGTAAGCTGTTGCTGAGACACGGCCGCACAATACCATGCAATATGGAGCAACTTAAAAAATTACGTACTCCGCCAGCGGCCTGTTCCTCTCACGGAAACGAGACATAGTTATACGTACAATAAATGAAATAGAAGGAAGGTGGCCTAAAATTAATCTAATTTCCAAATCGATTGTATATTCGGCCACTCGTATGGCGACGTTGAGGAATGGGGAATATAATTATTATATTGTTGAAATTAATAACTGAGTGTCAGTCATTGTGGGTAGGAGCGATTTATTTACAGTAATGCATACCAAGTATATATATACTTCATGTTCATATTTGGGTTACGCAAATATGACCACGTCATTGAATTTCGTAAAAAAACTCCAGTGTTCGCTAATTCGTTTTCGCCGTAATACTCATATTCTTTCACTCCTTTACTGTGTGCTGTTTATCCCCACAACCCCGTATTATCTCAAAGAACGCTTTGATCTCACAATTTACGACCTTCTACGAATCTTAGACTTAATACTCCCAAACATTATTCATCTTTTTTCAACAATTCTTTTACCGTACAGGCTATTAGACTCTGGAATGAGCTACCTGTTACTGTTAGACAAGCTAAATCACTAACAATATTTAAGAACATGACAAAAAAGCACTACCTGTGATGTTTGATATTTTCACGTATATTTATGTATATGTGTATACATATGTGGATGGCGGAAAAAAACAGACTATTTTTTTTTGAGCTCGAGTGTAAAAATGATAGTTTTTGATGTTTTAACAACTCCCTCCAAAAGTCGCTTAAATTTTTTTAAGATTTCAAAAATCGGCAGAAAACCTATTTTTATATTCATTTTTTTCTCTCGTTACGACATGATATATATACACATATATCAAAAAATAATAAGTTTCTGAAAGTTTCAATTCAAAATTTGAATTTTAAAAGGTGCTCATATTTTTTTATTTATTTACTAGTGCATTTTAATATTCCTAGTAATACTCCATATATGTATTTATTAAATGATACCGGAATTTATATAAAATTATACCGTAACGAGAAAAAAAAATTGAATAAAAATATCGGTTATTGGCGATTTTTGAATTCTGACAAAATTTGGAGCGACCTCTTAAAATGTCTTTTTGAGCTTTCCTCTGGAGGAAGTTCTAAAAACATCTAAAACTAACATCCTTTCACTCGAGACTCAAAAAAAAAGTCGGGTTTTTGCGCCGCCCCAATATAAATATAAATATATATATATATATATATATATATATATTTATTTATGTATGTAATATTACATATATGAAATATATTAATATAGGTATATTAATATATGTCTATTAAGTATAATTCTTACTTATATAATATTTTACATACTTATATGTTTATCTATATATATAAAAATGAATCCCTATTTCCCTTGGTCACGACATCACGCGCGAACGGCGGGACCGATTTCGCTAATTCTTTTTTTGTTGTGTTTGTTATTCTCAGGAGAATGTTCTTATGAAAGAAAAAAATAAGAAAATTGCGCGGAAAATTAGAAAATTTAATAATACTTAAACAGCATATAAAATTATTTCTAATCTAACCTTAGCGCTTTGGACAATATAAACTTTTTCAATGTAACCTTATGACGTTTGTCATAGAATTGACAGAATGCGTACTGCAAATATCGTCAAAGAAGATGTAAAAAAACTGAATATCGTTTAAAACAGATGCTTCGGTCGGAGTTATTTTATTGATAAAATACATGTAAAATAATTAATTTAGCTGTAATCGGGTTCCAATATTTAGGTGAAATTATTTTTGTGTGTGTTCAAGTGGGTCCCGGGATGGTTAAGATTATAACTCTAGCGGTAGGTGGCACCGTTAAAGTCTTCCTAAACAGAAACATGTTGCATGTTGTTACAGAAAATTGTTGGAATACTGCACTTTTTCAAAGTAGTGCATGAGTTATGTTTAATAAAACAGTCATCAGCGAAGTGCTTTGAATAGATGTAATCATATTTCTTCGGACGCAAACTAGGCTTTTCAATGTTTTTCAGCCATAATTCCAGTCTTCTTTTGTCAGTCGGAAACCTGTGTATTATTTTAAAATTATATGTATTTGATAATAAAAATCGGTCATCGGCGATTTCCGTTCTTGAAAGTAAATAGATATTGATAGGAAAAATATCGATAAGTTTTATCGACAGGTAACTTTGACAGCACTATTAAATTGTAAGTTACGTCAGATTTAGTATTCTTCCCACCCATTGGGGGCGCTTCAAATAGGCACAATATAGAGCTGTCATTTCATAGGGTATCATAGGTCCAGCGTACTTGTATGGTTGGTATTGTATGGAGGTCAGTGGTCTCAGGTCATTAAACGACCTTAATAAATAACATATAACAACTCAACGTGGTTTGGCTTGCAAACACCCTTCAAACGGGATCTATCGTTAACGACCATTAAGCCCAGCAACTTTGGAAGTGTACAAACCGTACAAAAGTGTATTCGAGAATGGTTTAAATTAATTATTGGTATTGGGTTCTAGATTTTTAGTACTAATGGCAAGACAACGTCTGCCGGGCACAGCTAGTTAATGAATAAAATATAATGTAAGGAACTGCAACAGATTATATTTGTCAAAAGTGGTATACGTAAATATGAAACGATATATGATATTTATATAAAATAACCTTAATAATATTTGAAATAGGGGCTAGGAAGAAACATAAGAATGACGTATATATACAAATTAAACTATAAAATCCAGACCCAGACCGCTCGCGACTCGCTGTATCGCAACGCTAATGTGTTGTCAGAGGTACAGACCAGTCTTTTGGTGACGTGAGACGTCTACCAGGCGTTTCGCTATGTCTCGGCAACGTTTGTACGCCTTAGGCCCACATGGTCCCAGGGTCTCGACCCCAAAAGCCGCAAATATGTAACCATTTCCGATAGCTGCATATTTGCGGCATTTTGGGGCCTCCTGTTGTGCAGCACCTGTAGCAACAGACATGCTTGTAGCTGGAAGATGGGACGTCGCCAGAGTATGGACTCAAGACGCATCCCATACTAAAGGGCGACCCATCCTCCAGGGCACCAATGACATACCATCGGGTCTTTATTATTCGTTATTTTACAATTAATTACTTTTATCAATATCGTCATATTTTAGTAACGATAATATTTATGTATACCACCTTTGACCAATGTAATCTGTTTTATTTCTGCCACGGGTTGCCTAGAAGATCGCTTCTTAGCGATAAGACCGCCCACTGTGCACATTTAGAATATTTATAGGCTATACGTTTTTCTGTGTTTTCTGTAACGGTGTACAATAAAGTGTTATCTCTCTCTGTCTTTCAATACTTTACCCTAAATAAACTCGTAACATTCTTTCAGTTTTGATACCTTTGAAGAGCATATGATATTGTTACGTGCGAGCGGGGTACGCACTTAGGATTGGATGGAAACACCAGTTTTTAAATAAAAGCTTTTATTGACTTACACCGCCGCACGTAATACCTCTCCGCAGGGTTGCCCCTATACGACTAACGATGCACTGTTCCGAAAATAAGGTGTCTCACTCACAATACCGTCACTGATGTTGCGTAGACCACCTCCTGCTTCTACCGTGCCCACCTCCGATATTACCGCGTGTAGCTCGCTTCTGGTTCGTCTCTCGGACTACGCTATACTCCTCTTTCACTTGACTGTCCACTAAACTTATCACTAAATCCACCACTTAACTCGTCACTGTCTTCTATTAAACTTTTCTTCCAACTCTTCCGTATCGCACTTGTCGCTTCGCTGTCTTGGACTGAACTCAACTCTAAACTGCCCGGTAGGCGAGCCTTACGCTGCTTATATACCCGGAAGAATTTTCTGGAACCCATAATTTCGTTATTCTTTTATTTACTATCTGTCCCTTTCTAAGCATGTATCTATCTCTGTCTTTTCCTTCCCGAACCGTCTATTCGAGAACTTTCGTTTATACATCTATCACTTTCTAACATGTATCTATCTCTGTCTTTTCCTTCCCGAACTTTCTATTCTAGAAGTAAGCGCTGAAGTTATTAAAAGGTCTAACCGTTAAGTATATGAAAACTGCACTGGCACCTAGTGAAGAGTTCTTACTTATTCTTGTTATTGTTCTTCATCTAATATAGCCATAAAAGAATTAAACCCTATAAAGTAAGGGAATTGAATCCCGTTACTTAAAAGTAATTTTTTCAGTGACTATTAATGGTATCTTTATAAAATGATAACTAATTAAACTGTATGTTACTATCGATAAACTCATTATAAAATATTTGCTTTAGAATGTTTGCTTTAATGGGAACTTGACGAAAAATATAACCGCATATAATATTTTTGTGATTTTATTTTTTCATTATTTAGCTATTACTAATTACTAATTCTAAAAAGATCGAATCAGTCAAACATACCCGAAAACCCAAAACATGCTTAAAGTGATGACCTTGATGATTTAATAATTATGTTAAATTCAATCGTATAAAATATAGACAAAAAAAACATGTGTCCGTGTACTAGTTAGTGTACACACGTAAGAAGTGAAACTTCTTTATGACCTTATTTTTCGAAAAATGATCTACTATATGCAACTTTACAGAAATTGGTTAAATAAAGTTAAATTATGATTTTGCTGATCACTTTACTATATATATATATATATATATATATATATATATATATATATATATATATATATATATATATGTAAGATACTAAATAAATGATTATAAATCATCAAACTCGTATATGAATTATATTATATTACAATGGTCGTATCACAATCCATGTGGTGATTGTAGAAAAATGTGACGTGACGCGTAACTGAAAAATGTGACGGTATTTTTTTTTCCCACGCCGATAAAGAAGTTTCACTTCAAAAATCAGTTAGCTTCACTATTTTTATAATAATAATTTATAACACGCTGCAGATATGACTATCGATAATCTAATGAGTGTCTCCTCACTAGTGCCCGCGCACACAAAGATATTGACGTCACGCTGTGGGCGGGGCTTGTTAAAAAATGACACGCGCGAAATGCAAGCAAATAAGACGTCGTAACCATTCTATCTAGATATTATTTCTGTGGTATAAACCCTGTATTGTTTACAAGCCAATAAATTTTCATTTCATTTCATTTTCGAAATGCGTTAGTGAACATTATTAAAATTTATCTGTGCTTTCCAGGATCCCCGCTTCAGGATCCAGTGATCAAGAAACTGGACGATGGACCTCGCTTCCAGCATGTCGAAGGATCTGATGGAAAGCTGTACCTCGTTGATCTTTGGATGAAGGCCAGCGATGTCGCTGAAGCGGCCAGGTTTAACCCTGGTCAGAGTAACGTCTACCATCTGTTTACCAGGTATGAGTCAATTCCGTGCAGGAAAGGAGAAAGAATATAACAACTAGGTGGTACAGTATTTACCTGTCTAGATGGCTACCACCTCTGGTCGTATGGCCGCCATAACAACTTTGAGTTGCTCAGGTCATAGTCAGGTCAGCTCAGTAGTTCAGGTTCCAGTCTTCGTTTAGAGAGCGGCAGCACATTGGTAGCTCCTTTGCTGTGACAAATTAAATGTCCATAGGCGATGGTTACCATTTTCCATCAGGTGGGCCGTCTGCCTGTCTGCTGAACTTATGCCATAAAAAAATTAGAAGTGTCTTTTTTTCCTTTTTTTAACCTGCAAACAAAACGTGATCACGGCTACTAAAAAGTCGCCGAAACGTCGGAATAATAAAAATCAAATGACCGCGCATAAAACCGCGTTAAAGCGTATTTTTTAACCGACTTCCAAAAAGGAGGAGGTTTTCAATTTGATCGGTATGTTTTTTTTTTTTAGTGTATGTACACCGATTACTCCGAGATTTATGATCGGATTTACGTGATTCTTTTTTTGTTCGACGCAGAATAGCTGCCATTTGGTCCCCAAAAAATTTAATATACTTTGGCCCAGCAGTTTTCATTTTACGAACATTTTTCATGTAAAAAAATTTCACTCCGTTCCATATGTACACCGATTACGCTGAGATTTATGATCCGATTTACGTGATTCTTTTTTAGTTCGATGCGGAATAGTTGCCATTTAGTCCCCTAAAAATATAATATACTTTGGCCTAGTAGTTATTATTTTATGAACATTTTTATGAAAAAAGAATTCATTCCGTTCCATATGTACACCAATTACTCTGAGATTTATGATCCGATTACATGATATTTTTTTTTAGTTTGATGTAGAATAGCTGCCATTTAGTTTCCTGAAAATTTAACATAGTTTGGTCTAGTAGTTTTCATTTTATGAACATTTCTTATGAAAAATTTTCCGTGCCGTTCCGTATGTACAAGATGTTTTAGATAATATATATTAATAATAATAGCTTTAGAAATAAGTTATTTTATACTTTTTAGTTTTTGAAGTCGGTTTTTTTAAACGAAGTTTTTTTGCAATATACTTTCAACAGATAGTAATGGATAAAAATAATATTGCATTTCTTTATTCACATTCTTTAACGACTTTTTATCAGAGTCACATTCTTTGAAACTTGTGAAAAGATGTGCCATCGTCTGTGTATCAGACAAAAAATGCTTGGCGGCTAAGTAAAAATGTTTTATTCTTTAAAGTTATTAGATATTAAAGTTTACCCTCTAGTCCGTGCCTCTTGTTTAAAAACCAGGCGCTAATAGAGAAAAACTTTATTTGAAGAAATAGCGACGTAATTACATTATTAATTATTATACACAGAGCATATTTTGAGAATTTATACGCCGCGTTTTCAGCAAACAAGGTTTGCACTCAGCATATTGCTGTGCCGGAATTATATCCGACACAACGCTGATTTTCAGTGCAAACTTTCCTTTTGGCGTAAGACCAAAACGACCTAATTTTGTTAAATAATAATTAATAAAACTAATTCTACTTATGTAATATTTAATGAGTAAATCAAATAAATAAATTTTAATAGAGCCCACAATAAAATACTTTGTTACTACAAAATTAAAATAAAACTGGTTTCATTGTACTACATTTTTATGTAAGTGCTATTTTCCCCCAGAAGATTCACTTCATTTTACAAACTTTTCTTTAACTTGCAATGCATGTATGTATGTATGTACGTTCGGGTGGAATATTGCAAGTTAAATTTGACCAACTTCCCGGTTTCCGATTGAGCTGAAATTTTGCAATCGTATGTATATCGCGTGACAATGCAATAATATTTCACCATAGAGCTGATTTGATGATGGAGTCGGAAGGTGGCCATAGGACCTCCTGTGCTAAACAAGACAGACCCGTCGTGTTTGGGCTCGTTTTACTTGTCTTGGCTAGCACTCTGCTGCTACATGATATCCAGGATCTCAAAAGCTTATTATATCGCAAACCTATTTCCCGGATGAAAAGTATCTCTGCCAATTTTCGATATTGAAACTATATTTAAACTACTTTACAGCAAAACCGATCCAATACTCCAGTAGTAAAGCTTTGTAGATAGACAGATCGAGTTACGAGAGATGATGGATTTTTATATTTATAGACTTGAGAAATTATTGGTCTCCCATATAAACATTCATCCTCTATTTCCACCCATTGTAGTTTTATTTATCCATCCCCTGTCTATCTGAAAACTACATAAATGAGAAAAATGACAACAAAAAATTATTTTCATGAAAAATGTTCATAAAATGAAAACTACTGGGCCAAACTATGTCAAATTTTCAGGGAATTAAATGGCAGCTATTCTACATCAAACTAAAAAATAATCATGTAAAGCGGATCATAAATCTCAGAGTAATCGGTGTACATATGGAACGGAGTGAAAATTATTTTCATGAAAAGTTTTCATAAAATGAAAACTACTGGGCCAAACTATGTAAAATTTTTAGGGGACCAATTAGAAGCTATTCCGCGTCGAACAAATCACGTAAATCGGACCATAAATCACGGCGTAATCGGCGAACATACATAAAAAAAAGCAACAAAAAAAAAGGTCCCGACGAATTGAGAACCTCCTCCTTTTTTCGAAGTCGGTTAATAACAGAAAATGGAAAATCACAAAAAAAAACCTATTTTACTTTGTGGGATAGCCTTTACATAAGTATAATGAAAAGTATCCCTTGGCCACCCTTGGCATTAAAAATATATATGTATACTGAATTTCAGCCAAATCGGTCCAATAGTTTTTCCGTAAAAGCATAACAAACAGAGAGACGGATATATTTGTATCCCGGAAACTATCCCATTTTTCGGGATAAAAAGTATCCTGTGTTCATCCTCGGCATCGAATATATATGCTGAGTTTCAACCAAATCGGTCCCGTAGTTTTTCCGTGGAAACGGAACAGACAGACAGGGTTACTTTCGCATTTATAATATTAATAGGGATAATAGCGATTTGAAAATTTTTTGGCAAAACCCGTCACTGAGTCAGCCAATAACGTTAGGGGCGAATAATCTTCTGGCGGTGTCCAACTTCAACTCTCGACGTAGAACCGTGGTCATCATTCACGGCTGGATGAGTTTTGTTACTAGTGATATTAACACTGTTTTGGTACCAGGTCAGTACGTGAGCGCAACCGCTCTTTTTATTCATAAAACTGTGGTTTCTTGGAGAAGATATTTAGATACGAATAACCATATCTGTTTTTTGAAGTGATAACTTCTTTTAGGAGGTTAAACCGATTCGTTACGTAACACGTTACGGCGCTAGTCTGTCTGTTGTAAGTTATCACTTATGTCGGGTGTCCCGAGACGCACTGCTTTTTGTAGTGATAACTTGTTATGGGAGGGTAAACTGCTTTGTTACATCACGTTACGTAACGCGTTACGGAGTGAAGATTAACTCGAGCTTAAGTTATCAGCTTCTGTCGGGCGTCCCGAGACGCATGTTTTTTTAAAAATTCAGTTTTGTCCCGGGCCTACTAGATATGCCCGAGACTACTAATTATGTTTACAAATATAAATTTAAAAGTACATTTTTAATTACTAGTGGTCGCCCAGTGGTCGAAATTCGACCATAATTAATTTAAATTATAAGTACGAATATTATTAAGGTTCTGTTGTCAAAGAGTTTATACTTATAATCACAGATTTCGCCAAGGCTACACTTTTATTTTGAAAAGAGTATATATGCGTGTGTGTGTCAAATACATGGTAGTGTGTATAATGCGTTTTTTATTGATTTAATGTATTTTTTATGCGTAAAAAAAATATTAGCATTCTGCACTCCTCTATATAAACTACTAGCTGTGTGTAACGGTCCCGTTTGATCAATTATTCATGTTAAATTTTTGCTTGAAACTAGTAATTTTATCGTTATTTCGAGCCTTATAGCGACATCTGTTATTTGGCGATAATGTTTTTAGTAATAGTGCAATCGTCATTAATTTGATTGAACCAGTATATTGGTATCTTGACAATAAGAATATAGTTTGGTTTAGACGTGTTTGGATAGATGGCGTTGGTTCGCTTTGGAATAATATTTTTGTATGTCTGTCTATAGCCAGTCCTTTTTTTGAAACACTGGTTGAATATTAAAAGTAAATTCTGTTAGATTTTTGTGCGTAGAATTTGGATATTTTTGAATTGAGAACAATCCGAGGCTTGTTGGAAAGGGCTGCTGAGGAAGCGAGACAGTCGGGTCGACGTCGTTAACGTGTCCGCTTTGGTCAGCGGAAGTCCGTGAAAATAAAAGAATTTTAATAAATTCTAGTGTGTTAAGATAGAAGAGTTGGAGATGAGAAGCTTGGATGCAGTGATTTAAAATGATTTATTGCCCGCTCGCGTAAAAATATATTAAACCGAAAATAATGATTTAAAGGTCTAAAGGTTTCCTCTAAAGAGTGCTAGCCTTCAGAGTTTGAAACCTCGCGTGTGCAGTGTCGTGAAGTGATAAATGTGAGTGTAGTGTGAAATTATTGAAGATGGTGCTGGGAGCTGAGATTTGAATTCCCGCGCTTGAGGCGGCGTGTTTCGTCGGCAGTCCTGTTTGTTCCTGTTGTCTTCGAAAGCTAAGTGGAATTTACTTTAATTAACTTGCAATGTACATTTTAGTAATTTATAAAAATTACTAAGAAATTATTTACGAAATTTTAAAACAATTCATAAACTTTTTCTCTAAGGCAAATATTTCAATTCTGTGGAAGCCGCCATGTTGGTTGATTCTTAATTGTCAGTCTGAAGTGTGGTTATATTTAAAAATTGTTAAAGATGTTTTGATGTATTATATTGCAAGTTAATACTATTAATATATGGATGGCTTTTTATTTTTATGATAATAAACATTTAACACAGGTATGTGAAATATTGAAACTTATAATCACAAGGTTCCCAGACCTTGGTAGGTTACTTTGCTCGTTGGATTGATACTACAATATGGCTTTCAATGTTTAGGATATTAAACATTTAACATAAGTATGTGAAATGTTGAGACTTATAATCACAAGGTTCCCAGATCTTGGTAGGTTACTTTACCTGTTGGATTGATGCTATAATATGGCCTTGAATATGATTAGATCTTTGCTATGCGAATGTGTATTTTAATACTTTTATTTCAGCTAATAAATCTCTTTCTTTCAGATGGTTAGTTGGATTTTGTCTTTGTGTGTCTGTTCTTTAATATTCTTATTTAATTTTTGCTTGCAAATATTAACTTGAAAACCATCCATAGGTTAATTTATTTTCTATCTGTATAAATTTTGTGTTGTTCTTATAATAATTGATACAGCCGTTTTCTAGTGTGAACTAATAACTTATTAATATTTAACCAAAATCTTTATTTTCGAATAAGTACTTATACCTCAGAGCTGAGAGTTCTAAAACCATTTAAACTAATCTAAACCTATACATAAATCTATGAATATAGACATTATATCATTATAAATTAACTACTAGAACTTGATAGTGAAATACATGAAGAATTATAACCTTAGCGGAGATAAAAAAATAGTTTTCTTTTACACGAATCAATCCTTCTAGGATTGTAAAAATAGTATTAAATGTTCAATATTTATGTGTGTGTATATATATATATATTTATCTGGATATTTATATGTTAACATGTCTGTTTGTTTGAAAGGTAAATAGTTTGAGATTAGACTGTTTACATAGGATGAGCTTTATAAGAACTCTATTCAATTATTTGTCTTATGTATTCATATAAATTTTACACATAGTAAGAAATAACTTATATACACACACTTCTAATCAAATGTGAGGTGACAGAGGTGTAAGAATTCCAATTTCAATCAATGAATTTTAGAACAACTGTTTAAGTATTTACATATATTTATGTATGTATTTGATAATTATTGTTTTCTTATTAATGTATTTCAACGTTGTCTAATTACATAAAAGATATTAGACTTGTTAGGTGGTTGTTACCTTTTATTAAAGATTTTAAACTTATAAACATTTAATTTAATTAACTGAATTTCATAATTTATTTTGAACTTTTAATAGTCCAATGGACTTTGCTGAGTTGATTTAATGCAACTTGTTTTCTATTTTTGATTACTTTATTATACTTTCTTCATTGATATTCATAACAGATCTTCATGTTATATCTTGAATGTATATAAAGGTTTTTAGTGAGTTTTGAACAATTAAGGATTTCATCAGACACTCTTTTAACTAAGATGTGGTTTAAAGGACTGATTAAATAATATTCACTTAATAAAATTTCTGAATTTCAACTGTGACTGACGCGCTATATTTTAAAAAAAATTGAATTTCTAATTTTTTGTGGATAACATGTCAGTTTAACTGGAGTTATTATTTTACCAATGCAACTTATAGGGTCTATTCATTGGGGTTTCAATTTGTTTATGATCGTTTAAATATTATATATTAAATTTATTAATACAAGTTTATTTGTAGCGGAAGTGGATTATGATTTCATTATAATTTTCTATTAAAGCCATTATTTGTAGGTTTAGTGTAGAAGCTTGTGGGACCTTAAGGAGCAGTTGTATTTCAGGAGCTGGAACAATAAACTTTATTTCTTTTAGGGTGAATTATGGATTCTTTTGTCAAATCTTATAAATGGAGACTTAAGGGAACTGTAAGCTGAATAATTGAATTCTAGGGTGGTTTGCTGCAACACTTTAGTGATTTTATGAGTAGAAAGGGGGTGTGTTTGTTTAAGTTTGTTCGATATCTAACTAGATTGATAATTATTTGAGTTTCAGCTGGAGTCTGGAGTATATTAGTTCATATTTGAAGTTTGCTTTTGGGGTTTTACTATATCTTTTATTTAAGTATTTATGTATTTATCCTATGGAATTACATGATAACATTACACTATACAACAATCATGCACTCTATATGGGAGGGCTAATTGACTTTAGAAAAATTAAAGTTTATTTAATTTTATAGGTTTTTAATATTTTAAATACTTTCTTGTTGAGAGAGTCTACTTTGGCACTTGGCTTTGTTTGGTGCAAAAGAGTTGTTGATTACAATTTAATTTTTTATTAGAGGTTTCTTTTGATTAGTTATATTTTCTTAAACTAGCAGTTCTACTGTTATCAAGTGTGTATAAAATAGACATTTAAATATGATTACAAAATGAAGTGACGAGATGTTGTTGATTACAATTTAAATTTTATTAAAGGTTTCTGTTGATTAATTACACTTTCTTAAACAAACAGCTCTACTGTTACCAAATGTGTATAAAATAGGCATTTAAATATTATTACAAAATGAAGTGATGAGGGTGAAAGCACATATTGAAGGTTTCTATGAAGATTCAGATTAGGACCGGGTTTTATGAGCTCTGCAACCTTGGACTAATGGATTCACGACCCATTCGTTTATTGTGGCAACGTTCCCTTGGATAATTTCGTCAATTATCAAGGATTATCGCGCGTACAGCTTTTAAGCAAATTTAGTTTGTTTTTATAATATGTGTATTCACGAGACTAAAAATGGTTTCACATATTAAGGTTAACTGAATTGGTAACTGAAGGTCTGGAGCCAGTTAAGCCGCGGATCAGCCTAGAGGCGCGTGGGCACTTGCTTTTAGGGATAAGCTACCGTGTTGTAGGAGGATCAATCGTATCAAAATTTGTTTTCTTTTACGATATGTGACTTCATGAGAGTCTTAGATGTAGTTAGGCCAAGTGGACTTGACTGAATTAGAAAGGATGATTAAAGATATCTACATTTGAGCATTGTTACCAATGAAGACATCTTTGATGCAGAGTATCACCATTTTATGTTAAATATAACTCTAAACTTTACTTTTACGGTGCTATGCTCTCATCTTCTGGGTGCTAGGGTCATTAGACGGATGTAAGGATTTGCCAAATTCACTTTAACTTTCAATTTCATTTTAACCTTCACGGCGAACCTGAAACCTGTCTTTGACAAGGGAATCTCAATAAAAAACTTACTTTTACGGGGCTATACTCTCATCTCTTGGGCGCTAGGGTCGTTAGACAGATGTAAGGTTTCGCTAATTTACTTTAATTTAAACTTCATTTTAACCTTCACGGCGAACCTGAAACCTGTCTTCGACAAGGGAATCTATTATATGAGTGAAGTTGTCTCTCGCCAAACTTTAATTTAAAATTTACTTATAATTCATAGAGAGACATTCTGAAACTCTTACTCTGACAATTTAGGGATGGGAATTTTATGAGATGTAGAGAGTATCACTATTTAAACTTCAATTAACTCTTATTACTGCATCAGGGGAGGTCTTTGAGGTGACGTTCCTCATAATGACAATTTTATATGATATTTTGGAAAGGTGACTTTAAGATGAAATGTTCACTTAAGTCTTTTGGCTTTTCCAACTCATTTTACACACAAGGCACTCCAAATGAGTTTCTTTTAAATGGATAGATCGTACTGCTGTGAGTTTCTTGTCGGCTCTTCTCACCAGCAATAGTACGTTGTGAACCGACGCTAGTTTTAGATAATGTTTATAATTGATTCAATAAGTATTAATTAAAAAATTGGAGGTTCTTCGTTTATCTCGATATGAGCTCTTTTACTGACAGCTAACGCGGTGGCATAATAATAATAAGAGAGGTGGTTAGGTGGGGTGCCTACACAAAATTATATAATTTGTTATGAATCTACATTAAAATATCCTTTGGCAAAATAAAGGCACGGGCGTACTCAGGCGATGAGCTTATGTCATGAGTAATACATTTATCATAATTCATAAAATGCATAGCATTTTACACTTACAACATATTACTACAATATTATATATATATATTTTACATCAACCTCTGAGAGTCTTCCTGTCATCTGTTCAACACTCTTATATAACCTACCTTGTGAACATAGGGTTAACGGTATTACGACGAGGGTTCCTGCTACTAGATGATTACGATTTATGGCCAATATTACAAGATTTATTCTATGAATAAATTTTATTAATTTCTACTTTATAAATATTTTATTTCTCACTCTATGCTTCGGCTTGAGTATGTCATCCCATAGTCTTTAGACCCAAAAAGGGGGGTTCGTTACAATTTGGTGCCGTGACCAGGATTTCAGGACCTGGTCTTCTGGGCGTGATGTAGAGTGGTTCTAGGACAGTAGAATCGAATCCTGGAACGTTACAATTCGCTGCGTGTTCCCAAGATTCCAGCATGATGTGTCTTATTTAGTACATTTCGTTCAGGTTCGAAGGGAGCAATTAGGGGTTGCATCCAAGGTGTCTGGTTTGATGATGGTGAACAAGTCCTGCTGTTTTGGGCTGAGTTATTTTATTCTTGTGTATCTGATAGATACACAATTTGTTGCTTGTGAGGCGGAGCAAGGTTTCAAAGGTTATAGAAGGGCTGTTGTTTATTTCAGAGATGACAGGGGGTGGTCGGTGGTTGGTGTAATAATTAACAGTCTGATTTTATAGGTAAATGATTTTAAGATTGTGAAGGAAAATTTTAATTTTCATGTTCAGATTAGTCCACAGGTTTACCGTTGGGGGGCGCCACTGTGGCGTTGCGAATTTCAACTATGTGTCAAATTTAGTTTGTCAGTTTACCGTTAGGGGGCGCCACAGGGACGGTCCAGTTTAAAATATTTTGTCCAAATTAGTTCTATTTCTTGCCGTCAGGGAGCGCTGCAGTGAATTCCGAATTAGTTCGTCATCTTGCCGTTAGGGAGCGCTGCGGTGGTTTCGGAAATTTAAATTTTGTATTAATTCGTCATCTTGCCGTTAGAGGGCGCCATGGTGATGTTGATTTTTTTTTTGTACTTGCGTTCAAATTAGTTCGTCACCTTGTCACTATGGGCGCTGCAGTGACTTTGAATTTCAACTCTAGCGTTGCAATTAATTTATCCTCTTGCCACTACGGGTGTTGCAAGTGACTTCGAAAATTTTATTTTTCACATTCGGATTAGTTCAACACTTTACCGATGGGGGCGCCACAATAACTTTGTTGATATTCTTGGTCTTGTTGATTATTTATATAGCGAGACATATTTAATTTTATGGGGTGCATATTTTCAATTAAATGAAATATTAATCATTAATATTTTTTTTGAAACTTTATTGAGGACTTTATTAAATTTTATTTTCATAATAGAGTTGAGGAAGTTAATTGATTGTTAGTCAGCCTTGTGTTATAGATGGGAGTTAGGTTAATAATTATCTACTATGCTGAAGTCAGATGTTGTTATGAGGCACGAACTTAGAAATAAAATTTAATATTTTAATTATTTAAATTATATTATATACATAATTTATATAGTTTATGATTACTTATAGCTTGCTAGCGCTGTGTAATTATTTGAATGAAATAATTGAAAAATGGAATTCTAATATTTCAGGATGAACCAAGAGATGTAACAGTGCTAGTTCACTGCTAATTATAATAAATCAAGAGATATTATATAATTGCTACAAAAGCAAAAGAGCAGAAGCGCTCTCATATAAGCAAAGGAGCTATTCTATTAATATTAATTGAAGATTAGTGCATATCATTTGATGCTGAAGAGTTATTAATATCTTGCTGCCATTATATTTGGAGAATAAATATTGAATAATTTGCAGAAGTTTATTAAGTAAAGAAAAAATGCCAAAGGAAGTTCAGAAACCTGGAATGACTACAAGAAGAGAAAAGAGGAGTGCTGCGAGGGGTGCGGAGAGTACCAGGCCTATGACTACTACTCAAGGAGAAAACCCGAGATTTTTAAGGATTATGAAGAGGATGTTGGATCAGACATTGAACCCTTTGCTTACAAGGATTAATCAATTAGAAAACAGTTTGACATCAAATAATGGGGAGGCCGGTTCGCAGAGGCCTGTGGCCTTGAGATTAGATCAAATGGATAGTGATATGACATTGGCTTCTGGGAGAGTCAACTCTCGGGGAGTTGTGGAGAATTTTGAGCCTGTGGCTGGCGGATCAACGGGGTTTAGACCAGTTGAGACCAACATTACACAATCAAATACTATGAAGACATGCTGTTCACAAACAGATACTGTTGAAAGACATATGCCAATGGCGTATTATCCTACTATGCCAATTAATAATTTGGAGAAGCCGAAATTTCCATCACAAAAACAACATCCAGTTACCTTCATAGAAGATTTATGTGCCTATTTGAAGAGAATGCCAGCGGGATTTAACAATGAGATTGATCTCATTATAGAATGTTTGGATGGTGGTTCCAGGAGTTGGGCTCGTGTATACCGAGAACGCTGGACCAATTTTGAGGATTTTAAACGAGATTTCCTAGAAACATACTGG
The DNA here is from genome assembly GCA_949752895.1 of Dendrolimus pini. Lineage (NCBI taxonomy): Eukaryota > Metazoa > Arthropoda > Insecta > Lepidoptera > Lasiocampidae > Dendrolimus > Dendrolimus pini. Next base: position 1,211,374 of record OX457151.1, read on the forward strand.
GGTGAAGCTGAGCAAGGAGAGCTTCGTAAGAAAATAGTGCATGGCACTTGGAATCGATCTGGAACTAGTATGCTGAATTATTTTATTACTTTATGTGGACAAGCGAAGATGCTCACTTACCCGATCCAAGAGACACAACTCATAAATGATATCATACATCATTTCCCTAAAGATGTACAATATGCATGGACCACGAGTCAGAACAAAACTATTATTGAAGCGTCGGAATTCCTAAGGAAGCTAGATAATGTTAACAGGGGTGAAGTGCTGAATACTACACTGCGGATACCTTCATCATCACATGAACAAAATAATAACAGTAATAACAAGGCGAAGACCAGTTGGCAATTCAAGAAACAAGCTTTGAAGCCAGTTCAAGTACCTCCAGTGGACAGTGCTAATGTTAATATCATAGAAGACTTAACTATACCTCATGAAGATTATGACTATAATTTAAACTAAGTGATGTTGGTGGGAGTGTGCCCGACCCATCAACTATAGGAGGGACTGATAAGTTGTTAATAGGGTTAAGAATTATGATGTCGAATGGGTGGAAACCTGGTCAGTCTTTAGGCAATTGTAATGCTGGTATACTTACACCTATTATAGCCAAAGGTCAGTCCTCATTAGATAAGTCAGGGCTAGGTTATATTAATGAAGCTTTGGGGGGAACATTTACTAATATTTTAAAATTACATTTGCAGGATGTAAATTCTAATTCAGTTATAACAAGCGGGTGTGTATCTTCCTTGTTTGAGGAAGAAGATGCTTATTTACCAGATAAATTTGAGCTAGTGAAATCTATAATTACTGTTAAAATCTTTGGGAAGGAAGTGAATTGTTTGGTAGACACGGGAAGTGACATTACATGTATTTCCAGCACCTTTTGGGAGTTAATATCGAAAGAATGTAGTAAAATTGATTTATTGCCCATCAGGCCAATCCAAATTAGGGGTCCAGTAGGTCAGAAAAGTACTAAGATTCAACAAATGGTATTGTTACCAGTTCACTTGGGAGATAGCATTATTGATATTAGCTTTTTAATTGTACCAAATTTATTGCAATCTGTGATTCTAGGCTTTGATTGGTTATCATTGGTTCAAGCCACAATTAAATTACAAGGTTCTGAAATGGGGTTATGTTTAAAGATTAATGAACATGATGTAGTTTTGCCTTTTAGGAAGATAATCCTTGAGAGTGGAATATCAGAGATATCTACTCGAGATGTTGATGATTCAGACTTCCAAGAAAAGCTAAAGGAAATTAAAACGGGGATAGAGCTATCGGACGTACACTTAGGTCAATTAAAACAAGTTTTGGGAAGGTTTCGAAGTATATTTTCTAATGTTTTGGGTCGTGCAAATTGTTATGAACATGAGATTAAGATGTCAGATAGTACACCATTTATAAGAAGGTCATATCCTGTACCTTATGCTTACCGTCAAAAGATGGAGGAGAAATTAGCAGAGATGGTTGAAATGGGCATTATTTCACGGGGTTCCACTCCATATAGTAGTCCATTAACGTTTGCAATTAAACCCGACGGGTCTTTACGTGTATTGTTAGATGCGCGGGAGATAAATAAGTTCATGGTAGCGGAGTCTGAAGCACCACCTATGCAAATAGATGTACTAAATGCCTTTCATGGGGTGTCATATATTAGTGTGGTTGATTTGAATAATGCCTATTTTCAAATACCTATTTCTAAAGAAAGTAGGAAATATACTGGGTTTACCTTTAATGGAAAGTCATACATGTATAATGTACTTCCACAAGGTTTAAAGACTTCAGTGGGCAGTTTCAGTCGGGCTATGGATATTCTATTGGGCTCAGAGGTTAGACAGTTTTGTGTAAATTATTTAGACGATTTAGCAATTTTAACTTGTGGTACCTTGACTAATCATTTAGAACATTTGAGTATAATATTAAAGAAATTGCAAGATGCTGGTCTTACTTGTAACATTAAGAAATGTAAATTCATATGTAAAGAAGTTAAAATGTTAGGTCATATTATTTCCACTTCTGGTATTAGGACTGATCCGGAGAAAATAGAGTCTATACAGAAATTCCCTGTACCTAAGAAGATAAAGCATTTGAGAGCTTTTCTTGGTTTATGTAATTATTATCGTCGGTTTATACCAGGATACGCTGACGTGATTGAGCCCTTATGTAAGTTGTTAAGTAAGAGTCGTAGATGGTCATGGGAATCAGGGGCACAGAAAGCGTTTGAGGAGTTGAAGCAGAGATTTATTAATACAATTATGCTTCATCACCCTGATATGTCGAAACCATTTTATTTACAAACAGATAGTTCAGGGATTGGTGTCGCTGGAGTTTTATTTCAATTAGATGATGAAGGGGAAATGTTAATTTTGGGATTTTATAGTAGGCCTCTTAGGGGAGCAGAATTACGTTGGACTACTACTGAAACTGAATTCTGGGCCGTGATTTGTTGTTTACGGAAATTTGAGACATATTTGAGGGGAGCTAGAGTAATAATTAGGACTGATCATAAGGCCCTGATGTTTGTAAAAACTTGGAAGTTATATAATAATCGTTTAACTCGTTGGATTTTATATTTAGAACAGTTTAATTACCAAGTTGAACATGTTTATGGCAGAGACAATGTAGCTGTGGATGTATTGTCTAGATTTCCACCCAATACGACTGTTGTCCAGGAAAATAAAATTTATTGCCCTGAAATTCATTATATGGAAACATCTAAAAATAAGATTTTAATGCAGAAATTATCAAATATTGTTCACTGGCAGTCGAATGATGGTGAAATCCAGGAGATTTTATCATTATTGGATCCAGTTAAGGGTAATAATATTCAGAGTAGACTAAATGGAATTGCAAAACGTTGTATTGTGAAAGATAGTATATTGTATTTTGAATCTAGGCCTGGTATTTATGTAATTTATGCACCACTTGCTTTGAGGGAAGAAATAATTTTACAAGTACATGAGGAAATGGGACACCAGGGGGTGTTTAAGACGTTGAAATATTTAAAAGACAGATTTTATTGGTTAAAAATGAATAGGAATGTTAAATTAGTTTTGAGGCGGTGTCACATTTGCCAAGTTTCGAAAGGTAATAATTTTAAATATGTGGGAAGGTGTCAGTCTATTGTTACTAATCAAATTGGGGATCTTGTTATGTGTGATCTTTTTGGACCATTACCTAGAGGGCAGTTGGGGGTGACATTTATTTTAGTGTTTCAAGATTCGTTTAGTAAATTCATACAATTATATAGTCTGGTCAGGGCATCTTCTCGTGCTGTGGTTGCAAAGTTAAAGCATTTCGTTAAAATTATTAAACCAAAAATTATTATGACTGATAATGGAAGTCAATTTGCTTGTAATGGTTGGAGGAAGACTTTACAAGACATGGGTATTAGGCCATTATATACCACGGTTAGAAACCCACGTCCAAATACTACAGAAAGGGTGAATAAAGAGTTGGGTAGGTTATTTAGAACTTATTGTAATTCAGATCATAAAAGATGGTCAATGCTAGTGGGAAAGCTTGAAACACTTTACAATAATACTTTTCATGAAAGTACTGGTTTTACTCCCAATGAAATTTTATATGGTATCAAGACTTCACTGTCGTTTGATACTTGTTTATCTAATCAGACCGTAACGTTGGATGTGGTTAAAGTAAGGGAGTTAGCTCGGGAAAATTTAAAGAAAAATAGTTTGAAACGTCAGGTTAAATTTGACAAGACCCATAAGTTAATTACTTATCAGATTGGTGACCTTGTTAAAGTTAGGAAGTGTAATAAATCTATTGCTTTAAAGAAAATAACAAAGAAGTTTGAATTGCTATATGAAGGGCCGTATATAGTGGCGGCTGTTCCGTTTCCAAATGTCTATACTTTGTATGATGAGGGCAAGGGTATAATTAAAGGAAATTACAATACTATTCATTTAAGTAAATATTATAGATAATATTATGTATGCTATGACTTGGTTAAATAGCTATATTTAGGTAGCTTTTATAATGAACATTGTGTTGTATTTGCCATATGATTCTTTTCATGATTTATTAATGGTAAATATGTTGTCTGTATGTGACATATTTTAAATGTTATTTACAGTTTAAAAAAAAAAAAAAAAAAAAAAAAAAAATTTTAAAGATCGTTACTTTTATTGTTTAGTTAGTTGAATATTTAAGTGTTTAAAAGAAAACACAATGTTTAAGATAAGACATTTCCTTGGTTTTGTTCATTAAGTTGTTGATTGTGTGTTTAATAAAAATAAATGACAAAATGTTGTTTATGGGCTAGGGAAGTGGCTCAACCATATATATAGATGAACTGTGAGTTCAGAGTTCAAGTTTAAAGTTCATTGACCTTACAATGAAATTTAATTGAATTAAATTTTGTTTTGTTCTCCAGCGGGGTGAATCGTTGTGTGTTTAAACTTCTATGATTTGTTATTTTAATGAGGTTCGATATTTAGTTGGCGAGGAGGACCGTTGCGCGTTTAGACCCTATCTTTTGTTATTTTATTTACACGAGTTTGAATACATATATATGGTTGGTGGGGTGAAGGGAGGCCGCTTTTTAAAAAAAAAAAAATACATGTATGTGTATAATTATAATTTTGAATTGTGAATAAAGAATGGTTAATTGATCAGACCGTGAGTTAGGATTTTATTTATCCGTAAACTCCAAATAAATTTCGGGGTGGTGTAACGGTCCCGTTTGATCAATTATTCATGTTAAATTTTTGCTTGAAACTAGTAATTTTATCGTTATTTCGAGCCTTATAGCGACATCTGTTATTTGGCGATAATGTTTTTAGTAATAGTGCAATCGTCATTAATTTGATTGAACCAGTATATTGGTATCTTGACAATAAGAATATAGTTTGGTTTAGACGTGTTTGGATAGATGGCGTTGGTTCGCTTTGGAATAATATTTTTGTATGTCTGTCTATAGCCAGTCCTTTTTTTGAAACACTGGTTGAATATTAAAAGTAAATTCTGTTAGATTTTTGTGCGTAGAATTTGGATATTTTTGAATTGAGAACAATCCGAGGCTTGTTGGAAAGGGCTGCTGAGGAAGCGAGACAGTCGGGTCGACGTCGTTAACGTGTCCGCTTTGGTCAGCGGAAGTCCGTGAAAATAAAAGAATTTTAATAAATTCTAGTGTGTTAAGATAGAAGAGTTGGAGATGAGAAGCTTGGATGCAGTGATTTAAAATGATTTATTGCCCGCTCGCGTAAAAATATATTAAACCGAAAATAATGATTTAAAGGTCTAAAGGTTTCCTCTAAAGAGTGCTAGCCTTCAGAGTTTGAAACCTCGCGTGTGCAGTGTCGTGAAGTGATAAATGTGAGTGTAGTGTGAAATTATTGAAGATGGTGCTGGGAGCTGAGATTTGAATTCCCGCGCTTGAGGCGGCGTGTTTCGTCGGCAGTCCTGTTTGTTCCTGTTGTCTTCGAAAGCTAAGTGGAATTTACTTTAATTAACTTGCAATGTACATTTTAGTAATTTATAAAAATTACTAAGAAATTATTTACGAAATTTTAAAACAATTCATAAACTTTTTCTCTAAGGCAAATATTTCAATTCTGTGGAAGCCGCCATGTTGGTTGATTCTTAATTGTCAGTCTGAAGTGTGGTTATATTTAAAAATTGTTAAAGATGTTTTGATGTATTATATTGCAAGTTAATACTATTAATATATGGATGGCTTTTTATTTTTATGATAATAAACATTTAACACAGGTATGTGAAATATTGAAACTTATAATCACAAGGTTCCCAGACCTTGGTAGGTTACTTTGCTCGTTGGATTGATACTACAATATGGCTTTCAATGTTTAGGATATTAAACATTTAACATAAGTATGTGAAATGTTGAGACTTATAATCACAAGGTTCCCAGATCTTGGTAGGTTACTTTACCTGTTGGATTGATGCTATAATATGGCCTTGAATATGATTAGATCTTTGCTATGCGAATGTGTATTTTAATACTTTTATTTCAGCTAATAAATCTCTTTCTTTCAGATGGTTAGTTGGATTTTGTCTTTGTGTGTCTGTTCTTTAATATTCTTATTTAATTTTTGCTTGCAAATATTAACTTGAAAACCATCCATAGGTTAATTTATTTTCTATCTGTATAAATTTTGTGTTGTTCTTATAATAATTGATACAGCCGTTTTCTAGTGTGAACTAATAACTTATTAATATTTAACCAAAATCTTTATTTTCGAATAAGTACTTATACCTCAGAGCTGAGAGTTCTAAAACCATTTAAACTAATCTAAACCTATACATAAATCTATGAATATAGACATTATATCATTATAAATTAACTACTAGAACTTGATAGTGAAATACATGAAGAATTATAACCTTAGCGGAGATAAAAAAATAGTTTTCTTTTACACGAATCAATCCTTCTAGGATTGTAAAAATAGTATTAAATGTTCAATATTTATGTGTGTGTATATATATATATATTTATCTGGATATTTATATGTTAACATGTCTGTTTGTTTGAAAGGTAAATAGTTTGAGATTAGACTGTTTACATAGGATGAGCTTTATAAGAACTCTATTCAATTATTTGTCTTATGTATTCATATAAATTTTACACATAGTAAGAAATAACTTATATACACACACTTCTAATCAAATGTGAGGTGACAGAGGTGTAAGAATTCCAATTTCAATCAATGAATTTTAGAACAACTGTTTAAGTATTTACATATATTTATGTATGTATTTGATAATTATTGTTTTCTTATTAATGTATTTCAACGTTGTCTAATTACATAAAAGATATTAGACTTGTTAGGTGGTTGTTACCTTTTATTAAAGATTTTAAACTTATAAACATTTAATTTAATTAACTGAATTTCATAATTTATTTTGAACTTTTAATAGTCCAATGGACTTTGCTGAGTTGATTTAATGCAACTTGTTTTCTATTTTTGATTACTTTATTATACTTTCTTCATTGATATTCATAACAGATCTTCATGTTATATCTTGAATGTATATAAAGGTTTTTAGTGAGTTTTGAACAATTAAGGATTTCATCAGACACTCTTTTAACTAAGATGTGGTTTAAAGGACTGATTAAATAATATTCACTTAATAAAATTTCTGAATTTCAACTGTGACTGACGCGCTATATTTTAAAAAAAATTGAATTTCTAATTTTTTGTGGATAACATGTCAGTTTAACTGGAGTTATTATTTTACCAATGCAACTTATAGGGTCTATTCATTGGGGTTTCAATTTGTTTATGATCGTTTAAATATTATATATTAAATTTATTAATACAAGTTTATTTGTAGCGGAAGTGGATTATGATTTCATTATAATTTTCTATTAAAGCCATTATTTGTAGGTTTAGTGTAGAAGCTTGTGGGACCTTAAGGAGCAGTTGTATTTCAGGAGCTGGAACAATAAACTTTATTTCTTTTAGGGTGAATTATGGATTCTTTTGTCAAATCTTATAAATGGAGACTTAAGGGAACTGTAAGCTGAATAATTGAATTCTAGGGTGGTTTGCTGCAACACTTTAGTGATTTTATGAGTAGAAAGGGGGTGTGTTTGTTTAAGTTTGTTCGATATCTAACTAGATTGATAATTATTTGAGTTTCAGCTGGAGTCTGGAGTATATTAGTTCATATTTGAAGTTTGCTTTTGGGGTTTTACTATATCTTTTATTTAAGTATTTATGTATTTATCCTATGGAATTACATGATAACATTACACTATACAACAATCATGCACTCTATATGGGAGGGCTAATTGACTTTAGAAAAATTAAAGTTTATTTAATTTTATAGGTTTTTAATATTTTAAATACTTTCTTGTTGAGAGAGTCTACTTTGGCACTTGGCTTTGTTTGGTGCAAAAGAGTTGTTGATTACAATTTAATTTTTTATTAGAGGTTTCTTTTGATTAGTTATATTTTCTTAAACTAGCAGTTCTACTGTTATCAAGTGTGTATAAAATAGACATTTAAATATGATTACAAAATGAAGTGACGAGATGTTGTTGATTACAATTTAAATTTTATTAAAGGTTTCTGTTGATTAATTACACTTTCTTAAACAAACAGCTCTACTGTTACCAAATGTGTATAAAATAGGCATTTAAATATTATTACAAAATGAAGTGATGAGGGTGAAAGCACATATTGAAGGTTTCTATGAAGATTCAGATTAGGACCGGGTTTTATGAGCTCTGCAACCTTGGACTAATGGATTCACGACCCATTCGTTTATTGTGGCAACGTTCCCTTGGATAATTTCGTCAATTATCAAGGATTATCGCGCGTACAGCTTTTAAGCAAATTTAGTTTGTTTTTATAATATGTGTATTCACGAGACTAAAAATGGTTTCACATATTAAGGTTAACTGAATTGGTAACTGAAGGTCTGGAGCCAGTTAAGCCGCGGATCAGCCTAGAGGCGCGTGGGCACTTGCTTTTAGGGATAAGCTACCGTGTTGTAGGAGGATCAATCGTATCAAAATTTGTTTTCTTTTACGATATGTGACTTCATGAGAGTCTTAGATGTAGTTAGGCCAAGTGGACTTGACTGAATTAGAAAGGATGATTAAAGATATCTACATTTGAGCATTGTTACCAATGAAGACATCTTTGATGCAGAGTATCACCATTTTATGTTAAATATAACTCTAAACTTTACTTTTACGGTGCTATGCTCTCATCTTCTGGGTGCTAGGGTCATTAGACGGATGTAAGGATTTGCCAAATTCACTTTAACTTTCAATTTCATTTTAACCTTCACGGCGAACCTGAAACCTGTCTTTGACAAGGGAATCTCAATAAAAAACTTACTTTTACGGGGCTATACTCTCATCTCTTGGGCGCTAGGGTCGTTAGACAGATGTAAGGTTTCGCTAATTTACTTTAATTTAAACTTCATTTTAACCTTCACGGCGAACCTGAAACCTGTCTTCGACAAGGGAATCTATTATATGAGTGAAGTTGTCTCTCGCCAAACTTTAATTTAAAATTTACTTATAATTCATAGAGAGACATTCTGAAACTCTTACTCTGACAATTTAGGGATGGGAATTTTATGAGATGTAGAGAGTATCACTATTTAAACTTCAATTAACTCTTATTACTGCATCAGGGGAGGTCTTTGAGGTGACGTTCCTCATAATGACAATTTTATATGATATTTTGGAAAGGTGACTTTAAGATGAAATGTTCACTTAAGTCTTTTGGCTTTTCCAACTCATTTTACACACAAGGCACTCCAAATGAGTTTCTTTTAAATGGATAGATCGTACTGCTGTGAGTTTCTTGTCGGCTCTTCTCACCAGCAATAGTACGTTGTGAACCGACGCTAGTTTTAGATAATGTTTATAATTGATTCAATAAGTATTAATTAAAAAATTGGAGGTTCTTCGTTTATCTCGATATGAGCTCTTTTACTGACAGCTAACGCGGTGGCATAATAATAATAAGAGAGGTGGTTAGGTGGGGTGCCTACACAAAATTATATAATTTGTTATGAATCTACATTAAAATATCCTTTGGCAAAATAAAGGCACGGGCGTACTCAGGCGATGAGCTTATGTCATGAGTAATACATTTATCATAATTCATAAAATGCATAGCATTTTACACTTACAACATATTACTACAATATTATATATATATATTTTACATCAACCTCTGAGAGTCTTCCTGTCATCTGTTCAACACTCTTATATAACCTACCTTGTGAACATAGGGTTAACGGTATTACGACGAGGGTTCCTGCTACTAGATGATTACGATTTATGGCCAATATTACAAGATTTATTCTATGAATAAATTTTATTAATTTCTACTTTATAAATATTTTATTTCTCACTCTATGCTTCGGCTTGAGTATGTCATCCCATAGTCTTTAGACCCAAAAAGGGGGGTTCGTTACATGTGCCCGCGACGCCGTCCACGTGGAATTTGTTTTCAAAGCCCCCCGATTTTGAAACATTTTTCATTGTTGCTCCGTTCCTATTAGTCTTAGCGTGATGATATATAGCCTATAGCCTTCCTCAATAGATGGGCTATGCAACACTGAAAGAATTTTTCAAATCAGACCCGTAGTTCCTGAGATTAGCGCTTTATAATATTAGTATAGATAAGTGTGCCAAATTTCATACTCCTCCGTCGGCGCAATTTTCGCAAAAAGAGGTACAAAATTGATGCTTCGCGTATTAATATAATGATTAATTGATGGAAGAGACTATATTTTTCCTTCATCTATTCTATAGTAACAACATTTTTTTTTCACCTACTTAGCTGTGCTTACTTACTTTTAATTTTGTGTGCGATCATACACTTTATTTTAACATTGTGAGAGTATATTCTATACTTTATTCCAATTACGAAGTCCCATTTGACAGATGTCAATAATCAAGTACTAGTAAAGTACCGCTATAGTCGATACTCGACGATATTCGTCTTCGATTACTATAACGAACAAATTAAAATCGTATTGACAGAAAAAGGATTAGCATCAAATTAGAATTTATAAAACTTTGTTTGTTATACAAACAAACCAAATCAAATAACAGTCAAAACTTAATAACAACGAAAAAATTAACAAACAGTTATAACTACAATAACAAGAATGAAATAAAAACACAACACAAAATCAACTAAGTAAACTGAATACGCGCAGGAGTTTTTGGCGGGAACTGAAAGGAGATGTTGTGCTGTGCAGTTTTATTTTCTAAAAATGTGTAAAATTACTCTAAAATGAACAATAGTTGTAGGATATTGATAGTTTTTGAGTAGTAATTATGTGTTTTGTGAGAAATGTGAACTGTATAGTCAAATGTGGCCTTTTGAGTTATCACAAGAACTCCGTTGAATGGCATTAGCTGATTACCTACAGTTCAGCTGTGCTGCACATAGGCTTAAGAAAATGAAGAAACTAAATTTATATTATAAACTAACTGCCAAGCCATAAACCTAAAAAAAAAAAATGAATACGCGCACCGTATACAAGGCTTCTGCACTCGTAATGAAGAGACAAACAAAATGGCGGGTCGTGATCACGAGGTGGACGCAGTAGACGCAGTGTTGACAGATTTTCACTCGCGAAAAGAATCTGTCTATAATCGATTTTATACGATTCTTTTAGTCACATCACTATGTAAAAAAGTAAAAATAAAACTATAGAACGTAAACGCAAAACCGTAGTAAAATATTATTATCTTTTTAAAGTTTTGTTATTAATTATTTTGAGTAAGATGTCTAAAAACAACATGTTGATTGTGTGTGTGAATTAATTGTATAATGATTTAGATTGATTGTGTATTTTTTAAATGATGATTTACGACCATGAACAAAAAATGATTATTATTATTTCAAATTATGCGAAACGTGAATAATTACGTTCTAAGGAAGTGCCAAAAGGGACTTCGTAATTGGAATAAAGTATATATTTCCGCTGGTACCTACGCTCACGTGTGGAAGCGAGAGTTGGGTTTGGAAGAGAGAGCATGAAAGTAGAGTAGACGCAGTCGAGATGCGAGCACTGCGCAAAATCTGCGGAGTGACGCTCGCGGACCGCGTTCGTAATACCGAAGTAAGAAAGAGAGTTGGTCTGAAAGAGAGTGTCGGGGTGAAGGCAAGGAAAGGAGTGCTCCGGTGGTTCGGGCATCTGGAAAGAATGACTAAACAGATATACAATGCAAAAGTGGATGGATGCAGAAGTCGCGGAAGTCCACGACACACCTTCCATGATCAAATTGATCGTGTACTAGCAGAAGGTGATGTCAGGAGCCTCAAGAACAGACGAGCGTGCATGACGAGAGCTATGAATGTCAAAGAAGCAAGTGAGGTGTGCAAGAATAAGCCTGAATGGCGCTCTGTTTTTCGTGCCTACCCCGCAAGGGACCTGGCGTGAAGTTATGTATGTATGTATATATTTCCAATGCCATACATCTAATCATACTATTAATTGCTATTGTAATTTGTAACCTATGTATTTAATAGATTAAATATTGTTACGAGTTGCAGGACTCGAATTAAAATGCCGTTGGAATTATTATAGAGTTTATTAAAACTATACAAACACGTATAAAATAGGTACAAATATAACTGAACACAACCAGTTCAAACGTAATGCACGATTCAATAACACGCGCAAAGTCCGTCACTAAATAGATTACCGAATGCACACAAGTCTTGCTTCCTCTCGTGGTTATCGCCTGACCGCCGATCTCTCCATTGGGGCATTGCTTTATGCTGCACAGATGCAATATGTCTGTCCGACCGCGTAGACCGAATTTCCTAGAATCAGTTTGTACTTTAAAACAGGTGTGTCGGACACCTGGCTAATGACTGCCATAAAAGATTACAATACACAATGGACTGTTTTTTTTAAACACAAATTTTATACAAAAAGTAAACAAAAGAAGTCCAAATGCCGAAAAGGTATAAATAAAATGTGTTTCTACTGGGCTGCAGGTGTGAATTTGTCTTTGTCGGCACCTAGGTCGTAACAATATACTATGTGTTGTTACCATTAATCTATCTTACATGCACTTCAAATATTATCTTTATGTATAAGCAGATATTAGACGATTCATTTCTGTCTTTCAGTTTGAATGATTCAACCAAAGTGATCTATCTACCTTTCTTCTATATAAATAAAAAATGGACCGTAGAGATGTACGTACGCGCATAACTGAAGTCCAAAGTATGCCTCCATAACAACTTGAGTTGTGTTCCGGCATTGGTGACCAGGTTCCAGTGTCCCTTAAGAGAGCAGCAGCGCATTTGTAGCACCTTTGGTGTTGCAAATGTTCATAGGCGATGGTAACCGCTTTCCATGAAGTGGGCCGTCTGCCTGTCCGCTGAACTCATGCAATTACAAGCAAGCAAGCTACACCTGGCGTGTCTTCTCTTCGGGGTCATTAAGTGCAAAACCCCACGTTACTTATATGAGAAGCTCTCCTGGGTATCAAGTCCTAGAATGGTCAATTCCAGGACGTGTGCGATACAACTCACTTCTGAGCGCCATTATACAGCCGCGGGAGTTTTCGTTACGCGGCATCAACGTGCTGGAAAAATATTCCACCACCCACTAGAAATATTCAACATCTTAATGGGTTCAGAACTAAATTAAAGATATTTTTAAAAGAGCACCAACATTCACAACGTGACTTGAAGCACGATGCAAGTGCTATTTAATTTAATTTAAAGTAATATAGTTTCAGCTTATTTGTACCAATTGTGTATGTACTATGTATGTAGGTCTGTGTATAAAATAATATATATATATATATATATATATATATATATATATATATATATATACCTACGCAAATATGACCATGTCTCTGAATTCCGAAAAAACTCAAGTGTTTGCCAATTCGATTTCGCCGGAATAGGATGTGATCCTTGCTCTTCTCTAAAGTATTTTATTTGTCCCTAGTACTCCTGACTATCTTAAACAAAGTTTTGAATTTCTTTCGTGCTCTCGTAATGTACGCCCTTCTACTAAACTTAAATTGAACACTCCTGCGCATAACTCAAGTTTTTAAAACAATTATTCTTTTACTGTTAAGGCTATACTGCCTGTCTTTGGAATATGATATTTAAATTCACTTATAAACATTTATATATTTTGTAGATATGTATTTATATGGTATGTATATCAAGTATATATCTATGTAATATATAAAATTTATCCATATATTTATATATATATAATTTATGTATTTATTATTAAAATGTAAGTAGTTTGTACTAGATGTTACGTATACCACCATCGCCATTATCATATAATTTCATTTCTGGGGTTGTCTGGAAGAGATCGCTTCTTAGCGATAAGACCGCCCTTTGTACAAAACTAGATATAAATTTAGTCTTAAGTTCATGTTTGTTTTGGTGTACAATAAAGAGTTATCTATCTATCTACATACATATATATAGCTCGGCTTCGGTTCGCACCCGCCTTAACCTTCTAACCTATATTAATAAAGTTCGGATTTGTGTATAATAAATAAATGTGCCGTGTGCCCATAATTTTATAATCTTTACCTATACCTACTCGTTTTATTACATTATCCAAGGCTTCCAAGATATTATATAAAATTGCTAGTTAATGTGATTAATTCTGTGTCAATTATCACTTTATCTAAATTGAGTAGACATTGTAAATAATGGCTAGATAATATATATAATATCCGGATTTATTACTTTAGCTGTAACATATATACATAGTTTAAGATTCTAGGTTTATGCTTTGCAATGATGTAATGTCTGCCGTGACGATACCTTAAGGGCACAGCGGAAGACCAGCGCTGCTTTCAACCGACCGGCATTATGCTGAGACTGATGCCACTTTTGAGACAAAATTATATCACTCTAATAAATATTTAAATTTGTTAGCAATTATAGAATAGAATATTCTTTATATTCATGTGTATTATTATTTTTACAAGAAAATAATAATACACATGAATTAAGAATCTTATAACTAGTACAATCGGCGGTCTTATCGCTAACAGCGATTTCTTTCAGACAACCTTCTGGAGATAATTTTACATTTTTAATATTGGGTCGGTATTTCGTGCGCATAATTTAGAATATATACAATCATATATACATATATTACAAGTGAAAAAGAAATAAATACACATACATATTTGTATACAAATATATGTACATAGGGTTACATAGACATACGTAAATTACTGTTTACAACTTTAAATAGTGATCTTTGAGGAGTTTATTAAAAGATGTAAGTGACTTTGCACTTCTGATACTCAACGGTAAAGCATTCCACAACCTTACTGCCTGCACAGTAAAAGATTTCTGACAACATTGCGTAGAATGTATTGTATTGTATTATATTTACTGCATTTATATAATTTGTCCCAAATAAAATTATTTTCTTTCTTTCTTTCTTCTTTCAATTATAAAATAAAACTACAATACAGCAATTTATTATAATGATGCACTTTTGCAGCTTTCCTTAGCGCTGAAGACGTGAACGTAATTGTGGTAGACTGGAGTGTTGGAGCAAATTCGAGCAACTATATAACAGCTGTTTTAAACACTCCCACTTCAGGTATGTATAGCATATAACCTACTTGTATATTATAACTAGCTGTACCCGGCAGGCGTTAGGCGCTTAGGAAGACTTTAGCGGTACCACCTACCGGTAGATTTATAATCTTAACCATCACGGGACCCACACACACACATATAAAAAAAAAACACCTAAATATTGGAACCCGATTACAGCTAAATTAATTATTTTAAATGTATTTTATTATTAAAATAACTCCGACCGAATTATCTGTTTTAAGCGATATTCAGTTTTTTTGCATCCTCTTTGACAATATTTGCAGCACGCATTCTGTCAATTCAAATGTCCAACGTCTAAAGGTTACATTAAAAAAGTTTATATTGTCCAAAGTGCTAATGGTTAGATGAGAAATGATTTTATATGCTGGTTAAGTATTCTTAAATTTTCTAATTTTCCGCGCAATTTTCTTAATTTTTTCTTTCATAAGAACATTCTCCTGAGAATAACAAACACAACAAAAAAAGAATTAGCGAAATCGGTCGAGCCGTTCACGCGTGATGGCGTGACCAAGGGAAATAGGGATTCATTTTTATATATATAGATTTATTTAATTTATTTTAGGAAGGCTTATAGTCTCATACATACAAAATACAGTAACAATAATATTAAAAAAATAGATGCTGCGAGAGATACCTATAAATACTAGTGGGCGAAATTCAACCATAATAATTAATGTCAAAGACTAACTTCTATAATCACAGATTTCGCCAAGGCAACAATAAACAAAAGAGTATATATGCGTGTGTGTGTCAAATACATGGGAGTGTCTGTAATGTTTTTATTGAATTAATGTATTTTTTATGAATAATTGAAAAAAAATAGCATCCGTCGCTTTTTCTCTACATAAACAACGCAAAATGCCGCGTTTAAAGAACTGTCAATACTTTTTGTGTAAAACGTATTTAGGCAGTTTAATATAAATAAATAACAACAGCCGATAACTGTCCCACTATTGGGCTCGGGCCTCCCACGGTAGGGGAATGGACGGTATACCCGCCTCGCTTGTCCAAGGCGGCTTGGCAGGTTTGACACATCGGTTATCTCGATGTGCAGGTTGCATCACGATGTTTTCCTTCGCCGTTGTTAGCACGTGGTAATTGTAACAATATGCACATTAGTTCAGAAAACTGACTAAGTGGTGCATGCGTTCCGGCCAGGATCGAACCTGCGACCTTTGGGTTAGGACGCGTGCGCTAGCCATTAGGCTACCACGACGACGGCAGTTTAATATATATATATATATATATATATATATATATATATATATTTTAAATTTATTGATGCACTAAACAAATTACAATCATTGTTATTAAAAGGCAAATGTTTTTTGATAAATTTAATTCCCAATCACAATGTTTTATTAAGTATATAATACAATTTAACAATTTTGATGTTTGTCATTACAATGGCTTCGCCGGAAGAGAGAGTTGAAGTTGGTGTTGCCACTAACGTTTTTCAAAGTAACAAAAATATTATGTTTAATTATTAAACAATCATTACAAAACCATACTAAACTAAAATATAATCAAAAATCTGGATTGCAATCCACAAATAAGTGCATACATAAAATAATACAAATAGACTGAAAATAACTTACTTATAACTAAATATTATGAATGTTTGTTGACAAGTTTATCTTAAATGGATTTATTTTTCTTTGGATATAACTACTATCATCTGTTTTATAAATATACTAAGAGTCGAGGATATTTTGAAAAAAATTACAATATTTATTGAAGTTTGGTTCGAATATATCAATATCTTTGCTGTTGCCTGCCACCTCATTGTGATAACGAGCCATTCTGACAATGGGATTGAAGTAAGATATGATAAGATATGATTAACTTATTTAATTTAGAACTTATTTTATGCAAAATGTGCGAAATTTCATACTCCTCCGTCTGCGTAATTTTCGTAAAAAGGGGTACAAAGTTTTTGCTTCACTTATTTATATATAGATAACAAAATTTTAGCTGTTAGTTTTATTAAAAAAAATTATAACCTAATTGCGCTTAACAGAATATATAAATGTGCAATGCAGATCTAGATGTGAGTCTACTATTTCATTAAAAGAATTTCAGCTTCATATGATAAACGCGTTTTGTCTGTAGTTGCTATTTACGATAGGTGTGTGGAGTAATCCTTACCGCCTACGGCGAAGTTGATTAGTCTACTATCTAGATACTAGGATATGCCCGCGATTTCGTCCGCGCTTGGCTTGAAATTAACACAGTTTTAATGAAAACTGTGTCGAAATAAGCTAATTTTTATGCACCCGAACAACTACACAACGCTCCTTAGAAAATTTTCGCGGAATTGCCGGGATAAAAAAAAATCACACATTTTATTAGTTTTTTTTTTATATATTTTAATATTTATTTAATTTTATTAGATTAAATTTGCTATCGATAATTTTAAATCATTCTCTGAGAAATTCCCGCGGGATTCCCAGGATAAAAAGTAGTGCAGAGTTTAAGTCTAAGAATTAGCTATTGATTAGCGAAAACCGCATTGAAACCGGCCAGTAGTTAGTTAGTGGTAGTTAGTTTTTACGTGAATCCTGAACAAACAGACAAGAAATTTAAAAAAAAACTTGCATCGTGTTGTTCCCCATTGTTAATATAATCTTGTTTTTTTATATAGCTTCACAAATTTTATAATATTATAGATATCGTTGATATCTCTATTTAACGTGATTAAAAACTTAATTAGTTTGTTAGGTATGTGGCGGCCAGAAGGTATTATAAATACACCTCCCTTGAAAAATCATGTGACATTTCCTTGTTTGTATATTTTTGAAATTATCATGTTAATCAAAAACAACCCAACATTATTTGAAAATTATAGAAGTGGCCGACATATTAATAAGAATAAAATCCGTATGCATACCACTGCATTATATCATAAAAGCGTGTTTGTGATGGCACCAACAACATAATAACAAGTTACCTTGTAATAATGCAAGACAATAATACTAATATGTTTAAACAAAAATTATTCGAGAGGTTGACAAAAAAATCCTATTATATTATAGCGTCCAAGAGTTTGTAAATGAGAGGTAATTAAGAAGATATTGTGTTCTGTTGTTTGAATAAAATAAAAGATTTATAAGGCACCAAATCTCCTGTATATATAAAAATTGATGCCACTTTTCGTTGTAATTTTATAACTTGAGAACGACTTTACCGATTTTGATGAAATTTTGTGTGTGTGTTTGAGTGGCTCCCCGGATGGTTTAGATTCATAATTGGAACCGGTAGGTGACGCTGGGATCGGGTCCTAGATTTTTATTTTTTCAGAGCAGGACAACGTCTGCCCAGGCCGCTAGTATTATATAAAGATAGGTTAAGTAAGTTTATATTGCGATGCTATGAACGTTGCATGCAACGCTTGCGCGGCAGCACCAACAGCCTTCTGGAGGCTATTGCAGTCAGATTTGACTGCCCCTTTCAAGAACATTGGATATGGGTAGTCATCGGCTTAAAACAAATGGCTACAGGTTTAAGAATTTGGGTTAAATACTCGTATAACGTATAATAACATTAATTTATAAGATAATTCTATCTAACACACTAACTAAATATAGACCCCGGTTTGAAATAAAGTTTATATTATCTTGTATGTCCTGGAAGACCACGGGCCATAAAAATGGCCCGGACTTTTGGAGGGCTTGCGCGGGGCCATGGAAAGACCAACACGTAGAGGCCCTTTGACAAATTTAATGTAAATGTGGCGTGACGCTGACCGGCGATTATCCCTGTCTACACCATATAATAATGCACCCAAGGACAAGCCCCGGCTAGTGTAGGACTACTGTGGAAAATGAGGACAAAAAGTACCGGGCTATTGAGGTGAACTGCTAGTGGAACTGGGGGTCTGGGATTATGGGGACTATGGCGTCTGCCCATCGCAATGTTCAGGGAACATGGAAAAATGGGCAGACGGTGAGTCGCCACTCCCTGCATGGGCCCCAAAAGATGCCATAGAAGACCGGGGCAACATGGGTGTGAGTGGCTAAGGGGTGTAGAGAGGTGGGCTACAGGTTCACCGAAGCTACTACTGACGGGATGCCATTTATCACTTCCACCCTTGGAACTTGAGTCTTAGCTCTAGCGATCTCCACTCCGTGCCGGCCGGTTAAGGCAAGCACGGAGGCGGGGGCCTTGTCTTGGCCCCCGGAGTCAGGTACGAGGTGTCGCTACTTACCTAAGGCTTCGCCACAGAGCCCCCCTGCGGGTTTATTATTATTATTGTGAGAGACCAGCTAAGTAATAAGTTCTCAGTTATATTAAATAAGACCTATGTAACACTTAGTTCGCAATAAAAATGATTTGATTTGATTTGACAAGTGTGTAAAGAAGTATGTTCCAAATAGCTCGTTATCTATCACTTTTTACTTATGGTTTTGCAAACTATACAAAGGATTTATGATTTGAAATAAAACTCGTGACACAGCTGTGGCAGAACAAAGTGTATAATATATAACTGTCATGTCGGTAGGATGAAATTTTAAATGTATGAGAATAAATTGACTTTATGCTGATTTCAAAACGTGTAACGCCATCTAGTTAATTTTCACCACAACTATTCAGTAGCATGTATTTAAATTTATAGCTTTGAGATATAAATCAGATCATGTGATTGAACAACTATATGTTTATAATAACTCAACAAAAAAATACTCTTTTCACTTGTGTAAAGTTTTGACATCATGACTTCGTACAAAATCTGTGATGTGACGTAGATTATATAAGTAACTCAGTTTAACTGTCCACGCCAAATGAATAAAGACCATTTGATTTTTAAATTTGCAGGTGCGAGTGTTGCTATGTTCGTAAATTGGGTGAATCAAGTCACACGAGCGGATTTTGATGATTATCACATAGTTGGACATAGTCTAGGAGGCCACCAAGCTGGTATAGTTGGTAGAAATCTTAACCGAAAAGCTGGCTACATTACATGTAAGTAGTCGTTTCTCTTTCCAATTTTTCCAATTACTTAGCATCGGCACAATATTGTTACGAATTTGTGGAATGTCAATTCAAAAATGCCGTTGGAATAATCACATAGTTGAATAGAAGTAGGTACACATACGTAATTCACAGTTCTTACAAGTATAACCGAATACAACAAAAGCATACCTTAAAGCAGAAAATCACATATATCACGCAAAGTCAGTCGCTATAATTATTATTATATTATATGTCGGAGGAGGAACCTCCGTGGTGTTTTTAAAAGGTGTGACGCCAGCAATGCTGACGACACGACTGTTGGCTTCCTGGTGACGACCAATATTTGAGTCCTCGGAATAGAATTTCAAGAGTACTCGGTGTCGTACATTCCAAGAGCGTTACGACTTCCCAGAGAGGTCCGTCCCGTTCGGCGGCTCGAGCAATAACGATCGAGTGTCGACAGTGCGGCCGTATTTATAGGGCTCGGCGCACGTACACGTGATCACAAATTTTTAGCTTAAATATTGAAATTACAACAAAATCTTGTTGTTTTACGTTAATTTCACATTACAATAAACTCATAGTAACTAAATAAACAATTATTGTTCTTGTAATACGTTAATTGTTGTATTTGCGCCGACATATATAAATAAGTAAATTTACACGCAATTAGGTATTAAATTCAATATTTATTATAGTGTGAGGTAATATTCCCATACCAGTTATTTCAAAATGGGGAGTGTCTTTGCCTGTCTTACGTTTTCGGGCAATAAACTGCAACGGGACCGGCATCCTTTAGCCGGCTTCACTTTGAGAGTCGAGACTCCGTCTTTTTATTAATGCTCTAATTTCTAGCCCTCGATCCAGCTCTACCGGTTGGGAAACAAATAGTAACAAGTTTCAAGAGAACGATGGGACATACACGGAAGTAATACATACGAATTCGGGATACCAAGGATATTTATCTCCCCTGGGACACGTGGATTTCTATCCCAACGGGGGGGTCAACATGCCCGGCTGCGGTTCAAGCGGCTGCAGTCATGCAAGGTAATACAATGAAACCCTATTATGACGAACTTCAATATAACAATTAAAATGAGATGAGATTTAATATACTACGCACTAGAGAAGGCATCCGAAACTAGCTTATTTGAACACTCGTTATAGTCCATGGGCAAGAACTCGCTTATGAATGAACGAATGACAACACTTTATTGTGCACCAAAAATTATAATTACTTAAAACTAGATACAGTAAATGTTGAAAAAAAGGGCAGCCTTATATTACCTTATTATGATTTTTAGACTTGCAAGAACCAAAGATATTTAGTAACCATCAGTTTAAAAGACAATATGGATTTAACTTGTCTCATGTTGAGTGGCAGTGAGTTACATTAACGGATAGCTTGTACCGTGAAAGAGTTATCAACGAAGAAAGAAGTTAGTATGGTGTACGCTTAGTCTGCACCGAGCTGTTAGCAATACTTAGTGTTTGAGTGAAAAGTAACTATTAAACAAATGCCTTCATGTATACTAAGGTATTGTTCAAACCATTCAAGAAATGACTTTTCCCTATTTTAATTAAATTTCATCAATTTTAAGTCGTCTCGATGCGTCCTAGCTGCGGCTATGTGCAGCTGCATGTTTTAATAGTTAAGTTAGACGGCATAACTTGTGGCGCTGCAGCAAATAGATGATTCAGTCCACGGCACGCTCGCCCCCCGCAGGCCACCGCTTTCATCAAGTTCGAACTTTTTGTTTTGAATAACTTTTCTGGTACGTAGTACATATAAGGTTGGGAAAAAGTTTCTTCGCATTTTATATAAAAATTCAAAAGGTTCTTTTATAAACTTTATTTACAACTGACTAAAGTATATAGATGCCATTTCGTTGGATAACTTTTTGCCATCTTTTACGTAGGGACGTGATCCCATTGCTATAAAAATTTTGGGGATTCTGATCAAAAAACTGCGACAACTGGTTTTGGCATTTCTCGCGTGATATTAACCTGACACTGCCTAAGGAATTCTGCAGAGACCGAAACAGGTCAAAATCTGAAGGTGCAAGGTCAGGACTATACGGCGGATGCATTAACACCTCCCAGCCAAACTTTCGTAATTTTTGCTGAGTGGCTAAAGATGTGTGAGGTCTAGCGTTATCATGGTGAAAAACCACACCCCTTCTGTTGATTAATTCCGGCGGTTTTCTCTCAACTTTTTGCTTTAATCTCATCAGTTGTTCGCAATACAGTTCAGAATCGATGTTCCTGCCTGGCGGTAAAAGCTCATAATGAATAATGCCTTTCCAATCCCACCATACACACAGCATCACCTTGTTGCGAGTTTACCCGGGTTTCGCCACAGTCTATGAAGCCTGACCGGCCTTTGACCACGATCTTTTTCGCACGTTCTTGTCGTACGTGATCCACTTTTTATCACCAGTTATCAGCTTCTTTAAAAATGGTTCGGTTTCATTACGTCGTAATAAAGAATCACAAATGAGTACACGGTTCATAAGTTTCTTTCAGTGAGTTCATGAGGCACCCAAACATTGAGCTTTTTTGTGTACACATTCCCAGCTTTTTTCAAATGCGCCAAATCCGTTTTGTTTCTCCAGCTACATCGAACTACTAATATGCCGATTTTGCTCCACTTTTTCAAAAATGGCATCTATTTTGTCCGTAACAGGGCGACCAGAGCGACGTGCATCTTTGATATCAAAATTTCCGGATTGAAAACGCTTAAACCAAATTTGCGCTACTCTCACAGACACTGCATTAGGTCCATAAACATCACAATTTTTTTCGCAAACAACAATATACCTTCACATTACGAATAAACTTTTGTAAAAACCTCTTTATAACGAATTTATGCTAAACATACATAGAAAGATTAGAACGTATAATTAACCTCTGTATAACGATTTTTATGAACCTATAAAACCTTTATAAAGAATTTTAGCAACCTATTAAACCAGAATATGTCTCGACAGGTTCAAACATACTCGTTTACCGTAATACATCCAGGATTTTGAACTTTCACAATAAATTAATGTTAAGTGTTGTAAGGTAAATAAATATTAAAGAGTATTCATTACAGTATGTTTTACCTTAACCTTGCTGAAACGAATCTTAGACCAAACCTCTATATAAAAAAATCTCATTGTAACGATTGAGTTGAGTTATATG
This sequence comes from Dendrolimus pini, assembly GCA_949752895.1. Lineage (NCBI taxonomy): Eukaryota > Metazoa > Arthropoda > Insecta > Lepidoptera > Lasiocampidae > Dendrolimus > Dendrolimus pini. The sequence goes on from OX457151.1 coordinate 1,234,623, forward strand.
TACTACGTACTATACATTATATCTCATTGATTGTAACAATTTTTTTTGGGATAACGAATATTTTAACGAATATAGTAAGTTGTTTTTTTTCACTTCGTACCGACTACAAGACGTAGAAGAATTTTGCTTTTTACTTTGTACTTTGTTTTTTTAAAATTTTTATTGGTTTCTTTATTTCAGATGTTATCACTATCTTGCCGAGTCTTTGACATCGCCCTTCACCGGACGTGGCTGTGCTAATTTAACCAACGCTGTTAATGGAAACTGCAATCTCGAAGAAACGCTTCAGATGGGAGGTCTTCTACCAAAGACTGGGTGAGGATCTCAACAATAACAGCCTACAAACGTCCCACTGCTGGGCTAAGACCTCCCCCCTTTTTAATCTAGAACGGGCATTCCGCTTAAACTGTGGCCGAAGGCGGTCGTATTTCGGGAGCTCCTGAGCTCCGCTCTAAAAAAATCCTAAAAATAGGTTTTCTCAAAGTTACAATACCGAATGAGATATCAAACTATGCGGAAAAATGAGGCTCAGGTGCCTGTAAAATCAGTGCGTCACTATCAATTCGGACAAGGAAGTTATTGCAGAAAAACCGAAATTTAAAACTTTACTCGATAGCTAATTCGGAGTGAGCCAGTTTGTGGCGGCTTTTGTGGAGCTCGTGTGCCCCCACAACCCCCAATGCACACCGTTCATTTCCCATTTCCAACCTTCTCTTTCTCATCCCCCTATTACAAACCTAGCATCCCATTCCTCCTGTTTAAACCCTTCTAACACGTTTTTTTTATAACGGTGGGTGAACACGTTTGCGCATCCCCTCGGTCCTAGGAGGAGGTAACGCCGAGGGGTATGTGAGACTCCCGACGGCCGGCTCTATACACTCCTTTTCCAAGGGAGAAATCTACCCACCAAGGTCTCCAGGTTGAATTTACGAATATTCCCCGTATCCGTCCAAAAAATTACACCAAAACGGTAGTATTTCAGAAACTTTTCCCCATACATAATATTATTGTAATTGCAATGAAGGATTTCATAGAGGCGGCAAACATTGGTTACTATTTTAATCGCCTTCCAAAAAAGGACGAGGTTCTCAATGCCTCATGTAAATATTTTTTATACTTTGTTTCATTACAAAACCAAAAACAATAAAATTGTATACAAACGTATTTAGATTTAACTTTCATAAGCAATTTCATGCTATGTCGAATATTTTATGGCATTTTTAGCAAGGACAGGGGGATAAAATACCTCCTCAATTTTCTCAGCGCTGGATTTTATGCTCCCAAATATTTTAGGGAAATTTCTTGTCCCAACCGCAAAAGAATTTCCCGCAATGGGGAAACGATCCCTATACTTTAGATCCTGCCTACCACCGTCCTACTGCGTCTTCGTGCTGCGTCATGGGATATACTGTAGGTATTGCTTCACGACGCCTTCACGCATGTCCTTAAAAGGGATGCCCCTAAGACCAGGGTACCCAGCGTCCTAGGTGTTGGTCGCCGGGGAGATACCCTGACCTCGAACCGGCCCCACTACATCGCGTTGAGGGTGGTCTATCTCATCCTTCTAGCTCAAAGGCTGGCAACGCGTTGGCTTCGCTCCTGGTGTTACAGAAGTCTAAAGAAGACAGTAACCACTCTCTATTAGATGGGCTCTCTACCTGTTTGCCAAATTCGCAATCAAAGTATTCTTACAGAAAATATAAATTTTTTATTCTTCTTCTTTCTGATGTGCTAAGATAAACTATCAAAGAATAATGTACTTCTAACTATTTTACAGATCCACTGGCATCTTTCATTTGGAAACCAACGCTGGTCCCCCATTTTCAAGAGGATAAACAGAAACTTATCAATCAAGCAGCATGACAACTGTCAGGTGTCTCAAGCCGTGAATCAATGCTAGAAATGACAATAGACTCAAATCAGAAATGATTAAAGCGTGGCAAAGGAGTGTTACATTTATTCACTTGCATAGTTGTTGTCATGTTTCTTTTTAAAGTTAGTAATTAATTTTATGTACCCTCTTATTTTGTATAGAGTCGTTGTCTAAAACTCACCAAAATTTTATGTAATAATATTTATCCCTAATATGATGTGTTAATTGTGTAGATTACAATCTTAAATCTCTCAATTGTATATAGACGGTATTCACTAAAATTTATTTTCAAGTTGGCAGCTGCAATTTTTTTTACTGTATTTGATTTATTTTATTACGTGTATAACTTCAAATTAAAAAAAATACAAAATCTAAAATGTATTAAATTCTTTTCATTCATAACCCTTTTTAATTTAAAGAGTCTTTCAATGAATCCGCTGTCCGTTGTGCCAATTTGCTAAATTTCTTGTACTGTAAAATTGTTGGAGGGATGGCGAGGTGTTCTAAAAATGTTTGTCAAATGTGTAGAGTGAGTAGATGATATGTCCTTAAACCGTAAGGTTCTCTGATTACAAGTATTGTGGCCAGTTCTTTTATTACCATAAACCCTTGAGTTGTTGCAAGTATTATAGGAGATTAATTTTTGCTTCATTTTGAAGTTTGCGAGCGAGACAGATGACCGGGACATGAGACAGAGGGCCGAGACATATGACACACCCGTTGTTCGGAATACAGATATCGAGCGCCGGCTTTCGATTGTTACGCGATACATACGAGGGCACTTTTTTTTATCGCGTCGAAAAGCGGGTACACCGGTGATTGGACTTCAAGACGCACGGTTATCACCGAGCTATCGCTCTCGCGTGATATTATTTCATATTTAATTATTTATTGAGAATTATTTATAAATACTAGTGAGTGGAACACTAATAGTGATTAATAACCTAATATACCCCGAGGAAAAGTGGTTGTGACGATATAGGACGAGGCGCGGGTGTATTTGGACAGACTTTTATCTAACCCCCGTAGTGTTTCCCTTGTAGTAGTTTGGTAGAATATTTTATATATTTCCTCTCAAGGGGCGCCCTTCCCTTAATATACTGACAGATTAGTGTTCACCCTTGTTCCTGTTCCCGCCACCGTCTATTGGGGTACCAGGTAGTACCTAGTATATAAGTACCAAGAATTACCTTGTGGGTTTGGACCGTCGGGTTACCGATCCCGTACAAAATTTACGTACAAAATTTGGTAGCAGAGCGTGGTTAGTTTAAAAAATCGGTTAATGTTTTTGTAACTTTCGGTAATTTTTGTTGTGGTTGTTCGTGATTTTTTTTATTGTTTTTTTTTTGCGTTTGCGTTTGAGTACATTTGGTAATTAGCAGTTATTATGGCCGGTAAATATTCCGCCCGGATAGCCGGTGTGTTACGGTGGCTCGGATCTGCCGTTTTGAATATATCGCGTAGGGATCGAGAGCAGGCGTTAATATCACGTCATGAGGCCTTAGACGACCAGATGTCTGACTTATACGATGCGTACAGCGCGCTATTGGAACTGAGTCCAAAGTCGGAGTTTTTAGACAAAATAAATGCGGATGTAAATCAAGCCGATGACTTAGCGGATCAAATCCGCCAAGCCGTGGGTACTATATTGAAAAAATCGAATAGTGAAAATATGTATAAGAATGACAGTGAATGTTCCCCTGCACTGGTAGATAGACTGCCTAAGTTGGATTTACCCCATTTTGACGAGGACTTAGGTCAGTGGGTTGCATTTAACAATTAATTTGAGAGAGAAATTGGCCTATTTGTTGGCATCCCTTAGAGGAGAGGCCAAAGGACTCGTTCAATATTTAGAACTTATTGATGCAAACTATGATATAGCCCGGGTTTTGCTTATGCTGCGTTATCAAAATGTTCGACGGTTAGCGGATACCCACATGTCAGCCATTTTAAATTTGCCTACTTTACGTGCAACTCAGACGTTACGTACCCGACTTCTTAACCCCTTATTAGTTGCCGTTAATGCATTAAAGGGTTTAGATTTACCTGTTCCGAGTTGGTCCTTTATGTTGGTACACATTGTGTTAAATAAACTTCCACTTGAGTTACGGAACAGATTTGAACGGGAGTATGGTGGAGACTCTGCTACTCATCTACCACAGTTTGATGATCTAGTTACCTTCATGGAAGATGAGTGTCGTCGTTTAGAGAATATTCTCCCTCCTGGATTTGGCGAGATTACTAATAGCAGGCCTAAGTTGCAACAAGTGCGTATGGATCGCCGCATGCCTGAAAAGCGTGATGTTCGTGCTTTTAATACGGTTTCCACATGTGTATATTGTAAGAATAATAAACATGTTGTTGATTCTTGTCCTGCATTTAGAAAATTACGTTGGCAGGCTAGACGTAACATAGTTCGGCAGCGCAACTGGTGCTTTGGTTGCCTCGGTAACCATTTTGTGTCCCAATGTCAAACTATTCGACCCTGTCATCAGTGTCAGGGCAATCATCACCATCTTCTTTGTGGCAACCGTTATGGTGGATTTCCAAAGCCGGCTGCTCCGGTATGTATGGACGTTGTCGAAGATAAACAGGTGAATTTGGAAGGCCAATGGGCTGGTGGTGTACAGGCAGTTCCACCAAGAAGTATTTCAGTCAATAATTTTGGTATTCAAGGTCATTCTAATGACTCCTATCGTGCCAATCCCGCTACGGGCGGGGGTTCCCGACAAGCACCTCGTATGGCTAACGCTGCTGTTGATCAAGCGCGTCGAGTTGCTTCGGATATGTCACATCAATATGCCGAGTGGCCTTGTTTGGGTAGGCGTTATATGACTGCGTTTCTACCGCAGCCAACTTATTCGCAGTGGAATCCCATGTTTATGCAAGGTTATTCTTGTCCGTCAACCTCTTACCAAAATCAGAATTCTCGTTCGCCATTTTGACTAGTATCGCAACCTCCACCTGTATCAGCTTCTACTCTATTGACTGTTTTATTACCTACTGCCCAGGTTCGCGTCTGTTCTCCTCGGGGTGAATATGTGACGGCACGCGCAATACTGGATACGGGATCTCAGGGATGTATTGCATCGTCACGCTTGGTGGAGCGTTTGCAACTGCGCCTGAATCGTGGCGCAGACTTAATTCGAGGTGTAGGTGGAGTAAGGGTTTCTGGTATAGTAGGACAGGTTTCACTATCCTTTTTTCCTTTACGATCTTCTCGGCCGTCTGTTGTCACCTCAGCTGTTGTTCTAAATAATATTATGGGTCGACATCCACTAGTAGCCTTACCTGCGAAAGTGAGAAATTTGACATCCGGTTTATCATTGTCAGATCCGGATTTTCACATTCCAGGTCCTGTGGACTTATTGTTAGGTGCAGACGTGTTAGGATTGTTCCAGTTTGGTAACACGGGGTTACTGCAACACGGTGGTCTTGTCACGGTCTCGAGTGATCTTGGTGACGTCATTATGGGACCTATATTTTCTCCTGGTTCTCAAACTTCCGAACCATGTGACTCGTATGTTGGTCTCTCTCTTGCTGAAGCGGTTCAGCGATTCTGGGAAGTAGAAGAGCCCCCAACTGCTACTCGTGACAGCCCGGAAAATCTCGAATGCAAATTATTTTTTCAGAATAATACAGGTCGTCTTCGTTCAGGTCGGTTTATGACGAGGTTGCCTTTCTTGCCGTCTCGGGCTCGACTTGGTTTCTCACGAATGCTAGCTGAAAAGCGGTTAGCTTCGATGCAGAGACGTATGAAGCGGGACTCAGTGTTTCGACAGAAGTATATTTTATTGATTTTATGCGTGAATATTTGGACTTGGGACACATGTCTATCTCAAAATTAGATTGGCGTGCTCATAAGCACTACTTCATTCCTCATCATGCGGTATTTAAAGGAGACAAAATTAGAGTATATTTCCGATATTTTGACGAACTTTCGCCGACATCAAGTCGTTTTTGTAGCATATATTAAAATGATGTTTCGTCAAACATTAATTCATCACGATGATCGTAGATGTCAGCTCATCCTGTGGCGAGAAGATGAATCGCAGCCCATAACGGTTTTCGAGCTTAACACTAATACATACGGGCTGAAGTCGAGCCCCTTTATTGCTATTCGAGCATTATTAGAGTTGGCTGAACGCGAGAGACTAGGTTTTCCTAGAGCTTCGGCTGTTGTATCTACCAATACATATGTAGATGATATTTGTACAGGTGCCGCTAGTGAAGAAGAGGCATTAGTACTGCGTGATGAGCTCATCAGCCTTCTGAAGGCTGGTGGTTATGAGCTCAGAAAGTGGATATCTAACTCTCAAGCTTTACTTGATGGCTTTCCGGAAGAGCATCAGCAGGATCCACATATATTTCAGAATGTTAACAATCCTGATGCTGTTGCAGTATCAACCAATACCGGATGTCTTTACATTTCGTGTACAAGATTTAGATATTTTCAAAACATGGTCAAAGAGACTGGTGTTGTCCACTGTAGCACGGATATTTGATCCAAATGGTTGAGTCCTGTCGTGTTCTGGGCAAAATGCTTCGTTCAGAAGCTTTGATTAGAAGGACTAACTTGGGATGCCCCTCTTATTGGAAATTTACTGTCAATTTGGACTAATTATGTTTCATCTCTCCCTGATATCCAAATGATTAAATTTGATAGAGCTTTTTGAAGTGAAACTTCTATATAGAGGGGGTCTTACGGATTTTTGGCTCACGAAAAGATGTCACAGTCACGTGGTCACCGTCACTAATTCTTACATTTTTAAACTCGTGATATCTTTCGAATGGAATGTCCAAATTGAATAATTCAAAAGTTATATAAAGGTATTGAAGCAGTCTTGAATATGAAGTAATTTATTTTGATAAGGATTAATACCAAGATACAAATAAAGAGCCTTTTCTAGCGGCGGCATTTTAATTAAATTTTTAAAATAAAAGAACACTTATTGCGGCATAACTATAATAGTTAGACATATGCTGTCGCGACACTTTTTGTAGATAATGATGTGTTCTACAAAGTCGTAGTACATTATTTTATTCTATCATCAATAGCTTTCGCAGCGCACGCGGTTTTAGGTATTTTTTTACACCTTGGGTTATATTATTGGAGTTTTAGTAAGGACCCCTAATTTATTTGTAAATGTAATATACTCTAATGTCACCCGGGAATAGTGTAGCTTGCCAACAGTGAAAGAATTTTTCAAATCGGTTCTGCAGTTTCGGAGCCTCTTCATCAAAACATGAGCAAACGAAACTTTATTGAGTTATTTTTTGGAAATATTTTTCTGTTAACATAATTTGATGTCTGAATGAAGTTGATGACGAAAGATGCGTATTTGTTAAGAGGCTATGTAGACTTAATTCAAATCGGCATTTCATAAAATCAACCCCGCACGGCCGGCTTCGATGGAACAGCGCCAAATAAAACTTCGAGCGTGACGAAATATTGCAATTGATCATACCGACGCACACTGCGGCCATGCCGACTTGATTGATTTCATGCTAAGGCTCACGAGAGCGAGACAAACTGTCCTAAAGTGAGATAGACCGTTTGTATGCGTAATTCCTATTTTGACATAACTTCCTAAACGTCTTTAGCCCAACCTTACCATGCTCAATAGTAACTAGGAGGTACAGGGTTCGAATCCTCCTTTAGGCTGTGCTTTTTTTTTCTAACAACTTTTTAGATAGGTAAATTTTATTAAAATTATTTCATTGTATTATGGAACAACAATGAATTCATATTATTCTTTCCCTACTATCCCTATTATATTATAAATGCGAAAGTAACTGTCTGTCTGTCTGTTCCGTTTTCACGAAAAAACTACTAGACCGATTTGGCCATTACATACAGGCAGACGGCCTACTAGATGGAAAACGGTTACCATCGCCAATGGACATTTGCAACACCAAATGTGCTACCATTCATTTCAGACATTTCGGCCCCGTGGGCCATTTCAGCCATTTTAGCCGTTTCAGCCATTTGGGCCATTACAGCCATTTCGGCCATTTGGGCCATTTCAGTCATTTCAGCCATTCCGGCCGTTTGGGTTATTTCAGCCATTTCGACCATTTCAGTCATTTCGGCTATTTCGGTCATTTCGGCCATTTCAGCCATTTCAGTCATTACGGTCATTTCGGCCATTTCAGTCATTTGGGCTATTTCAGTCATTCCAGTCATTTCGGCCATTTGGACCATTTCAGCCATTTCGGTCATTTCGGCCATTTGGGCCATATCAGCCATTTCAGTCAATTCAGCCATTTCGGCCATTTCAGCCATTTCAGTCATTTCGGCCATTTCAGTCAATTCAAACATTTCGGTCATTTCGTTCATTTGGGCCATTCAGCCATTTGATCATTTAGACCCGTTCGGCCAAATATATTTTCATCTCGGAAACTATCTCATTTTTCGGGATGAAAAGTAGTTCTTGGCCACCCTCGGTATTAAAATAACATAATATGTACCCAGTTTCAGAAAAATCGGTTCAATAGTCTTTCCATAAAATGATAACAAACAGTGAGACAAATATACTTTTGGATTTTTTTTCGCGGAACCCTAAAAACGTATCCTAAGTTACTTCTTATAACATCAGCTCTCTGCCAATGAAAATTACGTCAAAATCGATCCAGCTGTGTCAGAGATTAGCCGGAACATCCAGACACACAGACCGACAGATAAAAATTCTATTATAAATAGCATTTTCGGAATCTCCTCGTCCGATGTTTTTAGAGTTTATTTTGAGATTTCAAACAGGCACTTCACTTTTATCTATCTGTATAGATAAGAACTATAAAATAAATAATAATAGATAAAACATAATAGGGCTAAATAAAAAAAAAACAGTTAGAAAAGGAAAATGGACCGAGCACTCAATTTGAACAATGAATCTTCATATTTCTAACTATCCATGTGTCTACATCATTTCTATTGAGAAACATAGATGGCGCTTTCGAATTTTAATGTTACCGGTAAAAAAAGTATTTTATTGCATTTTATAAAATTATTTAGGAAGAGAAAAAGACCATTTTATTAACTTTGATATAAAAATAAAAAAACCTTCTAGATCAAGTGAAAGTAGTAGGGTTCGAACCCACACAGCCTGTGATTTAGACCAGACCTCTACTGTATACGCCAAATAAGTATAGCACGACTGTTTCAAAATTCTCGTAATGATTGCTCTTTTATTTATTTAAAATTATTTTTTTAGTAGCGGAGCTACAAAAACCGACATGACCGTTAAATGCGAAGCCGTCCGGCGGAATGATAAATTCCATACATTGGGAGTAATTGGGATTTGTTATAATATGATATGTTACTGTTATTCATTTTAGCGATGTACGATTAACAGTAATAACAATAACCAAGATTGAATAACACGTTTAGAGGTTACTTTGTAATTATTTCCTATCGAGAAATTTTTTCGTAAATGCGTTTTGAGTTCAGGGGTTACGTCAGAAATATGATCAAGATTGATATATATTTTTTTCACCCCAATAAAGTGTGTATAATTGCTCTTACAACAGCTGAGCAATCGATCTAAAAACGCTTTTTGTCTCTTTTTTTTATATCTTTATTATATAAATGGGGTTTTGTCACTTTGTGATAATGTCACACGTGATAAATATCTTCAATTTTTTGGCATTCAGAGCAATTTGGTGAATTCGAAACCTTCATCATATATTTGAACTTGTTTGAAGGAATGTGCCCGGAGCTGTTTTTGTCTCTTATAACGCTGTTAATGTTCCGTTGTATATGCATAATTTTAGAGTAGACGATGAATGTTTTTTGGTTCCGGATCCAATTCAGTTTTTTGTTTGATAAAATAAAATATGTTTAAATTAAAACTGCATTCAATAAAATTTACCTAACCGAACCAAATCATAATTTGCAGTAAACCAGCGAAAAATCGAAATGTGTGCTGGGACACATTATTAGAAGTGAAACTTCAACGGACAAGTTGAAAAACGAATCGCAACGGACAAGTGGAAAAACGAATGGCAACGGACAAGTGGAAAAACGAATGGCAACGGATAAGCGGAAAAATGAATCGCAACGGACAAGTGGAAAAACGAATCGCAACGTACAAGTGGAAAAACTTCAACTGACAAGTGACAAAATGAATCGCAATAAAGTTTTAACTTGAAGTTTTACGGGCAGGTTTTTAAATTGGATAAGTACATTAACAATCTACCCGTAAAACTTCAAGTTAAAATTTTGTTGCGATTCATTTTGTCACTTGTCAGTTGAAGTTTTTCCACTTGTACGTTGCGATTCGTTTTTCCACTTGTCCGTTGCGATTCATTTTTCCGCTTATCCGTTGCCATTCGTTTTTTTCCACTTGTCCGTTGCGATTCGTTTTTCAACTTGTCCGTTGAAGTTTTTACCTCGTGGTAGATATAGAGCTACGCTGCATGGCTTTTGTGATGCCTCTGAAAATGGATATGCAGCTGCCGTGTATCTTCATACTGTATACAATACAGGGGTTGTGCGATGTAAACTTGTTCTTGCTAAGAGTAAAGTTGCTCCTGTTCGATCACGGCTTACCATACCCAAATTAGAATTATCAGGAGCTGCTCTCCTAACTCGACTTCTGAATCATTTAATGTCAACGTTGGGTCCGACTTTGGATATTAAAACCGTATTTGCGTGGACTGACAGTCAGATAGTTCTTGCTTGGTTGCGAGCTTCTGTTCATGCATTAGAGGTTTTTGTTGCTAATAGGGTGTCTCAAATACAGAATTCGGCAACTAGTTTGATTTGGAGACACGTTCCGGGTGAAATGAACCCTGCAGACTGCGCTTCACGCGGTTGTGCAGCTCCAAATTTGATAGACCATCCTTTGTGGTGGGGACCAGCCTGGCTATCTGAGCCTGCAGATAGCTGGCCTCACTCTGTAGTTGAGTCCATTGAGCCTTTACCAGGATTAAGAGCTCTCGTTGTTACAAAGGATGTGCCGCATGATCTCGAGTCTCTGCTCAATAGATTTAGTTCTCTTGATAAATTGTTAGGTGTAACGGGATGGATGAAGAGATTTATTCATAATACACGACACTCTTCAAATAGAGATTTGTCTTCCGACTTGTCGCCTTTAGAGAGACAGGAAGCTCTTTTGTTTTGGATTCGTTTTGCTCAGGCTGAGCACTTTGAACTAGTCTTCTCGACTTTAAAAGGAGGCCGCACTAAGCTGAAAGGTGCTGTTGCTCGTCTCAATCCGTTTATCGATGATAAGGGTGTTTTGCGTGTAGGAGGCAGGCTACGCAATGTCAAGTTGCCCTACGAGACACGACATCCTCTCCTACTCCCAAAAGAGAGTCCTCTTGCAAGACTTATCATATCTGACCGTCATTTGAAAAATGTTCATGCTGGATTGAACTCACTTCTAGCTATCCTTCATAGGGAATTTTGGATTTTGTCAGCTAGACGTGCGATTAGAAATGTGATATTTCGTTGTATTGCTTGTTATAGGTTAAAGGCGACTATAACTCAATCTCAAATGGGGGACCTTCCTCCAGATCGGGTTACAGTTTCTAGACCCTTTTCTGGAGTAGCCACGGATTTTGGAGGTCCATTTTCGGTAAAGGTTTCTTCAGTACGTAATGCTAGAGTAGTTAAGGCCTATTTGTGCGGTTTATTTGCCTTGCCACTAAGGCCGTACATTTAGAAGTTGTCTCTGCTCTTAGCACTGAAGCTTTCATTGCTTGTTTGTCTCGTTTTGTCAGTCGTCGTGGGTTACCGAGCTTGATTCGGTCCGACTGCGGGACAAATTATAAGGGTAGCGATAGATACTTAACAGAAGTTTACAAATTTTTGGAAAATAATCAAACTTATATTGGCACAAATTTGTCTCGTCGTGGAATCACTTGGCAATTCAGTCCTCCCGCTTATCCTTCCTGGGGTGGTATTTTTGAGGCTGTTGTCAAGGTAGCCAAGACTCACCTTTATAGAGTCATTGGTGAAACAGTTGTTACATTTGAAGAGTTGGCTACTGTTTTGTGCAAAATTGAGGCAGTTCTAAATTCCCGGCCACTTTGTTCTGTTTCGTCGGATTCAAATGATTTGCAGGTTTTGACTCCTGGTCATTTTTTGGTAGGTGGTCCACTGACAGCTCTTCCTGAGTATCCATTAGTTGATGTTCCAATTAACCGGCTGTCCCGTTTTGAATTGTTGCAACAACTCTCACAGAATTTTTGGAAGAGGTTTAATTTGGAGTACCTTCATCTGCTTCAGCAGCGTGTTCGATGGTCTGATAAAACAGATCCGCCTAAAATAGGGGACCTTGTTCTTGTAAAAGAAGTGAATATGCCACCTTTGTCGTGGAGACGAGGTCGTATTGTGCAGCTGTTCTTCGGTTCCGATGGTACTCCACGAGTGGCTGAGGTCTTGGTTGGAGACACTGTATTGAAGAGAGCTGTATCTGGGTTGTCACGGCTCCCAATTGAATAGTTTATTCTGTCTGTTTCTCTGGCTTTGGACTCAGCCAGGTTTCTCCTGGCTGCGGCGGGGGACTGTTCGGAATACAGATATCGAACGCCGGCTTTCGATTGTTACGCGATACATACGAGGGCACTTTTTTTATCGCGTCGAAAAGCGGGTACACCGGTGATTGGACTTCAAGACGCACGGTGATAGCTCTCGCGTGATATTATTTTATATTTAATTATTTATTGAGAATTATTTATAAATACTAGTGAGTGGAACACTAATAGTGATTAATAACGTAATATACCCCGGGGAAAAGTGGTTGTGACGATATAGGACGAGGCGCGGGTGTATTTGGACAGACTTTTATCTAACCCCCGTAGTGTTTCCTTTGTAGTAGTTTGGTAGGATATTTTATATATTTCCTCTCAAGGAGCGCCCTTCCCTTAATATACTGACAGATTAGTGTTCACCCTTGTTCCTGTTCCCGCCACCGTCGACTGGGGTACCAGGTAAGTACCTAGTATATAAGTACCAAGAATTACCTTGTGGGTTTGGACCGTCGGGTTACCGATCCCGCCGTGTACGGTACATCCGTTTTATATTATCTAATGCCTAATTTACATTAAGCCTTTGCCATTGCTGAGATCTTCTTACTCTCAAACGACTTTCGTTGTTCATTTTCGTCTTATAACTTCTTTTGCTATGTTTTTTTACATTTAAATGCATTTTCCAATGTGTGTTTCATTTATTTTTCTCTTTTATAGACATTATTATAATAGATTTAAAGAAATGTTAGTTCTTTCTTTCTTCATCTAAAATTTCATTGACTATTTCGGTCTGATCGGACGAAAACACACGACGAAAAACATTTGACAGTAGGACCTGAGATCACGCTGCTGAAAATATTTCTTATAATATATCTGTTGCTAATTTATTTATCTATATGTGCTCTTATGTTTATTAATTTTCTGTTATATCATACAATAACGAATAATCACTGTAATGGAAGATGGTAAATGATATCAATTCATAGTAACAGTACTTTATAAGTAAAAATGTTTAATCTTCAAGTGCTCTGCGACAAGTGAGCAAGGAAATATGTTAAATTGACAATGTAATACAACATACATAGCCATACAACTCTAAAAATAAATATTTCGTCTATTTTCTGTTTTGTCTATGTCGCATTTGGCGAATAATCGCTTTCTTTCTTTCATTATATGAGGAATATTACAACAATAAGAAGCAGACGATCCAGCACAACAGGTGAATGCATATAGTTGCATTAAAGCAGGTCAGATGTCCCGGTCGCATGTCTGGCATCTCAAAAGAGTCTCTGTCGCTTATCTCAGAGTCTGCCTTTCCTTTATTACTTGTTATTTTTATAATCAAGATAAACTTGAATGGTTTTAAGATTAATATGGTTCGTATATTCATTAATTCTTCGCGCTACGTAAGGAATATAGTGTAGGCTTCATTCATCCACTCATGTCTTCAAGCATTACAGCATCCATTGTTTTTAGATTGGAATTAAAATAAAATTTTCGTAACCTGTATCTTATGAATGTGGTTTATTATGTTCCTGCGGATTTCCCATAACGCCATAAGATTCTATAGAGCGACTAAATTATGCCATTTTTAAACCTAGCAACCTGATATAACTATCATATAGACGCGGTAGTTCTATCAGATACGACGGTAATATTATATTTGTTAATACATGAGTATGTAGCAGCGATAGGTGGAGGAGCATAAATGATACTTCAGATGGCAGAGAGTAGTATTCACCTTCGAGTGCTGATGTGAAATCATTTATTTTGTAAACGTTAACCTTAAATACAAATATTAACAAGTCTTACAGCTAGTATAATATATAGCGCAATGTGTGAACGGGACGGATGATGTGCGAGCAAGATAGAGCAACTATTATTATGTGCCCTCCCGCGTTGCGCTAGCCAGTAGTGTGTTGTCTACTGCGATGACTAGACGAATACAGCTCCCATAAGTTGTCTTCCGCCAATCGCAGTCCACTTCTGGACAAAAACCTCTTCAAGTCGGCGCCATACATCCCTGTCATCCACCTTCCTCATCCAACGCCCACCGGCGATCTTACGCAGATCGTTAATCCAAGGGGCTGGAGGGTGTTCGACACTACCGAGTCGCGGTTTCCACTCAACGACTAATCTGCTCCATTTGCTTTCAGTCCTGCGCAGACATGAGCACTGCGTTGGATAACTATTTGTCCCATTGGGTTCCTTTGCACTACAAGATTCATCAGTATCGCATTTCTCTGCATTGGTCGAATCATGATTTCAGTCATAGCTTGGGAGTCACTAGTTAAGCTAAAGTTAGAGCTAGAGGAGTCGCTTGAACTTGATGCGTACCTTCCAATACTGCTTGACTGCTCAGTTTGGGTTACTTCAGCGGCACTAGAAGATTCATCAGTATCGCATTTCTGTGCATTGGCCGAATCTTGATTTGAGTCATAGCTTGGGAGTCACTAGTTAAGCTAAAGCCAGAGCTAGAGGAGTCGCTCGAACTTGATGAATACCTTTCAGAACTGTTGACTGAGTTAGGGTAACTTTAGTTGCACTAGAAAATTGGAGCGCACTAATGTATATGTTTAGGCAATAAAGTGACCTTTTTATTTCAAATAAAGTAACATTATAGTCTAATAAAAAAGTAAATTCAGTAGTGATTGAAACACATAGGGGGTAATAATAGAGAAAAGAAATATTAAAAAGAAACAATTTACTTTTAATCAGTTAGATATAATCATTAATATCGCAATATATTTTTCTTCTTTCAGAAATATCTTTCTTTCCAAGGTTTGGTTTTCCAAGCATTATGTAGACAAAGCCTAAGACTATTGCGTCTGTTTCGTGGAACTATATCTCCTAACCAGTGTGATTTAGGTTAAGTTTCACAAACCTTAATACTTATAACAACTGTATAAAACAACATTCTTGCTTATAGGAAAAAAAAAACAATACATATCCCTCAACCATTTATAATTTCACAAAAAGTTTTATGTATTACATTGAATGAAATAAGCAAAAGAAAGACGCACAAGACATGAAAATATTTAAGACTAAAAATTACTATGTTTAATGTGAATGCTTAGTAAAGCTTGTTTAACATTCTTCTTTGCTTGAATCGTTACGGACGGAATAACTTCCGGAGCTACTACTTGAGCTCGAGCTGGATGATTGACTGGAACTAGAAGTTCCAGAACTTTCAGAACTACTTGACTGTTGACTGTACTTGCTGGAGGCTTTACTGGCATCAGAAGAATCATCTATATCAGATTTGCTTGTACTGGTCGAATCTTGATCGGTGGAATAACTTTCGGAGCTACTACTTGAACTCGAGCTGGATGATTGACTCGATTCCGAACTTTCCGAACTTTTAGAACTACTTGACTGTTGACTGAAATTTTTGGATGCTTTAGTGGCATCAGAAGTATCATCTGTATCAGATTTGCTTGAACTGGTCGAATCTTGATCGGTGGAATAACTTTCGGAGCTACTACTTGAGCTTGAGCTAGATGATTGACTCGAACTAGAACTTTCAGAACTTTCAGAGTTACTTGACTGTTGACTGTACTTGCTGGATGCTTTACTGGCATCAGAAGAATCATCTATATCAGATTTGCTTGTACTGGTCGAATCTTGATCGGTGGAATAACTTCCGGAGCTACTACTTGAGCTCGAGCTGGATGATTGACTGGAACTAGAAGTTCCAGAACTTTCAGAACTACTTGACTGTTGACTGTACTTGCTGGAGGCTTTACTGGCATCAGAAGAATCATCTATATCAGATTTGTTTGTACTGGTCGAATCTTGATCGGTGGAATAACTTTCGGAGCTACTACTTGAACTCGAGTAGAATGATTGACTCGATTCCGAACTTTCAGAACTTTTAGAACTACTTGACTGTTGACTGAAATTTTTGGATGCTTTAGTGGCATCAGAAGTATCATCTGTATCAGATTTGCTTGAAAAGGTCGAATCTTGATCGGTGGAATAACTTTCGGAGCTACTACTTGAGCTTGAGCTAGATGATTGACTCGAACTAGAACTTTCAGAACTTTCAGAGTTACTTGACTGTTGACTGTACTTGCTGGATGCTTTACTGGCATCAGAAGAATCATCTATATCAGATTTGCTTGTACTGGTCGAATCTTGATCGGTGGAATAACTTTCGGAGCTACTACTTGAACTCGAGCTGGATGATTGACTCGATTCCGAACTTTCAGAACTTTCATTGGTTTGGGAGTCACTAGTTGAGCTAGACCTAGAGGAGTCGCTTGAACTTGATGAGGAACTTCCAGAACTGCTTGACTGGTCACTTTGGGTTCCCTTAGATGTATTAGAAGATTCATCAGTATCGCATTTCGCTGCATTGGTCGAGTCTTGACTTGATTCATTGGTTTGGGAGTCACTAGTTGAGCTAGAGCCGGAGGAGTCGCTTGAACTTGATGAGGAACTTCCAGAACTGGTTGACTGGTCACTTTGGGTTCCCTTAGATGTATTAGAAGATTCATCAGTATCGCATTTCGCTGCATTGGTCGAGTCTTGACTTGATTCATTGGTTTGGGAGTCACTAGTTGAGCTAGAGCCGGAGGAGGCGCTTGAACTTGATGAGGAACTTCCAGAACTGCTTGACTGGTCACTTTGGGTTACTTTAGATGTATTAGAAGATTCATCAGTATCGCATTTCGCTGCATTGGTCGAGTCTTGACTTGATTCATTGGTTTGGGAGTCACTAGTTGAGCTAGAGCCGGAGGAGGCGCTTGAACTTGATGAGGAACTTCCAGAACTGCTTGACTGGTCACTTTGGGTTCCTTTAGATGTATTAGAAGATTCATCAGTATCGCATTTCGCTGCATTGGTCGAGTCTTGACTTGATTCATTGGTTTGGGAGTCACTAGTTGAGCTAGAGCCGGAGGAGGCGCTTGAACTTGATGAGGAACTTCCAGAACTGCTTGACTGGTCACTTTGGGTTCCTTTAGATGTATTAGAAGATTCATCAGTATCGCATTTCGCTGCATTGGTCGAGTCTTGACTTGATTCATTGGTTTGGGAGTCACTAGTTGAGCTAGAGCCGGAGGAGTCGCTTGAACTTGATGAGGAACTTCCAGAACTGCTTGACTGGTCACTTTGGGTTCCCTTAGATGTATTAGAAGATTCATCAGTATCGCATTTCGCTGCATTGGTCGAGTCTTGACTTGATTCATTGGTTTGGGAGTCACTAGTTGAGCTAGAGCCGGAGGAGGCGCTTGAACTTGATGAGGAACTTCCAGAACTGCTTGACTGGTCACTTTGGGTTCCCTTAGATGTATTAGAAGATTCATCAGTATCGCATTTCGCTGCATTGGTCGAGTCTTGACTTGATTCATTGGTTTGGGAGTCACTAGTTGAGCTAGAGCCGGAGGAGGCGCTTGAACTTGATGAGGAACTTCCAGAACTGCTTGACTGGTCACTTTGGGTTACTTTAGATGTATTAGAAGATTCATCAGTATCGCATTTCGCTGCATTGGTCGAGTCTTGACTTGATTCATTGGTTTGGGAGTCACTAGTTGAGCTAGAGCCGGAGGAGGCGCTTGAACTTGATGAGGAACTTCCAGAACTGCTTGACTGGTCACTTTGGGTTCCTTTAGATGTATTAGAAGATTCATCAGTATCGCATTTCGCTGCATTGGTCGAGTCTTGACTTGATTCATTGGTTTGGGAGTCACTAGTTGAGCTAGAGCCGGAGGAGTCGCTTGAACTTGATGAGGAACTTCCAGAACTGCTTGACTGGTCACTTTGGGTTCCCTTAGATGTATTAGAAGATTCATCAGTATCGCATTTCGCTGCATTGGTCGAGTCTTGACTTGATTCATTGGTTTGGGAGTCACTAGTTGAGCTAGAGCCGGAGGAGGCGCTTGAACTTGATGAGGAACTTCCAGAACTGCTTGACTGGTCACTTTGGGTTCCTTTAGATGTATTAGAAGATTCATCAGTATCGCATTTCGCTGCATTGGTCGAGTCTTGACTTGATTCATTGGTTTGGGAGTCACTAGTTGAGCTAGAGCCGGAGGAGGCGCTTGAACTTGATGAGGAACTTCCAGAACTGCTTGACTGGTCACTTTGGGTTCCTTTAGATGTATTAGAAGATTCATCAGTATCGCATTTCGCTGCATTGGTCGAGTCTTGACTTGATTCATTGGTTTGGGAGTCACTAGTTGAGCTAGAGCCGGAGGAGGCGCTTGAACTTGATGAGGAACTTCCAGAACTGCTTGACTGGTCACTTTGGGTTCCTTTAGATGTATTAGAAGATTCATCAGTATCGCATTTCGCTGCATTGGTCGAGTCTTGACTTGATTCATTGGTTTGGGAGTCACTAGTTGAGCTAGAGCCGGAGGAGGCGCTTGAACTTGATGAGGAACTTCCAGAACTGCTTGACTGGTCACTTTGGGTTCCTTTAGATGTATTAGAAGATTCATCAGTATCGCATTTCGCTGCATTGGTCGAGTCTTGACTTGATTCATTGGTTTGGGAGTCACTAGTTGAGCTAGAGCCGGAGGAGGCGCTTGAACTTGATGAGGAACTTCCAGAACTGCTTGACTGGTCACTTTGGGTTCCCTTAGATGTATTAGAAGATTCATCAGTATCGCATTTCGCTGCATTGGTCGAGTCTTGACTTGATTCATTGGTTTGGGAGTCACTAGTTGAGCTAGAGCCGGAGGAGGCGCTTGAACTTGATGAGGAACTTCCAGAACTGCTTGACTGGTCACTTTGGGTTCCCTTAGATGTATTAGAAGATTCATCAGTATCGCATTTCGCTGCATTGGTCGAGTCTTGACTTGATTCATTGGTTTGGGAGTCACTAGTTGAGCTAGAGCCGGAGGAGGCGCTTGAACTTGATGAGGAACTTCCAGAACTGCTTGACTGGTCACTTTGGGTTACTTTAGATGTATTAGAAGATTCATCAGTATCGCATTTCGCTGCATTGGTCGAGTCTTGACTTGATTCATTGGTTTGGGAGTCACTAGTTGAGCTAGAGCCGGAGGAGGCGCTTGAACTTGATGAGGAACTTCCAGAACTGCTTGACTGGTCACTTTGGGTTCCTTTAGATGTATTAGAAGATTCATCAGTATCGCATTTCGCTGCATTGGTCGAGTCTTGACTTGATTCATTGGTTTGGGAGTCACTAGTTGAGCTAGAGCCGGAGGAGGCGCTTGAACTTGATGAGGAACTTCCAGAACTGCTTGACTGGTCACTTTGGGTTCCTTTAGATGTATTAGAAGATTCATCAGTATCGCATTTCGCTGCATTGGTCGAGTCTTGACTTGATTCATTGGTTTGGGAGTCACTAGTTGAGCTAGAGCCGGAGGAGTCGCTTGAACTTGATGAGGAACTTCCAGAACTGCTTGACTGGTCACTTTGGGTTCCCTTAGATGTATTAGAAGATTCATCAGTATCGCATTTCGCTGCATTGGTCGAGTCTTGACTTGATTCATTGGTTTGGGAGTCACTAGTTGAGCTAGAGCCGGAGGAGGCGCTTGAACTTGATGAGGAACTTCCAGAACTGCTTGACTGGTCACTTTGGGTTCCCTTAGATGTATTAGAAGATTCATCAGTATCGCATTTCGCTGCATTGGTCGAGTCTTGACTTGATTCATTGGTTTGGGAGTCACTAGTTGAGCTAGAGCCGGAGGAGTCGCTTGAACTTGATGAGGAACTTCCAGAACTGCTTGACTGGTCACTTTGGGTTCCCTTAGATGTATTAGAAGATTCATCAGTATCGCATTTCGCTGCATTGGTCGAGTCTTGACTTGATTCATTGGTTTGGGAGTCACTAGTTGAGCTAGAGCCGGAGGAGGCGCTTGAACTTGATGAGGAACTTCCAGAACTGCTTGACTGGTCACTTTGGGTTCCTTTAGATGTATTAGAAGATTCATCAGTATCGCATTTCGCTGCATTGGTCGAGTCTTGACTTGATTCATTGGTTTGGGAGTCACTAGTTGAGCTAGAGCCGGAGGAGTCGCTTGAACTTGATGAGGAACTTCCAGAACTGCTTGACTGGTCACTTTGGGTTCCCTTAGATGTATTAGAAGATTCATCAGTATCGCATTTCGCTGCATTGGTCGAGTCTTGACTTGATTCATTGGTTTGGGAGTCACTAGTTGAGCTAGAGCCGGAGGAGGCGCTTGAACTTGATGAGGAACTTCCAGAACTGCTTGACTGGTCACTTTGGGTTCCCTTAGATGTA
Source organism: Dendrolimus pini (assembly GCA_949752895.1). Taxonomy (NCBI): domain Eukaryota; kingdom Metazoa; phylum Arthropoda; class Insecta; order Lepidoptera; family Lasiocampidae; genus Dendrolimus; species Dendrolimus pini. The sequence continues at coordinate 1,255,184 of OX457151.1, forward strand.
TTAGAAGATTCATCAGTATCGCATTTCGCTGCATTGGTCGAGTCTTGACTTGATTCATTGGTTTGGGAGTCACTAGTTGAGCTAGAGCCGGAGGAGTCGCTTGAACTTGATGAGGAACTTCCAGAACTGCTTGACTGGTCACTTTGGGTTCCCTTAGATGTATTAGAAGATTCATCAGTATCGCATTTCGCTGCATTGGTCGAGTCTTGACTTGATTCATTGGTTTGGGAGTCACTAGTTGAGCTAGAGCCGGAGGAGGCGCTTGAACTTGATGAGGAACTTCCAGAACTGCTTGACTGGTCACTTTGGGTTCCTTTAGATGTATTAGAAGATTCATCAGTATCGCATTTCGCTGCATTGGTCGAGTCTTGACTTGATTCATTGGTTTGGGAGTCACTAGTTGAGCTAGAGCCGGAGGAGGCGCTTGAACTTGATGAGGAACTTCCAGAACTGCTTGACTGGTCACTTTGGGTTCCTTTAGATGTATTAGAAGATTCATCAGTATCGCATTTCGCTGCATTGGTCGAGTCTTGACTTGATTCATTGGTTTGGGAGTCACTAGTTGAGCTAGAGCCGGAGGAGGCGCTTGAACTTGATGAGGAACTTCCAGAACTGCTTGACTGGTCACTTTGGGTTCCTTTAGATGTATTAGAAGATTCATCAGTATCGCATTTCGCTGCATTGGTCGAGTCTTGACTTGATTCATTGGTTTGGGAGTCACTAGTTGAGCTAGAGCCGGAGGAGTCGCTTGAACTTGATGAGGAACTTCCAGAACTGCTTGACTGGTCACTTTGGGTTCCCTTAGATGTATTAGAAGATTCATCAGTATCGCATTTCGCTGCATTGGTCGAGTCTTGACTTGATTCATTGGTTTGGGAGTCACTAGTTGAGCTAGAGCCGGAGGAGGCGCTTGAACTTGATGAGGAACTTCCAGAACTGGTTGACTGGTCACTTTGGGTTACTTTAGATGTATTAGAAGATTCATCAGTATCGCATTTCGCTGCATTGGTCGAGTCTTGACTTGATTCATTGGTTTGGGAGTCACTAGTTGAGCTAGAGCCGGAGGAGGCGCTTGAACTTGATGAGGAACTTCCAGAACTGCTTGACTGGTCACTTTGGGTTCCTTTAGATGTATTAGAAGATTCATCAGTATCGCATTTCGCTGCATTGGTCGAGTCTTGACTTGATTCATTGGTTTGGGAGTCACTAGTTGAGCTAGAGCCGGAGGAGGCGCTTGAACTTGATGAGGAACTTCCAGAACTGCTTGACTGGTCACTTTGGGTTCCTTTAGATGTATTAGAAGATTCATCAGTATCGCATTTCGCTGCATTGGTCGAGTCTTGACTTGATTCATTGGTTTGGGAGTCACTAGTTGAGCTAGAGCCGGAGGAGTCGCTTGAACTTGATGAGGAACTTCCAGAACTGCTTGACTGGTCACTTTGGGTTCCCTTAGATGTATTAGAAGATTCATCAGTATCGCATTTCGCTGCATTGGTCGAGTCTTGACTTGATTCATTGGTTTGGGAGTCACTAGTTGAGCTAGAGCCGGAGGAGGCGCTTGAACTTGATGAGGAACTTCCAGAACTGCTTGACTGGTCACTTTGGGTTACTTTAGATGTATTAGAAGATTCATCAGTATCGCATTTCGCTGCATTGGTCGAGTCTTGACTTGATTCATTGGTTTGGGAGTCACTAGTTGAGCTAGAGCCGGAGGAGTCGCTTGAACTTGATGAGGAACTTCCAGAACTGCTTGACTGGTCACTTTGGGTTCCCTTAGATGTATTAGAAGATTCATCAGTATCGCATTTCGCTGCATTGGTCGAGTCTTGACTTGATTCATTGGTTTGGGAGTCACTAGTTGAGCTAGAGCCGGAGGAGGCGCTTGAACTTGATGAGGAACTTCCAGAACTGCTTGACTGGTCACTTTGGGTTCCCTTAGATGTATTAGAAGATTCATCAGTATCGCATTTCGCTGCATTGGTCGAGTCTTGACTTGATTCATTGGTTTGGGAGTCACTAGTTGAGCTAGAGCCGGAGGAGGCGCTTGAACTTGATGAGGAACTTCCAGAACTGCTTGACTGGTCACTTTGGGTTACTTTAGATGTATTAGAAGATTCATCAGTATCGCATTTCGCTGCATTGGTCGAGTCTTGACTTGATTCATTGGTTTGGGAGTCACTAGTTGAGCTAGAGCCGGAGGAGGCGCTTGAACTTGATGAGGAACTTCCAGAACTGCTTGACTGGTCACTTTGGGTTCCTTTAGATGTATTAGAAGATTCATCAGTATCGCATTTCGCTGCATTGGTCGAGTCTTGACTTGATTCATTGGTTTGGGAGTCACTAGTTGAGCTAGAGCCGGAGGAGGCGCTTGAACTTGATGAGGAACTTCCAGAACTGCTTGACTGGTCACTTTGGGTTCCTTTAGATGTATTAGAAGATTCATCAGTATCGCATTTCGCTGCATTGGTCGAGTCTTGACTTGATTCATTGGTTTGGGAGTCACTAGTTGAGCTAGAGCCGGAGGAGTCGCTTGAACTTGATGAGGAACTTCCAGAACTGCTTGACTGGTCACTTTGGGTTCCCTTAGATGTATTAGAAGATTCATCAGTATCGCATTTCGCTGCATTGGTCGAGTCTTGACTTGATTCATTGGTTTGGGAGTCACTACTTGAGCTAGAGCTAGAGCTGGAGGAGTCACTTGAACTAGATGAGGAACTTTCAGAACTTTCAGAACTGCTTGACTTTTCAGATTGGCTCTTCTTAGATTCACTGCGCGAGACACGGTTTTTACCAAAAGAGCTATCAGACACTTTACCGGAATTTTTGGCGTTGTTTGATTCTTGATTGTCATAGGAGCTTCTACTTCCTGATTTATAGCTTGAACTAGATGATTCAGTTATAGTTGACTTCTGTGAACGGTTAGAATCTTGGGATGGGCTGATTTGAACAACGCTTGATCTTGAACCCTGGCTGTCAGTTAAATCAGAACTTTGTTTATCATAATCATCGGTTGACTCTTCCGATGAAATGTAACTAGCGTCGTCTTTATTGTTTTTATTTTCTGATATAACTGGAAGAAAATAAGAAATCAATCAGCTTAAACCTTAATTTTATTTTAATCTAACGTATGTACATTATAGAATAACACAGTAAAGACAAAGTAATCGAAATCTCTCTTTCATGTTACTTTTTCTCAATAACTTGGTGCTGGTCCAATATGTGTTTTACTTCCATATTCTACCAGCATACTTTATCTGCCACACTTACAGATCATCATATCATCCTTCACACAGTCCGTCCATCTTTTATTTATCTTATTTATAATTTTATTTGGGGGGCTAACAGCTATCATTAATAATAACTAAAAATAAGATAGATTTAGAGAAGCTATTATTAAGCCTCCACAGATAACAGAAAAAAATAAAAAAAATAAAAACTTCGTTTAAAAAAACCGACTTCAAAAACTAAAAAACTGAAATGTATAAAATAACTTATTTCTAAAGCTATTAAATATTAATATATATTATCTAAAACATCTTAAAGTCAGTGCTTAGTAATTTTCAAAATATAGTAATTTTTATGTTTTGCTTTGCACCGACTTCAAGATGATTTAGATAATATATATTAATAATAATAGCTTTAGAAATAAATTATTTTATACATTTTAGTTTTTTAGTTTTTGAAGTCGGTTTTTTAAACGAAGTTTTTATTTGTTACTTTTTAGTGTCTATCTATGTATGGGTGGACATACGAATGGTGCCGCGCTTCTTCAAAAATATAGGTCCCAAGAACCGGGAACAAAAAAATGATCGTAAAATGAAAACTACTTGGCCAAACTATGTCAAATTTTTAGGGGACCACATGGCAGCTATTCCGCGTCGAACAAAAAAAGAATCACGTAAATCGAATCATAAATCTCAGAGTAATCGGTGTACATATGGAACGGAGTGAAAATTATTTTCATGAAAAATGTTCATAAAATGAAAACTACTGTGCCAAACTATGTCAAATTTTTAGGGGACCACATGGAAGCTATTCCGCGTCGAACAAAAAAAGAATCACGTAAATCGAATCATAAATGACGGAGTAATCGGCGAACATACATAAAAAAAAAAAAGATCCCGACGAATTGAGAACCTCCTCCTTTTTTCGAAGTCGGTTAAAAAGAGAAAAAAATTATATACAAAGAAACAATAATAAAAATTTGCATAGATATAAGGTACTTAAATTGATAAATCCGAGTTTGAATAGAATTTGACCAACTTTGTGCTAAACAATGCTACACTATTAGTACCTAAATAAGTCAAAATCTATATCTTCCAACTTACTTAACTTATTAAATTTATTGCTATATTGCTTATTATATTGCTGTTCTGATACAGAACGAATTACGCCGGTAAGATGTCCACCGTTACATTTATACCCATCCATCCTGTAGTTAAACATTCTTTTTGTCGTGTGACTTTTATACCCCCTCATTATACGCCCATACCAAAGTCAAAGTGATTTATTTTGTGTATGTTTGAATATGATGTGCATAATGATAACAAATAGGTATCACTGTATCCTGCCACATATGTAGCTTACAAAATAATATAATTTAAAACTAATTAATAAACAATTTATAGTAATAATGCTGAATAATAACTATGATTCCTCATGTCACAAAATCAGACTCCTGTATCAGTATTTGGGTGAGAAAGGTACTCGTGTATTGTGTAATATGCTTTTTGTATTAGTAATTGTCTTAATTTTAATTTAAAGATTTGATGTCGAGTTCCTTAATTTCAGTGGTTGTTTATTATACATTTTAGTCGCTATACAGAAAAGACTGTTTTGATACAAAGTGGTTTTCGAAGGAAGTGAAGGAAGGTAGGTGTTATGGCGTTTTCTGTTGCATTTAGTGTATAAATGTAGATTATTTTTAACAAACAAACCAACTTCATAAATGTCTAATGATGGTATTATCAGTAGTTTTAGGGATATAAAATATAGTTTACAAGAATCTGTTTTCATTATATGACATATAGCACGTATGCAGCGTTTTTGCGCTATAAACATGCGTTCTTTACCAGTGCTATTGCCCCAAAATATAAGACCGTATCGTAACAAAGAAACAACATAGCCATTAGAAGCCGTTATAACTGCTTTTTGGTCGACAACTTAAGTTTTACAGGGCATAAGAAAATTGAGATATACTGTTACCAACTTAGTCTTCTTTTTCCCAATTTCGCATTTACGTTTGCAACTTTCAAAGATCCCCTTATGTACTCATTTCTCACCTTATCTATTCTTGTAACACCACATATCCATCTCAACATTATGATCTCAGCTAAGTGGAGACGTTTGTCTCACTCACTTTCACACCCAACATAAATAACAGAATGCCAAGTATTACAATGTGCAAGGTGCGCACACATTACGGGACGCGTCCAGAGACAATGTGCACGCCCAGAATCGGGCGCGGCTTTTGTGTTGCCAACTTTCCTTATAGAAACCATGCTATATGAACTCTTAGTAAGCTCTAGATTGGCACGAATTTGGAAAAAGCGCTGAAAATAAAATAATAAAACTAGATACTTTCTTAGTTTACTTTATTATAAATACTTGGTCTTTTGACTATAATATTGCAATACACGTCAATATTTCCGTGAAGAGTTACATAATTTAGAGAAGCGCGAAATAAGGTGCCAACCGCAGTAAAATATAATTGTGTGTACGTAGAGTTAAATAGGTATCTAACAGTGAAAGTCCTAAATTGGCAACGGTACGCACCGCAAGCCGCGTAAAGAAACTTAATAAACAATAAAAATTAAAAAAAAATACCTATATTATTAAATTAATTTTTGGGGAACAGTAACAGGAGTAACAGATATTTAAATTGATCTGTTATAACTCATCTCTAAAAAATGCCGAAATCGAAGAACTGGTGGATGAGCACAACATTATAGGCGAGAGCAAGGCACATCGCTTGCGCTGGCTTGGCCACCTACACAGGATGGGGGAGGATCGCGCGGTGAAAAGAGCCTATCTGGGCAGACCAGCGGGACGGCGACCAGTTGGTAGGCCCAGATATCGCTGGAGGGACATAGTGGAGGCTGATCTGCGCGAGCTTTATGCCGATGACTGGCAGGAGACAGTGTTGAACAGGAAAGAGTGGAGTATTCTCATTTCGGAAGCCAAGACTCATTTTGAGTCGGTGAGCCGCAGCAGTTAGTTAACTCATCTCTAGGTCCTTTGCCGGCCAGCCTCATCACCATAAAGAACACCCACACGTCATGATTATCACCTGTTCTTGTTATCACCGTAGTTGTCCGTCGAAATTATGGTACTGCCGCCATGATTAGGGACACGTCTGGGCAGAAATCTTATTAACTCCGCTAAATCAGATAACGTCTTTCCTCGTTCAAGATCGTGAGAGGACAGGCGCGGCGGCGCGAGCGTCGCCTGGTTATATACTAATCTGAGTACAATGTGGCATGAACAGGCGCGTAATCTATTATCCGCAGGAGTTAACTTGAGACTTCAGCGGAATGCGCACTCCCCTACCGATACCCGTCTTCTTACCGCTCTCGCCCTCCCGACACCCGCCTTCTTACCACTCTCGCCCTCACGACACGCGCCTTCTTACCGCTCTCACCCTCCCGATACCCGCTTTTTTACCGCTCTTGCCCTCCCGACACCCGCCTTCTTACCGCTCTCGCCGTCGACGTATCAGTACCGTTAGCAATCTGACAATCGACGCGCGTTTACGTCATCCGAACGAGGCTCAAGTTAACTCTTGCGGGAATAATTACCATCGCTGTAATAATATAATTTACAACGGCTTCTCAATGTTATGGCTTGATGAGAATAAGCGCGCTTAAATCCGTTGAAAAGTTTAATTATAAATAGTTAGGATAAAAAAATATTTACCTTTTGTAATTATTACGCTCTTAACTTTATCAGCTACATCATTGAAGATTCTCTGTGCTGCCTGCAGTAGGCTCTCAGAGTCATCATCTGCAATCAAATAGAGTCCAAACTATAATCATACTTCCAAACAAGGCTTGGAAACAAAAATGTAAAACCGGCTACAGCCTAAGTACAGTCACGGAACGAAAATGTTCATCACCTTAAAGTCGACTTTCGCTTGCATGAGTACAAGAAACAATACTCCCAACATTGTAATCAATGTTATGTTTCTTTAATATTATTATCGCTTATCGCCCATGGCGATTTCTTCCAGACAACCTTTGGATGGAGTATAGGAAGGACAACAAAAGGCGGTAGTTGCTAACCCAGCACTCGTACAATAATTTAGTTTATTAATTAATAAATAGTAATATATATACATAAATAAATACATATATTATATTATATACATACAAAAGTAAATAATAACACTATAGCTTGTGGTAGTAATCTTTAACTAATCTGTTAAAAGAAGGTAATGATCGTGTCTGCTTGATGTTTAGTGGTAGTGCATTCCAGAATTGAAAAATAACATGTGCTTGCGAAACAAAATATGATAAATATTCAATATGAAAACTGGCGAACATTTTCATACCACTACTGTACATAGGATTTTTTTATTTCAGTTTTGTTCTCACTTTAAGCTCATATAACGTCAGTCTGTGGCAATCTTATTTGCTATATCGTACAGCTTAAGACGTCGCTCTGAAGGTCCACTTAAAATAATAAAGCTTTTGAGATCTGGGATATCATGTAGCAGCAGAGTGCTAGCCAAGTCAAGTGAAACGAGTCCAAACACGACGTGTCTATCTTGTTTAGTAAAGGAGTTCCTATGGCCACCTTCCGGCTCCATCATCAGATCAGCTCCATGGTATCATATTATTGTATTGTCATGCGATATACATATGCGTGCAAAATTCGAGCTCAATCGGAAACCGGGAAGATGTTCAAATTTAACTTGCAATATTCAACCCGAACTTACATACATACATCCATCCATTGCAAGTTAACTAAAAGCTTATAAAAATCAACGTATATACTAGTGATATTGATAGTTGATAGTGGCCACTTTTTAACGGGTGTTTCCGGTTTCTACCCACTTTTTCTACCCAAAAATATTTTTTCCACTTTCAACCCAAAATCTATTCCGTTTTCAACCTACAAAAATAAATATAATATTTTTTCCGTCTTCTACCCAAAAAGCTTTCCGTTTTCAACCCATTACTAATTTTCATTGTTTTGAAGTACGGTCAGAAACATTATTGCTTTTAAATATTTAGTAATTGCAAGATAAACACCACATTAGTTCACGAACGACTTCTTAGCTGCAAGTGTGTATGACGTCACTGGATAATAATAACCTAACACGCAAATGAAAAAACAAGTTTTTTTCAAAATTATTTCACGTGAAAGTAAAACCAGAGCCTGTTACTTTCACTTTTGCCAAGCGATATATAAAAAAGGCAAACAGTTCAATATGACCAAAAAAAGGCATTTAAAAAACATGTATGTATGTATCTTTGATGCTTGCCTTATGTTTAATACCGAAAGAAATGGTGGAAGATGCTTTTCTCTATATTATGGAATAGAGTCCCACGCATTAAGATGCAGTGAGATTTAATGATTATATTGTCAAAACATATATATACGTTTGGCGGAAAATATGCCCTATAATTATGGTCTTCATGCGGATGTCGACAAAAAACAACTAACGCTCTTGAAAGCTAGCATGTGACTGTAAACCGCGTTGTGGCAAAGAAAAAGTCACTAAACATGCTTCAGTTCCTTTCAAATATTAATAATGACGCTAAAAAATAAAATACGCTTTTCAAAGGAAAAGATATTCTAATATCAAGGAATCGAAAAACATGATGTGTTAGAGAGAGACAATAAATAGAATCTGCGCTTAATGACTTGGCTTGTAGCAAAATTTTTATAGGCCACTGTTAGGAAACATAGCTCGTTTATATATATATATAAATTTAAAAAAAGCTATTACATAATTTATGTCAATACTTCATGCTTTTAACGTCGATTATTAGTATTACCCAATCTATCCAATTATTCAAATTTTACTTAACTTTTAGTTATATTTTCAATATTATGATTCCAAAAGCAATAAGTGCATCCAGTGTATTGAACAATAGTTACAAACGTTTTCTTTATTAAACTAATTTATAGTTCCTCAAAGTCTATTTGATATTTTACTCTGTGTTATTTGATATTTTGACGAGGTTGTGAATTTTGAAAATGTTATGTACCAAACGTTAATTATGTGATCTATGTAATAATGTTTTATAATCTAAATGTGAGTTTTAGTTGTTTGTAAAGTATGTATAAGAATCTTTTTGACTTTATTATTTTTTAAATAAATATTTTTAATCGAATTAACTTTTTCTGTTGCCTGTACTCAATTCAGTGGGTAGAAACCGGAATTGAATTTTGTAATGGGTTGAAAACGGAATTATTATTATTATTTTAGGCTTGTGGGTAGAAAAAGTGGGTAGAAAACGGAAACACCCTTTTTAACTATTCGGAATTCGGCCGAATTGGTTATGGTTAGGGAACTATAAAAAGTTGTTTCACGTACCTTTCGGTATGCTTTTGCATTCTGCGATGGCCACTGCAGCCGCCTGTAACGATATAAACAATTAAATAATAATTAGTATTTTTTAAATCAGTGTTTTTCAACCTGTGGGTCGGGACCCCTAGGGGGGGTCGCAGACCGTTGCTCGGGGGGTGAAAAGGGGGAAAAGGCTATTTAAATTTATACCTCGTGCTTAGGTACTTCACACGCTCAGCAACTTTTTAAGAGTATAGGTCCTAATAATGAATATAGGTAACAAATTAGAGAAAATCATAAACATAGTCTTTTTAATAACTAACTTTTTATCTGTCTATGACCCAAGGGGGTTGCCAAAGTTTTTCATCATGTAAAGGTGACCAGGTTCCAGTCTCCCTTAAGAGAGCAATAGCGCGTTTATAGCACCATTGGTGTTGCAAATGTCCATAGGCGATGGTAACTGATTTCCATTAAGTGGGCCGTCTGCCCGTCTACTGAACTGCTGGAATCAAATAAAGTGTAGTACGATACTCCCCCACAGCACTAATTTTCAGTACAGCTTTAAGTCTACACATATTATTACGTAGAGACTGGTATAAATTAATTAATCAATTAATTTAATTAGGTATTCTATTAATTAATTGAATTAATTATTCAATTAATTGAATTCATTATTCATTTTTTTATTTTTCCACCAAGGCCACTCCTATATCCCGCATCCCATCCGACGCCTAGCTGTTAAATGCGGGAGCTACGAGGAGGGTCAGGGGGTTGCTCTCTGTCCGCAACAGAATTAATTAATTTAATTAATTATCCAATTAATTAATTAAATTAATTATTCAATTAATTAATTCAATTAATTATTCAAATAATTAATTCAATTAATTAATTAAATTAATTATTAAATTAATTAATTAATTAAATTAATAATTAATTAATTAAATTATCGTTAACTTCTTAACAGTAAAATGAATTTAAAATAAATTATTAAAAAATAAAACTATGTTAAAATTTTACAGCCTCTGTGGTTAAGCGGGCTAAGACTGAGCTGGCCGAACTCGCTAGAACGCAGGACTCCGGGTTCAATTTCTGGCTTGGTAAATTTTGGAAACGAACTTAATTTATTTACTATGGTCTGAGTGTCTCGGATTGGCCCCAGAGTGGTCCTTTGTACATAACACAAGCGTATTTTGCTTAGCTTGAGGATATGCAATGTGTGTTTGTCTGCCGATTATTTATTAAAAAATAAATCTTATAATAATATATACGAGTAAAGCTGAAAGTTTGTTTGATTGAACGCGCTAATCTCAGGAACTACTGGTCTGATTTGAAAAATTCTTTCAGTGTTAGATAGCCAATTTGTCGAAGAAGGCTATAGGCTAAGACCAATAGGAGCGGAGCACCAATGAAGAATGTTTCACAATCGGAGGGTTTTTAACACAAATTCCACACGGACTTCGTGTCGGGCACGGCCAGTATAAATACAGTAGGAAATTATATTAAGAAGAAAGAAAAATTAATACACAATAGGAGACCAGAAGGCTCGATTTTACCTCGCTCAAAGCTCACGCCTCTGTATCTAGCGAGGTAAAGCTGCAAGCCTTCAAGGTACACTAAACTACCCAGCGATAGTGGTCGCGTAGGCAAAGTAGAGCTTTTTTGATGTATATATTTTTAAGTTATGTTTAGGTTATGAAAATCGTCCGGAATTTGGGAGGGTTTGCGTGGGGCAATTATCCCTGTCAACACTATATACTAATGCATCCAAGGACAAGCCCCGGCCAGTGTAGGACTATTGTGGGAAATGAGGACAAAACTACTGGGCTATTGGGGTGAACTACTAGTGGTACTAGGGGTCTGGGGATATGGGGACTATGGCGTCTGCCCGACGCAATGTTCATGGAACATGGAAAAATGGACAGACGGTGAATCGCCACTTTCTGCATGGGCATATTATTATTAATAATTCATAATCATTGGTTATATTATCCATCACGTGAATGTTGAGGCGATCCAGCTCCTCGACAACACGGATATAATGAGAAGGCTCAAAGGGACATAACCGTTTGAATTAGTGCTTTAAACAAAACTAAAGTGTGTATTAAAGAACACATCACCAAAGTGTCTTCCCCTTAATAGAGACAATAATAAAAGTGCTAATGGACACTTTCTTAGTTAAATACTATTAGTCAATTTAGGTTATATTTAAATTACATATTAGTCTTTTTAGATAAGATTGTAATATTAATGTGGTATTTCTAAATACAACATTTAAGAAAGAAAAGTGGTTATATTATTGATTATGTTTATTTATTTATTTGTTTTAGTAAGGCTTACAGTCAAATAACAACATAAATTAACAACATAAATAAAAAGTCTTGCTAATTACAAGCCTTAGCATATAGACTTGCTCAGATTAATTAAGGAAGATGTGTGTGTGTGTGTGTGTGTGTGTGTGTGTGTGTGTGTGTGTGTGTGTGTGTGTGTGTGTGTGTGTGTGTGTGTGTGTGTGTGTGTGTGTGTGTGTGTGTCAGTGTGAGTGGTTGATGACGAGGATTGAAAAAAAATATATAAGAAAATGAAAAGTGAAAACAAAGATTGAAAAGAGAATTTGGTTTTGAGGTTGAATACACATTAATACACATTAAACAGATTGGAAAAAAACTAGTTTTCTTTGAAAAAATCTTAACAAATATGTAATATAAAATTTATTGTATTTTTCAATTATATATTATTCATAAATTATATATTTGTGAAGGTTAACGATAATTTTTTTTGGTAAGTTCCTGATCAGTAAATAACAACGAAAATTAATTTTGCTTGCACCCCACTTTCAACTCTATGCAGCAAACTGGGCCTTAAGTAATAAATAATAAAGGCTTGTAAAATTACTTACAAAAAGCAATAGGAGTTGTAGAATCTTCATAGCTCCAGCTTATTGGATTATTTCAAGTGAAATAATTAAATTTATTATAGTTTTTCCCCTTTTTATATTAAAGTTAATGTAAATAAGATCATTAATTGACTTCCTAGTCATAAATTGCATCATTATTGACACAAGTGTCTGAAACAATTGGTAAACTATAGTATTTACATACATATTATCACGCTTGTTCCCCATAAGGTTAAGCAGTGATGATGGAAAGCTTGGAAACCAGAAAAATATCCTATCGTTTACAGCTTAAACATACGTGTGACGTCATAAAAAACCGACTTGAAAAACTAAAAAGTATAAAATAACTTATTTCTAAAGCTATGTATTACTATTAATATAATTTAACTAAAACATCTCGAAGTCGGTGCAAAGTAAAACATAAAAATGACTATATTTTGAAAATTACTAAGTACTACTACCGACTTTTGTAGTGAAACACACGCAAGTTGGTTGAACACTGATTTATTCCAAACTACCTACTTGAGTACATACATATTTTATACTACATCTTTTCCTTTTACGAAAAATGAGAAAAAGAAAAAGAAAAAAAAAATACAACACAAAATTATACTAAAACATCAGAAAAATAACCTAATAAATAAGCAACTAAATACATAACAATTTAATTTACGATATTTTCTAGATAAACATAGTACATGATATTTTCTTATTAGTATAATGAACATTATTAATCTCTAGACATTTGTCTTAATCTCGCTTTTGCCCTTGTTACGGGAATTAATTTCGGGGACGGGGAGGATAAGTAGCTAGACGAGTCAGTAGTGTTATTGGGGCTGTAGTCATCAGCGATGCTGTGAAACGAAGAGTTTAAATCCTCGACCTCAGTTTCTAAAGCGGACGATGCAGACCGCACATCGCGCCTTGCTTGCGGTGACGAGTCCGTTGTATCCAGTGAAGTTTCTCTACGCCTAGGCACAACTGGAGTTTTCACCGGCTTATGTGCCTTTTTGTCACCCAGATACTCCTTTGACTCCGGAGCCCCAGGCGCTCGAACTACTAAGTGACTGCGAGTTCTTCGATACCTATTTCCGCTCTCATCTTCTACGATGTACGATCTGGGCTGCGTTGCCCGTGCAACCACTGAAACCGGTTTTCTAGTTCCATTGTTTATCATTGTTGCTTTATCACCGAAGGATAAACGTTCAAGTGACTTTGCCGACCGATCATAATACTTTTTAATCGTTAGCCGGTTGTTTAATAATGCTTGATAGTTTTGTTCATTATTTACTTTTTCCCCAGGAGCTTCGCGCTTACCGGTAACTTTGTATTAAGGCGTCTACCCATCAGAATTTGTGCCGGAGAATCTAGGCCGTTCCGTGGTGTAGCCCTAAAATTTAGCAACGATAAGTAAAAGTCTTCTCCCGAGTCCACACATTTTTTCAATAAATTTTTTACCGTTTGGACAGTCCTTTCGCTTTTCCCGTTCGATTGTGGGTAATGTGGAGATGATGTCTCATGTCGTACTTCCCAGTCACACATGAACTTTTTAAACTCTTGAGAGCTATAGGCTGGCCCATTGTCCGTCACTAATTCTGCCGGTATTCCATGGCGCGAAAATTGTTCCTTCATAAAATTAATTATGTTTCTTGAGGTTATATTTACCAATTGTCCGACTTCTACATAATTGGAAAAGTAATCCACTAAAACGACGTAATTTTTCTTTTTGTACTCAAAAGTGTCTGACGCTAGTTTATGCCAAGGCAGAGCAGGAACAGCATGTTGTAGTAGCGGCTGACGACGTGCAGGGGGCGCGTGCAGCGCGCACGCCGTGCAGCGCCGCACGGTGCGCTCCACATCTTCGCATAGTCCTGGCCAGAACATTACTTCACGCGCTCGCCTTTTACATCGTTCTATGCCTAAATGCCCCTCATGCACACGTGACAACATTTCCGCGCGTAATGCAGACGGAACAAAGACACGATCACCTTTGAAAATGATTCCCGCTAAGTGATGAAGTTGTTCGCGATATGGCCAGAATACTTTGATTTTTTCATTAACATCACGCCTATTTCTAGGCCAACCGTTCACTACATAATTCAACAACCATGTGCATTCACTGTCCTTCTTTACTTCATTTTGTATTTTTTCAAATTTTTGAGAACTAAACGGTACGTTTTGTAACATAAAACACGTCTGTGTCTCGACCTCTGCTGAAACGCTGTCCTGCATTAGCTCTTTCAAGGGAGCTCTCGATAGCGTGTCTGCAATATACATGTATTTACCCGGCGTATAAACCACTTTAAACTCATATCCTTGCACTCTCATCATCATTCTCTGTAAACGAGCTGGAACTGAAACTAGTGGCTTGCTAAAGAGTGCTTCTAAAGGTTTGTGATCTGAGTGAATTGTAACATCAGACCGCCCATAAATGTATTGCCTGAACCGCTCAACCGCAAACACAATAGCAAGCATTTCTTTTTCTATCTGGGCATACCTAGTTTGTGCATCCGTGAGTGTGAGTGAGGCAAACTCCACCGGACGACCTGCCTGCAACAACACCGCACCTAACGCCACGCTCGACGCGTCCACTGACAGTATTATGGGCGTACGCTCACAGTACAGCGCCAACACAGGTGCCGTAGCCAGCTTGCCCTTCAGCTTGTCTACCGCATCAGAATGCTGTTGCTCCCATATCCATGCAGATTCCTTCTTTAATAAGTTCCTTAAACTATTCACACATCCTGAGTAGCCATGTATAAATTTTGCCAGATAGTTCACCATACCTAGAAATCTTTCTAAGGCCTTCCTATCACATGGGTAAGGCATGTCCATTATTGCCTTGACCTTTCTGTCATCTACTCCCATGCCGTTAGCATTAAACTTGTGACCCAAGTACGTAATTTCAGGTACACCAAATTGACACTTGTCACGATTGAACTTTATCCCGATCTCCCTAGCACGTTGTAAAAGATCTTTTAATCGACGGTCATGTTCTTGCCTAGTACTTCCCCAAACTATGACGTCATCCGCGAATGATTCAACCCCCTCTAAATCTTCTAAATGCTGTCGTAGTTTCGCGTGAAAGACTTCAGGCGCACAATTAATCCCATAAGGTAAACGTAAAAATTGATACCGACCAAACGGTGTACTAAACGTGCAAAGATCAGCACTGGCGTCGTCAATTTCCACCATCCAAAAGCCGCAGCGCGCGTCGAGCACGCTGTAGACGGTGGCCCCGTGCAGGCGCGCCGCCATCTCCGGCACGGTCGGCAGCGAGTAATGCGCGCGTCGCACCGCCCGGTTAAGAGGTCTCGGATCCAAACAAACACGAATAGTACCATCTTTTTTCGGTATTAAAACTATGGCATTCACCCAGTCAGTTGGGTGTGTGACTTTTCTGACCACACCTAGCCCCTCCATTCTACGCAACTCGTCTAATAACTTGTCCTTAAGTCCCAATGGAATTTTTCGTGCAGGACATATAACCAGCTGTACACTTTTATCCACCACAATACTATATTTGCTCGGTAATTTCCCTAAACCATGAAACAAATCAGAATACTCTTCAATATTTATTGTATTTACATGATTAATTAAACCTAAAGTAATGCAACCATTCAAACCGAGCACATTCTGACAATTAAAATCTGCAACAACGAATGACAGTAAATAGGGATTATTGTTGTAAACAATGGACAGCTTATCGATTCCCAGAATAGGTAGTTGGTTACCTGTAAAGGAATGTACTCGCTTTGTGAAAGGCTTAAGGTTCATAATTGAAAAACCCAAATTTAAATATTCCATTTTAGAAATAACATTTATCATAGACCCTGTATCTATTTTTAGAATAAATTGTTTGTTATTGCATTTAACGATTTCTATCCATTCTTTCAAAAACTTACTTGGTTTATTGGGTTGTTCAATTGTGTTAATATAAAACATTTCATCATCCTTTTCACTGTCACTATTTACGCTTAAATTTAATACTTTACGTACAACTTTCCGTTGCTCACACACTCGCGAGAAATGACCTTTCTTTTCACACACAAAACACAACGCATTATTTGCGGGGCATCGTACGCCGCCCGAACACCGCCCGCCACACGTAGGACAGGGCGCGCGCGCGGGGGGCTGCGGCCACCCGCTGCTACCGGCGCCGTGAGCGCCGCGAGCGCCGCGAGCGCCGCGCGGCCGGCCCCTGCCGCCGCCGCGTACGCCGTTACGCCGCCGCCGTCCGTCGCTTACGCCATGAGCGCTTGCGCCTGCGCCGCCATCGTGAACCGCGTTCACCTGCATACCGCCGTCGATACATTTGCCTTCCTCGTTTGAAATTTCTGCCGCTTGACAAATTTGCATTGCCTTTTGTAATGTCAAATCATCAGTGCGAAGTAAACGATCTCTCACAGTGTTGTTAATAATGCCACACACAATCTTATCTCTTAGCAAACTTTCTTGTAGCTCACCAAATTCACATGTTGGCTTAATAATCGTAAAGCAGTCAAATATTGATCGATATTTTCCCCTTCTTCTTGGTTACGAGTAAAAAATTTAAACCGCCTGACAGTTATATTGGGTTTCGCACCGAAATGATCGTCAAACTTTTTTAATATGCATTCGATATCATCTTCATTTTCACCCTCTTTAAATGTGAAAGTAGTGTATACTTCGTAACCGGCCGAGCCAATGAGGTTCACCAACAGACTAGCCTGAACTTCCTTAGGCTTTTTGCTTAAAGAGCTTCCGCCATTTCCGCCACGCTTCTGAACGCGCAGCTGGGCCGCCTTCGAGACATAATTCCGCTGGAGGACGCGCGTGTTCCATAATTATATGCTAACTCTAATATTTTCAGTCTATTTATTCACTTGTACACAATATTTTATAAGTTGGAGTCCGTTTAACCACTTTAAATTATATTTCAAATAGCACCGCTGTCACCATGTAGTGAAACACACGCAAGTTGGTTGAACACTGATTTATTCCAAACTACCTACTTGAGTACATACATATTTTATACTACAACTTTAAGATGTTTTAGATAATTTATATTAATAATAATACATAGCTTTAGAAATAAGTTATTTTATACTTTTTAGTTTTTTAGTTTTTGAAGTCGGTTTTTTTAAACGAAGTTTTTATTTATTTTATTTGTTACTTTTTAGTGCCTAGCTATGTATGGGTAGACATAGACAAGGTGCCGTGCTTCTTAAAAAATAGAGGTCCCAAGAAACGGGAACATAAATATGTTCATAAAATGTAAACTACTGGGCCAAACTATCTTAAATTTTTAAGGGACCAAATGGCACCCATTCTGCATCAAACTAAACAAGAATCACGTAAATCGGACCATAAATCTTAGCGTAATCGGTGTACATATGGAACGGAATGGAATTTTTTTCATAAAAAATTCATAAAATGAAAACTACTGGGCCAGACTATATAAAATTTTTAGGGGACTAAATGGCAACTATTTCGCGTCGATCAAAAAAAGAATCACGTAAATCGGACCATAAATCTTAGCGTAATCGGTGTACATATGGAACGGAATGGATTTTTTTCATAAAAAATGTTCATAAAATGAAAACTACTGGGCCAAACTATCTCAAATTTTTAGGGAACCAATTGGAAGCTATTCCTCGTCGAACAGAAAAAGAATCTCGTAAATCGGATCATAAATCTCGGGGTAATCGGTGAACGTACATAAAAGAAAAAACAAAAAAAAGATCCCGAAAAATTGAGAACCTCCTCCTTTTTTTCAAGTCGGTTAAAAAATAAGTCTGTCAAAGAGGCTAAAAAACTAATTCAGGCATGGCTAAGCAGTCTAACTTACGACGATACTGAAAATGTGTTAAAAATCACCGTCTGAATAGTGTGATACGAAAATGCGTCAACACACAAACACACACACGTCTGCCCGCTGTGGTTATTAACACCGACTTTGGTCTTCAAAATACAGGACCAGTAAGTAATATAAATAATGTAAATCTGTCTTTCTAACAATAAAGATTATTATTATTTGTCCCTGCGCCACAGTTCTAACGAACACTTGGAGATGGTAAGGCCATCTCCAACAATATCGGGATTCTAGGCGTTGATATAACGAACGACGTGCAGTTTCAGTCATTTGGAGGGCAAGGCTAAACTTGCCTCAAAAAACCTAGGTACAAAGCACAAATCTGACCTCATATGGAGTACTACTCACATCTAGGGCCGGAGCACCCGCTTACCACACTGACCCTCTCGACTCCATTCAGCGTCGCGCCGTTCGTATCGTCGACAAATCCATACTAACAGGCGGTTTAGAATAGAAGCCTTCGAAGAGACTTGCGTCCCTCTGCGCATTCTACCGCCTGTATAACGGGGAGTGTCCCGAGGAACTGTTTGATCTGGACGCCTCACTTCCACAACCGCACCGCTCGCCAGAGATGGGATATTCCCCTATTTCTTTGAGCTCCCACGCTCAACTACGCAACGGTTGTCTAGAACGTGTATTCCGCGTTTTCCCTTTGGGCTATGACATGGGGTTCCTTAAGAAGGCTGTTATAAAATTTCTCAGAGGTCGGCAACGCGTTGGCGACACCCCTGGTGTTGCAAACGTCCATAGGCGACGGTTACCACTATCCATCAGGTGGGCCGTTGGCTTGTTTGGGTCCAGTTTTCATAATATTGTCTTAATTTTTCGCTACTAGTACCTATAAATAACAAAACTACATTTTTGGAACGAAGTTCCTTATCGCGCGTTGCGAAAGGGGGCTAGACGGAAAATGAAGACCAAAAGTTATAACGACACTTTTTGCTATAGTTGTAAGCCGTGCGGCGTGCGCGTGTTTCTCTGTCTGTCTCTCTCTCGTTATTTTCGTTTCGTCTTTCTATTTCGCATTGAACAGTGTGGTGTCGGAAAACCGTTGGAAAACTACTGCATTGTGCCCTAAAACCGCTCCCTAAAGTGCCAACCGTGTCCCAGACATCTGTGTAGTGTTTGTGTAATACCAGGACGCGCGAATCCGGCCGAAATCCTGCATTATTATTCCTTACACAGTTCCAGTGACGGTCATTGATGTATAAAAAACCCTTAATATATCAATGGTGACTATACGTAGTCTATAGGTAATAGCGTGTTAGACATGGCGCCGCGATGCCATGCGCAAGTGACTGTGTTTTGCACGTATGTGTATATCGCGTGACAAGGCAATAATATGGTACCATGGAGCTGATCTGATGATGGAGTCGGAAGGTGGCCATAGGAACTCCGGTACTAAACAAGATAGACCCGTCGTGTTTGGGCTAGTTTTACTTGTCTTGGCTAGCACTCTGCTACATGATATGCAGGATCTCAAAATCTTGTATTTAAAAAGCTTAAAAAATAAACTAAGAAATGAAAAATAATTAATAGTTTTTCTACAATAAAATCATTTTGTCTTACACTATTTTTTTATGCATATAACTTACACAAAACAATTTCGATATTCACATCTGCCACGTGACGGCTCACACCTTTTTTATTTATGGTTATTATTTACTCTATGGGAGTCTAATCTAATTTACCACCGCGGAGTTTTTGGCGGGAACTGAAAGGAGATGTTGTGCTGTATAGTTTTGTTTTCTAGAAATGTGTAAAACTACTCTAAAATGAACAATAGTTGTAGGATATTGATAGTTTTTGAGTAGTAATTATGTGTTTTGTGAGAAATGTGAACTGTATAGTCAAATGTGGCCTTTTGAGTTGTCACAAGAACTCCGTTGAATGGCACCAGCTGATCACCTACAGTTCAGCTGTGCTGTAGCACAATATTGCACTGCACTGCACTGCACTGTAGTTTACAATATTGTTTCTTTATTTCCTGAAGCCTATGTGTAATAGGCTTCAGAAAATGAAGAAACAAGATTGTAAACTAAGATCTGGCTTAAAAGCCTGGCTGCCAAGCCATAAACCTAAATAAATAAATAAATAATTTACTACCGCTTCGCAATGCTTGGAGAGAAGAAGCGGCGCAAGGAACTCTTCAGCATCATGCCTATATCTAATTTATACTTAACATGCTCTATCTGTACATTGAAGCTATTAAAAAAACAACTGAAATATACTATATAAACGACGGAGAACACGATGAATTTTTTGTAGATTTGTTTGTTTGTCTGCATGTTCAGGATTCACGTAAAAACTACTGGGTGAATTTCGATGCGGCTTTCGCTGATCAACAGAAGATTCTTACAATCTGCTTTACTTTTTATCCTTGGAATGCCGCGATATTTTTTTTGGGAATTATTTAAATTGGCCAGTTTAATAAAAATTCCAAAGTATTCTTTTAAACTGATCGATAGTAAAGTTGTAACAAAACGTGTGATATATTTTTCCCGGAAATCCCGCGGGAACTTTACAGGAAGCGGCTTGTTATTTGTTCGGGTGTATAGATAGCTTTAACTTTTGAAATACTTTGTGTCCTGGTAATCTTGCGGAAATTCCAACTCAAGCTAAGACAAAGTCGCGGACATATCCTAGTTATAGATAAAAGCAATAATAGCATAAGTAATTTAAATTTTTGACAAAAAGTTAATTTTATTGGCTGCAAGTTAGTGAATAACAACAACTGGTTAAACACTATGTGCAGTTAAATTATTTGCTAGTTACACTAATAATTCATAATTACTTCGCCCATAGACTTCTTCCTTAAAAACAATACGTGGTTTTTTGAGTTTTGTGAAAATAAAAAAAAATTCTCTCTTTCACTAACATCTAGTCTCAACTTCGGCTCATAAAGTCTATAGCCCAATCTGCAGCTAAAAAGCTGGACATACTATCAAAGGTGAGGCAGTACTTCACTCCAGAACAGTTGCTGATGCTGTTTAAAACATAAATACGGGCATGTATGGAGTACTGTTCTCGCGTTTGGGATGGCTCAGCTAAATACCAACTTGAGGCAACTAGAATCGATTGAGCGGAGAGCCAGGAAATTTCTAGGCAACGACCAGCTATTTAATGACAAATTACAGTCACGAACGTCGTTGTCAGCTTGTCGGTTTTCTATCGGATACATTTTGGAGAGTGTGCATCGGAGCTTTTCAATCTTATCCCGCCGTCTCCCTTCCATCATCGGACAACCAGACGCTCTGGCATGCAGCACCGCTATATGGTGGACATACCACCTATAGGAACAAAGCCCTTTGAGTCCACCTTCCTTATGCACACCGCAAAGGAGTAGAACTCACTGCCGGAGTCAGTTTTTCCCGAAACTTAGAACCTGGGTGTCTTCAAGTCTCTTGTGAATAGGTACCTACTAGGAAAGCGTGCTCGATCTTAGACCTTTTGTCCGTTCAAATCGAGCGAGATAATGGTCAAACGAGTACCTATACGTGGGAAATATTTTTTATTCAATCTTTTCAAAGTACTTTCCACCAGCCAGAACTAGTTTCTGAAACACTACTTCCAGTCCGCCGCAGACACCTCGTTTACAACTTGCTCGAAAGCTGACAACGCATCTTCCGGCGACGAAAATTGTATCCCTTTGAGCTGATTTATTTTCGGGAATAAAAAGAAGTCACGCCAGCAAGGTCAGTGCTGTAAGGAGTTTAACCGGCGTGCTGTTAAAGAAGTCCCACGTTTTGAGCGCGGAATGGGCGGGCGCGTTGTCGTGGTGCAGCAGTAGTCCGCGGAGCCGTGTTTGGTCGCTTGTTGCTGACAACAGAGAAAACTTCTGCCAAGCATTTTGTTGTATACCAGTCGGCGTTGATGCTTCTTTGGTTCCGTAAAGGAATTGTCACCAACTAGCCAGTCTAAAACAGCAAAACATAGTTTTGAGTCGAGCCAACCTGATTTGACAGACGATTTCCTCTCCTTTTTACCATCGGACAACCAGACGGACCGGTTCGCGCCACCGTTACAGGGTGGAAACACCACCAGTCAGAACCAAGCGTTTCGCTTCATCTTTTCTGGTGCGCACTGCCGAAGAGTGGAATAATTTGCCGAAGTCTGTTTTTCCTGAGTAATACTTATCTCGAACGTTATCAAAACTACCATTTCCTACCTTTGGAGTACAGGCGGAATGTAAATGATAATTGTTTTCTACTTAATATAACTAGCGGCTTTATCGACTGTCCAGAACTTCTTTGTAATGTTGGACTACGCACTCAACAAGTGGGCATTAGGCAGAGACAGTTGCTGTATGTACCTTTTGCATCCACCAACTATAGGCAAAATTCTTTCTTTCTCCGCAGCGCCTCACAATTTAATGATCTAGCACTAAAATTGAACATTGATATCTTTGTAACTAAACCCAACACCTTTAGAAATATGATGAACAAAGAATTTTTCAAAGAAAACTAGTTTTTTCCAAACTACTTAATATGTATTCAACTTCAAATTCAATCTTTAAATTTTCACTTTTTCATTCCATAATTGTTCAATCTTACACACAAACACACACACGCGCACATCTTCATCAATTAACCTGAGCAAGTCTATATGCTAAGGCTTGGCTTAAAATAAATAAATAAATACAATCTTGAAGTCTTCAAGCACGAGTGAATAGGTATCTTCTATGTAAGCGTGCTCCATCCTAGACTGCGTTATCACTCAACATCAGGTGAGACAGTGGTCAAACGCAAACCTCTACTTCCTTAAAAAAAACTCACAGCCAGGTGGCAGGGCATTTGCCCGCCTGAATGACTACCACCCCTAGTCTAGAGTATGCTGCCTTAACAACCTTGAATCGTGTTCCGGGTTTAGAGGCCAAGTTCCAGTCTTCTTTTCAAGAGCACATTGGTAGTAGGTAGTAGTAGGTAGTGGTCGGTAGTATCTTTAGTATTTAAAATGGCGATCAGCGAAGTTTTATTTTTTCCTTTTTGTTTGTAGCATAAGTATAGATAATTTAAGAATTCCCTTCGAGTCAGGTTGCCTGGAAGAGATCACTTTGAGCGATGTAACTATTGTCTTGTTGTGCATTTTTTGTTTTGGTAAATAATGTTACATACCGACAAAAGCAAAGGCACACCTGCCTGCCATAAACCTGGTTTATCACCTTTCCCGCATTTGGAATTCTTGTTTACTCTGTGTTTAAAATTTGCAATTAGACAATAGCCTATTGTTATTGTACTTGTTTTATGGCAGTCATTAGGCAACTGTGTCGAACTAAGTCTTGTTGTTATTGTTTTGCGTCAAGGCATATCGTATTTGTATAGAATAAAAGGAATGCCCGAACGGAGGTGGAGACGCAATCAGGCAATCTCCGCGGGTGGGGTTATGTGCTCAATGTATGGCCACCCCTTATTCCCCAATCAAGAACAGGTGCCCGGAGAATATAGAACCTTGCACTTACCTCGCAGTCAGCCACCAGCCCACGACAGCGCTGGTTCAGGGTTCTGCCGCTGCTGTCACGTGGCGATAGAGGTGACAAAGTCCTTCTACACGAGCCCCGGGGCGCAAGGGACGCAGATATACTGATCACTAAGTCTTTAATGATTCAGGCGAATGTCTGAGTATATAACTGGACGCGGAAATCTTCGATAGCAGATAGGCGTTTGTACTTATGTAAAGGCGGGTGCGATATTAATTATGTGCGTCGCGGTGGCGTAGCGTTTGGCGACGTACTAAAACTCACGCGCCGAGCGAGCGGTGACAACATACGGGGGTTGCAAGGCGCTATAAACCCAAGACACAATTATTAATTGGGAAATAAGTGGCGCCAACAGGAGGGATGAGGCAGACTAGCGAGAACCACGATCAAAGCAAGACGTGTGCATTCGATGAGCTATACATATAGTGACGAACTTTGCGCGTGTCATTGAATCGTGCAGTTTGTACTGGTTGCGTCCAGTTATATTTGTACCTGTGTGATACGTGTTTGTTTAGTTCTAATAAATTGTATAATAATTCCAGCGACATTTTAATTCGAATCCTGTAGCTAGTAACAATAATAATTATAGATAATTTAAGAATGGAGTCAGGTTGCCTGTAAGAGGCCGCCTTTTGTTTTACCAAGTGACTATTGTCTTGTTGTGCATTTTTTGTAATTTTTGTTTTGGTGACCAATAAAGTGTTTTCCTTGTCTAATGCCATAAAAATTCAGGTTCATCCTTCAACTTATTTTCGAGTTTTGTGCACACAAACATACAAAAGCCAAAGTCATATATTAAAATATAGTATATTTGTCGCACCAGCAACAATACACGTTGAAATAAAATTAATTAAAACCAGTTGTGCAAGCATCGTATGCAGTTTAATTGTTTTATTATAATATTAAATTAATTAATAAAAATAATTATTTAGCTATACATTAAATTATGAACAAGTACAATGACGAAAACTTATATCTATATATAAAGCTGAAGAGTTTGTTTGTTTGTTTGAACGCGCTTATCTCGGGAATTCCTGGTCTGATTTGAAAAATTCTTTCAGTTTTGGATAGCCCATTTATCGAGGAAGGCTATAGGCTATATGAGTTGTATAATTATTATTCCAATATCAGGCTAACTCCACACGCAAAATATTTTCAGTAAAAGCAAAAAGTATTCTAATATCTCGGATTTTGGAACAAATTTGAAAGTTTGATGTCAAATTTAGTTGGAAGTTGGCGGTTTTAGGCATAAAACGAACCAAATGACATGCGAGAAATTTCATAGACTATCCAGAAACATACATAACTTAATTTTGTTTTTAACGGAGTTGGCGGGTATTGGAATTATACGACTCATATATCATCACGCTAAGATCAATAAGAGCGGGGCACCAATTAAGAATGTTTCAAAATCGGGGGTTTCTTTCACTATTCCACGCGGACAAAGTCGCGGGCTGAAAGTAAACTTATTGTAGTGTTCTTCAATCGTGATTTTTTTTCATCGGTAAAGAGAATATTTCTGTGCCTTTCACCTGCGTATCGCGACAGAAGACATTTTGATCGATCCACTCTCTTTAACTGTTAAAGATTGATTTAGGGCATGTCCTGTATATCGACAGACATGTAAAGCCTGAAAGGAAAACTAACATAATCTCTTTGATATTTATAATATTTGTTAACCGACTCCAAAAAAGGTGTAAGTTATCGATTCTTCTGTATATTGCTTTTTTGTATCTTCAAGATTCTTCAAGACCGATTTTCAAGATTTTTGAATCGAATAAACATACTCGTGCGGTGATCTCATTGTCACCAAGTAAGGAGCTGTTGAGTGCATCCTACGGAAATCAAGTGTTACGCGATGTCCATCACAGCAGTTATGAGAACCATGGATTAAAATATCACATAGATAATCTTCATAGATAATAATATTATTATTTTGTAGGGTAGTTTTCGTAGTATTTTCGTATAAAAGGCGGTGTGGCGTGTAGACGGTGTTCATTGCTTACTGAGTGGTAAAGGGGAATCTCTGCCCAAATAGTTAATATTAGGTATATTTGGTACTTTCTTGCCCAAATCTCTGCAAGGCTTTTTACATTCAGAAGTGGGATTACCCAAGAATGGCAGGCCGTTATGCTGCTGGGTTGGGTATAAGTTGACCTAAACTCTGCGTGACCGGAACTCTGCGTGACCTGAACTCTGCGTGACCTGAACTCTGCGTGACCTGAACTCTGCGTGACCTGAACTCTGCGTGACCGAAACTCTGCGTGACCGAAACTCTGCGTGACCGAAACTCTACGTGACCGAAACTCTACGTGACCGAAACTCTACGTGACCGAAACTCTACGTGACCGAAACTCTACGTGACTGAAACTCTACGTGACCGAAACTCTACGTGACCGAAACTCTACGTGATCGAAACTCTACGTGACCGAAACTCTACGTGACCCAAACTCTACGTGACCCAAACTCTACGTGACCGAAACTCTACGTGACCGAAACTCTACGTGACCGAAAGTGTGCGTAACCGTAAGTAAGTCTGTTATTTAAAGTCGTCCTTATTCAAAGTCTGCGTGACTCCAAGTCAAATTCTAAAGTTTTTATTCAAAATAAGTTACACTGGAGAACAGTTTTTAAATTTAATTTTACTTCATATTCTATGTACACCGCTTCGCAACATGTCTAGCTTAAAATTGTTTTTCTTTATATTTTTTACTAGCGGTCTACCCCGACTTCGCACGGGTATCTAAAAAGAACATTTTTTGGTTTAATTACCTACTAAGCGAATTCAAAATATTTCACCTGCCGTAGTACTGTCCGTATCCCAGTGACGCCTACATCGCATGAACATAGTTGGCTGACTAGGGTTCGCGGCGACCACGCAACTTTTTTCTAATACTCATTTTTAAACTCGTGATATTGAATAATTAAAAATTCGCATAAAGGTATTATTCAATAGATAGTAGGCAGTATTCAATAGAAGCAGTCTTGAATATAAATTAATTTATTTTGATAAGGGTGAATACCAAGATACAAACGAGCGGTGGCATTCTAATTAAATTTAAAAAAATAAAAGAACCCTTATTGTTGCATAACTATAATAGTTAAACATATCCTGTCGCGACACTTTTGTAAATAATGATGTGTTCTATAAAGTCGTAGTACATTTTGTTCTATCATCCATAGTTTTCGCAGCGCACGCGATTTTACACTTGGGTTACACTATTGGAGTTTTAGTATATATGGAGTTTTAGTAGTAATGGCCTATGTCAACTGGGAATAGTGTAGCTTGCCCACAGTGCAAGAATTTTTAAAATCAGTTTAGTAGTTTGGGAGCCTATTCAATGCAAAAAACAATCAAATATTTCATCTTTATAATATTAGTATAGATTATATCTATCTATCTCAACTTCTTTCTTTTAAATTAGTTTTATGCAGAAGTATATTGCAGAATAAGAAATAATGGGGTTGTAGCAATCGGTGCATATTCAATAAGACAGAGACACAATAAAAGTAAATAAATATATTATTATAGTTGTAACAAAGACATGACTTACTAAATTCTACATGTATAAGTACAACTATAAGTCTGCGTGACCGCGTCTGCGTGACCCCGTCTGCGTGACCCCGTCTGCGTGACCCCGTCTGCGTGACCCCGTCTGCGTGACCCCGTCTGCGTGACCCCGTCTGCGTGACCCCGTCTGCGTGACCCCGTCTGCGTGACCCCGTCTGCGTGACCCGGTCTGCGTGACCCCGTCTGCGTGACCCCGTCTGCGTGACCCCGTCTGCGTGACCCCGTCTGCGTGACCCCGTCTGCGTGACCCCGTCTGCGTGACCACGTCTGTGTGACCACGTCTTCGTATGTGTGACCACGTCTACGTATGTGTGACCACGTCTACGTATGTGTGACCACGTCTACGTATGTGTGACCACGTCTACGTATGTGTGACCACGTCTACGTATGTGTGACCAAGCTCGAGGATCGACATATCGGGGCCGTCAACGGGACGCGGCCATCGGCGGAACTAGCGGCGGCATTGTGCTGGTGCCCTGAAGGTGCCTATGGAGCGATGACGTGTTGGCCTATGCGTGGACGGGACACTTTTGGGAACTTTGGCCACTGTCTACTTTACCTGGCACAGAAGGTATGGTTATTTTTTATTATTATTTTTGTGTGAATTATTATGCAAAGTATAGTGAATTAATTTTACAAGTGATAGTAATGGTTCATCGGTCGTGGTAGGCAATTGAACTACCCTCATATTTTTTTTTCGTGTACGAAAATATTATGGTATGTTTCGAACATGGAAAATTACGAAAAATCGCGAAGTTAGTATTTTTTTTAGTTATTTTGAGTTACATATCAAATGTTTGTATAGACGATGTGATTAGATCTCGTGAACGACAAGTCATTGTTTCTTTCATTAGATTTTACATGACAATCGAGTCTACCATTCGACTGATATTACTTTGTTATGTATAGTGTAAAGTTGGTTTTGACATAACGTTCGTGTGCGATGTTTACCGTTGGTATTTTTCTTTTGCTATGTAACGATGATGATGTAAATTAATATCTTTGGTTTTAAGTTGGAATAATGTAAGTTTCACCCGATTTTTATTTAAGGTTAAAATAACTCGAGTTTCGCCCGGTTTTTGTGTTTGAAGTTAGAATAACCCAAGTTCAGTTATTATTAAACGTAGTAAATGCAGTTAATTTTTGTAGCGCGTGTTTTATAAGTTCAGAGGTCCATAATGCTAATAGTTTACAATAGACTTAATTCTACT
The DNA here is from genome assembly GCA_949752895.1 of Dendrolimus pini. Taxonomy (NCBI): domain Eukaryota; kingdom Metazoa; phylum Arthropoda; class Insecta; order Lepidoptera; family Lasiocampidae; genus Dendrolimus; species Dendrolimus pini. Next base: position 1,283,706 of record OX457151.1, read on the forward strand.
CTCTGAGGTTTTTTAAACTGTGGTTAATTATTGTTGGAATTTTTGTAACTGTGAAGAATAAGTTCTGGTATTCTTGGTTATTTTACAAGTTTTTGGTACTTAAATGAGTTGGTACATAGAGATCATGAAATTGTGACTATTATTCTTGAAATAATCATTAAAAAAAATGTTTATTGTTACTTAAACATTAAATTAATGTTTATTGTTACTAAAGTAGAATCATTATTGGTCAGGAGTAGCCGAGTGGTTGTGTGAACAAGTACTGTGTTTTGCTTTTTGTTCGCAGACTGGCGAAGAGAACTAATTCTCTGGTGAAAGAAGGCAAACGCATTCAATAGTTGGTACGCCGCGAGGGACCACGGCTGCGGTAGGATGGCCGAATGTTACGCGATGTCCATCACAGCAGTTATGAGAACCATGGATTATATTTATATCACATAGATAATCTTCATAGATAATAATATTATTATTTTGTAGGGTACGTTTTCGTAGTATTTTCGTATAAAAGGCGGTGTGGCGTGTAGACGGTGTTCTTTGCTTACTGAGTGGTAAAGGGGAATCTCTGCCCAAATAGTTAATATTAGGTATATTTGGTACTTTCTTTCCCAAATCTCTGCAAGGCTTTTTACACAAGAACCTTAAAGATTAAAATTAAAGAGCGCCTACACTCTTTGAATGGCAAACTTGTATACGCTTGCCTGTAGTACATTTTCTACAGGCGCTTAGTAAATATATTTCAATAGAACATCTTTAAGATGAACCTCGATAGTCAAAAACCTCCTAAACTCGAAAAAATTGTGTTCCCTTCCCTTCAATCCCTAATCCTCAGCTGTTCGAAATCTGAACCCTTTATAAGCCCTAATAATTAGTGACTCCCTATAAGAAAATTCAGTACTTATTATCCCTCTATAACTCGAAAAATTAAATTGGACCTCTATATCTCGAACATAGCAATATTTGATTTTACTACCTCTGGAGCTATGAATGTCAAAGAAGCAAGTGAGGTGTGTAAGATAAGCCTGAATGGCGCTCTGTTGTTCGTGCCTACCCTGCAAGGGACCTGGCGTGAAGTTATGTATGTATGTATGTACAACCTCTATTCTCGAATTTTTGGCATCTCCCTTCAAGCTCGAATTAATGAAGTTCTACTGTTTTAACGGTTTTAAGCGCGGCAATTTATTTGATTTTGGTTTATCCAACGTTTCGGCCGCTTTTCAGTGGCCGTGGTCACGGATGACAGAGATGACATTTGTCCAACGAGTATTGTTAAAGTTTTATTTAGCCTACAGCCAACTTGTTCATTTTTAATCATTTAGTTTTAAGTTTGTTTATGGTTATTATTTACTCTATGGGAGCCTGATTTAATTTAGCACCTCTTCGCAACATGCCGTGGCTTGAAGAGAAGAAGCGGCGCAAGAAACTTCAGCAAACATGCCTAGTTCTATAAAAATTATATAATATTAAAATGGGTTGAACGATGAAAGAAATTATTTTTGTTTGGTTGTGTTCCGCTGCACACAGAAAGAGCTCAGTGTCTTGAGGTCTGGGAGTTGGTTTTTCCTGGGTTTGGGTCTTAATAGTTTTGATGATCGGATCCCAAACAGGTGGTACTTGCCAACCATCTTCTCTATTGAAATTTGGGTGTTATTTTATTTCAATTTTGAATCTTGAATTTATTGAAATCAAAAAACACCTACCACCCATATTAATATTATATAAAAAAAATTAGAAATAGGCATGTTTGCTGAAGAGTTTCTTGCGCCGCTTCTTTGAGTATTTGTGGAACTATTATATTATACTTATCTTAAACCTATTTTCCAATATGTTTATATTCATACATAAAAATATTTTCGACTCTGGCAATAAAAACCTCATGGCTTTAATCGCGCCGCACTCATGTAATTTTTTTTCTTTTTATTGCAGGAGTTCAGCAGCCAGGCAGACGGCCCACTTGATGGAAAGCGGTTGCCGTCGCCTATGGACATTTGCAACACCCAAGGTGCTACAATTACGCTGCTGCTCTCTTAAGGGAAACTGGAAGCTGGTCACTAATGCCGGAACACAACTCGAGGTTGTTATGGCGATATACTTTAGACCAGGGGTGGTAGCCATCCAATCGGGGAAATTGGAGTTGGAATTCCCGCAATAAAAATAAAAAAAATTACTTAAAATAAAACAAATATGCAAATGTTCATTTATATATATTTTATACAATGAAAGAGGCTATGAAAGATACAATTTTGCTAATTAATACATTTAATATAAGCAAAACAAATCATGTTAAGACTCTCAAGAAAGAAAGTATTGGATAAGGCTAAACCATAGACAAATGTATATAATAGTTATCATAAATGTATGAAAATAAACATGACCTGCGTTTTAAATTTGTATTTTATAAAACATAATAACAATATTACGAATGTTCCACAAAACAACCCAATTTTGATTTAGACGTCTCATAAGTAAACAAGAATAACTTGTTTTTTTAATACAAGCTTTTGAGATCCTGGATATCGTGTAGCAGCAGAGTGCTGGCCAAGACAAGTAAAATGAGCCCAAACACGACGGGTCTATCTTGTTTACAGGAGTTCCTATGTCCTTCCGACTCCATCATGAGATCAGCTCTATGGTACCATATTATTGCATTGTCACGCGATATACATATGCATGCAAAATTTCAGCTCAATCGGAAACCGGGAAGTTGGTCAAATTTAACTTGCATGATTCCACCCGAACTTACATGCATAGGTACATCCATTGCAAGTTAAATAAAAGCTTGTAAGAAATACATGAATGTATTTTATGTATAGACAGACTTTTTTCTTGTGATACATTCGTAATTTTTTGTTGGTGTAATACAAATTTACCGTAAGTAAATTTTTTTATTTTCGAAAGCTTGGTTATGCGTGACATAGCGAGCTTTTTTGGCTATAATTCCAGGCACAAATCTCGAGCGGTCACCTTGCCCTACGCACAGCGATATGTAAATACAATTTAAGACACTCCAACTAAATTATTTACGGCAAAAGAAATAAGTTATGCGAAGGAGCCAATGTTTGCAATAAATAATGAAGTAAAGGAGTGTAAAAATATAAATTAATTTTAACGGTTTTAAGCAAATTCCATGATCAAATTGATCGTGTACTAGCAGAAGGTGATGTCAGGAGCCTTAAGAACAGACGAGCGTGGATGACAAGAGCTCTGAGTGTCAAAGAAGCAAGTGAGGTGTGTAAGAATAAGCCTGAATGGCGCTCTGTTGTTAGTGCCTACCCCGCAAACGACCTGGCGTGAAGTTATGTATGTATATTTCAAAAACATGATATTTAAAAAAATACAGGAGACTATTCAGAAAATGTAATTATTGTGATTCTCTGTTCACCTATTTAATTTTTTTTTAAATCTATGTCCATAAACTTTTGTATCTAATATAAGTGAACTGTGTTCCTTTGAGAATAAAGTCGTTTAAACCCATATTGGGGTTCTTTTCGGAGCATATAATAAAGGGACAAAATCTTAACATTTTCGATATGTCAATAAACATATAGAGATTTCTACTATTCCGTTTATTGCTCAAGATTTGTGCCGTAAACAATAGCACCTTAAAGAGGGGTTAGGTTCTTTATGAGGAATTTATATAGCTAATATTATTCTTGTACGGTTGAACGGAGCACTTTCTTCATTTTACTATCAATTCTTTACCTCACTATTAGTTAAAAAGTAACTTGTAATAGCCGAAAATATGTCTACAAAGAGGATATTCCTTTATAAACCATGATTACTCTAAGCGTGCTTTTCTAGAATGCCGATCTGATAATTAAGTACAATCAAATAGAGCGCTACTACGAGATGTGTACCCGACTAAAATCAGAGTCAGACTGTCTCGTCACTCCGTCCGCACGCTTTTATATACGAGCGATGACAACGAGCTTAGTAGTGGAGTAATTAATACAAACTACCCGCTAATAGTGTCCACTAAATAATCCAACTTATTATCAATAGTACAATAAGGTTGTATATCAAATATTATTAATAAAAAAGCAAATGAATTTATAGTAATACGCAGGAATCGGCCGTAATTGGTTTAAGATGACTCGTCGAGTTCAGTAGATATAGTCGATGTCATCCTGCACCTCAGTATCTGGAAAGTAATTTACATTATTAATTCATTATACATATTCATCCTTAGATAAATAAAATAGGTAGATGAAGGTCGTTTTTTGAATTGAAACTACTGTATAAACGGAATTCTTAGGATTTTTTCTGTGTCGAAAAAGCGTCACGGTCGCGTGGAGAAGCGGCATAAATTTAGACTAGACGTGGTGAGAGGCGGCATAAAGATAGAATATTGATGCCTTTTTTGGTTATGGATCGAATTAAGTATTATTGTTTGTTAAAATAAAATATGTTTAAATAAAAAAATGCATTCATTAAAATGTACCTAACCTAACCAAATCATAATTTGTAATAAAAAAAAATTTCTTGTTTCAATTTATCACAATTAGCTACGTTGTCATAAATAACGTGGTTTTCGTTGTGTTACTTCAAAGCAGGTTGGCTTCGACTCATCTCTTTGTTTTGCTGGGTAGTTGTCTAGAATATATATATATAGACTTAGTTGCTTTGTAATCATCTTCTTCTTCTATTATATATAAAAATGAATGTATGTCCTTTATAGAATCGTAAACTATGATCTGTATGTCCTTTATAGAATCGTAAACTATACATTTGACCATGTGATGATCTGTTACCAAAGTTGTTGTGCATGACCCAGAAGGTTTCTGAGTTAGTTTACAATTGGACCCGGTAGGTGGCGCTGCTGTCGGCATAAATATTGAAGCTTTTCCGGGCAAGACGACGTCTGCCGGAACAGCTAGTTACACGTATAAAAACTGAATACATTTTGTGTAAGTAAAATAAAGGTACTGCCTAGGGTTAACACGCGGCGCATACTCTAGTTTTGTATAGACAAACATAAGGAAAAGATATAATACATGGGCCGTAATAACAGATTAAGTATTAATTACCATCAACATCGGATCCCGCTACTTGATAATAAGCCATAGCAAGAATCTGCAACAAAAAAGAAATTGGCTAATTGAAATAAAACGTTTTTAAATACAAACTTTTGAGATCCTGGATATCATGTAGCAGCAGATTGCTAGCCAAGACAAGTAAAACGAGCCCAAACACGATGAGTCTATCTTGTTTAGTAAAGGAGTTCCTATGACCACCTTCCGGCTCCATCATCCGATCAGTTCCATGGTACCATATCATTGCATTGTCACGCGATATACATGTTCGTGCAAAATTTCAGCTCAATCGGATACCGGGAAGTAGGTCAAATTTAACTTGCAAGATTCCACCCGAACTTACATACATATTATCCCTGCAAATTGCTATTGCGCCTGGCCGCCATTTTGGTGACGTAACCGTAGCCGACCAGTCAGTACCGTTAGCATCACTGGCCGGCGAGTACGCGTACATATCGAGTTGCGGATGACGTCACGTGAATGTTAATTTGACAAGGTATAGGGGCTTAAAGCGCATTACCAATTTGCGGGGATAATACATAGGTACTTTCATTGCAAGTCAAATAAAAGCTTACAGACATTACTCACCAAACAGACGAAGAAAATAATGTATTTCATTTTGATTGTATTAAAGTTATTTCTTTCAGTAATGATGAAATAATAGTCTCTTCATGCGTTTTTAACCAATTTATACTAAAATATAATGTAAACAAAGACAACTTCCTCCGCTTTAGGCAGCAGCTGTGTCTGAATAAATATTATAAATTAATTCTTTCTCTCGAATATTCTTAATGCGCAATATTCATGAAGAACACCTATCAGACATGTCAAATATTGAAAGAGTGTACCGTAAAAATATATATAAATCATCATCGAAGTATTAATCCCGGTTGCATCCAGAGCTTTCGTAAATATAAGTCCATAAAGTCCATAAAGTTCACAATAGCTTCGTGGGGCAAAGTAAGTATAATGCTATTTTTCTTTTTTTCTTAAGTTATCGCGACTTGTATACGTAATAAAACTGCGTTTTAATAGTTTTAAGGGCAGTAAATTATTTGATTTTGGTTATTCCGACGTTTCAGCCACTTCAGGAAAACAGACCATTGTGTTATTGTACTATTTTATGGCCGTTTGCGGTCGATCCATTAGCTAGGTGTGACGGATTAAGTCGACTTAGATACGGGCACATTGCATTTGTGCAGCGCACAACGATGGCCTGATAGAGGGAGAGGGCAGTCCAGCGAGAACCACGATCAAGGCGAGACGTGTGTATATTTGGTAAACTATTAGTGAGGGACTTTATACGTTTTATTGAATTACGACCTTCTGCATTATGTTTAGATTTGTTGTATTCGGTTTATATTTGTACCTGTGTTCTACGTGTTTGTATAGTTCTAATAAACTTTATAATAATTCCAACGACATTTAATTCGAGTCCTGCTAAATTCGTAACAGTATGCTTGAGGGGAGTTCATACTCGAGCTTGCACTTGGCCGATTTTCGGGTGTCTGTGACCACTGCCTTTTTTTGAGGACTTGTTCCGCATCTGGCGAGATACCTTCATTTAGGTAGATCCTTAATTTCTAAGGAGCCAAGCCGAGCAAGCCGGGCTCCATGCTCCAGACGGCAAATTCAAACTTCGCAGACAGAAGGCTCATCATCAACGCAACGTTGAGCACTGAGACGTCCAGTTCTTTACATTTACTCCGTGCAGGAATGGAGAAATAATACAAATTCCTGCGGCCGGGCGGCCTGTCGTAAGAGGCGACAAAACAACCCACAACGTGGTAGGGCATTTGCTCGACTGGATGGCTACCACCCCTGGTCTAGATTATGCCGCCATAACAACTTTGAGTTGTGTTTTGTTTCACATTGGCAGGACCTCTGGTATTGCTAATGTCCATAGGCGATCGAAGCCACTTTACTGTCTGCTGTGCTTCAGTAATAAATAAAAAAAAACAGTCTTTGGCCCCCTCAAAAAAAATCACGAATGGCCGACAGAGCCCCCCATCATGCGCGGGCACGCAAGCACTTATCTAATTTATTGAGAGATAGGTACTTATTTTACTAGACCATTGTCATACTTTGTGTTCCTTGCATGTTTATAGTACATTTTATTGACGCTAAAAAATTATTTGCGATATTAACAATTATCTGCAGTTATGTCAATACAGAAATTCAATTTAACAAATAACAACTGTTTAACGTTTCCTATAATTCTTCCTTCTTAACCTACTTGCTTAAGAAGGGCGTTATAAAATTTCTTAGAGGTCGGCAACGCGTTGGCGACACCCCTGGTGTTGCAAACGTCCATAGGCGACGGTAATCACTTTTCATCAGGTGGGCCGTCTGCCTGTTTGCCTGCTTCAGTCTATAAAAATAAACTTGCAAGACCTATTCTCAAATTGGCGGTATGATTTATTGTATGTATGTTACGCGACTCCGTCAACTGTGAAGAGGCAATTCACTCCGATGCCCAGGGTCCGCTTTCTTCCTTCTTTTTACAAGCTTTTATTTAACTTGCAATTAAAAAAAAAACATATTAAAATTACATACTATTGAATACAATGTAAGAAAACTTAACTTATTTGTATTGTATTCTACCCATAGTCCCTCAAGACTATAAGTGGAACACTGAGCCCAGATCACCGTCTTCTATGTGTAAGGTGGCCAGAAGGCTGGCTACGTTTCTTCGCTGGATCGCCATACTGATCCGTTGGCCGAGGTAGGCACCAGCCTTCTAATCACCTGAAGAGTCAATGAGGCGTTTAGATAAATTTTGGAAGAGGCTCATGGCCTCAGGACCCCACGGTCCAAGCGTCTCGACATAGGATGTATGTAAGTAAATTCGTGTGGAATCTTGCAAGGTAAATTTGACCAACTTCCCGGTTTCCGATTGAGCTGAAATTTTGCACGCATATGTATATCGCGTGATAATACAATAATATGGTACCATGGAGCTGATCTGATGACGGAGTCCGAAGGTAGCCAGGGGAACTCCTGGTACTTAACAAGATAGTCCCGTCGTGTTTGGGCTCGTTTTACGTGTCTTGGCTAGCACTCTGCTGCTACATGATATCCAGGATCTCAAAAGCCTGTATACATATGTAAAGCCTGTACATGTTCCTAATTAAAATAAATAACCATGAGTATATAGGGGCCTACTTTTATTTTACAGTAATGATTCATATGATTTCTTTAAACTTCAGTTAAAATACTGCATGAAGGTGTTTTACTTTTTTTTGCACTGTGGTGATGCGTTAGAGGAGAGATAAAGGAGAAAGGAACACTCACTTTGCTTGCTGGGGTTGCTGGTTCTCTTCTTTAAACTTGTATTCTTTTCTCACGTTAACGTATGTACTTAACGGTTGCACAGCAATACTTAACTGACACTTGACATCTTGACCAAATGCGGAAGCGCAGCGCCATAGATCGTTTCCTCGCATTGTCCGTCTCGTTCACGCGTGTGGTGTTGCGGATAGGGAAAAGAGGGAAAGGACAATGGGGGGATATTTACTTTATTTTTATTTTTTAATTTCGCGGTGTCAATGGCGCCAACACACTGTATGTGCATAATTCGCCATTTAAACCGAAATTAAGCCAAATGCCGAAGTTAGGTTCAAGCTGGCGAAATTCGATAAACGAATTTCGGCCTATCCCTAGCCGATTCGATTCCTGACATGAGTAATTGATTTTCCAAAAATCTAGTGATACCACTTTAGTCTTCGTTAAATCAGATGTCTGAAGCCCTATTTGAAAAAATCACATGCATAGCTAGAATCTGTTTACAACAAAAAAGGTTGTATTTGTTTTTAGTTTTTAATTTAATATTTATTTAGTAACATGTCATATTGTAAAAAGGTCATTCACAATAATACATTATAATACAAAAAAACTTTTATTTTATTAATGAATACAATAGGAACGGATTATTAACCCGGGAATGAACCGGGGACCTTTAGATGTTCTCTAAGGGCGCGTTCCCACTATGTGGTAACGATAAATTTATCGTTGGACCACTGTCGTCTAGCTGTTCCCATTATAACGATTGTTTGTCGTCCAATTTTTTTTTTCGTTTAGCGACTATCGTATCTAGCTGTTCCCATTGGATCGCTACGATATTTTATCGTTTCACGGCAGTCGCTTTGTCGTTTATACATCATTACCAAGCTACAAATCTACACTCGCTCTACTTTCTCGTAGAGATCAGTAGTGCGTTTATGCTCTTGAGTTTAATGGACGAAGACGAAATTTTAATATTGTATTACTTTTTGAAAAAAAGGAAGATGAATCAAACAGTCCTGGCTACGATATATTTGCCGTCATGATTTAGTCGTAACGATTTTTTATCATTTTACTACTGTCGTGCTAGCCGTTCCCACTTTCATGACAGTGCGTCACTGCAAAAAATTTCGTAGAAGACAGTAAATCGTGTCGTTTTATATGTGTTCACCTCATTTTAAACATATAAGCCACGACACTTAAAACTACACGATTATCTATCGTCACGACAAAGTGGGAACGCGCCCTAAGAATTTTAAGTCAGCTGATAACATTTTGTTGAAGACTGATGGCCTTACTTATAATCGTTTGTTAAATTTATACAGGTGTTACAGGATTGTAGATGCACAGTACATTCTACCACATAGTGGTGTACAAAATGAATGAAATCAAATTTAAAATTAAATTAACATAAATATTCTAATTTAAAATAAAAAAAAGTCAATTATCGATAAAATACAAGTAATTAATGTTAAGAGAAATAATAACAAAAAGATCACTTAGCTTTTCCGTATAGATAATAACGTCAAGCACTTTTTTCGAATATATCTGGCAACAAACATAAAAAATTGCATTAATAATGAATGAATCTCCACGTGGATCAATAAATTATGTAGACAAATTACTTGTATACTTTATATAATAATTTTGATATGTATTTATCCTAGCACCTGATATGAGATAATTCATTTTTATTGTACATATATATTGCAGTGAGTCTTAGCAAATATTTACCCAATGTGATGTACTAGGAGTTGCCGGCGACTTCATCTTACCCCTAAACTCCTCTTAAGGACAAGAGGTGGTGGTGGTAAAGTAACTCATAAATAACTGTCAAAAATAACCAACATCAAGAGGTAGTTTAAGTGACTGCTAAGAGGCAAGATGGCAAGTTTTATTTGAAACAGCCATTGATTAGGGGCTTAAGAGTGTCTTATTTAAGAGATGGCTAATCTTTTCTTGGCGAGATTAATATAAGTAAGGCCCTGAATGGATTATTGTATTAATTAAAACAAATAAAAGCTTTTTTGTTGTAAACAAATTTCCCTCCCGCAAAACAAATGAAACAGAAACAAACAGAATCTGTATTGTTGTTATAGGTATATCTTTATTAATTTGTTGGTATTGGATGGCTTCGTCAGTGGTTTAACTGAAATTTTCAGTGGTTTCTCGTGTCACTGGAGTCGCTAGAGGAGTCAGAATTGGAGTCACCAGTGGAACCTGAAGTAGAGTCACCCGTAGAACCTGTAGAACCTATAGAACCCGTAGAACCTGTAGAACCTGTCGTAGAATCACCCGTAGAACCGGAATTGGAGTCACTTCCAGAACCGGAAGTGGAGTCACCAATGGAACCGGTAGTGGAGTCACCTGTGGAACCGGAAGACGAATCTCCGGTGGATTCTTGGACGTAACAGACCACGAGAACCTGTAACAGATATATGTGCATTCAGTCATTTCAAATTCAAAAGCTTTTTACCTAACCCTATCCCATCTTCCTATACGATTTACCTATTCCGTATCTCTATCTCAGGAAATACTATCTGCAATATAATGATATGTAATTTTATATAATTAGTAGATATTATATGTAAGATGTTATATGCAATGGATGTACCTATGTATGTATGTAAGTTCGGGTGGAATCTTGCAAGTTTATCCGCGCAGGAACGGAGAAAGAATACAATTTCCTGCGGCCGGGCGGCATGTCGTAAGAGGCGACAAAACAACCCGCAGCCAGGTAGGGCATCTGTCCGGCTGGATGGCTAACACCTCTGGTCTTAAGTATGTCGCCAAAACAACCTTGAGTTGTGTTCCGGCATTAGTGACCAGATTTCAGTCTCCCTTAGGAGAGCAGCAGCGCATTTGTAACACCTTGGTGTTGCAAATGTCTATAGGCTATGGTAACCGCTTCCCATCAAGTGGGCCGTCTGCCTGTCTGCTGAACTCCTGCAATAAAAAAATAAAAAATTTATAGCTTATTTTTAGTTTAATTTATTTATAATTTATAAACTATTAATTATTTATACTTTTATTTGCAATATTTGTGTTGTTTTTCATGTTAAAAAAAAAATTGACCAACTTCCCGGTTTCCAATTGAGCTGAAATTTTGCATGCATATGTACATCACGTGGCAATGCAAAAATATGCTACCATGGAGCTGATATGATGATGGAGTCGGGTGGTCATAAGAACTCCTGTGCTTAAGAAGATAGACCCGTCGTGTTTGGGCTCGTTTTCCTTGTCTTGGCTAATACTCTGGGGCTACATGATATCCAGGATCTCAAAAGCTTGTATTTAAAAACTTTATTATGTTTAAATAGTTGCATTTTATCACCATATCTTGTATATGTATATAACTTATGTGTATATTTGTATAGTTATTTTTTTGTGTTATCGCCTTCTCCTCTGTTATATTCCAAGACTTAGATATTCTTTTTCTCGTCTCTTGTAACCTATCTTTAAAGCTATATAAGGTAAATATGTGGGGAGTCTTTTTATTTATTTTTCTTATGTTTTTCTTTTTGTCTTTTCTTTTCCAATGAATCTTGTATGTCTATATTATTATTATTATATTTATTTATTAAATCTAATCCTATTATACAGTTTGTCTTACTATTCTATGTTTACAAATATATCGTTGTTTTAATATATTGGCAACATTTTATTGGTTTCTGTTTCTTTTGACAACCTTTTCTATGATTTTGATAGCGACTGTATACATTTTTAAATTTTACCTTTCCGCATTAATTCCGCAATGTTTTCTTTTGTTACGTCTATATCTAGTTATATTTATTAAAATGTAAGTAATCGTACAATAATTATATATAGGTGCTACCATCGCTAATCCTAATTAGCAATATTCATGCCACGGGTTGTCTGAAAAAGATCGCTTTTTAACGACAAGACCGCCCATACATAATTAGAATAAAACTAGGTCTTAAGTTTTCTGCAATGGTGTACAATAAAGTGTTATCTATCTATCTCAAATTCAAAAGGTTTTATTCAAAATATTAAAGAATGAATAATGGAAGAATGACTAAACAGATATACAATGCAAAAGTGGATGGATGCAGAAGTGGCGGAAGGCCACGACACACCTTCCATGATCAAATTGATCGTGTACTAGCAGAAGGTGATGTCAGGAGCCTTAAGAACAGACGAGCGTGCATGACAAGAGCTATGAATGTCAGAGAAGCAAGTGAGGTGTGTAAGAATAAGCCTGTATGGCGCTCTGTTGTTCGTGCCTACCCCGCAAGGGACCTGGCGTGAAGTTATGTATGTATGTATTAAAGTGAGATATAAACGTTGTAAAACTTTGCAACACCAAAGGTGCTACAAATGCGCTGCTGCTCTCTTGAGGGAGACTGGAAACTGGTCACTAATGCCGCAACACAATTCAAGGTTGTTGTGGTGGCATACTCTTGACCAGGGGTGCTAGCTATCCAGTCAGGTAAATACCCTACTGGCCGCAGGAAAGTGTGTCCTGGGCATCCCGCGGGAACCATGTTAAGCGTGAAGTCGCGCACATATCCTAGTAATAACATATTTCGACAGCTACTGGTTTTGAAAGATACTGTAGTGCCTCGAGTATGTTTCTCGAGGCCAGATTGAACAAGTTTTGAGCTATCCTATGCAAATTTTTTGACCAGGTTTGAGAGGTTAAGAAAAAGTGTATTATTAATATTGTGACCATGGATTGCCGGTTGCAGCAAACAAAAATTAATAATTATTGTAAAATATATGTAAATAAAATATTTAAATTAAAAAGTCACCGACTGACTTATTGACATTAACAATTTTAATTTGTTGTATATAAAATTGAATGTTTTCTGTATGTCCTTTATAGAATCGTAAACTATACATTTGATCATGTGACGATGTTTAGTTTGTTTAGCAAAGTTGTTGTGCAACTCGAATTATAAAAAAAACTAACGCTTAAAATACAAAAATATTCAAATTAGTATCTTAAAATACCCTATTTTACGTAATAAAATATAAAATCACAGGGTATTTTTTGTGAACAATCCCCATTGGAACGGGTAGGTGGCGCTGCTGACGTCATATTTATTGAAGCTTTTCCGGGCAGGACGACGTCTTCCGGGACAGCTAGTTTGTTATATCTAAAACCCGACCTCAGCGCCATCTACCGGTTCTAATTGCGAATCTAAACCATCCGGGAACCCACTCAAACACAAAATCAAAATCGCCAAAATCGGTCCAGGTGATTAAGAGGATTCTAGAACCCGATCTCACCGCCGCCTACCCGTTCCAAAGGGATAAAAATCCCATGTCCATCTCCTGGTTCTAAGCTGCCTCCGCACCAATTTTCAGCCAAATCGATACAGCCGTTCTTGAGTTATAAATAGTGTAACTAACACGACTTTCTTTCATACTAGCGGCGCCTGCGACGTCGTCCGCGTGGAATTAGCTTTCAAAACGCCCCGCTTTTGAGAATTCTTCATTGCTGCTCCGCTCCTATTGGTCTTAGCGTGATGATACATAGCCCATAGCCTTCCTCGATAAATATACTATCCAACACTGAAAGAATTTTTCAAATCAGACCAGCAGTTCCTGAGATTAGCGTGTTCAAACAAACAAACTCTTTAGCTTTATAATATTAGTATAGACATATGAGATATAGCCGGTAGGCAGTGCTGCAATAGGGCTCTAGATTTTTATTTTCTCAGAACAAGACGACGCTTGCCACGCCCGCTAATTCTGTCTATACAGGAGCGAAGCCTCGGTCAAATATCAGTAAGTAAGTATATAAAATTAACTGAATTAATGAGTAATATCCCCCAAATTGCTAATGCGCTGGAACCTTGTCAAATTAAAATTCACGTGACGTCATCCGCAACTCGATATGTACGCGTACTCGCCAGCCAGTGATGCTAACGGTACTGAGTGTTCGGCTACGGTTACGTCACCAAAATGGCGGCCAGGCGCAATAGCAACTTGCGGGGATAATAAAAATAATATTTCAAAATACTCACCAAACAGACGAAGAGTGTAAGCGACTTCATGCTTGCTTCTCTACAGTTACTTCTTCAAGTGTAGGTGAAATAATAAAACTGTTGCTGCTGTTTTGACCAATTTATATCAAAATATATGTCAACAAGGACAATGTTGTCCATCTTCGAATGCATTTGTGAGTGAACATGCTTGTTCAGTTAATTTTTTCTATTGAATTTTCTGCAATGACTTTTGTTACTATGAATAGCTATTAGATAGACCATAATTTGGCAAAGTGTCTACCATTAGAAGACCATCATAACTAGTGTGTTTTTTAGGTTATTTTTTACTTTTTATTTCATTCTTTTGTTAAGGTATATTATTGTGTAATTCTTATATGTTACATTTTATTAATGTAATATAAAGGTTACATAGGCAGGGTCTTATGACATACTAGAATTCAGCCGCGACTTCGTCCACATTGGACAGGTTAAATAGATTACAGTTGTTTTGCAATATTTAAAATGAAAAGGATATTTCCAGCACGGCAACAAATTTTTAGTATGAAAATATATTGATCCCGGTAATTCCCCTAAAAACCAGGCTTAAATAACACTACTAAAGGAATACACAGCTACAAATGTAACAGACACAGTGAAAATTTGGAATCCTTTTTTTTCCACTTTAAACCATTCCCCTGATATTCCTAGGATTAAAAATACCGCAGAAGTCTGATAATTTCCTATCAATTAACGAAAGTTGCATCGAAATCGGCTTATTAGTTTTTATGGTAATCCCGAACAAACATACAAACACAAAAAATCTATAAAAAAGACTATATTGAGAGTCGTAGTGGTGCATCGTGAAAAATATCGCCCTATTAGCATTGTAACTAAACTTCAAAACATAAATATCCAATTAGAACTCGACTTTTAAGATTTGACATGAAACCAATAACTTCCCAATTATTGAAAACAAAAGTTGTGTTTTTTGCTGACACTCCAAATTTTACTGGCCTCGATAATTTCGTCATCCTGGACACTAGCCCTTAGTGACCCTACTGTAAATCCAAATCAATCACTGGCATGACCAGATTTACCTTAAGTACTGCCCTGGGGCACTGTTAAAAATACCGCCCTATTATCTATGCACACTAAACTTCAAAACGTAAATATCCAATGATAACTCGACTTTTAAGATTTGATATGAAACCAATATCTTCCCATTCTATCTATCTTCCCAAAAACAACACACATGGCACTAGTTAGGATAATATATATGGGTATAGACATAAGGCACACACTGCACATGCACTTCCTCACAACACCAGTACGTAACAGATACACTCTACATTAGTATAATTTTAGTATCAAAATTAGAATAAATTAATATAATAAATTATTCGTAAGGTACAACCACAACACAAAAATCACAAAATTAATGTCACACACACACACAGTAAGAAAAATAAACAATAAGCGTGTATGAACTCAAAAAACTTTCATAGTAATGAAGTTGTAAAAAGGGTACGGAACTCGAGTCCTTAGATTTGTTAATAAAAAAAGTTCCCAATTTTTGAAAATCATTTGAATTTACATATATACATAACTTCACACCAGGTCCCTTGCGGGGTAGGCACGAACAACAGAGCGCCATTCAGGCTTATTCTTACAAACCTCACTTGCTTCTTTGACATTCATAGTTCTTGTCATGCACGCTCGTCTGTTCTTAAGACTCCTGAAGGCTTGAATTTGTATAACTAAAAGTTGCTTTTTTTTACTGACACTCCAAATTTTGTCGCTGGGCACTAGCTCCTAGTGCCCCTAGTGTAAATCCATCACTAAATATGGGATTGGAATAGAGGGGATAGAACACGGGAGGTTGGAAAGCTTAGGGGGCAAGTAGGCCATCGGAACTCTCAGCCATCGCCTAGCTATAGAAGCATCTAGAAACACGACTAGCTCAAGGCTAATAGTTTCGCGCCGGTATTCCGTCAAACGCAACATTTCTACGAAATTTGTATAGATTTTGCCAATGTCACGTGTTAGAATGCTACGTGCATAATTAGACAAGACTAGCGGTCTAGTCTGAAAAAATTAATAAATCTAGGACCCGTTTCTAGTGACTCACACCGTTTCCAATTGTGAATCTAAAGTTCTTAACCATTCGGGGAACCACTTAACACATTCGCGTGAGCAATCCTGCTTCTGAATCTATAGGCTGAGGTACTTTTACACGGGTGTGTGTATCCGTGAAAATGAACTTTTGAAAGTCACGCGGCGGTCATATACTACAAAAATTTAGTGTATTGCGGGTCTAAGGAGTTCCGTCATAAGAATTCACCCTTACGTTAGACGTAATATAACGTTCCGCCGAAATAAATATAACAAACTACAGGACGTCATATGACGTTGCGCCGTTTCATAAATAGCTCAACACGACGCCATAAGACGTTGCTCACGCGAACGTTTAAAAACACAAAAATAAAATTATCAAAATCGGTTTTAAAATATGTATATGACATTTCTACAATTCATTTTCATTAATTTATATACATTAAACAAGCTCAAAATTAATTTATTTTTTAATTTTCAAGATATATACTGTTACGAGTTACACAGGACTCGAATTAAAATGCCGTTGGAATTATTATAGAATTTATTAGAACTATACAAACACGTATACCATAGGTATAAATATAACTAGACGCTCGCTTGACTGCTTGTTTTATACTAACTATACAATACAAGAATCGTCTGCGTGAACTGGGGTTTCCGAGAAACCATAATCTGCACACCTGGTTTATTATTCCTGCGAACGGCCAACAAAGTCGAAAACAATAACAATAGGCTATTGTCTAATTGCAGATTTTAAACATGAAGTAAACAAAAGAACTCCGAATGCGGGAAGGGTAATAAACCAGGTGCGCATTTCTTTGTTATGTAACAATACATACACATATGATTCAGATTCGTGTGAAACGTAATAATTAACTGTATGTTTGCCAAATAAATTAAATAAAAACTATTTCAATTTCAAAGTCGTGATAGCGTAATGGCTAGCGCACGCGTCCCTAACTCAAAGGGCGCGGGTTGGATTCTGGCCGGAACGCATGCACCACTTAGTTTTCTGACCTAATGTGCATATTGTTACAATTATCACGTGCTAATAACGGTGAAGGAAAACATCTTGATGCAACCTGCACACCGAGATAACCGATGTGTCAAACATGCCAAGCCGCCTTGGACAAGCGTGGCGGGTATACTGTCCGTTTCCCTAAAGTGGGAGGCCCGAGCCCAGCAGTAGGACATTTATGGGCTGTGTAGCTGTGTTATTTTTTTTCTATTTTTTGTAGTTCAATTTAAGTTTGTGGTAGTTTCCATAACTGAGCTATTATGATGTATAATAAGGTAGGCTCGTATGCTTAAATCAAACAATAATCAATGCTCATTTATATATTTATATAATATTATAAAATGCATGAGAATACAATTTTGAAAAGATATATTTAATAATAGTAAAATAATCCGTTGAAGAAATTCAGAATACCATGGAAGAAAGCGTTTACTATCGCCATGTATTGTACCGTTGGTAGTGTATGTAAGGAAATTTTAATACACCAAAGTATTGCATGATTTCTCAGTTGGGTTGCTTTATGGAGTTTGCTTCTTAAAAATCGATTTCATATAATGCCCCTGGTATTGTAATTTTATTAGGAGTGAAATTTTTGAGTGTTATATCGTGTTTTTCCTTTTAAACCTCACCTGTATTATAGTGGACAAAACAAAAAGTTTTCGAGTTTTAGCGAGATTTACGAACAGCAGTTGAGTTCTTATTCGGCCGCATTCGGCCGTTGTCGCCTCACACTTGACATGTTTTATAATGTTTAAGGAGTAAACTCAGTCGTGCGTCGGAGTTGCACATATAACACGGACATATATTGAGTGCACTCAACACTCGTTCAATCCATGTTTATTATTTAATTTCTGTATTTGAACGAAATGATCCCGCTGATATTAGAAATGGATAATTATTCTAAACACAAGCTACATATATAGCGGTTGTTTACAAAACAGCCATGACTAGTTGTTGCCTTTCAACTCGCCAGCTGGCTAATGGTTGTCGAATAATGCCAAAAACTGACAAGTTTACAGCTTAGTAATCAATCGACGGCAGTTGATTAGCGAGTCATTCGCCTATTACCCAAATAGCCAGCAGCCGGTTTTTAGCCGAACTGACCACAATTAGCCAGATGGTTAAGTTTTTGATGTCTTCGATGTTTACTAATCGCTAGCTTATACTGTGTCCGTTTCTAAGAGATTAAGTGAACTCGAAGACGATGGCTGGTCGTTTGGCGTTATGTGCATGTGGTGCATAGAATTCATGTACAGATGTTACCTCTTACTGGCTATGCATTCGTACCTTTGTATTACGGTGAATGACAGTTGGTATATCATCAATAAGTACATATGTAGCTAGAATTTTGTATCGCTATTGTATATACATACATCTTTGTCAACGCTATATTCGTTGGTTTTAGAAGTGATTTCGTTAGTGGTCCAACTGGAATGTTAACTGCTGTCACTAGTGCTATCATTGGAATCTGAACTATAATCCGAAATATAAGTAGTCTAGGAAGTGTAAGTACTGTCGGAATTGGACTTGGAAGTGTCGTCGGAACTGGAAGTGTCGTCGGAACTTGAAGTATCGTCGGAACTGGAAGTATCGTTGGAACTGGAAGTATCGTTGGAATTGGAAGTGCCGTCGGAACTGGAAGTATCGTCGGAACTTGAACTATCGTTGGAATTGGAGGTGTCGTTGGAACTGGAAATGTCGTCGGAACTTGAAGTATCGTTGGAATTGGAAGTGTCGTCGGAACTGGAAGTATCGTCGGAACTGGAAGTATCATCGGAACTAGAAGTGTCGTCGGAACTGGAAGTGTCATTAGAATCGGAACTGGAATCACCAGAGGATGTGGATCTGGAATCTCTATTGGAACCGCCAGCAATTAAATCTAAGTTATATTTTTCAGATTCGATACCTCCTTCAAAACTCTTTGCTAAAACATTCTCCTGTTCATGTACTGGAACAAACTCGTCACCTGAAAAAAAATATTAAGAAAAGGAGTTTCTTTTACGAGAATATATGGTCCACAACAACAACAATACTCTTTATTGTACACCAGCATGAAAACAGTAAAACATTTTCGGAGGAACGGAGAAAAAATACAATTTCTTTTTTTATAATTTGCTGTTATGTATACATGGATTGAAATACTTACTTTTATTACCAGTACTCGCTGATGACGCATCATTACTTGCTGATGATGCATCAGTACTTGCTGATGACGCAGCAATACTTGCTGACGATGTAGCAAATTTCAGTTCTTTACTAAGACTGCTGATTACTGATGCTTGGATGTAAGAAACGGCTAGAACCTGTAACAGATGTACGTATATTAAGCCAATTCAAATCAAAATATTTTTTCCTCTTCCCTATCCCATACTACTATTCCATTTCCCCATGTTAACAACCCCACTTTTTGTTTTTTTTAGTCTGGGGCAATCCGATTGAGGACCATAGGCCGCGCAAGGGGGAAATTCGCGACTGAAATAAGGTGGTACTCTAGCACCTCTAACTAGAATTGCTATTGCCACATTACAGTTAGGGGTACCCACTGAAGCCCCTGGGTGTTCCATTTTTCGCCTTATGCCAGGGCTTTGGGTACATGGCTAAGAACCTTCGCTAGGCCCTGGCAGGCGGTGGCCCATCGGCCTCATCCATTGCTGGGAGACTACTATTATCCCTCGGCATCTTCAAACACGCCCCACGGGAGAAGAGGTGACCCCGCTCGGAACATGGTACACCCTCATCTCGACGTCATAACGGTGGGTGAGAAACTTTTCCCAGGGAAGCTCGCAGCAGCCAAAGGTCCTTACTGGCCTTCCGGGGACGACGCGTCTTCCTTTGGCGGGAGTAGAGCAAAAACGTGCGCTCACGCTCCTGTTCCGCCTCTTATTTAACAGGCATAACGCGCTCGTGGCAGACGGAGACATCCCATCCGGTACGGATGCCACCCCCTCAATCTCTCTTGTTTGATCTCTCATCCCATCCCATTTATCACATTCTAAAGGCTTAAACGCTTTGGATTATCCGCTGATGTTGCAAACGCCTACAGACGACGGTAACCAGTTCCCATTAAATGGGCAGTCTACTCGATGCAAAGTGTTTTATTGTCAGGTACGACATTTGCCCGACTGGCTACCACCCCTGGTCTAGAGCACGCCGTCATAACAACATCATCAGTGGCCAGGTTCCAGTTTCTCCTTCAAGGCCGACATTACACGTACGGACATTGGCAGGACCTCTGGTATTGCTAATGTCCATGAGCGACGGTAACTACTTTCAATCACAGTTAGGCCGTCAGCCTGACTTCTGGGCTTCAGCAATAAAAAAAAACCAGCGTTACGAATTTAAAAAAACTAATATGGAACTCAAAACGATAATATAATTCGACTGCTAATGGGTTTTGAAACACTGCAGTGCCTTGACATCTCGAGTACGTTGCTCAAGGCTAGATTGAACTCGTTTTCTGCTTTCCAGACATAATATTGCATTGCAAATTTCTTGACCAGGTTTTTAGAGCTGTAGAAATAGTAAAATTGCGGCTATTGCTAGCTGGTTCTACCAAACAAAAATATATTGGCTCTGACTACTAATTATTGCAAATGTGTTTGACAATAAATACTACTGTTCCGGTTTTGATGAAATTTTCCTGTGTGAGTGAGTCCTGTGACGGTTTGGTGATCTCCAATTGGACCGCGTAGGCGGCTCTAGCGGGAGCATCAGCGGACTTCTTTGCTTCGCTCCCACCAAAGGAGAACGCACCGGTGCCGGTGGGTGGTTATTAACTTCAGCCACCGTAACTGGGTGGTGCGGTACCCCCTGGGGTATAGGGGTTCTTACTTACCTGCACAAACCGTCGAGATGACACGCGCGCTCACCTCGTCCCCGGTGGGGCGCGTTACAAACCGCTACACTCCAGATTAGACCTAGAAGTTGCCGGGGGATAAATGTAGTCTCTCGGCAGTGGAAGAGGCCTGTGTGCGAGGTCCCCGCTTGCTGGGCACGCAAAGTTGGGACTTCCGTTTCCACGTAGCCCTTGCATAAGGCGCAGGACGGAACACCCAGGGGTTTCAGTGACTATCTCTAACTGGTACGTTGACAAGAGCATGGCAGCAGTTCTGACTGGGGATGCTAGGTCCATCCCGACCTGGCGAATCCACACACAGGTCGCGATCTATCCCCCCAAGCTTCTGTGCTTGTCGCGGCCTAGGGTGCTCAAATAGATTTCCCCTGGCCAAAAAAAGGGTAGGCGACTCTGTAATAAGATTCTAGATATTTTCTTCTTCACAGCAGGCCAGTTCTTAATATAAAATTTATATCAACCGGAGCGAAGCCACGGACAAATACCAGTAAGTATAAAAAAACTGAATTGATGAGTAAAAAATATATTATATAATACTTACCGAACAGACAAAGAGGGTAAACTTCATGGTCGTTTCTTTTCAGTTACTTCCAGTATAGATTATGGTAGCTGCACAGTCATCGCAGTGGACAGCGAACTACTGGCTAGCACAACGTGAGAGCGCACGTATTAATAGTTGCTCTATCTCGGTCGCACATCATTCATCCCGCTCACCCACTATTCTATATATTGTACTAGCCGTACGACTTGTTGATAATACTACTTAAGGATTCCGTTTCAAATTATATTAGTTCACATCAGCACTCGACAATGAATACTACTCTCTGCCATCTAATCATTTAACCTTTCGCTGCTACAAGGTGAAATAATATATCCGTTGCTACATTTTTGATCAATTTATATCAAAATATATGTCAACGAGTACGATGACAAATAAAATTAGTAAAGCAACGCTTGCGCGAGAAGGCTTATTAGACGACGAAAGATTTTCTAGGTGATTGGATCGAATGGATAAAATTTGATCGCCACCGAGCTCAGTAATCTTTCGTATTAAATGAAAAAAAAAAGCCTTTATTCTACCGTCATATTACAAACAAAATTAAATTCATAAATTATTATTTTTTTTATTTTACTAAGTATGTCAAATTGATAAAATCAATAAAATTGTTTGTAAGAAACAATTTCATTGATTGTGAATGATTGAATTTTTTGTAAAAGGTAAGAAGTCTTAAATGAAAATAGGACACGTTCACAGCATGCACACGGAAAAGTGGATAAGGAGTGTCAGAATGGATACTTAGAGATGCTAAGAGAAAAAAAAACCGACTTCAAAAACTAAAATGTATAAAATAACTTATTTCTAATGCTATTATTATTAATATATATTATCTAAAACATCTTAAAGTCGGTGCTTGGTAATTTTCAAAATATAGTAATTTTTATGTTTTACTTTGCACCGACTTCAAGATGTTTTAGATAATATATATTAATAATAATAGCTTTAAAAATAAGTTATTTTATACATTTTAGTTTTTTAGTTTTTAAAGTCGGTTTTTTTTTACGAAGTTTTATTTTTTATTTGTTACTTTTTAGTGTCTAGCTATGTATGGGTGGACCTACGAATGGTGCCGCGCTTCTTAAAAAATATAGGTTCCAAGAACCGGGAACAAAAAAATGTACGTAAAATGAAAACTACTGGGCCAAACTATGTCAAATTTTTAGGAGACCACATGGCAGCTATTCCGCGTCGAACAAAAAAAGAATCATGTAAATTGAATCATAAATCACGGAGTAATCGGCGAACATACATAAAAAAAAGCAACAAAAAAAAAGATCCCGATGAATTGAGAACCTCCTCCTTTTTTCGAAGTCGGTTAAAAAGTCGTCATTGTCCTGGAAAAAATGTACTCGGGGTCAAAGGTCACAAAAACTGTTTTTTTCGCGATTTTCAGAAAAACGGTCAGTTTTATCATAAAAGTAGCCCGGACAAAAATTGTAGATCAGAAAGTTCTCTATAAAAAATTCTTAATCCTTTTTTACTAAGAGCCTCAATTTTTGAGATATAACTATTCAAAAAGTTGGAAGATTTGTAATCGTCATAATATTGTTACATCCGACAAAGAACAATTCACACCTGCAGGTTATTACCTTTCGGCATTTGGACTTCTTTTGTTTACTTTGTGTTTAAAATTTGTAATTAGAAAAACAGCCTATTGTGAATTTTAATCTTTATGGTAGTCATTAGCCAGGTGTGATTCTTAGTCCACGCGGTCGAGTAGACATATTTTATTTGTACAGTATAAAGCAATGCCCCAACGGAGAGGTGAGGGAGTCGAGCGATAAACACAAGCGAAGCAAGACGTGTGTACTGCATTCGGTAAAATATTTAATGACGGACTTTGCGCGTGTTATTATTTGTACCTATGTAATACGTGTTTGTATAGTTCTAATAAATTCTATAGTAATTCTAATGGCATTTTAATTCGAGTCCCGCAACTCGTAACAATATAAGTACACCATGTATTGACACTACTGAAGCTGTTAAACAATTAAAATATTATTCTATCGGTCAGTGTAACTTACACATATAAAATATTACAAATATGAGAATGTCGGCTAAAAGAAACCCAGTTCTTCATATTATACGCCAGTGTAACGATGAGCAGCATCTGCCTCCTAACCAATTGTGTATGAGGCTAGGGTCGTATGGTTTTAAAAAAAGATTAATTCAACTCCACAAGGACTTATCACCAACGGAATTCTCTTTCTTCTCTCTATGTATGGAGTTCCTAAAAAAACTACGTGCTTAGAAAACTGTCGATATGCATGTTTCGTGAAAAAATCTTTTTTTATTCTAGTATGGGTTCGCGTTTGTGGTGGTCTAGGATAGAGCACGCTTACCTAGAAGGTACCTATTCATACGGAACTTGAAGACACCCAGGTTATAAGTGTCAGGAAAGACAGACTCCGGCAAGGAGTTCCACTCCTTTGCGGTGCGTATATCTGCATCAAGTAATTTTAGATAGATAAATAAATAGATAACACTTTATTGTACACCATTACAGAAAAACTTACGAACTAGTATTATTATACTAGGGTACAAAGGGCGGTCTTATCGCTAAAAAGCGATCTCTTCCAGACAACCCGTGGCAAGAATATTCCGATTAGAAGTGGCGATGGTGGTATACATAATTATTATACGATTACTTCAATTTTATTAATAAATATATAACTATACTATATATACAAATATACACATAAGTTATATACATATATGACGATAATATGCAACTATTTAAACATAATAAACATATAGCTATATGCAATATAATATATACTAATTACATAAAATTACATATCATTATATTGCAGATAGAATTTTCTGACTAAGTTCTTAAATATTATTAGGGATTTTGCTTGTCTGACAGCAACAGGCAATGAATTCCAAAGTTGGACAGCCTTAACCGTGAAAGAATTATTGAAGAACGTTGTATTATGAATAGGAGTAATAAGTCTATGTTGACTGGAAGGGCGTAAATTGTGAGAGCAAGAAATAAATTCGAAGCGTTCTTTAAGGTACTGTGGAGTAGTAGGGATGAATAAAATACTGTAAAGCAATGAAAGAATATGAGTATTCCGGCGAATACGGATTGGCAGCCACTTGAGCTTTTTTCGAAATTCAGAAACGTGGTCATACTTGCGTAACCCAAATATGAAACTTATGCAAAAGTTTTGGAGTCGCTCAAGTTTATTAAGCTGTTCTTGAGTTAAATCTAGATAGCTGGCGTCGGCATAATCAAGTATGGGCAAAAGTAGTGACTCTGCTAGCTTAATTTTGGTGGCGATGGGCAGGAAGTTTTTCAGCCGCCAGAGTGATCTGGAGGAGAGAAACAACCGCCGACTCAACTCCGTTATATGGGGTCTCCAGGACAGCTCACTATCAAATATAACTCCAAGGTTTCTGACCTTATCACTGATAGGGATAAGTTTCCCATCAAAAAGAAAACTTGGCATAACGGTCCAGTCAACTTTACACAGCATCCGCGAGCTACCGATGATAATTACTTGAGTTTTCTCAGGATTAACAAGAAGTCCATTCGATTTACTCCATTGCAGTATGCGGTCAAAGTCAGAGTTTATCGTTGCGACTGCTTGATTTAGTGTAGCAACCGGTTCCTGCGTGTAAATTTGCAGATCGTCTGCATAGAGGTGATAGGATGAAGTAAGTTCATTGGAAATTGAGTTTATAAAAAAAGCGAATAATAAAGGAGATAGTACGCCGCCCTGTGGAACACCGGCAGAGAGATCACACCACGACGAATAGTCGTCATCAACTCGAATGCGCTGCCGGCGTCCATACAGGTAATTATGAAACCAGTCGATTACTTCAGGAGATATGTTAATAGAGCGTAGGATGCCGAGTAACACTTCAAAGTCAACATTATTAAAAGCACTGCTGAAATCGAGCAGCGATAGCACAGTTAGCAAGCCATTGTCCATGCCATGCCGGATGTCATCTGTAATTTTAATGAGGGCTGTGGTGGTGCTGTGGCCAGGACGAAAACCAGACTGGTAAGGATTCAAAAGGGAATTACGGTTCAGGAAAACACTTAGTTGCTGATGAACTAAGCGTTCGAGGACTTTGGAAAGGAAAGGAAGTATGGAAATAGGACGAAATTGAGAAAAGGAAGCGGGATTGGGTTTTTTTGGTAGTGGAGTAACCTGGGCTTCCTTCCAGGCAGCTGGGAATACACAGGAGGTTATGGATGTATTAAGGATATGGGTAAGGGTTAATGACATCCAGTATGGGTAGGATCATGTTGCGACTAATGCTATCACTGCCGACAGCATTAGATGTGATGGATTTTACAGCTTTCTCATCATCATAGGCTTCATTTTATATCGAGTTTTAGCTTTAGATTTCTTGTGCATCTGCGATTTAATATCATCGGTAAGCCACGGGGCAGGCAAGTGTTTGACCTTGATACGGCGTAAAGGCGCATGAGTATCATACAGCTTCATCAAAGCAGCATGAAACACATGAACCTTCTCATCAATAGTGAGTGCACTGACCACCCCAGACCAGTCAACTTCCTGAGCGTCCTTAAGTAAGGCATCTCAGCTCATGCCGCCAAAATTACGCTGCAGGATGATTTTGGGCTTAGCTTTCGGCGGATGTAAGTTATATGAGAGAAAAATCATGTCATGATAGGAAAAAGCATCCGCCGAACATTGACCATAATGAGATACGTGAGGTAGTGATGAAACCATTATTAGGTCGAGAATAGAAGGGGATGAATTAGGGAAACGATGAGTAGCACTCAGAGGAAGAATATGTATGTTAAGAGATCTTGTTAAAGTTTCTAAAGCAGAAGAACGATGGTCTTGTTTAAGGAGACAAGTGTTGAAATCACCCATGATGATACTATGCGTATATAAAGGAGAAAACTTTTCTAGTAAAGTTTCAAAAGAGGAGAGGTAATTAATGCGAACAGACGATGCGTAAAATACTCCTAGTAAAATTTTGGTATGCGCAAGTTCTACTTCTATAAACAAATACTCACCGTTATCCGGTGTTGGGGGTTGTGAGGATGCACTTAAGATTTTGTCTGCTAGATGGGAGCGCAAGTATATAGCAACACCTCCACCACCAGTAGCGATACGGTCATTTCTTATTAGACGATATCCTGGCAAAGAGTATGAAGTAGAGGACAGGCAAGGTTTAAGTCAGGATTCCGAAACTAATACAGCATGCAAATTATTATGACTAAATGACTAAATGATAATTTTCCATGCTTTTAAACTGCTCTAATTTCAAACCGAACAAGGTCCGCAGTAATCCAAGTTTTCTGCATAACCCTCGATCCTCGTATGCCTTCTGGAGACGTCTCTAAGCATCGTGTCCTGTTTTTGCATCACGAACATGTGAAAGGGACGAAGGCAGTATCATTAAGCATATCTTTGCTAATGCTTTTTGTTGTTTACGCTAATCTGTTACGACTGGCGTACTAGCACTCGATTCTTCATACAGTCCCATAAGTCCTCGTGAATTAAATAGATACGCATCATAAACTTCCACGTGCCATAATTTGATATTCCATTTAGTTTATCAAAATTAAATGAAGACGCCCCAACATTTGCACAGTTTCCGTATGAACTCGCCATTATGAAAGTTATTATCATTATTATTATTTTATAATGAAATAAAGAATTAAATATGAGGCGATGACTGATGACTGTGGCGCGTGTCGTAAGCCCATAACCTTTTCTTAAAAAAGAATAATTTAGATTAAAACCTAACATGATGAAGCATGAAGACGTAAAGCGCTTCGTTCTTATAGGTGGAATATCCACCACATATCGATGCCGGTGCGTCTGGTTGTCCGATAATGGAAGGGAGATGGCGGGATCAGATCGAAGAGCTCAGTTGCACACTCTCCAAAGTGAATGTAAATTGGCAACCCTGCGTCGATGTTCAAGACTTTGCGTTTTGTCATCGTAAAACTGGTCAATCGACTCTAGTGCTTTCTCGAAATAAAAAACAAGTGCAGTTAGCTTGTCTTCCTCCAACCTCAGCGACAGCTCATCAACATCTTTTCGGGTATATTACCAAGTACAAATGTGGCTTGGTTTTCAGCTAGACCCTAAAGACTGGGGTTGGAAGTTGGTCGACAATACATTAGAACCAGTTCAGAGTTTACTCTTAACTTTACAATTTTTTCCAGGCATCGGATCGTTGAGGACTTTTTAGATTTCATTTATAATGGTGTTTTAAACAATCCTACCAATTTTCAGCTGGGTGTGAATTAATGTATCCTCAGATGTCTAAGTTGACCAGATTTAGTCGTAAATTACTTTTGTTAAATTATAATAAAATAAGAAAAGATACAATGGGGCTGATAAAGCGAAAAGGGCTCAAAGCTCTTTTAAAATAAAAGACAACTTTTTTTGTAAATTATATCTTTTATTTCAAACTATCTCGGCGAACTTATTTTCTGAATTCCTAAAAGACTTTGTTTCATGATACAAAAACAAAATCACCAAAATCGGTCCAGGTGATTAAGAAGCTTCTAGACTCGATCTCAGCGCCACCTACCGGTTCTTATTGCGAATCTAAACTATTCGGGAACCCACTCAAACACACAAAGCGTAATCATCAAAATTGGTAAAGTCGTTCTCAAGTTATGCGCGTACATACATTTATATGATTCATTTTTATATATAGAAGATAGAACACAAATCACAACAATCGTAAAGAAGTCATTAATTAAAATACGATAAGTTCAAGGCTAAACGTTTCGCGTCGCTATTACGTCCAAAACAACACTCCGCCGCAATTTGCATTTCATTTTCACAATTACACAATAGGTGGCATAATGTCAAGTGCATAATGTATACAAAGAAATAAAATTAAAAATTGTCTGTTTATCATTAATTCAATCATCTTATCTTATACTAATATATAAAGCTGAAGAGTTTGTTTGCTTGAAAACTACTGGTCTGATTTGAAAAATTCTTTCAATGTTAGATAGCCTATTTATCCAGGAAGGCTATATGTTATATATCTTGACGATAAGATCAAAAGGAGAATGAAGAATGTTTCAAAATAAGGCGGTTTTTTAAAATTGCTTTTTTAACTATTCCACGCGGACGAAGTCGCGGGCAGAAGCTAGACATATATAAAAATAAATACAATTAACGTGTCTGATTTTAACGTCAAAATAACAGATTTTTGCTAACTTCATGTGAAATGTTCTTATACCCGTGTATTGACGCTTCTCTTTGATTGTCCAATGTGTTTGATAATCCACACTCAGAATTAAGCTTGTAGACACCTGCATCCTAGAGTGAGATATTGCATTTCACAGATTTCAAAACCTGGATAATTTTTTATGCGGCGGAATATGTTATGATTAAAGCGCGCATGACGATATGACTGATTCCGTTCGTGAATCGGTTTGGGGCGCTTGTGACGTTGGTGTGTTAACCGTCAAAAAGTAGGTTTCCTCCATGCAGGAACGGAAAAGTTTAGTGATTCTTGCGGCCCAGTGGCCTGTCGTAAGAGGCGGCAAAACAACCCACAGTCTGGTTGTGGGGCATTTGGCCGACTTTGAACTTACAACCCCTGGCACATGCACTCTCTCACAACACCAGCTTGTTAAAGATAAACTCTACATTAGTATAAGTTAAGTATTAAAATTAGAAAAAAATATATAAGTTATTCTTAAGATACACAACACCACATAAAAACCACAAAATCAATGTCACACACTGTAACAAAAGATAATAATAAGCGTGTATAAGCTAAGACTCAAGCTCCAGGGGTGGAAGTGACAAATGGCATCACGTCAGAAGTAGCTTCGGTGAACCTGCAGCCCACCTCTCTACACCCCTTAGCCACTCACACCCATGTTGCCCCTGTCTTCTATGGCATTGTTTGAGGCCCATGCAGGGAGTGGCGAGTCACCGTCTGCCCATTTTTCCATGTTCCCTGAACATTGCGACGGGCAGACGCCATAGTCCCCATATTCCCAGACCCCTAGTACCACTAACAGTTCACCCCAATAGCCCGATACTTTTTGTCCTCATTTCCCACAATAGTCCTACACTGGCCGTGGCTTGTCCTTGGGTGCATTATTATATGGTGTAGACAGGGATAATCGCCGGTCAGTGTCACGCCACATATTTACATTAAATTTGTCAAGGGGCCTCTACGTGTTGGCCGCCCCATGGCCCCACGCAAGCCCTCCAAAAGTCCGGGCCATTTTTATGGCCCGTGGTCTTGAAAGACATACAATTATCAGCGTGTATAAACTCAAAAAATCAATATCAGTAATCAAGTTGTAAAAAGGGTACGGACCTCGAGTCCGTAGTATTGTTATTAAAAAAACCCTGGTTTAGAGTATGCCGATATAACGACTTTAAATTGTGTTCCGGCATCACTGGCCACGTTCCAGTTTCTCCTACAAGGTCAGCAGCACATTGGCACCACCTCTGGTGTTGCTAATGTTCTTAGGCGACTCCATTTTCCATAACAGTTTGGCCGTCAGCCTGTCTGCTGTGTTCCAGCAATGAATAAAATAAATAAATGATTTATTATGTTTACTAGTCAGGAAACTTAAGAATTGTATATATGTGTTATATTTTTTTTACTGCTTAGTTACGCAAATACTTGAATAGCTTTAGAAAAAATATATAAAACACGTACATGTCTGTAATATTTGAGGACTGCTATCTATTTTCCTGGTATCCACTATTCAGACTCTGACTTGATGACGACGGAACCACTTCAGGAGTATACTTTTGTATAAACAAAATCGGTTCACAATTGACGGAGAAATCGCGTAACGTACATACTAAAAACATACAGTGAAATAGTAAACCTCCACCTTTTTGACCCGTGAATTAAATGTACTTCTGAGTTAAATAATAAAGTATG
Organism: Dendrolimus pini; assembly: GCA_949752895.1. NCBI lineage: Eukaryota > Metazoa > Arthropoda > Insecta > Lepidoptera > Lasiocampidae > Dendrolimus > Dendrolimus pini. Next base: position 1,314,397 of record OX457151.1, read on the forward strand.
GACTCATACAGTGCGGACTGTACGACTTCTTCAAATAAAATTCTCGATGTTATAATGGCATCACATCGAGAATTTTATTTGAAGAACGAAGACAGGTACCACCAGATCTATATTAATTACTGTATGTTTGCCAAATTAATTAATTAAAAACTATTTCAATTTAAGGCAGTGGTAGTTTCCATAACTGTCTACATAACTGTTAGTCGTTACGATGTATAATAAGGTGGGCTAGTTTATTAAAACAAAACAACAATTAATGCTCATTTATATATTTATATAACATTCTTTATGAAATGGTTAGAAAATACATTTTGGAAAAGATATATTTAATAACAGTAAACGGTGTCGTTCAACAGATTCAGGATGCCACGAACTTAATTAACTGCTGCTAGTGCTGTTGGCAACAGCATTGAGAGTACCAACAAGAGCGTCTGTTACGTTACTTACAACGGTTCCTACAGTTGAGACAGTCGCTGCAACCGTCGCATTCAAAGTACCCGCGACCGAGTCTACAGTATCTGAAAAGAATAAATACATTATATTCCCGAAAACTTATTTATTAAGAAGTTTCTATGACGAGCACACATCGTCCCCGTCAGGTGAATATTCAATACTTGCCAATATTTACGAAATCGAGCTCGGTGCATTTTCTTAAAGATGAAATTGTTATTTTAGGTATATTTAATATTTCTAGATCTTAGGTAACTAACGGAAATGAATTTAGTAAATTACAATTATACGTTTGTTTCACCCATTGTAATTAACTTACAACTTACGTTATGTGTGGGTTTTATGATAATACAGCGTGTGGTTGTTTCCCAAAGTTAGCTTATTCAATTCCTGATTAGGGTAATTGATTTTTCAAAATCTATTCATATCGAGTACCTAACTGACCAATTAACGATCCCTATTAATGCTTGTTATGAAAACATAACTTTATGCTTGAATCTTTAATATACATTACTTAGTTCATAATTTGCATTTAATTATATGTGTTATATATTTTATTGTGTTATTTTTATTACAAATGTAATAAAAATGTTGTTTGCTAATGACACGTCACTTATATTTAAAGTTGTCAGAAATAAACAAAACTTTGACGACGTAAACAACGCCTTAACCCAAATATCTAAGTGGTTTACCGTAAATAACTTATCACTCAATCCGAATAAAACTAAATGTGTTAAGTTTGTTATGCCCAATGCAAAAGAATACGATGTTAACATTTCTCTTAACGACACTAGACTTAACCTAGTAGATTCAACTGTATTCTTAGGCATTAACCTAGATCAGAAACTCCAGTGGGGCGCTCATGTATCTAGTCTCTCACGAAAGCTTAGTTCTGCTGCATATGCGGTCAGAAGAGTTAGGCAGTTCACTGACGAAGAGACTGCTAGACTAGTTTATTTTAGTTATTTTCATAGTGTCATGTCCTATGGTATTTTACTTTGGGGCAACGCTGTTGACTTAGAGACTATATTTGTTTTACAACAAAGAGCCGTAAGGTCAATTTACAACCTCGGCCCTCGGGTGTCTCTTAGGGAACGCTTTAAGGAAATTATTATGACGGTCGCCTGCCAATATATTTTCAATAATATAATTTATATTCGTAATAATTTGAGTGCCTACAAGCAGTATAAGGATGTTCACGATTTCAACACCAAGAATTGTAATAAACTGATATTGCCATCTTTTAGATTACAAAAAGTATTGTCTTCTTTCTTGGGGGTTGGTATACGCTTCTTCAATAAGATTCCGAGTCAAATGTTAGATCTGCCCTTCACTAAATTCAAAATCAAATTAAAAAGTATCTTGCTTAAAAAGGGATACTACACTATAGAAGAATATTTAAATGACAAAACTACATTTACATAACAGCTCGCTCCAACCTCTTATACTGTGTTTTGTACGAGTATAACGTTTTCATCTTGCCGTACTTGTAAGGAATATACCTATGGAGATATGTTGCAAAAAAAATTAGTACGTTATGTCTTTATATTTATAACTATAATTATTTTTATCCTTTTATTGCGCTCTGTCTTATTGAATATGCACTGTTTGCTACAACTCCATTAATTCTTCAAAAGTCATTCTGTAGGGAACATAATTCTGTACAAAATCTTAAAAAATGTACTTAAATATAAATAGAACAACAAATATAAAGAAAAACAATTTATAGCTAGACGTGTTGCTGGGGAGTTTCTTGCCGCTTCTTCTCCTTAACAGCGATAACACGTTGCGAAGCGGTGTACATAGACTAGGAAGTAAAATTAAATTTTAACCTATATTTATGACCTTTAAAAAGTGTTCTCCAGTGGAACTTATTTTGAATAAAAACTTTTGAATTTGAATTTGAATATAAATAAGTAAAAAAATTTTTTTTTACAGTAATAACAAAAAGAAATAACTCGCGTATAATTATCTCATTCGCCGGAACATAAAGGCGCCGAACAAAATGTACGAATACATTTTTTGTGTACTTACCAATTATTTCGAATGTAGTGCCAAATATTTAAATTTGCCAAATTTCTATCTTTTTGTTATTTTTAACTTGCGGGATGTGAGCTTACTCTCCCGTAACATAGTTTAAGACTAGCACGGGGAATAATGATTGTAGCATGTTTAATTGAGCAATATTGTACATTGTACTTGTTTAGCTTATAACTGGAGACTAATGAATTCTTTAATTCTTATAGGGACATACTTTGATTTTTTATTTGTTATTTACCAACTATACCCGCGACATCGCCTGCGTGAATTTATGTTCGCGAAAGCCTAAATAAATAAATAAAAACTAGCCTAAGTTACTCCTTATAACATCAACTAACTATTAGTGGAAGTCTCGTCAAACTCAGTCAAGCCGTTTCAGAGTTAGCCGAAACATCCAGATAGACAGAAATTTTAAAATTTATTTTTCATATAAGTACCGTATATGCATTTAGTAAAAAGGAGTTATTTTGATATTACAAATAGACAGTTCAATTTTATTTATCTGTTTAGATTTTCAGGTCGAACATTGGCCCTATTAGTAGCGCCCTAAAGCGATACCGAATCGATTTCATAATAGAATCGAGTTACTTAGCGAATAAAGTTTATCACTAATCAATTTAGTGCATTTTTTTCGCGACAGCCTAAAAAGGATAAAAAAAAACTAGCCTAAGTTACTCATTATAACATCAGCTGTCTGCGAGTGAAAGTTTCATCAAAATCGGCCCAGCCGTTTCAGAGATTAGCCGATACATACAGACAAACAAAATTTTTGAAAACGTATTTTAAGTACCGTATCTACTCTCATATTGTGCATTTAGTAAAGAGATGTTATTTTAACATTACAAACAGACACTTTAATTTTATTTATCTGTATAGATATATGTTCTTTACACAACTTTTACAATTTTAAACTAGATTTTAAGTAGTTATAAGTAGTATTAGACAAGCCGATGTCTATACTATTATGTTTTTCACACAAAATACACATATATATATATACCTCATTTGTATTTCAGGCGCCCGAACCGTATCTGGGGATATCCGGCGATTTAAGAATAGAAACCTATGCATTAAATGAGTCACAGACCGTCAGGAGTTTTTGGCGGGACCTAAAAGGGGAATGTTGTGCTGTGCAATTTTATCTTCTAAAAGTGTGTAAAATTGCTGTGAAATGAACAATAGTTGCGGGATTTATGTGTTTCTGTGAGAAATGTTATGAGATGATAAAATATACTCTATTTTTATTAGGCATCGATAAATTAATAGTGGACACGCACGTAATTATTTTATCCCAATGAATGTAATCAGTCAATGGTAAACTATTATTGGTGTACAAATGAGGTGCGGTCAAATGACCAGCGCTATTTGATGTTTAACTAATGTTTGGGGGAAATAGAACATTATGTTAAAAAACAACCCTAACACCTCGTCACAGAAATAGATAATTAATAATACGTGAGTGATTATTTTCCAAAATCAGCCGATTTGGTTCCTGGGTTTTTTTATTGCTTGAGTTCAGTAGACAGGCAGACGGCCCAGCTGATGGAAAGCGGTACCATCGCCTGTGGACATTTGTAACACCAAAGTTGCAACCAATGCGCTGCCGCTCTCTAAAGGATGGCTAAAACCTGGCCAAAGGCGTTGGAACACAACTCAAGGTTATTATGGCAGCATAGACCAGGGGTGGTAGCTATCCACACGGTAATTGATTTTACAAAAATGTAAAGAAAGGTACTAATGATACTTTAGTTTTCGTCTTGGAGAAATTGTATATATATAATTATATAGGGAAAGTGCGCGTCAGCCGACTTACTTCTGTGCTGAAGTAAGATAGGCTGACAAAAGATAACCACAGAGGCTGTGAAGTTTGCGGACTGCTATTATGTATAATATGAATTAGCATATTTACCTGCTACATTATCAGTTGTTGTTGTCACAAGACTTTCAGCACTTGACATAAGACTGTCTAATAACCCTGCTTGGACGTAAGAGACGGCGAGAACCTGCAACAGACATATGTGTGTTAAAGTCATTTCTAATTTAAAACTTTCTTCGCCTCTTCTCTATCCATCAATCCATCATCATAATGAATTTCATTTTTTTTTTGTAATAATGATAATAAGCCCGCAGGGGGTCTTTGTGGCGAAGCCCTAGGCGAGTAGCGACACCTCGGATCTGCCTGGCCAAAGCAAGGCCCCCGCCTCCGTGCTTGCCTTCGCCAGCCGGCACGAAGTGGAAGTGATAAATAGCATCTCGTCAGAAGTATTGTTATAAATATTGTTTATGGTAACAAAATAATTATGTTTCCGAACGTACATTTAACATGATGTAAAATATTTAATAAAGTTTTTTAGTCTATGGCAGCCCTTGTTTCTATTAGGTTTTGCGCCCAGACATTTTTTTCCAAGTAAATCTTAATCTTATAAAATCAAAGCAATCACTTGTAAAATAATAGTGCTAAAATGGCCGGGAGTTATATTGTGAATGTCCCAAAATTAAACGGTCGAGATAACTATAATGAGTGGGCATTTGCTGCCGAAAATTTCCTAGTATTAGAAGGCGTGGACATTAACAAAACTACCACCGATTCGAGTGATGGGGACGCACAAAAGGCGAAAGCCAAGTTAATTATGACAATAGACTCATCTTTATACGTGCATATCAAGTCTGAAAAAACCGTCCGTGATGTGTGGAAAAAGTTAAAATCACTTTTTGACGACTCCGGTTTTACGCGTCGCATTAGTCTTCTTCGAAAACTCATTTCTTTTCGGCTAGAAGATAGCGAGTCAATGACAGCGTATGTCACTTCAATTATTGATACATCTCAAAAACTAAAGGGAACGGGTTTCCAAATAAATGATGAGTGGATCGGCTCATTGCTGTTAGCGGGTTTACCAGAAAAGTTTTCGCCGATGATCATGGCAATCGAACATTCTGGACTTGCCATATCTGCAGACATCACTAAGACAAAACTAATGGACATGAGTGCAGATCTTGGGAATTCGAACAATGAGACCGAAAGTGCGTTCTTCTCACCTAAAAAAGTACAACATAAGAAATATAAAACTACTAAAAATGTTGACACACGACCTGTTAAGCAGGTAAGATGTTTCAAGTGCAAAAAACTTGGACACTACAAGAGCCAATGCCAGAAGTTAAAAGACAAAACCGTAAATGCATTTAGTGCAGTTTTCTTTAACGGCACTTTTGACAGGCAAGAATGGTATATCGACTCGGGAGCCAGCACTCACATGATGAACAACAAGGAAAAGATAATTAATTCATCAAATAAGTTAGCCATGAAGGAAATAATGGTAGCAAACCAGACAAGTATGCCGGTATTGTGTGCACACATAAGAACTGTAGTGGGTAAATCAGAATATGACATTATTGTTGAGGATGTCTTATGCGTTCCAGACCTTACAACAAACTTGTCTGTCAGCCAGCTGATGAAGACTGGTAACAAAGTTAGCTTTAATGAAGGGCATTGTTACATTAGAAATCAGCAGAATGAGCTGATTGGGATAGGTCAGTTAGTGAACGGTGTATACAAATTGAGTACCAGGTCAGATTTTTTCTTAGCCGCTGCGGCAACTACGACCTCAGGTATGATTTGGCACAGAAGACTTGGCCACATTAACAGCAGGGACTTAAATATCATGAAAAATGGCGCTGTAAAAGGCTTAATGTACAATGAAAAAGCTAATATAACCAAGTTTAATTGTACAGTTTGCTGTGAAGGCAAGCAGACAAGGTTACCTTTTCAAAGTAGCAGTAATAGAAGTGAGGGTCTTCTTCAGCTTGTGCATGCAGATGTATGTGGCCCAATGGAGACCAAGTCAATTGGTTTATCCAGATACTTCTTGCTCTTTGTGGATGATTACAGCAGAATGTCATTTGTTTACTTTTTGAAAAGTAAAAGTGAAGTTTTTAAATATTTCAAAGAATTTAAAGTTATGGTTGAAAAACAGAGAAATATTAGTATAAAAACTTTCAGATCTGATAATGGCACAGAATTTTGTTCAAAAGAAATGGAAATCTTTTTGAAACAAAGTGGCATAGTTCATCAGAGGACAAATCCCTACAGTCCAGAACAGAATGGAATGTGTGAAAGGTTTAATCGCACAATTGTGGAAAAAGCTAGATGTTTGCTTTTTGACGCAAAGTTAGATAAAAGTTTCTGGTCAGAAGCAGTTCACACGGCAGTGTATTTGAAAAAATAGGTCTTTGGCAACAGGATTGAACCTAAGAACCCCTTATGAAGTATGGACAGGGAGAAAACCAGATGTTAGTCATATCCGACTATTTGGCAGTAAAGTTATGGTTCATATACCAAAGATAAAAAGAACAAAATGGGACAAGAAAGCTGGACAGTATATTCTTGTTGGATATTCAGAAAACATAAAGGGCTATAGACTTTATAATCCAGAAACAAAGAAGGTTATCACTAGTAGAGATGTGACAGTTATGGAAGATTTCAGAGGATCGGACATAACACAAGTGTTCGTACAGGAAAAGGATGATAGCATGGAACAAGACGAGAGTTGTTTGGCAGAAGAATTGTGTTCTCCAAACCAACCATCAGATATAACCTATGTACCAGATGACACTTCAATTTCGAGTTCTGATGAATTCCATGATACAATCACAGAGAAAGAAATTAATAACCTATTACCTTCATCAAATGATTTATCACAGGTTTTTGTACAGTAATATATGTGCAACTGGAAGTATGGATATATTACATGATGAATGTCTAACCTATGAGCAGGTCATGAATGGATCAGAGAGACATGAATGGAAAAAAGCCATGGAAGAAGAATTGAAATCTTTTGAAGAGACTGACGCTTGGGAAGTGGTTGACAAACCAAGTGAAGGGACAATAGTTCAGTGCAAGTGGGTATATAAAAAGAAAATAAGTGATAGTGAAGTGCGCTATAGAGCCAGGTTAGTGGCAAAAGGTTATACACAAAAATATGGTGTTGATTTTCAAGAAACCTTTTCACCAGTGCTCAGGTATTCCACTCTGCGGTTATTATTTGCTGTAAGTGTTAAATTTCATTTAAACATTACTCATTTAGATGTTGTGACAGCCTTTTTAAATGGTTACCTTGATGAAATTGTTTATATGAGGTTACCTGACAATTTTCAATGTGATAATAAAGAAAACAAAGTTTTTAAGTTAAAGAGGGCCATTTATGGGCTGAAACAGTCAGCTAGGGCTTGGTACCAGAGAGTAGATGAATCCTTACAAAAATTAGGTTATAAAAAGTCTGTTTATGAACCCTGTTTATTTTTCAAATTGTTTGAAAACTCTAAAACAATTATAGCTTTATTTGTGGATGACTTTTTTGTTTTTTCAAATTGTAATGTTGAAGTAAACAACCTAAAGAGTGAATTGAGTACTAAGTTTAAGTTGAAAGACCTAGGTCAATTGAAACAATGTTTAGGTATGTCAATAAATATTGAAAAAGACAAAATTAGTATTGATCAGGAACAATTCATAGAAAATTTATTATTAAAGTTTAACATGAGTAATTGTAAAAGTATTGAAACTCCAATGGAAGTTAATTTAAAACTTGTAAAGTCTTATGTAATTGATAACAAATATCCTTATCAGCAATTGATAGGAAGTTTAATGTACCTTTCTATCCTAACAAGGCCAGAGTGTTAGCTATTTAAGTCAATTTAATAATAGTTTTAATCAAACACATTGGCACCATGCAAAACGGGTGTTGAGATATTTAAAACACACAAAATCCTTTGGTTTACAGTATAAGAAGGATAATTCTGATATAACTGGATTTGTAGATGCTGACTGGGCATCAGATATTGTGGATAGACGGTCATATACTGGATATTACTTTAAATATTCAGGTTGTGTGGTTTCTCATGAATGTAAGAAACAACAATCATTAGCTTTAAGTAGTACTGAGGCCGAGTACATGGCAATTAGTGAAGCCAGTAAAGAAGGTATATTTTTAAGAAATTTGTTGTTAGAACTTCAGATGAGAAACAACACACCTATAGTTATCAATAATGATAATCAAAGTGCACAAAAGTTATGTGAGAATAGTACGTATCATAAAAGGACTAAACACATAGATGTGAGATATCATTTTGTTAGAAATGCAGTAATTAAAAAATTAATTAAAATAATGTATTTAAAACGAACCAATTTGCCTGCAGATATTTTAACTAAAAGTATGTCAAAGATTAAACATTATATGTTTATGCAAGAGTTTGGACTTGTAAATTTAAAATTAAATTAGCTTTTGTTTTATTCTTGTATACCTATGAGTATTACAATGTTTGTAGGATAACTACAGTTATTTAACCTTTTTTTTTAATGGCAGGCAATATTATTGTATATTGAGTTATATGTATAAGTTTTCATATATGTCATCTAGATTATTTTGTTATGGGGGTGTGTTATAAATATTGTTTATGGTAACAAAATAATTATGTTTCCGAACGTACATTTAACATGATGTAAAATATGCAATAAAGTTTTTTTAGTCTATGGCAGCCCTTGTTTCTATTAAGTATCTTCGGTGAACCTGACCTGGCGTCGAAAGGTGGGCTCCTTTCGACGCCACTCACACCCATGTTGCCCCTCCCCAATCTTATACAGCATTATAGGGACCCTTGCAGTGAGTGCCGAGTCAGCGTCTACCAATTTATTCTATGTTCCCTGAAAATTGACATGGGTAGACGCCATAGTCCCCATAGTCCCCGATCTGTAACTCCACTAGCAGATTTAGATTGATAATTAGAATCGGTAAGTTGTGCTGCAATCGGGTTCTGGACTTTTATTCAGGCCTGGACGACGTCTGTCTCGTCCGCTAGTCATATATATTCGTATATATTTTTATCTACAGCAGAGATTCCCAAAGTGGTCGATATCGACGCCCTGGAGTCTAATTCGGTTTCCCAAGGGCCGACATAAACGAAAATTGATTTTAATTAACACAAGTTCTCATTTGAAACTTTCGAGTTACTGTATAAGTTGTTTCGTGCACCAACTTGTTTTAGGCATGACTAATATTTTGGTAGTTAGTATTATGTCAGGTTTACTCACTTAACCAGCCACAAAGTTTTAAATAGTTAAGTATTTTGTATAAATAAGAAAAATAGATATAGGATTATTAAAGTAATTTGGCTGTGGCGGTCTGATATATAAAATATGTTCTCTTGGAAATAGGGTCTCTTACCCAAAAGAGTTTCGGAATCCCTGATCTATAAAATCTTAAGTGAAAATAATATTTTAAAAAACTCACCAAACAGACGAAGAGGATAATGGACTTCATGGTTGCTTTTTTCAGTTACTTCTTCGAGTAAAGACGAAATAATACCTTCGTTGCTGCATTTTGGTCAATTTATATCAAAATGTATGTCAACAAGAACGACGTTTTCCGCCTCCAACTGCATCTGTGTTTGAACACGCTTATTTAGTTTAATTATTGTATTGAATTTTGTGGAGACTATTGTTATGAAGAATACCTATCAGACAGACCAAAAATTGGCAAAGTGCCTACCATTAAATCCACATTGAAGGGTTTCGTTGATATGACGAATAACATTGATGTGTACTAGCTACGATACTGAAATAAATACCAATGCCGTAGGGGGCTTTATGGCAAAGCCTTAGGTGAGTAGCAACACCACGTACCCGACTACTGGAGGGCCAAGGCTAGGCTAGATTATCAGTTGTTGTTGACACAACACTTGACAACAGACTGCTTAATAACTCTGCTTAGACGTAAGAGACGGCGAGAACCTGCAACAGACATATGTATATTGAAGTCATTTCAAATTAAAAACTTTCTTCGCCTCTTCTATATCCAGCAATCCATCATCATATTGAATTTCCATTTCTTTAATAATAATGATAATAAACCCACAGAGGGCTTTATGGCGATGCCTTAGGTGAGTATACCACATATATACACTCTAAACTTCGTACCTGAATCCTAGAAAGTCAAAGCGAGGCCGCCCTCGAAGAGATTTTATGGACGTCCTTAAAAATAAACTCCATATTGTAAAGCTGTGGGACAATCTCAGCTGAAACCATGATTTCTAACGCTAATTCTCAACATAAGTCAATACGTTTACCCGAACTCGAGCTCATGGGGTTTGATGGCAACCCTATTAAATGGCCAATATTTTACGAGTCCTTTAAAAGGACAATACATGAAAATCCCGATCTCACTGATCATGAACGCGTACAATATTTAATAAATAAGTTGTCGGGCCGGGCACTTTCAGTTTGTACCGGAATCGTACCAAACGGTGACAACTATAACATGATATGGCAAACATTGGTCAACAAATATGATGATAAGCGCAGTTTGGCCGCCGCATACTTGGATCAAATGTTTGAATTTAAAAGTTTTAATACCGCCTCTTGTAAAAATCTTGACATGTTTCTTGATCAATTTTGTACCGCAGTATCAAGTTTGAAATCTTTAAAATTAAATGACTTGTCGGACTTTATTATTTTGCAATTAGCGTTGAAGAAAATTGATTTAAATACCGCAAGATCGTTTGAGATGCATAATAGGGGAGAATCGATGCCTACCTACAATGACCTTATTAAATTTATCCGTGAACAAAGTAAGGTATTGGAACGCACGACGTCATCTACTCAGTCCCGTAGTAGTGACAACTATAAACCTAAAACGACGCATTCTTTTGTAACGTCCTATACGACGCATTGCCCGCTTTGCAAACAATCTAGTCATTTTAATTTATATCGCTGTCCCGCGTTTGAAAAACTTTTAATTGATGAAAGATTTAATTTTATAAAAAATTCAAGAGGTTGTACTAATTGTCTAAGCATAAGCCACAACAATAATAACTGTAACTCCAAATTTAAATGTCGACATTGTGAGTGTAGACATCATTCAATGTTGTGCCGTAAACCACCGTCGTCACCGTCACCTCAAGATGACAACTCGAGCCAACGAGATCGCTCGCCGCCGAGCGCCCGCGCTGTTGCCACTTCGCCATCGCGCGCTCATGCGCCGGCGCATCCACCACTTGCGCATGCTGCTACAGCTCCGCCGCCGCACCTTACCGCTCCCGCGCGCCTCCCTCACCCCTCTATACGAGTAGATGAGACCCGCGCTTGTTTGTCCGCGCAACAAAATGTATCGCTATGCAATACACAACCAATATCTATAACGCAAAATAATACAACTTGTTTACTCGGCACGGTTCAAGTATACGCGATCGACTCCAATAATAAGCGGCACACATTACGTGCGTTAGTAGATTCCGCGTCTCAAAGCAACTTTATAACCGCAAAATGTTGCAATAAACTAAATTTAAATTATAATAATCTTTATAACGATGTCGTGAAGGGTATCGGGTCTACGAAAAATCGAATTATAGGGCAAACTTCTACGACATTATTTTCGCGATTAAATAATAAATTTATTTCACTGGACGCACTTATAATTGACCGCATTACAGACAACCTTCCTTCTGTTGAAGTCGATACTTCGCATTTTTCGCACATTGACGGTCTACCGCTGGCCGATGACAACTTTTCATCGCCTGCGGAAATAGACCTTCTCATTGGGGCATCTTTGTTTTCTGATATCTTACTATCAGGCCGCTTCTCGGGTCCACCTGGTACACCTACCGCTTTTGAAGCAATATTTGGTTACGTCATCATTGGAAACGCTCCCGTCGCTGCTGAACAGCATGACCCGTGTCATACTGGGAGCAATATCGCTTCTTTTAACAGTTCTTCGGTACACATATCACTCTGCTCGTTTGCAGAGCAACCGCCTTTTCCTCAACCGCCTCAGAAATTCCGCCAGCGTGAGGAAATAAGTTATACTCCGTATTTGTCCCACCGGTCTCGAAAGACTGTTATTAACAAAAACTTTCCCCGTAATTGTGCAGGGCATTATTTTGTGGCATTGCCGTTTTACCGCGAATCCGCTGCCACTTTTGGCTATTCTTTTAGAACAGCGAAAACCTTAAATGTAGAACAGTATCACAACGCAATTGCGTCTAGCTTACAACGCAATAATTGAATAACATATTCAGAGTTTATTTATTTATAATTTTAATAATTTATTTATGTTATTTTATCCGCATTTAATAATTTTATATTTTTAAATTTAAATAATTAGTCATACTTGCAACCGCTATTCCCGTTTTTAACTTCTTTGTCTTTCAAAGACATATATTCCCGATGGCAGCTTGTTCCGAGAATTGATTCCCGCTTAGGTAAAAACCTATCCACTATGGTGCAATGGATCCGATTGATTGTTGTAGATTAATTACCGGTTACATAAATCAAAAAGGGCCAACGGTGATACAATTACTTACCTGAATTGAAAAATATTATTTCTCTTCCCGCTACTCTTACAAATAACGAGATTTCTAACCCGTTGTTAGATCTCTTCTCTCGCGTTTACTTCCGGCTAATGCTTTTACACACGGTCATTTCGAGATATCGTTTCAAAAAGAACTTACCACTGATCTAAGCACCAATTCTTTCTTATCCGCTTTCAAACGGTTTCTTGCTCGCCGCGGTGCCGTGTCAGTTATGTATTCTGACAATGCAACGAACTTTGTTGGTGCCAAAAATGCATTGTCGGAAGTATACACGCTCGTAAGTTCCGACGAATTTAATACGTCTCTCTCGGATGAATTATCAGCAAACCGCGTTCTTTGGAAATTGAATCCACCACGAAGTCCTCACTTCGGAGGCCACTATGAAATTTATGTGAAAGCATTTAAAACGCATCTCCATCGTGTCATTGGGACACAACTGTTAACCTATGAAGAAATGTTAACTGTTCTGACACAAATTGAATGTGTCATTAATTCCCGCCCGCTAACATTATTGAGTGAGGATCCTTCTGAACCCACTGCTTTAACTCCCGCGCATTTTTTAATGTCTGTTCCGCTTAAACATTTGCCTGCCTGTAACGTCGATAACGAACCCGCGCATCTACTTAAACGGTTCACTTTGCTGGATCAAATGGTTCAGTCATTTTCTAAGCGATGGAAATTAGAATACTTACATTTATTGCAATCACGTGGAAAATGGAATACACCTTCAAATCCTATTACTATAGGCTCAATAGTCCTTATCGTTACGGACAATATTCCCCCGCTTTCATGGCCCCTTGGAGTCGTAGTTGCCACCTATCCTGGCAAAGACGGCATCTGTAGGGTTGCCTCTGTAATAACGGCTACTGGCGTGTACAAACGACCAGTCGTCCGGCTTTGTGTGCTACCTACTCAGTAGTCACACCTCTCCCCCCCCCTCGGTCTACTCCCGCTTCTTATACCGCTTATTTCAACCTTTTTATTAATTAACCTCTCCCATTTCTGAGTGTTTTAAAAACCATTGGTTTTTAGGCCGGGGGCATGTTCGCGCCGCTTATTTAAAATCCTGTCCCATCCAATTATTTTCACAAATACCCGCTTTCCTAACCGCGTTATCCAATCACCTTTTCCCAGCCGCCATCTTCCCTTCCATACGACTATCCTTGTCGTACTTACCGCTGCGACTAATACTGCTCGTCTTTACGAGTCAGTCTGCTGTTGACCCTCGTCAAACGTAGGCTGCTGTCGCGTCTCATACGACAACCCGCACCTCCTTTCCGCTACAACTTGCATATGCAGTTATACCGCGCCGCGTGTGTACATTTTATCGAAGGCCGCAAGAAGGAGACAAGCCAGAAGATTAGCTGCAAGGCTCACAACTTGGTGATCAGCACGCGTAGTTAGTGCAGCCCAGAGGCACGCAGGTTAGTCTCCTTTCTCATCCATACCAGCATTCCTACCACCGCCATTTTGGATACGCGTTCAGCACCTATTACTGGGCTGCCGCGTTGACAGTTCTCTTCAAAAAGATCGGCTGGACTGCGGCAGTGCGCTATGCAGCTTACGACGCAACGACATGGCACAGTTGCTTTTAGGGGTAGTTTTAGGTATGCTGCCTCCAAATGCTGGAACAATATCCTACCCCCCATAAAAAATATGCAAAGTATTCATGGATTTAGAGTAAAATTAAAAAAGTTCTTGTATGCCCACCAAATGTGCCAATCTGATCTCGTTCATGATACCAGTGCTATATAATGGCGCCCATTTGGAGGTTGTGCCTGACCTATCCTGTATGTGTTATGTCGTGTGTTTTTTAACATTGCTTATTTTAAACTCTTATCTGTTCTAACTATCTCAAACTATATAAAAAATATGTATTTAATCTTTTTACAATTGTTGTGGACATTTTTCTTTTTTTTCCTTCTCTTTTTTTTCTTTTTGTTTCACTTTGTTTTTTAATTGCTTCAGTGTCTGTATATGTCACTTGAATGGCCCTAGCGGAAGATCAGCGCTGGTTAAGTTAACCAGCAACATGCTGAGCTAGGACCAATTTAGAGTTACACTTTCTTTGTTTTTTCTATTGCATTGTTTTGATTATGATACATTGTACATTTATTTATAGTGTATATTGTATTTTAATTTGTGTTGTGGTTCTAAATAAACGTTTTTTCTTTCTTCTTTCTTTCTTCTTTACAATAGCCCGGTACCTTTTGTTCTTTTTTATAGCTAAAGTACAGAAGACCAACTGACGGCCCACATGGTGGTAAATGGTTACCATCGCTTATGGACGTTTGTGACACGGTAGATGTCATCAACGCGTTGCCGCCCTCGAAGAAATTTTATGGACATCCTTAAAAATAAACTCCATATTGTAACGAAGTTGAGTACAGTCCAGGAGATTAAGCTGGTAGACTAGTGCACCAGCCCAAAGGTGTGAGCAGTACTCCATGCGTGGCCTCTCTTGGGCTTAATAAAGCCGTTGCCGTGGAATGGAGTACTGCTTGGCCCGATTTGGACTCTCATCGTCTTGGAGACTGTAATATTCGGAATAAAATACATATCGAGAATCTCACAATTTTGTAACGCAATACATGACGTGTCAGTTCAATGAACTCGTTATAAAAATACAAAGAACCTTTAAAGTACAATCATCACATCCCTTTCTACTAAACCTTAATAATACTTACGACGGTTTGTTTAGTCGACGTTGTTTAATGGAGCGCCCCTGAGCTATCGAACTTGCTGCTGGACCAGAACCTTGCTGCGGAATAAAAACTCGTCCCTGGGCCTGGACCAAACCAGTGGGTCCTGGTACCATTATTGAATTCAGATGGCTCTGAGTCAAAATAGTCAGGTGGACGTCTAGCGCTAGAACACAACACTCCTCTAGTTGTATCACTAAGCGGGGAAGGACTACGGCCTAGCCGGTTTCTTAGTTGATCGATATGCCTACGAATTAAAGTACTATCGAGAGTTAACACATTGTAGTCCCTACCTCCCAAACAATCAAAAACCCTACCCATTTCTCCCTACCTTGGAATTGTCTGTATATATGTATTATATCGTTATAATATATTTCAGTTTTAAAACACGACATGTGAAGTACTAACGAAAAACTTCAAAACATTTCCAACGCTACGTATATGAGCAGCAGAGCATAGTCTTTAAATGATTGAATATAATGTATTCGATCTAATTCGCTCGCAGGCTTAGTCCTATACATTTATGTGTTTATCATTTTTAGTGTCGCTTTTTCGTGTCATCCACTTTCAAACCACAACGATTCTAAAGAAGTTTCACTTCAAAAACACAACGTCTCATATCGTCAAGGTTTGTGACTGGTTTTTAGTAAAAAATTTATCAGTATATGCCAACGAAAAGTGGTTTTTTTTTTGCATCCCGCTTTCGACCTTTTGCAGGAATAGGGTTCTTAAACTTCTTCGTTTAATATATCATTTTGTACAATAGAGTATATTCTATTGTATTCTAGAGCTTCCGTGAAATTTTTGTTGTGTTTTTTTTATCCCTCGAGTACAACAGACAGGCAGACGGCCCACATGACGGAAAGCAGTTACCGTCACTTATAGACCAGACAGAGACAACACGAGACGTGTCACTAACACGCTGCCGGCCTCGAAAAGATTTTATGACACCCTTTTTAAAAAACCCCATATTGAAGCGCTGTGGGAAAACCACGGCTGGGAGTTCATTCCAAATCCCCACGGTGCGCATGAGAAACGTTCTAGAGAACCGTTGCGTACAAGAGCGAAGCGGCTCAAGGAAGCGGGGATGAACGCCCAGCCGATGGCGTGCGGTGCGGTGGTAAAAAGAAGACGAAGGAACCATTCTGAACAGTTCCTCGGAACACTCTCCGTTATATAGTCGGTAGAATACGCAGAGAGACGCGAAGTCTCTCCGATGGCCAAGTGTTGTGTTCAAGTTTATATTTGAAGAGTTCAAAAATACAAAAGCTTGTAAATTTTAAACCCGTACCAGGCCTCGGACGGCGTATCTCTAGTTTTGTTATGCACCCAACTCTAAGGCATCATATAAAATAGCAAAGTTTGAACACCTGTTGTTATTCGTTTTCTCGAATTTCCGTATTAACACAGGTGTATTTATTAATTGGAAGTTTAATTTGTTAATTTTGTCAATAATTGATGTCTAGTAATAAAATGTAGGTATTAAACAAATTATAACAATTGGCAGACATACGTAGTAGCTTAGTGTTAAGCCCACTCGCATCTCTATGACTCTGGTTCGAATCCTGGGCCCTTCTGCATATTCCACCTCGACGATATCGAGGAAGGATTGTGGAATCGAACTTTGAATGCCTACGCAACGTCAAGATATTACAAAACAGAACTTGAGATATAAATAGAATAAGAAATATAAAGAAAAACAATTTTTAGCTAGAAATGTTGCTGGAGAGTTTCTTGCCATTTCTTCCTCTTAACAGCTATCACACGTTGCGAAGCGGTGTATTATAGAGGCCAGCGTTTTTTGAGCTGATCAAGATCTTCGAGAAAATACTGGATTCAGGATTTAAGCTTTTATCATCAATCAAAAGACTTTTACATTCATGTGGTGTTGGTACTCACGGCTGATACAATTCTGTTCTCGATTACTTTGGGAGGCGTTCTACGTTTCTATTTAAAACATATTTTTTAGTATAAATGACGACTAAAGAGGTCAGTCGTTACAGTACATAGAATAGGAAGTAAAATTAAATTTTAAAGTATTCTCCAGTAGAACTTAATTTTGAATAAAAACGTTTAAATTTGAATTGAATATTTAAATAGCAGAATGAAACCCCAGATGGGAAGCGGTTACCATCGCCTATGGACATTTGCAACACCAAAGGTCCTGCCAATGTGCTGCAACTCTCTAAAATCTCTCTCTACTAATGCCGGAACACAACTCAAAGTTGTTATGCCGGCATATTTTAGAAAAATGTATAAAATTAGAAAAAACTTTGTATTAATATTAGCGTAAATGGCGTAAGCCCAAAGGAATATTGAAAATCTACAAAAAAAATAATCAATTTTTCGCTTATAAATATTTGTAAAGATACAGCGGCTGGCTAGGGGTATCCGATTTCATCCATGCAGGAACAGAGAAAGAATACAATTTCCTGCGTTCGGGCGGCCTGTCGTAAGAGGTGACAAAACAACCCACAGCCAGGTGGTAGGGCATTTGCCCGACTGGATGGCTACCACCCCTGGTCTAAAGTATGCCGCCATAACAACCTTGAGTTGTGTTCCGGCGTTAGTGGCCAGGTTCCAGTCTCCCTTGAGAGAGCAGCAGCGCATTTGTAGCACCTTCGATGTGTTGATGATGTTGCAAATGTCCATTCCAAAAGTTCATCAAGTGGGTCGTATGCCTGTCTGCTCAACTCAAGCAATAAAAAAAAACAACAAAATTGTATCAAATAGCGGAGCTGCCACTTTTAGATCCTTTATTTTTGATCTCCAATACAGATTAAGGCGTAAGAAAATATGTCAATTAATATCTTCCATGATATAAGTGCTTGTACAATTCATACGCGGCAGAAGTGAAACTTTTGAAAAGTAGCCTACGAGAGAATGAGATAAATAGAGAGCATCAGGAGTATTATAGGATGTTTATAATGTTTTTTTTTAACAAATCTACGGACTTGAGTTCCGTACCCGTTTACAACTTCATTACTTTGAGAGTTTTTAGAGTTCACACACGCTTATTGTTTATTTTTTTTACTGTGTGTGACATTAATTTATAAAGTTTATTACTTTATAATATTTTAATCAAGCTTTGAGCTTGATAAAATTACTTACATACTTTATGTCGTGATTAGCTATACCCAGCAGACGTTATCTTGCCCTTAAAAAATAAAAAATCAAGAAACTGATTGCAGCGTCATCAACCCAGACCAATTGTTAATCTGAACTATTCTCGAATCTACTTTTAAAAAAACTAAAAAAATGTTAAAATCGCTCCCAATGTTAAAAAGATATTTAGCGGCACCATCTAAGGGGCCACAAAAATAATTCACCTAAATCAGGCAAATGAAAATGAGTTTAAACGTAGTCACAATTGCCAAAATCGGCCGGGAAAGATCATAATAAGTGATAATTCTTTTATGGTGCAGGCTGTCAAACTTTGGAATATGCTGCCTCTTGCTGTCATAGAGGCCAAATCCTTACCAATATTTTGAAATTTGCTTAGAAAACATTATTTGTCCACAAATAGCTGTCTGATTAAAAGAATAAAATCATGCTGATACATTTATTATAATAACTTACGTATATACAATATATATATATATATATATATATATATATATATATATATATATTTATACGTATATTTATTTATTTTTAAATTAGTTTTAAATATTTACGTATCTATTGCCTTTTTCCTGCACCACCTAATTCGCCTGATTCAAATTATTCTTATTTAGGTTGCCTGGAAGAGATCGCTTTGAGCGATAAGGCCGCCTATTGTATTGCATAGAAAATATTGTCTGTTTCTGTAATTGTATATTTTGGTGTGCAATAAAGTATTATCTATCTATCTATCTATAATGTAGATAATATTTCATTTATTACATATTTAAGATATATTATTACACATATTATTCAGATTCCATGTTTTCACTTTGAAAAAATGACACGAGAGGCTTATGATAACTAAAATAGGAAACAAATGCTTTAGTTTTAATTTTATTTATGAACTTCAAAATATTTCCAACTCCATCTTTATGAAAATAGTGTTTAAATTATTAAATATAAATTACTAGGTGTACCCGGCAGACGTTGTACTGCTTAAAAAAAAAAACTAGAACCCGATTCCAGCGTCATCTACTGGGACCAAGTGTTAATCTAAACTATTCTCAAATCCACTTGCACAAACAAAAATTTCATCAAAATCAGGCCCAGCGCTTAGGAGGAGTATCGCGGCGCCACCTACTGGATCCAATAGTTTATTTAAACCATTCCGGGACAAACTTCAAGACATACAACAACAAAAAGAACACCTAAATTCTGGTACCCGATTGCAGTGCCATTTACCTGGTTCAAATTAAAATCTAAATCATCCCAATAGAAAATTATAAAAATACTAATTATTATTTATATACTTACTATATTATTATATCGAGACCTCTCAAAGCGACTAATTGAGGTCTCGCGTGACCAAAAGGCTGGCTTGCACTTAGGGCAACGCATCAGCGTTGCCATCCAACGCGGAAATGCGGCCAGCATTTTGGGCACTCTCCCCGCCGACAGCGACCTGGAATCTATTTTTTATTTATAGATGGATTTTTTTATATTTTAGTTTAATTTTAGTTAATATTTATTGATAATTAGTTTTATTTAAGTTAGTTTGTTTTTAGTGAAATTTGTTTTGTATTTCAGATTCTGATAACTCTTCATGACTATAAATATATTTCTATATTATTTATATACTATTAAAAAATAGAGGTTGATCGTACAGGGTTGAAAACTTAGGGTTATATGTATGTATTTTTTAATGCTGTATCATAAAAAATGAAAATATAAATTAAGGGGTATGCTACCCTTAACATTTAGGGGGATGAAAAATAGATGTTGTCCGATTCTCAGACCTACCCAATATGCACACAAATTTTTAAGAGAGTCCGTCAAGCCGTTTCGGAGGAGTGTAGGAACGAATATTGTGACACGAGAATTTTGGAAGTTCTGTTAATTAAATTGAAACTAATTTACAATAACAATTAAATAAATTAGGTAATAATATTAAATGTCAAGCAAAGCATTAATTAAATAAACATAATATATTAATAATCATTAGAATTTATCACTTAAATAATCCTCGATTTTATTAATAGTGTGGCAAGCGAGGGTGGAACTCCCCAGCAGCGTAAATCAGTTTTAGAACTTTTAGAAAGAACTAGAAATTTCTGGAAGAAAAAGACAAGGACGGATATATTTAGAAAGAGATAGACGATAAACGAAAGAAAGAGATAGATAGATGTTAGAAAGGGATAGACGATGACCGAAAGAAAGAGATAAATAGATGTTAGAAAGGGATAGATGTATAAACGAAAGTTCCCGAACAGAAGGTTCGGGAAGGAAGAGACAGAGATAGATAGAGGGGTTCTAGAAAATTCTTCCGGGTATATAAACAGCGTAAGGCGCGCCTACCGGGCAGTTTTAGAGTTGAAAGTTTAAGAGTTAAAAGTTGAGTCAGTCCAAGACGGTGAAGCAACAAGTGCGATACTAAAGGGTTATCAGAGAAGGTTATTAGAGTACAGAGACGAATCAAGTGGTGAATTTAGTGGCAAGTTTGGTGGATAGATACGTGAAGGAAGTGTGTAGTGTAGTTCGAGAGAGGAACCAGAGGCGAGCTACACGCGATAATATCGGAGGTGGTCTACGCAATATCGGCGACGGTATTGAGGGTGTGTTAACTTATCGTCGGGACTGTACATCGTTGGTGGTGCGTATAGGGGCAACCCTGCAGAGAGGTACTGCGTGCGGCTGTGTAAGTCAATAAAAGCTTCTAAATTAAAAACTGGTGTTTTCTTCCAATCCACAAGTGCGTACCCCCGCTCGCACGTAACAATAGCATTTCATAATCAAAAATTTCTTTATATGTTCCTTACATAATAATTATGAGTTTTTCCTCTTTCTACTGTCAGATAATTTATTGTATATTCTGGTCCCATAGGTGCATTAAGATGAGATAAAGAGGGTGGGTAGGAGGGATGAGACGAGAGCTTAGTCAGGAAAATTGGGATATCGGCTTTCTGTTTATTCTATAAGTGAAAGATCGCGAAATAAATGTTTCAAATGTATAGTAGTGTCACAAACCGGCAAAAAACGCACACCTGGCTGTCGTAAAACGCAGTTTATTGCTTTTCCTGCATTCGGAATTCTTTTATTTACTTCATGTTTAAAATTTGCAATTAAGGAAAACACCCTATTGTTATCGTACTTATTTTATGGGCGTCATTAGTGTCGAACTAATAATTGTTTTTATTTCATTGCGTTGAAGCTTGCCAGATGTGCGGATTAACTCAGTGAACGCGGCCCCTTTGTCAGTATTATACAGTTTCGTATAAATCAATGCCCGAACGGAGGGGTGGGGGAGTAAAGCGACGACTACGATACTAGCAAGACGAGTGTAGTACATTCGATTAACGATATAGTGACGGGCTTTGCGCGTATTATTGAATCCTGCAGTTGGTACTGGCTGTGTCCAGTTATATTTGTACCTGTTTTATACGTGTTTGTACAGTTCTAATAAACTCTATAATAATTCCAACGGCTTTTTAATTCGAGTCCTGTGTAGCTCGTAACAGTAGCTTTTCAATAATCACTTCGGCTACCGCAATTTACGCTAATACGATACAATACAACGCTAATATATTAATACAAAAAAAAATACTTTTTTCTAATTTTATATATTTTTCTAAAATATGCCGCCACAACAACTATGAGTTGTGTTCCGGCATTAGTAGCTAGGTTCTAATTTCCCTTTAGAGAGCGGCAGCAAATTGGTAGCACCTTTGGTGTTGCAAATTTCCATAATTTCCATGGTAACCGCTTTCCATCTGGGTCCTAATTTTGCTATTTAAATATTCAAATCAAATTCAAAAGTTTTTATTCAAAATAATTTGTACTAGAGAACACTTTTTAAAGGTTACACATATAAGCCAAAATATAATTTATTTTCCTATTCTATCATTTATAGTAAGAAATATAATATTTTAAATAGAAACGTAGAACGCCTCCAAAAGTAATCGAGAACAGAATTGTATCGAGCCGTGAGCGGAACTCATGAATGTAGAAGTCTTTTAATTGCTTATAAAAGCTTAAATCCTGAACCATCTGTTTTTGAAGATCTTGGTCAGCTCAAAAACCGCTGGTCGTTACAGCACACCACTTCGCAACGTTTTATTGCTGTTAAGGAAAGAAGCGGCAAGAAAGTCCCCAGCAACACACACGTCTAGCTAAAAATTGTTTTTCTATATATTTCTTATATGCAGCCAGCCTTCTGGGCACGCTCCCCGTTGGCAGTGATCTGCTACATAATATATTTTAGTTTCAATGTCTTTTAATTTAAAATGTTTTCTTATTCTATTTATATTTCATGTTTTGTTTTATAATATCTTGGCGTTGCGTAGGTATTCAAAGTACTATTCCACAATCCTTTCTCGATATCGTCGGGGTGGAATATGCAGAAAGGCCCAGGATTCGAACCAGAGTCATAGAGATGCGAGTGGGTTTAGCACCAAGCTACTACGTGTGTCTGCCAATTGTTATAATTTGTTTAATACCTACATTTTATTACTAGACATCAATTATAGACAAAATTAAAATTATTAATACACTTGTGTTAATACGGAAATTCGAGAAAACGAATAACAACAGGTGTTCAAACTTTGCTATTTTATATGATGCCTTAGAGTTGGGTGCATAACAAAACTAGAGATACGCCGTCCGAGGCCTGGTACGGGTTTAAAATTTACAAGCTTTTGTATTTTTGAACTCTTCAAATATAAACTTGAACACAACAATTGGCCATCGGAGAGACTTCGCGTCTCTCTGGGTATTCTACCGACTGTATAACGGAGAGTGTTCCGAGGAACTGTTCAGAATGGTGCCTTCGTCTTCTTTTTACCACCGCCCCGCACGCCATCGGCTGGGCGTTCATGCCCACTTCCTTGAGCCGCTTCGCTCTTGTACGCAACGGTTCTCTAGAACGTTGCTCTTGCACACTGTGGGGATTGGGAATGAGCTCCCAGCCGTGGTTTTCCTACAGCGCTACAACATGGGGTTTTTTAAAAAGGGTGACATAAACTCTCTTCGAGGACGGCAGCGCGTCAGTGACACGTTCGGT
The DNA here is from genome assembly GCA_949752895.1 of Dendrolimus pini. NCBI lineage: Eukaryota > Metazoa > Arthropoda > Insecta > Lepidoptera > Lasiocampidae > Dendrolimus > Dendrolimus pini. The sequence goes on from OX457151.1 coordinate 1,338,106, forward strand.
ATTGCAAACGTCTATTGGCGACGGTAACTGCTTTCCGTCATGTGGGCCATCTGCCTGTCTGCTGTACTCCAGCAATAAAAAAAAACGCAATCAAAATTTCACGCAGCTCCAGAATAGAATGGAATATACTCTATTGCACAAAATGATACATACGAGGGCGACACTGAAAGTTTTTACATAATCAAAAACTGAGCAAACTAGCAAGTTATTACTTTTATTATATCTTTTCAAAATAGTTTCCATTCACATCAATACATCGCTGCTGTCGATAGAACCACCGAGAAAAGAACTATGCCCACTCGTCCTTAGGGGTCTCTTCGATGGCCTTCTGGAATGCAGCCACTGCTTCCTTGGCGTCCATAAAATGCTTACCTGGAAGTTTTTCTTTTATTATTGGGAATAAATAAAATTCTCAAGGTGCGAGGTCGGGGCTATCTGGCTGGTGACCCAGCAATTCCACGTCAGATGACACCAAATAGTTGATTGTTCGCCTGGCGGTGTGCAAGGAGGCGTTGTCGTGGTGAAGGAGGATCCTACTGCGAGGTCGTTTCTCTTGAACTTTTTCCAAGACAAGTTACAAACATTTGTTAGTATACCACTCTGCATGCAGTAACTGACTTTTGATCTTCTAAAACAATTGTCGCATAATGACCGGCCATTCCGAAGAATGAGGCCACCATCTTTTTTCGTACACTTGGACCTCTCTTCAATTTAGTTGGCAACTCCTCGGAAGGAAACACCCGCTGAGCAGATTGTCTTTTGGTTTCCGGATCATAGCAATAAATTCAGCTTTCGTCACTCGTAAGTATATCGAACACAGCTTATGAGTCACTTCAGTTAAATCTTTGTATCATTTCACGGCACCAAACAACACGTTTTTGGGCCTCGGTCACATAATGAGGTATCCACCGGGCACAAAGCTTCCTAACGGCTAAATGTTTGTGATGGATTTTGTGCACTTGAAACATATCGATGCCTAAGCTTGTCCAAATCTGCTGATAGGTTACTCTTGGATCAGTGTCTATCATACACAGCAAAACACTGATGTTATCTCCAGTCGTCGCCGTAAAAGTCCGTCCCTCACGCAGAGCATGGTTGAAATTGGTGCGACCACGTTTAAACTCATTAAACCAGTTATAAACAGTGGCCCGAGAAGGGGCTTCATCGTGAAAGGCCAATCGAAGTGTGTCATAACAATCTTGTTGACTAAAATGACACCTAGTCATAAAAAATCATAGTACCAAAATTTTCTCGCGTTAAATTCATACTGGCATGACACAAACAAATTTCAATTTGCCGCCAAATCGTAAAAGAAATGACAAATGAATGAAATTAGTACTCAATAATATTAGAAAAGAGTTCTATTTTCCAAATTTCAACTAATTTTTTATTATATTCTTTAAAAGAGGCCAGTTCTAAAAACTTTCAGTGTCACCCTCGTAAAACGAAGAATATTAAGGACACTATTTCTGCAAACGGTCGAAAGCGAGATGCAAAAGAAACAATTTTTCGTTGGTATATACCGACCAATAATTTACTAAAAACCATTGTCACAAATCTTGACGAGACGTTGGGTGTTTGAAGTGAAACTTCTTTAGAATCGTTGTGGTTTGAAAGTTGATGACACAAAAAAGCGACACTAAAAATGTTAAACACATAAATGTATAAGACTAAGCGAGCGAATAAGATCGAATACATTATGTTCAATCATTTAAAGACTATGCCCAGTTGCTCATATAGGGAGCGTTGGAAATGTTTTGAAGATTTTCGTTAGTACTTCAAATTTAGTGGTTTAAAACTGCAACATATTATTTATTTTCTTATTTATTTATTATAAAAAAGTATATTATAACGATATTATATATGAAATGTGACATCACGAATTCTAGAATCCCTCCAACCCCTTGTCACACTTTGTTTCACTTCGATTGCGTGTGAACTGGACACACACGCTAATTTTTTGTCGTTATCAGTTGTTTTAAGTTAAGAAAGAATTTCACCAAATCGCTTCCAAGTTATTCAAATACAAATTCAAAAGGTTTATTCAAAATAAGTTTCACTGGTGAAATTTTTTTGAAGGTAGTACATATAAGTTAGAATTTAATTTTACTTCCTAATCTATGTAGAACGCTTCGCAACCTGTTACTACTGTTAAGAAGAAGAAGCAGTAAGAAACTTCTCGGCAACACGTCTAGCTAAAAATTGTTTTTTTTCCTAATTATCTAGCCCAAACTCTTTATTAAATAAATTTAATACTGAAATATGTCACACAATTATTTATCGAAGATATACATATATAGGTAGAACCTTATGTAGTACATTCCTGTTAAATAATAGAAATGGTAAGAACTCGACAACCGGTTTTGGATATTATCAGGCCTGAGAAAGAGAGGTCAGAGTCTTTAAGGCGCAACAACGCTAATTTGACAGTGCAGGTGGTGTACCTAGACGGGTACCTAAGGGAGGTAAAGTCTGGTACAGACAATTCCAAAGTAGGGAGAAAAGGGTAGGGTTTCTGATTGCTTGGGATGTAGGGACTACAAAAAGTAAACCTCGATAGTACTTTAATTCGTAGACATGTCGATCAACTAAGAAACCGGCTAAGCCGTAGTCCTTTAACGCTTAGTGATACAACTAGAGGAGTGTTATATTCTATCTCTAAACGTCAACCTCACCATTTTGTCTGAGAGCCATCTGAATTCAATAATGGTGGTTTGATCCAGGCCCAGGGACCTTGTATTTTTGTAACGAGTTCTTTGAATTGTCACGTCATGATATTTGGTTACAAAATTGTGAGATAATCAATATTTATTTTATTCCGAATATCCGAATTCCGTCTCCAAGACGATGAGAGTGCTAAATCGATCCAAGCAGTACTCCATTCCGCGGCAACGCCTCGTGCTTTATAAAGCCCAAGAGAGGCAACGCATGGAGTACTGATCACACCTATAAGCTGGTGCACTAGCCTACCAGCTAAATTCCTGGACTGTATTCAACGTCAAGCCGTTTGCTTTTCGATGATCCTATAATCACAGATGGGTTAGGCACACTTGGCCTTCGGAGAAACTTCGTGTCTCTCTGCATATTCTACCGAAACTTTAACAGGACTGTTAAGAGGAACTGTTCAAAATGGCGTCTTCGTCTTCGTTCTACCATCTCACCGTTTGCCATCGACTGGGCACTCATCCGAATTTTCTCAAACCACTTCGCTCATATACGCAACGTTTCTCAAGAACAATTCTCTTGCGTACCGTGGGGATTTGGAATAAGCTACCAGCTGACATTAATCCACAGCGTTACAATATTGAGTTATTTTTAAAGGGGGTCATAAAATTACTTCGAGGCCAGCAGCGCGTTGGTGAAATCTTTTGTGTCGCTAAGGTCCATTAGCGATCTTAACCATTTACCATCAGGAAGGCCGTCAGTTGGTGTTCAGTACTTTAGCTATAAAAAAAGAATGAAAGATACCGGGCTATTGTGATGAATTGCTAATGGACCGAGGATCTTGGGCATGGGTATGAATGAATAAATGAATGAATGATTTTTTTTTTATTGTTCACCAAAATTAAAACTACGTTTTAAAAACTAGATATAATAAATGCTGAACAAAGGGCGGCCTTATCGCTTAAAGCGATGTCTTCCAGGCAACCCATTAAACTAAGGAAAAAAACAGGTTACTACGAAACCAGTCAATAGACATTGGAGATATGTTAAGAGAGCATAAAATTCCTAGTAGAATATCAAAATCGACTTTATTAAAGGCACTGCTAAAGTCAAGAAGCGATAATATCGTAAGCAGTACCGTTTCCCATACCGTAACGAATATCATCAGTGATCTTTACTAATGCAGAGGTAGTACTATAACCAGGACGAAAACCGGATTGGAAAGTTTGTGTTAAGGAAGATGCTGAACTGCTGATAAACAACTCGTTCGAACACCTTGGATAGGAAAGGGAGAATGGAAATGGGACGATATTCGGAAAATGAGACAGGATTTGCTTTTTTAGGAAATGGAATCACTGGAATAATAACGTCCAATATGGGAACTATCATATTGCGACATACTATTTTTTTTTTTTTTTTTTTTTCTCGTTCCTAGCCCGGGCGATTCGAGATATATCCAGGTATACTACTGTTTATATTCTACTATATTATATATATATATATATTATTAGGGTTTAGGATTTGGTGGGATTCTAGTGAGTTGGTTGTAGTTGGTTTAGGTTGGATTATATGATATACTTACTTCCCCGTAAAGCGTGGGGAGCTTTACGTCTCAGGGCTGGACGACTCAGTCACGGTCGGTGGGCTTCGTGACGCGATCGCGCGCGCAGGCAACTGCCGGCGCGACGACGTGCTCACGAAGCACATCGGTGCAGGACCGGGCGGATTGGGCGCATCGTACGTGCTGTGCCCCGTCGCTGCTGCCAAGACCATCGTTGGGTTGGGCTACCTTCTGGTTGGCTTCACCTCGGCGAAGGTCGAGGCACTGGAAGCCAGACCGATACGTTGTTACAGATGTTTCAACGTCGGTCATGGCACCCAAACCTGTCCGGACACGTGCCCGGATCGGACTAACTTGTGCCTCCGCTGCGGTAAAAGCGGACACAAGATGCCGGACTGCACGGCACAGAAACCCCACTACGCGGCGTGCGCGGCGGGGGGACTGAACGCGGCCCACCCCACGTTGGCGAGGTTCTGCCAACCTCCCTACGTGAGGGGCCAATTCGTCCACTCGCGGGCGAGACCACGTACCGGCAAATCGGGAGTACAGACAATGGACACATCCAATGCCTAATACGCCCGTAACAACGTTCTTCCAAGCTAACGTAAACCACTCCCCCACCGCTCAGGACTTGTGCCTGCAGGCGATGGCGGAGTGGCAAGCGAATTTAGCCGTAATAAGTGAACCTTATTACGTCCCTCCTTCTGGGAACTGGGTGGGCGATCTCGATGACATGGTAGCGGTGGTGGCCAGAGCCGGGTCCGGCACACCGCTTACATGTCTCGAAAGAGGAAAGGGCTATGCTGTGGCGGAGAGCGGGAGTATCGTCGTCATAGGCGTTTACTTTTCGCGCAACCGCCCCCTGGCGGAGTTCGAGCTTCACTTGGACGCCGTCGGGGCTGCCGTACGCAGACTGTCGCCCAAAACGATCTTCGTGATGGGCGACTTTAATGCAAAGCACCTCTCCTGGGGAAACGTACTCACCGACGCTAGGGGTCGGGCGGTCGAGGATTGGGCTCTTCAAGCCGGCCTGACCATACTGAACCAGGGGTCGGTCCAGACCTGCGTACGCGCGCGGGGTGGATCGATCATCGACCTGTCATTCGCCACTCATGCGGCCGTCCGCAGAGTGACCGGATGGAGGGTGCTGGAGGAGGCGGAGTCGCTCTCTGATCATCGGTACATCAGATTTGAGCTCACGACCCCCTCCTCCGGTCCGAGCCCTGTTCACCGTCGCCCCCCTCTCCTCCCGCGTTGGGCCCTTACCAAGCTCGAGCCGGAGCAGGCCGAGGAGCGGGCACTCTCGGAAAGCTGGGCCTACCCAGCCGACTTCGCGAATCTGGATACGCAGGCAGAGCACATGCGCAAGACCCTGACGAGGGTTTGCGACGCTGCGATGCCACGCGTCTCCAAGCGGCAGCCTCCGTGCAAGCAATCGGTCCACTGGTGGACCGAGGAGCTGGGCGAGATGCGAAAGGCAGTTCGGATCATCAGCCACAGGCTCAAACGCTGCAGGGCGCGCCGTCCACCGGACTTCGTCGCGGAAAATGGACTCGTGGGCGAGTTTAGAGAGGCCAGAAAGGCCCTTTCGATTGCAATATTGCGATCGAAAGCCCGGGCTCGGGCCGAGCTCCTCGAGACGCTCGATCGAGACCCTTGGGGGCGCCCGTACCGTGGGGCCCGCAACAAGTTGCGGCCTTGCACATCCACGGTCACGGAAACGCTCGAACCCGAGGTGCTCCGGTCGGTTATCGATGGGCTCTTCCCGGATCCGGGGAACTTCACTCCCCCCAGTATGGGTCCACCCATTCCCGACACCCCCACGGACGAGGAGCCTCACTCCATCTCCGAGGGGGAGCTAGACGTCGCCCTGGACCGGCTCCGGGGCAGGAAGACGGCACCGGGACCCGACGGGGTTCCAGGTCGACTCCTCTTCCTGGCTGCAAAACACCTACGCAGCCAGCTGCGGGACCTCTTCGAAGCCTGTATTCGCGCAGGTAGGTTCCTGTCGCAATGGAAAGAGGGGCGTTTGTGCCTAATTCCCAAGGGAGGTCGGCCTCCCAACGATCCGTCCGCCTTCAGGCCCATAGTGCTGCTGAACGAGGTCGCCAAGGTCTTCGAGAAGATCTTGGCGGAGCGGCTTGTGAAGCATCTAGACACTGTGGAGCCGGGGCTATCAGATACGCAGTTCGGGTTTCGGCGGAGGCGCTCCACGATGGACGCCTTCGAGACGCGAACGTTGACGGACGAAGCCGTCCAAGCGAAGGACATCGTTCTTGCAGTGTCGCTAGACATAGCGAACGCCTTTAACAGCCTCCCTCATGAGACGATCAGGGAGGGGCTCCGCGCGCACGGAGTCCCCCCGTACCTCACGAGGCTGTTGGGCGAGTACCTGCGAGATCGACACATCCTTTGGGAGGGCGGTGAGTCCGCCAACCACGTGTTAGGTCGGCGACGTGTCGCGTGCGGCGTTCCACAGGGATCGGTCCTCGGGCCTATCCTTTGGAACGTAGGCTATGACTGGATCCTTCGGGTGACGGTCCGGCCCGGAGTAGGGCTGATCTGCTTTGCGGACGACACCCTACTCACGGCACGCGCCGCGTCTTTTGCGGAATCCGTGGACGTTGCCAACGACGGGTTGGCGATCGTCGTAGATCGAATAGCAAGGCTGGGCTTGAGGGTCTCCCCCGCGAAAACGGAGGCCGTCATGTTCCATAGGAAATTCCGGAATCCTCCCCCGGACTTGTCCGTTACAGTTCAGGGGGTGGCGATCAGAGTAGGGCCCACGATGAAATATCTTGGGCTAGTTCTGGACGGGAAATGGCTGTTCAAAGCGCACTTTGAGCAGCTAGTTCCCAAACTTCTGAATTCCGCGGGCGCACTCTCCAGGCTTCTTCCTAACGTGGGGGGGCCGGGGGGTGCGACGCGGAAGCTTTATTCCGGCATCCTGAGGGGTATGGCGCTCTACGGTGCGCCTGTCTGGTTCGATTCGCTTCACCGCCACAACCGAACCCTGCTGCACCGCGCGCAGCGGGTTCTGGCCGTGAGGACCATACGGGGGTACCGCACAGTGTCGTGGTCGGCAGCGACTCTCTTGGCAGGCGAGCTGCCCTGGCCTCTCCAGGCAGACGTCCTGTCCAGAGTTCGTCGCGCCCAGCAGGATGCCCTAGCTAGAGGACTGACCTTCTGTCAAGTCGAATTAGAGACGGTCAGGAAGCGGGAAACCGCCTCCTGCCTCGTCGCCTGGTCTCGTGACCTCGAACACCCTGTGGCCGGCGGCTATACGGTGGATGCAATCAGGCCGCAGCTGGAGAGATGGGTGACCCGCACCAGCGGAACCCTGACCTTCAGGACGACTCAGATACTGACCGGACACGGTTGTTTCGACCAGTATCTGTTTCGCATTGTGGGCTGCTTGCCTTCCCCGGACTGCCGCCAATGCGGCGCACCCGATACGGCGTTACACACGCTTGTTGAGTGCGCTGCATGGACGCCTCAGCGTTTCGAGCTCGAGACACACGTAGGAGCCGTCCGATCGCTTGGCGACTTGGTAACGGCCATGTTGCACAGCGACGACCGCTGGGAGTCTGCGGTCTCTTTCTGTGAGGCGGTTATGTCTCTAAAAGAGGCCGCAGAAAGGGATAGGGAGCGAAGTCCTGCAGCGCGTGCTAATGTCTCCACCCGAGGTCGCCGGCCTTCAGCTAGCACCCGGAGAGGCAGGTACGCGCATTACTTCCCTCCCTGAGTTTGGTTCCGGTACGAGGGGCCCCTTGCTACTAGGCAACGCAAGGGATTCAGCCCCCGTTTCGAAGTGGGGTGTGTTCTCCCAGGGCACACTCCAGGCACTTTATTGCGCTGGATCGACTGTTGCGTAACTATGTTCTATATCTCAGTCTTTCCTTCACAACAAAGCGCAGGGTCGACGGGAGGAGAGGTTTTTTAGTGGGTATTGAGGTTGCTCGCCCGTGCGGCATCGCTCTGAGTCTTCCACACTCCTCAGTGTCAAGCCATCGCGGACGAAGCGCAAAAAAGCATACTATTGCTAGCGTTATCGCCCCCGATGGATGCGCGCCGTTTCCTAGTGACGGCCCTGAGAGTGCGTAAATCGGTCAGCATTTTTCCTCGCCTCAAACAAAAAAAAAAAAAAAAAATATGATATACTTACTTATACTGAATAAATGTTTACGCTATATATATTTAATATCTATACATATTCAGGGTGCCAGCGTTGCCTCCCCCGAGTCGAGACCCCCAGCTCGATGTGTGTTTGAGTTGGTGTTCTCGGCCCAGGGAAGATGATCAAGCATCCAGATATATATTTCCCTACTTGGCCTATTCTACATGATGTTTGTATACTTAATTATATATTCACATATCTGGGGATGGGAAGGTTACTAACTTTTTTATTATCTTTATTAAATTAAAACTTATACTATTACAATTTTTGTTTCCTTATATACAATTTTGTTGTCCAAATGTTTATTTATAAATATTTATTTATGTATACATATGTTTGTATTATTTTATAACAATTTTGATCCGAATTTATTAATATACATGTTTACTTGCTTATATACACAGTAGATAACATTTTATTTTTCTTGTTCATACATAGCTATTGTTTACGTAAATACAGGGTTTTACATTCCTTTCTTTCACGTAGAGTGAGTCTTATTACAGAGTGTTAACATATGCTACCTTACTTACTACACGATACTGATGAAATATATAACATTATATATTCACAGTTTCTTTTATATACATTCATTTTTATTACACTAAACATTTTTTATACTAATACTATTTTATGGCTCAATGCATATTGTTTTTAACTCTATATTTTCTATTTCAGGTCACTACTACGACCGGATATCAAGGGGATCGTTCACCACGAAGCGTGTCGCCAGGGCCCTCTGCAGCCCAGCTCACTACATGGAGTCGTGTGTAAGTTGTGTGTACTATACAGTAGTGTGTGTGAGTGCTTATGTTTGTGTGTTGGCATCGCTTATGTATGTGTGTGCATGTGTATGTGTGTGTGTGTGTGTGTGTGTATGTATGTATGTGTGCACATGTTTGGGTTTTGTTGTGTGTTCGTGTTTATGGCTGTGTCTGACTTTGTTAATATTATGATGCGTGTATGTTATACTGAAAACCGCAATTTTTTACATTAAAAACTTGCTGGTTTCATAAGTGTCTGTTTATTTTGTTAGAAGTGTGTTTGCTGAGTTCTCGGTGTGAATTGCTCTTGAATGGTATGACTTTTGATTGTGTGTGTGTTTGTGTTTATTTATCCCCGATACCCGGTTCCTTCCTGTTGCTAAGGTGCGCCGCTTTGGTTGTTCTTAGTGTACAATGCCGTCCAGTGCTAAATACTTGTCTGGGGGCTCCACGCATGATAGCAGAGTTGTAGGCCATGTTTTGTTGCTTGGTTATTGTGATTGAAATATTAATATTTTGGTGGATGTTATAGCAGCAAGGCATGGCTTCCGACCCATTACTATTATGTTGTTGCCCTCAGGGTATCTAGCAGTAGTCGACAGTTGCACGGATTCTCTTGTCCCAGCGCGCCCTCACCGGACACTTCCTACTGAATGCGTTGTGTGACACATCGTCCCTCTTCTCTCGGGTACAGTTTATACAAGCTGGCTTTGTGCCCACTGCTCTCTCCTCGCATTCAGCTATCTTGTGAGGACCGCCACAATGGCTGCACATGATTTCGAACAGGCTGCACTGCTTCCTGCCATGTCCGAAACCCAAACATATTGTGCATTGTGCAAGCGGCGACCTATCCACGACCTGCAATGTTTGCAGGTCCACTTTCACAGTGCCTTCCTCCGTTAACCTTTTCCATAAGGCCGGTGTTACTCTAAGTATCACCTTTTGGGTGTACGGGTTTCTTGCTCTTATTTTGTACGCGACTTCCATACAGTTGTCGTCCTCTCCCAGACCCTCGAAAATCAGAGTATTCTGATTTCTTAGGGCCCGGAACAGGTCGTCATCTGTATGGCTCCTTAGAACGCCGGTTATCATCACTAACGGTCTTTTGTTAGTGATGTCTTCTGCTACTAGTGCTGCCTTCTTCTGCTTAAGCCTAAGCTTGAGCTTCTCCCTGTCCTCTACCGTTGTGCAGCTCACTATTACCCGTCCATCCTTGGCCTTACGGACTCGCTCCACGTTCACCCCCCCATCTTTGGCATCTAATGCTTCTCTCAGATCCTTGAGGGTGTCGTCTCCGGAGCGGTTTTCTCTGGCGTTGGTAATCGCCACGGAGTGTAGCGTTCTGTAAGTCGGTGGTTTAGCCCCCGTCCTTATTGCCGCCACACTCGCGTAGCTCGCCTTGGGAGCACTTACCTCGTTCATGCTTGCACTGTTCTTCTCAATAACTTGCTGCAAGTTATTGATCTTCTCCATGCTCTTCTGGATGAGCGAGGTGTGCTCCTCCAATTTCGCCAGTATTATATCATTCTGTTCTGTGGCCTCTTTTGGTTTCTCAACCTGAGTAGGACCCTGTATTACGCATTATATTTGCATATCTCTTACAATTTTCTCGCCCGGGGCCTTCCCCTTGATCTCATGTAATTCAATGAGTGCTTCCCCCAGGTCCTTGTCGCAGTGACAAAGCAGAGCGTATAAGCGTTTGACCGCGTACGCTACGCTCTGCTTTATCTCTGTTTTCAAGTTTCTGGAATTGTTCAGATGCTCCGTTGATGCTTCCAGCTGCTCTTTGGCCTCAAACAGTCTATCGTACCTTTTGTTGTGCATCGGGTTGTTTGTATTTGCCACTTTCTTAGATACCTCCGGTGGCGTTCTCTTCGTAAAGGTCTTGTTTATTAACGGTTGCTTGCTTGGACCGGCAGCTGTCTGAACTGACGGTTGCGTGACCTTCTTGGGGGGCGGGGAGAATTTTAAAGTCACCCCTTTCTTTTTAGACCCCTGTTTGGACGTCGTGGGGCTAGGCGGCGTTACCGACGCGGATTTTGCAGGCTGCAGTCCCTTTTCTCTCCTTTTATTTTCCATTTCCCTTTCCACCTCCACATCCCTCGCTCTGCGCTCCGCGCAGGTAGTTTGCTTCAGGGGTGGTGGTGGTAGGGAGTCATTTTCCAGGGATCTCCTCTTCTCAATCCTCTCTTTAAGGAGTTCTTCGAGAGGGCTGCCTGGTTCGTCCTCCTCCGCTTTCTCCTGTGTCTTCCTCTGGATATCCTCCCAAGTGAGGACACCCAGTTCTTCCTTCTGCTTAGCCGGAGTGCGGAACATCGCGTTGGTGTTAGGGGGTGTAAATGTACTTAAAGTAAGGTGAGTTAACTTAGTGTAAGTGTGAGTCCTAAACTATTTAATTGGCGCAATAGCACACAATCAAGAGGTCAATTTGTAAAAATAGAGGATAAACAATATATATTGAACCAGTCAATGTCGACGAAATAAACAAAGTTTAATTGTCAAATATATTTATACAAAGTCCTTAAAATTAACTTAACTAATCACAATATTTTATTTTACAGGTACCCCTAAGGAGTCGCAGTGCGTCAAGGAGAGGATGGGATGCAGTAAGGATGAGGTAAGTGTAAGGTAAGTTTTTTATTAAGGGTGTGTGAGAGGTGAGTGTGTTAGGTGTGTTCGGAAGGTGCTTGTGTGTGTGTTTTGCAAGTTTGATATGTAAGGTAAGTGAGGTAAGTGTGTAGTGTACTCGAGGTAAGTACCTAGAGTACGTGTGTGTATTTGATTGGACGCAAAGGTGATGAATGTGGAGTGTTTTTGTGAGGTGAGTGAGGTAAGTGTATGAAAGTGACTATTCTGCCGGGCCCAGATTGTTGGTCTCGGCAAGCCGAACTCGGCAATAACAAGTTCGGTTATCCTAAGACCAACAACGACTGAGTTACAGACAGATTTGTTTTAGGGGGGAGGTAGGGTGCGGGAGGGGGTTCCTGCAGATAGAGCTCGAGTCGCCTGTCAAAACGAACCCAAGGTCGAGCACTCTAGGTGGTATAGAGCCCTGTCAATTTCAGTTTAAAAATCCAGAAAAAATTTCGGATTTTATGTCTGGATTTTAGAAATCCTTATGTCGTCAAATATCGCCTCAAAAAAGGCGAGTTTGGGCTCGTTTTGAAGGTCTCGACGAACTCTACCCGATTCTGATGAAAAATTCAACAAAAAATTTCAGTCTTAAAAACTAATTTTTTCGAGCGCAATCGATAGCGGGGAGGTAGGGCAACACTTCTAAGAAAACCGCTATTTCCTGCGCCCAATAGTTTGGGAGATATGGCACTTCAAAAATTTTCAAGATGGCGGCTCTAATGTCAAAGTCAACTTTTGACTGCCGATATCTTCGGTTCTACAAGACCTAGGACCCTGATGTTTGGGTTTTTATGGATGCCTCGGAGGTGTTCTACGCTTCTAGACAAAAATCTAGGCACTAAAATATGAGGGGAGATATTCGGGTTTTAAGGCCCGAATCCTGTGCTCCTAGTGGAGCTGACCTTATCGTAGAAAACCCCGTCACTCTAGGTCTTGTAGTTACGGAGATATTTGAGTTCTAATTTTTCCAATATGGCCGCCGAACTGTCAAAGTCCGGCGAGTTTCTTCTGTATCTCCGTCAATACTTGTCCGATTTGAACCGGACTTGGTCTGGGGGTGTTCCCCGGTCACTATGCACCCTGCCCAATAGGTGGTTGAAGTCAAAAAATTTGACCCTGTTTTTTAGGTCTGGTCACGTCCGGCAAGCTGAGGAAGTCACAACACTGAAAACCCCGTCGCTCTAAGGCAAGTAGTTCCCGAGTTATCGGGAATTTAAATTTTTCCAAGATGGCGGAGCCCTTGGCCAAAAGGTCGGGAAAAACCGTATCTCGGCCCCTATGGGTCCGATTTCGCCGATCTTGGGCTCAGATGAAAGAGCGCGACGAGTCCTCAGCGATGCTGCCCCTAAACTTACTCTAACCTATATATAAAACTATTTATTGACTAAAAACACTTTAAAAATCTATACCTCCGCGACTATTAGCACTAAAATTATAGAAAAATTGTTTAAATTAGTGTAAAAAGATACTCTAACTGACTATAAAATAAAATAATTTTTTTCAATATAAAAATTCAGAAAAAAGTGAAAAAGTTATAAATTTTGAGTTTTTAAATTTTTTCACAAGTTTTTTGGTTGGGAGAAAATTGGGTCTTGGTGTGGCCGGATAGAACTTTTTGGCGCGCACAATATGGCAGTCTCAAAACCCACGCGCCGTCAATAATCGCAGAGTTATTAAGGGTCAAACTTATAAATTATAATTAAAAATAATTAAAAACTATTAAACCTAAAATTCCGCTGAGTGCTGTTTTGATCTTCTCCGGAAGGCGTCTTCGTTGGTACCTAACCTCAATCCAATTGCTCCAGAAATGGCGGAGCAATTTTGAGGTTAGGTACTTGTTTTTCTTATGATTGCAGGGCCGGGTCTTCACGGATGGGTGCGAGTGAGGCGTCAAACGACGCGTCTCAGCAATCCCCAGGTGGCTACCGCGGCACTTTTTTAAGTCCAAAAGAGATTTTTCGACTTAAGGTCGAAAAACCGAAAAGTACGAAAAAAAATTCCACTTTTTAATTTTTTGTTACGAAACTATACACTTTTCTAAGATTGTATCTGGCACATTTTACTCACTTTTTGACGCTCTATCGTTGGGTAATTTTTAATTTTGAAGAAGTCCAGAATTGCCAGTTTTCAGTCCACGTTTTTTTTGCGACATACTATTGCAACCCATCGCATTGGAACTGATGGATAGAATGCTCTTTCTAACATCACAATCAGAGAATTGACTAAAAACAAATGAAGGATAAACAGGAGTTGATAAATTTGAAAGATTACGTAAAGTGTTCAACTTTGATTGCCTATCAAATCTGGCAGAAGATGAGAAGTGCTGGTTTAACAGTTCGATGTTTAAGTCTTTAGGAAGGGAATTCTTCAAAGGTTTACCAACTCCTAGAGATTGAAGAAACTTCCAGATCTTACCGGAATCATCAATATCAAGAGATTTATGGATATAACGGCGTTGTGCGTCCCTACACACTCTACTGCAGAGATTATGATTTTAATGAATTTAGTACGGTTTTCTTCTGTGGGCTTACGTTTGTATTTAGTCCGGGCTGAACATTTCTTTTTTTGCAATAATTTTATGTCCTCAGTAAGCCACGGAGCAGGTAGATGCTTAATCTTTATCGGACGTATAGGTGCATGAGAGTCATACAACTCAATTAGAGCTGTATTAAACACATACACCTTTTCATCGACAGAAACTGCATTGTAGACCTTGGACCAATTGATATCCTTGGCATCTCTAGTGTGATTTTCCACTACTATCTTACTAAAGTTTCGCTGCATGATAACTTTGGCTTTACACTTCGGTGGACGCAATTTATAGGAGATGTAAATCAAGTAATGATAAGAAAAGGCGTTCGCCGAGCATTGGCCGAAAGTGGAAACAAAGGAGGAGACACTAAAATTAGGTCAAGAAGAGATGGGGTAGGGTTAGGTTGGGAAAATGATGAGTCGCAGATAACGGAAGAATTTTAAAATTGCACGAATTAATAATATTTTCAAAATGTAAAGGACGAGAGTCACGTTTTAGTAAACACGTATTGAAATCGCCCATAATGATAATGTCCTCGTAAGATAAGGAAAAATTCTCTAACAATAGTTCAAATGAAGGGAAAAAATTTACTCGAAGGGAAGGAATATAGTATGCACCAAGAAGTATGCGGTTGTGTCCATGAACGGCTTTTACGAATATTCCCCTGAATCAGGCGGACACGGTTGTGGTGACATTTTTATTACTCTAAAGGGGATCTGGTCACGAATATAAATGCCGACACCTCCGCCACTCGTGCAAACTCGGTCATTGCAGACTAGCTGGAAATCCGGAAGCACATTATCATGATTAAGTGACGCCAGCATATCAGTGAAATGAGCCGGAATGCTCTGCGCGTTAATATGTAAAACATTGAAGTTCTGTGTCTCAGTTGAAAGACGATTATTTAGCACTGCTTGAAGGGAAGGTTCATCATCAGAGCTAAAGCTATCTGAGCAAGAAAAATATTCCTGTGATTCATTGCTTGAACTATAAACAAATACCTGCAAATAGATATATGCTTATCTATTAAATTAATGTACACTGTAATGCTTATATACGTATATAAATATATATATTAAATATAGAAACAAAAACAAAAACTAATAATAATTTTAACCAGCCACCTGCTTTCACATGCCTGTGTTTTTACACAAGTATAAAATAACTCAGCTTTACTAAACTAAAAACAATATTATGAAATATAATAACTTTTTGTCCTCATTTCCCACAATAGTCCTACACTGGCCGGGGCTTGTCCTTGAGTACATTACTATATGGTGGAGACAGGGATAATCGCCGGTCAGTGTCACGCCACATTTCCATTAAACTTGTCAAGGGGCCTCTACGTGTACAAAGCCAAATGAGAATAACAATTATTAGATTGAAGTTCGTAAAGGGACATTTTCGAATGTACTTATATAACAACATGATACTAACAAAAAAGTTACCATAAAAGTAATACACAAATATCTGGGTACCGAGAAATGACGTTAAATGAAAACTAAGCACAAAACATTAAAAGGTACAAAAGAAAAGTATAAAGTTAAAGAAAAGTATATAAAAAGGATGCGATATAAAAAGTGAAATTTAAATGTAGGTAGAAACAAGTACATAGACCAAAAACATAAAATTAAGATCACGCTTATTTCTTCCCGGTGGCACGTCGGGCGGGAGCCTTAGGCACACTCCTTGGCACTAGAAGCGGGCAGCGCGGCCGCCTGATGTCGAATTATGCCTTTCATATCATCCAAACAGCTTACAGAATATCTTTTGTCGTCAGCACCAAGCACAAAGATGGCACCATCACGTGTCCAACATTTGGAGATACCAAACTCCTGCCTCACGCGCATAAAGAGGTCATGGCGATACTTTGTGAGAAATCGGACACAGTCACCCCCTGTACCTTTCAGTTTAGTTTTTGCCATCCATATTTTAGTACGTATGGAAACGTCAATCACTCTAAATAAGATTGGACGGGGTCGGGACTACATAGGTGTAGACTTGCCCATTCTATATCATAGCGGCTGATGTGGTCCACTTGAAAGTCATTAAGTTTAAACTTGGTTTGGACAAGGTTCTTAACAACCTCAGCCGTATCCTCCTGCTTTTCCTCTAGAACTCCATGTAGCAGCAGTATTTTGCACCTGGACCGCATCTCCAAGTTGTCTACTTATTGGGACAGTTTTAACATTTGGTCTTGAAGAGATTGTAGACTCTTTAGAAAGAAGGACTTGAAATTTAAGAAGTCCGTAGCCAATGTAGATAGACTATTACATGGGGTGGCATTCTTCAGCTCACCTTCAAAAGCTTCCATACGCTCTGTGAACATCACGCAGAGCTCTGCAAAGGCCTTTTGGTTGGTATCCATAATTAATTTACACAGTGGTTTATTTGTGTCAAAATAATAAGCACAGTGAAATTGTGGAAGGAGACAAAACACTCAGGCAAGTGATTGCACTAGCTACTTTCAGTATTCATGTGATTTAGGTGAAAACAATTACTTTTAATAATTAAAAACTAATAAAAATTTAAGCGCACTTTTATATACGTGTTATCTTTTTCACGCCTACCCACGATTTTGGGTACTATGGCATCTACCCGTCGCAATATTCGGGGAACAAGGATAAAATGGGCGGCCCGTGACTCACTACTCTCTGCATGAGTCCTAAAAAGACGTACAAGATCAGCGAGGGGCAACATGGGTGTCAGTGGCTAAAGAGTGCGGAGAGGTGGGCGGTTGCAGGTTCACTTAAGTTACTTCTGACGTTATGCCATTTAACACTTCCACCCATGGAGCTCAAGTCTTAGCTCTAGCGGTCTCCAGTTCTTGCCGGCTGGCACAGGCAAGCACGAAGGCGGGGGCCTAGCCCTGACCCTCCAGGAGTCGGGTACGAGGTGTTGCTACTCATCTAAGGCTGTGCCATAAGGCCCCCCTGCGGTATTGTTATTTATTTTAGTATCTTAGCTAGTACACATCAATGTCATTCGTCATATCAACGAAACCCTTCAATATGTAATTAATGGTAGGCACTTTGCCAATTTGTGGTCTGTCTGATAGGTATTCTTCATAACAATAGTCTTCACAAAATTCAATAGAATAATTTAACTAAACAAGCGTGTTCAAACACAGATGCAGTTGAAGGTGGAAAACGTCGTTCCTGTTGACATACATTTTGATATAAATTGACCAAAATGCAGCAACGAAGGTATTATTTCGTCTTTACTGGAAGAAGTAACTGAAAAAAAACAACCATGAAGTCCATTATCCTCTTCGTTTGTTTGGTGAGTTTAAAAAAATATTATTTTCACTTAAGATTTTATAGATCAGGGATTCCGAAACTCTTTTGGGACCCAACAGAGTTGAATAGTCAACGTCCAAGCAGAATTAATAGACGGATTGATCACAGATGCTGAAGAAACTGCGTCATCAGTAACTAGTGATGTAGCAGGTAAATATGCAAATACATATTATATATAATAGCAGTCCACAAACTTCACGGCCTCTGTGGTTAGGTATATATATATTAGGTGATCCAAAAAAAAAAAAAAAATTTTTTTTATTTATTTTTCCAAACAGGCTCAAAAGTTTCTTTTGGGTGTAAAAAAATTTATGTGAAAAGATGAGCCCATAATATTAATATTAAGATAGTCCTCATCGCATTTTTTTAATTCCCATAAGAATAACACAGGAAAGTTTTTTTGCTTCTTCTGATTTTTGTACCGTTCAAACGACTGGTTGACTGATAAATCGCTGTTTCAATCTTTATAGAGAATTGAACGCTCTACAAAAAAGGTCTGATAACATTTTTTGATTTGTCCACGCGTTCAAAAGTTATTCAAGGTCAAATTTCAATTGTTCAAAAATTTGATCGAATTTTATAAATTACACCGAAACTGTTGGTTTCAGTGTCAAAATAAGGAACAATTTTTTTGTCAAATATAATACAGTTCAGAAGGATTTATATGAAGGCAAGCAGCGAGCGCGAAAACTAGCGTCTGTACACGAGCACGTATGTCGTGCGTTCATGTTGAAGGCGTGAGTCGGACTTGTTGATTATTACTTAAGGATTGATTAGTACTTAAGGATTCCGTTTCAAATTATATTAGTTCACATCAGCACTCGACAATAATTACTACTCTCTGCCATCTAAAGTATCATTTAACCTTTCGCTGCTACAAGGTGAAATAATAAATCCGTTGCTACATTTTTGATCAATTTATATCAAAATATATGTCAACGAGTACGATGACAAATAAAATTAGTAAAGCAACACTTGTGCAAGAAGGCTTATTAAACGACGAAAGATTTTCTAGATGACCGGATTGAATGGGTAAAATGCGATCGCCACCAAGCTCAGTAATCTTTCGTATTAAATGAAAAAAAGCCTTTATTCTACCGTCATACTACAAACATAATTAAATTCATAAATTGTTATTTTTTCCTTTTTTTAAGTATGTCAAATTAATAAAATCAATAAAACTGTTTGTTGATACTTAGAGACGCTAAGAGAAAAAAGAAGGAGACCAAATAAAAGATGGAAAGACGAACTAAGTTTTTATTTTTTATTTGTTACTTTTTAGTGTCTAGCTATGTATTGGTGGACTTACAAATGGTGCCGCGCTTCTTAAAAAATATAGGTCCCAAGAAACGAGAACAAAAAAATGTTCGTAAAATCAATACTACTGGGCCAAACTATGTCAAATTTTTAGGGGATCACATGACAGCTATTCCGCGTCGAACAAAAAAAGAATCACGTAAATCGAATCATAAATCACGGAGTAATCGGCGAACATACATAAAAAAAGCAACAAAAAAAAAGATCCCGACGAATTGAGAACCTCCTCCTTTTTTCGAAGTCGGTTAAAAAGTCCTCATTGTCCTGGGAAAAAATGTACTCGGGGTCAAAGGTGACAAAAACTGTTTTTTCGCGATTTTCAGAAAAACGGTCAGTTTAATCATAAAAGTAGCCCGAACAAAAATTGTAGATCAGAAAGTTCTGTATAAAAAAATCTTAATCCTTTTTTACTAAGAGCCTCAATTTTTGAGATATAAAGTTGGAAGATTTGTAATCGTCATAATATTGTTACATCCGACAAAGAACAATTCACACCTGCAGGTTATTACCTTTCGGCATTTCGACTTCTTTTGCTTACTTTGTGTTTAAAATTTGTAATTAGAAAAACAGCCCATTGTGAATTTTAATCTTTATGGTAGTCATTAGCCAGGTGTGATTCTTAGGCCACGCGGTCGAGTAGACATATTGTATTTGTACAGTATAAAGCAATGCCCCAACGGCGAGGTGAGGGAGTCGAGCGATAAACACTGTGACGTGTTATAACCGATACCACTCACAGAAATTACCATGAAAATTTAAATGTTGCATTTTTGAAAGATTCGCGCCGATGGACCTTATGGTCACGTGATGCATGGACGTGCAATTTCGAGACTCATAATTGGTCGATCGTAGCCGCGCCCATTTGGACGGGAGTACAGATAATGAAACTACAATCTCCGTTCAATAAAGCTTGTCATACTATAAGATACTAAAATAGCACGCGTTTTGACTCGCATCTTCGCCTCAAATTAATTACTGGATTCCAGTTATTCCCTTCTTTTTATTTCGTAGGGCAGTTGACATCAATAGCCTTTAGGCTAACATCCATTTAGATTTTTAGATCATACCTGCTAGAATGGAAGTTTCGAGAAGAAACCTAGGTCTCTCCAGGCATCCAAGAAATCTTCCATCCTTGTCTAAACCTCTCATTCACTCATGGTCTCATTATTAAATTCATTTTTCTTGTCTCATATACGGCGTGCGCTTCAAGCTGAGTAGACCATATAAACCTTCGTTACAAGTTACTTATTTTTATAACATAGAAGTGATAGACGTTCCGCCACCATGTAAGTAGCTGAACCTTTTTAATTAGCCCAGCTTCGTATTCTCGCGTGTCGTATCCGGAAGCTGATTCAACCCTCCAGACGGCACGATCGTTGGCCGGATAAATAGTTGATGTAATCCCGCGCGATAATTATACCTCCATCGGGACCACCTTAATTAAAACCCGTATATACAGGTAATGACATTCGTTATTTTACCTGCATATGACCATAATAATATTTTATACAGTACTACGTCACCCACGTTTTTTTTTACTAGTGGCTCATGCGCATTAGGCATGTAAGTTATTTAATATTTGTAATACATACCACGACAGTCACCACGTGTCTAGGAGTACCCGTCTGGTGTGGGAGTAGCAACTCCGTGTTTAATTACCACGTGTTAACTGATAACCATAACCCTATGGACAGATTACTTCATCTTCAGTGGGAATTCACCGTTTAGAGTCTTCTTGTTCCCAACCAGCGTAATGTATACTGGATTGATTAATTAAAGCAAAACTTTCTCTTATTCCAGTATACGGGTTTATTGGTTTGGTCACGTAGGGTATAGCTCTTACACTTAGGGACCTTAGTATAGACTTATTATAGAAAGGATTAAGTATTATGCCGGCGATCGCATCATATCGTGTCGGGTATAACACCGTGGGTTACGATGAACATAGTTAATCATCGTATTCTCAGTGAGCTCCTAACGACCAAACCCACCCACATCTTTAACCAAGACATCACTGCCAGCCTTCCTACGGCAGGCCCATGAACGCGTCCTCGCGGTAGGAGCGGACGTTTAGTTTCTGGCTTCAACTCCAAAAGCCAGTGGCGCCCTCAAATCATTTAAGTATTAATTCATCCAGTGTTTCCATCGTTTTACATCTTTTTGGTTCGTATCTTTTTATACCTATCTTACATTCGTAGACCAGCATAAGCTTCCTGCGACCCTACTATTATTATTATGTTTGCTAGAGTCTCATAGCCTTTGGTTCTCCGAACAGAACCCCTCTCCGAATCTGAGTGTGGCAACTCGTAACAATATAAGTACACCATGTATTGACATTACTGAAGCTGTTAAACAATTAAAATATTATTCTATCGGTCAGTGTAACTTACACATATAAAATATTACAAATATGAGAATGTCGGCTAAAAGAAACCCAGTTCTTCATATTATACGCCAGTGTAACGATGAGCAGCATCTGCCTCCTAACCAATTGTGTATGTGGCTAGGGTCGTATGGTTTTAAAAAAAGATTAATTCAACTCCACAAGGACTTATCACCAACGGAATTCTCTTTCTTCTCTCTATGTATGGAGCTCCTAAAAAAACTACGTGCTTAGAAAACTGTCGATATGCATGTTTCGTGAAAAAATCTTTTTTTAATTCTAGTATGTGTTCGCGTTTGTGGTGGTCTAGGATAGAGCACGCTTACTTAGAAGGTACCTATTCATACGGAACTTGAAGACACCCAGGTTATAAGTGTCAGGAAAGACAGACTCCGGCAAGGAGTTCCACTCCTTTGCGGTGCGTATATCTGCATCTAGTAATTTTCCATGCTTTTAAACTGCTCTAATTTCAAACCGAACAAGGTCCGCAGTAATCCAAGTTTTCTGCATAACCATCGATCCTCGTATGCCTTCTGGAGACGTCTCCAAGCATCGTGTCCTGTTTTTGCATCACGAACATGTGAAAGGGACGAAGGCAGTATCATCAAGCATATCTTTGCTAATGCTTTTTGTTGTTTACGCTCATCTGTTACGACTGGCGTATTAGCACTCGATTCTTCAATACAGTCCCATAAGTCCTAGTGAATTGAATAGATACGCATCATAAATTTCCACGTGCCATAATTTGATATTCCATTTAGTTTATCAAAATTAAATGAAGACGCCCCAACATTTGCACAGTTTCCGTATGAACTCGCCATTATGAAAGTTATTATCATTATTATTATTTTATAATGAAATAAAGAATTAAATATGAGTATACTGTGGCGCGTGTCGTAAGCCCATAACCTTTTCTTAAAAAAGAATAATTTAGATTAAAACCTAACATGATGAAGCTAGACGTAAAGCGCTTCGTTCTTATAGGTGGATTTATTTTATTTATTTGATTTGATTTGATTAATTATTATCCACCACATATCGATGCCGGTGCGTCTGGTTGTCCGATAATGGAAGGGAGATGGCGGGATCAGATCGAAGAGCTCAGTTGCACACTCTCCAAAGTGAATGTAAATTGGCAACCCTGCGTCGATGTTCAAGACTTTGCGTTTTGTCATCGTAAAACTGGTCAATCGACTCTAGTGCTTTCTCGAAATAAAAAACAAGTGCAGTTAGCTTGTCTTCCTCCAACCTCAGCGACAGCTCATCAACATCTTTTCGGGTATATTACCAAGTACAAATGTGGCTTGGTTTTCAGCTAGACCCTAAAGACTGGGGTTGGAAGTTGGTCGACAATACATTAGAACCAGTTCAGAGTTTATTCTTAACTTTACAATTTTTTCCAGGCATCGGATCGTTGAGGACTTTTTAGATTTCATTTATAATGGTGTTTTAAACAATCCTACCAATTTTCAGCTGGGTGTGAATTAATGTATCCTCAGATGTCTAAGTTGACCAGACTTAGTCGTAAATTACTTTTGTTAAATTATAATAAATTAAGAAAAGATACAATGGGGCTGATATAGCGAAAAAGGCTCAAAGCTCTTTTAAAATAAAAGACAACTTTTTTTGCAAATTATATCTTTTATTTCAAACTATCTCGGCGAACTTATTTTCTGAATTCCTAAAAGACTTTGTTTCATGATACAAAAACAAAATCACCAAAATCGGTCCAGGTGATTAAGAAGCTTCTAGACTCGATCTCAGCGCCACCTACCCGTTCTAATTGCGAATCTAAGCCACCCGGAAACCCACGCAAACACACAAAAACAAAATCACCAAAATCGCTCCCGGTCATTAGGAGGTTTCTAGAAGCCGATCTCAGCGCCACCTACCGGTTCTATTTGAGAATCTAAACCATCCGGGAACCCACTCAAACACACAAAGCGTAATCATCAAAATTGGTAAAGTCGTTCTCAAGTTATGCGCGTACATACATTTATATGATTCATTTTTATATATAGAAGATAGAACACAAATCACAACAATCGTAAAGAAGTCATTAATTAAAATACGATAAGTTCAAGGCTAAACGTTTCGCGTCGCTATTACGTCCAAAACAACACTCCGCCGCAATTTGCATTTCATTTTCACAATTACACAATAGGTGGCATAATGTCAAGTGCATAATGTATACAAAGAAATAAAATTAAAAATTGTCTGTTTATCATTAATTCAATCATCTTATCTTATACTAATATATAAAGCTGAAGAGTTTGTTTGCTTGAAAACTACTGGTCTGATTTGAAAAATTCTTTCAATGTTAGATAGCCTATTTATCCAGGAAGGCTATATGTTATATATCTTGACGATAAGATCAAAAGGAGAATGAAGAATGTTTCAAAATAAGGCGGTTTTTTAAAATTGCTTTTTTAACTATTCCACGCGGACGAAGTCGCGGGCAGAAGCTAGTCATATATAAAAATAAATACAATTAACGTGTCTGATTTTAACGTCAAAATAACAGATTTTTGCTAACTTCATGTGAAATGTTCTTATACCCGTGTATTGACGCTTCTCTTTGATTGTCCAATGTGTTTGATAATCCACACTCAGAATTAAGCTTGTAGACACCTGCATCCTAGAGTGAGATATTGCATTTCACAGATTTCAAAACCTGGATAATTTTTTATGCGGCGGAATATGTTATGATTAAAGCGCGCATGACGATATGACTGATTCCGTTCGTGAATCGGTTTGGGGCGCTTGTGACGTTGGTGTGTTAACCGTCAAAAAGTAGGTTTCCTCCATGCAGGAACGGAAAAGTTTAGTGATTCTTGCGGCCCAGTGGCCTGTCGTAAGAGGCGGCAAAACAACCCACAGTCTGGTTGTGGGGCATTTGGCCGACTTTGAACTTACAACCCCTGGCACATGCACTCTCTCACAACACCAGCTTGTTAAAGATAAACTCTACATTAGTATAAGTTAAGTATTAAAATTAGAAAAAAATATATAAGTTATTCTTAAGATACACAACACCACATAAAAAGCACAAAATCAATGTCACACACTATAACAAAAGATAATAATAAGCGTGTATAAGCTAAGACTCTAGCTCCAGGGGTGGAAGTGACAAATGGCATCACGTCAGAAGTAGCTTCGGTGAACCTGCAGCCCACCTCTCTACACCCCTTAGCCACTCACACCCATGTTGCCCCTGTCTTCTATGGCATTGTTTGAGGCCCATGCAGGGAGTGGCGAGTCACCGTCTGCCCATTTTTCCATGTTCCCTGAACATTGCGACGGGCAGACGCCATAGTCCCCATATTCCCAGACCGCTAGTACCACTAACAGTTCACCCCAATAGCCCGGTACTTTTTGTCCTCATTTCCCACAATAGTCCTACACTGGCTGGGGCTTGTCCTTGGGTGCATTATTATATGGTGTAGACAGGGATAATCGCCGGTCAGTGTCACGCCACATATTTATTACATTAAATTTGTCAAGAGGCCTCTACGTGTTGGCCTCCTCCCCATGGCCCCACGCAAGCCCTCCAAAAGTCCGGGCCATATTGAAGTGAAACTTCTATAGAGGGGGTCTTATGGAGTTTGGGCTCACGAAAAGATGTCACAGTCACGTGATCACCGTCACTAATTCTTACATTTTTAAACTCGTGATATCTTTCGAATGGAATGTCCGAATTGAATAATTGAAAAAGTTATATAAAGGTATTGAAGCAGTCTTGAATATGAAGTAATTTATTTTGATAAGGATTAATATCAAGATACAAATAAAAAGCCTTTTCTAGCGGCGGCATTTTAATTAATTTTTTATAATAAAAAAACGCTTATTGTGGCATAACTATAATAGTTAGATATATATTGTCGCGATACTTTTTGTAAATAATGATGTGTTCTACAAAGTCGTAGTACATTATTTTATTTAATCATCAATAGTTTTCGCAGCGCACGCGATTTTAGATATTTTTTTTATACCTTGGATTAAATTATTGGAGTTTTAGTAATGATCCCTAATTTTTTTGTAAATATAATATACCTTATGTCACCCGGGGATAGCGTAGCTTGCCAACAGTGAAAGAATTTTTCAAATCGGTTAAGCAGTTTTGGAGCCTCTTCAATGCAAACAAAGAATTTAATCTTTTCTCTTTATAATATTAGTATATTCATATATATTTATTATAAAATTAATTACATATTTGCATATTATAAAAAGCGCAAGATTTTGCGCTGGAAGTTGTTTAATAAAATTGGGAGCTGGATTGCCCTAAAAAGCGCTATATCTAGCTCCTAAAGCGCTAAATTGGCAGCTCTGGTGAGCCGAGCGCCGGGGAAGTCTCGTAAACGAGAAAGCTAGCGAGAGAGCGAGCGAGGATATACCGCGTCCTCAGACTACCTCATCCCTCTAATACCTAAAATTGCGTTCTGCGCATCGGAAAGTGCGATGTTCCGAGCCGCTATTAATGGAGGCAAACTTAAGTTTGCATCGAACTATAACTCTGCTCTTCACGTGACAAGGCATCACTGCCTCTATTTGTGGTATGTGTAAAAAAAATATAAATAAATAAATAGAGTTTGTTGAGTAAACAAAAATAACAACAAGAAAACTTTGCCAACTGTTCAGTTTTTCGAAAGTCATAACAAAAGTGAACGACAAAAGTGTTGACGTAAAAAATGGTCGGTGCGTGGGTAGCGTATTACATACACCATTAAAATGTACTTAACCTAACCAAATCATAATTTGCAGTAAACCTGCGAAAAATCGAAATGTGTGCTGGGACACATATTAGAAGTGAAACTTCAACGGACAAGTGGAAAAACGAATCGCAACGGACAAGTGGAAAAACGAATAGCAACGGATAAGTGGCCAAACGAATCGCAACGGACAAGTGGAAAAACGAATGGCAACGGATAAGTGGAAAAACGAATAGCAACGGACAAGTGGAAAAAACGAATCGCAACGTACAAGTGGAAACCGAATCGCAACGGACAAGTGGAAAATCTTCAACTGACAAGTGATAAAATGAATCGCTACAAAATTTTAACTTGAAGTTTTACTGGCAGGTTTTCAAATTGGACAAGTACATTAACAATCTGCCCGTAAAACTTCAAGTTAAAATTTTGTTGCGATTCATTTTATCACTTGTCAGTTGAAGATTTTCCACTTGTCCGTTGCGATTCGTTTTCCACTTGTACGTTGCGATTCGTTTTTCCACTTATCCGTTGCCATTCGTTTTTCCACTTGTCCGTTGCGATTCGTTTTGCCACTTATCCGTTGCTATTCGTTTTTCCACTTGTCCGTTGCGATTCGTTTTTCCACTTGTCCGTTGAAGTTTTTATGGCCCGTGGTCTTGAAAGACATACAATTATCAGACTGTATAAACTCAAAAAATCAATATCAGTAATCAAGTTGTAAAAAGGGTACGGACCTCGAGTCCGTAGTATTGTTATTAAAAAAAAGCCCCTAGTTTAGATTATGCCGGTATAACAACTTTAAGTTGTGTATCTCCTACAAGGTCAGCAGCACATTGGCACCACCTCTGGTGTTGCTAATGTTCTTAGGCAACTCCATTTTCCATAACAGTTTGGCCGTCAGCCTGTCTGCTGTGTTCCAGCAATGAATAAAATAAATAAATGATTTATTATGTTTACTAGTCAGGAAACTTAAGAGTTGTATATATGTGTTATATTTTTTTTACTGCTTAGTTACGCAAATACTTGAATAGCTTTAGAAAAAATATATAAAACACGTACATGTCTATAATATTTGAGGACTGCTATCTATTTTCCTAGTATCCACTATTCAGACTCTGACTTGATGACGACGGAACCACTTCAGGAGTATACTTTTTGTATAAACAAAATCGGTTCACAATTGACGGAGAAATCGCGTAACGTACATACTAAAAAAACATACAGTGAAATAGTAAACCTCCACCTTTTTGACCCGTGAATTAAATGTACTTCTGAGTTAAATAATAAAGTATGGACTCGTACAGTGCGGACTGTACGACTTCTTCAAATAAAATTCTCGATGTTATAATGGCATCACATCGAGAATTTTATTTGAAGAACGAAGACAGGTACCACCAGATCTATATTAATTACTGTATGTTTGCCAAATTAATAAATTAAAAACTATTTCAATTTAAGGCAGTGGTAGTTTTCATAACTGTCTACTGAACTGTTAGTCGTTACGATGTATAATAAGGTGGGCTAGTTTATTAAAACAAAACAACAATTAATGCTCATTTATATATTTATATAACATTCTTTATGAAATGGTTAGAAAATACATTTTGGAAAAGATATATTTAATAACAGTAAACGGTGTCGTTCAACAGATTCAGGATGCCACGAACTTAATTAACTGCTGCTAGTGCTGTTGGCAACAGCATTGAGAGTACCAACAAGAGCGTCTGTTACGTTACTTACAACGGTTCCTACAGTTGAGACAGTCGCTGCAACCGTCGCATTCAAAGTACCCGCGACCGAGTCTACAGTATCTGAAAAGAATAAATACATTATATTCCCGAAAACTTATTTATTAAGAAGTTTCTATGACGAGCACACATCGTCCCCGTCAGGTGAATATTCAATACTTGCCAATATTTACGAAATCGAGCTCGGTGCATTTTCTTAAAGATGAAATTGTTATTTTAGGTATATTTAATATTTCTAGATCTTAGGTAACTAACGGAAATGAATTTAGTAAATTACAATTATACGTTTGTTTCACCCATTGTAATTAACTTACAACTTACGTTATGTGTGGGTTTTATGATAATACAGCGTGTGGTTGTTTCCCAAAGTTAGCTTATTCAATTCCTGATTAGGGTAATTGATTTTTCAAAATCTATTCATATCGAGTACCTAACTGACAAATTAACGATCTCTATTTATTCTTGTTATGAAAACATAACTTTATGGTTTGATCTTTACATACATTACTTTGTTCATAATTCGTATCTCATTATTATGTATCATATTTTATATTTTAATATAGTTAGTATTTATATATAAATACTGCAGAAATTAGATCTAGTATATATGTAATAAAAATAACATGTTTATATATGTTTTTACAATTTTTACATGTACTGGCTAATAGGCAATGTACGAATTCATTTTTTGTTTTTTTTATTTTTTTATTGTAGGAGTTCAGCAGACAGGAAGATGGCCCACTTGATGGAAAGCGGTTACCATCGCCTATGAACATTTGCAACACCAAAGGTGCTACAAATGCACTGCTGCACTCTTAGGGGAGTAGGTACTTACTAATTATTTAGAATGTAGTGCCAAATGATTTGCTATCTTTTTGTCATTTTAAACTTGCGGGATATGAGCTATCTCTGCAGTAACACAGTTTAAGACTGGTACGGAGAATAATGATAGTCGCATAATTTTTAATTAAGCACTATTGTATATTGTACTTGTTTAGCTTATAACTGGAGACTAATGAATTCTTTAATTCTTATAGGGACATATTTTTGATTTGTTATTAACTAACTATACCCGCGACATCGCCTGCGTGAATTTATATTCGCGCAAACCTAAAAAAATTAAAAAGTAGTCTAAATTACTCCTTATAATATCAGCTGTCTGTCAGTGGAAGTTTCATCAAAATCGGTCCAGCCGTTTCAGAGATTAGCCGAAACATACAGACAAACAAAATTTTTGAAAACGTATTTTAAGTACCGTATCTACTCTCATATTGTGCATTTAGTAAAGAGCTGTTATTATAACGTAATTATTTCATCCCAATCGATCAAATCAGTCAATGGGTAACCATTAATTACGTGCAAATGAGGTACGGTAAAATGGCCAGCGCAATTTGATGTTTAACTAATGTATGGAAAAATAGAACATGTTCAAAAACAACCCTAACATCTCGTCACAGAAATTGATAATTAATAATACGTGAGTAATTATTTTTCAAAATCAGCCGATTTGCTTCATGGGTTTTTTTATTGCTTGAGTTCAGTAGACAGGCAGACGGCCAAGCTGATGGAAAGCGGTACCATCGCCTGTAGGCATTTGTAACACCAAAGTTGCAACCAATGCGCTGCCGCTCTCTAAAGGATGGCTAAAACCCGGCCAATGGCGTTGGGACACAACTCAAGGTTATTATGGCGGCATAGACCAGGGGTGGTAGCCATCCACACGGTAATTGATTTTACAAAAATGTAAAGAAAGGTACAAATGATACTTTAGTTTTCGTCTTGGAGAAATTGTATATATATAATTATATAGGGAAAGTGCGCGCCAGCCGACTTACTTCTGTGCTGAAGTAAGATAGGCTGACAAAAGATAACCACAGAGGCCGTGAAGTTTGTGGACTGCTATTATGTATAATATGAATTAGCATATTTACTTGCTACATTATCAGTTGTTGTTGTCACAAGACTTCCAACATCTGTCAGAAGACCGCCTAATAACCCTGCTTGGACGTAAGAGACGGCGAGAACCTGCAACAGACATATGTGTATTAAAGTCATTTCTAATTTAAAACTTTCTTCGCCTCTTCTCTATCCATCAATCCATCATCATAATGAATTTCAATTTTTTTTTTGTAATAATGATAATAAGCCCGCAGGGGGTCTTTGTGGCGAAGCCCTAGGCGAGTAGCGACACCTCGGATCTGCCTGGCCAAAGCAAGGCCCCCGCCTCCGTGCTTGCCTTCGTCCAGCCGGCACGAAGTGGAAGTGATAAATAGTTAGCATCTCGTCAGAAGTATCTTCGGTGAACCTGACCTGGCGTCGAAAGGTGGGCTCCTTTCGACGCCACTCACACCCATGTTGCCCCTCCCCAATCTTATACAGCATTATAGGGACCCTTGCAGTGAGTGCCGAGTCAGCGTCTACCAATTTATTCTATGTTCCCTGAAAATTGACATGGGCAGACGCCATAGTCCCCATAGTCCCCGATCTGTAACTCCACTAGCAGATTTAGATTGATAATTAAAACCGGTAAGTTGTGCTGCAATCGGGTTCTGGACTTTTATTCAGGCCTGGACGACGTCTGTCTCGTCCGCTAGTCATATATATTCGTATATATTTTTATCTACAGCAGAGATTCCCAAAGTGGTCGATATCGACGCCCTGGAGTCTAATTCGGTTTCCCAAGGGCCGACATAAACGAAAATTGATTTTAATTAACACAAGTTCTCATTTGAAACTTTCGAGTTACTGTATAAGTTGTTTCGTGCACCAACTTGTTTTAGGCATGACTAATATTTTGGTAGTTAGTATTATGTCAGGTTTACTCACTTAACCAGCCACAAAGTTTTAAATAGTTGAGTATTTTGTATTAATAAGAAAAAT
Source organism: Dendrolimus pini (assembly GCA_949752895.1). Lineage (NCBI taxonomy): Eukaryota > Metazoa > Arthropoda > Insecta > Lepidoptera > Lasiocampidae > Dendrolimus > Dendrolimus pini. Next base: position 1,368,772 of record OX457151.1, read on the forward strand.
AGATATACGATTATTAAAGTAATTTGGCTGTGGGGCTCTGATATGTAAAATATGTTCTTTTGGAAATAGGGTCTCTTACCCAAAAGAGTTTCGGAATCCCTGATCTATAAAATCTTATGTGAAAATAATATTTTAAAAAACTCACCAAACAGACGAAGAGGATAATGGACTTCATGGTTGCTATTTTCAGTTACTTCTTCGAGTAAAGACGAAATAATACCTTCGTTGCTGCATTTTGGTCAATTTATATCAAAATGTATGTCAACAAGAACGACGTTTTCCGCCTCCAACTGCATCTGTGTTTGAACACGCTTATTTAGTTAAATTATTGTATTGAATTTTGTGGAGACTATTGTAATGAAGAATACCTATCAGACAGACCAAAAATTGGCAAAGTGCCTACCATTAAATCCACATTGAAGGGTTTCGTTGATATGACGAATAACATTGATGTGTACTAGCTACGATACTGAAATAAATACCAATGCCGTAGGGGGCTTTATGGCAAAGCCTTAGGTGAGTAGCAACACCTCGTACCCGACTCCTGGAGGGCCAAGGCTAGGCTAGATTATCAGTTGTTGTTGACACAACACTTGACAACAGACTGCTTAATAACTCTGCTTGGACGTAAGAGACGGCGAGAACCTGCAACAGACATATGTATATTGAAGTCATTTCAAATTAAAAACTTTCTTCGCCTCTTCTATATCCAGCAATCCATCATCGTATTGAATTTCCATTTCTTTAATAATAATGATAATAAACCCGCAGAGGGCTTTATGGCGATGCCTTAGGTGAGTATACCACATATATACACTCTACACCTCGTACCTGAATCCTAGAAAGCCAAAGCGAGGCCCCCGCCTCGATGCTTGCCTTAGTTAACCGACATGGAATCGAGATCACTAGAGCTAAGACTGTAGCTCCAAGGGCGGAAGTGATAAATAGCATAACGTAAGAAGTAGCTTCGGTGAACCTGCAATGGCCCACCTCTGGGGCCCCTCGCCGATCTTGTATAGCGATCATGTATGTATAACCTGCCCATCTCTCCGCACCCTTTAGCCACTGACACCCATGTTGCCCCTCGCCTATTTTGTACGGAATTTTTTGGGACCCATGCAGAGAGTAGCGAGTCACCGTCCACCCATTTTATCCATGTTCCCCAAACATTACTACGGGTAGACGCCAGAGTACCCATGCCCAAGATCCCCGGTTCCATTAGCAATTCATCACAATAGCCCGGTACCTTTTGTTCTTTTTTTATAGCTAAAGTACAGAAGACCAACTGACGGCCCACATGGTGGTAAATGGTTACCATCCCTTATGGACGTTTGTGACACGATAGATGTCATCAACGCGCTGCCGCCCTCGAAGAATTTTTATGGACATACTTAAAAATAAACTCCATATTGTAAAGCTGTGGGACAATCTCAGCTGGCGGCTCATTCCAAATCCCCACGGTACGCAAGAGAAACGTTCCTGAGAAACGTCGCGTATATGAGCGAAGTGGATCGCGGAAATTCGGATGAACGCCCAGTCGATGGCGAGCAGTGAGTCGGTAGAACGAAGACGAAGACGCCATTTTGAAAAGTTCTTCGAAACACTCCCGTTATGTCGTCGGTTGAATATGTAGAGAGACTCGAAGTTTCTCCGAAGGCCAAGCGTGTCTAAACCATCTGTGAATATAGGATCATCGAAACGCGAACGGCTCGACGTTGAATACAGTCCAGAAGATTAAGCTGGTAGACTAGTGCACCAGCCCAAAGGTGTGAGCAGTACTCCATGCGTGGCCTCTCTTGGGCTTAATAAAGCACAAGCCGTTGCCGCGGAATGGAGTACTGCTTGGACCGATTCGGACTCTCATCGTCTTGGAGACTGTAATATTCGGAATAAAATACATATTGAGAATCTCACAATTTTTTAACCCAATGACATGACGTGACAGTTCGATGAACTCGTTATAAAAATACAAAGAACCTTTAAAGTACAATCATCACATCCCTTTCTACTAAACCTTAATAATATACTTAAGACGGTTTGTTTAGTCGACGTTGTTTAATGGAGCGCCCCTGCGCTATCGAGCTTGCTGCTGGACCAGAACCTTGCTGCGGAATAAAAACTCGTCCCTGGGCCTGGACCAAACCAGTGGGTCCTGGTACCATTATTGAATTCAGATGGCTCTCAGTCAAAATAGTCAGGTGGACGTCTAGCGCTAGAACATAACACTCCTCTAGTTGTATCATTAAGCGGGGAAGGACTACGGCCTAGCCGGTTTCTTAGTTGATCGATATGCCTACGAATTAAAGTACTATCGAAAGTTAACACATTGTAGTCCCTACCTCCCAAACAATCAAAAGCCCTACCCATTTCTCCCTACCTTGGAATTGTCTGTATTTATGTATTATATCGTTATAATATATTTCAGTTTTAAAACACGACATGTGAAGTACTAACGAAAAACTTCAAAACATTTCCAACGCTACGTATATGAGCAGCAGAGCATAGTCTTTAAATGATTGAATATAATATATTCGATCTAATTCGCTCGCAGGCTTAGTCCTATACATTTATGTGTTTATCATTTTTAGTGTCGCTTTTTCGTGTCATCCACTTTCAAACCACAACGATTCTAAAGTTTCACTTCAAAAACACAACGTCTCATATCGTCAAGGTTTGTGACTGGTTTTTAGTAAATTTTTTATCAGTATATGCCAACGAAAAGTTGTTTTGTTTTTGCATCCCGCTTTCGACCTTTTGCAGGAATAGGGTTCTTAAACTTCTTCGTTTAATATATCATTTTGTACAATAGAGTATATTCTATTGTATTCTAGAGCTTCCGTGAAATTTTTGTTGTATTTTTTTAATCCCTGGAGTACAACAGACAGGCAGACGGCCCACATGACGGAAAGCAGTTACCGTCGCTTATAGACCAGACAGAGACAACACGAGACGTGTCACTATCGCGCTGCCGGCCTCGAAAAGATTTTATGACACCCTTTTTAAAAAACCTCCTGTTGAAGCGCTGTGGGAAAACCACGGCTGGGAGTTCATTCCAAATCCCCACGGTGCGCAAGAGAAACGTTCTAGAGAATTGTTGCGTACAAGAGCGAAGCGGCTCAAGGAAGTGGGGATGAACGCCCAGCCGATGGCGTGCGGTGCGGTGGTAAAAAGAAGACGAAGGCACCATTCTGAACAGTTCCTCGGAACACTCTCCGTTATACCTCCGTCGGTAGAATACGCAGAGAGACGCGAAGTCTCTCCGATGGCCAAGTGTTGTGTTCAAGTTTATATTTGAAGAGTTCAAAAATACAAAAGCTTGTAAATTTTAAACCCGTACCAGGCCTCGGCCGGCGTATCTCTAGTTTTGTTATGCACCCAACTCTAAGGCATCATATAAAATAGCAAAGTTTGAACACCTGTTGTTATTCGTTTTCTCGAATTTCCGTATTAACACAAGTGTATTTATTAATTGGAAGTTTAATTTGTTAATTTTGTCAATAATTGATGTCTAGTAATAAAATGTAGGTATTAAACAAGTTATAACAATTGGCAGACATACGTAGTAGCTTGGTGCTAAACCCACTCGCATCTCTATGACTCTGGTTCGAATCCTGGGGCCCTTCTGCATATTCCACCCCGACGATATCGAGAAAGGATTGTGGAATAGTACTTTGAATACCTACGCAACGCCAAGATATTATAAAACAAAACATGAAATATAAATAGAATAAGAAATATAAAGAAAAACAATTTTTAGCTAGACATGTTGCTGGAGAGTTTCTTGCCGTTTCTTCCTCTTAACAGCTATCACACGTTGCGAAGTAGTGTATTGTAAAGGCCAGCGTTTTTTGAGCTGATCAAGATCTTCAAGAAGAGACTGGGTTCAGGATTTAAGCTTTTACCAGCAATCAAAAGAGTTTTACATTCATGTGTTCCGCTCACGGCCCGATACAATTCTGTTCTCGATTACTTTGGGAGGCGTTCTACGTTTCTATTTAAAACATATTTCTTAGTATAAATGACGACTAAAGAGGTCAGTCGTTACAGTACATAGAATAGGAAGTAAAATTAAATTTAAAATGTTCTCCATTGGAACTTATTTTGAATAAAAACTTTTGAATTTGATTTGAATATTTAAATAGCAGAATTAAGCCCCAGATGGAAAGCGGTTACCATCGCCTATGGGAATTTGCAACACCAAAGGTCCTACCAATGTGCTGCCGCTCTCTAAAGGAATAGTAGAACCTGGCTACTAATGCCGGAACACGACTCAAAGTTGTTATGGCGGCATATTTTAGAAAAATGTATAAAATTAGAAAAAAATTGCGGAGTTGAAATTTATATTTTGAGTCTATATGAATGAAATACACTATAAAATTATTTTCATATAAAGAGCGGGCGCTAAAGTACCACACTTATTTCCTTACTTTTAGAATATGAGAATAAAAATGTGTGTTGGGACACATATTAGAAGTGAAACTTCAAAAGACAAGTGGAAAAACGAATCACAACGGACAAGTGAAAAAACGAATCACAATGGACAAGTGGAAAAATGAATCGCAACGTACAAGTGGGTAAACTTCAGCGGACAAGTGACAAAATGAATTACAACAAAATGTTTACTTAAAGTTTTACGGGCAGATTGTTAATGTACTTGTCCAATTTGAAAACCTGCCCGTAACACTTCATGTTAGAATTGTGTTGCGATTCATTTTGTCACTTGTCAGTTGAAGTTTTTCCACTTGTACGTTGCGATTCGTCTTTTCAATCTTCGTTCGGACACTAAATTATGTTAACAGAAAAATAATTCCAATAAAAAAAACCTAAAATCGCATGCGGTGCGAAAACTATTGATGATAGAATAAAGTAATGTACTACGACTTTACAGTACACATCATTACTTACAAAAATTTTAGCTACAGTTTATATCTAACTCTTATAGTTATGCCACAATAAGTGTTCTTTTATTTTAAAAAAATAATTAAAATGCCACCGCTAGAAAAGGCTCTTTATTTGTATCTTGGTATTCATCCTTATCAAAATAATAATTCAATTCGGACTTCCCATTCGAAAGATATCACGAGTTTTAGCCGAAATGAATATTGAAAATCTACTTAAAAAAATAAACGTTTTTCGCTTATAAATATTTGTAAAGATAAAGCGGCTGGCTACGGGCACGTCGTTAGAATTAACAGAATACCATCCGATTTCATCCATGCAGGAACAGAGAAAGTGTACAATTTCCTGCGTTGGGGCGGCTTGTTATAAGAAACGACAAAACAACCCACAACCAGGTGGTAGGGCATTTGCTCGACTGGTTGGCTACCACCCCTGGTTTAGAGTATGTCGCCATAACAACTTTGAGTTGTGTTCCAGCATTAGTGGCCAGGTTCCAGTCTCCCTTGAGAGAGCAACAGCGCATTTGTAGCACCTTCGATGTTGCAAATGTCCATTCCAAAAATTCATCAAGTGGGTCGTATGCCTGTCTGCTCAACTCAAGCAAAGAACAAAATTGTATCAAATACCGGAGCTGCCACTTTTAGATCCTTTATTTTTGATCTCCAATACAGATTAAGGCGTAAGAAAATATGTCAATTAATATCTTCCATGATATAAGTGCGTGTGCAATTCATACGCGGCAGAAGTGAAACTTTTGAAAAGTAGCCTACGAGAGAATGAGATAAATAGAGAGAGAGCATCAGGAGTATTATAGGATGTTTATAATGTTTTTTTTAACAAATCTACAGACTTGAGTTCCGTACCCTTTTACAACTTCATTACTTTGAGAGTTTTTAGAGTTCATACACGCTTATTGTTTATTTTTCTTACTGTGTATGACATTAATTTATAAAGTTTATTACTTTATAATATTTTAATCAAGCTTTGAGCTTGGTAAAATTACTTACTTACTTTATGTCGTAATTAGCTATACCCAGCTGACGTTATCTTGCCCTTAAAAAATCTAGAAACTGATTGCAGCGTCATCAACCGAGACCAATTGTTAATCTGAACTATTCTCGAATCTACTTTTAAAAAAACTAAAAAAATATTAAAATCGGTCCCAATGTTAAAGAGCCATCTAAGGGGCCCAATCATTAATTTAAAAACCATCTTGAAACACACAAAACTAATTCACCTAAATCAGGCAAATGAAAATGAGTTTAAACATAGTCACAATTGCCAAAATCGGCCGGGAAAGATCATAACTAGATTGATGTTTTCTTAATGATAATTTTATATTGATCTATTGAACATTTTAACACTTATCAATCTATTCCGAACGAAGACAATTCAAAATCATAAAAATTGGTCCAGCCGTTATTGAGTTATAAATAGTGTAACACGATTTTGTTTTATATATATAGAGGGAAATATTACATATTATGATAATTCTTTTATGGTGCAGGCTGTCAAACGTTGGAATATGCTGCCTCTTGCTGTCAAAGAGGCCAAATCCTTGCCAATATTTGTTTAAAAGTTATATTTTAGCAGACTGTATTAAGATTTTGCTGGTGTATGCGCGTAAATATACAAAATTAAAACTGCACTCACTTCAACTATAGTTTGTATTAAATGAATAGCAGATAATAAATATTTTTCATCAACAGTTCAATAGCAACTGACTTAAAATTATTAGACACATTGTTTTTTATTATTATGAAATATTTAGGCTTCCATGCAGCCAGTGTCTATGTAGGTTTCCTACAATATTTTGAAACCTGCTTAGAAAACTCTATTTGTCCACGAATAGCTATATCTGATTAACAGAATATAAATATGCTAAAACATTTATTAAACTTACGTACTATATATATATATATATATATATATAAATATAATTAGGTATATATGTATGTATTCGTATATTTATTTATTTTTAAATTAGTTTTAAATATTTATGTATCTATTGCCTTTTTCCTGAAGAGATCGCTTCGAGCGATAAGACTGCCTATTGTATTGCCTAGAAAATATTGTAATGTAGATAATATTTCATTTATTACATATTTAATATATATTATTACACATATTATTCAGATTCCATGTTTTCACTTTGAACAATGACACGAGAGGCTTATGATTACTAAAATTGGCATCAAATGCTTTAGTTTTAATTTTATTTATGAACTTCAAAATATTTCCAACTCCATCTTTATGAAAATAGTGTTTAAATTATTAAATATTAATTACTAGGTATACCCGGCAGACGTTGTTCTGCTTTAAAAAAATAAAAATCTATAACCCGATTCCAGCGTCATCTACTGGGACCAAGTGTTAATCTAAACTATTCTCAAATCCACTTGCACAAACAAAAAATTTCATCAAAATCAGGCCCAGCGCTTAGGAGGAGTATCGCGGCGCCACCTACTGGATCCAATCGTTTATTTAAACCATTCCGGGACAAACTTCAAGACAACAAAAAGAACACCTAAATTCTGGTACCCGATTGCAGTGCCATTTACCTGGTTCAAATTAAAATCTAAATCATCCCAATAGAAAATTATAAAAATACATACATACATACATATTGTCACGCCTGTTTCCCATTGGGGTAGGCAGAGACGATGGATCTCCACTTGTTACGATCTTGACAAACACTTTTCGCTTCATCAACTTTCATTAATCTTCTCATACATGCACGCTTATTTAAACTACTTTTTATCTGGCCTTTCTTCAAAATATCTTTAATTTGATCATGGTGAGTACGTCTTGGTCTACCGGCACCGACTCTTCCAGTCACAGTGCTATCATATACTTGTTTTGTTATTCTGCTATCATTCATTCTCTCTACATGGCCAAACCACCTTAACATTCCCTTTTCAACTCTTGTCACTACATCTTCTTTCAATTCACAATGCTCCCTTATCACACTGTTTCTTATCATATCACTTACATTAACCTTACATATACTTCTCAAAGCTCTTATTTCAACTGCATTTATCCTACTTTCATGCTTCTTCTGCCACACCCAACTCTCACTGCCGTACATTAGCGTTGGTACTAATACCCCTTGATGGACAGCCAGACGTGCCTTTACAGAAACTTTCTGGCTGTTTATAAAAGAGTTCAGCGCTCCATTCACCTTATTACCTGCCATTACTCTCCTTTCAATATCACTTTCATGCTTTCCGTCTCTGGTAAACATGCACCCTAGGTAAACAAATTCTTTAACTTGCTCTAGTCTTTCATTTCCTATCTGTACGTTACACATTGTCATACTTTCATCTCTATCAAACACCATAACTTTCGTCTTCTCTACATTAATTTATAAAAATACTAATTATTATTTATATACTTACTATATTATTACATCGAGACCTCTCAAAGCGACTTGCACTTAGGGCAACGCATCAACGTTGCCATCCAACGCGGAAATGCGGTCAGCATTTTAGGCACTCTCCCCGCCGACAGCGACCTGGAATCTATTTTTTATTTATAGATGGATTTTTTTTTATTGTTTAGTTTAATTTTAGTTAATATTTATTTATAATTAGTTTTATTTAAGTTAGTTTATTTTTAGTGAAACTTGTTTTGTATTTGAGATTCTGATAACTCTTCATGACTGTAAATATATTTCTATATTATTGATATACTATTAAAAAATAGAGGTTGATCGTACAGGGTTGAAAACTTAGGGTTGTATGTATTTTTTAATGCTGTATCATAAAAAAATGAAAATATAAATTAAGGGGTATGCTACCCTTAACATATATATATTTAGGGGGATGAAAAATAGATGTTGTCCGATTCTCAGACCTATCCAATATGCACACAAAATTTTAAGAGAGTCGGTCAAGCCGTTTCGGAGGAGTGTAGGAACGAACATTGTGACACGAGAATTTTGGAAGTTCTGTTAACTAAATTGAAACTAATTTACAATAACAATTAAATAAATTAGGGTAATAATATTAAATGTCAAGCAAAGCATTAATTAAATAAACATAATATATTAATAATCATTAGAATTTATCACTTAAATAATCCTCGATTTTATTAATAGCATTTCATAATCAAAATTTTCTTTATATGTTCCTTACATAATAATTATGAGTTTTGCCTCTTTCTACTGTCAGGTAATTTATTGTATATTCTGGTCCCATAGGTGCATTAAGATGAGATAAAGAGGGTGGGTAGGAGGGATGAGACGAGAGCTTAGTCAGGAAAATTGGGATATCGGCATTCTGTTTATTCTATAAGCGAAAGATCGCGAAATAAATGTTTCAAATGTATAGTAGTGCTACAAACCGACAAAGAACGCACACCTGGCTGTCGTAAAACGCAGTTTATTGCCTTTCCTGCATTCGGAGTCCTTTTGTTTACTTCATGTTTAAAATTTGCAATTAAGGAAAACACCCTATTGTTATCATACTTATTTTATGGGCGTCATTAGTGTCGAACTAATAATTGTTTTTATTTCATTGCGTTGAAGCTTGCCAGATGTGCGGATTAACTCAGTGAACGCGGCCCCTTTATCGGTATTATACAGTTTCGTATAAAACAATGCCCGAACGGAGGGGTGGGGGAGTAAAGCGACGACTACGATACTAGCAAGACGTGTGTAGTACATTCGATTAACGATATAGTGACGGGCTTTGCGCGTATTATTGAATCCTGCAGTTGGTACTGGCTGTGTCCAGTTATATTTGTACCTGTTTTATACGTATTTGTACAGTTCTAATAAACTCTATAATCATTCCAACGGCTTTTTAATTCGAGTCCTGTGTAGCTCGTAACAGTAGCTTTTCAATAATCATTTCGGCTACTGCAATTTACGCTAATACGATACAATACAACGCTAATATATTAATACAAAAAAAAACCACTTTTTTCTAATTTTATACATTTTTCTAAAATATGCCGCCACAACAACTATGAGTTGTGTTCCGGCATTAGTAGCTAGGTTATAATTTCCCTTTAGAGAGCGGCAGAAAATTGGTAGCACCTTTGGTGTTGCAAGTTTCCATGGTAACCGCTTTCCATCTGGGTCCTAATTTTGCTATTTAAATATTCAAATCAAATTCAAAAGTTTTTATACAAAATAAGTTGTACTAGAGAACACTTTTTAAAGGTTACACATATAAGCCAAAATATAATTTATTTTCCTATTCTATCATTTATAGTAAGAAATATAATGTTTTAAATAGAAACTTAGAACGCCTCCAAAAGTAATCGAGAACAGAATTGTATCGAGCCGTGAGCGGAACACATGAATGTAGAAGTCTTTTAATTGCTTATAAAAGCTTAAATCCTGAACCATCTGTTTTTGAAGATCTTGGTCAGCTCAAAAACCGCTGGTCGTTACAGTACACCACTTCGCAACGTTTTATTGCTGTTAAGGAAAGAAGCGGCAAGAAAGTCCCCAGCAACACACACGTCTAGCTAAAAATTGTTTTTCTATATATTTCTTATATGCAGCCAGCCTTCTGGGCACGTTCCCCGTTGGCAGTGATCTGCTACATAATATATTTTAGTTTCAATGTCTTTGAATTTAATTACAAAAAATATTTTCTTATTCTATTTATATCTCAAGTTCTGTTTTGTAATATCTTGGCGTTGCGTAGGTATTCAAAGTACTATTCCACAATCCTTTCTCGATATCGTCGGGGTGGAATATGCAGAAGGGCCCCAGGATTCGAACCAGAGTCATAGAGATGCGAGTGGGTTTAGCACCAAGCTACTACGTATGTCTGCCAATTGTTATAACTTGTTTAATACCTACATTTTATTACTAGACATCAATTATTGACAAAATTAACAAATTAAACTTCCAATTAATAAATACACTTGTGTTAATACGGAAATTCGAGAAAACGAATAACAACAGGTGTTCAAACTTTGCTATTTTATATGATGCCTTAGAGTTGGGTGCATAACAAAACTAGAGATACGAAGGCCGAGGCCTGGTACGGGTTTAAAATTTACAAGCTTTTGTATTTTTGAACTCTTCAAATATAAACTTGAACACAACACTTGGCCATCGGAGAGACTTCGCGTCTCTCTGCGTATTCTACCGACGGAGGTATAACGGAGAGTGTTCCGAGGAACTGTTCAGAATGGTGCCTTCGTCTTCTTTTTACCACCGCACCGCACGCCATCGGCTGGGCGTTCATCCCCACTTCCTTGAGCCGCTTCGCTCTTGTACGCAACAATTCTCTAGAACGTTTCTCTTGCGCACCGTGGGGATTTGGAATGAACTCCCAGCCGTGGTTTTCCCACAGCGCTTCAACAGGAGGTTTTTTAAAAAGGGTGTCATAAAATCTTTTCGAGGCCGGCAGCGCGATAGTGACACGTCTCGTGTTGTCTCTGTCTGGTCTATAAGCGACGGTAACTGCTTTCCGTCATGTGGGCCGTCTGCCTGTCTGTTGTACTCCAGGGATTAAAAAAATACAACAAAAATTTCACGGAAGCTCTAGAATACAATAGAATATACTCTATTGTACAAAATGATATATTAAACGAAGAAGTTTAAGAACCCTATTCCTGCAAAAGGTCGAAAGCGGGATGCAAAAACAAAACAACTTTTCGTTGGCATATACTGATAAAAAATTTACTAAAAACCAGTCACAAACCTTGACGATATGAGACGTTGTGTTTTTGAAGTGAAACTTTAGAATCGTTGTGGTTTGAAAGTGGATGACACGAAAAAGCGACACTAAAAATGATAAACACATAAATGTATAGGACTAAGCCTGCGAGCGAATTAGATCGAATATATTATATTCAATCATTTAAAGACTATGCTCTGCTGCTCATATACGTAGCGTTGGAAATGTTTTGAAGTTTTTCGTTAGTACTTCACATGTCGTGTTTTAAAACTGAAATATATTATAACGATATAATACATAAATACAGACAATTCCAAGGTAGAATAGAATAGAATAGAATAGAATAGAATATTCTTTATTGCACACAAGAAAATAATAATACACATGAATTAAGAATCTTATAACTAGTACAATCGGCGGTCTTATCGCTAACAGCGATTTCTTCCAGACAACCTTCTGGAGATAATTTTACATTTTTAATATTGGGTCGGTATTTCGTGCGCATAATTTAGAATATATACAATCATATATACATAATTACATATATTACAAGTGAAAAAGAAATAAATACACATACATATTTGTATACAAATATATGTACATAGGGTTACATAGACATACATAAATTACTGTTTACAACTTTAAATAGTGATCTTTGAGGAGTTTATTAAAAGATGTAAGTGACTTTGCACTTCTGATACTCAACGGTAAAGCATTCCATAACCTTACTGCCTGTACAGTAAAAGATTTCTGACAACATTGCGTAGAATGTATAGGCGTCATTAGTCGTAGATTTGCTGATGATCTCAAGAGCCTCGTGCTACTTTCTTGAAAGAAATCAAAGCGTTCCTTCAAATAGGAGGGCGCTTTTGGGCTAAACAAAAGGGATAAGATATGAGCATTCCGGCGAAGGCGGATAGGAAGCCATTCGAGCTTACTACGAAATTCAGAAATGTGATCATATTTGCGCAAACCAAATATGAAACGAATGCAGAAGTTTTGGAGTCGCTCTAGTTTATCTAATTGGCTTTCGGTGATATCTAAGTAGCTGATGTCGCCATAGTCAAGGATAGGGAGGAGAAGGGATTGGGCAAGGGTAATTTTAGTATTAAGTGGGAGAAAGTTTTTTAACCTTCGAAGAGACGCTGCACTTGCAAACATTTTGCGGCTTACTTCTTGTATTTGCGGGCCCCAAGATAAGGATTGGTCGAAATAAATACCTAAATTCTTGACTTTCTCACTAAGATTTATAATAACACCGTCAAACATAATTTTTGGTAACCGAGATAGATCAATCTTAGTAATCATCCGTGAACTCCCAATGACAATAGCTTGGGTTTTCGTCGGATTAACAGTAAGTCCAAACTCTTTACTCCAACTAGCAATGTGGGAAAGGTCTCTATTAATATTAATTACTGCATCATGGAAATTACTAATTGGAGCACAGGTGTAAATTTGCAAATCATCTGCATACAGATGGTAGGGACAAAGAAGATGATTTGAAATAGTATTAATAAATATGGCGAAAAGCAATGGGGATAGTACGCCACCCTGTGGTACACCGGCTAACGTGTTACACCAGGAGGAGAATTCATCCTCTACTCTAACACGCTGTCGGCGTCCAAACAGGTAACTTTGAAACCATTCAATTACCGTTGGAGATATGTTTATAGACCACAGTATAGCAATCAAGATTTCAAAGTTTACAGTGTTAAAAGCGTTGCTAAAGTCTAGCAACGTGAGGAGGGTAACCTCGCCTTTCTCAGCTGCAAACCTGATGTCATCAGTGACTTTGACTAGGGCAGTGCAAGGTAGGGAGAAATGGGTAGGGCTTTTGATTGTTTGGGAGGTAGGGACTACAATGTGTTAACTTTCGATAGTACTTTAATTCGTAGGCATATCGATCAACTAAGAAACCGGCTAGGCCGTAGTCCTTCCCCGCTTAATGATACAACTAGAGGAGTGTTATGTTCTAGCGCTAGACGTCCACCTGACTATTTTGACTGAGAGCCATCTGAATTCAATAATGGTACCAGGACCCACTGGTTTGGTCCAGGCCCAGGGACGAGTTTTTATTCCGCAGCAAGGTTCTGGTCCAGCAGCAAGCTCGATAGCGCAGGGGCGCTCCATTAAACAACGTCGACTAAACAAACCGTCTTAAGTATATTATTAAGGTTTAGTAGAAAGGGATGTGATGATTGTACTTTAAAGGTTCTTTGTATTTTTATAACGAGTTCATCGAACTGTCACGTCATGTCATTGGGTTAAAAAATTGTGAGATTCTCAATATGTATTTTATTCCGAATATTACAGTCTCCAAGACGATGAGAGTCCGAATCGGTCCAAGCAGTACTCCATTCCGCGGCAACGGCTTGTGCTTTATTAAGCCCAAGAGAGGCCACGCATGGAGTACTGCTCACACCTTTGGGCTGGTGCACTAGTCTACCAGCTTAATCTTCTGGACTGTATTCAACGTCGAGCCGTTCGCGTTTCGATGATCCTATATTCACAGATGGTTTAGACACGCTTGGCCTTCGGAGAAACTTCGAGTCTCTCTACATATTCAACCGACGACATAACGGGAGTGTTTCGAAGAACTTTTCAAAATGGCGTCTTCGTCTTCGTTCTACCGACTCACTGCTCGCCATCGACTGGGCGTTCATCCGAATTTCCGCGATCCACTTCGCTCATATACGCGACGTTTCTCAGGAACGTTTCTCTTGCGTACCGTGGGGATTTGGAATGAGCCGCCAGCTGAGATTGTCCCACAGCTTTACAATATGGAGTTTATTTTTAAGTATGTCCATAAAAATTCTTCGAGGGCGGCAGCGCGTTGATGACATCTATCGTGTCACAAACGTCCATAAGGGATGGTAACCATTTACCACCATGTGGGCCGTCAGTTGGTCTTCTGTACTTTAGCTATAAAAAAAGAACAAAAGGTACCGGGCTATTGTGATGAATTGCTAATGGAACCGGGGATCTTGGGCATGGGTACTCTGGCGTCTACCCGTAGTAATGTTTGGGGAACATGGATAAAATGGGTGGACGGTGACTCGCTACTCTCTGCATGGGTCCCAAAAAATTCCGTACAAAATAGGCGAGGGGCAACATGGGTGTCAGTGGCTAAAGGGTGCGGAGAGATGGGCAGGTTATACATACATGATCGCTATACAAGATCGGCGAGGGGCCCCAGAGGTGGGCCATTGCAGGTTCACCGAAGCTACTTCTTACGTTATGCTATTTATCACTTCCGCCCTTGGAGCTACAGTCTTAGCTCTAGTGATCTCGATTCCATGTCGGTTAACTAAGGCAAGCATCGAGGCGGGGGCCTCGCTTTGGCTTTCTAGGATTCAGGTACGAGGTGTAGAGTGTATATATGTGGTATACTCACCTAAGGCATCGCCATAAAGCCCTCTGCGGGTTTATTATCATTATTATTAAAGAAATGGAAATTCAATACGATGATGGATTGCTGGATATAGAAGAGGCGAAGAAAGTTTTTAATTTGAAATGACTTCAATATACATATGTCTGTTGCAGGTTCTCGCCGTCTCTTACGTCCAAGCAGAGTTATTAAGCAGTCTGTTGTCAAGTGTTGTGTCAACAACAACTGATAATCTAGCCTAGCCTTGGCCCTCCAGGAGTCGGGTACGAGGTGTTGCTACTCACCTAAGGCTTTGCCATAAAGCCCCCTACGGCATTGGTATTTATTTCAGTATCGTAGCTAGTACACATCAATGTTATTCGTCATATCAACGAAACCCTTCAATGTGGATTTAATGGTAGGCACTTTGCCAATTTTTGGTCTGTCTGATAGGTATTCTTCATTACAATAGTCTCCACAAAATTCAATACAATAATTTAACTAAATAAGCGTGTTCAAACACAGATGCAGTTGGAGGCGGAAAACGTCGTTCTTGTTGACATACATTTTGATATAAATTGACCAAAATGCAGCAACGAAGGTATTATTTCGTCTTTACTCGAAGAAGTAACTGAAAATAGCAACCATGAAGTCCATTATCCTCTTCGTCTGTTTGGTGAGTTTTTTAAAATATTATTTTCACATAAGATTTTATAGATCAGGGATTCCGAAACTCTTTTGGGTAAGAGACCCTATTTCCAAAAGAACATATTTTACATATCAGAGCCCCACAGCCAAATTACTTTAATAATCGTATATCTATTTTTCTTATTAATACAAAATACTCAACTATTTAAAACTTTGTGGCTGGTTAAGTGAGTAAACCTGACATAATACTAACTACCAAAATATTAGTCATGCCTAAAACAAGTTGGTGCACGAAACAACTTATACAGTAACTCGAAAGTTTCAAATGAGAACTTGTGTTAATTAAAATCAATTTTCGTTTATGTCGGCCCTTGGGAAACCGAATTAGACTCCAGGGCGTCGATATCGACCACTTTGGGAATCTCTGCTGTAGATAAAAATATATACGAATATATATGACTAGCGGACGAGACAGACGTCGTCCAGGCCTGAATAAAAGTCCAGAACCCGATTGCAGCACAACTTACCGGTTTTAATTATCAATCTAAATCTGCTAGTGGAGTTACAGATCGGGGACTATGGGGACTATGGCGTCTGCCCATGTCAATTTTCAGGGAACATAGAATAAATTGGTAGACGCTGACTCGGCACTCACTGCAAGGGTCCCTATAATGCTGTATAAGATTGGGGAGGGGCAACATGGGTGTGAGTGGCGTCGAAAGGAGCCCACCTTTCGACGCCAGGTCAGGTTCACCGAAGATACTTCTGACGAGATGCTAACTATTTATCACTTCCACTTCGTGCCGGCTGGACGAAGGCAAGCACGGAGGCGGGGGCCTTGCTTTGGCCAGGCAGATCCGAGGTGTCGCTACTCGCCTAGGGCTTCGCCACAAAGACCCCCTGCGGGCTTATTATCATTATTACAAAAAAAAAATTGAAATTCATTATGATGATGGATTGATGGATAGAGAAGAGGCGAAGAAAGTTTTAAATTAGAAATGACTTTAATACACATATGTCTGTTGCAGGTTCTCGCCGTCTCTTACGTCCAAGCAGGGTTATTAGGCGGTCTTCTGACAGATGTTGGAAGTCTTGTGACAACAACAACTGATAATGTAGCAAGTAAATATGCTAATTCATATTATACATAATAGCAGTCCACAAACTTCACGGCCTCTGTGGTTATCTTTTGTCAGCCTATCTTACTTCAGCACAGAAGTAAGTCGGCTGGCGCGCACTTTCCCTATATAATTATATATATACAATTTCTCCAAGACGAAAACTAAAGTATCATTTGTACCTTTCTTTACATTTTTGTAAAATCAATTACCGTGTGGATGGCTACCACCCCTGGTCTATGCCGCCATAATAACCTTGAGTTGTGTCCCAACGCCATTGGCCGGGTTTTAGCCATCCTTTAGAGAGCGGCAGCGCATTGGTTGCAACTTTGGTGTTACAAATGCCTACAGGCGATGGTACCGCTTTCCATCAGCTTGGCCGTCTGCCTGTCTACTGAACTCAAGCAATAAAAAAACCCATGAAGCAAATCGGCTGATTTTGAAAAATAATTACTCACGTATTATTAATTATCAATTTCTGTGACGAGATGTTAGGGTTGTTTTTGAACATGTTCTATTTTTCCATACATTAGTTAAACATCAAATTGCGCTGGCCATTTTACCGTACCTCATTTGCACGTAATTAATGGTTACCCATTGACTGATTTGATCGATTGGGATGAAATAATTACGTTATAATAACAGCTCTTTACTAAATGCACAATATGAGAGTAGATACGGTACTTAAAATACGTTTTCAAAAATTTTGTTTGTCTGTATGTTTCGGCTAATCTCTGAAACGGCTGGACCGATTTTGATGAAACTTCCACTGACAGACAGCTGATATTATAAGGAGTAATTTAGACTACTTTTTAATTTTTTTAGGTTTGCGCGAATATAAATTCACGCAGGCGATGTCGCGGGTATAGTTAGTTAATAACAAATCAAAAATATGTCCCTATAAGAATTAAAGAATTCATTAGTCTCCAGTTATAAGCTAAACAAGTACAATATACAATAGTGCTTAATTAAAAATTATGCGACTATCATTATTCTCCGTACCAGTCTTAAACTGTGTTACTGCAGAGATAGCTCATATCCCGCAAGTTTAAAATGACAAAAAGATAGCAAATCATTTGGCACTACATTCTAAATAATTAGTAAGTACCTACTCCCCTAAGAGTGCAGCAGTGCATTTGTAGCACCTTTGGTGTTGCAAATGTTCATAGGCGATGGTAACCGCTTTCCATCAAGTGGGCCATCTTCCTGTCTGCTGAACTCCTACAATAAAAAAATAAAAAAAACAAAAAATGAATTCGTACATTGCCTATTAGCCAGTACATGTAAAAATTGTAAAAACATATATAAACATGTTATTTTTATTACATATATACTAGATCTAATTTCTGCAGTATTTATATATAAATACTAACTATATTAAAATATAAAATATGATACATAATAATGAGATACGAATTATGAACAAAGTAATGTATGTAAAGATCAAACCATAAAGTTATGTTTTCATAACAAGAATAAATAGAGATCGTTAATTTGTCAGTTAGGTACTCGATATGAATAGATTTTGAAAAATCAATTACCCCAAACAGGAATTGAATAAGCCGACTGAAAAACAACCACACGCTGTATTATCATAAAACCAACACATAACGTAAATTGTAAGTCAATTACAATGCGTGAATAACAAACGTATAATTGTAATTTACTAAATTCATTTCCGTTACTTACCTAAGATCTAGAAATATTAAATATACCTAAACTAAAATTTTCATCTTTAAGAAAATTCACCGAACCCGATTTCGTAAATATTGGCAAGTATTGAATATTCACCTGACGGGGACGATGTGTGCTCGTCATAGATACTTCTCAATGAATCAGTTTTCCGGAATATAATGTTTTTATTCTTTTCAGGTACTTTAGACTCGGTCGAGGGTGCTTTGAATGCGACGGTTGCAGCGACTGTCTCAACTGTAGGAACCGTTGTAAGTAACGTAACAGACGCTCTTGTTGGTACTCTCAATGCTGTTGCCAACAGCACTAGCAGCAGTTAATTAAGTTCGTGGCATCCTGAATCTGTTGAACGACACCGTTTACTGTTATTAAATATATCTTTTCCAAAATGTATTTTCTAACCATTTCATAAAGAATGTTATATAAATATATAAATGAGCATTAATTGTTGTTTTGTTTTAATAAACTAGCCCACCTTATTATACATCGTAACGACTAACAGTTCAGTAGACAGTTATGAAAACTACCACTGCCTTAAATTGAAATAGTTTTTAATTTATTAATTTGGCAAACATACAGTAATTAATATAGATCTGGTGGTACCTGTCTTCGTTCTTCAAATAAATTTCTCGATGTGATGCCATTATAACATCGAGAATTTTATTTGAAGAAGTCGTACAGTCCGCACTGTACGAGTCCATACTTTATTATTTAACTCAGAAGTACATTTAATTCACGGGTCAAAAAGGTGGAGGTTTACTATTTCACTGTATGTTTTTTTAGTATGTACGTTACGCGATTTCTCCGTCAATTGTGAACAGATTTTGTTTATACAAAAAGTATACTCCTGAAGTGGTTCCGTCGTCATCAAGTCAGAGTCTGAATAGTGGATACTAGGAAAATAGATAGCAGTCCTCAAATATTATAGACATGTACGTGTTTTATATATTTTTTCTAAAGCTATTCAAGTATTTGCGTAACTAAGCAGTAAAAAAAATATAACACATATATACAACTCTTAAGTTTCCTGACTAGTAAACATAATAAATCATTTATTTATTTTATTCATTGCTGGAACACAGCAGACAGGCTGACGGCCAAACTGTTATGGAAAATGGAGTTGCCTAAGAACATTAGCAACACCAGAGGTGGTGCCAATGTGCTGCTGACCTTGTAGGAGATACACAACTTAAAGTTGTTATACCGGCATAATCTAAACTAGGGGCTTTTTTTTAATAACAATACTACGGACTCGAGGTCCGTACCCTTTTTACAACTTGATTACTGATATTGATTTTTTGAGTTTATACAGTCTGATAATTGTATGTCTTTCAAGACCACGGGCCATAAAAACTTCAACGGACAAGTGGAAAAACGAATCGCAACGGACAAGTGGAAAAACGAATAGCAACGGATAAGTGGCAAAACGAATCGCAACGGACAAGTGGAAAAACGAATGGCAACGGATAAGTGGAAAAACGAATCGCAACGTACAAGTGGAAAACGAATCGCAACGGACAAGTGGAAAATCTTCAACTGACAAGTGATAAAATGAATCGCAACAAAATTTTAACTTGAAGTTTTACGGGCAGATTGTTAATGTACTTGTCCAATTTGAAAACCTGCCAGTAAAACTTCAAGTTAAAATTTTGTAGCGATTCATTTTATCACTTGTCAGTTGAAGATTTTCCACTTGTCCGTTGCGATTCGGTTTCCACTTGTACGTTGCGATTCGTTTTTCCACTTGTCCGTTGCTATTCGTTTTTCCACTTATCCGTTGCCATTCGTTTTTCCACTTGTCCGTTGCGATTCGTTTGGCCACTTATCCGTTGCTATTCGTTTTTCCACTTGTCCGTTGCGATTCGTTTTTCCACTTGTCCGTTGAAGTTTCACTTCTAATATGTGTCCCAGCACACATTTCGATTTTTCGCAGGTTTACTGCAAATTATGATTTGGTTAGGTTAAGTACATTTTAATGGTGTATGTAATACGCTACCCACGCACCGACCATTTTTTACGTCAACACTTTTGTCGTTCACTTTTGTTATGACTTTCGAAAAACTGAACAGTTGGCAAAGTTTTCTTGTTGTTATTTTTGTTTACTCAACAAACTCTATTTATTTATTTATATTTTTTTTACACATACCACAAATAGAGGCAGTGATGCCTTGTCACGTGAAGAGCAGAGTTATAGTTCGATGCAAACTTAAGTTTGCCTCCATTAATAGCGGCTCGGAACATCGCACTTTCCGATGCGCAGAACGCAATTTTAGGTATTAGAGGGATGAGGTAGTCTGAGGACGCGGTATATCCTCGCTCGCTCTCTCGCTAGCTTTCTCGTTTACGAGACTTCCCCGGCGCTCGGCTCACCAGAGCTGCCAATTTAGCGCTTTAGGAGCTAGATATAGCGCTTTTTAGGGCAATCCAGCTCCCAATTTTATTAAACAACTTCCAGCGCAAAATCTTGCGCTTTTTATAATATGCAAATATGTAATTAATTTTATAATAAATATATATGAATATACTAATATTATAAAGAGAAAAGATTAAATTCTTTGTTTGCATTGAAGAGGCTCCAAAACTGCTTAACCGATTTGAAAAATTCTTTCACTGTTGGCAAGCTACGCTATCCCCGGGTGACATAAGGTATATTATATTTACAAAAAAATTAGGGATCATTACTAAAACTCCAATAATTTAATCCAAGGTATAAAAAAAATATCTAAAATCGCGTGCGCTGCGAAAACTATTGATGATTAAATAAAATAATGTACTACGACTTTGTAGAACACATCATTATTTACAAAAAGTATCGCGACAATATATATCTAACTATTATAGTTATGCCACAATAAGCGTTTTTTTATTATAAAAAATTAATTAAAATGCCGCCGCTAGAAAAGGCTTTTTATTTGTATCTTGATATTAATCCTTATCAAAATAAATTACTTCATATTCAAGACTGCTTCAATACCTTTATATAACTTTTTCAATTATTCAATTCGGACATTCCATTCGAAAGATATCACGAGTTTAAAAATGTAAGAATTAGTGACGGTGATCACGTGACTGTGACATCTTTTCGTGAGCCCAAACTCCATAAGACCCCCTCTATAGAAGTTTCACTTCAATATGGCCCGGACTTTTGGAGGGCTTGCGTGGGACCATGGGGAGGAGGCCAACACGTAGAGGCCTCTTGACAAATTTAATGTAATAAATATGTGGCGTGACACTGACCGGCGATTATCCCTGTCTACACCATATAATAATGCACCCAAGGACAAGCCCCAGCCAGTGTAGGACTATTGTGGGAAATGAGGACAAAAAGTACCGGGCTATTGGGGTGAACTGTTAGTGGTACTAGCGGTCTGGGAATATGGGGACTATGGCGTCTGCCCGTCGCAATGTTCAGGGAACATGGAAAAATGGGCAGACGGTGACTCGCCACTCCCTGCATGGGCCTCAAACAATGCCATAGAAGACAGGGGCAACATGGGTGTGAGTGGCTAAGGGGTGTAGAGAGGTGGGCTGCAGGTTCACCGAAGCTACTTCTAACGTGATGCCATTTGTCACTTCCACCCCTGGAGCTTGAGTCTTAGCTTATACACGCTTATTATTATCTTTTGTTACAGTGTGTGACATTGATTTTGTGGTTTTTATGTGGTGTTGTGTATCTTAAGAATAACTTATATATTTTTTTCTAATTTTAATACTTAACTTATACTAATGTAGAGTTTATCTTTAACAAGCTGGTGTTGTGAGAGAGTGCATGTGCCAGGGGTTGTAAGTTCAAAGTCGGCCAAATGCCCCACAACCAGACTGTGGGTTGTTTTGCCGCCTCTTACGACAGGCCACTGGGCCGCAAGAATCACTAAACTTTTCCGTTCCTGCATGGAGGAAACCTACTTTTTGACGGTTAACACACCAACGTCACAAGCGCCCCAAACCGATTCACGAACGGAATCAGTCATATCGTCATGCGCGCTTTAATCATAACATATTCCGCCGCATAAAAAATTATCCAGGTTTTGAAATCTGTGAAATGCAATATCTCACTCTAGGATGCAGGTGTCTACAAGCTTAATTCTGAGTGTGGATTATCAAACACATTGGACAATCAAAGAGAAGCGTCAATACACGGGTATAAGAACATTTCACATGAAGTTAGCAAAAATCTGTTATTTTGACGTTAAAATCAGACACGTTAATTGTATTTATTTTTATATATGACTAGCTTCTGCCCGCGACTTCGTCCGCGTGGAATAGTTAAAAAAGCAATTTTAAAAAACCGCCTTATTTTGAAACATTCTTCATTCTCCTTTTGATCTTATCGTCAAGATATATAACATATAGCCTTCCTGGATAAATAGGCTATCTAACATTGAAAGAATTTTTCAAATCAGACCAGTAGTTTTCAAGCAAACAAACTCTTCAGCTTTATATATTAGTATAAGATAAGATGATTGAATTAATGATAAACAGACAATTTTTAATTTTATTTCTTTGTATACATTATGCACTTGACATTATGCCACCTATTGTGTAATTGTGAAAATGAAATGCAAATTGCGGCGGAGTGTTGTTTTGGACGTAATAGCGACGCGAAACGTTTAGCCTTGAACTTATCGTATTTTAATTAATGACTTCTTTACGATTGTTGTGATTTGTGTTCTATCTTCTATATATAAAAATGAATCATATAAATGTATGTACGCGCATAACTTGAGAACGACTTTACCAATTTTGATGATTACGCTTTGTGTGTTTGAGTGGGTTCCCGGATGGTTTAGATTCTCAAATAGAACCGGTAGGTGGCGCTGAGATCGGCTTCTAGAAACCTCCTAATGACCGGGAGCGATTTTGGTGATTTTGTTTTTGTGTGTTTGCGTGGGTTTCCGGGTGGCTTAGATTCGCAATTAGAACGGGTAGGTGGCGCTGAGATCGAGTCTAGAAGCTTCTTAATCACCTGGACCGATTTTGGTGATTTTGTTTTTGTATCATGAAACAAAGTCTTTTAGGAATTCAGAAAATAAGTTCGCCGAGATAGTTTGAAATAAAAGATATAATTTGCAAAAAAAGTTGTCTTTTATTTTAAAAGAGCTTTGAGCCTTTTTCGCTATGTCAGCCCCATTGTATCTTTTCTTAATTTATTATAATTTAACAAAAGTAATTTACGACTAAGTCTGGTCAACTTAGACATCTGAGGATACATTAATTCACACCCAGCTGAAAATTGGTAGGATTGTTTAAAACACCATTATAAATGAAATCTAAAAAGTCCTCAACGATCCGATGCCTGGAAAAAATTGTAAAGTTAAGAATAAACTCTGAACTGGTTCTAATGTATTGTCGACCAACTTCCAACCCCAGTCTTTAGGGTCTAGCTGAAAACCAAGCCACATTTGTACTTGGTAATATACCCGAAAAGATGTTGATGAGCTGTCGCTGAGGTTGGAGGAAGACAAGCTAACTGCACTTGTTTTTTATTTCGAGAAAGCACTAGAGTCGATTGACCAGTTTTACGATGACAAAACGCAAAGTCTTGCCAATTTACATTCACTTTGGAGAGTGTGCAACTGAGCTCTTCGATCTGATCCCGCCATCTCCCTTCCATTATCGGACAACCAGACGCACCGGCATCGATATGTGGTGGATAATAATTAATCAAATCAAATCAAATAAATAAAATAAATCCACCTATAAGAACGAAGCGCTTTACGTCTAGCTTCATCATGTTAGGTTTTAATCTAAATTATTCTTTTTTAAGAAAAGGTTATGGGCTTACGACACGCGCCACAGTATACTCATATTTAATTCTTTATTTCATTATAAAATAATAATAATGATAATAACTTTCATAATGGCGAGTTCATACGGAAACTGTGCAAATGTTGGGGCGTCTTCATTTAATTTTGATAAACTAAATGGAATATCAAATTATGGCACGTGGAAATTTATGATGCGTATCTATTCAATTCACTAGGACTTATGGGACTGTATTGAAGAATCGAGTGCTAATACGCCAGTCGTAACAGATGAGCGTAAACAACAAAAAGCATTAGCAAAGATATGCTTGATGATACTGCCTTCGTCCCTTTCACATGTTCGTGATGCAAAAACAGGACACGATGCTTGGAGACGTCTCCAGAAGGCATACGAGGATCGATGGTTATGCAGAAAACTTGGATTACTGCGGACCTTGTTCGGTTTGAAATTAGAGCAGTTTAAAAGCATGGAAAATTACTAGATGCAGATATACGCACCGCAAAGGAGTGGAACTCCTTGCCGGAGTCTGTCTTTCCTGACACTTATAACCTGGGTGTCTTCAAGTTCCGTATGAATAGGTACCTTCTAAGTAAGCGTGCTCTATCCTAGACCACCACAAACGCGAACACATACTAGAATTAAAAAAAGATTTTTTCACGAAACATGCATATCGACAGTTTTCTAAGCACGTAGTTTTTTTAGGAGCTCCATACATAGAGAGAAGAAAGAGAATTCCGTTGGTGATAAGTCCTTGTGGAGTTGAATTAATCTTTTTTTAAAACCATACGACCCTAGCCACATACACAATTGGTTAGGAGGCAGATGCTGCTCATCGTTACACTGGCGTATAATATGAAGAACTGGGTTTCTTTTAGCCGACATTCTCATATTTGTAATATTTTATATGTGTAAGTTACACTGACCGATAGAATAATATTTTAATTGTTTAACAGCTTCAGTAATGTCAATACATGGTGTACTTATATTGTTACGAGTTGCCACACTCAGATTCGGAGAGGGGTTCTGTTCGGAGAACCAAAGGCTATGAGACTCTAGCAAACATAATAATAATAGTAGGGTCGCAGGAAGCTTATGCTGGTCTACGAATGTAAGATAGGTATAAAAAGATACGAACCAAAAAGATGTAAAACGATGGAAACACTGGATGAATTAATACTTAAATGATTTGAGGGCGCCACTGGCTTTTGGAGTTGAAGCCAGAAACTAAACGTCCGCTCCTACCGCGAGGACGCGTTCATGGGCCTGCCGTAGGAAGGCTGGCAGTGATGTCTTGGTTAAAGATGTGGGTGGGTTTGGTCGTTAGGAGCTCACTGAGAATACGATGATTAACTATGTTCATCGTAACCCACGGTGTTATACCCGACACGATATGATGCGATCGCCGGCATAATACTTAATCCTTTCTATAATAAGTCTATACTAAGGTCCCTAAGTGTAAGAGCTATACCCTACGCGACCAAACCAATAAACCCGTATACTGGAATAAGAGAAAGTTTTGCTTTAATTAATCAATCCAGTATACATTACGCTGGTTGGGAACAAGAAGACTCTAAACGGTGAATTCCCACTGAAGATGAAGTAATCTGTCCATAGGGTTATGGTTATCAGTTAACACGTGGTAATTAAACACGGAGTTGCTACTCCCACACCAGACGGGTACTCCTAGACACGTGGTGACTGTCGTGGTATGTATTACAAATATTAAATAACTTACATGCCTAATGCGCATGAGCCACTAGTAAAAAAAACGTGGGTGACGTAGTACTGTATAAAATATTATTATGGTCATATGCAGGTAAAATAACGAATGTCATTACCTGTATATACGGGTTTTAATTAAGGTGGTCCCGATGGAGGTATAATTATCGCGCGGGATTACATCAACTATTTATCCGGCCAACGATCGTGCCGTCTGGAGGGTTGAATCAGCTTCCGGATACGACACGCGAGAATACGAAGCTGGGCTAATTAAAAAGGTTCAGCTACTTACATGGTGGCGGAACGTCTATCACTTCTTCTATGTTATAAAAATAAGTAACTTGTAACGAAGGTTTATATGGTCTACTCAGCTTGAAGCGCACGCCGTATATGAGACAAGAAAAATGAATTTAATAATGAGACCATGAGTGAATGAGAGGTTTAGACAAGGATGGAAGATTTCTTGGATGCCTGGAGAGACCTAGGTTTCTTCTCGAAACTTCCATTCTAGCAGGTATGATCTAAAAATCTAAATGGATGTTAGCCTAAAGGCTATTGATGTCAACTGCCCTACGAAATAAACAGAAGGTAATAACTGGAATCCAGTAATTAATTTGAGGCGAAGATGCGAGTCAAAACGCGTGCTATTTTAGTATCTATAGTATGACAAGCTTTATTGAACGGAGATTGTAGTTTCATTATCTGTACTCCCGTCCAAATGGGCGCGGCTACGATCGACCAATTATGAGTCTCGAAATTGCACGTCCATGCATCACGTGACCATAAGGTCCATCGGCGCGAATCTTTCAAAAATGCAACATTTAAATTTTCATGGTAATTTCTGTGAGTGGTATCGGTTATAACACGTCACAGTGTTTATCGCTCGACTCCCTCACCTCGCCGTTGGGGCATTGCTTTATAGTGTACAAATACAATATGTCTACTCGACCGCGTGGCCTAAGAATCACACCTGGCTAATGACTACCATAAAGATTAAAATTCACAATGGGCTGTTTTTCTAATTACAAATTTTAAACACAAAGTAAGCAAAAGAAGTCGAAATGCCGAAAGGTAATAACCTGCAGGTGTGAATTGTTCTTTGTCGGATGTAACAATATTATGACGATTACAAATCTTCCAACTTTATATCTCAAAAATTGAGGCTCTTAGTAAAAAAGGATTAAGATTTTTTTATACAGAATTTTCTGATCTACAATTTTTGTTCGGGCTACTTTTATGATAAAACTGACCGTTTTTCTGAAAATCGCGAAAAAACAGTTTTTGTCACCTTTGACCCCGAGTACATTTTTTCCCAGGACAATGAGGACTTTTTAACCGACTTCGAAAAAAGGAGGAGGTTCTCAATTCGTCGGGATCTTTTTTTTTGTTGCTTTTTTTATGTATGTTCGCCGATTACTCCGTGATTTATGATTCGATTTACGTGATTCTTTTTTTGTTCGACGCGGAATAGCTGTCATGTGATCCCCTAAAAATTTGACATAGTTTGGCCCAGTAGTATTGATTTTACGAACATTTTTTTGTTCTCGTTTCTTGGGACCTATATTTTTTAAGAAGCGCGGCACCATTTGTAAGTCCACCAATACATAGCTAGACACTAAAAAGTAACAAATAAAAAATAAAAACTTAGTTCGTCTTTCCATCTTTTATTTGGTCTCCTTCTTTTTTCTCTTAGCGTCTCTAAGTATCAACAAACAGTTTTATTGATTTTATTAATTTGACATACTTAAAAAAAGAAAAAAATAACAATTTATGAATTTAATTATGTTTGTAGTATGACGGTAGAATAAAGGCTTTTTTTCATTTAATACGAAAGATTACTGAGCTTGGTGGCGATCGCATTTTACCCATTCAATCCGGTCATCTAGAAAATCTTTCGTCGTTTAATAGCCTTCTTGCACAAGTGTTGCTTTACTAATTTTATTTGTCATCGTACTCGTTGACATATATTTTGATATAAATTGATCAAAAATGTAGCAACGGATTTATTATTTCACCTTGTAGCAGCGAAAGGTTAAATGATACTTTAGATGGCAGAGAGTAGTAATTATTGTCGAGTGCTGATGTGAACTAATATAATTTGAAACGGAATCCTTAAGTACTAATCAATCCTTAAGTAATAATCAACAAGTCCGACTCACGCCTTCAACATGAACGCACGACATACGTGCTCGTGTACAGACGCTAGTTTTCGCGCTCGCTGCTTGCCTTCATATAAATCCTTCTGAACTGTATTATATTTGACAAAAAAATTGTTCCTTATTTTGACACTGAAACCAACAGTTTCGGTGTAATTTATAAAATTCGATCAAATTTTTGAACAATTGAAATTTGACCTTGAATAACTTTTGAACGCGTGGACAAATCAAAAAATGTTATCAGACCTTTTTTGTAGAGCGTTCAATTCTCTATAAAGATTGAAACAGCGATTTATCAGTCAACCAGTCGTTTGAACGGTACAAAAATCAGAAGAAGCAAAAAAACTTTCCTGTGTTATTCTTATGGGAATTAAAAAAATGCGATGAGGACTATCTTAATATTAATATTATGGGCTCATCTTTTCACATAAATTTTTTTACACCCAAAAGAAACTTTTGAGCCTGTTTGGAAAAATAAATAAAAAAAATTTTTTTTTTTTTTTGGATCACCTAATATATATATACCTAACCACAGAGGCCGTGAAGTTTGTGGACTGCTATTATATATAATATGTATTTGCATATTTACCTGCTACATCACTAGTTACTGATGACGCAGTTTCTTCAGCATCTGTGATCAATCCGTCTATTAATTCTGCTTGGACGTTGACTATTCAACTCTGTTGGGTCCCAAAAGAGTTTCGGAATCCCTGATCTATAAAATCTTAAGTGAAAATAATATTTTTTTAAACTCACCAAACAAACGAAGAGGATAATGGACTTCATGGTTGTTTTTTTTCAGTTACTTCTTCCAGTAAAGACGAAATAATACCTTCGTTGCTGCATTTTGGTCAATTTATATCAAAATGTATGTCAACAGGAACGACGTTTTCCACCTTCAACTGCATCTGTGTTTGAACACGCTTGTTTAGTTAAATTATTCTATTGAATTTTGTGAAGACTATTGTTATGAAGAATACCTATCAGACAGACCACAAATTGGCAAAGTGCCTACCATTAATTACATATTGAAGGGTTTCGTTGATATGACGAATGACATTGATGTGTACTAGCTAAGATACTAAAATAAATAACAATACCGCAGGGGGGCCTTATGGCACAGCCTTAGATGAGTAGCAACACCTCGTACCCGACTCCTGGAGGGTCAGGGCTAGGCCCCCGCCTTCGTGCTTGCCTGTGCCAGCCGGCAAGAACTGGAGACCGCTAGAGCTAAGACTTGAGCTCCATGGGTGGAAGTGTTAAATGGCATAACGTCAGAAGTAACTTAAGTGAACCTGCAACCGCCCACCTCTCCGCACTCTTTAGCCACTGACACCCATGTTGCCCCTCGCTGATCTTGTACGTCTTTTTAGGACTCATGCAGAGAGTAGTGAGTCACGGGCCGCCCATTTTATCCTTGTTCCCCGAATATTGCGACGGGTAGATGCCATAGTACCCAAAATCGTGGGTAGGCGTGAAAAAGATAACACGTATATAAAAGTGCGCTTAAATTTTTATTAGTTTTTAATTATTAAAAGTAATTGTTTTCACCTAAATCACATGAATACTGAAAGTAGCTAGTGCAATCACTTGCCTGAGTGTTTTGTCTCCTTCCACAATTTCACTGTGCTTATTATTTTGACACAAATAAACCACTGTGTAAATTAATTATGGATACCAACCAAAAGGCCTTTGCAGAGCTCTGCGTGATGTTCACAGAGCGTATGGAAGCTTTTGAAGGTGAGCTGAAGAATGCCACCCCATGTAATAGTCTATCTACATTGGCTACGGACTTCTTAAATTTCAAGTCCTTCTTTCTAAAGAGTCTACAATCTCTTCAAGACCAAATGTTAAAACTGTCCCAATAAGTAGACAACTTGGAGATGCGGTCCAGGTGCAAAATACTGCTGCTACATGGAGTTCTAGAGGAAAAGCAGGAGGATACGGCTGAGGTTGTTAAGAACCTTGTCCAAACCAAGTTTAAACTTAATGACTTTCAAGTGGACCACATCAGCCGCTATGATATAGAATGGGCAAGTCTACACCTATGTAGTCCCGACCCCGTCCAATCTTATTTAGAGTGATTGACGTTTCCATACGTACTAAAATATGGATGGCAAAAACTAAACTGAAAGGTACAGGGGGTGACTGTGTCCGATTTCTCACAAAGTATCGCCATGACCTCTTTATGCGCGTGAGGCAGGAGTTTGGTATCTCCAAATGTTGGACACGTGATGGTGCCATCTTTGTGCTTGGTGCTGACGACAAAAGATATTCTGTAAGCTGTTTGGATGATATGAAAGGCATAATTCGACATCAGGCGGCCGCGCTGCCCGCTTCTAGTGCCAAGGAGTGTGCCTAAGGCTCCCGCCCGACGTGCCACCGGGAAGAAATAAGCGTGATCTTAATTTTATGTTTTTGGTCTATGTACTTGTTTCTACCTACATTTAAATTTCACTTTTTATATCGCATCCTTTTTATATACTTTTCTTTAACTTTATACTTTTCTTTTGTACCTTTTAATGTTTTGTGCTTAGTTTTCATTTAACGTCATTTCTCGGTACCCAGATATTTGTGTATTACTTTTATGGTAACTTTTTTGTTAGTATCATGTTGTTATATAAGTACATTCGAAAATGTCCCTTTACGAACTTCAATCTAATAATTGTTATTCTCATTTGGCTTTGTACACGTAGAGGCCCCTTGACAAGTTTAATGGAAATGTGGCGTGACACTGACCGGCGATTATCCCTGTCTCCACCATATAGTAATGTACTCAAGGACAAGCCCCGGCCAGTGTAGGACTATTGTGGGAAATGAGGACAAAAAGTTATTATATTTCATAATATTGTTTTTAGTTTAGTAAAGCTGAGTTATTTTATACTTATGTAAAAACACAGGCATGTGAAAGCAGGTGGCTGGTTAAAATTATTATTAGTTTTTGTTTTTGTTTCTATATTTAATATATATATTTATATACGTATATAAGCATTACAGTGTACATTAATTTAATAGATAAGCATATATCTATTTGCAGGTATTTGTTTATAGTTCAAGCAATGAATCACAGGAATATTTTTCTTGCTCAGATAGCTTTAGCTCTGATGATGAACCTTCCCTTCAAGCAGTGCTAAATAATCGTCTTTCAACTGAGACACAGAACTTCAATGTTTTACATATTAACGCGCAGAGCATTCCGGCTCATTTCACTGATATGCTGGCGTCACTTAATCATGATAATGTGCTTCCGGATTTCCAGCTAGTCTGCAATGACCGAGTTTGCACGAGTGGCGGAGGTGTCGGCATTTATATTCGTGACCAGATCCCCTTTAGAGTAATAAAAATGTCACCACAACCGTGTCCGCCTGATTCAGGGGAATATTCGTAAAAGCCGTTCATGGACACAACCGCATACTTCTTGGTGCATACTATATTCCTTCCCTTCGAGTAAATTTTTTCCCTTCATTTGAACTATTGTTAGAGAATTTTTCCTTATCTTACGAGGACATTATCATTATGGGCGATTTCAATACGTGTTTACTAAAACGTGACTCTCGTCCTTTACATTTTGAAAATATTATTAATTCGTGCAATTTTAAAATTCTTCCGTTATCTGCGACTCATCATTTTCCCAACCTAACCCTACCCCATCTCTTCTTGACCTAATTTTAGTGTCTCCTCCTTTGTTTCCACTTTCGGCCAATGCTCGGCGAACGCCTTTTCTTATCATTACTTGATTTACATCTCCTATAAATTGCGTCCACCGAAGTGTAAAGCCAAAGTTATCATGCAGCGAAACTTTAGTAAGATAGTAGTGGAAAATCACACTAGAGATGCCAAGGATATCAATTGGTCCAAGGTCTACAATGCAGTTTCTGTCGATGAAAAGGTGTATGTGTTTAATACAGCTCTAATTGAGTTGTATGACTCTCATGCACCTATACGTCCGATAAAGATTAAGCATCTACCTGCTCCGTGGCTTACTGAGGACATAAAATTATTGCAAAAAAAGAAATGTTCAGCCCGGACTAAATACAAACGTAAGCCCACAGAAGAAAACCGTACTAAATTCATTAAAATCATAATCTCTGCAGTAGAGTGTGTAGGGACGCACAACGCCGTTATATCCATAAATCTCTTGATATTGATGATTCCGGTAAGATCTGGAAGTTTCTTCAATCTCTAGGAGTTGGTAAACCTTTGAAGAATTCCCTTCCTAAAGACTTAAACATCGAACTGTTAAACCAGCACTTCTCATCTTCTGCCAGATTTGATAGGCAATCAAAGTTGAACACTTTACGTAATCTTTCAAATTTATCAACTCCTGTTTATCCTTCATTTGTTTTTAGTCAATTCTCTGATTGTGATGTTAGAAAGAGCATTCTATCCATCAGTTCCAATGCGATGGGTTGCAATAGTATGTCGCAAAAAAAACGTGGACTGAAAACTGGCAATTCTGGACTTCTTCAAAATTAAAAATTACCCAACGATAGAGCGTCAAAAAGTGAGTAAAATGTGCCAGATACAATCTTAGAAAAGTGTATAGTTTCGTAACAAAAAATTAAAAAGTGGAAATTTTTTGCGTACTTTTCGGTTTTTCGACCTTAAGTCGAAAAATCTCTTTTGGACTTAAAAAAGTGCCGCGGTACCCACCTGGGGATTGCTGAGACGCGTCGTTTGACGCCTCACTCGCACCTATCCGTGAAGACCCGGCCCTGCAATCATAAGAAAAACAAGTACCTAACCTCAAAATTGCTCCGCCATTTCTGGAGCAATTGGATTGAGGTTAGGTACCAACGAAGACGCCTTCCGGAGAAGATCAAAACAGCACTCAGCGGAATTTTAGGTTTAATAGTTTTTAATTATTTTTAATTATAATTTATAAGTTTGACCCTTAATAACTCTGCGATTATTGACGGCGCGTGGGTTTTGAGACTGCCATATTGTGCGCGCCAAAAAGTTCTATCCGGCCACACCAAGACCCAATTTTCTCCCAACCAAAAAACTTATGAAAAAATTTAAAAACTCAAAATTTATAACTTTTTCACTTTTTTCTAAATTTTTATATTGAAAAAAATTATTTTATTTTATAGTCAGTTAGAGTATCTTTTTACACTAATTTAAACAATTTTTCTATAATTTTAGTGCTAATAGTCGCGGAGGTATAGATTTTTAAAGTGTTTTTAGTCAATAAATAGTTTTATATATAGGTTAGAGTAAGTTTAGGGGCAGCATCGCTGAGGACTCGTCGCGCTCTTTCATCTGAGCCCAAGATCGGCGAAATCGGACCCATAGGGGCCGAGATACGGTTTTTCCCGACCTTTTGGCCAAGGGCTCCGCCATCTTGGAAAAATTTAAATTCCCGATAACTCGGGAACTACTTGCCTTAGAGCGACGGGGTTTTCAGTGTTGTGGCTTCCTCAGCTTGCCGGACGTGACCAGACCTAAAAACAGGGTCAAATTTTTTGACTTCAACCACCTATTGGGCAGGGTGCATAGTGACCGGGGAACACCCCCAGACCAAGTCCGGTTCAAATCGGACAAGTATTGACGGAGATACAGAAGAAACTCGCCGGACTTTGACAGTTCGGCGGCCATATTGGAAAAATTAGAACTCAAATATCTCCGTAACTACAAGACCTAGAGTGACGGGGTTTTCTACGATAAGGTCAGCTCCACTAGGAGCACAGGATTCGGGCCTTAAAACCCGAATATCTCCCCTCATATTTTAGTGCCTAGATTTTTGTCTAGAAGCGTAGAACACCTCCGAGGCATCCATAAAAACCCAAACATCAGGGTCCTAGGTCTTGTAGAACCGAAGATATCGGCAGTCAAAAGTTGACTTTGACATTAGAGCCGCCATCTTGAAAATTTTTGAAGTGCCATATCTCCCAAACTATTGGGCGCAGGAAATAGCGGTTTTCTTAGAAGTGTTGCCCTACCTCCCCGCTATCGATTGCGCTCGAAAAAATTAGTTTTTAAGACTGAAATTTTTTGTTGAATTTTTCATCAGAATCGGGTAGAGTTCGTCGAGACCTTCAAAACGAGCCCAAACTCGCCTTTTTTGAGGCGATATTTGACGACATATAAGGATTTCTAAAATCCAGACATAAAATCCGAAATTTTTTCTGGATTTTTAAACTGAAATTGACAGGGCTCTATACCACCTAGAGTGCTCGACCTTGGGTTCGTTTTGACAGGCGACTCGAGCTCTATCTGCAGGAACCCCCTCCCGCACCCTACCTCCCCCCTAAAACAAATCTGTCTGTAACTCAGTCGTTGTTGGTCTTAGGATAACCGAACTTGTTATTGCCGAGTTCGGCTTGCCGAGACCAACAATCTGGGCCCGGCAGAATAGTCACTTTCATACACTTACCTCACTCACCTCACAAAAACACTCCACATTCATCACCTTTGCGTCCAATCAAATACACACACGTACTCTAGGTACTTACCTCGAGTACACTACACACTTACCTCACTTACCTTACATATCAAACTTGCAAAACACACACACAAGCACCTTCCGAACACACCTAACACACTCACCTCTCACACACCCTTAATAAAAAACTTACCTTACACTTACCTCATCCTTACTGCATCCCATCCTCTCCTTGACGCACTGCGACTCCTTAGGGGTACCTGTAAAATAAAATATTGTGATTAG
The DNA here is from genome assembly GCA_949752895.1 of Dendrolimus pini. Classification (NCBI taxonomy): domain Eukaryota; kingdom Metazoa; phylum Arthropoda; class Insecta; order Lepidoptera; family Lasiocampidae; genus Dendrolimus; species Dendrolimus pini. Next base: position 1,403,451 of record OX457151.1, read on the forward strand.
TTAAGTTAATTTTAAGGACTTTGTATAAATATATTTGACAATTAAACTTTGTTTATTTCGTCGACATTGACTGGTTCAATATATATTGTTTATCCTCTATTTTTACAAATTGACCTCTTGATTGTGTGCTATTGCGCCAATTAAATAGTTTAGGACTCACACTTACACTAAGTTAACTCACCTTACTTTAAGTACATTTACACCCCCTAACACCAACGCGATGTTCCGCACTCCGGCTAAGCAGAAGGAAGAACTGGGTGTCCTCACTTGGGAGGATATCCAGAGGAAGACACAGGAGAAAGCGGAGGAGGACGAACCAGGCAGCCCTCTCGAAGAACTCCTTAAAGAGAGGATTGAGAAGAGGAGATCCCTGGAAAATGACTCCCTACCACCACCACCCCTGAAGCAAACTACCTGCGCGGAGCGCAGAGCGAGGGATGTGGAGGTGGAAAGGGAAATGGAAAATAAAAGGAGAGAAAAGGGACTGCAGCCTGCAAAATCCGCGTCGGTAACGCCGCCTAGCCCCACGACGTCCAAACAGGGGTCTAAAAAGAAAGGGGTGACTTTAAAATTCTCCCCGCCCCCCAAGAAGGTCACGCAACCATCAGTTCAGACAGCTGCCGGTCCAAGCAAGCAACCGTTAATAAACAAGACCTTTACGAAGAGAACGCCACCGGAGGTATCTAAGAAAGTGGCAAATACAAACAACCCGATGCACAACAAAAGGTACGATAGACTGTTTGAGGCCAAAGAGCAGCTGGAAGCATCAACGGAGCATCTGAACAATTCCAGAAACTTGAAAACAGAGATAAAGCAGAGCGTAGCGTACGCGGTCAAACGCTTATACGCTCTGCTTTGTCACTGCGACAAGGACCTGGGGGAAGCACTCATTGAATTACATGAGATCAAGGGGAAGGCCCCGGGCGAGAAAATTGTAAGAGATATGCAAATATAATGCGTAATACAGGGTCCTACTCAGGTTGAGAAACCAAAAGAGGCCACAGAACAGAATGATATAATACTGGCGAAATTGGAGGAGCACACCTCGCTCATCCAGAAGAGCATGGAGAAGATCAATAACTTGCAGCAAGTTATTGAGAAGAACAGTGCAAGCATGAACGAGGTAAGTGCTCCCAAGGCGAGCTACGCGAGTGTGGCGGCAATAAGGACGGGGGCTAAACCACCGACTTACAGAACGCTACACTCCGTGGCGATTACCAACGCCAGAGAAAACCGCTCCGGAGACGACACCCTCAAGGATCTGAGAGAAGCATTAGATGCCAAAGACGGGGGGGGTGAACGTGGAGCGAGTCCGTAAGGCCAAGGATGGACGGGTAATAGTGAGCTGCACAACGGTAGAGGACAGGGAGAAGCTCAAGCTTAGGCTTAAGCAGAAGAAGGCAGCACTAGTAGCAGAAGACATCACTAACAAAAGACCGTTAGTGATGATAACCGGCGTTCTAAGGAGCCATACAGATGACGACCTGTTCCGGGCCCTAAGAAATCAGAATACTCTGATTTTCGAGGGTCTGCGAGAGGACGACAACTGTATGGAAGTCGCGTACAAAATAAGAGCAAGAAACCCGTACACCCAAAAGGTGATACTTAGAGTAACACCGGCCTTATGGAAAAGGTTAACGGAGGAAGGCACTGTGAAAGTGGACCTGCAAACATTGCAGGTCGTGGATAGGTCGCCGCTTGCACAATGCACAATATGTTTGGGTTTCGGACATGGCAGGAAGCAGTGCAGCCTGTTCGAAATCATGTGCAGCCATTGTGGCGGTCCTCACAAGATAGCTGAATGCGAGGAGAGAGCAGTGGGCACAAAGCCAGCTTGTATAAACTGTACCCGAGAGAAGAGGGACGATGTGTCACACAACGCATTCAGTAGGAAGTGTCCGGTGAGGGCGCGCTGGGACAAGAGAATCCGTGCAACTGTCGACTACTGCTAGATACCCTGAGGGCAACAACATAATAGTAATGGGTCGGAAGCCATGCCTTGCTGCTATAACATCCACCAAAATATTAATATTTCAATCACAATAACCAAGCAACAAAACATGGCCTACAACTCTGCTATCATGCGTGGAGCCCCCAGACAAGTATTTAGCACTGGACGGCATTGTACACTAAGAACAACCAAAGCGGCGCACCTTAGCAACAGGAAGGAACCGGGTATCGGGGATAAATAAACACAAACACACACACAATCAAAAGTCATACCATTCAAGAGCAATTCACACCGAGAACTCAGCAAACACACTTCTAACAAAATAAACAGACACTTATGAAACCAGCAAGTTTTTAATGTAAAAAATTGCGGTTTTCAGTATAACATACACGCATCATAATATTAACAAAGTCAGACACAGCCATAAACACGAACACACAACAAAACCCAAACATGTGCACACATACATACATACACACACACACACACACACACACACATACACATGCACACACATACATAAGCGATGCCAACACACAAACATAAGCACTCACACACACTACTGTATAGTACACACAACTTACACACGACTCCATGTAGTGAGCTGGGCTGCAGAGGGCCCTGGCGACACGCTTCGTGGTGAACGATCCCCTTGATATCCGGTCGTAGTAGTGACCTGAAATAGAAAATATAGAGTTAAAAACAATATGCATTGAGCCATAAAATAGTATTAGTATAAAAAATGTTTAGTGTAATAAAAATGAATGTATATAAAAGAAACTGTGAATATATAATGTTATATATTTCATCAGTATCGTGTAGTAAGTAAGGTAGCATATGTTAACACTCTGTAATAAGACTCACTCTACGTGAAAGAAAGGAATGTAAAACCCTGTATTTACGTAAACAATAGCTATGTATGAACAAGAAAAATAAAATGTTATCTACTGTGTATATAAGCAAGTAAACATGTATATTAATAAATTCGGATCAAAATTGTTATAAAATAATACAAACATATGTATACATAAATAAATATTTATAAATAAACATTTGGACAACAAAATTGTATATAAGGAAACAAAAATTGTAATAGTATAAGTTTTAATTTAATAAAGATAATAAAAAAGTTAGTAACCTTCCCATCCCCAGATATGTGAATATATAATTAAGTATACAAACATCATGTAGAATAGGCCAAGTAGGGAAATATATATCTGGATGCTTGATCATCTTCCCTGGGCCGAGAACACCAACTCAAACACACATCGAGCTGGGGGTCTCGACTCGGGGGAGGCAACGCGGGCACCCTGAATATGTATAGATATTAAATATATATAGCGTAAACATTTATTCAGTATAAGTAAGTATATCATATTTTTTTTTTTTTTTTTGTTTGAGGCGAGGAAAAATGCTGACCGATTTACGCACTCTCAGGGCCGTCACTAGGAAACGGCGCGCATCCATCGGGGGCGATAACGCTAGCAATAGTATGCTTTTTTGCGCTTCGTCCGCGATGGCTTGACACTGAGGAGTGTGGAAGACTCAGAGCGATGCCGCACGGGCGAGCAACCTCAATACCCACTAAAAAACCTCTCCTCCCGTCGACCCTGCGCTTTGTTGTGAAGGAAAGACTGAGATATAGAACATAGTTACGCAACAGTCGATCCAGCGCAATAAAGTGCCTGGAGTGTGCCCTGGGAGAACACACCCCACTTCGAAACGGGGGCTGAATCCCTTGCGTTGCCTAGTAGCAAGGGGCCCCTCGTACCGGAACCTAACTCAGGGAGGGAAGTAATGCGCGTACCTGCCTCTCCGGGTGCTAGCTGAAGGCCGGCGACCTCGGGTGGAGACATTAGCACGCGCTGCAGGACTTCGCTCCCTATCCCTTTCTGCGGCCTCTTTTAGAGACATAACCGCCTCACAGAAAGAGACCGCAGACTCCCAGCGGTCGTCGCTGTGCAACATGGCCGTTACCAAGTCGCCAAGCGATCGGACGGCTCCTACGTGTGTCTCGAGCTCGAAACGCTGAGGCGTCCATGCAGCGCACTCAACAAGCGTGTGTAACGCCGTATCGGGTGCGCCGCATTGGCGGCAGTCCGGGGAAGGCAAGCAGCCCACAATGCGAAACAGATACTGGTCGAAACAACCGTGTCCGGTCAGTATCTGAGTCGTCCTGAAGGTCAGGGTTCCGCTGGTGCGGGTCACCCATCTCTCCAGCTGCGGCCTGATTGCATCCACCGTATAGCCGCCGGCCACAGGGTGTTCGAGGTCACGAGACCAGGCGACGAGGCAGGAGGCGGTTTCCCGCTTCCTGACCGTCTCTAATTCGACTTGACAGAAGGTCAGTCCTCTAGCTAGGGCATCCTGCTGGGCGCGACGAACTCTGGACAGGACGTCTGCCTGGAGAGGCCAGGGCAGCTCGCCTGCCAAGAGAGTCGCTGCCGACCACGACACTGTGCGGTACCCCCGTATGGTCCTCACGGCCAGAACCCGCTGCGCGCGGTGCAGCAGGGTTCGGTTGTGGCGGTGAAGCGAATCGAACCAGACAGGCGCACCGTAGAGCGCCATACCCCTCAGGATGCCGGAATAAAGCTTCCGCGTCGCACCCCCCGGCCCCCCACGTTAGGAAGAAGCCTGGAGAGTGCGCCCGCGGAATTCAGAAGTTTGGGAACTAGCTGCTCAAAGTGCGCTTTGAACAGCCATTTCCCGTCCAGAACTAGCCCAAGATATTTCATCGTGGGCCCTACTCTGATCGCCACCCCCTGAACTGTAACGGACAAGTCCGGGGGAGGATTCCGGAATTTCCTATGGAACATGACGGCCTCCGTTTTCGCGGGGGAGACCCTCAAGCCTTGCTATTCGATCTACGACGATCGCCAACCCGTCGTTGGCAACGTCCACGGATTCCGCAAAAGACGCGGCGCGTGCCGTGAGTAGGGTGTCGTCCGCAAAGCAGATCAGCCCTACTCCGGGCCGGACCGTCACCCGAAGGATCCAGTCATAGCCTACGTTCCAAAGGATAGGCCCGAGGACCGATCCCTGTGGAACGCCGCACGCGACACGTCGCCGACCTAACACGTGGTTGGCGGACTCACCGCCCTCCCAAAGGATGTGTCGATCTCGCAGGTACTCGCCCAACAGCCTCGTGAGGTACGGGGGGACTCCGTGCGCGCGGAGCCCCTCCCTGATCGTCTCATGAGGGAGGCTGTTAAAGGCGTTCGCTATGTCTAGCGACACTGCAAGAACGACGTCCTTCGCTTGGACGGCTTCGTCCGTCAACGTTCGCAGCGTCTCGAAGGCGTCCATCGTGGAGCGCCTCCGCCGAAACCCGAACTGCGTATCTGATAGCCCCGGCTCCACAGTCTCTAGATGCTTCACAAGCCGCTCCGCCAAGATCTTCTCGAAGACCTTGGCGACCTCGTTCAGCAGCACTATGGGCCTGAAGGCGGACGGATCGTTGGGAGGCCGACCTCCCTTGGGAATTAGGCACAAACGCCCCTCTTTCCATTGCGACAGGAACCTACCTGCGCGAATACAGGCTTCGAAGAGGTCCCGCAGCTGGCTGCGTAGGTGTTTTGCAGCCAGGAAGAGGAGTCGACCTGGAACCCCGTCGGGTCCCGGTGCCGTCTTCCTGCCCCGGAGCCGGTCCAGGGCGACGTCTAGCTCCCCCTCGGAGATGGAGTGAGGCTCCTCGTCCGTGGGGGTGTCGGGAATGGGTGGACCCATACTGGAGGGAGTGAAGTTCCCCGGATCCGGGAAGAGCCCATCGATAACCGACCGGAGCACCTCGGGTTCGAGCGTTTCCGTGACCGTGGATGTGCAAGGCCGCAACTTGTTGCGGGCCCCACGGTACGGGCGCCCCCAAGGGTCCCGATCGAGCGTCTCGAGGAGCTCGGCCCGAGCCCGGGCTTTCGATCGCAATATTGCAATCGAAAGGGCCTTTCTGGCCTCTCTAAACTCGCCCACGAGTCCATTTTCCGCGACGAAGTCCGGTGGACGGCGCGCCCTGCAGCGTTTGAGCCTGTGGCTGATGATGCGAACTGCCTTTCGCATCTCGCCCAGCTCCTCGGTCCACCAGTGGACCGATTGCTTGCACGGAGGCTGCCGCTTGGAGACGCGTGGCATCGCAGCGTCGCAAACCCTCGTCAGGGTCTTGCGCATGTGCTCTGCCTGCGTATCCAGATTCGCGAAGTCGGCTGGGTAGGCCCAGCTTTCCGAGAGTGCCCGCTCCTCGGCCTGCTCCGGCTCGAGCTTGGTAAGGGCCCAACGCGGGAGGAGAGGGGGGCGACGGTGAACAGGGCTCGGACCGGAGGAGGGGGTCGTGAGCTCAAATCTGATGTACCGATGATCAGAGAGCGACTCCGCCTCCTCCAGCACCCTCCATCCGGTCACTCTGCGGACGGCCGCATGAGTGGCGAATGACAGGTCGATGATCGATCCACCCCGCGCGCGTACGCAGGTCTGGACCGACCCCTGGTTCAGTATGGTCAGGCCGGCTTGAAGAGCCCAATCCTCGACCGCCCGACCCCTAGCGTCGGTGAGTACGTTTCCCCAGGAGAGGTGCTTTGCATTAAAGTCGCCCATCACGAAGATCGTTTTGGGCGACAGTCTGCGTACGGCAGCCCCGACGGCGTCCAAGTGAAGCTCGAACTCCGCCAGGGGGCGGTTGCGCGAAAAGTAAACGCCTATGACGACGATACTCCCGCTCTCCGCCACAGCATAGCCCTTTCCTCTTTCGAGACATGTAAGCGGTGTGCCGGACCCGGCTCTGGCCACCACCGCTACCATGTCATCGAGATCGCCCACCCAGTTCCCAGAAGGAGGGACGTAATAAGGTTCACTTATTACGGCTAAATTCGCTTGCCACTCCGCCATCGCCTGCAGGCACAAGTCCTGAGCGGTGGGGGAGTGGTTTACGTTAGCTTGGAAGAACGTTGTTACGGGCGTATTAGGCATTGGATGTGTCCATTGTCTGTACTCCCGATTTGCCGGTACGTGGTCTCGCCCGCGAGTGGACGAATTGGCCCCTCACGTAGGGAGGTTGGCAGAACCTCGCCAACGTGGGGTGGGCCGCGTTCAGTCCCCCCGCCGCGCACGCCGCGCAGTGGGGTTTCTGTGCCGTGCAGTCCGGCATCTTGTGTCCGCTTTTACCGCAGCGGAGGCACAAGTTAGTCCGATCCGGGCACGTGTCCGGACAGGTTTGGGTGCCATGACCGACGTTGAAACATCTGTAACAACGTATCGGTCTGGCTTCCAGTGCCTCGACCTTCGCCGAGGTGAAGCCAACCAGAAGGTAGCCCAACCCAACGATGGTCTTGGCAGCAGCGACGGGGCACAGCACGTACGATGCGCCCAATCCGCCCGGTCCTGCACCGATGTGCTTCGTGAGCACGTCGTCGCGCCGGCAGTTGCCTGCGCGCGCGATCGCGTCACGAAGCCCATCGACCGTGACTGAGTCGTCCAGCCCTGAGACGTAAAGCTCCCCACGCTTTACGGGGAAGTAAGTATATCATATAATCCAACCTAAACCAACTACAACCAACTCACTAGAATCCCACCAAATCCTAAACCCTAATAATATATATATATATAATATAGTAGAATATAAACAGTAGTATACCTGGATATATCTCGAATCGCCCGGGCTAGGAACGAGAAAAAAAAAAAAAAAAAAAAAAAATAGTATGTCGCAATATGATAGTTCCCATATTGGACGTTATTATTCCAGTGATCTCACACATTTTCAACTGTTCTATAACCTCAAGTACATTTCCTGAGATCTGGAAACAAGCCCAAGTGATTCCATTTCCTAAAAAAGCAAATCCTGTCTCATTTTCCGAATATCGTCCCATTTCCATTCTCCCTTTCCTATCCAAGGTGTTCGAACGAGTTGTTAATCAGCAGTTCAGCATCTTCCTTAACACAAACTTTCCAATCCGGTTTTCGTCCTGGTTATAGTACTACCTCTGCATTAGTAAAGATCACTGATGATATTCGTTACGGTATGGGAAACGGTACTGCTTACGATATTATCGCTTCTTGACTTTAGCAGTGCCTTTAATAAAGTCGATTTTGATATTCTACTAGGAATTTTATGCTCTCTTAACATATCTCCAATGTCTATTGACTGGTTTCGTAGTAACCTGTTTTTTTCCTTAGTTTAATGGGTTGCCTGGAAGACATCGCTTTAAGCGATAAGGCCGCCCTTTGTTCAGCATTTATTATATCTAGTTTTTAAAACGTAGTTTTAATTTTGGTGAACAATAAAAAAAAAATCATTCATTCATTTATTCATTCATACCCATGCCCAAGATCCTCGGTCCATTAGCAATTCATCACAATAGCCCGGTATCTTTCATTCTTTTTTTATAGCTAAAGTACTGAACACCAACTGACGGCCTTCCTGATGGTAAATGGTTAAGATCGCTAATGGACCTTAGCGACACAAAAGATTTCACCAACGCGCTGCTGGCCTCGAAGTAATTTTATGACCCCCTTTAAAAATAACTCAATATTGTAACGCTGTGGATTAATGTCAACTGGTAGCTTATTCCAAATCCCCACGGTACGCAAGAGAATTGTTCTTGAGAAACGTTGCGTATATGAGCGAAGTGGTTTGAGAAAATTCGGATGAGTGCCCAGTCGATGGCAAACGGTGAGATGGTAGAACGAAGACGAAGACGCCATTTTGAACAGTTCCTCTTAACAGTCCTGTTAAGGTTTCGGTAGAATATGCAGAGAGACACGAAGTTTCTCCGAAGGCCAAGTGTGCCTAACCCATCTGTGATTATAGGATCATCGAAAAGCAAACGGCTTGACGTTGAATACAGTCCAGGAATTTAGCTGGTAGGCTAGTGCACCAGCTTATAGGTGTGATCAGTACTCCATGCGTTGCCTCTCTTGGGCTTTATAAAGCACGAGGCGTTGCCGCGGAATGGAGTACTGCTTGGATCGATTTAGCACTCTCATCGTCTTGGAGACGGAATTCGGATATTCGGAATAAAATAAATATTGATTATCTCACAATTTTGTAACCAAATATCATGACGTGACAATTCAAAGAACTCGTTACAAAAATACAAGGTCCCTGGGCCTGGATCAAACCACCATTATTGAATTCAGATGGCTCTCAGACAAAATGGTGAGGTTGACGTTTAGAGCTAGAATATAACACTCCTCTAGTTGTATCACTAAGCGTTAAAGGACTACGGCTTAGCCGGTTTCTTAGTTGATCGACATGTCTACGAATTAAAGTACTATCGAGGTTTACTTTTTGTAGTCCCTACATCCCAAGCAATCAGAAACCCTACCCTTTTCTCCCTACTTTGGAATTGTCTGTACCAGACTTTACCTCCCTTAGGTACCCGTCTAGGTACACCACCTGCACTGTCAAATTAGCGTTGTTGCGCCTTAAAGACTCTGACCTCTCTTTCTCAGGCCTGATAATATCCAAAACCGGTTGTCGAGTTCTTACCATTTCTATTATTTAACAGGAATGTACTACATAAGGTTCTACCTATATATGTATATCTTCGATAAATAATTGTGTGACATATTTCAGTATTAAATTTATTTAATAAAGAGTTTGGGCTAGATAAATAGGAAAAAAAACAATTTTTAGCTAGACGTGTTGCCGAGAAGTTTCTTACTGCTTCTTCTTCTTAACAGTAGTAACAGGTTGCGAAGCGTTCTACATAGATTAGGAAGTAAAATTAAATTCTAACTTATATGTACTACCTTCAAAAAAATTTCACCAGTGAAACTTATTTTGAATAAACCTTTTGAATTTGTATTTGAATAACTTGGAAGCGATTTGGTGAAATTCTTTCTTAACTTAAAACAACTGATAACGACAAAAAATTAGCGTGTGTGTCCAGTTCACACGCAATCGAAGTGAAACAAAGTGTGACAAGGGGTTGGAGGGATTCTAGAATTCGTGATGTCACATTTCATATATAATATCGTTATAATATACTTTTTTATAATAAATAAATAAGAAAATAAATAATATGTTGCAGTTTTAAACCACTAAATTTGAAGTACTAACGAAAATCTTCAAAACATTTCCAACGCTCCCTATATGAGCAACTGGGCATAGTCTTTAAATGATTGAACATAATGTATTCGATCTTATTCGCTCGCTTAGTCTTATACATTTATGTGTTTAACATTTTTTGTGTCGCTTTTTTGTGTCATCAACTTTCAAACCACAACGATTCTAAAGAAGTTTCACTTCAAACACCCAACGTCTCGTCAAGATTTGTGACAATGGTTTTTAGTAAATTATTGGTCGGTATATACCAACGAAAAATTGTTTCTTTTGCATCTCGCTTTCGACCGTTTGCAGAAATAGTGTCCTTAATATTCTTCGTTTTACGAGGGTGACACTGAAAGTTTTTAGAACTGGCCTCTTTTAAAGAATATAATAAAAAATTAGTTGAAATTTGGAAAATAGAACTCTTTTCTAATATTATTGAGTACTAATTTCATTCATTTGTCATTTCTTTTACGATTTGGCGGCAAATTGAAATTTGTTTGTGTCATGCCAGTATGAATTTAACGCGAGAAAATTTTGGTACTATGATTTTTTATGACTAGGTGTCATTTTAGTCAACAAGATTGTTATGACACACTTCGATTGGCCTTTCACGATGAAGCCCCTTCTCGGGCCACTGTTTATAACTGGTTTAATGAGTTTAAACGTGGTCGCACCAATTTCAACCATGCTCTGCGTGAGGGACGGACTTTTACGGCGACGACTGGAGATAACATCAGTGTTTTGCTGTGTATGATAGACACTGATCCAAGAGTAACCTATCAGCAGATTTGGACAAGCTTAGGCATCGATATGTTTCAAGTGCACAAAATCCATCACAAACATTTAGCCGTTAGGAAGCTTTGTGCCCGGTGGATACCTCATTATGTGACCGAGGCCCAAAAACGTGTTGTTTGGTGCCGTGAAATGATACAAAGATTTAACTGAAGTGACTCATAAGCTGTGTTCGATATACTTACGAGTGACGAAAGCTGAATTTATTGCTATGATCCGGAAACCAAAAGACAATCTGCTCAGCGGGTGTTTCCTTCCGAGGAGTTGCCAACTAAATTGAAGAGAGGTCCAAGTGTACGAAAAAAGATGGTGGCCTCATTCTTCGGAATGGCCGGTCATTATGCGACAATTGTTTTAGAAGATCAAAAGTCAGTTACTGCATGCAGAGTGGTATACTAACAAATGTTTGTAACTTGTCTTGGAAAAAGTTCAAGAGAAACGACCTCGCAGTAGGATCCTCCTTCACCACGACAACGCCTCCTTGCACACCGCCAGGCGAACAATCAACTATTTGGTGTCATCTGACGTGGAATTGCTGGGTCACCAGCCAGATAGCCCCGACCTCGCACCTTGAGAATTTTATTTATTCCCAATAATAAAAGAAAAACTTCCAGGTAAGCATTTTATGGACGCCAAGGAAGCAGTGGCTGCATTCCAGAAGGCCATCGAAGAGACCCCTAAGGACGAGTGGGCATAGTTCTTTTCTCGGTGGTTCTATCGACAGCAGCGATGTATTGATGTGAATGGAAACTATTTTGAAAAGATATAATAAAAGTAATAACTTGCTAGTTTGCTCAGTTTTTGATTATGTAAAAACTTTCAGTGTCGCCCTCGTATGTATCATTTTGTGCAATAGAGTATATTCCATTCTATTCTGGAGCTGCGTGAAATTTTGATTGCGTTTTTTTTTATTGCTGGAGTACAGCAGACAGGCAGATGGCCCACATGACGGAAAGCAGTTACCGTCGCCAATAGACGTTTGCAATACCGAACGTGTCACTGACGCGCTGCCGTCCTCGAAGAGAGTTTATGTCACCCTTTTTAAAAAACCCCATGTTGTAGCGCTGTAGGAAAACCACGGCTGGGAGCTCATTCCCAATCCCCACAGTGTGCAAGAGCAACGTTCTAGAGAACCGTTGCGTACAAGAGCGAAGCGGCTCAAGGAAGTGGGCATGAACGCCCAGCCGATGGCGTGCGGGGCGGTGGTAAAAAGAAGACGAAGGCACCATTCTGAACAGTTCCTCGGAACACTCTCCGTTATACAGTCGGTAGAATACGCAGAGAGACGCGAAGTCTCTCCGATGGCCAATTGTTGTGTTCAAGTTTATATTTGAAGAGTTCAAAAATACAAAAGCTTGTAAATTTTAAACCCGTACCAGGCCTCGGACGGCGTATCTCTAGTTTTGTTATGCACCCAACTCTAAGGCATCATATAAAATAGCAAAGTTTGAACACCTGTTGTTATTCGTTTTCTCGAATTTCCGTATTAACACAAGTGTATTAATAATTTTAATTTTGTCTATAATTGATGTCTAGTAATAAAATGTAGGTATTAAACAAATTATAACAATTGGCAGACACACGTAGTAGCTTGGTGCTAAACCCACTCGCATCTCTATGACTCTGGTTCGAATCCTGGGCCTTTCTGCATATTCCACCCCGACGATATCGAGAAAGGATTGTGGAATAGTACTTTGAATACCTACGCAACGCCAAGATATTATAAAACAAAACATGAAATATAAATAGAATAAGAAAACATTTTAAATTAAAAGACATTGAAACTAAAATATATTATGTAGCAGATCACTGCCAACGGGGAGCGTGCCCAGAAGGCTGGCTGCATATAAGAAATATATAGAAAAACAATTTTTAGCTAGACGTGTGTGTTGCTGGGGACTTTCTTGCCGCTTCTTTCCTTAACAGCAATAAAACGTTGCGAAGTGGTGTGCTGTAACGACCAGCGGTTTTTGAGCTGACCAAGATCTTCAAAAACAGATGGTTCAGGATTTAAGCTTTTATAAGCAATTAAAAGACTTCTACATTCATGAGTTCCGCTCACGGCTCGATACAATTCTGTTCTCGATTACTTTTGGAGGCGTTCTACGTTTCTATTTAAAATATTATATTTCTTACTATAAATGATAGAATAGGAAAATAAATTATATTTTGGCTTATATGTGTAACCTTTAAAAAGTGTTCTCTAGTACAAATTATTTTGAATAAAAACTTTTGAATTTGATTTGAATATTTAAATAGCAAAATTAGGACCCAGATGGAAAGCGGTTACCATGGAAATTATGGAAATTTGCAACACCAAAGGTGCTACCAATTTGCTGCCGCTCTCTAAAGGGAAATTAGAACCTAGCTACTAATGCCGGAACACAACTCATAGTTGTTGTGGCGGCATATTTTAGAAAAATATATAAAATTAGAAAAAAGTATTTTTTTTTGTATTAATATATTAGCGTTGTATTGTATCGTATTAGCGTAAATTGCGGTAGCCGAAGTGATTATTGAAAAGCTACTGTTACGAGCTACACAGGACTCGAATTAAAAAGCCGTTGGAATTATTATAGAGTTTATTAGAACTGTACAAACACGTATAAAACAGGTACAAATATAACTGGACACAGCCAGTACCAACTGCAGGATTCAATAATACGCGCAAAGCCCGTCACTATATCGTTAATCGAATGTACTACACTCGTCTTGCTAGTATCGTAGTCGTCGCTTTACTCCCCCACCCCTCCGTTCGGGCATTGATTTATACGAAACTGTATAATACTGACAAAGGGGCCGCGTTCACTGAGTTAATCCGCACATCTGGCAAGCTTCAACGCAATGAAATAAAAACAATTATTAGTTCGACACTAATGACGCCCATAAAATAAGTACGATAACAATAGGGTGTTTTCCTTAATTGCAAATTTTAAACATGAAGTAAATAAAAGAATTCCGAATGCAGGAAAAGCAATAAACTGCGTTTTACGACAGCCAGGTGTGCGTTTTTTGCCGGTTTGTGACACTACTATACATTTGAAACATTTATTTCGCGATCTTTCACTTATAGAATAAACAGAAAGCCGATATCCCAATTTTCCTGACTAAGCTCTCGTCTCATCCCTCCTACCCACCCTCTTTATCTCATCTTAATGCACCTATGGGACCAGAATATACAATAAATTATCTGACAGTAGAAAGAGGAAAAACTCATAATTATTATGTAAGGAACATATAAAGAAATTTTTGATTATGAAATGCTATTGTTACGTGCGAGCGGGGGTACGCACTTGTGGATTGGAAGAAAACACCAGTTTTTAATTTAGAAGCTTTTATTGACTTACACAGCCGCACGCAGTACCTCTCTGCAGGGTTGCCCCTATACGCACCACCAACGATGTACAGTCCCGACGATAAGTTAACACACCCTCAATACCGTCGCCGATATTGCGTAGACCACCTCCGATATTATCGCGTGTAGCTCGCCTCTGGTTCCTCTCTCGAACTACACTACACACTTCCTTCACGTATCTATCCACCAAACTTGCCACTAAATTCACCACTTGATTCGTCTCTGTACTCTAATAACCTTCTCTGATAACCCTTTAGTATCGCACTTGTTGCTTCACCGTCTTGGACTGACTCAACTTTTAACTCTTAAACTTTCAACTCTAAAACTGCCCGGTAGGCGCGCCTTACGCTGTTTATATACCCGGAAGAATTTTCTAGAACCCCTCTATCTATCTCTGTCTCTTCCTTCCCGAACCTTCTGTTCGGGAACTTTCGTTTATACATCTATCCCTTTCTAACATCTATTTATCTCTTTCTTTCGGTCATCGTCTATCCCTTTCTAACATCTATCTATCTCTTTCTTTCGTTTATCGTCTATCTCTTTCTAAATATATCCGTCCTTGTCTTTTTCTTCCAGAAATTTCTAGTTCTTTCTAAAAGTTCTAAAACTGATTTACGCTGCTGGGGAGTTCCACCCTCGCTTGCCACACTATTAATAAAATCGAGGATTATTTAAGTGATAAATTCTAATGATTATTAATATATTATGTTTATTTAATTAATGCTTTGCTTGACATTTAATATTATTACCTAATTTATTTAATTGTTATTGTAAATTAGTTTCAATTTAATTAACAGAACTTCCAAAATTCTCGTGTCACAATATTCGTTCCTACACTCCTCCGAAACGGCTTGACGGACTCTCTTAAAATTTTGTGTGCATATTGGGTAGGTCTGAGAATCGGACAACATCTATTTTTCATCCCCCTAAATGTTAAGGGTAGCATACCCCTTAATTTATATTTTCATTTTTTATGATACAGCATTAAAAAATACATACATATAACCCTAAGTTTTCAACCCTGTACGATCAACCTCTATTTTTTAATAGTATATAAATAATATAGAAATATATTTATAGTCATGAAGAGTTATCAGAATCTGAAATACAAAACAAATTTCACTAAAAACAAACTAACTTAAATAAAACTAATTATCAATAAATATTAACTAAAATTAAACTAAAATATAAAAAAATCCATCTATAAATAAAAAATAGATTCCAGGTCGCTGTCGGCGGGGAGAGTGCCCAAAATGCTGGCCGCATTTCCGCGTTGGATGGCAACGCTGATGCGTTGCCCTAAGTGCAAGCCAGCCTTTTGGTCACGCGAGACCTCAATTAGTCGCTTTGAGAGGTCTCGATATAATAATATAGTAAGTATATAAATAATAATTAGTATTTTTATAATTTTCTATTGGGATGATTTAGATTTTAATTTGAACCAGGTAAATGGCACTGCAATCGGGTACCAGAATTTAGGTGTTCTTTTTGTTGTTGTATGTCTTGAAGTTTGTCCCGGAATGGTTTAAATAAACTATTGGATCCAGTAGGTGGCGCCGCGATACTCCTCCTAAGCGCTGGGCCTGATTTTGATGAAATTTTTGTTTGTGCAAGTGGATTTGAGAATAGTTTAGATTAACACTTGGTCCCAGTAGATGACGCTGGAATCGGGTTCTAGTTTTTTTTTTTTAAGCAGTACAACGTCTGCCGGGTACACCTAGTAATTTATATTTAATAATTTAAACACTATTTTCATAAAGATGGAGTTGGAAATATTTTGAAGTTCATAAATAAAATTAAAACTAAAGCATTTGTTTCCTATTTTAGTTATCATAAGCCTCTCGTGTCATTTTTTCAAAGTGAAAACATGGAATCTGAATAATATGTGTAATAATATATCTTAAATATGTAATAAATGAAATATTATCTACATTATAGATAGATAGATAGATAATACTTTATTGCACACCAAAATATACAATTACAGAAACAGACAATATTTTCTATGCAATACAATAGGCGGCCTTATCGCTCAAAGCGATCTCTTCCAGGCAACCTAAATAAGAATAATTTGAATCAGGCGAATTAGGTGGTGCAGGAAAAAGGCAATAGATACGTAAATATTTAAAACTAATTTAAAAATAAATAAATATACGTATAATATATATATATATATATATATATATATATATATATATATATATATATTGTATATACGTAAGTTATTATAATAAATGTATCAGCATGATTTTATTCTTTTAATCAGACAGCTATTTGTGGACAAATAATGTTTTCTAAGCAAATTTCAAAATATTGGTAAGGATTTGGCCTCTATGACAGCAAGAGGCAGCATATTCCAAAGTTTGACAGCCTGCACCATAAAAGAATTATCACTTATTATGATCTTTCCCGGCCGATTTTGGCAATTGTGACTACGTTTAAACTCATTTTCATTTGCCTGATTTAGGTGAATTATTTTTGTGGCCCCTTAGATGGTGCCGCTAAATATCTTTTTAACATTGGGAGCGATTTTAACATTTTTTTAGTTTTTTTAAAAGTAGATTCGAGAATAGTTCAGATTAACAATTGGTCTGGGTTGATGACGCTGCAATCAGTTTCTTGATTTTTTATTTTTTAAGGGCAAGATAACGTCTGCTGGATATAGCTAATCACGACATAAAGTAAGTAAGTAATTTTATCAAGCTCAAAGCTTGATTAAAATATTATAAAGTAATAAACTTTATAAATTAATGTCACACACAGTAAAAAAAATAAACAATAAGCGTGTGTGAACTCTAAAAACTCACAAAGTAATGAAGTTGTAAAAGGGTACGGAACTCAAGTCCGTAGATTTGTTAAAAAAAAACATTATAAACATCCTATAATACTCCTGATGCTCTCTATTTATCTCATTCTCTCGTAGGCTACTTTTCAAAAGTTTCACTTCTGCCGCGTATGAATTGCACAAGCACTTATATCATGGAAGATATTAATTGACATATTTTCTTACGCTTTAATCTGTATTGGAGATCAAAAATAAAGGATCTAAAAGTGGCAGCTCCGCTATTTGATACAATTTTGTTGTTTTTTTTTATTGCTTGAGTTGAGCAGACAGGCATACGACCCACTTGATGAACTTTTGGAATGGACATTTGCAACATCATCAACACATCGAAGGTGCTACAAATGCGCTGCTGCTCTCTCAAGGGAGACTGGAACCTGGCCACTAACGCCGGAACACAACTCAAGGTTGTTATGGCGGCATACTTTAGACCAGGGGTTGTAGCCATCCAGTCGGGCAAATGCCCTACCACCTGGCTGTGGGTTGTTTTTTCACCTCTTACGACAGGCCGCCCGAACGCAGGAAATTGTATTCTTTCTCTGTTCCTGCATGGATGAAATCGGATACCCCTAGCCAGCCGCTGTATCTTTACAAATATTTATAAGCGAAAAATTGATTATTTTTTTTGTAGATTTTCAATATTCCTTTGGGCTTACGCCATTTACGCTAATATTAATACAAAGTTTTTTCTAATTTTATACATTTTTCTAAAATATGCCGGCATAACAACTTTGAGTTGTGTTCCGGCATTAGTAGAGAGAGATTTTAGAGAGTTGCAGCACATTGGCAGGACCTTTGGTGTTGCAAATGTCCATAGGCGATGGTAACCGCTTCCCATCTGGGGTTTCATTCTGCTATTTAAATATTCAATTCAAATTTAAACGTTTTTATTCAAAATTAAGTTCTACTGGAGAATACTTTAAAATTTAATTTTACTTCCTATTCTATGTACTGTAACGACTGACCTCTTTAGTCGTCATTTATACTAAAAAATATGTTTTAAATAGAAACGTAGAACGCCTCCCAAAGTAATCGAGAACAGAATTGTATCAGCCGTGAGTACCAACACCACATGAATGTAAAAGTCTTTTGATTGATGATAAAAGCTTAAATCCTGAATCCAGTATTTTCTCGAAGATCTTGATCAGCTCAAAAAACGCTGGCCTCTATAATACACCGCTTCGCAACGTGTGATAGCTGTTAAGAGGAAGAAATGGCAAGAAACTCTCCAGCAACATTTCTAGCTAAAAATTGTTTTTCTTTATATTTCTTATTCTATTTATATCTCAAGTTCTGTTTTGTAATATCTTGACGTTGCGTAGGCATTCAAAGTTCGATTCCACAATCCTTCCTCGATATCGTCGAGGTGGAATATGCAGAAGGGCCCAGGATTCGAACCAGAGTCATAGAGATGCGAGTGGGCTTAACACTAAGCTACTACGTATGCCTGCCAATTGTTATAATTTGTTTAATACCTACATTTTGTCTTGGAGGCCCCACATGTCCGAATTGAGTCGCAGAGTTTTTCTATCGTCTAGGTCTCTTAGAAGGCTGAGAAACTTTTTGCCCACTGCCACCAAAATTATGCTTGCAGAGTCCCTCCTACTTCCCATATTTGATTATGCTGACGCCTGCTATCTAGACATAACCTTAGAACAGCTAAATAAACTTGAGCGACTTCAGAATTTCTGTATCAGGTTCATATTTGGTTTGCGAAAATATGACCATGTTTCTGAATTTCGTATGAAGCTCAAGTGGCTTCCTATTCGTTTTCGCCGGAATACTCACATTCTAACTCTCCTTTATAATATACTATTTAATCCTAATAGTCCTCCATACCTTAAGGAACGTTTTGATTTCCTTCGCCTCTCCACTTCTCACAATTTGCGCTCCGACACATATCGTAGACTCCTGACACCTGCACACACTTCATCCTTTTACGGTAACTCTTTTACAGTGCAGGCTGTCAAACTCTGGAATGCGTTGCCTCTTACTGTCAGAGAGGCCAAAACTTTATCTACTTTTCGGAACTCCCTTCGAAAGCACTATCTGTCTTTAAATAAATATGTCTAATATATAGGTAATACATTTACTTATTTATCTATTGTAATATTGTTAATTAATATAAAGTGCTTGTCACATATAATGTTAACAAATATATTTATCTACATTGTTTTGTATATACGTATATATATTACTATTATATTTATATATGTATTAAATTTATAAAATATTGTAAGTATGTATATTTAAATTGTACATTCCTATATTTTTCTGCTCCACCTACATCGCCAGATTAGTTAAGAATTTCTTTTAAGCTAGGTTGCCTGGAAGAGATCGCTTTTAGCGATAAGGCCGCCTGTTGTTTTGCCAAGAAGTATTGTAATTATGCATTTTGTTTTTGTACTTGTTTTTTGGTGAGCAATAAAGTGTTATCTATCTATCTATCTATCTACATTTTATTACTAGACATCAATTATTGACAAAATTAACAAATTAAACTTCCAATTAATAAATACACCTGTGTTAATACGGAAATTCGAGAAAACGAATAACAACAGGTGTTCAAACTTTGCTATTTTATATGATGCCTTAGAGTTGGGTGCATAACAAAACTAGAGATACGCCGGCCGAGGCCTGGTACGGGTTTAAAATTTACAAGCTTTTGTATTTTTGAACTCTTCAAATATAAACTTGAACACAACACTTGGCCATCGGAGAGACTTCGCGTCTCTCTGCGTATTCTACCGACTATATAACGGAGAGTGTTCCGAGGAACTGTTCAGAATGGTTCCTTCGTCTTCTTTTTACCACCGCACCGCACGCCATCGGCTGGGCGTTCATCCCCGCTTCCTTGAGCCGCTTCGCTCTTGTACGCAACGGTTCTCTAGAACGTTTCTCATGCGCACCGTGGGGATTTGGAATGAACTCCCAGCCGTGGTTTTCCCACAGCGCTTCAATATGGGGTTTTTTTAAAAGGGTGTCATAAAATCTTTTCGAGGCCGGCAGCGTGTTAGTGACACGTCTCGTGTTGTCTCTGTCTGGTCTATAAGTGACGGTAACTGCTTTCCGTCATGTGGGCCGTCTGCCTGTCTGTTGTACTCGAGGGATAAAAAAAACACAACAAAAATTTCACGGAAGCTCTAGAATACAATAGAATATACTCTATTGTACAAAATGATATATTAAACGAAGAAGTTTAAGAACCCTATTCCTGCAAAAGGTCGAAAGCGGGATGCAAAAAAAAAACCACTTTTCGTTGGCATATACTGATAATTTTTTTACTAAAAACCAGTCACAAACCTTGACGATATGAGACGTTGTGTTTTTGAAGTGAAACTTCTTTAGAATCGTTGTGGTTTGAAAGTGGATGACACGAAAAAGCGACACTAAAAATGATAAACACATAAATGTATAGGACTAAGCCTGCGAGCGAATTAGATCGAATACATTATATTCAATCATTTAAAGACTATGCTCTGCTGCTCATATACGTAGCGTTGGAAATGTTTTGAAGTTTTTCGTTAGTACTTCACATGTCGTGTTTTAAAACTGAAATATATTATAACGATATAATACATATATACAGACAATTCCAAGGTAGGGAGAAATGGGTAGGGTTTTTGATTGTTTGGGAGGTAGGGACTACAATGTGTTAACTCTCGATAGTACTTTAATTCGTAGGCATATCGATCAACTAAGAAACCGGCTAGGCCGTAGTCCTTCCCCGCTTAGTGATACAACTAGAGGAGTGTTGTGTTCTAGCGCTAGACGTCCACCTGACTATTTTGACTCAGAGCCATCTGAATTCAATAATGGTACCAGGACCCACTGGTTTGGTCCAGGCCCAGGGACGAGTTTTTATTCCGCAGCAAGGTTCTGGTCCAGCAGCAAGTTCGATAGCTCAGGGGCGCTCCATTAAACAACGTCGACTAAACAAACCGTCGTAAGTATTATTAAGGTTTAGTAGAAAGGGATGTGATGATTGTACTTTAAAGGTTCTTTGTATTTTTATAACGAGTTCATTGAACTGACACGTCATGTCATTGCGTTACAAAATTGTGAGATTCTCGATATGTATTTTATTCCGAATATTACAGTCTCCAAGACGATGAGAGTCCAAATCGGGCCAAGCAGTACTCCATTCCACGGCAACGGCTTTATTAAGCCCAAGAGAGGCCACGCATGGAGTACTGCTCACACCTTTGGGCTGGTGCACTAGTCTACCAGCTTAATCTCCTGGACTGTACTCAACTTCGTTACAATATGGAGTTTATTTTTAAGGATGTCCATAAAATTTCTTCGAGGGCGGCAGCGCGTTGATGACATCTACCGTGTCACAAACGTCCATAAGCGATGGTAACCATTTACCACCATGTGGGCCGTCAGTTGGTCTTCTGTACTTTAGCTATAAAAAAGAACAAAAGGTACCGGGCTATTGTAAAGAAGAAAGAAAGAAGAAAGAAAAAACGTTTATTTAGAACCACAACACAAATTAAAATACAATATTCACTATAAATAAATGTACAATGTATCATAATCAAAACAATGCAATAGAAAAAACAAAGAAAGTGTAACTCTAAATTGGTCCTAGCTCAGCATGTTGCTGGTTAACTTAACCAGCGCTGATCTTCCGCTAGGGCCATTCAAGTGACATATACAGACACTGAAGCAATTAAAAAACAAAGTGAAACAAAAAGAAAAAAAAGAGAAGGAAAAAAAAGAAAAATGTCCACAACAATTGTAAAAAGATTAAATACATATTTTTTATATAGTTTGAGATAGTTAGAACAGATAAGAGTTTAAAATAAGCAATGTTAAAAAACACACGACATAACACATACAGGATAGGTCAGGCACAACCTCCAAATGGGCGCCATTATATAGCACTGGTATCATGAACGAGATCAGATTGGCACATTTGGTGGGCATACAAGAACTTTTTTAATTTTACTCTAAATCCATGAATACTTTGCATATTTTTTATGGGGGGTGGGATATTGTTCCAGCATTTGGAGGCAGCATACCTAAAACTACCCCTAAAAGCAACTGTGCCATGTCGTTGCGTCGTAAGCTGCATAGCGCACTGCCGCAGTCCAGCCGATCTTTTTGAAGAGAACTGTCAACGCGGCAGCCCAGTAATAGGTGCTGAACGCGTATCCAAAATGGCGGTGGTAGGAATGCTGGTATGGATGAGAAAGGAGACTAACCTGCGTGCCTCTGGGCTGCACTAACTACGCGTGCTGATCACCAAGTTGTGAGCCTTGCAGCTAATCTTCTGGCTTGTCTCCTTCTTGCGGCCTTCGATAAAATGTACACACGCGGCGCGGTATAACTGCATATGCAAGTTGTAGCGGAAAGGAGGTGCGGGTTGTCGTATGAGACGCGACAGCAGCCTACGTTTGACGAGGGTCAACAGCAGACTGACTCGTAAAGACGAGCAGTATTAGTCGCAGCGGTAAGTACGACAAGGATAGTCGTATGGAAGGGAAGATGGCGGCTGGGAAAAGGTGATTGGATAACGCGGTTAGGAAAGCGGGTATTTGTGAAAATAATTGGATGGGACAGGATTTTAAATAAGCGGCGCGAACATGCCCCCGGCCTAAAAACCAATGGTTTTTAAAACACTCAGAAATGGGAGAGGTTAATTAATAAAAAGGTTGAAATAAGCGGTATAAGAAGCGGGAGTAGACCGAGGGGGGGGGAGAGGTGTGACTACTGAGTAGGTAGCACACAAAGCCGGACGACTGGTCGTTTGTACACGCCAGTAGCCGTTATTACAGAGGCAACCCTACAGATGCCGTCTTTGCCAGGATAGGTGGCAACTACGACTCCAAGGGGCCATGAAAGCGGGGGAATATTGTCCGTAACGATAAGGACTATTGAGCCTATAGTAATAGGATTTGAAGGTGTATTCCATTTTCCACGTGATTGCAATAAATGTAAGTATTCTAATTTCCATCGCTTAGAAAATGACTGAACCATTTGATCCAGCAAAGTGAACCGTTTAAGTAGATGCGCGGGTTCGTTATCGACGTTACAGGCAGGCAAATGTTTAAGCGGAACAGACATTAAAAAATGCGCGGGAGTTAAAGCAGTGGGTTCAGAAGGATCCTCACTCAATAATGTTAGCGGGCGGGAATTAATGACACATTCAATTTGTGTCAGAACAGTTAACATTTCTTCATAGGTTAACAGTTGTGTCCCAATGACACGATGGAGATGCGTTTTAAATGCTTTCACATAAATTTCATAGTGGCCTCCGAAGTGAGGACTTCGTGGTGGATTCAATTTCCAAAGAACGCGGTTTGCTGATAATTCATCCGAGAGAGACGTATTAAATTCGTCGGAACTTACGAGCGTGTATACTTCCGACAATGCATTTTTGGCACCAACAAAGTTCGTTGCATTGTCAGAATACATAACTGACACGGCACCGCGGCGAGCAAGAAACCGTTTGAAAGCGGATAAGAAAGAATTGGTGCTTAGATCAGTGGTAAGTTCTTTTTGAAACGATATCTCGAAATGACCGTGTGTAAAAGCATTAGCCGGAAGTAAACGCGAGAGAAGAGATCTAACAACGGGTTAGAAATCTCGTTATTTGTAAGAGTAGCGGGAAGAGAAATAATATTTTTCAATTCAGGTAAGTAATTGTATCACCGTTGGCCCTTTTTGATTTATGTAACCGGTAATTAATCTACAACAATCAATCGGATCCATTGCACCATAGTGGATAGGTTTTTACCTAAGCGGGAATCAATTCTCGGAACAAGCTGCCATCGGGAATATATGTCTTTGAAAGACAAAGAAGTTAAAAACGGGAATAGCGGTTGCAAGTATGACTAATTATTTAAATTTAAAAATATAAAATTATTAAATGCGGATAAAATAACATAAATAAATTATTAAAATTATAAATAAATAAACTCTGAATATGTTATTCAATTATTGCGTTGTAAGCTAGACGCAATTGCGTTGTGATACTGTTCTACATTTAAGGTTTTCGCTGTTCTAAAAGAATAGCCAAAAGTGGCAGCGGATTCGCGGTAAAACGGCAATGCCACAAAATAATGCCCTGCACAATTACGGGGAAAGTTTTTGTTAATAACAGTCTTTCGAGACCGGTGGGACAAATACGGAGTATAACTTATTTCCTCACGCTGGCGGAATTTCTGAGGCGGTTGAGGAAAAGGCGGTTGCTCTGCAAACGAGCAGAGTGATATGTGTACCGAAGAACTGTTAAAAGAAGCGATATTGCTCCCAGTATGACACGGGTCATGCTGTTCAGCAGCGACGGGAGCGTTTCCAATGATGACGTAACCAAATATTGCTTCAAAAGCGGTAGGTGTACCAGGTGGACCCGAGAAGCGGCCTGATAGTAAGATATCAGAAAACAAAGATGCCCCAATGAGAAGGTCTATTTCCGCAGGCGATGAAAAGTTGTCATCGGCCAGCGGTAGACCGTCAATGTGCGAAAAATGCGAAGTATCGACTTCAACAGAAGGAAGGTTGTCTGTAATGCGGTCAATTATAAGTGCGTCCAGTGAAATAAATTTATTATTTAATCGCGAAAATAATGTCGTAGAAGTTTGCCCTATAATTCGATTTTTCGTAGACCCGATACCCTTCACGACATCGTTATAAAGATTATTATAATTTAAATTTAGTTTATTGCAACATTTTGCGGTTATAAAGTTGCTTTGAGACGCGGAATCTACTAGCGCACGTAATGTGTGCCGCTTATTATTGGAGTCGATCGCGTATACTTGAACCGTGCCGAGTAAACAAGTTGTATTATTTTGCGTTATAGATATTGGTTGTGTATTGCATAGCGATACATTTTGTTGCGCGGACAAACAAGCGCGGGTCTCATCTACTCGTATAGAGGGGTGAGGGAGGCGCGCGGGAGCGGTAAGGTGCGGCGGCGGAGCTGTAGCAGCATGCGCAAGTGGTGGATGCGCCGGCGCATGAGCGCGCGATGGCGAAGTGGCAACAGCGCGGGCGCTCGGCGGCGAGCGATCTCGTTGGCTCGAGTTGTCATCTTGAGGTGACGGTGACGACGGTGGTTTACGGCACAACATTGAATGATGTCTACACTCACAATGTCGACATTTAAATTTGGAGTTACAGTTATTATTGTTGTGGCTTATGCTTAGACAATTAGTACAACCTCTTGAATTTTTTATAAAATTAAATCTTTCATCAATTGAAAGTGTTTCAAACGCGGGACAGCGATATAAATTAAAATGACTAGATTGTTTGCAAAGCGGGCAATGCGTCGTATAGGACGTTACAAAAGAATGCGTCGTTTTAGGTTTATAGTTGTCACTACTACGGGACTGAGTAGATGACGTCGTGCGTTCCAATACCTTACTTTGTTCACGGATAAATTTAATAAGGTCATTGTAGGTAGGCATCGATTCTCCCCTATTATGCATCTCAAACGATCTTGCGGTATTTAAATCAATTTTCTTCAACGCTAATTGCAAAATAATAAAGTCCGACAAGTCATTTAATTTTAAAGATTTCAAACTTGATACTGCGGTACAAAATTGATCAAGAAACATGTCAAGATTTTTACAAGAGGCGGTATTAAAACTTTTAAATTCAAACATTTGATCCAAGTATGCGGCGGCCAAACTGCGCTTATCATCATATTTGTTGACCAATGTTTGCCATATCATGTTATAGTTGTCACCGTTTGGTACGATTCCGGTACAAACTGAAAGTGCCCGGCCCGACAACTTATTTATTAAATATTGTACGCGTTCATGATCAGTGAGATCGGGATTTTCATGTATTGTCCTTTTAAAGGACTCGTAAAATATTGGCCATTTAATAGGGTTGCCATCAAACCCCATGAGCTCGAGTTCGGGTAAACGTATTGACTTATGTTGAGAATTAGCGTTAGAAATCATGGTTTCAGCTGAGATTGTCCCACAGCTTTACAATATGGAGTTTATTTTTAAGGACGTCCATAAAATCTCTTCGAGGGCGGCCTCGCTTTGACTTTCTAGGATTCAGGTACGAAGTTTAGAGTGTATATATGTGGTATACTCACCTAAGGCATCGCCATAAAGCCCTCTGTGGGTTTATTATCATTATTATTAAAGAAATGGAAATTCAATATGATGATGGATTGCTGGATATAGAAGAGGCGAAGAAAGTTTTTAATTTGAAATGACTTCAATATACATATGTCTGTTGCAGGTTCTCGCCGTCTCTTACGTCTAAGCAGAGTTATTAAGCAGTCTGTTGTCAAGTGTTGTGTCAACAACAACTGATAATCTAGCCTAGCCTTGGCCCTCCAGTAGTCGGGTACGTGGTGTTGCTACTCACCTAAGGCTTTGCCATAAAGCCCCCTACGGCATTGGTATTTATTTCAGTATCGTAGCTAGTACACATCAATGTTATTCGTCATATCAACGAAACCCTTCAATGTGGATTTAATGGTAGGCACTTTGCCAATTTTTGGTCTGTCTGATAGGTATTCTTCATAACAATAGTCTCCACAAAATTCAATACAATAATTAAACTAAATAAGCGTGTTCAAACACAGATGCAGTTGGAGGCGGAAAACGTCGTTCTTGTTGACATACATTTTGATATAAATTGACCAAAATGCAGCAACGAAGGTATTATTTCGTCTTTACTCGAAGAAGTAACTGAAAAAAGCAACCATGAAGTCCATTATCCTCTTCGTCTGTTGTCGCTGCAGAATGAATGAATGAATGAATAACTTTATTGCACATAAAATTATAGTACAATGGGCGGTCTTGTCGCCAAAGGCGATATCCTCCAGACTACCCTATACAATTGGAATCCGACTACATTATTTAATGACTTTTATAATAATTATTAAATGGAAGATTACATTGTGTTTACATTCGTATTGTCATAGTTATATAATTAAATTTATCATTATTATCTTCATTTATTTATTACCATTGCAGCAGTAAATTATTTATTTTTATATATGTCGCTCATCTACATTACTACATTTAATTTAAATGTACTCTAATTGTCATTGTAATAAAAATTCTTCAATAGAATAGAATGTCATGTTCACCAAGTAGTCAAATAACTTATTCCTATAAATTTTAAATGAATTACATTTTCTAATGTCAAGGGGTAACTTATTATATATTTTTATTGACATTGCAAATATGCTCCGCGAAAATAAAGTCGTGTTAAATTTTTTATTAAATTTTAAAGTGTCGCATCGGCGTGTGCTTCGAATATTTTCGTAGTGCTCAGGGTGTCTCCTTACATAGACTGCTATTTCAAAAATGTATAAACACGGTAAGGTTAATAATTTGAGGCTTTTAAGGAATGGTCTACAACTATCTCGCTGTTTTATCCCACACATGGCTCGTATACATCTTTTTTGCGCAATAAACAGCCGTTCTATGTTGGTCGCGTTTCCCCAAAAAATAATACCATACTTCAAACGTGAAACAACATGAGCATGATAAGACACTAAAGCAGTTTTCTGATGAGCTACTCTACTCAGCATGCGTAATGCATATGAAAACTGCGCAACCTTGTTATAAACATTATCAATATGTGTCTGCCACTTCATGTTACCATCAATGTGTAATCCTAGAAACTTTGTTGTTGATGCTTCACAAAGTTCTTGGTTGCTGTATTTCACAGTGGTGTAGTTCTTGTCATTCGGCCGTTGACTAAAGCTCATAATTTTGGTCTTCTGTATATTTATTTGTAGGTTATTATTATCGAGCCATTGTATTATGGAATTGAGACTTGTTTTTATTTCGTCTACGTTCTTACATACAATAGTGCAGTCATCTGCGTACAAAATTACTGGAGTTGGGGTCGCTTTTGGCAGATCATTGATGTATATCAGGAATAGTAATGGCCCTAGGATGCTGCCTTGAGGAACTCCTATTGAACTAGATCTTTGTGATGAAGTATAACTTAATTCAGTTCTATACCTTGGGCAAATCTTCATTATCTGCGTCATTTGAGTTCTGTTGTCAAGATATGACCTAAATAGGTCTAAAGAAACTCCCCGTACACCATACGATTCTAATTTATTCAGTAAAATATCATGATTAACGTAATCAAAAGCCTTAGTCATGTCAAGGTATATGGCGAATACAGGTAATCTTTTATCAATTCGGGCATAGATAATTTCAAGGAAGTCATATATTGCTGAGTTAATAGATTTATTTTTACGAAATCCTTTTTGTTCCTTAGTTAGAATGTCATTTATCTCAAAATAGTCATTTCTTCTATTATAAATAATTTTTTCAAAAATTTTGGAAAATATTGGGATCAGGGCAACTGGTCTATAATTTTTAATGTCTGTTTTACAGTCCTTTTTATGTATAGGCTTGATGACGGTTGTTTTTAATTTGGACGGAAATATTCCTTGCTCAATGCATAAATTAAAAATATAGCTGAGTACGGAAGTGATCAAGCTAGATACATATTTTATTACTTTAGTTGATAATCCATCGTATCCAACACTGCCGGTGTTTTTGAGGCCTTTTATGATTACACATATTTCCTCAGGATTTGTAGGCTTAATAAATAATGATTTAGATGAATTATAGGTGCAAGCCGATTTGTTTATTGTAGCTTTATTAGTCGGACATTGTATAATATCTATATAATAGTCATTAAATATTTGCGCGAGATTATAGGGATTTCTAATTATTTTACCATTAAAATTTATTGCACTCACATTCTCTCTTGGATATATGTTTTTGTTCTTATTTATAACTTCCCATGTTGCCTTTGCTTTGTTACTTGAATTTAGAATATAGTAATTGTTCTGGGCTTTTTGTGTAAGTTTAAGGATTTTATTATATCTGGCGGAGTAAGTTTGGAAATTTTGCTTATCTTGAATATCATTAGACTTTCTGTATTTGGATAGAAGTTCTTTTCTACGTTTGCTGCACTTTTTTATACCTTTTGAAATCCATTTCGGCCTTCGTCTAGAGTACACTTTTTTGCGAATTATTGGAAAGCAAAGATCAAAAAATTCTTTGAACGTATTGTGAAATAAGTTGAAGGCTTCTTGCCCGTCTTTTATCTCGAGTACTTTACTGAAAGTATTACTTTGAACATAATCGTAAAACTTATGTAGATTTTCAGCATTATAGTCACGCTTTAAAGAATACCAATAGGGAAATATACACCTTTTCTTAGTAGGACATGTCATTATTTGTGCCTTATGATCTGAGACTGCGAGTTCTATAACCTCAGTTTTTGCCCCCCTTACATTGTGAATTATATTATCCAAGCAGGTGCCGCTATTTGGTCTAGTAACTTCTTTGACAGAAAATTTTAAGTTGTAATGTGAGATTATGCTATCAAATTTTTGTGAATGGACAGACGTTTTTAATAAATTTATGTTGAAGTCTCCACATATTATAAGTTTTTTATTGTTACTAACCGTCACAATGTCAAGAACACTTTCAAAATTATTAAAGAATATATCGTAACAAAATGCACTATCTTTGCTTTTAGGTATTCTATACAGACATAATATGATAATTTTCTCACACAGTAGCTCTATTGCACACAGTTCTAACACACCCGATACGTTGAATTTTGATAAAATATCCAGAACTTTGTATTTTATACCCTTGCGTACCAGTATGCATGTGCCCCCGTTTCTGTTTTTACGTGCATAGTAGTCGGCCAGTACAAAATCTGACATCACTAATGTATTAACATCTGCAGAAGTCATGTTGTGTTCCGTGAAACACAATATGTCTATTTGTTTTCCGGTTTCCGCAATATCATCCAAACATACTGTAATTGCATCCGACTTTGTGATGAGACCATTTATATTTTGGTGCATAATACATAGTTTGTCAACAACGAAAAAGCCGACCATCACTAGTGGTGGTATCTTTATCATCTAAATTTGATGTACTAGGTTTATTTAAGATATCACTTATATATTGATCCGTTTGTGTACTACTATCAACCAGTGGAGTAACAGATATTTGTGTATTGGTGTTTTTGTGTGAGATTTCTTCGCGATTTAAATGTTTTTTATACATATTAAATTTTATTTGATAAGACAATCGTAGTATTTCTCTTAAAATATTGCGGCCTAAATTAATATTATAAAACCCCTGTCTCGTTTGGTCTGTAGATCGTAGAATATTGAGAAAAATTGAGTTATTAAAATTACTACAAATCCATCTTATGTCATGATTTAATTTAGACTCATTTAGATATTTATTGTATGTAGCCTCACATATTATAATATTTGTATTTGTTAAGGATGAAAGCCAAGATGAAAGCGTGTGTCTAATTATAAAAGGGTTGTGGTCATTTCTAAATCCTATAACTACAATGTAATCTTCCATGGTTAAATTTAACAAATCTAATTTATATGATGATAAAACGTCAGTTATAGTCGCGCCTGGTTTCCAATAACAGCTGACCGTATATTTGGGTCCTAGTAGATTTTGTAAAATATTTTGAACTCCCCTTCCTTGCTGATCAGCTAGAATGATCACCTTATTTTTCCTCTCTTGAATGTCTGGTTTATGTGTGTACTTTTCTTCGCTATCCTTAATTTTTACCATTTCCTTTACTTTGTTATGTGTTTCATGTTGACATATTCCTGTCTCCAGCAGACTTTCTTTTTCCGTTAAGTTTTGTTCTTTAGATAGTATTTCATTTCCATTTTGATGATTTTTACTTTTCTTTTTTGTGGATGCAGGTGAGTTTTTACATAATAAAGTTAATTGCTGAATTCTTGTTTTATAAGCATTTATTTGTTCATCTAGTGCATATTTTTCTGATAGTAGAGTATCTATTTCTTTATGGGCTGAAGCTAGATCATGTTGTAATTTATATATTATATGTTTCATGTCTTTCCTATCGTCACTGTCGCCATCACCATTCAAATCTGGGCAACTTCTATAGGTGTTATTCAATAAACTATTGTTACTAGTCTGTATTGTATGATTTTGTTCCTCCTCTTCTGTTAGGTCGTTAAAGGTGTTGTTTAGTGACGTATTATTAATATTTTTCTTCCTTATTGTAACATAGTCATTTCCGGGTGTCGACGTGTTATATGGTGACCCTAGTAGCGGCTTATTAGTATATTGTTCTTCATTTTCTCGACATATCAAACAGGACCACTCAGAAGATTGTTTTTCTGGCGTTATAAAACTATTACTATCCGTTACCGCCG
The DNA here is from genome assembly GCA_949752895.1 of Dendrolimus pini. Classification (NCBI taxonomy): domain Eukaryota; kingdom Metazoa; phylum Arthropoda; class Insecta; order Lepidoptera; family Lasiocampidae; genus Dendrolimus; species Dendrolimus pini. The sequence continues at coordinate 1,434,620 of OX457151.1, forward strand.
TTATACATGACTTATGGTAATTACTTTTACATATTACGCAAGTAAAAAGTTCTTCATTTTCAATTTCTATATTACAACTCATACATGCTAACGCCATCTTGTGTATAATAGTTCAATGATCTATTTTTGTAGCTAGTCATGCCGTTATAAATAACGCCATCTAGTATCGTATGTGTAAAACTTTGAGTTTTGTCTTTAATTATATTCTTACAGATATATTATATTGTCTTGAAGTTTAAGCCTTTTTCTACTAGATAATAATATAATAAAATTGATTTTATAGTTTTGCTTCACTGATATCTGATTGACGTATAAGATTTGAGTAGGTTCGCTATTTGCTCATAGATGGCTCTGCAGTACAAAGATAGCATTGTTCGTCTCTGTGCAAAAATTTTCCATGATTCGAAATTTCAACGGTCACGGTATTTGAAAAACTGGGAAAAGGTATTAACTAACACAATTTTTACGATGATATGAAGTCACTATGTCTATTTTGCACTTTTTTTTTTATATAGTCACGATTATTTTGCTTAAATATTTATATTAACAGATTTATTATGCACACTAATATTATATTTAAATCCTTAGTTAGTCCTGGTCACTTTTTGCAGATAACACTTGTACTTAATAGTTATTAAGTATGATTCACTTTTTTACACTGCACAGAGAAATACGGCGAATAAATGATTTTATATGATTTTTATAAATAGCATCGAGCGTAATTCACAGTTCCCTTGACGGCAGCGCCATCTAAGCTGTTTGGTGAGTTTTTTAAAATATTATTTTCACTTAAGATTTTATAGATCAGGGATTCCGAAACTCTTTTGGGTAAGAGACCCTATTTCCAAGAGAACATATTTTATATATCAGACCGCCACAGCCAAATTACTTTAATAATCCTATATCTATTTTTCTTATTTATACAAAATACTTAACTATTTAAAACTTTGTGGCTGGTTAAGTGAGTAAACCTGACATAATACTAACTACCAAAATATTAGTCATGCCTAAAACAAGTTGGTGCACGAAACAACTTATACAGTAACTCGAAAGTTTCAAATGAGAACTTGTGTTAATTAAAATCAATTTTCGTTTATGTCGGCCCTTGGGAAACCGAATTAGACTCCAGGGCGTCGATATCGACCACTTTGGGAATCTCTGCTGTAGATAAAAATATATACGAATATATATGACTAGCGGACGAGACAGACGTCGTCCAGGCCTGAATAAAAGTCCAGAACCCGATTGCAGCACAACTTACCGATTCTAATTATCAATCTAAATCTGCTAGTGGAGTTACAGATCGGGGACTATGGGGACTATGGCGTCTACCCATGTCAATTTTCAGGGAACATAGAATAAATTGGTAGACGCTGACTCGGCACTCACTGCAAGGGTCCCTATAATGCTGTATAAGATTGGGGAGGGGCAACATGGGTGTGAGTGGCGTCGAAAGGAGCCCACCTTTCGACGCCAGGTCAGGTTCACCGAAGATACTTAATAGAAACAAGGGCTGCCATAGACTAAAAAAACTTTATTGCATATTTTACATCATGTTAAATGTACGTTCGGAAACATAATTATTTTGTTACCATAAACAATATTTATAACACACCCCCATAACAAAATAATCTAGATGACATATATGAAAACTTATACATATAACTCAATATACAATAATATTGCCTGCCATTAAAAAAAAAGGTTAAATAACTGTAGTTATCCTACAAACATTGTAATACTCATAGGTATACAAGAATAAAACAAAAGCTAATTTAATTTTAAATTTACAAGTCCAAACTCTTGCATAAACATATAATGTTTAATCTTTGACATACTTTTAGTTAAAATATCTGCAGGCAAATTGGTTCGTTTTAAATACATTATTTTAATTAATTTTTTAATTACTGCATTTCTAACAAAATGATATCTCACATCTATGTGTTTAGTCCTTTTATGATACGTACTATTCTCACATAACTTTTGTGCACTTTGATTATCATTATTGATAACTATAGGTGTGTTGTTTCTCATCTGAAGTTCTAACAACAAATTTCTTAAAAATATACCTTCTTTACTGGCTTCACTAATTGCCATGTACTCGGCCTCAGTACTACTTAAAGCTAATGATTGTTGTTTCTTACATTCATGAGAAACCACACAACCTGAATATTTAAAGTAATATCCAGTATATGACCGTCTATCCACAATATCTGATGCCCAGTCAGCATCTACAAATCCAGTTATATCAGAATTATCCTTCTTATACTGTAAACCAAAGGATTTTGTGTGTTTTAAATATCTCAACACCCGTTTTGCATGGTGCCAATGTGTTTGATTAAAACTATTATTAAATTGACTTAAATAGCTAACACTCTGGCCTTGTTAGGATAGAAAGGTACATTAAACTTCCTATCAATTGCTGATAAGGATATTTGTTATCAATTACATAAGACTTTACAAGTTTTAAATTAACTTCCATTGGAGTTTCAATACTTTTACAATTACTCATGTTAAACTTTAATAATAAATTTTCTATGAATTGTTCCTGATCAATACTAATTTTGTCTTTTTCAATATTTATTGACATACCTAAACATTGTTTCAATTGACCTAGGTCTTTCAACTTAAACTTAGTACTCAATTCACTCTTTAGGTTGTTTACTTCAACATTACAATTTGAAAAAACAAAAAAGTCATCCACAAATAAAGCTATAATTGTTTTAGAGTTTTCAAACAATTTGAAAAATAAACAGGGTTCATAAACAGACTTTTTATAACCTAATTTTTGTAAGGATTCATCTACTCTCTGGTACCAAGCCCTAGCTGACTGTTTCAGCCCATAAATGGCCCTCTTTAACTTAAAAACTTTGTTTTCTTTATTATCACATTGAAAATTGTCAGGTAACCTCATATAAACAATTTCATCAAGGTAACCATTTAAAAAGGCTGTCACAACATCTAAATGAGTAATGTTTAAATGAAATTTAACACTTACAGCAAATAATAACCGCAGAGTGGAATACCTGAGCACTGGTGAAAAGGTTTCTTGAAAATCAACACCATATTTTTGTGTATAACCTTTTGCCACTAACCTGGCTCTATAGCGCACTTCACTATCACTTATTTTCTTTTTATATACCCACTTGCACTGAACTATTGTCCCTTCACTTGGTTTGTCAACCACTTCCCAAGCGTCAGTCTCTTCAAAAGATTTCAATTCTTCTTCCATGGCTTTTTTCCATTCATGTCTCTCTGATCCATTCATGACCTGCTCATAGGTTAGACATTCATCATGTAATATATCCATACTTCCAGTTGCACATATATTACTGTACAAAAACCTGTGATAAATCATTTGATGAAGGTAATAGGTTATTAATTTCTTTCTCTGTGATTGTATCATGGAATTCATCAGAACTCGAACTTGAAGTGTCATCTGGTACATAGGTTATATCTGATGGTTGGTTTGGAGAACACAATTCTTCTGCCAAACAACTCTCGTCTTGTTCCATGCTATCATCCTTTTCCTGTACGAACACTTGTGTTATGTCCGATCCTCTGAAATCTTCCATAACTGTCACATCTCTACTAGTGATAACCTTCTTTGTTTCTGGATTATAAAGTCTATAGCCCTTTATGTTTTCTGAATATCCAACAAGAATATACTGTCCAGCTTTCTTGTCCCATTTTGTTCTTTTTATCTTTGGTATATGAACCATAGCTTTACTGCCAAATAGTCGGATATGACTAACATCTGGTTTTCTCCCTGTCCATACTTCATAAGGGGTTCTTAGGTTCAATCCTGTTGCCAAAGACCTATTTTTTCAAATACACTGCCGTGTGAACTGCTTCTGACCAGAAACTTTTATCTAACTTTGCGTCAAAAAGCAAACATCTAGCTTTTTCCACAATTGTGCGATTAAACCTTTCACACATTCCATTCTGTTCTGGACTGTAGGGATTTGTCCTCTGATGAACTATGCCACTTTGTTTCAAAAAGATTTCCATTTCTTTTGAACAAAATTCTGTGCCATTATCAGATCTGAAAGTTTTTATACTAATATTTCTCTGTTTTTCAACCATAACTTTAAATTCTTTGAAATATTTAAAAACTTCACTTTTACTTTTCAAAAAGTAAACAAATGACATTCTGCTGTAATCATCCACAAAGAGCAAGAAGTATCTGGATAAACCAATTGACTTGGTCTCCATTGGGCCACATACATCTGCATGCACAAGCTGAAGAAGACCCTCACTTCTATTACTGCTACTTTGAAAAGGTAACCTTGTCTGCTTGCCTTCACAGCAAACTGTACAATTAAACTTGGTTATATTAGCTTTTTCATTGTACATTAAGCCTTTTACAGCGCCATTTTTCATGATATTTAAGTCCCTGCTGTTAATGTGGCCAAGTCTTCTGTGCCAAATCATACCTGAGGTCGTAGTTGCCGCAGCGGCTAAGAAAAAATCTGACCTGGTACTCAATTTGTATACACCGTTCACTAACTGACCTATCCCAATCAGCTCATTCTGCTGATTTCTAATGTAACAATGCCCTTCATTAAAGCTAACTTTGTTACCAGTCTTCATCAGCTGGCTGACAGACAAGTTTGTTGTAAGGTCTGGAACGCATAAGACATCCTCAACAATAATGTCATATTCTGATTTACCCACTACAGTTCTTATGTGTGCACACAATACCGGCATACTTGTCTGGTTTGCTACCATTATTTCCTTCATGGCTAACTTATTTGATGAATTAATTATCTTTTCCTTGTTGTTCATCATGTGAGTGCTGGCTCCCGAGTCGATATACCATTCTTGCCTGTCAAAAGTGCCGTTAAAGAAAACTGCACTAAATGCATTTACGGTTTTGTCTTTTAACTTCTGGCATTGGCTCTTGTAGTGTCCAAGTTTTTTGCACTTGAAACATCTTACCTGCTTAACAGGTCGTGTGTCAACATTTTTAGTAGTTTTATATTTCTTATGTTGTACTTTTTTAGGTGAGAAGAACGCACTTTCGGTCTCATTGTTCGAATTCCCAAGATCTGCACTCATGTCCATTAGTTTTGTCTTAGTGATGTCTGCAGATATGGCAAGTCCAGAATGTTCGATTGCCATGATCATCGGCGAAAACTTTTCCGGTAAACCCGCTAACAGCAATGAGCCGATCCACTCATCATTTATTTGGAAACCCGTTCCCTTTAGTTTTTGAGATGTATCAATAATTGAAGTGACATACGCTGTCATTGACTCGCTATCTTCTAGCCGAAAAGAAATTAGTTTTCGAAGAAGACTAATGCGACGCGTAAAACCGGAGTCGTCAAAAAGTGATTTTAACTTTTTCCACACATCACGGACGGTTTTTTCAGACTTGATATGCACGTATAAAGATGAGTCTATTGTCATAATTAACTTGGCTTTCGCCTTTTGTGCGTCCCCATCACTCGAATCGGTGGTAGTTTTGTTAATGTCCACGCCTTCTAATACTAGGAAATTTTCGGCAGCAAATGCCCACTCATTATAGTTATCTCGACCGTTTAATTTTGGGACATTCACAATATAACTCCCGGCCATTTTAGCACTATTATTTTACAAGTGATTGCTTTGATTTTATAAGATTTACTTGGAAAAAAATGTCTGGGCGCAAAACCTAATAGAAACAAGGGCTGCCATAGACTAAAAAACTTTATTAAATATTTTACATCATGTTAAATGTACGTTCGGAAACATAATTATTTTGTTACCATAAACAATATTTATAACAATACTTCTGACGAGATGCTATTTATCACTTCCACTTCGTGCCGGCTGGCGAAGGCAAGCACGGAGGCGGGGGCCTTGCTTTGGCCAGGCAGATCCGAGGTGTCGCTACTCGCCTAGGGCTTCGCCACAAAGACCCCCTGCGGGCTTATTATCATTATTACAAAAAAAAAATGAAATTCATTATGATGATGGATTGATGGATAGAGAAGAGGCGAAGAAAGTTTTAAATTAGAAATGACTTTAACACACATATGTCTGTTGCAGGTTCTCGCCGTCTCTTACGTCCAAGCAGGGTTATTAGACAGTCTTATGTCAAGTGCTGAAAGTCTTGTGACAACAACAACTGATAATGTAGCAGGTAAATATGCTAATTCATATTATACATAATAGCAGTCCGCAAACTTCACAGCCTCTGTGGTTATCTTTTGTCAGCCTATCTTACTTCAGCACAGAAGTAAGTCGGCTGACGCGCACTTTCCCTATATAATTATATATATACAATTTCTCCAAGACGAAAACTAAAGTATCATTAGTACCTTTCTTTACATTTTTGTAAAATCAATTACCGTGTGGATGGCTACCACCCCTGGTCTATGCTGCCATAATAACCTTGAGTTGTGTTCCAACGCCTTTGGCCAGGTTTTAGCCATCCTTTAGAGAGCGGCAGCGCATTGGTTGCAACTTTGGTGTTACAAATGTCCACAGGCGATGGTACCGCTTTCCATCAGCTGGGCCGTCTGCCTGTCTACTGAACTCAAGCAATAAAAAAACCCAGGAACCAAATCGGCTGATTTTGGAAAATAATCACTCACGTATTATTAATTATCTATTTCTGTGACGAGGTGTTAGGGTTGTTTTTTAACATAATGTTCTATTTCCCCCAAACATTAGTTAAACATCAAATTGCGCTGGTCATTTGACCGCACCTCATTTGTACACCAATAATAGTTTACCATTGACTGATTACATTCATTGGGATAAAATAATTACGTGCGTGTCCACTATTAATTTATCGATGCCTAATAAAAATAGAGTATATTTTATCATCTCATAACATTTCTCACAGAAACACATAAATCCCGCAACTATTGTTCATTTCAGAGCAATTTTACACACTTTTAGAAGATAAAACTGCACAGCACAACGTTCCCCTTTTAGGTCCCGCCAAAAACTCCTGACGGTCTGTGACTCATTTAATGCATAGGTTTCTTTTCTTAAATCGCCAAATACTGTTCGAGCACCTGAAATACAAATGAGGTATATATATGTGTATTTAGTGTGAAAAACATAATAGTATAGACATCGGCTTGTCTAATACTACTTATAACTACTTAAAATCTAGTTTAAAATTGTAAAAGTTGTGTAAAGAACATATATCTATACAGATAAATAAAATTAAAGTGTCTGTTTGTAATGTTAAAATAACATCTCTTTACTAAATGCACAATATGAGAGTAGATACGGTACTTAAAATACGTTTTCAAAAATTTTGTTTGTCTGTATGTATCGGCTAATCTCTGAAACGGCTGGGCCGATTTTGATGAAACTTTCACTCGCAGACAGCTGATGTTATAATGAGTAACTTAGGCTAGTTTTTTTTTTATCCTTTTTAGGCTGTCGCGAAAAAAATGCACTAAATTGATTAGTGATAAACTTTATTCGCTAAGTAACTCGATTCTATTATGAAATCGATTCGGTATCGCTTTAGGGCGCTACTAATAGGGTCAATGTTCGACCTGAAAATCTAAACAGATAAATAAATTTGAACTGTCTATTTGTAATATCAAAATAACTCCTTTTTACTAAATGCATATACGGTACTTATATGAAAAATAAATTTTAAAATTTCTGTCTATCTGGATGTTTCGGCTAACTCTGAAACGGCTTGACTGAGTTTGACGAGACTTCCACTCATAGGTAGTTGATGTTATAAGGAGTAACTTAGGCTAGTTTTTATTTATTTATTTAGGCTTTCGCGAACATAAATTCACGCAGGCGATGTCGCGGGTATAGTTGGTAAATAACAAATAAAAAATCAAAGTATGTCCCTATAAGAATTAAAGAATTCATTAGTCTCCAGTTATAAGCTAAACAAGTACAATGTACAATATTGCTCAATTAAACATGCTACAATCATTGTTCCCCGTGCTAGTCTTAAACTATGTTACGGGAGAGTAAGCTCACATCCCGCAAGTTAAAAATAACAAAAAGATAGAAATTTGGCAAATTTAAATATTTGGCACTACATTCGAAATAATTGGTAAGTACACAAAAAATGTATTCGTACATTTTGTTCGGCGCCTTTATGTTCCGGCGAATGAGATAATTATACGCGAGTTATTTCTTTTTGTTATTACTGTAAAAAAAATTTTTTTTACTTATTTATATTCAAATTCAAATTCAAAAGTTTTTATTCAAAATAAGTTCCACTGGAGAACACTTTTTAAAGGTCATAAATATAGGTTAAAATTTAATTTTACTTCCTAGTCTATGTACACCGCTTCGCAACGTGTTATCGCTGTTAAGGAGAAGAAGCGGCAAGAAACTCCCCAGCAACACGTCTAGCTATAAATTGTTTTTCTTTATATTTGTTGTTCTATTTATATTTAAGTACATTTTTTAAGATTTTGTACAGAATTATGTTACCTACAGAATGACTTTTGAAGAATTAATGGAGTTGTAGCAAACAGTGCATATTCAATAAGACAGAGCGCAATAAAAGGATAAAAATAATTATAGTTATAAATATAAAGACATAACGTACTAATTTTTTTTGCAACATATCTCCATAGGTATATTCCTTACAAGTACGGCAAGATGAAAACGTTATACTCGTACAAAACACAGTATAAGAGGTTGGAGCGAGCTGTTATGTAAATGTAGTTTTGTCATTTAAATATTCTTCTATAGTGTAGTATCCCTTTTTAAGCAAGATACTTTTTAATTTGATTTTGAATTTAGTGAAGGGCAGATCTAACATTTGACTCGGAATCTTATTGAAGAAGCGTATACCAACCCCCAAGAAAGAAGACAATACTTTTTGTAATCTAAAAGATGGCAATATCAGTTTATTACAATTCTTGGTGTTGAAATCGTGAACATCCTTATACTGCTTGTAGGCACTCAAATTATTACGAATATAAATTATATTATTGAAAATATATTGGCAGGCGACCGTCATAATAATTTCCTTAAAGCGTTCCCTAAGAGACACCCGAGGGCCGAGGTTGTAAATTGACCTTACGGCTCTTTGTTGTAAAACAAATATAGTCTCTAAGTCAACAGCGTTGCCCCAAAGTAAAATACCATAGGACATGACACTATGAAAATAACTAAAATAAACTAGTCTAGCAGTCTCTTCGTCAGTGAACTGCCTAACTCTTCTGACCGCATATGCAGCAGAACTAAGCTTTCGTGAGAGACTAGATACATGAGCGCCCCACTGGAGTTTCTGATCTAGGTTAATGCCTAAGAATACAGTTGAATCTACTAGGTTAAGTCTAGTGTCGTTAAGAGAAATGTTAACATCGTATTCTTTTGCATTGGGCATAACAAACTTAACACATTTAGTTTTATTCGGATTGAGTGATAAGTTATTTACGGTAAACCACTTAGATATTTGGGTTAAGGCGTTGTTTACGTCGTCAAAGTTTTGTTTATTTCTGACAACTTTAAATATAAGTGACGTGTCATTAGCAAACAACATTTTTATTACATTTGTAATAAAAATAACACAATAAAATATATAACACATATAATTAAATGCAAATTATGAACTAAGTAATGTATATTAAAGATTCAAGCATAAAGTTATGTTTTCATAACAAGCATTAATAGGGATCGTTAATTGGTCAGTTAGGTACTCGATATGAATAGATTTTGAAAAATCAATTACCCTAATCAGGAATTGAATAAGCTAACTTTGGGAAACAACCACACGCTGTATTATCATAAAACCCACACATAACGTAAGTTGTAAGTTAATTACAATGGGTGAAACAAACGTATAATTGTAATTTACTAAATTCATTTCCGTTAGTTACCTAAGATCTAGAAATATTAAATATACCTAAAATAACAATTTCATCTTTAAGAAAATGCACCGAGCTCGATTTCGTAAATATTGGCAAGTATTGAATATTCACCTGACGGGGACGATGTGTGCTCGTCATAGAAACTTCTTAATAAATAAGTTTTCGGGAATATAATGTATTTATTCTTTTCAGATACTGTAGACTCGGTCGCGGGTACTTTGAATGCGACGGTTGCAGCGACTGTCTCAACTGTAGGAACCGTTGTAAGTAACGTAACAGACGCTCTTGTTGGTACTCTCAATGCTGTTGCCAACAGCACTAGCAGCAGTTAATTAAGTTCGTGGCATCCTGAATCTGTTGAACGACATGGTTTACTGTTATTAAATATATCTTTTCCAAAATGTATTTTCTAACCATTTCATAAAGAATGTTATATAAATATATAAATGAGCATTAATTGTTGTTTTGTTTTAATAAACTAGCCCACCTTATTATACATCGTAACGACTAACAGTTATGTAGACAGTTATGGAAACTACCACTGCCTTAAATTGAAATAGTTTTTAATTAATTAATTTGGCAAACATACAGTAATTAATATAGATCTGGTGGTACCTGTCTTCGTTCTTCAAATAAAATTCTCGATGTGATGCCATTATAACATCGAGAATTTTATTTGAAGAAGTCGTACAGTCCGCACTGTATGAGTCCATACTTTATTATTTAACTCAGAAGTACATTTAATTCACGGGTCAAAAAGGTGGAGGTTTACTATTTCACTGTATGTTTTTAGTATGTACGTTACGCGATTTCTCCGTCAATTGTGAACCGATTTTGTTTATACAAAAAAATACTCCTGAAGTGGTTCCGTCGTCATCAAGTCAGAGTCTGAATAGTGGATACCAGGAAAATAGATAGCAGTCCTCAAATATTACAGACATGTACGTGTTTTATATATTTTTTCTAAAGCTATTCAAGTATTTGCGTAACTAAGCAGTAAAAAAATATAACACATATATACAATTCTTAAGTTTCCTGACTAGTAAACATAATAAATCATTTATTTATTTTATTCATTGCTGGAACACAGCAGACAGGCTGACGGCCAAACTGTTATGGAAAATGGAGTCGCCTAAGAACATTAGCAACACCAGAGGTGGTGCCAATGTGCTGCTGACCTTGTAGGAGAAACTGTTGTAGTGATGCCGGAACACAACTTAAAATTGTTATACCGGCATACTCTAAACCAGGGGCTTTTTTTTAATAACAATACTACGGACTCGAGGTCCGTACCCTTTTTACAACTTGATTACTGATATTGATTTTTTGAGTTTATACACGCTGATAATTGTATGTCTTTCAAGACCACGGGCCATAAAAATGGCCCGGACTTTTGGAGGGCTTGCGTGGGGCCATGGGGCGGCCAACACGTAGAGGCCCCTTGACAAATTTAATGTAAATATGTGGCGTGACACTGACCGGCGATTATCCCTGTCTACACCATATAATAATGCACCCAAGGACAAGCCACGGCCAGTGTAGGACTATTGTGGGAAATGAGGACAAAAAGTACCGGGCTATTGGGGTGAACTGTTAGTGGTACTAGGGGTCTGGGAATATGGGGACTATGGCGTCTGCCCGTCGCAATGTTCAGGGAACATGGAAAAATGGGCAGACGGTGACTCGCCACTCCCTGCATGGGCCTCAAACAATGCCATAGAAGACAGGGGCAACATGGGTGTGAGTGGCTAAGGGGTGTAGAGAGGTGGGCTGCAGGTTCACCGAAGCTACTTCTGACGTGATGCCATTTGTCACTTCCACCCCTGGAGCTTGAGTCTTAGCTTATACACGCTTATTATTATCTTTTGTTATAGTGTGTGACATTGATTTTGTGCTTTTTATGTGGTGTTGTGTATCTTAAGAATTACTTTTTTTTTCTGATTTTAATACTAAACTTATACTAATGCAGAGTGTATCTGTTACAAGCTGGTGTTGTGAGAGAGTGCATGTGCCAGGGGTTGTAAGTTCAAAGTCGGCCAAATGCCCCACAACCAGGCTGTGGGTTGTTTTGCCGCCTCTTTCGACAGGCCGCTCGGCCGCAAGAATCACTAAACTTTTCCGTTCCTGCATGGAGGCAACCTACTTTTTGACGGTTAACACACCAACGTCACAAGCGCCCCAAACCGATTCACGAACGGAATCAGTCATATCGTCATGCGCGCTTTAATCATAACATATTCCGCCGCATAAAAAATTATCCAGCTTTTGAAATCTGTGAAATGCAATATCTCACTCTAGGATGCAGGTGTCTACAAGCTTAATTCTGAGTGTGGATTATCAAACACATTGGACAATCAAAGAGAAGCGTAAATACACGGGTATAAGAACATTTCATATGAATTTAGCAAAAATCTGTTATTTTGACGTTAAAATCAGACACGTTAATTGTATTTATTTTTATATATGACTAGCTTCTGCCCGCGACTTCGTCCGCGTGGAATAGTTAAAAAAGCAATTTTAAAAAACCGCCTTATTTTGAAACATTCTTTATTCTCCTTTTGATCTTATCGTCATGATATATAACATATAGCCTTCCTGGATAAATAGGCTATCTAACATTGAAAGAAATTTTCAAATCAGACCAGTAGTTCTTGAGAACAGCGCGTTCAAGCAAACAAACTCTTCAGCTTTATATATTAGTATAAGATAAGATGATTGAATTAATGATAAACAGACAATTTTTAATTTTATATCTTTGTATACATTATGCACTTGACATTATGCCACCTATTGTGTAATTGTGAAAATGAAATGCAAATTGCGGCGGAGTGTTGTTTAGGACGCAATAGCGACGCGAAACGTTTCGCCTTGAACTTATCGTATTTTAATTAATGACTTCTTTACGATTGTGGTGATTTGTATTCTATCTTCTATATATAAAAATGTATCATATAAATGTATGTACGCGCATAACTTGAGAACGACTTTACCAATTTTGATGATTACGTTTTGTGTGTTTGAGTGGGTTCCCGGATGGTTTAGATTCAAAATTAGAACCGGCAGGTGGCGCTGAGATCGGGTTCTAGAATCCTCGTAATTACCGGGAGCAATTTTGGTGATTTTGTTTTTGTGTGTTTGCGTGGGTTCCCGGGTGGCTTAGATTCGCAATTAGAACGGGTAGGTGGCGCTGAGATCGAGTCTAGAAGCTTCTTAATCACCTGGACCGATTTTGGTGATTTTGTTTTTGTATCATGAAACAAAGTCTTTTAGGAATTCAGAAAATAAGTTCGCCGAGATAGTTTGAAAGAAAAGATATAATTTACAAAAAAAGTTGTCTTTTATTTTAAAAGAGCTTTGAGCCTTTTTCGCTATGTCAGCCCCATTGTATCTTTTCTTAATTTATTATAATTTAACAAAAGTAATTTACGACTAAGTCTGGTCAACTTAGACATCTGACGATACATTAATTCACACCCAGCTGAAAATTGGTAGGATTGTTTAAAACACCATTATAAATGAAACCTAAAAAGTCCTCAACGATCCGATGCCTGGAAAAAATTGTAAAGTTAAGAGTAAACTCTGAACTGGTTCTAATGTATTGTCGACCAACTTCCAACCCCAGTCTTTAGGGTCTAGCTGAAAACCAAGCCACATTTGTACTTGGTAATATACCCGAAAAGATGTTGATGAGCTGTCGCTGAGGTTGGAGGAAGACAAGCTAACTGCACTTGTTTTTTATTTCGAGAAAGCACTAGAGTCGATTGACCAGTTTTACGATGACAAAACGCAAAGTCTTGAACATCGACGCAGGGTTGCCAATTTACATTCACTTTGGAGAGTGTGCAACTGAGCTCTTCGATCTGATCCCGCCATCTCCCTTCCATTATCGGACAACCAGACGCACCGGCATCGATATGTGGTGGATATTCCACCTATAAGAACGAAGCGCTTTACGTCTTCATGCTTCATCATGTTAGGTTTTAATCTAAATTATTCTTTTTTAAGAAAAGGTTATGGGCTTACGACACGCGCCACAGTCATCAGTCATCGCCTCATATTTAATTCTTTATTTCATTATAAAATAATAATAATGATAATAACTTTCATAATGGCGAGTTCATACGGAAACTGTGCAAATGTTGGGGCGTCTTCATTTAATTTTGATAAACTAAATGGAATATCAAATTATGGCACGTGGAAATTTATGATGCGTATCTATTCAATTCACTAGGACTTATGGGACTGTATTGAAGAATCGAGTGCTAATACGCCAGTCGTAACAGATGAGCGTAAACAACAAAAAGCATTAGCAAAGATATGCTTGATGATACTGCCTTCGTCCCTTTCACATGTTCGTGATGCAAAAACAGGACACGATGCTTGGAGACGTCTCCAGAAGGCATACGAGGATCGATGGTTATGCAGAAAACTTGGATTACTGCGGACCTTGTTCGGTTTGAAATTAGAGCAGTTTAAAAGCATGGAAAATTACTAGATGCAGATATACGCACCGCAAAGGAGTGGAACTCCTTGCCGGAGTCTGTCTTTCCTGACACTTATAACCTGGGTGTCTTCAAGTTCCGTATTCCGTCTATCCTAGACCACCACAAACGCGAACACATACTAGAATAAAAAAAAGATTTTTTCACGAAACATGCATATCGACAGTTTTCTAAGCACGTAGTTTTTTTAGGAGCTCCATACATAGAGAGAAGAAAGAGAATTCCGTTGGTGATAAGTCCTTGTGGAGTTGAATTAATCTTTTTTTAAAACCATACGACCCTAGCCACATAGACAATTGGTTAGGAGGCAGATGCTGCTCATCGTTACACTGGCGTATAATATGAAGAATTGGGTTTCTTTTAGCCGACATTCTCATATTTGTAATATTTTATATGTGTAAGTTACACTGACCGATAGAATAATATTTTAATTGTTTAACAGCTTCAGTAGTGTCAATACATGGTGTACTTATATTGTTACGAGTTGCCACACTCAGATTCGGAGAGGGGTTCTGTTCGGAGAACCAAAGGCTATGAGACTCTAGCAAACATAATAATAATAGTAGGGTCGCAGGAAGCTTATGCTGGTCTACGAATGTAAGATAGGTATAAAAAGATACGAACCAAAAAGATGTAAAACGATGGAAACACTGGATGAATTAATACTTAAATGATTTGAGGGCGCCACTGGCTTTTGGAGTTGAAGCCAGAAACTAAACGTCCGCTCCTACCGCGAGGACGCGTTCATGGGCCTGCCGTAGGAAGGCTGGCAGTGATGTCTTGGTTAAAGATGTGGGTGGGTTTGGTCGTTAGGAGCTCACTGAGAATACGATGATTAACTATGTTCATCGTAACCCACGGTGTTATACCCGACACGATATGATGCGATCGCCGGCATAATACTTAATCCTTTCTATAATAAGTCTATACTAAGGTCCCTAAGTGTAAGAGCTATACCCTACGCGACCAAACCAATAAACCCGTATACTGGAATAAGAGAAAGTTTTGCTTTAATTAATCAATCCAGTATACATTACGCTGGTTGGGAACAAGAAGACTCTAAACGGTGAATTCCCACTGAAGATGAAGTAATCTGTCCATAGGGTTATGGTTATCAGTTAACACGTGGTAATTAAACACGGAGTTGCTACTCCCACACCAGACGGGTACTCCTAGACACGTGGTGACTGTCGTGGTATGTATTACAAATATTAAATAACTTACATGCCTAATGCGCATGAGCCACTAGTAAAAAAAACGTGGGTGACGTAGTACTGTATAAAATATTATTATGGTCATATGCAGGTAAAATAACGAATGTCATTACCTGTATATACGGGTTTTAATTAAGGTGGTCCCGATGGAGGTATAATTATCGCGCGGGATTACATCAACTATTTATCCGGCCAACGATCGTGCCGTCTGGAGGGTTGAATCAGCTTCCGGATACGACACGCGAGAATACGAAGCTGGGCTAATTAAAAAGGTTCAGCTACTTACATGGTGGCGGAACGTCTATCACTTCTTCTATGTTATAAAAATAAGTAACTTGTAACGAAGGTTTATATGGTCTACTCAGCTTGAAGCGCACGCCGTATATGAGACAAGAAAAATGAATTTAATAATGAGACCATGAGTGAACGAGAGGTTTAGACAAGGATGGAAGATTTCTTGGATGCCTGGAGAGACCTAGGTTTCTTCTCGAAACTTCCATTCTAGCAGGTATGATCTAAAAATCTAAATGGATGTTAGCCTAAAGGCTATTGATGTCAACTGCCCTACGAAATAAACAGAAGGGAATAACTGGAATCCAGTAATTAATTTGAGGCGAAGACGCGAGTCAAAACGCGTGCTATTTTAGTATCTTATAGTATGACAAGCTTTATTGAACGGAGATTGTAGTTTCATTATGTGTACTCCCGTCCAAATGGGCGCGGCTACGATCGACCAATTATGAGTCTCGAAATTGCACGTCCATGCATCACGTGACCATAAGGTCCATCGGCGCGAATCTTTCAAAAATGCAACATTTAAATTTTCATGGTAATTTCTGTGAGTGGTATCGGTTATAACACGTCACAGTGTTTATCGCTCGACTCCCTCACCTCGCCGTTGGGGCATTGCTTTATACTGTACAAATACAATATGTCTACTCGACCGCGTGGCCTAAGAATCACACCTGGCTAATGACTACCATAAAGATTAAAATTCACAATGGGCTGTTTTTCTAATTACAAATTTTAAACACAAAGTAAGCAAAAGAAGTCGAAATGCCGAAAGGTAATAACCTGCAGGTGTGAATTGTTCTTTGTCGGATGTAACAATATTATGACGATTACAAATCTTCCAACTTTATATCTCAAAAATTGAGGCTCTTAGTAAAAAAGGATTAAGATTTTTTTATACAGAACTTTCTGATCTACAATTTTTGTTCGGGCTACTTTTATGATAAAACTGACCGTTTTTCTGAAAATCGCGAAAAAACAGTTTTTGTCACCTTTGACCCCGAGTACATTTTTTCCCAGGACAATGAGGACTTTTTAACCGACTTCGAAAAAAGGAGGAGGTTCTCAATTCGTCGGGATCTTTTTTTTTGTTGCTTTTTTTATGTATGTTCGCCGATTACTCCGTGATTTATGATTCGATTTACGTGATTCTTTTTTTGTTCGACGCGGAATAGCTGTCATGTGATCCCCTAAAAATTTGACATAGTTTGGCCCAGTAGTATTGATTTTACGAACATTTTTTTGTTCTCGTTTCTTGGGACCTATATTTTTTAAGAAGCGCGGCACCATTTGTAAGTCCACCAATACATAGCTAGACACTAAAAAGTAACAAATAAAAAATAAAAACTTAGTTCGTCTTTCCATCTTTTATTTGGTCTCCTTCTTTTTTCTCTTAGCGTCTCTAAGTATCAACAAACAGTTTTATTGATTTTATTAATTTGACATACTTAAAAAAAGAAAAAAATAACAATTTATGAATTTAATTATGTTTGTAGTATGACGGTAGAATAAAGGCTTTTTTTCATTTAATACGAAAGATTACTGAGCTTGGTGGCGATCGCATTTTACCCATTCAATCCGGTCATCTAGAAAATCTTTCGTCGTTTAATAAGCCTTCTTGCACAAGTGTTGCTTTACTAATTTTATTTGTCATCGTACTCGTTGACATATATTTTGATATAAATTGATCAAAAATGTAGCAACGGATTTATTATTTCACCTTGTAGCAGCGAAAGGTTAAATGATACTTTAGATGGCAGAGAGTAGTAATTATTGTCGAGTGCTGATGTGAACTAATATAATTTGAAACGGAATCCTTAAGTACTAATCAATCCTTAAGTAATAATCAACAAGTCCGACTCACGCCTTCAACATGAACGCACGACATACGTGCTCGTGTACAGACGCTAGTTTTCGCGCTCGCTGCTTGCCTTCATATAAATCCTTCTGAACTGTATTATATTTGACAAAAAAATTGTTCCTTATTTTGACACTGAAACCAACAGTTTCGGTGTAATTTATAAAATTCGATCAAATTTTTGAACAATTGAAATTTGACCTTGAATAACTTTTGAACGCGTGGACAAATCAAAAAATGTTATCAGACCTTTTTTGTAGAGCGTTCAATTCTCTATAAAGATTGAAACAGCGATTTATCAGTCAACCAGTCGTTTGAACGGTACAAAAATCAGAAGAAGCAAAAAAACTTTCCTGTGTTATTCTTATGGGAATTAAAAAAATGCGATGAGGACTATCTTAATATTAATATTATGGGCTCATCTTTTCACATAAATTTTTTTACACCCAAAAGAAACTTTTGAGCCTGTTTGGAAAAATAAATAAAAAAAATTTTTTTTTTTTTTTGGATCACCTAATATATATATACCTAACCACAGAGGCCGTGAAGTTTGTGGACTGCTATTATATATAATATGTATTTGCATATTTACCTGCTACATCACTAGTTACTGATGACGCAGTTTCTTCAGCATCTGTGATCAATCCGTCTATTAATTCTGCTTGGACGTTGACTATTCAACTCTGTTGGGTCCCAAAAGAGTTTCGGAATCCCTGATCTATAAAATCTTAAGTGAAAATAATATTTTTTTAAACTCACCAAACAAACGAAGAGGATAATGGACTTCATGGTTGTTTTTTTTCAGTTACTTCTTCCAGTAAAGACGAAATAATACCTTCGTTGCTGCATTTTGGTCAATTTATATCAAAATGTATGTCAACAGGAACGACGTTTTCCACCTTCAACTGCATCTGTGTTTGAACACGCTTGTTTAGTTAAATTATTCTATTGAATTTTGTGAAGACTATTGTTATGAAGAATACCTATCAGACAGACCACAAATTGGCAAAGTGCCTACCATTAATTACATATTGAAGGGTTTCGTTGATATGACGAATGACATTGATGTGTACTAGCTAAGATACTAAAATAAATAACAATACCGCAGGGGGGCCTTATGGCACAGCCTTAGATGAGTAGCAACACCTCGTACCCGACTCCTGGAGGGTCAGGGCTAGGCCCCCGCCTTCGTGCTTGCCTGTGCCAGCCGGCAAGAACTGGAGACCGCTAGAGCTAAGACTTGAGCTCCATGGGTGGAAGTGTTAAATGGCATAACGTCAGAAGTAACTTAAGTGAACCTGCAACCGCCCACCTCTCCGCACTCTTTAGCCACTGACACCCATGTTGCCCCTCGCTGATCTTGTACGTCTTTTTAGGACTCATGCAGAGAGTAGTGAGTCACGGGCCGCCCATTTTATCCTTGTTCCCCGAATATTGCGACGGGTAGATGCCATAGTACCCAAAATCGTGGGTAGGCGTGAAAAAGATAACACGTATATAAAAGTGCGCTTAAATTTTTATTAGTTTTTAATTATTAAAAGTAATTGTTTTCACCTAAATCACATGAATACTGAAAGTAGCTAGTGCAATCACTTGCCTGAGTGTTTTGTCTCCTTCCACAATTTCACTGTGCTTATTATTTTGACACAAATAAACCACTGTGTAAATTAATTATGGATACCAACCAAAAGGCCTTTGCAGAGCTCTGCGTGATGTTCACAGAGCGTATGGAAGCTTTTGAAGGTGAGCTGAAGAATGCCACCCCATGTAATAGTCTATCTACATTGGCTACGGACTTCTTAAATTTCAAGTCCTTCTTTCTAAAGAGTCTACAATCTCTTCAAGACCAAATGTTAAAACTGTCCCAATAAGTAGACAACTTGGAGATGCGGTCCAGGTGAAAAATACTGCTGCTACATGGAGTTCTAGAGGAAAAGCAGGAGGATACGGCTGAGGTTGTTAAGAACCTTGTCCAAACCAAGTTTAAACTTAATGACTTTCAAGTGGACCACATCAGCCGCTATGATATAGAATGGGCAAGTCTACACCTATGTAGTCCCGACCCCGTCCAATCTTATTTAGAGTGATTGACGTTTCCATACGTACTAAAATATGGATGGCAAAAACTAAACTGAAAGGTACAGGGGGTGACTGTGTCCGATTTCTCACAAAGTATCGCCATGACCTCTTTATGCGCGTGAGGCAGGAGTTTGGTATCTCCAAATGTTGGACACGTGATGGTGCCATCTTTGTGCTTGGTGCTGACGACAAAAGATATTCTGTAAGCTGTTTGGATGATATGAAAGGCATAATTCGACATCAGGCGGCCGCGCTGCCCGCTTCTAGTGCCAAGGAGTGTGCCTAAGGCTCCCGCCCGACGTGCCACCGGGAAGAAATAAGCGTGATCTTAATTTTATGTTTTTGGTCTATGTACTTGTTTCTACCTACATTTAAATTTCACTTTTTATATCGCATCCTTTTTATATACTTTTCTTTAACTTTATACTTTTCTTTTGTACCTTTTAATGTTTTGTGCTTAGTTTTCATTTAACGTCATTTCTCGGTACCCAGATATTTGTGTATTACTTTTATGGTAACTTTTTTGTTAGTATCATGTTGTTATATAAGTACATTCGAAAATGTCCCTTTACGAACTTCAATCTAATAATTGTTATTCTCATTTGGCTTTGTACACGTAGAGGCCCCTTGACAAGTTTAATGGAAATGTGGCGTGACACTGACCGGCGATTATCCCTGTCTCCACCATATAGTAATGTACTCAAGGACAAGCCCCGGCCAGTGTAGGACTATTGTGGGAAATGAGGACAAAAAGTTATTATATTTCATAATATTGTTTTTAGTTTAGTAAAGCTGAGTTATTTTATACTTATGTAAAAACACAGGCATGTGAAAGCAGGTGGCTGGTTAAAATTATTATTAGTTTTTGTTTTTGTTTCTATATTTAATATATATATTTATATACGTATATAAGCATTACAGTGTACATTAATTTAATAGATAAGCATATATCTATTTGCAGGTATTTGTTTATAGTTCAAGCAATGAATCACAGGAATATTTTTCTTGCTCAGATAGCTTTAGCTCTGATGATGAACCTTCCCTTCAAGCAGTGCTAAATAATCGTCTTTCAACTGAGACACAGAACTTCAATGTTTTACATATTAACGCGCAGAGCATTCCGGCTCATTTCACTGATATGCTGGCGTCACTTAATCATGATAATGTGCTTCCGGATTTCCAGCTAGTCTGCAATGACCGAGTTTGCACGAGTGGCGGAGGTGTCGGCATTTATATTCGTGACCAGATCCCCTTTAGAGTAATAAAAATGTCACCACAACCGTGTCCGCCTGATTCAGGGGAATATTCGTAAAAGCCGTTCATGGACACAACCGCATACTTCTTGGTGCATACTATATTCCTTCCCTTCGAGTAAATTTTTTCCCTTCATTTGAACTATTGTTAGAGAATTTTTCCTTATCTTACGAGGACATTATCATTATGGGCGATTTCAATACGTGTTTACTAAAACGTGACTCTCGTCCTTTACATTTTGAAAATATTATTAATTCGTGCAATTTTAAAATTCTTCCGTTATCTGCGACTCATCATTTTCCCAACCTAACCCTACCCCATCTCTTCTTGACCTAATTTTAGTGTCTCCTCCTTTGTTTCCACTTTCGGCCAATGCTCGGCGAACGCCTTTTCTTATCATTACTTGATTTACATCTCCTATAAATTGCGTCCACCGAAGTGTAAAGCCAAAGTTATCATGCAGCGAAACTTTAGTAAGATAGTAGTGGAAAATCACACTAGAGATGCCAAGGATATCAATTGGTCCAAGGTCTACAATGCAGTTTCTGTCGATGAAAAGGTGTATGTGTTTAATACAGCTCTAATTGAGTTGTATGACTCTCATGCACCTATACGTCCGATAAAGATTAAGCATCTACCTGCTCCGTGGCTTACTGAGGACATAAAATTATTGCAAAAAAAGAAATGTTCAGCCCGGACTAAATACAAACGTAAGCCCACAGAAGAAAACCGTACTAAATTCATTAAAATCATAATCTCTGCAGTAGAGTGTGTAGGGACGCACAACGCCGTTATATCCATAAATCTCTTGATATTGATGATTCCGGTAAGATCTGGAAGTTTCTTCAATCTCTAGGAGTTGGTAAACCTTTGAAGAATTCCCTTCCTAAAGACTTAAACATCGAACTGTTAAACCAGCACTTCTCATCTTCTGCCAGATTTGATAGGCAATCAAAGTTGAACACTTTACGTAATCTTTCAAATTTATCAACTCCTGTTTATCCTTCATTTGTTTTTAGTCAATTCTCTGATTGTGATGTTAGAAAGAGCATTCTATCCATCAGTTCCAATGCGATGGGTTGCAATAGTATGTCGCAAAAAAAACGTGGACTGAAAACTGGCAATTCTGGACTTCTTCAAAATTAAAAATTACCCAACGATAGAGCGTCAAAAAGTGAGTAAAATGTGCCAGATACAATCTTAGAAAAGTGTATAGTTTCGTAACAAAAAATTAAAAAGTGGAATTTTTTTTCGTACTTTTCGGTTTTTCGACCTTAAGTCGAAAAATCTCTTTTGGACTTAAAAAAGTGCCGCGGTAGCCACCTGGGGATTGCTGAGACGCGTCGTTTGACGCCTCACTCGCACCCATCCGTGAAGACCCGGCCCTGCAATCATAAGAAAAACAAGTACCTAACCTCAAAATTGCTCCGCCATTTCTGGAGCAATTGGATTGAGGTTAGGTACCAACGAAGACGCCTTCCGGAGAAGATCAAAACAGCACTCAGCGGAATTTTAGGTTTAATAGTTTTTAATTATTTTTAATTATAATTTATAAGTTTGACCCTTAATAACTCTGCGATTATTGACGGCGCGTGGGTTTTGAGACTGCCATATTGTGCGCGCCAAAAAGTTCTATCCGGCCACACCAAGACCCAATTTTCTCCCAACCAAAAAACTTGTGAAAAAATTTAAAAACTCAAAATTTATAACTTTTTCACTTTTTTCTAAATTTTTATATTGAAAAAAATTATTTTATTTTATAGTCAGTTAGAGTATCTTTTTACACTAATTTAAACAATTTTTCTATAATTTTAGTGCTAATAGTCGCGGAGGTATAGATTTTTAAAGTGTTTTTAGTCAATAAATAGTTTTATATATAGGTTAGAGTAAGTTTAGGGGCAGCATCGCTGAGGACTCGTCGCGCTCTTTCATCTGAGCCCAAGATCGGCGAAATCGGACCCATAGGGGCCGAGATACGGTTTTTCCCGACCTTTTGGCCAAGGGCTCCGCCATCTTGGAAAAATTTAAATTCCCGATAACTCGGGAACTACTTGCCTTAGAGCGACGGGGTTTTCAGTGTTGTGGCTTCCTCAGCTTGCCGGACGTGACCAGACCTAAAAACAGGGTCAAATTTTTTGACTTCAACCACCTATTGGGCAGGGTGCATAGTGACCGGGGAACACCCCCAGACCAAGTCCGGTTCAAATCGGACAAGTATTGACGGAGATACAGAAGAAACTCGCCGGACTTTGACAGTTCGGCGGCCATATTGGAAAAATTAGAACTCAAATATCTCCGTAACTACAAGACCTAGAGTGACGGGGTTTTCTACGATAAGGTCAGCTCCACTAGGAGCACAGGATTCGGGCCTTAAAACCCGAATATCTCCCCTCATATTTTAGTGCCTAGATTTTTGTCTAGAAGCGTAGAACACCTCTGAGGCATCCATAAAAACCCAAACATCAGGGTCCTAGGTCTTGTAGAACCGAAGATATCGGCAGTCAAAAGTTGACTTTGACATTAGAGCCGCCATCTTGAAAATTTTTGAAGTGCCATATCTCCCAAACTATTGGGCGCAGGAAATAGCGGTTTTCTTAGAAGTGTTGCCCTACCTCCCCGCTATCGATTGCGCTCGAAAAAATTAGTTTTTAAGACTGAAATTTTTTGTTGAATTTTTCATCAGAATCGGGTAGAGTTCGTCGAGACCTTCAAAACGAGCCCAAACTCGCCTTTTTTGAGGCGATATTTGACGACATATAAGGATTTCTAAAATCCAGACATAAAATCCGAAATTTTTTCTGGATTTTTAAACTGAAATTGACAGGGCTCTATACCACCTAGAGTGCTCGACCTTGGGTTCGTTTTGACAGGCGACTCGAGCTCTATCTGCAGGAACCCCCTCCCGCACCCTACCTCCCCCCTAAAACAAATCTGTCTGTAACTCAGTCGTTGTTGGTCTTAGGATAACCGAACTTGTTATTGCCGAGTTCGGCTTGCCGAGACCAACAATCTGGGCCCGGCAGAATAGTCACTTTCAAACACTTACCTCACTCACCTCACAAAAACACTCCACATTCATCACCTTTGCGTCCAATCAAATACACACACGTACTCTAGGTACTTACCTCGAGTACACTACACACTTACCTCACTTACCTTACATATCAAACTTGCAAAACACACACACAAGCACCTTCCGAACACACCTAACACACTCACCTCTCACACACCCTTAATAAAAAACTTACCTTACACTTACCTCATCCTTACTGCATCCCATCCTCTCCTTGACGCACTGCGACTCCTTAGGGGTACCTGTAAAATAAAATATTGTGATTAGTTAAGTTAATTTTAAGGACTTTGTATAAATATATTTGACAATTAAACTTTGTTTATTTCGTCGACATTGACTGGTTCAATATATATTGTTTATCCTCTATTTTTACAAATTGACCTCTTGATTGTGTGCTATTGCGCCAATTAAATAGTTTAGGACTCACACTTACACTAAGTTAACTCACCTTACTTTAAGTACATTTACACCCCCTAACACCAACGCGATGTTCCGCACTCCGGCTAAGCAGAAGGAAGAACTGGGTGTCCTCACTTGGGAGGATATCCAGAGGAAGACACAGGAGAAAGCGGAGGAGGACGAACCAGGCAGCCCTCTCGAAGAACTCCTTAAAGAGAGGATTGAGAAGAGGAGATCCCTGGAAAATGACTCCCTACCACCACCACCCCTGAAGCAAACTACCTGCGCGGAGCGCAGAGCGAGGGATGTGGAGGTGGAAAGGGAAATGGAAAATAAAAGGAGAGAAAAGGGACTGCAGCCTGCAAAATCCGCGTCGGTAACGCCGCCTAGCCCCACGACGTCCAAACAGGGGTCTAAAAAGAAAGGGGTGACTTTAAAATTCTCCCCGCCCCCCAAGAAGGTCACGCAACCATCAGTTCAGACAGCTGCCGGTCCAAGCAAGCAACCGTTAATAAACAAGACCTTTACGAAGAGAACGCCACCGGAGGTATCTAAGAAAGTGGCAAATACAAACAACCCGATGCACAACAAAAGGTACGATAGACTGTTTGAGGCCAAAGAGCAGCTGGAAGCATCAACGGAGCATCTGAACAATTCCAGAAACTTGAAAACAGAGATAAAGCAGAGCGTAGCGTACGCGGTCAAACGCTTATACGCTCTGCTTTGTCACTGCGACAAGGACCTGGGGGAAGCACTCATTGAATTACATGAGATCAAGGGGAAGGCCCCGGGCGAGAAAATTGTAAGAGATATGCAAATACAATGCGTAATACAGGGTCCTACTCAGGTTGAGAAACCAAAAGAGGCCACAGAACAGAATGATATAATACTGGCGAAATTGGAGGAGCACACCTCGCTCATCCAGAAGAGCATGGAGAAGATCAATAACTTGCAGCAAGTTATTGAGAAGAACAGTGCAAGCATGAACGAGGTAAGTGCTCCCAAGGCGAGCTACGCGAGTGTGGCGGCAATAAGGACGGGGGCTAAACCACCGACTTACAGAACGCTACACTCCGTGGCGATTACCAACGCCAGAGAAAACCGCTCCGGAGACGACACCCTCAAGGATCTGAGAGAAGCATTAGATGCCAAAGATGGGGGGGTGAACGTGGAGCGAGTCCGTAAGGCCAAGGATGGACGGGTAATAGTGAGCTGCACAACGGTAGAGGACAGGGAGAAGCTCAAGCTTAGGCTTAAGCAGAAGAAGGCAGCACTAGTAGCAGAAGACATCACTAACAAAAGACCGTTAGTGATGATAACCGGCGTTCTAAGGAGCCATACAGATGACGACCTGTTCCGGGCCCTAAGAAATCAGAATACTCTGATTTTCGAGGGTCTGGGAGAGGACGACAACTGTATGGAAGTCGCGTACAAAATAAGAGCAAGAAACCCGTACACCCAAAAGGTGATACTTAGAGTAACACCGGCCTTATGGAAAAGGTTAACGGAGGAAGGCACTGTGAAAGTGGACCTGCAAACATTGCAGGTCGTGGATAGGTCGCCGCTTGCACAATGCACAATATGTTTGGGTTTCGGACATGGCAGGAAGCAGTGCAGCCTGTTCGAAATCATGTGCAGCCATTGTGGCGGTCCTCACAAGATAGCTGAATGCGAGGAGAGAGCAGTGGGCACAAAGCCAGCTTGTATAAACTGTACCCGAGAGAAGAGGGACGATGTGTCACACAACGCATTCAGTGGGAAGTGTCCGGTGAGGGCGCGCTGGGACAAGAGAATCCGTGCAACTGTCGACTACTGCTAGATACCCTGAGGGCAACAACATAATAGTAATGGGTCGGAAGCCATGCCTTGCTGCTATAACATCCACCAAAATATTAATATTTCAATCACAATAACCAAGCAACAAAACATGGCCTACAACTCTGCTATCATGCGTGGAGCCCCCAGACAAGTATTTAGCACTGGACGGCATTGTACACTAAGAACAACCAAAGCGGCGCACCTTAGCAACAGGAAGGAACCGGGTATCGGGGATAAATAAACACAAACACACACACAATCAAAAGTCATACCATTCAAGAGCAATTCACACCGAGAACTCAGCAAACACACTTCTAACAAAATAAACAGACACTTATGAAACCAGCAAGTTTTTAATGTAAAAAATTGCGGTTTTCAGTATAACATACACGCATCATAATATTAACAAAGTCAGACACAGCCATAAACACGAACACACAACAAAACCCAAACATGTGCACACATACATACATACACACACACACACACACACACATACACATGCACACACATACATAAGCGATGCCAACACACAAACATAAGCACTCACACACACTACTGTATAGTACACACAACTTACACACGACTCCATGTAGTGAGCTGGGCTGCAGAGGGCCCTGGCGACACGCTTCGTGGTGAACGATCCCCTTGATATCCGGTCGTAGTAGTGACCTGAAATAGAAAATATAGAGTTAAAAACAATATGCATTGAGCCATAAAATAGTATTAGTATAAAAAATGTTTAGTGTAATAAAAATGAATGTATATAAAAGAAACTGTGAATATATAATGTTATATATTTCATCAGTATCGTGTAGTAAGTAAGGTAGCATATGTTAACACTCTGTAATAAGACTCACTCTACGTGAAAGAAAGGAATGTAAAACCCTGTATTTACGTAAACAATAGCTATGTATGAACAAGAAAAATAAAATGTTATCTACTGTGTATATAAGCAAGTAAACATGTATATTAATAAATTCGGATCAAAATTGTTATAAAATAATACAAACATATGTATACATAAATAAATATTTATAAATAAACATTTGGACAACAAAATTGTATATAAGGAAACAAAAATTGTAATAGTATAAGTTTTAATTTAATAAAGATAATAAAAAAGTTAGTAACCTTCCCATCCCCAGATATGTGAATATATAATTAAGTATACAAACATCATGTAGAATAGGCCAAGTAGGGAAATATATATCTGGATGCTTGATCATCTTCCCTGGGCCGAGAACACCAACTCAAACACACATCGAGCTGGGGGTCTCGACTCGGGGGAGGCAACGCGGGCACCCTGAATATGTATAGATATTAAATATATATAGCGTAAACATTTATTCAGTATAAGTAAGTATATCATATTTTTTTTATTTTTTTTTGTTTGAGGCGAGGAAAAATGCTGACCGATTTACGCACTCTCAGGGCCGTCACTAGGAAACGGCGCGCATCCATCGGGGGCGATAACGCTAGCAATAGTATGCTTTTTTGCGCTTCGTCCGCGATGGCTTGACACTGAGGAGTGTGGAAGACTCAGAGCGATGCCGCACGGGCGAGCAACCTCAATACCCACTAAAAAACCTCTCCTCCCGTCGACCCTGCGCTTTGTTGTGAAGGAAAGACTGAGATATAGAACATAGTTACGCAACAGTCGATCCAGCGCAATAAAGTGCCTGGAGTGTGCCCTGGGAGAACACACCCCACTTCGAAACGGGGGCTGAATCCCTTGCGTTGCCTAGTAGCAAGGGGCCCCTCGTACCGGAACCAAACTCAGGGAGGGAAGTAATGCGCGTACCTGCCTCTCCGGGTGCTAGCTGAAGGCCGGCGACCTCGGGTGGAGACATTAGCACGCGCTGCAGGACTTCGCTCCCTATCCCTTTCTGCGGCCTCTTTTAGAGACATAACCGCCTCACAGAAAGAGACCGCAGACTCCCAGCGGTCGTCGCTGTGCAACATGGCCGTTACCAAGTCGCCAAGCGATCGGACGGCTCCTACGTGTGTCTCGAGCTCGAAACGCTGAGGCGTCCATGCAGCGCACTCAACAAGCGTGTGTAACGCCGTATCGGGTGCGCCGCATTGGCGGCAGTCCGGGGAAGGCAAGCAGCCCACAATGCGAAACAGATACTGGTCGAAACAACCGTGTCCGGTCAGTATCTGAGTCGTCCTGAAGGTCAGGGTTCCGCTGGTGCGGGTCACCCATCTCTCCAGCTGCGGCCTGATTGCATCCACCGTATAGCCGCCGGCCACAGGGTGTTCGAGGTCACGAGACCAGGCGACGAGGCAGGAGGCGGTTTCCCGCTTCCTGACCGTCTCTAATTCGACTTGACAGAAGGTCAGTCCTCTAGCTAGGGCATCCTGCTGGGCGCGACGAACTCTGGACAGGACGTCTGCCTGGAGAGGCCAGGGCAGCTCGCCTGCCAAGAGAGTCGCTGCCGACCACGACACTGTGCGGTACCCCCGTATGGTCCTCACGGCCAGAACCCGCTGCGCGCGGTGCAGCAGGGTTCGGTTGTGGCGGTGAAGCGAATCGAACCAGACAGGCGCACCGTAGAGCGCCATACCCCTCAGGATGCCGGAATAAAGCTTCCGCGTCGCACCCCCCGGCCCCCCCACGTTAGGAAGAAGCCTGGAGAGTGCGCCCGCGGAATTCAGAAGTTTGGGAACTAGCTGCTCAAAGTGCGCTTTGAACAGCCATTTCCCGTCCAGAACTAGCCCAAGATATTTCATCGTGGGCCCTACTCTGATCGCCACCCCCTGAACTGTAACGGACAAGTCCGGGGGAGGATTCCGGAATTTCCTATGGAACATGACGGCCTCCGTTTTCGCGGGGGAGACCCTCAAGCCCAGCCTTGCTATTCGATCTACGACGATCGCCAACCCGTCGTTGGCAACGTCCACGGATTCCGCAAAAGACGCGGCGCGTGCCGTGAGTAGGGTGTCGTCCGCAAAGCAGATCAGCCCTACTCCGGGCCGGACCGTCACCCGAAGGATCCAGTCATAGCCTACGTTCCAAAGGATAGGCCCGAGGACCGATCCCTGTGGAACGCCGCACGCGACACGTCGCCGACCTAACACGTGGTTGGCGGACTCACCGCCTTCCCAAAGGATGTGTCGATCTCGCAGGTACTCGCCCAACAGCCTCGTGAGGTACGGGGGGACTCCGTGCGCGCGGAGCCCCTCCCTGATCGTCTCATGAGGGAGGCTGTTAAAGGCGTTCGCTATGTCTAGCGACACTGCAAGAACGATGTCCTTCGCTTGGACGGCTTCGTCCGTCAACGTTCGCGTCTCGAAGGCGTCCATCGTGGAGCGCCTCCGCCGAAACCCGAACTGCGTATCTGATAGCCCCGGCTCCACAGTGTCTAGATGCTTCACAAGCCGCTCCGCCAAGATCTTCTCGAAGACCTTGGCGACCTCGTTCAGCAGCACTATGGGCCTGAAGGCGGACGGATCGTTGGGAGGCCGACCTCCCTTGGGAATTAGGCACAAACGCCCCTCTTTCCATTGCGACAGGAACCTACCTGCGCGAATACAGGCTTCGAAGAGGTCCCGCAGCTGGCTGCGTAGGTGTTTTGCAGCCAGGAAGAGGAGTCGACCTGGAACCCCGTCGGGTCCCGGTGCCGTCTTCCTGCCCCGGAGCCGGTCCAGGGCGACGTCTAGCTCCCCCTCGGAGATGGAGTGAGGCTCCTCGTCCGTGGGGGTGTCGGGAATGGGTGGACCCATACTGGGGGGAGTGAAGTTCCCCGGATCCGGGAAGAGCCCATCGATAACCGACCGGAGCACCTCGGGTTCGAGCGTTTCCGTGACCGTGGATGTGCAAGGCCGCAACTTGTTGCGGGCCCCACGGTACGGGCGCCCCCAAGGGTCCCGATCGAGCGTCTCGAGGAGCTCGGCCCGAGCCCGGGCTTTCGATCGCAATATTGCAATCGAAAGGGCCTTTCTGGCCTCTCTAAACTCGCCCACGAGTCCATTTTCCGCGACGAAGTCCGGTGGACGGCGCGCCCTGCAGCGTTTGAGCCTGTGGCTGATGATCCGAACTGCCTTTCGCATCTCGCCCAGCTCCTCGGTCCACCAGTGGACCGATTGCTTGCACGGAGGCTGCCGCTTGGAGACGCGTGGCATCGCAGCGTCGCAAACCCTCGTCAGGGTCTTGCGCATGTGCTCTGCCTGCGTATCCAGATTCGCGAAGTCGGCTGGGTAGGCCCAGCTTTCCGAGAGTGCCCGCTCCTCGGCCTGCTCCGGCTCGAGCTTGGTAAGGGCCCAACGCGGGAGGAGAGGGGGGCGACGGTGAACAGGGCTCGGACCGGAGGAGGGGGTCGTGAGCTCAAATCTGATGTACCGATGATCAGAGAGCGACTCCGCCTCCTCCAGCACCCTCCATCCGGTCACTCTGCGGACGGCCGCATGAGTGGCGAATGACAGGTCGATGATCGATCCACCCCGCGCGCGTACGCAGGTCTGGACCGACCCCTGGTTCAGTATGGTCAGGCCGGCTTGAAGAGCCCAATCCTCGACCGCCCGACCCCTAGCGTCGGTGAGTACGTTTCCCCAGGAGAGGTGCTTTGCATTAAAGTCGCCCATCACGAAGATCGTTTTGGGCGACAGTCTGCGTACGGCAGCCCCGACGGCGTCCAAGTGAAGCTCGAACTCCGCCAGGGGGCGGTTGCGCGAAAAGTAAACGCCTATGACGACGATACTCCCGCTCTCCGCCACAGCATAGCCCTTTCCTCTTTCGAGACATGTAAGCGGTGTGCCGGACCCGGCTCTGGCCACCACCGCTATCATGTCATCGAGATCGCCCACCCAGTTCCCAGAAGGAGGGACGTAATAAGGTTCACTTATTACGGCTAAATTCGCTTGCCACTCCGCCATCGCCTGCAGGCACAAGTCCTGAGCGGTGGGGGAGTGGTTTACGTTAGCTTGGAAGAACGTTGTTACGGGCGTATTAGGCATTGGATGTGTCCATTGTCTGTACTCCCGATTTGCCGGTACGTGGTCTCGCCCGCGAGTGGACGAATTGGCCCCTCACGTAGGGAGGTTGGCAGAACCTCGCCAACGTGGGGTGGGCCGCGTTCAGTCCCCCCGCCGCGCACGCCGCGCAGTGGGGTTTCTGTGCCGTGCAGTCCGGCATCTTGTGTCCGCTTTTACCGCAGCGGAGGCACAAGTTAGTCCGATCCGGGCACGTGTCCGGACAGGTTTGGGTGCCATGACCGACGTTGAAACATCTGTAACAACGTATCGGTCTGGCTTCCAGTGCCTCGACCTTCGCCGAGGTGAAGCCAACCAGAAGGTAGCCCAACCCAACGATGGTCTTGGCAGCAGCGACGGGGCACAGCACGTACGATCCGCCCAATCCGCCCGGTCCTGCACCGATGTGCTTCGTGAGCACGTCGTCGCGCCGGCAGTTGCCTGCGCGCGCGATCGCGTCACGAAGCCCATCGACCGTGACTGAGTCGTCCAGCCCTGAGACGTAAAGCTCCCCACGCTTTACGGGGAAGTAAGTATATCATATAATCCAACCTAAACCAACTACAACCAACTCACTAGAATCCCACCAAATCCTAAACCCTAATAATATATATATATATATATAATATAGTAGAATATAAACAGTAGTATACCTGGATATATCTCGAATCGCCCGGGCTAGGAACGAGAAAAAAAAAAAAAAAAAAAAAAATAGTATGTCGCAATATGATAGTTCCCATATTGGACGTTATTATTCCAGTGATTCCATTTCCTAAAAAAGCAAATCCTGTCTCATTTTCCGAATATCGTCCCATTTCCATTCTCCCTTTCCTATCCAAGGTGTTCGAACGAGTTGTTTATCAGCAGTTCAGCATCTTCCTTAACACAAACTTTCCGATCCGGTTTTCGTCCTGGTTATAGTACTACCTCTGCATTAGTAAAGATCACTGATGATATTCGTTACGGTATGGGAAACGGTACTGCTTACGATATTATCGCTTCTTGACTTTAGCAGTGCCTTTAATAAAGTCGATTTTGATATTCTACTAGGAATTTTATGCTCTCTTAACATATCTCCAATGTCTATTGACTGGTTTCGTAGTAACCTGTTTTTTTCCTTAGTTTAATGGGTTGCCTGGAAGACATCGCTTTAAGCGATAAGGCCGCCCTTTGTTCAGCATTTATTATATCTAGTTTTTAAAACGTAGTTTTAATTTTGGTGAACAATAAAAAAAAATCATTCATTCATTTATTCATTCATACCCATGCCCAAGATCCTCGGTCCATTAGCAATTCATCACAATAGCCCGGTATCTTTCATTCTTTTTTTATAGCTAAAGTACTGAACACCAACTGACGGCCTTCCTGATGGTAAATGGTTAAGATCGCTAATGGACCTTAGCGACACAAAAGATTTCACCAACGCGCTGCTGGCCTCGAAGTAATTTTATGACCCCCTTTAAAAATAACTCAATATTGTAACGCTGTGGATTAATGTCAGCTGGTAGCTTATTCCAAATCCCCACGGTACGCAAGAGAATTGTTCTTGAGAAACGTTGCGTATATGAGCGAAGTGGTTTGAGAAAATTCGGATGAGTGCCCAGTCGATGGCAAACGGTGAGATGGTAGAACGAAGACGAAGACGCCATTTTGAACAGTTCCTCTTAACAGTCCTGTTAAGGTTTCGGTAGAATATGCAGAGAGACACGAAGTTTCTCCGAAGACCAAGTGTGCCTAACCCATCTGTGATTATAGGATCATCGAAAAGCAAACGGCTTGACGTTGAATACAGTCCAGGAATTTAGCTGGTAGGCTAGTGCACCAGCTTATAGGTGTGATCAGTACTCCATGCGTTGCCTCTCTTGGGCTTTATAAAGCACGAGGCGTTGCCGCGGAATGGAGTACTGCTTGGATCGATTTAGCACTCTCATCGTCTTGGAGACGGAATTCGGATATTCGGAATAAAATAAATATTGATTATCTCACAATTTTGTAACCAAATATCATGACGTGACAATTCAAAGAACTCGTTACAAAAATACAAGGTCCCTGGGCCTGGATCAAACCACCATTATTGAATTCAGATGGCTCTCAGACAAAATGGTGAGGTTGACGTTTAGAGCTAGAATATAACACTCCTCTAGTTGTATCACTAAGCGTTAAAGGACTACGGCTTAGCCGGTTTCTTAGTTGATCGACATGTCTACGAATTAAAGTACTATCGAGGTTTACTTTTTGTAGTCCCTACATCCCAAGCAATCAGAAACCCTACCCTTTTCTCCCTACTTTGGAATTGTCTGTACCAGACTTTACCTCCCTTAGGTACCCGTCTAGGTACACCACCTGCACTGTCAAATTAGCGTTGTTGCGCCTTAAAGACTCTGACCTCTCTTTCTCAGGCCTGATAATATCCAAAACCGGTTGTCGAGTTCTTACCATTTCTATTATTTAACAGGAATGTACTACCTATATATTTATATCTTCGATAAATAATTGTGTGACATATTTCAGTATTAAATTTATTTAATAAAGAGTTTGGGCTAGATAAATAGGAAAAAAAAAACAATTTTTAGCTAGACGTGTTGCCGAGAAGTTTCTTACTGCTTCTTCTTCTTAACAGTAGTAACAGGTTGCGAAGCGTTCTACATAGATTAGGAAGTAAAATTAAATTCTAACTTATATGTACTACCTTCAAAAAAATTTCACCAGTGAAACTTATTTTGAATAAACCTTTTGAATTTGTATTTGAATAACTTGGAAGCGATTTGGTGAAATTCTTTCTTAACTTAAAACAACTGATAACGACAAAAAATTAGCGTGTGTGTCCAGTTCACACGCAATCGAAGTGAAACAAAGTGTGACAAGGGGTTGGAGGGATTCTAGAATTCGTGATGTCACATTTCATATATAATATCGTTATAATATACTTTTTTATAATAAATAAATAAGAAAATAAATAATATGTTGCAGTTTTAAACCACTAAATTTGAAGTACTAACGAAAATCTTCAAAACATTTCCAACGCTCCCTATATGAGCAACTGGGCATAGTCTTTAAATGATTGAACATAATGTATTCGATCTTATTCGCTCGCTTAGTCTTATACATTTATGTGTTTAACATTTTTTGTGTCGCTTTTTTGTGTCATCAACTTTCAAACCACAACGATTCTAAAGAAGTTTCACTTCAAACACCCAACGTCTCGTCAAGATTTGTGACAATGGTTTTTAGTAAATTATTGGTCGGTATATACCAACGAAAAATTGTTTCTTTTGCATCTCGCTTTCGACCGTTTGCAGAAATAGTGTCCTTAATATTCTTCGTTTTACGAGGGTGACACTGAAAGTTTTTAGAACTGGCCTCTTTTAAAGAATATAATAAAAAATTAGTTGAAATTTGGAAAATAGAACTCTTTTCTAATATTATTGAGTACTAATTTCATTCATTTGTCATTTCTTTTACGATTTGGCGGCAAATTGAAATTTGTTTGTGTCATGCCAGTATGAATTTAACGCGAGAAAATTTTGGTACTATGATTTTTTATGACTAGGTGTCATTTTAGTCAACAAGATTGTTATGACACACTTCGATTGGCCTTTCACGATGAAGCCCCTTCTCGGGCCACTGTTTATAACTGGTTTAATGAGTTTAAACGTGGTCGCACCAATTTCAACCATGCTCTGCGTGAGGGACGGACTTTTACGGCGACGACTGGAGATAACATCAGTGTTTTGCTGTGTATGATAGACACTGATCCAAGAGTAACCTATCAGCAGATTTGGACAAGCTTAGGCATCGATATGTTTCAAGTGCACAAAATCCATCACAAACATTTAGCCGTTAGGAAGCTTTGTGCCCGGTGGATACCTCATTATGTGACCGAGGCCCAAAAACGTGTTGTTTGGTGCCGTGAAATGATACAAAGATTTAACTGAAGTGACTCATAAGCTGTGTTCGATATACTTACGAGTGACGAAAGCTGAATTTATTGCTATGATCCGGAAACCAAAAGACAATCTGCTCAGCGGGTGTTTCCTTCCGAGGAGTTGCCAACTAAATTGAAGAGAGGTCCAAGTGTACGAAAAAAGATGGTGGCCTCATTCTTCGGAATGGCCGGTCATTATGCGACAATTGTTTTAGAAGATCAAAAGTCAGTTACTGCATGCAGAGTGGTATACTAACAAATGTTTGTAACTTGTCTTGGAAAAAGTTCAAGAGAAACGACCTCGCAGTAGGATCCTCCTTCACCACGACAACGCCTCCTTGCACACCGCCAGGCGAACAATCAACTATTTGGTGTCATCTGACGTGGAATTGCTGGGTCACCAGCCAGATAGCCCCGACCTCGCACCTTGAGAATTTTATTTATTCCCAATAATAAAAGAAAAACTTCCAGGTAAGCATTTTATGGACGCCAAGGAAGCAGTGGCTGCATTCCAGAAGGCCATCGAAGAGACCCCTAAGGACGAGTGGGCATAGTTCTTTTCTCGGTGGTTCTATCGACAGCAGCGATGTATTGATGTGAATGGAAACTATTTTGAAAAGATATAATAAAAGTAATAACTTGCTAGTTTGCTCAGTTTTTGATTATGTAAAAACTTTCAGTGTCGCCCTCGTATGTATCATTTTGTGCAATAGAGTATATTCCATTCTATTCTGGAGCTGCGTGAAATTTTGATTGCGTTTTTTTTTATTGCTGGAGTACAGCAGACAGGCAGATGGCCCACATGACGTAAAGCAGTTACCGTCGCCAATAGACGTTTGCAATACCGAACGTGTCACTGACGCGCTGCCGTCCTCGAAGAGAGTTTATGTCACCCTTTTTAAAAAACCCCATGTTGTAGCGCTGTAGGAAAACCACGGCTGGGAGCTCATTCCCAATCCCCACAGTGTGCAAGAGCAACGTTCTAGAGAACCGTTGCGTACAAGAGCGAAGCGGCTCAAGGAAGTGGGCATGAACGCCCAGCCGATGGCGTGCGGGGCGGTGGTAAAAAGAAGACGAAGGCACCATTCTGAACAGTTCCTCGGAACACTCTCCGTTATACAGTCGGTAGAATACCCAGAGAGACGCGAAGTCTCTCCGATGGCCAATTGTTGTGTTCAAGTTTATATTTGAAGAGTTCAAAAATACAAAAGCTTGTAAATTTTAAACCCGTACCAGGCCTCGGACGGCGTATCTCTAGTTTTGTTATGCACCCAACTCTAAGGCATCATATAAAATAGCAAAGTTTGAACACCTGTTGTTATTCGTTTTCTCGAATTTCCGTATTAACACAAGTGTATTAATAATTTTAATTTTGTCTATAATTGATGTCTAGTAATAAAATGTAGGTATTAAACAAATTATAACAATTGGCAGACACACGTAGTAGCTTGGTGCTAAACCCACTCGCATCTCTATGACTCTGGTTCGAATCCTGGGCCTTTCTGCATATTCCACCCCGACGATATCGAGAAAGGATTGTGGAATAGTACTTTGAATACCTACGCAACGCCAAGATATTATAAAACAAAACATGAAATATAAATAGAATAAGAAAACATTTTAAATTAAAAGACATTGAAACTAAAATATATTATGTAGCAGATCACTGCCAACGGGGAGCGTGCCCAGAAGGCTGGCTGCATATAAGAAATATATAGAAAAACAATTTTTAGCTAGACGTGTGTGTTGCTGGGGACTTTCTTGCCGCTTCTTTCCTTAACAGCAATAAAACGTTGCGAAGTGGTGTGCTGTAACGACCAGCGGTTTTTGAGCTGACCAAGATCTTCAAAAACAGATGGTTCAGGATTTAAGCTTTTATAAGCAATTAAAAGACTTCTACATTCATGAGTTCCGCTCACGGCTCGATACAATTCTGTTCTCGATTACTTTTGGAGGCGTTCTACGTTTCTATTTAAAATATTATATTTCTTACTATAAATGATAGAATAGGAAAATAAATTATATTTTGGCTTATATGTGTAACCTTTAAAAAGTGTTCTCTAGTACAAATTATTTTGAATAAAAACTTTTGAATTTGATTTGAATATTTAAATAGCAAAATTAGGACCCAGATGGAAAGCGGTTACCATGGAAATTATGGAAATTTGCAACACCAAAGGTGCTACCAATTTGCTGCCGCTCTCTAAAGGGAAATTAGAACCTAGCTACTAATGCCGGAACACAACTCATAGTTGTTGTGGCGGCATATTTTAGAAAAATATATAAAATTAGAAAAAAGTATTTTTTTTTGTATTAATATATTAGCGTTGTATTGTATCGTATTAGCGTAAATTGCGGTAGCCGAAGTGATTATTGAAAAGCTACTGTTACGAGCTACACAGGACTCGAATTAAAAAGCCGTTGGAATTATTATAGAGTTTATTAGAACTGTACAAACACGTATAAAACAGGTACAAATATAACTGGACACAGCCAGTACCAACTGCAGGATTCAATAATACGCGCAAAGCCCGTCACTATATCGTTAATCGAATGTACTACACTCGTCTTGCTAGTATCGTAGTCGTCGCTTTACTCCCCCACCCCTCCGTTCGGGCATTGATTTATACGAAACTGTATAATACTGACAAAGGGGCCGCGTTCACTGAGTTAATCCGCACATCTGGCAAGCTTCAACGCAATGAAATAAAAACAATTATTAGTTCGACACTAATGACGCCCATAAAATAAGTACGATAACAATAGGGTGTTTTCCTTAATTGCAAATTTTAAACATGAAGTAAATAAAAGAATTCCGAATGCAGGAAAAGCAATAAACTGCGTTTTACGACAGCCAGGTGTGCGTTTTTTGCCGGTTTGTGACACTACTATACATTTGAAACATTTATTTCGCGATCTTTCACTTATAGAATAAACAGAAAGCCGATATCCCAATTTTCCTGACTAAGCTCTCGTCTCATCCCTCCTACCCACCCTCTTTATCTCATCTTAATGCACCTATGGGACCAGAATATACAATAAATTATCTGACAGTAGAAAGAGGAAAAACTCATAATTATTATGTAAGGAACATATAAAGAAATTTTTGATTATGAAATGCTATTGTTACGTGCGAGCGGGGGTACGCACTTGTGGATTGGAAGAAAACACCAGTTTTTAATTTAGAAGCTTTTATTGACTTACACAGCCGCACGCAGTACCTCTCTGCAGGGTTGCCCCTATACGCACCACCAACGATGTACAGTCCCGACGATAAGTTAACACACCCTCAATACCGTCGCCGATATTGCGTAGACCACCTCCGATATTATCGCGTGTAGCTCGCCTCTGGTTCCTCTCTCGAACTACACTACACACTTCCTTCACGTATCTATCCACCAAACTTGCCACTAAATTCACCACTTGATTCGTCTCTGTACTCTAATAACCTTCTCTGATAACCCTTTAGTATCGCACTTGTTGCTTCACCGTCTTGGACTGACTCAACTTTTAACTCTTAAACTTTCAACTCTAAAACTGCCCGGTAGGCGCGCCTTACGCTGTTTATATACCCGGAAGAATTTTCTAGAACCCCTCTATCTATCTCTGTCTCTTCCTTCCCGAACCTTCTGTTCGGGAACTTTCGTTTATACATCTATCCCTTTCTAACATCTATTTATCTCTTTCTTTCGGTCATCGTCTATCCCTTTCTAACATCTATCTATCTCTTTCTTTCGTTTATCGTCTATCTCTTTTTTAAATATATCCGTCCTTGTCTTTTTCTTCCAGAAATTTCTAGTTCTTTCTAAAAGTTCTAAAACTGATTTACGCTGCTGGGGAGTTCCACCCTCGCTTGCCACACTATTAATAAAATCGAGGATTATTTAAGTGATAAATTCTAATGATTATTAATATATTATGTTTATTTAATTAATGCTTTGCTTGACATTTAATATTATTACCTAATTTATTTAATTGTTATTGTAAATTAGTTTCAATTTAATTAACAGAACTTCCAAAATTCTCGTGTCACAATATTCGTTCCTACACTCCTCCGAAACGGCTTGACGGACTCTCTTAAAATTTTGTGTGCATATTGGGTAGGTCTGAGAATCGGACAACATCTATTTTTCATCCCCCTAAATGTTAAGGGTAGCATACCCCTTAATTTATATTTTCATTTTTTATGATACAGCATTAAAAAATACATACATATAACCCTAAGTTTTCAACCCTGTACGATCAACCTCTATTTTTTAATAGTATATAAATAATATAGAAATATATTTATAGTCATGAAGAGTTATCAGAATCTGAAATACAAAACAAATTTCACTAAAAACAAACTAACTTAAATAAAACTAATTATCAATAAATATTAACTAAAATTAAACTAAAATATAAAAAAATCCATCTATAAATAAAAAATAGATTCCAGGTCGCTGTCGGCGGGGAGAGTGCCCAAAATGCTGGCCGCATTTCCGCGTTGGATGGCAACGCTGATGCGTTGCCCTAAGTGCAAGCCAGCCTTTTGGTCACGCGAGACCTCAATTAGTCGCTTTGAGAGGTCTCGATATAATAATATAGTAAGTATATAAATAATAATTAGTATTTTTATAATTTTCTATTGGGATGATTTAGATTTTAATTTGAACCAGGTAAATGGCACTGCAATCGGGTACCAGAATTTAGGTGTTCTTTTTGTTGTTGTATGTCTTGAAGTTTGTCCCGGAATGGTTTAAATAAACTATTGGATCCAGTAGGTGGCGCCGCGATACTCCTCCTAAGCGCTGGGCCTGATTTTGATGAAATTTTTGTTTGTGCAAGTGGATTTGAGAATAGTTTAGATTAACACTTGGTCCCAGTAGATGACGCTGGAATCGGGTTCTAGTTTTTTTTTTTAAGCAGTACAACGTCTGCCGGGTACACCTAGTAATTTATATTTAATAATTTAAACACTATTTTCATAAAGATGGAGTTGGAAATATTTTGAAGTTCATAAATAAAATTAAAACTAAAGCATTTGTTTCCTATTTTAGTTATCATAAGCCTCTCGTGTCATTTTTTCAAAGTGAAAACATGGAATCTGAATAATATGTGTAATAATATATCTTAAATATGTAATAAATGAAATATTATCTACATTATAGATAGATAGATAGATAATACTTTATTGCACACCAAAATATACAATTACAGAAACAGACAATATTTTCTATGCAATACAATAGGCGGCCTTATCGCTCAAAGCGATCTCTTCCAGGCAACCTAAATAAGAATAATTTGAATCAGGCGAATTAGGTGGTGCAGGAAAAAGGCAATAGATACGTAAATATTTAAAACTAATTTAAAAATAAATAAATATACGTATATATATATATATATATATTGTATATACGTAAGTTATTATAATAAATGTATCAGCATATTCCAAAGTTTGACAGCCTGCACCATAAAAGAATTATCACTTATTATGATCTTTCCCGGCCGATTTTGGCAATTGTGACTACGTTTAAACTCATTTTCATTTGCCTGATTTAGGTGAATTATTTTTGTGGCCCCTTAGATGGTGCCGCTAAATATCTTTTTAACATTGGGAGCGATTTTAACATTTTTTTAGTTTTTTTAAAAGTAGATTCGAGAATAGTTCAGATTAACAATTGGTCTGGGTTGATGACGCTGCAATCAGTTTCTTGATTTTTTATTTTTTAAGGGCAAGATAACGTCTGCTGGATATAGCTAATCACGACATAAAGTAAGTAAGTAATTTTATCAAGCTCAAAGCTTGATTAAAATATTATAAAGTAATAAACTTTATAAATTAATGTCACACACAGTAAAAAAAATAAACAATAAGCGTGTGTGAACTCTAAAAACTCACAAAGTAATGAAGTTGTAAAAGGGTACGGAACTCAAGTCCGTAGATTTGTTAAAAAAAAACATTATAAACATCCTATAATACTCCTGATGCTCTCTATTTATCTCATTCTCTCGTAGGCTACTTTTCAAAAGTTTCACTTCTGCCGCGTATGAATTGCACAAGCACTTATATCATGGAAGATATTAATTGACATATTTTCTTACGCTTTAATCTGTATTGGAGATCAAAAATAAAGGATCTAAAAGTGGCAGCTCCGCTATTTGATACAATTTTGTTGTTTTTTTTTATTGCTTGAGTTGAGCAGACAGGCATACGACCCACTTGATGAACTTTTGGAATGGACATTTGCAACATCATCAACACATCGAAGGTGCTACAAATGCGCTGCTGCTCTCTCAAGGGAGACTGGAACCTGGCCACTAACGCCGGAACACAACTCAAGGTTGTTATGGCGGCATACTTTAGACCAGGGGTTGTAGCCATCCAGTCGGGCAAATGCCCTACCACCTGGCTGTGGGTTGTTTTTTCACCTCTTACGACAGGCCGCCCGAACGCAGGAAATTGTATTCTTTCTCTGTTCCTGCATGGATGAAATCGGATACCCCTAGCCAGCCGCTGTATCTTTACAAATATTTATAAGCGAAAAATTGATTATTTTTTTTGTAGATTTTCAATATTCCTTTGGGCTTACGCCATTTACGCTAATATTAATACAAAGTTTTTTCTAATTTTATACATTTTTCTAAAATATGCCGGCATAACAACTTTGAGTTGTGTTCCGGCATTAGTAGAGAGAGATTTTAGAGAGTTGCAGCACATTGGCAGGACCTTTGGTGTTGCAAATGTCCATAGGCGATGGTAACCGCTTCCCATCTGGGGTTTCATTCTGCTATTTAAATATTCAATTCAAATTTAAACGTTTTTATTCAAAATTAAGTTCTACTGGAGAATACTTTAAAATTTAATTTTACTTCCTATTCTATGTACTGTAACGACTGACCTCTTTAGTCGTCATTTATACTAAAAAATATGTTTTAAATAGAAACGTAGAACGCCTCCCAAAGTAATCGAGAACAGAATTGTATCAGCCGTGAGTACCAACACCACATGAATGTAAAAGTCTTTTGATTGATGATAAAAGCTTAAATCCTGAATCCAGTATTTTCTCGAAGATCTTGATCAGCTCAAAAAACGCTGGCCTCTATAATACACCGCTTCGCAACGTGTGATAGCTGTTAAGAGGAAGAAATGGCAAGAAACTCTCCAGCAACATTTCTAGCTAAAAATTGTTTTTCTTTATATTTCTTATTCTATTTATATCTCAAGTTCTGTTTTGTAATATCTTGACGTTGCGTAGGCATTCAAAGTTCGATTCCACAATCCTTCCTCGATATCGTCGAGGTGGAATATGCAGAAGGGCCCAGGATTCGAACCAGAGTCATAGAGATGCGAGTGGGCTTAACACTAAGCTACTACGTATGCCTGCCAATTGTTATAATTTGTTTAATACCTACATTTTATTACTAGACATCAATTATTGACAAAATTAACAAATTAAACTTCCAATTAATAAATACACCTGTGTTAATACGGAAATTCGAGAAAACGAATAACAACAGGTGTTCAAACTTTGCTATTTTATATGATGCCTTAGAGTTGGGTGCATAACAAAACTAGAGATACGCCGGCCGAGGCCTGGTACGGGTTTAAAATTTACAAGCTTTTGTATTTTTGAACTCTTCAAATATAAACTTGAACACAACACTTGGCCATCGGAGAGACTTCGCGTCTCTCTGCGTATTCTACCGACTATATAACGGAGAGTGTTCCGAGGAACTGTTCAGAATGGTTCCTTCGTCTTCTTTTTACCACCGCACCGCACGCCATCGGCTGGGCGTTCATCCCCGCTTCCTTGAGCCGCTTCGCTCTTGTACGCAACGGTTCTCTAGAACGTTTCTCATGCGCACCGTGGGGATTTGGAATGAACTCCCAGCCGTGGTTTTCCCACAGCGCTTCAATATGGGGTTTTTTTAAAAGGGTGTCATAAAATCTTTTCGAGGCCGGCAGCGTGTTAGTGACACGTCTCGTGTTGTCTCTGTCTGGTCTATAAGTGACGGTAACTGCTTTCCGTCATGTGGGCCGTCTGCCTGTCTGTTGTACTCGAGGGATAAAAAAAACACAACAAAAATTTCACGGAAGCTCTAGAATACAATAGAATATACTCTATTGTACAAAATGATATATTAAACGAAGAAGTTTAAGAACCCTATTCCTGCAAAAGGTCGAAAGCGGG
This sequence comes from Dendrolimus pini, assembly GCA_949752895.1. Taxonomy (NCBI): domain Eukaryota; kingdom Metazoa; phylum Arthropoda; class Insecta; order Lepidoptera; family Lasiocampidae; genus Dendrolimus; species Dendrolimus pini. The sequence continues at coordinate 1,477,984 of OX457151.1, forward strand.
ATGCAAAAAAAAAACCACTTTTCGTTGGCATATACTGATAAATTTTTTACTAAAAACCAGTCACAAACCTTGACGATATGAGACGTTGTGTTTTTGAAGTGAAACTTCTTTAGAATCGTTGTGGTTTGAAAGTGGATGACACGAAAAAGCGACACTAAAAATGATAAACACATAAATGTATAGGACTAAGCCTGCGAGCGAATTAGATCGAATACATTATATTCAATCATTTAAAGACTATGCTCTGCTGCTCATATACGTAGCGTTGGAAATGTTTTGAAGTTTTTCGTTAGTACTTCACATGTCGTGTTTTAAAACTGAAATATATTATAACGATATAATACATATATACAGACAATTCCAAGGTCGGGAGAAATGGGTAGGGTTTTTGATTGTTTGGGAGGTAGGGACTACAATGTGTTAACTCTCGATAGTACTTTAATTCGTAGGCATATCGATCAACTAAGAAACCGGCTAGGCCGTAGTCCTTCCCCGCTTAGTGATACAACTAGAGGAGTGTTGTGTTCTAGCGCTAGACGTCCACCTGACTATTTTGACTCAGAGCCATCTGAATTCAATAATGGTACCAGGACCCACTGGTTTGGTCCAGGCCCAGGGACGAGTTTTTATTCCGCAGCAAGGTTCTGGTCCAGCAGCAAGTTCGATAGCTCAGGGGCGCTCCATTAAACAACGTCGACTAAACAAACCGTCGTAAGTATTATTAAGGTTTAGTAGAAAGGGATGTGATGATTGTACTTTAAAGGTTCTTTGTATTTTTATAACGAGTTCATTGAACTGACACGTCATGTCATTGCGTTACAAAATTGTGAGATTCTCGATATGTATTTTATTCCGAATATTACAGTCTCCAAGACGATGAGAGTCCAAATCGGGCCAAGCAGTACTCCATTCCACGGCAACGGCTTTATTAAGCCCAAGAGAGGCCACGCATGGAGTACTGCTCACACCTTTGGGCTGGTGCACTAGTCTACCAGCTTAATCTCCTGGACTGTACTCAACTTCGTTACAATATGGAGTTTATTTTTAAGGATGTCCATAAAATTTCTTCGAGGGCGGCAGCGCGTTGATGACATCTACCGTGTCACAAACGTCCATAAGCGATGGTAACCATTTACCACCATGTGGGCCGTCAGTTGGTCTTCTGTACTTTAGCTATAAAAAAGAACAAAAGGTACCGGGCTATTGTAAAGAAGAAAGAAAGAAGAAAGAAAAAACGTTTATTTAGAACCACAACACAAATTAAAATACAATATTCACTATAAATAAATGTACAATGTATCATAATCAAAACAATGCAATAGAAAAAACAAAGAAAGTGTAACTCTAAATTGGTCCTAGCTCAGCATGTTGCTGGTTAACTTAACCAGCGCTGATCTTCCGCTAGGGCCATTCAAGTGACATATACAGACACTGAAGCAATTAAAAAACAAAGTGAAACAAAAAGAAAAAAAAGAGAAGGAAAAAAAAGAAAAATGTCCACAACAATTGTAAAAAGATTAAATACATATTTTTTATATAGTTTGAGATAGTTAGAACAGATAAGAGTTTAAAATAAGCAATGTTAAAAAACACACGACATAACACATACAGGATAGGTCAGGCACAACCTCCAAATGGGCGCCATTATATAGCACTGGTATCATGAACGAGATCAGATTGGCACATTTGGTGGGCATACAAGAACTTTTTTAATTTTACTCTAAATCCATGAATACTTTGCATATTTTTTATGGGGGGTGGGATATTGTTCCAGCATTTGGAGGCAGCATACCTAAAACTACCCCTAAAAGCAACTGTGCCATGTCGTTGCGTCGTAAGCTGCATAGCGCACTGCCGCAGTCCAGCCGATCTTTTTGAAGAGAACTGTCAACGCGGCAGCCCAGTAATAGGTGCTGAACGCGTATCCAAAATGGCGGTGGTAGGAATGCTGGTATGGATGAGAAAGGAGACTAACCTGCGTGCCTCTGGGCTGCACTAACTACGCGTGCTGATCACCAAGGTGTGAGCCTTGCAGCTAATCTTCTGGCTTGTCTCCTTCTTGCGGCCTTCGATAAAATGTACACACGCGGCGCGGTATAACTGCATATGCAAGTTGTAGCGGAAAGGAGGTGCGGGTTGTCGTATGAGACGCGACAGCAGCCTACGTTTGACGAGGGTCAACAGCAGACTGACTCGTAAAGACGAGCAGTATTAGTCGCAGCGGTAAGTACGACAAGGATAGTCGTATGGAAGGGAAGATGGCGGCTGGGAAAAGGTGATTGGATAACGCGGTTAGGAAAGCGGGTATTTGTGAAAATAATTGGATGGGACAGGATTTTAAATAAGCGGCGCGAACATGCCCCCGGCCTAAAAACCAATGGTTTTTAAAACACTCAGAAATGGGAGAGGTTAATTAATAAAAAGGTTGAAATAAGCGGTATAAGAAGCGGGAGTAGACCGAGGGGGGGGGAGAGGTGTGACTACTGAGTAGGTAGCACACAAAGCCGGACGACTGGTCGTTTGTACACGCCAGTAGCCGTTATTACAGAGGCAACCCTACAGATGCCGTCTTTGCCAGGATAGGTGGCAACTACGACTCCAAGGGGCCATGAAAGCGGGGGAATATTGTCCGTAACGATAAGGACTATTGAGCCTATAGTAATAGGATTTGAAGGTGTATTCCATTTTCCACGTGATTGCAATAAATGTAAGTATTCTAATTTCCATCGCTTAGAAAATGACTGAACCATTTGATCCAGCAAAGTGAACCGTTTAAGTAGATGCGCGGGTTCGTTATCGACGTTACAGGCAGGCAAATGTTTAAGCGGAACAGACATTAAAAAATGCGCGGGAGTTAAAGCAGTGGGTTCAGAAGGATCCTCACTCAATAATGTTAGCGGGCGGGAATTAATGACACATTCAATTTGTGTCAGAACAGTTAACATTTCTTCATAGGTTAACAGTTGTGTCCCAATGACACGATGGAGATGCGTTTTAAATGCTTTCACATAAATTTCATAGTGGCCTCCGAAGTGAGGACTTCGTGGTGGATTCAATTTCCAAAGAACGCGGTTTGCTGATAATTCATCCGAGAGAGACGTATTAAATTCGTCGGAACTTACGAGCGTGTATACTTCCGACAATGCATTTTTGGCACCAACAAAGTTCGTTGCATTGTCAGAATACATAACTGACACGGCACCGCGGCGAGCAAGAAACCGTTTGAAAGCGGATAAGAAAGAATTGGTGCTTAGATCAGTGGTAAGTTCTTTTTGAAACGATATCTCGAAATGACCGTGTGTAAAAGCATTAGCCGGAAGTAAACGCGAGAGAAGAGATCTAACAACGGGTTAGAAATCTCGTTATTTGTAAGAGTAGCGGGAAGAGAAATAATATTTTTCAATTCAGGTAAGTAATTGTATCACCGTTGGCCCTTTTTGATTTATGTAACCGGTAATTAATCTACAACAATCAATCGGATCCATTGCACCATAGTGGATAGGTTTTTACCTAAGCGGGAATCAATTCTCGGAACAAGCTGCCATCGGGAATATATGTCTTTGAAAGACAAAGAAGTTAAAAACGGGAATAGCGGTTGCAAGTATGACTAATTATTTAAATTTAAAAATATAAAATTATTAAATGCGGATAAAATAACATAAATAAATTATTAAAATTATAAATAAATAAACTCTGAATATGTTATTCAATTATTGCGTTGTAAGCTAGACGCAATTGCGTTGTGATACTGTTCTACATTTAAGGTTTTCGCTGTTCTAAAAGAATAGCCAAAAGTGGCAGCGGATTCGCGGTAAAACGGCAATGCCACAAAATAATGCCCTGCACAATTACGGGGAAAGTTTTTGTTAATAACAGTCTTTCGAGACCGGTGGGACAAATACGGAGTATAACTTATTTCCTCACGCTGGCGGAATTTCTGAGGCGGTTGAGGAAAAGGCGGTTGCTCTGCAAACGAGCAGAGTGATATGTGTACCGAAGAACTGTTAAAAGAAGCGATATTGCTCCCAGTATGACACGGGTCATGCTGTTCAGCAGCGACGGGAGCGTTTCCAATGATGACGTAACCAAATATTGCTTCAAAAGCGGTAGGTGTACCAGGTGGACCCGAGAAGCGGCCTGATAGTAAGATATCAGAAAACAAAGATGCCCCAATGAGAAGGTCTATTTCCGCAGGCGATGAAAAGTTGTCATCGGCCAGCGGTAGACCGTCAATGTGCGAAAAATGCGAAGTATCGACTTCAACAGAAGGAAGGTTGTCTGTAATGCGGTCAATTATAAGTGCGTCCAGTGAAATAAATTTATTATTTAATCGCGAAAATAATGTCGTAGAAGTTTGCCCTATAATTCGATTTTTCGTAGACCCGATACCCTTCACGACATCGTTATAAAGATTATTATAATTTAAATTTAGTTTATTGCAACATTTTGCGGTTATAAAGTTGCTTTGAGACGCGGAATCTACTAACGCACGTAATGTGTGCCGCTTATTATTGGAGTCGATCGCGTATACTTGAACCGTGCCGAGTAAACAAGTTGTATTATTTTGCGTTATAGATATTGGTTGTGTATTGCATAGCGATACATTTTGTTGCGCGGACAAACAAGCGCGGGTCTCATCTACTCGTATAGAGGGGTGAGGGAGGCGCGCGGGAGCGGTAAGGTGCGGCGGCGGAGCTGTAGCAGCATGCGCAAGTGGTGGATGCGCCGGCGCATGAGCGCGCGATGGCGAAGTGGCAACAGCGCGGGCGCTCGGCGGCGAGCGATCTCGTTGGCTCGAGTTGTCATCTTGAGGTGACGGTGACGACGGTGGTTTACGGCACAACATTGAATGATGTCTACACTCACAATGTCGACATTTAAATTTGGAGTTACAGTTATTATTGTTGTGGCTTATGCTTAGACAATTAGTACAACCTCTTGAATTTTTTATAAAATTAAATCTTTCATCAATTGAAAGTTTTTCAAACGCGGGACAGCGATATAAATTAAAATGACTAGATTGTTTGCAAAGCGGGCAATGCGTCGTATAGGACGTTACAAAAGAATGCGTCGTTTTAGGTTTATAGTTGTCACTACTACGGGACTGAGTAGATGACGTCGTGCGTTCCAATACCTTACTTTGTTCACGGATAAATTTAATAAGGTCATTGTAGGTAGGCATCGATTCTCCCCTATTATGCATCTCAAACGATCTTGCGGTATTTAAATCAATTTTCTTCAACGCTAATTGCAAAATAATAAAGTCCGACAAGTCATTTAATTTTAAAGATTTCAAACTTGATACTGCGGTACAAAATTGATCAAGAAACATGTCAAGATTTTTACAAGAGGCGGTATTAAAACTTTTAAATTCAAACATTTGATCCAAGTATGCGGCGGCCAAACTGCGCTTATCATCATATTTGTTGACCAATGTTTGCCATATCATGTTATAGTTGTCACCGTTTGGTACGATTCCGGTACAAACTGAAAGTGCCCGGCCCGACAACTTATTTATTAAATATTGTACGCGTTCATGATCAGTGAGATCGGGATTTTCATGTATTGTCCTTTTAAAGGACTCGTAAAATATTGGCCATTTAATAGGGTTGCCATCAAACCCCATGAGCTCGAGTTCGGGTAAACGTATTGACTTATGTTGAGAATTAGCGTTAGAAATCATGGTTTCAGCTGAGATTGTCCCACAGCTTTACAATATGGAGTTTATTTTTAAGGACGTCCATAAAATCTCTTCGAGGGCGGCCTCGCTTTGACTTTCTAGGATTCAGGTACGAAGTTTAGAGTGTATATATGTGGTATACTCACCTAAGGCATCGCCATAAAGCCCTCTGTGGGTTTATTATCATTATTATTAAAGAAATGGAAATTCAATATGATGATGGATTGCTGGATATAGAAGAGGCGAAGAAAGTTTTTAATTTGAAATGACTTCAATATACATATGTCTGTTGCAGGTTCTCGCCGTCTCTTACGTCTAAGCAGAGTTATTAAGCAGTCTGTTGTCAAGTGTTGTGTCAACAACAACTGATAATCTAGCCTAGCCTTGGCCCTCCAGTAGTCGGGTACGTGGTGTTGCTACTCACCTAAGGCTTTGCCATAAAGCCCCCTACGGCATTGGTATTTATTTCAGTATCGTAGCTAGTACACATCAATGTTATTCGTCATATCAACGAAACCCTTCAATGTGGATTTAATGGTAGGCACTTTGCCAATTTTTGGTCTGTCTGATAGGTATTCTTCATAACAATAGTCTCCACAAAATTCAATACAATAATTAAACTAAATAAGCGTGTTCAAACACAGATGCAGTTGGAGGCGGAAAACGTCGTTCTTGTTGACATACATTTTGATATAAATTGACCAAAATGCAGCAACGAAGGTATTATTTCGTCTTTACTCGAAGAAGTAACTGAAAAAAGCAACCATGAAGTCCATTATCCTCTTCGTCTGTTTGGTGAGTTTTTTAAAATATTATTTTCACTTAAGATTTTATAGATCAGGGATTCCGAAACTCTTTTGGGTAAGAGACCCTATTTCCAAGAGAACATATTTTATATATCAGACCGCCACAGCCAAATTACTTTAATAATCCTATATCTATTTTTCTTATTTATACAAAATACTTAACTATTTAAAACTTTGTGGCTGGTTAAGTGAGTAAACCTGACATAATACTAACTACCAAAATATTAGTCATGCCTAAAACAAGTTGGTGCACGAAACAACTTATACAGTAACTCGAAAGTTTCAAATGAGAACTTGTGTTAATTAAAATCAATTTTCGTTTATGTCGGCCCTTGGGAAACCGAATTAGACTCCAGGGCGTCGATATCGACCACTTTGGGAATCTCTGCTGTAGATAAAAATATATACGAATATATATGACTAGCGGACGAGACAGACGTCGTCCAGGCCTGAATAAAAGTCCAGAACCCGATTGCAGCACAACTTACCGATTCTAATTATCAATCTAAATCTGCTAGTGGAGTTACAGATCGGGGACTATGGGGACTATGGCGTCTACCCATGTCAATTTTCAGGGAACATAGAATAAATTGGTAGACGCTGACTCGGCACTCACTGCAAGGGTCCCTATAATGCTGTATAAGATTGGGGAGGGGCAACATGGGTGTGAGTGGCGTCGAAAGGAGCCCACCTTTCGACGCCAGGTCAGGTTCACCGAAGATACTTAATAGAAACAAGGGCTGCCATAGACTAAAAAAACTTTATTGCATATTTTACATCATGTTAAATGTACGTTCGGAAACATAATTATTTTGTTACCATAAACAATATTTATAACACACCCCCATAACAAAATAATCTAGATGACATATATGAAAACTTATACATATAACTCAATATACAATAATATTGCCTGCCATTAAAAAAAAAGGTTAAATAACTGTAGTTATCCTACAAACATTGTAATACTCATAGGTATACAAGAATAAAACAAAAGCTAATTTAATTTTAAATTTACAAGTCCAAATTCTTGCATAAACATATAATGTTTAATCTTTGACATACTTTTAGTTAAAATATCTGCAGGCAAATTGGTTCGTTTTAAATACATTATTTTAATTAATTTTTTAATTACTGCATTTCTAACAAAATGATATCTCACATCTATGTGTTTAGTCCTTTTATGATACGTACTATTCTCACATAACTTTTGTGCACTTTGATTATCATTATTGATAACTATAGGTGTGTTGTTTCTCATCTGAAGTTCTAACAACAAATTTCTTAAAAATATACCTTCTTTACTGGCTTCACTAATTGCCATGTACTCGGCCTCAGTACTACTTAAAGCTAATGATTGTTGTTTCTTACATTCATGAGAAACCACACAACCTGAATATTTAAAGTAATATCCAGTATATGACCGTCTATCCACAATATCTGATGCCCAGTCAGCATCTACAAATCCAGTTATATCAGAATTATCCTTCTTATACTGTAAACCAAAGGATTTTGTGTGTTTTAAATATCTCAACACCCGTTTTGCATGGTGCCAATGTGTTTGATTAAAACTATTATTAAATTGACTTAAATAGCTAACACTCTGGCCTTGTTAGGATAGAAAGGTACATTAAACTTCCTATCAATTGCTGATAAGGATATTTGTTATCAATTACATAAGACTTTACAAGTTTTAAATTAACTTCCATTGGAGTTTCAATACTTTTACAATTACTCATGTTAAACTTTAATAATAAATTTTCTATGAATTGTTCCTGATCAATACTAATTTTGTCTTTTTCAATATTTATTGACATACCTAAACATTGTTTCAATTGACCTAGGTCTTTCAACTTAAACTTAGTACTCAATTCACTCTTTAGGTTGTTTACTTCAACATTACAATTTGAAAAAACAAAAAAGTCATCCACAAATAAAGCTATAATTGTTTTAGAGTTTTCAAACAATTTGAAAAATAAACAGGGTTCATAAACAGACTTTTTATAACCTAATTTTTGTAAGGATTCATCTACTCTCTGGTACCAAGCCCTAGCTGACTGTTTCAGCCCATAAATGGCCCTCTTTAACTTAAAAACTTTGTTTTCTTTATTATCACATTGAAAATTGTCAGGTAACCTCATATAAACAATTTCATCAAGGTAACCATTTAAAAAGGCTGTCACAACATCTAAATGAGTAATGTTTAAATGAAATTTAACACTTACAGCAAATAATAACCGCAGAGTGGAATACCTGAGCACTGGTGAAAAGGTTTCTTGAAAATCAACACCATATTTTTGTGTATAACCTTTTGCCACTAACCTGGCTCTATAGCGCACTTCACTATCACTTATTTTCTTTTTATATACCCACTTGCACTGAACTATTGTCCCTTCACTTGGTTTGTCAACCACTTCCCAAGCGTCAGTCTCTTCAAAAGATTTCAATTCTTCTTCCATGGCTTTTTTCCATTCATGTCTCTCTGATCCATTCATGACCTGCTCATAGGTTAGACATTCATCATGTAATATATCCATACTTCCAGTTGCACATATATTACTGTACAAAAACCTGTGATAAATCATTTGATGAAGGTAATAGGTTATTAATTTCTTTCTCTGTGATTGTATCATGGAATTCATCAGAACTCGAACTTGAAGTGTCATCTGGTACATAGGTTATATCTGATGGTTGGTTTGGAGAACACAATTCTTCTGCCAAACAACTCTCGTCTTGTTCCATGCTATCATCCTTTTCCTGTACGAACACTTGTGTTATGTCCGATCCTCTGAAATCTTCCATAACTGTCACATCTCTACTAGTGATAACCTTCTTTGTTTCTGGATTATAAAGTCTATAGCCCTTTATGTTTTCTGAATATCCAACAAGAATATACTGTCCAGCTTTCTTGTCCCATTTTGTTCTTTTTATCTTTGGTATATGAACCATAGCTTTACTGCCAAATAGTCGGATATGACTAACATCTGGTTTTCTCCCTGTCCATACTTCATAAGGGGTTCTTAGGTTCAATCCTGTTGCCAAAGACCTATTTTTTCAAATACACTGCCGTGTGAACTGCTTCTGACCAGAAACTTTTATCTAACTTTGCGTCAAAAAGCAAACATCTAGCTTTTTCCACAATTGTGCGATTAAACCTTTCACACATTCCATTCTGTTCTGGACTGTAGGGATTTGTCCTCTGATGAACTATGCCACTTTGTTTCAAAAAGATTTCCATTTCTTTTGAACAAAATTCTGTGCCATTATCAGATCTGAAAGTTTTTATACTAATATTTCTCTGTTTTTCAACCATAACTTTAAATTCTTTGAAATATTTAAAAACTTCACTTTTACTTTTCAAAAAGTAAACAAATGACATTCTGCTGTAATCATCCACAAAGAGCAAGAAGTATCTGGATAAACCAATTGACTTGGTCTCCATTGGGCCACATACATCTGCATGCACAAGCTGAAGAAGACCCTCACTTCTATTACTGCTACTTTGAAAAGGTAACCTTGTCTGCTTGCCTTCACAGCAAACTGTACAATTAAACTTGGTTATATTAGCTTTTTCATTGTACATTAAGCCTTTTACAGCGCCATTTTTCATGATATTTAAGTCCCTGCTGTTAATGTGGCCAAGTCTTCTGTGCCAAATCATACCTGAGGTCGTAGTTGCCGCAGCGGCTAAGAAAAAATCTGACCTGGTACTCAATTTGTATACACCGTTCACTAACTGACCTATCCCAATCAGCTCATTCTGCTGATTTCTAATGTAACAATGCCCTTCATTAAAGCTAACTTTGTTACCAGTCTTCATCAGCTGGCTGACAGACAAGTTTGTTGTAAGGTCTGGAACGCATAAGACATCCTCAACAATAATGTCATATTCTGATTTACCCACTACAGTTCTTATGTGTGCACACAATACCGGCATACTTGTCTGGTTTGCTACCATTATTTCCTTCATGGCTAACTTATTTGATGAATTAATTATCTTTTCCTTGTTGTTCATCATGTGAGTGCTGGCTCCCGAGTCGATATACCATTCTTGCCTGTCAAAAGTGCCGTTAAAGAAAACTGCACTAAATGCATTTACGGTTTTGTCTTTTAACTTCTGGCATTGGCTCTTGTAGTGTCCAAGTTTTTTGCACTTGAAACATCTTACCTGCTTAACAGGTCGTGTGTCAACATTTTTAGTAGTTTTATATTTCTTATGTTGTACTTTTTTAGGTGAGAAGAACGCACTTTCGGTCTCATTGTTCGAATTCCCAAGATCTGCACTCATGTCCATTAGTTTTGTCTTAGTGATGTCTGCAGATATGGCAAGTCCAGAATGTTCGATTGCCATGATCATCGGCGAAAACTTTTCTGGTAAACCCGCTAACAGCAATGAGCCGATCCACTCATCATTTATTTGGAAACCCGTTCCCTTTAGTTTTTGAGATGTATCAATAATTGAAGTGACATACGCTGTCATTGACTCGCTATCTTCTAGCCGAAAAGAAATGAGTTTTCGAAGAAGACTAATGCGACGCGTAAAACCGGAGTCGTCAAAAAGTGATTTTAACTTTTTCCACACATCACGGACGGTTTTTTCAGACTTGATATGCACGTATAAAGATGAGTCTATTGTCATAATTAACTTGGCTTTCGCCTTTTGTGCGTCCCCATCACTCGAATCGGTGGTAGTTTTGTTAATGTCCACGCCTTCTAATACTAGGAAATTTTCGGCAGCAAATGCCCACACATTATAGTTATCTCGACCGTTTAATTTTGGGACATTCACAATATAACTCCCGGCCATTTTAGCACTATTATTTTACAAGTGATTGCTTTGATTTTATAAGATTAAGATTTACTTGGAAAAAAATGTCTGGGCGCAAAACCTAATAGAAACAAGGGCTGCCATAGACTAAAAAACTTTATTAAATATTTTACATCATGTTAAATGTACGTTCGGAAACATAATTATTTTGTTACCATAAACAATATTTATAACAATACTTCTGACGAGATGCTATTTATCACTTCCACTTCGTGCCGGCTGGCGAAGGCAAGCACGGAGGCGGGGGCCTTGCTTTGGCCAGGCAGATCCGAGGTGTCGCTACTCGCCTAGGGCTTCGCCACAAAGACCCCCTGCGGGCTTATTATCATTATTACAAAAAAAAAATGAAATTCATTATGATGATGGATTGATGGATAGAGAAGAGGCGAAGAAAGTTTTAAATTAGAAATGACTTTAACACACATATGTCTGTTGCAGGTTCTCGCCGTCTCTTACGTCCAAGCAGGGTTATTAGACAGTCTTATGTCAAGTGCTGAAAGTCTTGTGACAACAACAACTGATAATGTAGCAGGTAAATATGCTAATTCATATTATACATAATAGCAGTCCGCAAACTTCACAGCCTCTGTGGTTATCTTTTGTCAGCCTATCTTACTTCAGCACAGAAGTAAGTCGGCTGACGCGCACTTTCCCTATATAATTATATATATACAATTTCTCCAAGACGAAAACTAAAGTATCATTAGTACCTTTCTTTACATTTTTGTAAAATCAATTACCGTGTGGATAGCTACCACCCCTGGTCTATGCTGCCATAATAACCTTGAGTTGTGTTCCAACGCCTTTGGCCAGGTTTTAGCCATCCTTTAGAGAGCGGCAGCGCATTGGTTGCAACTTTGGTGTTACAAATGTCCACAGGCGATGGTACCGCTTTCCATCAGCTGGGCCGTCTGCCTGTCTACTGAACTCAAGCAATAAAAAAACCCAGGAACCAAATCGGCTGATTTTGGAAAATAATCACTCACGTATTATTAATTATCTATTTCTGTGACGAGGTGTTAGGGTTGTTTTTGAAGTGAAACTTCTATATAGAGGGGGTCTTATGGAGTTTTGACTCACGAAAAGATGTCACAGTCACGTGATCACCGTCACTAATTCTTACATTTTTAAACTCGTGATATCTTTCGAATGGAATGTCCGAATTGAATAATTCAAAAAGTTATATAAAGGTATTGAAGCAGTCTTGAATATGAAGTAATTTATTTTGATAAGGATTAATATCAAGATACAAATAAAAAGCCTTTTCTAGCGGCGGCATTTTAATTAATTTTTTATAATAAAAAAACGCTTATTGTGGCATAACTATAATAGTTAGATATATGTTGTCGCGATACTTTTTGTAAATAATGATGTGTTCTACAAAGTCGTAGTACATTATTTTATTTTATCATCAATAGTTTTCGCAGCGCACGCGATTTTAGGTATTTTTTTTATACCTTGGATTAAATTTTTGGAGTTTTAGTAATGATCCCTAATTTTTTTGTAAATATAATATAGCCTATGTCACCCGGGGGTAGCGTAGCTTGCCAACAGTGAAAGAATTTTTCAAATCGGTTCAGTAATTTATTTTATTTGTTATTTTATCATCAATAGTTTTCGCAGCGCACGCGATTTTAGGTATTTTTTTTATACCTTGGACTACATTATTGGAGTTTTAGTAATGATCCCTAATTTTTTTGTAAATATAATATACCCTATGTCACCCGGGGATAGCGTAGCTTGCCAACAGTGAAAGAATTTTTCAAATCGGTTCAGTAATTTCGGAGCCTCTTCATGCAAGCAAAAACCAATCTTATCTTTCCTCTTTATAATATTAGTCTAGATATTCATAAATATATTTATTTATTATAAAATTAATTAGATATTTGCATATTATAAAAAGCGCAAGATTTTGCGCTGGAAGTTGCTTAATAAAATTGGGAGCTGGGTTGCCCTAAAAAGCGCTATATCTAGCTTCGAAAGCGCTAAAGTGGCAGACTTGGTGAGCCGAGCCGAGCGCCGGGGAAGTCCCGCAAACGAGAAAGCGAGCGAGAGAGCGAGCGAGGATATACCTCGTTCTCCGACGACCTCGTCCCTCTAATACCTAAAATCGCATTCTGCGCATCGGAAAGTGGGATGTTCCAGTAAGAAAACAAATTAACAACTAGAAAACTTTGCCAACGGTTCAGTTTTTCGAAAGTCACAACGAGGTGAACGACAAGTGTTGACAGAAAAAAATTGTCGGTGCGTGTGTAGTGTATTACACTATACAGACAAAATATATATTATAGGAGTTACATCTGCTCTGTTGGTATTAAACTCGTGATATCTTTCGAATGGAATGTCCGAATTGAATCATTCAAAAAGTTATAATAAAGGTATTGAAGCAGTCTTGAATATGAAGTAATTTATTTTGATAAGGATGAATATCAAGATACAAATAAAGTGCCTGTTCTAGCGGCGGCATTTTAATTAATTTATTGAAATAAAAGGACACTTATTGTGGCATAACTATAATAGTTAGACATATGCTGTCGCGACACTTTTTGTAGATAATGATGTGTTCTGCAAAGTCGTAGTACATTATTTCATTCTATCATCAATAGTTTTCGCAGTGCTCGCGATTTTAGGTATTTTTTACACCTTGGGTTACGTTATTGGAGTTTTAGTAAGGATCCCTAATTTTTTTGTAAACATAATATAGCCTATGTCACACGGGGATTGTGAAGCTTGCCAACAGTGAAAGAATTTTTCAAATCGGTTAAGCAGTTTTGGAGCCTCTTCAATGCAAACAAAGAATTAAATCTTTTCTCTTTATAATATTAGTATAGATATTCATATATATTTATTATAAAATTAATTAGATATTTGCATATTATAAAAAGCGCAAGATTTTGCGCTGGAAGTTGTTTAATAAAATTGGGAGCTGGATTGCCCTAAAAAGCGCTATATCTAGCTCCTAAAGCGCTAAATTGGCAGCTCTGGTGAGCCGAGCGCCGGGAAAGTCTCGTAAACGAGAAAGCTAGCGAGAGAGCGAGCGAGGATATACCGCGTCCTCAGACTACCTCATCCCTCTAATACCTAAAATTGCGTTCTGCGCATCGGAAAGTGCGATGTTCCGAGCCGCTATTAATGGAGGCAAACTTAAGTTTGCATCGAACTATAGCTCTGCTCTCCAAGTGACAAGGCATCACTGCCTCTATTTGTGGTATGTGTAAAAAAAATATAAATAAATAAATAGAGTTTGTTGAGTAAATAAAAAATAACAACAAGAAAACTTTGCCAACTGTTCAGTTTTTCGAAAGTCATAACAAAAGTGAACGACAACGAACAACAAAAGTGTTGACGTAAAAAATGGTCGGTGCGTGGGTAGCGTATTACATACACCATTAAAATGTACTTAACCTAACCAAATCATAATTTGCAGTAAACCTGCGAAAAATCGAAATGTGTGCTGGGACACATATTAGAAGTGAAACTTCAACGGACAAGTGGAAAAACGAATCGCAACGGACAAGTGGAAAAACGAATAGCAACGGATAAGTGGCTAAACGAATCGCAACGGACAAGTGGAAAAACGAATGGCAACGGATAAGTGGAAAAACGAATCGCAACGGACAAGTGGAAAAACGAATCGCAACGTACAAGTGGAAAACGAATCGCAACGGACAAGTGGAAAATCTTCAACTGACAAGTGATAAAATGAATCGCAACAAAATTTTAACTTGAAGTTTTACGGGCAGATTGTTAATGTACTTGTCCAATTTGAAAACCTGCCCGTAAAACTTCAAGTTAAAATTTTGTTGCGATTCATTTTATCACTTGTCAGTTGAAGATTTTCCACTTGTCCGTTGCGATTCGTTTTCCACTTGTACGTTGCGATTCGTTTTTCCACTTGTCCGTTGCGATTCGTTTTTCCACTTATCCGTTGCCATTCGTTTTTCCACTTGTCCGTTGCGATTCGTTTAGCCACTTATCCGTTGCTATTCGTTTTTCCACTTGTCCGTTGCGATTCGTTTTTCCACTTGTCCGTTGAAGTTTCACTTCTAATATGTGTCCCAGCACACATTTCGATTTTTTAACATAATGTTCTATTTCCCCCAAACATTAGTTAAACATCAAATAGCGCTGGTCATTTGACCGCACCTCATTTGTACACCAATAATAGTTTACCATTGACTGATTACATTCATTGGGATAAAATAATTACGTGCGTGTCCACTATTAATTTATCGATGCCTAATAAAAATAGAGTATATTTTATCATCTCATAACATTTCTCACAGAAACACATAAATCCCGCAACTATTGTTCATTTCACAGCAATTTTACACACTTTTAGAAGATAAAATTGCACAGCACAACATTCCCCTTTTAGGTCCCGCCAAAAACTCCTGACGGTCTGTGACTCATTTAATGCATAGGTTTCTATTCTTAAATCGCCGGATATCCCCAGATACGGTTCGGGCGCCTGAAATACAAATGAGGTATATATATATATATGTGTATTTTGTGTGAAAAACATAATAGTATAGACATCGGCTTGTCTAATACTACTTATAACTACTTAAAATCTAGTTTAAAATTGTAAAAGTTGTGTAAAGAACATATATCTATACAGATAAATAAAATTAAAGTGTCTGTTTGTAATGTTAAAATAACATCTCTTTACTAAATGCACAATATGAGAGTAGATACGGTACTTAAAATACGTTTTCAAAAATTTTGTTTGTCTGTATGTATCGGCTAATCTCTGAAACGGCTGGGCCGATTTTGATGAAACTTTCACTCGCAGACAGCTGATGTTATAATGAGTAACTTAGGCTAGTTTTTTTTTATCCTTTTTAGGCTGTCGCGAAAAAAATGCACTAAATTGATTAGTGATAAACTTTATTCGCTAAGTAACTCGATTCTATTATGAAATCGATTCGGTATCGCTTTAGGGCGCTACTAATAGGGCCAATGTTCGACCTGAAAATCTAAACAGATAAATAAAATTGAACTGTCTATTTGTAATATCAAAATAACTCCTTTTTACTAAATGCATATACGGTACTTATATGAAAAATAAATTTTAAAATTTCTGTCTATCTGGATGTTTCGGCTAACTCTGAAACGGCTTGACTGAGTTTGACGAGACTTCCACTAATAGTTAGTTGATGTTATAAGGAGTAACTTAGGCTAGTTTTTATTTATTTATTTAGGCTTTCGCGAACATAAATTCACGCAGGCGATGTCGCGGGTATAGTTGGTAAATAACAAATAAAAAATCAAAGTATGTCCCTATAAGAATTAAAGAATTCATTAGTCTCCAGTTATAAGCTAAACAAGTACAATGTACAATATTGCTCAATTAAACATGCTACAATCATTGTTCCCCGTGCTAGTCTTAAACTATGTTACGGGAGAGTAAGCTCACATCCCGCAAGTTAAAAATAACAAAAAGATAGAAATTTGGCAAATTTAAATATTTGGCACTACATTCGAAATAATTGGTAAGTACACAAAAAATGTATTCGTACATTTTGTTCGGCGCCTTTATGTTCCGGCGAATGAGATAATTATACGCGAGTTATTTCTTTTTGTTATTACTGTAAAAAAAAATTTTTTTACTTATTTATATTCAAATTCAAATTCAAAAGTTTTTATTCAAAATAAGTTCCACTGGAGAACACTTTTTAAAGGTCATAAATATAGGTTAAAATTTAATTTTACTTCCTAGTCTATGTACACCGCTTCGCAACGTGTTATCGCTGTTAAGGAGAAGAAGCGGCAAGAAACTCCCCAGCAACACGTCTAGCTATAAATTGTTTTTCTTTATATTTGTTGTTCTATTTATATTTAAGTACATTTTTTAAGATTTTGTACAGAATTATGTTACCTACAGAATGACTTTTGAAGAATTAATGGAGTTGTAGCAAACAGTGCATATTCAATAAGACAGAGCGCAATAAAAGGATAAAAATAATTATAGTTATAAATATAAAGACATAACGTACTAATTTTTTTTGCAACATATCTCCATAGGTATATTCCTTACAAGTACGGCAAGATGAAAACGTTATACTCGTACAAAACACAGTATAAGAGGTTGGAGCGAGCTGTTATGTAAATGTAGTTTTGTCATTTAAATATTCTTCTATAGTGTAGTATCCCTTTTTAAGCAAGATACTTTTTAATTTGATTTTGAATTTAGTGAAGGGCAGATCTAACATTTGACTCGGAATCTTATTGAAGAAGCGTATACCAACCCCCAAGAAAGAAGACAATACTTTTTGTAATCTAAAAGATGGCAATATCAGTTTATTACAATTCTTGGTGTTGAAATCGTGAACATCCTTATACTGCTTGTAGGCACTCAAATTATTACGAATATAAATTATATTATTGAAAATATATTGGCAGGCGACCGTCATAATAATTTCCTTAAAGCGTTCCCTAAGAGACACCCGAGGGCCGAGGTTGTAAATTGACCTTACGGCTCTTTGTTGTAAAACAAATATAGTCTCTAAGTCAACAGCGTTGCCCCAAAGTAAAATACCATAGGACATGACACTATGAAAATAACTAAAATAAACTAGTCTAGCAGTCTCTTCGTCAGTGAACTGCCTAACTCTTCTGACCGCATATGCAGCAGAACTAAGCTTTCGTGAGAGACTAGATACATGAGCGCCCCACTGGAGTTTCTGATCTAGGTTAATGCCTAAGAATACAGTTGAATCTACTAGGTTAAGTCTAGTGTCGTTAAGAGAAATGTTAACATCGTATTCTTTTGCATTGGGCATAACAAACTTAACACATTTAGTTTTATTCGGATTGAGTGATAAGTTATTTACGGTAAACCACTTAGATATTTGGGTTAAGGCGTTGTTTACGTCGTCAAAGTTTTGTTTATTTCTGACAACTTTAAATATAAGTGACGTGTCATTAGCAAACAACATTTTTATTACATTTGTAATAAAAATAACACAATAAAATATATAACACATATAATTAAATGCAAATTATGAACTAAGTAATGTATATTAAAGATTCAAGCATAAAGTTATGTTTTCATAACAAGCATTAATAGGGATCGTTAATTGGTCAGTTAGGTACTCGATATGAATAGATTTTGAAAAATCAATTACCCTAATCAGGAATTGAATAAGCTAACTTTGGGAAACAACCACACGCTGTATTATCATAAAACCCACACATAACGTAAGTTGTAAGTTAATTACAATGGGTGAAACAAACGTATAATTGTAATTTACTAAATTCATTTCCGTTAGTTACCTAAGATCTAGAAATATTAAATATACCTAAAATAACAATTTCATCTTTAAGAAAATGCACCGAGCTCGATTTCGTAAATATTGGCAAGTATTGAATATTCACCTGACGGGGACGATGTGTGCTCGTCATAGAAACTTCTTAATAAATAAGTTTTCGGGAATATAATGTATTTATTCTTTTCAGATACTGTAGACTCGGTCGCGGGTACTTTGAATGCGACGGTTGCAGCGACTGTCTCAACTGTAGGAACCGTTGTAAGTAACGTAACAGACGCTCTTGTTGGTACTCTCAATGCTGTTGCCAACAGCACTAGCAGCAGTTAATTAAGTTCGTGGCATCCTGAATCTGTTGAACGACATGGTTTACTGTTATTAAATATATCTTTTCCAAAATGTATTTTCTAACCATTTCATAAAGAATGTTATATAAATATATAAATGAGCATTAATTGTTGTTTTGTTTTAATAAACTAGCCCACCTTATTATACATCGTAACGACTAACAGTTATGTAGACAGTTATGGAAACTACCACTGCCTTAAATTGAAATAGTTTTTAATTTATTAATTTGGCAAACATACAGTAATTAATATAGATCTGGTGGTACCTGTCTTCGTTCTTCAAATAAATTTCTCGATGTGATGCCATTATAACATCGAGAATTTTATTTGAAGAAGTCGTACAGTCCGCACTGTACGAGTCCATACTTTATTATTTAACTCAGAAGTACATTTAATTCACGGGTCAAAAAGGTGGAGGTTTACTATTTCACTGTATGTTTTTTTAGTATGTACGTTACGCGATTTCTCCGTCAATTGTGAACAGATTTTGTTTATACAAAAAGTATACTCCTGAAGTGGTTCCGTCGTCATCAAGTCAGAGTCTGAATAGTGGATACTAGGAAAATAGATAGCAGTCCTCAAATATTATAGACATGTACGTGTTTTATATATTTTTTCTAAAGCTATTCAAGTATTTGCGTAACTAAGCAGTAAAAAAAATATAACACATATATACAACTCTTAAGTTTCCTGACTAGTAAACATAATAAATCATTTATTTATTTTATTCATTGCTGGAACACAGCAGACAGGCTGACGGCCAAACTGTTATGGAAAATGGAGTTGCCTAAGAACATTAGCAACACCAGAGGTGGTGCCAATGTGCTGCTGACCTTGTAGGAGATACACAACTTAAAGTTGTTATACCGGCATAATCTAAACTAGGGGCTTTTTTTTAATAACAATACTACGGACTCGAGGTCCGTACCCTTTTTACAACTTGATTACTGATATTGATTTTTTGAGTTTATACAGTCTGATAATTGTATGTCTTTCAAGACCACGGGCCATAAAAACTTCAACGGACAAGTGGAAAAACGAATCGCAACGGACAAGTGGAAAAACGAATAGCAACGGATAAGTGGCAAAACGAATCGCAACGGACAAGTGGAAAAACGAATGGCAACGGATAAGTGGAAAAACGAATCGCAACGTACAAGTGGAAAACGAATCGCAACGGACAAGTGGAAAATCTTCAACTGACAAGTGATAAAATGAATCGCAACAAAATTTTAACTTGAAGTTTTACGGGCAGATTGTTAATGTACTTGTCCAATTTGAAAACCTGCCAGTAAAACTTCAAGTTAAAATTTTGTAGCGATTCATTTTATCACTTGTCAGTTGAAGATTTTCCACTTGTCCGTTGCGATTCGGTTTCCACTTGTACGTTGCGATTCGTTTTTCCACTTGTCCGTTGCTATTCGTTTTTCCACTTATCCGTTGCCATTCGTTTTTCCACTTGTCCGTTGCGATTCGTTTGGCCACTTATCCGTTGCTATTCGTTTTTCCACTTGTCCGTTGCGATTCGTTTTTCCACTTGTCCGTTGAAGTTTCACTTCTAATATGTGTCCCAGCACACATTTCGATTTTTCGCAGGTTTACTGCAAATTATGATTTGGTTAGGTTAAGTACATTTTAATGGTGTATGTAATACGCTACCCACGCACCGACTATTTTTTACGTCAACACTTTTGTCGTTCACTTTTGTTATGACTTTCGAAAAACTGAACAGTTGGCAAAGTTTTCTTGTTGTTATTTTTGTTTACTCAACAAACTCTATTTATTTATTTATATTTTTTTTACACATACCACAAATAGAGGCAGTGATGCCTTGTCACGTGAAGAGCAGAGTTATAGTTCGATGCAAACTTAAGTTTGCCTCCATTAATAGCGGCTCGGAACATCGCACTTTCCGATGCGCAGAACGCAATTTTAGGTATTAGAGGGATGAGGTAGTCTGAGGACGCGGTATATCCTCGCTCGCTCTCTCGCTAGCTTTCTCGTTTACGAGACTTCCCCGGCGCTCGGCTCACCAGAGCTGCCAATTTAGCGCTTTAGGAGCTAGATATAGCGCTTTTTAGGGCAATCCAGCTCCCAATTTTATTAAACAACTTCCAGCGCAAAATCTTGCGCTTTTTATAATATGCAAATATGTAATTAATTTTATAATAAATATATATGAATATACTAATATTATAAAGAGAAAAGATTAAATTCTTTGTTTGCATTGAAGAGGCTCCAAAACTGCTTAACCGATTTGAAAAATTCTTTCACTGTTGGCAAGCTACGCTATCCCCGGGTGACATAAGGTATATTATATTTACAAAAAAATTAGGGATCATTACTAAAACTCCAATAATTTAATCCAAGGTATAAAAAAAATATCTAAAATCGCGTGCGCTGCGAAAACTATTGATGATTAAATAAAATAATGTACTACGACTTTGTAGAACACATCATTATTTACAAAAAGTATCGCGACAATATATATCTAACTATTATAGTTATGCCACAATAAGCGTTTTTTTATTATAAAAAATTAATTAAAATGCCGCCGCTAGAAAAGGCTTTTTATTTGTATCTTGATATTAATCCTTATCAAAATAAATTACTTCATATTCAAGACTGCTTCAATACCTTTATATAACTTTTTCAATTATTCAATTCGGACATTCCATTCGAAAGATATCACGAGTTTAAAAATGTAAGAATTAGTGACGGTGATCACGTGACTGTGACATCTTTTCGTGAGCCCAAACTCCATAAGACCCCCTCTATAGAAGTTTCACTTCAATATGGCCCGGACTTTTGGAGGGCTTGCGTGGGACCATGGGGAGGAGGCCAACACGTAGAGGCCTCTTGACAAATTTAATGTAATAAATATGTGGCGTGACACTGACCGGCGATTATCCCTGTCTACACCATATAATAATGCACCCAAGGACAAGCCCCAGCCAGTGTAGGACTATTGTGGGAAATGAGGACAAAAAGTACCGGGCTATTGGGGTGAACTGTTAGTGGTACTAGCGGTCTGGGAATATGGGGACTATGGCGTCTGCCCGTCGCAATGTTCAGGGAACATGGAAAAATGGGCAGACGGTGACTCGCCACTCCCTGCATGGGCCTCAAACAATGCCATAGAAGACAGGGGCAACATGGGTGTGAGTGGCTAAGGGGTGTAGAGAGGTGGGCTGCAGGTTCACCGAAGCTACTTCTAACGTGATGCCATTTGTCACTTCCACCCCTGGAGCTTGAGTCTTAGCTTATACACGCTTATTATTATCTTTTGTTACAGTGTGTGACATTGATTTTGTGGTTTTTATGTGGTGTTGTGTATCTTAAGAATAACTTATATATTTTTTTCTAATTTTAATACTTAACTTATACTAATGTAGAGTTTATCTTTAACAAGCTGGTGTTGTGAGAGAGTGCATGTGCCAGGGGTTGTAAGTTCAAAGTCGGCCAAATGCCCCACAACCAGACTGTGGGTTGTTTTGCCGCCTCTTACGACAGGCCACTGGGCCGCAAGAATCACTAAACTTTTCCGTTCCTGCATGGAGGAAACCTACTTTTTGACGGTTAACACACCAACGTCACAAGCGCCCCAAACCGATTCACGAACGGAATCAGTCATATCGTCATGCGCGCTTTAATCATAACATATTCCGCCGCATAAAAAATTATCCAGGTTTTGAAATCTGTGAAATGCAATATCTCACTCTAGGATGCAGGTGTCTACAAGCTTAATTCTGAGTGTGGATTATCAAACACATTGGACAATCAAAGAGAAGCGTCAATACACGGGTATAAGAACATTTCACATGAAGTTAGCAAAAATCTGTTATTTTGACGTTAAAATCAGACACGTTAATTGTATTTATTTTTATATATGACTAGCTTCTGCCCGCGACTTCGTCCGCGTGGAATAGTTAAAAAAGCAATTTTAAAAAACCGCCTTATTTTGAAACATTCTTCATTCTCCTTTTGATCTTATCGTCAAGATATATAACATATAGCCTTCCTGGATAAATAGGCTATCTAACATTGAAAGAATTTTTCAAATCAGACCAGTAGTTTTCAAGCAAACAAACTCTTCAGCTTTATATATTAGTATAAGATAAGATGATTGAATTAATGATAAACAGACAATTTTTAATTTTATTTCTTTGTATACATTATGCACTTGACATTATGCCACCTATTGTGTAATTGTGAAAATGAAATGCAAATTGCGGCGGAGTGTTGTTTTGGACGTAATAGCGACGCGAAACGTTTAGCCTTGAACTTATCGTATTTTAATTAATGACTTCTTTACGATTGTTGTGATTTGTGTTCTATCTTCTATATATAAAAATGAATCATATAAATGTATGTACGCGCATAACTTGAGAACGACTTTACCAATTTTGATGATTACGCTTTGTGTGTTTGAGTGGGTTCCCGGATGGTTTAGATTCTCAAATAGAACCGGTAGGTGGCGCTGAGATCGGCTTCTAGAAACCTCCTAATGACCGGGAGCGATTTTGGTGATTTTGTTTTTGTGTGTTTGCGTGGGTTTCCGGGTGGCTTAGATTCGCAATTAGAACGGGTAGGTGGCGCTGAGATCGAGTCTAGAAGCTTCTTAATCACCTGGACCGATTTTGGTGATTTTGTTTTTGTATCATGAAACAAAGTCTTTTAGGAATTCAGAAAATAAGTTCGCCGAGATAGTTTGAAATAAAAGATATAATTTGCAAAAAAAGTTGTCTTTTATTTTAAAAGAGCTTTGAGCCTTTTTCGCTATGTCAGCCCCATTGTATCTTTTCTTAATTTATTATAATTTAACAAAAGTAATTTACGACTAAGTCTGGTCAACTTAGACATCTGAGGATACATTAATTCACACCCAGCTGAAAATTGGTAGGATTGTTTAAAACACCATTATAAATGAAATCTAAAAAGTCCTCAACGATCCGATGCCTGGAAAAAATTGTAAAGTTAAGAATAAACTCTGAACTGGTTCTAATGTATTGTCGACCAACTTCCAACCCCAGTCTTTAGGGTCTAGCTGAAAACCAAGCCACATTTGTACTTGGTAATATACCCGAAAAGATGTTGATGAGCTGTCGCTGAGGTTGGAGGAAGACAAGCTAACTGCACTTGTTTTTTATTTCGAGAAAGCACTAGAGTCGATTGACCAGTTTTACGATGACAAAACGCAAAGTCTTGCCAATTTACATTCACTTTGGAGAGTGTGCAACTGAGCTCTTCGATCTGATCCCGCCATCTCCCTTCCATTATCGGACAACCAGACGCACCGGCATCGATATGTGGTGGATAATAATTAATCAAATCAAATCAAATAAATAAAATAAATCCACCTATAAGAACGAAGCGCTTTACGTCTAGCTTCATCATGTTAGGTTTTAATCTAAATTATTCTTTTTTAAGAAAAGGTTATGGGCTTACGACACGCGCCACAGTATACTCATATTTAATTCTTTATTTCATTATAAAATAATAATAATGATAATAACTTTCATAATGGCGAGTTCATACGGAAACTGTGCAAATGTTGGGGCGTCTTCATTTAATTTTGATAAACTAAATGGAATATCAAATTATGGCACGTGGAAATTTATGATGCGTATCTATTCAATTCACTAGGACTTATGGGACTGTATTGAAGAATCGAGTGCTAATACGCCAGTCGTAACAGATGAGCGTAAACAACAAAAAGCATTAGCAAAGATATGCTTGATGATACTGCCTTCGTCCCTTTCACATGTTCGTGATGCAAAAACAGGACACGATGCTTGGAGACGTCTCCAGAAGGCATACGAGGATCGATGGTTATGCAGAAAACTTGGATTACTGCGGACCTTGTTCGGTTTGAAATTAGAGCAGTTTAAAAGCATGGAAAATTACTAGATGCAGATATACGCACCGCAAAGGAGTGGAACTCCTTGCCGGAGTCTGTCTTTCCTGACACTTATAACCTGGGTGTCTTCAAGTTCCGTATGAATAGGTACCTTCTAAGTAAGCGTGCTCTATCCTAGACCACCACAAACGCGAACACATACTAGAATTAAAAAAAGATTTTTTCACGAAACATGCATATCGACAGTTTTCTAAGCACGTAGTTTTTTTAGGAGCTCCATACATAGAGAGAAGAAAGAGAATTCCGTTGGTGATAAGTCCTTGTGGAGTTGAATTAATCTTTTTTTAAAACCATACGACCCTAGCCACATACACAATTGGTTAGGAGGCAGATGCTGCTCATCGTTACACTGGCGTATAATATGAAGAACTGGGTTTCTTTTAGCCGACATTCTCATATTTGTAATATTTTATATGTGTAAGTTACACTGACCGATAGAATAATATTTTAATTGTTTAACAGCTTCAGTAATGTCAATACATGGTGTACTTATATTGTTACGAGTTGCCACACTCAGATTCGGAGAGGGGTTCTGTTCGGAGAACCAAAGGCTATGAGACTCTAGCAAACATAATAATAATAGTAGGGTCGCAGGAAGCTTATGCTGGTCTACGAATGTAAGATAGGTATAAAAAGATACGAACCAAAAAGATGTAAAACGATGGAAACACTGGATGAATTAATACTTAAATGATTTGAGGGCGCCACTGGCTTTTGGAGTTGAAGCCAGAAACTAAACGTCCGCTCCTACCGCGAGGACGCGTTCATGGGCCTGCCGTAGGAAGGCTGGCAGTGATGTCTTGGTTAAAGATGTGGGTGGGTTTGGTCGTTAGGAGCTCACTGAGAATACGATGATTAACTATGTTCATCGTAACCCACGGTGTTATACCCGACACGATATGATGCGATCGCCGGCATAATACTTAATCCTTTCTATAATAAGTCTATACTAAGGTCCCTAAGTGTAAGAGCTATACCCTACGCGACCAAACCAATAAACCCGTATACTGGAATAAGAGAAAGTTTTGCTTTAATTAATCAATCCAGTATACATTACGCTGGTTGGGAACAAGAAGACTCTAAACGGTGAATTCCCACTGAAGATGAAGTAATCTGTCCATAGGGTTATGGTTATCAGTTAACACGTGGTAATTAAACACGGAGTTGCTACTCCCACACCAGACGGGTACTCCTAGACACGTGGTGACTGTCGTGGTATGTATTACAAATATTAAATAACTTACATGCCTAATGCGCATGAGCCACTAGTAAAAAAAACGTGGGTGACGTAGTACTGTATAAAATATTATTATGGTCATATGCAGGTAAAATAACGAATGTCATTACCTGTATATACGGGTTTTAATTAAGGTGGTCCCGATGGAGGTATAATTATCGCGCGGGATTACATCAACTATTTATCCGGCCAACGATCGTGCCGTCTGGAGGGTTGAATCAGCTTCCGGATACGACACGCGAGAATACGAAGCTGGGCTAATTAAAAAGGTTCAGCTACTTACATGGTGGCGGAACGTCTATCACTTCTTCTATGTTATAAAAATAAGTAACTTGTAACGAAGGTTTATATGGTCTACTCAGCTTGAAGCGCACGCCGTATATGAGACAAGAAAAATGAATTTAATAATGAGACCATGAGTGAATGAGAGGTTTAGACAAGGATGGAAGATTTCTTGGATGCCTGGAGAGACCTAGGTTTCTTCTCGAAACTTCCATTCTAGCAGGTATGATCTAAAAATCTAAATGGATGTTAGCCTAAAGGCTATTGATGTCAACTGCCCTACGAAATAAACAGAAGGTAATAACTGGAATCCAGTAATTAATTTGAGGCGAAGATGCGAGTCAAAACGCGTGCTATTTTAGTATCTATAGTATGACAAGCTTTATTGAACGGAGATTGTAGTTTCATTATCTGTACTCCCGTCCAAATGGGCGCGGCTACGATCGACCAATTATGAGTCTCGAAATTGCACGTCCATGCATCACGTGACCATAAGGTCCATCGGCGCGAATCTTTCAAAAATGCAACATTTAAATTTTCATGGTAATTTCTGTGAGTGGTATCGGTTATAACACGTCACAGTGTTTATCGCTCGACTCCCTCACCTCGCCGTTGGGGCATTGCTTTATAGTGTACAAATACAATATGTCTACTCGACCGCGTGGCCTAAGAATCACACCTGGCTAATGACTACCATAAAGATTAAAATTCACAATGGGCTGTTTTTCTAATTACAAATTTTAAACACAAAGTAAGCAAAAGAAGTCGAAATGCCGAAAGGTAATAACCTGCAGGTGTGAATTGTTCTTTGTCGGATGTAACAATATTATGACGATTACAAATCTTCCAACTTTATATCTCAAAAATTGAGGCTCTTAGTAAAAAAGGATTAAGATTTTTTTATACAGAATTTTCTGATCTACAATTTTTGTTCGGGCTACTTTTATGATAAAACTGACCGTTTTTCTGAAAATCGCGAAAAAACAGTTTTTGTCACCTTTGACCCCGAGTACATTTTTTCCCAGGACAATGAGGACTTTTTAACCGACTTCGAAAAAAGGAGGAGGTTCTCAATTCGTCGGGATCTTTTTTTTTGTTGCTTTTTTTATGTATGTTCGCCGATTACTCCGTGATTTATGATTCGATTTACGTGATTCTTTTTTTGTTCGACGCGGAATAGCTGTCATGTGATCCCCTAAAAATTTGACATAGTTTGGCCCAGTAGTATTGATTTTACGAACATTTTTTTGTTCTCGTTTCTTGGGACCTATATTTTTTAAGAAGCGCGGCACCATTTGTAAGTCCACCAATACATAGCTAGACACTAAAAAGTAACAAATAAAAAATAAAAACTTAGTTCGTCTTTCCATCTTTTATTTGGTCTCCTTCTTTTTTCTCTTAGCGTCTCTAAGTATCAACAAACAGTTTTATTGATTTTATTAATTTGACATACTTAAAAAAAGAAAAAAATAACAATTTATGAATTTAATTATGTTTGTAGTATGACGGTAGAATAAAGGCTTTTTTTCATTTAATACGAAAGATTACTGAGCTTGGTGGCGATCGCATTTTACCCATTCAATCCGGTCATCTAGAAAATCTTTCGTCGTTTAATAGCCTTCTTGCACAAGTGTTGCTTTACTAATTTTATTTGTCATCGTACTCGTTGACATATATTTTGATATAAATTGATCAAAAATGTAGCAACGGATTTATTATTTCACCTTGTAGCAGCGAAAGGTTAAATGATACTTTAGATGGCAGAGAGTAGTAATTATTGTCGAGTGCTGATGTGAACTAATATAATTTGAAACGGAATCCTTAAGTACTAATCAATCCTTAAGTAATAATCAACAAGTCCGACTCACGCCTTCAACATGAACGCACGACATACGTGCTCGTGTACAGACGCTAGTTTTCGCGCTCGCTGCTTGCCTTCATATAAATCCTTCTGAACTGTATTATATTTGACAAAAAAATTGTTCCTTATTTTGACACTGAAACCAACAGTTTCGGTGTAATTTATAAAATTCGATCAAATTTTTGAACAATTGAAATTTGACCTTGAATAACTTTTGAACGCGTGGACAAATCAAAAAATGTTATCAGACCTTTTTTGTAGAGCGTTCAATTCTCTATAAAGATTGAAACAGCGATTTATCAGTCAACCAGTCGTTTGAACGGTACAAAAATCAGAAGAAGCAAAAAAACTTTCCTGTGTTATTCTTATGGGAATTAAAAAAATGCGATGAGGACTATCTTAATATTAATATTATGGGCTCATCTTTTCACATAAATTTTTTTACACCCAAAAGAAACTTTTGAGCCTGTTTGGAAAAATAAATAAAAAAAATTTTTTTTTTTTTTTGGATCACCTAATATATATATACCTAACCACAGAGGCCGTGAAGTTTGTGGACTGCTATTATATATAATATGTATTTGCATATTTACCTGCTACATCACTAGTTACTGATGACGCAGTTTCTTCAGCATCTGTGATCAATCCGTCTATTAATTCTGCTTGGACGTTGACTATTCAACTCTGTTGGGTCCCAAAAGAGTTTCGGAATCCCTGATCTATAAAATCTTAAGTGAAAATAATATTTTTTTAAACTCACCAAACAAACGAAGAGGATAATGGACTTCATGGTTGTTTTTTTTCAGTTACTTCTTCCAGTAAAGACGAAATAATACCTTCGTTGCTGCATTTTGGTCAATTTATATCAAAATGTATGTCAACAGGAACGACGTTTTCCACCTTCAACTGCATCTGTGTTTGAACACGCTTGTTTAGTTAAATTATTCTATTGAATTTTGTGAAGACTATTGTTATGAAGAATACCTATGAGACAGACCACAAATTGGCAAAGTGCCTACCATTAATTACATATTGAAGGGTTTCGTTGATATGACGAATGACATTGATGTGTACTAGCTAAGATACTAAAATAAATAACAATACCGCAGGGGGGCCTTATGGCACAGCCTTAGATGAGTAGCAACACCTCGTACCCGACTCCTGGAGGGTCAGGGCTAGGCCCCCGCCTTCGTGCTTGCCTGTGCCAGCCGGCAAGAACTGGAGACCGCTAGAGCTAAGACTTGAGCTCCATGGGTGGAAGTGTTAAATGGCATAACGTCAGAAGTAACTTAAGTGAACCTGCAACCGCCCACCTCTCCGCACTCTTTAGCCACTGACACCCATGTTGCCCCTCGCTGATCTTGTACGTCTTTTTAGGACTCATGCAGAGAGTAGTGAGTCACGGGCCGCCCATTTTATCCTTGTTCCCCGAATATTGCGACGGGTAGATGCCATAGTACCCAAAATCGTGGGTAGGCGTGAAAAAGATAACACGTATATAAAAGTGCGCTTAAATTTTTATTAGTT
This sequence comes from Dendrolimus pini, assembly GCA_949752895.1. Classification (NCBI taxonomy): domain Eukaryota; kingdom Metazoa; phylum Arthropoda; class Insecta; order Lepidoptera; family Lasiocampidae; genus Dendrolimus; species Dendrolimus pini. The sequence continues at coordinate 1,507,743 of OX457151.1, forward strand.
TTTAATTATTAAAAGTAATTGTTTTCACCTAAATCACATGAATACTGAAAGTAGCTAGTGCAATCACTTGCCTGAGTGTTTTGTCTCCTTCCACAATTTCACTGTGCTTATTATTTTGACACAAATAAACCACTGTGTAAATTAATTATGGATACCAACCAAAAGGCCTTTGCAGAGCTCTGCGTGATGTTCACAGAGCGTATGGAAGCTTTTGAAGGTGAGCTGAAGAATGCCACCCCATGTAATAGTCTATCTACATTGGCTACGGACTTCTTAAATTTCAAGTCCTTCTTTCTAAAGAGTCTACAATCTCTTCAAGACCAAATGTTAAAACTGTCCCAATAAGTAGACAACTTGGAGATGCGGTCCAGGTGCAAAATACTGCTGCTACATGGAGTTCTAGAGGAAAAGCAGGAGGATACGGCTGAGGTTGTTAAGAACCTTGTCCAAACCAAGTTTAAACTTAATGACTTTCAAGTGGACCACATCAGCCGCTATGATATAGAATGGGCAAGTCTACACCTATGTAGTCCCGACCCCGTCCAATCTTATTTAGAGTGATTGACGTTTCCATACGTACTAAAATATGGATGGCAAAAACTAAACTGAAAGGTACAGGGGGTGACTGTGTCCGATTTCTCACAAAGTATCGCCATGACCTCTTTATGCGCGTGAGGCAGGAGTTTGGTATCTCCAAATGTTGGACACGTGATGGTGCCATCTTTGTGCTTGGTGCTGACGACAAAAGATATTCTGTAAGCTGTTTGGATGATATGAAAGGCATAATTCGACATCAGGCGGCCGCGCTGCCCGCTTCTAGTGCCAAGGAGTGTGCCTAAGGCTCCCGCCCGACGTGCCACCGGGAAGAAATAAGCGTGATCTTAATTTTATGTTTTTGGTCTATGTACTTGTTTCTACCTACATTTAAATTTCACTTTTTATATCGCATCCTTTTTATATACTTTTCTTTAACTTTATACTTTTCTTTTGTACCTTTTAATGTTTTGTGCTTAGTTTTCATTTAACGTCATTTCTCGGTACCCAGATATTTGTGTATTACTTTTATGGTAACTTTTTTGTTAGTATCATGTTGTTATATAAGTACATTCGAAAATGTCCCTTTACGAACTTCAATCTAATAATTGTTATTCTCATTTGGCTTTGTACACGTAGAGGCCCCTTGACAAGTTTAATGGAAATGTGGCGTGACACTGACCGGCGATTATCCCTGTCTCCACCATATAGTAATGTACTCAAGGACAAGCCCCGGCCAGTGTAGGACTATTGTGGGAAATGAGGACAAAAAGTTATTATATTTCATAATATTGTTTTTAGTTTAGTAAAGCTGAGTTATTTTATACTTATGTAAAAACACAGGCATGTGAAAGCAGGTGGCTGGTTAAAATTATTATTAGTTTTTGTTTTTGTTTCTATATTTAATATATATATTTATATACGTATATAAGCATTACAGTGTACATTAATTTAATAGATAAGCATATATCTATTTGCAGGTATTTGTTTATAGTTCAAGCAATGAATCACAGGAATATTTTTCTTGCTCAGATAGCTTTAGCTCTGATGATGAACCTTCCCTTCAAGCAGTGCTAAATAATCGTCTTTCAACTGAGACACAGAACTTCAATGTTTTACATATTAACGCGCAGAGCATTCCGGCTCATTTCACTGATATGCTGGCGTCACTTAATCATGATAATGTGCTTCCGGATTTCCAGCTAGTCTGCAATGACCGAGTTTGCACGAGTGGCGGAGGTGTCGGCATTTATATTCGTGACCAGATCCCCTTTAGAGTAATAAAAATGTCACCACAACCGTGTCCGCCTGATTCAGGGGAATATTCGTAAAAGCCGTTCATGGACACAACCGCATACTTCTTGGTGCATACTATATTCCTTCCCTTCGAGTAAATTTTTTCCCTTCATTTGAACTATTGTTAGAGAATTTTTCCTTATCTTACGAGGACATTATCATTATGGGCGATTTCAATACGTGTTTACTAAAACGTGACTCTCGTCCTTTACATTTTGAAAATATTATTAATTCGTGCAATTTTAAAATTCTTCCGTTATCTGCGACTCATCATTTTCCCAACTCTACCCCATCTCTTCTTGACCTAATTTTAGTGTCTCCTCCTTTGTTTCCACTTTCGGCCAATGCTCGGCGAACGCCTTTTCTTATCATTACTTGATTTACATCTCCTATAAATTGCGTCCACCGAAGTGTAAAGCCAAAGTTATCATGCAGCGAAACTTTAGTAAGATAGTAGTGGAAAATCACACTAGAGATGCCAAGGATATCAATTGGTCCAAGGTCTACAATGCAGTTTCTGTCGATGAAAAGGTGTATGTGTTTAATACAGCTCTAATTGAGTTGTATGACTCTCATGCACCTATACGTCCGATAAAGATTAAGCATCTACCTGCTCCGTGGCTTACTGAGGACATAAAATTATTGCAAAAAAAGAAATGTTCAGCCCGGACTAAATACAAACGTAAGCCCACAGAAGAAAACCGTACTAAATTCATTAAAATCATAATCTCTGCAGTAGAGTGTGTAGGGACGCACAACGCCGTTATATCCATAAATCTCTTGATATTGATGATTCCGGTAAGATCTGGAAGTTTCTTCAATCTCTAGGAGTTGGTAAACCTTTGAAGAATTCCCTTCCTAAAGACTTAAACATCGAACTGTTAAACCAGCACTTCTCATCTTCTGCCAGATTTGATAGGCAATCAAAGTTGAACACTTTACGTAATCTTTCAAATTTATCAACTCCTGTTTATCCTTCATTTGTTTTTAGTCAATTCTCTGATTGTGATGTTAGAAAGAGCATTCTATCCATCAGTTCCAATGCGATGGGTTGCAATAGTATGTCGCAAAAAAAACGTGGACTGAAAACTGGCAATTCTGGACTTCTTCAAAATTAAAAATTACCCAACGATAGAGCGTCAAAAAGTGAGTAAAATGTGCCAGATACAATCTTAGAAAAGTGTATAGTTTCGTAACAAAAAATTAAAAAGTGGAAATTTTTTGCGTACTTTTCGGTTTTTCGACCTTAAGTCGAAAAATCTCTTTTGGACTTAAAAAAGTGCCGCGGTACCCACCTGGGGATTGCTGAGACGCGTCGTTTGACGCCTCACTCGCACCTATCCGTGAAGACCCGGCCCTGCAATCATAAGAAAAACAAGTACCTAACCTCAAAATTGCTCCGCCATTTCTGGAGCAATTGGATTGAGGTTAGGTACCAACGAAGACGCCTTCCGGAGAAGATCAAAACAGCACTCAGCGGAATTTTAGGTTTAATAGTTTTTAATTATTTTTAATTATAATTTATAAGTTTGACCCTTAATAACTCTGCGATTATTGACGGCGCGTGGGTTTTGAGACTGCCATATTGTGCGCGCCAAAAAGTTCTATCCGGCCACACCAAGACCCAATTTTCTCCCAACCAAAAAACTTGTGAAAAAATTTAAAAACTCAAAATTTATAACTTTTTCACTTTTTTCTAAATTTTTATATTGAAAAAAATTATTTTATTTTATAGTCAGTTAGAGTATCTTTTTACACTAATTTAAACAATTTTTCTATAATTTTAGTGCTAATAGTCGCGGAGGTATAGATTTTTAAAGTGTTTTTAGTCAATAAATAGTTTTATATATAGGTTAGAGTAAGTTTAGGGGCAGCATCGCTGAGGACTCGTCGCGCTCTTTCATCTGAGCCCAAGATCGGCGAAATCGGACCCATAGGGGCCGAGATACGGTTTTTCCCGACCTTTTGGCCAAGGGCTCCGCCATCTTGGAAAAATTTAAATTCCCGATAACTCGGGAACTACTTGCCTTAGAGCGACGGGGTTTTCAGTGTTGTGGCTTCCTCAGCTTGCCGGACGTGACCAGACCTAAAAACAGGGTCAAATTTTTTGACTTCAACCACCTATTGGGCAGGGTGCATAGTGACCGGGGAACACCCCCAGACCAAGTCCGGTTCAAATCGGACAAGTATTGACGGAGATACAGAAGAAACTCGCCGGACTTTGACAGTTCGGCGGCCATATTGGAAAAATTAGAACTCAAATATCTCCGTAACTACAAGACCTAGAGTGACGGGGTTTTCTACGATAAGGTCAGCTCCACTAGGAGCACAGGATTCGGGCCTTAAAACCCGAATATCTCCCCTCATATTTTAGTGCCTAGATTTTTGTCTAGAAGCGTAGAACACCTCCGAGGCATCCATAAAAACCCAAACATCAGGGTCCTAGGTCTTGTAGAACCGAAGATATCGGCAGTCAAAAGTTGACTTTGACATTAGAGCCGCCATCTTGAAAATTTTTGAAGTGCCATATCTCCCAAACTATTGGGCGCAGGAAATAGCGGTTTTCTTAGAAGTGTTGCCCTACCTCCCCGCTATCGATTGCGCTCGAAAAAATTAGTTTTTAAGACTGAAATTTTTTGTTGAATTTTTCATCAGAATCGGGTAGAGTTCGTCGAGACCTTCAAAACGAGCCCAAACTCGCCTTTTTTGAGGCGATATTTGACGACATATAAGGATTTCTAAAATCCAGACATAAAATCCGAAATTTTTTCTGGATTTTTAAACTGAAATTGACAGGGCTCTATACCACCTAGAGTGCTCGACCTTGGGTTCGTTTTGACAGGCGACTCGAGCTCTATCTGCAGGAACCCCCTCCCGCACCCTACCTCCCCCCTAAAACAAATCTGTCTGTAACTCAGTCGTTGTTGGTCTTAGGATAACCGAACTTGTTATTGCCGAGTTCGGCTTGCCGAGACCAACAATCTGGGCCCGGCAGAATAGTCACTTTCATACACTTACCTCACTCACCTCACAAAAACACTCCACATTCATCACCTTTGCGTCCAATCAAATACACACACGTACTCTAGGTACTTACCTCGAGTACACTACACACTTACCTCACTTACCTTACATATCAAACTTGCAAAACACACACACAAGCACCTTCCGAACACACCTAACACACTCACCTCTCACACACCCTTAATAAAAAACTTACCTTACACTTACCTCATCCTTACTGCATCCCATCCTCTCCTTGACGCACTGCGACTCCTTAGGGGTACCTGTAAAATAAAATATTGTGATTAGTTAAGTTAATTTTAAGGACTTTGTATAAATATATTTGACAATTAAACTTTGTTTATTTCGTCGACATTGACTGGTTCAATATATATTGTTTATCCTCTATTTTTACAAATTGACCTCTTGATTGTGTGCTATTGCGCCAATTAAATAGTTTAGGACTCACACTTACACTAAGTTAACTCACCTTACTTTAAGTACATTTACACCCCCTAACACCAACGCGATGTTCCGCACTCCGGCTAAGCAGAAGGAAGAACTGGGTGTCCTCACTTGGGAGGATATCCAGAGGAAGACACAGGAGAAAGCGGAGGAGGACGAACCAGGCAGCCCTCTCGAAGAACTCCTTAAAGAGAGGATTGAGAAGAGGAGATCCCTGGAAAATGACTCCCTACCACCACCACCCCTGAAGCAAACTACCTGCGCGGAGCGCAGAGCGAGGGATGTGGAGGTGGAAAGGGAAATGGAAAATAAAAGGAGAGAAAAGGGACTGCAGCCTGCAAAATCCGCGTCGGTAACGCCGCCTAGCCCCACGACGTCCAAACAGGGGTCTAAAAAGAAAGGGGTGACTTTAAAATTCTCCCCGCCCCCCAAGAAGGTCACGCAACCATCAGTTCAGACAGCTGCCGGTCCAAGCAAGCAACCGTTAATAAACAAGACCTTTACGAAGAGAACGCCACCGGAGGTATCTAAGAAAGTGGCAAATACAAACAACCCGATGCACAACAAAAGGTACGATAGACTGTTTGAGGCCAAAGAGCAGCTGGAAGCATCAACGGAGCATCTGAACAATTCCAGAAACTTGAAAACAGAGATAAAGCAGAGCGTAGCGTACGCGGTCAAACGCTTATACGCTCTGCTTTGTCACTGCGACAAGGACCTGGGGGAAGCACTCATTGAATTACATGAGATCAAGGGGAAGGCCCCGGGCGAGAAAATTGTAAGAGATATGCAAATATAATGCGTAATACAGGGTCCTACTCAGGTTGAGAAACCAAAAGAGGCCACAGAACAGAATGATATAATACTGGCGAAATTGGAGGAGCACACCTCGCTCATCCAGAAGAGCATGGAGAAGATCAATAACTTGCAGCAAGTTATTGAGAAGAACAGTGCAAGCATGAACGAGGTAAGTGCTCCCAAGGCGAGCTACGCGAGTGTGGCGGCAATAAGGACGGGGGCTAAACCACCGACTTACAGAACGCTACACTCCGTGGCGATTACCAACGCCAGAGAAAACCGCTCCGGAGACGACACCCTCAAGGATCTGAGAGAAGCATTAGATGCCAAAGACGGGGGGGGTGAACGTGGAGCGAGTCCGTAAGGCCAAGGATGGACGGGTAATAGTGAGCTGCACAACGGTAGAGGACAGGGAGAAGCTCAAGCTTAGGCTTAAGCAGAAGAAGGCAGCACTAGTAGCAGAAGACATCACTAACAAAAGACCGTTAGTGATGATAACCGGCGTTCTAAGGAGCCATACAGATGACGACCTGTTCCGGGCCCTAAGAAATCAGAATACTCTGATTTTCGAGGGTCTGCGAGAGGACGACAACTGTATGGAAGTCGCGTACAAAATAAGAGCAAGAAACCCGTACACCCAAAAGGTGATACTTAGAGTAACACCGGCCTTATGGAAAAGGTTAACGGAGGAAGGCACTGTGAAAGTGGACCTGCAAACATTGCAGGTCGTGGATAGGTCGCCGCTTGCACAATGCACAATATGTTTGGGTTTCGGACATGGCAGGAAGCAGTGCAGCCTGTTCGAAATCATGTGCAGCCATTGTGGCGGTCCTCACAAGATAGCTGAATGCGAGGAGAGAGCAGTGGGCACAAAGCCAGCTTGTATAAACTGTACCCGAGAGAAGAGGGACGATGTGTCACACAACGCATTCAGTAGGAAGTGTCCGGTGAGGGCGCGCTGGGACAAGAGAATCCGTGCAACTGTCGACTACTGCTAGATACCCTGAGGGCAACAACATAATAGTAATGGGTCGGAAGCCATGCCTTGCTGCTATAACATCCACCAAAATATTAATATTTCAATCACAATAACCAAGCAACAAAACATGGCCTACAACTCTGCTATCATGCGTGGAGCCCCCAGACAAGTATTTAGCACTGGACGGCATTGTACACTAAGAACAACCAAAGCGGCGCACCTTAGCAACAGGAAGGAACCGGGTATCGGGGATAAATAAACACAAACACACACACAATCAAAAGTCATACCATTCAAGAGCAATTCACACCGAGAACTCAGCAAACACACTTCTAACAAAATAAACAGACACTTATGAAACCAGCAAGTTTTTAATGTAAAAAATTGCGGTTTTCAGTATAACATACACGCATCATAATATTAACAAAGTCAGACACAGCCATAAACACGAACACACAACAAAACCCAAACATGTGCACACATACATACATACACACACACACACACACACACACACATACACATGCACACACATACATAAGCGATGCCAACACACAAACATAAGCACTCACACACACTACTGTATAGTACACACAACTTACACACGACTCCATGTAGTGAGCTGGGCTGCAGAGGGCCCTGGCGACACGCTTCGTGGTGAACGATCCCCTTGATATCCGGTCGTAGTAGTGACCTGAAATAGAAAATATAGAGTTAAAAACAATATGCATTGAGCCATAAAATAGTATTAGTATAAAAAATGTTTAGTGTAATAAAAATGAATGTATATAAAAGAAACTGTGAATATATAATGTTATATATTTCATCAGTATCGTGTAGTAAGTAAGGTAGCATATGTTAACACTCTGTAATAAGACTCACTCTACGTGAAAGAAAGGAATGTAAAACCCTGTATTTACGTAAACAATAGCTATGTATGAACAAGAAAAATAAAATGTTATCTACTGTGTATATAAGCAAGTAAACATGTATATTAATAAATTCGGATCAAAATTGTTATAAAATAATACAAACATATGTATACATAAATAAATATTTATAAATAAACATTTGGACAACAAAATTGTATATAAGGAAACAAAAATTGTAATAGTATAAGTTTTAATTTAATAAAGATAATAAAAAAGTTAGTAACCTTCCCATCCCCAGATATGTGAATATATAATTAAGTATACAAACATCATGTAGAATAGGCCAAGTAGGGAAATATATATCTGGATGCTTGATCATCTTCCCTGGGCCGAGAACACCAACTCAAACACACATCGAGCTGGGGGTCTCGACTCGGGGGAGGCAACGCGGGCACCCTGAATATGTATAGATATTAAATATATATAGCGTAAACATTTATTCAGTATAAGTAAGTATATCATATTTTTTTTTTTTTTTTTGTTTGAGGCGAGGAAAAATGCTGACCGATTTACGCACTCTCAGGGCCGTCACTAGGAAACGGCGCGCATCCATCGGGGGCGATAACGCTAGCAATAGTATGCTTTTTTGCGCTTCGTCCGCGATGGCTTGACACTGAGGAGTGTGGAAGACTCAGAGCGATGCCGCACGGGCGAGCAACCTCAATACCCACTAAAAAACCTCTCCTCCCGTCGACCCTGCGCTTTGTTGTGAAGGAAAGACTGAGATATAGAACATAGTTACGCAACAGTCGATCCAGCGCAATAAAGTGCCTGGAGTGTGCCCTGGGAGAACACACCCCACTTCGAAACGGGGGCTGAATCCCTTGCGTTGCCTAGTAGCAAGGGGCCCCTCGTACCGGAACCTAACTCAGGGAGGGAAGTAATGCGCGTACCTGCCTCTCCGGGTGCTAGCTGAAGGCCGGCGACCTCGGGTGGAGACATTAGCACGCGCTGCAGGACTTCGCTCCCTATCCCTTTCTGCGGCCTCTTTTAGAGACATAACCGCCTCACAGAAAGAGACCGCAGACTCCCAGCGGTCGTCGCTGTGCAACATGGCCGTTACCAAGTCGCCAAGCGATCGGACGGCTCCTACGTGTGTCTCGAGCTCGAAACGCTGAGGCGTCCATGCAGCGCACTCAACAAGCGTGTGTAACGCCGTATCGGGTGCGCCGCATTGGCGGCAGTCCGGGGAAGGCAAGCAGCCCACAATGCGAAACAGATACTGGTCGAAACAACCGTGTCCGGTCAGTATCTGAGTCGTCCTGAAGGTCAGGGTTCCGCTGGTGCGGGTCACCCATCTCTCCAGCTGCGGCCTGATTGCATCCACCGTATAGCCGCCGGCCACAGGGTGTTCGAGGTCACGAGACCAGGCGACGAGGCAGGAGGCGGTTTCCCGCTTCCTGACCGTCTCTAATTCGACTTGACAGAAGGTCAGTCCTCTAGCTAGGGCATCCTGCTGGGCGCGACGAACTCTGGACAGGACGTCTGCCTGGAGAGGCCAGGGCAGCTCGCCTGCCAAGAGAGTCGCTGCCGACCACGACACTGTGCGGTACCCCCGTATGGTCCTCACGGCCAGAACCCGCTGCGCGCGGTGCAGCAGGGTTCGGTTGTGGCGGTGAAGCGAATCGAACCAGACAGGCGCACCGTAGAGCGCCATACCCCTCAGGATGCCGGAATAAAGCTTCCGCGTCGCACCCCCCGGCCCCCCACGTTAGGAAGAAGCCTGGAGAGTGCGCCCGCGGAATTCAGAAGTTTGGGAACTAGCTGCTCAAAGTGCGCTTTGAACAGCCATTTCCCGTCCAGAACTAGCCCAAGATATTTCATCGTGGGCCCTACTCTGATCGCCACCCCCTGAACTGTAACGGACAAGTCCGGGGGAGGATTCCGGAATTTCCTATGGAACATGACGGCCTCCGTTTTCGCGGGGGAGACCCTCAAGCCTTGCTATTCGATCTACGACGATCGCCAACCCGTCGTTGGCAACGTCCACGGATTCCGCAAAAGACGCGGCGCGTGCCGTGAGTAGGGTGTCGTCCGCAAAGCAGATCAGCCCTACTCCGGGCCGGACCGTCACCCGAAGGATCCAGTCATAGCCTACGTTCCAAAGGATAGGCCCGAGGACCGATCCCTGTGGAACGCCGCACGCGACACGTCGCCGACCTAACACGTGGTTGGCGGACTCACCGCCCTCCCAAAGGATGTGTCGATCTCGCAGGTACTCGCCCAACAGCCTCGTGAGGTACGGGGGGACTCCGTGCGCGCGGAGCCCCTCCCTGATCGTCTCATGAGGGAGGCTGTTAAAGGCGTTCGCTATGTCTAGCGACACTGCAAGAACGACGTCCTTCGCTTGGACGGCTTCGTCCGTCAACGTTCGCAGCGTCTCGAAGGCGTCCATCGTGGAGCGCCTCCGCCGAAACCCGAACTGCGTATCTGATAGCCCCGGCTCCACAGTCTCTAGATGCTTCACAAGCCGCTCCGCCAAGATCTTCTCGAAGACCTTGGCGACCTCGTTCAGCAGCACTATGGGCCTGAAGGCGGACGGATCGTTGGGAGGCCGACCTCCCTTGGGAATTAGGCACAAACGCCCCTCTTTCCATTGCGACAGGAACCTACCTGCGCGAATACAGGCTTCGAAGAGGTCCCGCAGCTGGCTGCGTAGGTGTTTTGCAGCCAGGAAGAGGAGTCGACCTGGAACCCCGTCGGGTCCCGGTGCCGTCTTCCTGCCCCGGAGCCGGTCCAGGGCGACGTCTAGCTCCCCCTCGGAGATGGAGTGAGGCTCCTCGTCCGTGGGAGTGTCGGGAATGGGTGGACCCATACTGGGGGGAGTGAAGTTCCCCGGATCCGGGAAGAGCCCATCGATAACCGACCGGAGCACCTCGGGTTCGAGCGTTTCCGTGACCGTGGATGTGCAAGGCCGCAACTTGTTGCGGGCCCCACGGTACGGGCGCCCCCAAGGGTCCCGATCGAGCGTCTCGAGGAGCTCGGCCCGAGCCCGGGCTTTCGATCGCAATATTGCAATCGAAAGGGCCTTTCTGGCCTCTCTAAACTCGCCCACGAGTCCATTTTCCGCGACGAAGTCCGGTGGACGGCGCGCCCTGCAGCGTTTGAGCCTGTGGCTGATGATGCGAACTGCCTTTCGCATCTCGCCCAGCTCCTCGGTCCACCAGTGGACCGATTGCTTGCACGGAGGCTGCCGCTTGGAGACGCGTGGCATCGCAGCGTCGCAAACCCTCGTCAGGGTCTTGCGCATGTGCTCTGCCTGCGTATCCAGATTCGCGAAGTCGGCTGGGTAGGCCCAGCTTTCCGAGAGTGCCCGCTCCTCGGCCTGCTCCGGCTCGAGCTTGGTAAGGGCCCAACGCGGGAGGAGAGGGGGGCGACGGTGAACAGGGCTCGGACCGGAGGAGGGGGTCGTGAGCTCAAATCTGATGTACCGATGATCAGAGAGCGACTCCGCCTCCTCCAGCACCCTCCATCCGGTCACTCTGCGGACGGCCGCATGAGTGGCGAATGACAGGTCGATGATCGATCCACCCCGCGCGCGTACGCAGGTCTGGACCGACCCCTGGTTCAGTATGGTCAGGCCGGCTTGAAGAGCCCAATCCTCGACCGCCCGACCCCTAGCGTCGGTGAGTACGTTTCCCCAGGAGAGGTGCTTTGCATTAAAGTCGCCCATCACGAAGATCGTTTTGGGCGACAGTCTGCGTACGGCAGCCCCGACGGCGTCCAAGTGAAGCTCGAACTCCGCCAGGGGGCGGTTGCGCGAAAAGTAAACGCCTATGACGACGATACTCCCGCTCTCCGCCACAGCATAGCCCTTTCCTCTTTCGAGACATGTAAGCGGTGTGCCGGACCCGGCTCTGGCCACCACCGCTACCATGTCATCGAGATCGCCCACCCAGTTCCCAGAAGGAGGGACGTAATAAGGTTCACTTATTACGGCTAAATTCGCTTGCCACTCCGCCATCGCCTGCAGGCACAAGTCCTGAGCGGTGGGGGAGTGGTTTACGTTAGCTTGGAAGAACGTTGTTACGGGCGTATTAGGCATTGGATGTGTCCATTGTCTGTACTCCCGATTTGCCGGTACGTGGTCTCGCCCGCGAGTGGACGAATTGGCCCCTCACGTAGGGAGGTTGGCAGAACCTCGCCAACGTGGGGTGGGCCGCGTTCAGTCCCCCCGCCGCGCACGCCGCGCAGTGGGGTTTCTGTGCCGTGCAGTCCGGCATCTTGTGTCCGCTTTTACCGCAGCGGAGGCACAAGTTAGTCCGATCCGGGCACGTGTCCGGACAGGTTTGGGTGCCATGACCGACGTTGAAACATCTGTAACAACGTATCGGTCTGGCTTCCAGTGCCTCGACCTTCGCCGAGGTGAAGCCAACCAGAAGGTAGCCCAACCCAACGATGGTCTTGGCAGCAGCGACGGGGCACAGCACGTACGATGCGCCCAATCCGCCCGGTCCTGCACCGATGTGCTTCGTGAGCACGTCGTCGCGCCGGCAGTTGCCTGCGCGCGCGATCGCGTCACGAAGCCCATCGACCGTGACTGAGTCGTCCAGCCCTGAGACGTAAAGCTCCCCACGCTTTACGGGGAAGTAAGTATATCATATAATCCAACCTAAACCAACTACAACCAACTCACTAGAATCCCACCAAATCCTAAACCCTAATAATATATATATATATAATATAGTAGAATATAAACAGTAGTATACCTGGATATATCTCGAATCGCCCGGGCTAGGAACGAGAAAAAAAAAAAAAAAAAAAAAAAATAGTATGTCGCAATATGATAGTTCCCATATTGGACGTTATTATTCCAGTGATCTCACACATTTTCAACTGTTCTATAACCTCAAGTACATTTCCTGAGATCTGGAAACAAGCCCAAGTGATTCCATTTCCTAAAAAAGCAAATCCTGTCTCATTTTCCGAATATCGTCCCATTTCCATTCTCCCTTTCCTATCCAAGGTGTTCGAACGAGTTGTTAATCAGCAGTTCAGCATCTTCCTTAACACAAACTTTCCAATCCGGTTTTCGTCCTGGTTATAGTACTACCTCTGCATTAGTAAAGATCACTGATGATATTCGTTACGGTATGGGAAACGGTACTGCTTACGATATTATCGCTTCTTGACTTTAGCAGTGCCTTTAATAAAGTCGATTTTGATATTCTACTAGGAATTTTATGCTCTCTTAACATATCTCCAATGTCTATTGACTGGTTTCGTAGTAACCTGTTTTTTTCCTTAGTTTAATGGGTTGCCTGGAAGACATCGCTTTAAGCGATAAGGCCGCCCTTTGTTCAGCATTTATTATATCTAGTTTTTAAAACGTAGTTTTAATTTTGGTGAACAATAAAAAAAAAATCATTCATTCATTTATTCATTCATACCCATGCCCAAGATCCTCGGTCCATTAGCAATTCATCACAATAGCCCGGTATCTTTCATTCTTTTTTTATAGCTAAAGTACTGAACACCAACTGACGGCCTTCCTGATGGTAAATGGTTAAGATCGCTAATGGACCTTAGCGACACAAAAGATTTCACCAACGCGCTGCTGGCCTCGAAGTAATTTTATGACCCCCTTTAAAAATAACTCAATATTGTAACGCTGTGGATTAATGTCAGCTGGTAGCTTATTCCAAATCCCCACGGTACGCAAGAGAATTGTTCTTGAGAAACGTTGCGTATATGAGCGAAGTGGTTTGAGAAAATTCGGATGAGTGCCCAGTCGATGGCAAACGGTGAGATGGTAGAACGAAGACGAAGACGCCATTTTGAACAGTTCCTCTTAACAGTCCTGTTAAGGTTTCGGTAGAATATGCAGAGAGACACGAAGTTTCTCCGAAGGCCAAGTGTGCCTAACCCATCTGTGATTATAGGATCATCGAAAAGCAAACGGCTTGACGTTGAATACAGTCCAGGAATTTAGCTGGTAGGCTAGTGCACCAGCTTATAGGTGTGATCAGTACTCCATGCGTTGCCTCTCTTGGGCTTTATAAAGCACGAGGCGTTGCCGCGGAATGGAGTACTGCTTGGATCGATTTAGCACTCTCATCGTCTTGGAGACGGAATTCGGATATTCGGAATAAAATAAATATTGATTATCTCACAATTTTGTAACCAAATATCATGACGTGACAATTCAAAGAACTCGTTACAAAAATACAAGGTCCCTGGGCCTGGATCAAACCACCATTATTGAATTCAGATGGCTCTCAGACAAAATGGTGAGGTTGACGTTTAGAGCTAGAATATAACACTCCTCTAGTTGTATCACTAAGCGTTAAAGGACTACGGCTTAGCCGGTTTCTTAGTTGATCGACATGTCTACGAATTAAAGTACTATCGAGGTTTACTTTTTGTAGTCCCTACATCCCAAGCAATCAGAAACCCTACCCTTTTCTCCCTACTTTGGAATTGTCTGTACCAGACTTTACCTCCCTTAGGTACCCGTCTAGGTACACCACCTGCACTGTCAAATTAGCGTTGTTGCGCCTTAAAGACTCTGACCTCTCTTTCTCAGGCCTGATAATATCCAAAACCGGTTGTCGAGTTCTTACCATTTCTATTATTTAACAGGAATGTACTACCTATATATTTATATCTTCGATAAATAATTGTGTGACATATTTCAGTATTAAATTTATTTAATAAAGAGTTTGGGCTAGATAAATAGGAAAAAAAAAACAATTTTTAGCTAGACGTGTTGCCGAGAAGTTTCTTACTGCTTCTTCTTCTTAACAGTAGTAACAGGTTGCGAAGCGTTCTACATAGATTAGGAAGTAAAATTAAATTCTAACTTATATGTACTACCTTCAAAAAAATTTCACCAGTGAAACTTATTTTGAATAAACCTTTTGAATTTGTATTTGAATAACTTGGAAGCGATTTGGTGAAATTCTTTCTTAACTTAAAACAACTGATAACGACAAAAAATTAGCGTGTGTGTCCAGTTCACACGCAATCGAAGTGAAACAAAGTGTGACAAGGGGTTGGAGGGATTCTAGAATTCGTGATGTCACATTTCATATATAATATCGTTATAATATACTTTTTTATAATAAATAAATAAGAAAATAAATAATATGTTGCAGTTTTAAACCACTAAATTTGAAGTACTAACGAAAATCTTCAAAACATTTCCAACGCTCCCTATATGAGCAACTGGGCATAGTCTTTAAATGATTGAACATAATGTATTCGATCTTATTCGCTCGCTTAGTCTTATACATTTATGTGTTTAACATTTTTTGTGTCGCTTTTTTGTGTCATCAACTTTCAAACCACAACGATTCTAAAGAAGTTTCACTTCAAACACCCAACGTCTCGTCAAGATTTGTGACAATGGTTTTTAGTAAATTATTGGTCGGTATATACCAACGAAAAATTGTTTCTTTTGCATCTCGCTTTCGACCGTTTGCAGAAATAGTGTCCTTAATATTCTTCGTTTTACGAGGGTGACACTGAAAGTTTTTAGAACTGGCCTCTTTTAAAGAATATAATAAAAAATTAGTTGAAATTTGGAAAATAGAACTCTTTTCTAATATTATTGAGTACTAATTTCATTCATTTGTCATTTCTTTTACGATTTGGCGGCAAATTGAAATTTGTTTGTGTCATGCCAGTATGAATTTAACGCGAGAAAATTTTGGTACTATGATTTTTTATGACTAGGTGTCATTTTAGTCAACAAGATTGTTATGACACACTTCGATTGGCCTTTCACGATGAAGCCCCTTCTCGGGCCACTGTTTATAACTGGTTTAATGAGTTTAAACGTGGTCGCACCAATTTCAACCATGCTCTGCGTGAGGGACGGACTTTTACGGCGACGACTGGAGATAACATCAGTGTTTTGCTGTGTATGATAGACACTGATCCAAGAGTAACCTATCAGCAGATTTGGACAAGCTTAGGCATCGATATGTTTCAAGTGCACAAAATCCATCACAAACATTTAGCCGTTAGGAAGCTTTGTGCCCGGTGGATACCTCATTATGTGACCGAGGCCCAAAAACGTGTTGTTTGGTGCCGTGAAATGATACAAAGATTTAACTGAAGTGACTCATAAGCTGTGTTCGATATACTTACGAGTGACGAAAGCTGAATTTATTGCTATGATCCGGAAACCAAAAGACAATCTGCTCAGCGGGTGTTTCCTTCCGAGGAGTTGCCAACTAAATTGAAGAGAGGTCCAAGTGTACGAAAAAAGATGGTGGCCTCATTCTTCGGAATGGCCGGTCATTATGCGACAATTGTTTTAGAAGATCAAAAGTCAGTTACTGCATGCAGAGTGGTATACTAACAAATGTTTGTAACTTGTCTTGGAAAAAGTTCAAGAGAAACGACCTCGCAGTAGGATCCTCCTTCACCACGACAACGCCTCCTTGCACACCGCCAGGCGAACAATCAACTATTTGGTGTCATCTGACGTGGAATTGCTGGGTCACCAGCCAGATAGCCCCGACCTCGCACCTTGAGAATTTTATTTATTCCCAATAATAAAAGAAAAACTTCCAGGTAAGCATTTTATGGACGCCAAGGAAGCAGTGGCTGCATTCCAGAAGGCCATCGAAGAGACCCCTAAGGACGAGTGGGCATAGTTCTTTTCTCGGTGGTTCTATCGACAGCAGCGATGTATTGATGTGAATGGAAACTATTTTGAAAAGATATAATAAAAGTAATAACTTGCTAGTTTGCTCAGTTTTTGATTATGTAAAAACTTTCAGTGTCGCCCTCGTATGTATCATTTTGTGCAATAGAGTATATTCCATTCTATTCTGGAGCTGCGTGAAATTTTGATTGCGTTTTTTTTTATTGCTGGAGTACAGCAGACAGGCAGATGGCCCACATGACGGAAAGCAGTTACCGTCGCCAATAGACGTTTGCAATACCGAACGTGTCACTGACGCGCTGCCGTCCTCGAAGAGAGTTTATGTCACCCTTTTTAAAAAACCCCATGTTGTAGCGCTGTAGGAAAACCACGGCTGGGAGCTCATTCCCAATCCCCACAGTGTGCAAGAGCAACGTTCTAGAGAACCGTTGCGTACAAGAGCGAAGCGGCTCAAGGAAGTGGGCATGAACGCCCAGCCGATGGCGTGCGGGGCGGTGGTAAAAAGAAGACGAAGGCACCATTCTGAACAGTTCCTCGGAACACTCTCCGTTATACAGTCGGTAGAATACGCAGAGAGACGCGAAGTCTCTCCGATGGCCAATTGTTGTGTTCAAGTTTATATTTGAAGAGTTCAAAAATACAAAAGCTTGTAAATTTTAAACCCGTACCAGGCCTCGGACGGCGTATCTCTAGTTTTGTTATGCACCCAACTCTAAGGCATCATATAAAATAGCAAAGTTTGAACACCTGTTGTTATTCGTTTTCTCGAATTTCCGTATTAACACAAGTGTATTAATAATTTTAATTTTGTCTATAATTGATGTCTAGTAATAAAATGTAGGTATTAAACAAATTATAACAATTGGCAGACACACGTAGTAGCTTGGTGCTAAACCCACTCGCATCTCTATGACTCTGGTTCGAATCCTGGGCCTTTCTGCATATTCCACCCCGACGATATCGAGAAAGGATTGTGGAATAGTACTTTGAATACCTACGCAACGCCAAGATATTATAAAACAAAACATGAAATATAAATAGAATAAGAAAACATTTTAAATTAAAAGACATTGAAACTAAAATATATTATGTAGCAGATCACTGCCAACGGGGAGCGTGCCCAGAAGGCTGGCTGCATATAAGAAATATATAGAAAAACAATTTTTAGCTAGACGTGTGTGTTGCTGGGGACTTTCTTGCCGCTTCTTTCCTTAACAGCAATAAAACGTTGCGAAGTGGTGTGCTGTAACGACCAGCGGTTTTTGAGCTGACCAAGATCTTCAAAAACAGATGGTTCAGGATTTAAGCTTTTATAAGCAATTAAAAGACTTCTACATTCATGAGTTCCGCTCACGGCTCGATACAATTCTGTTCTCGATTACTTTTGGAGGCGTTCTACGTTTCTATTTAAAATATTATATTTCTTACTATAAATGATAGAATAGGAAAATAAATTATATTTTGGCTTATATGTGTAACCTTTAAAAAGTGTTCTCTAGTACAAATTATTTTGAATAAAAACTTTTGAATTTGATTTGAATATTTAAATAGCAAAATTAGGACCCAGATGGAAAGCGGTTACCATGGAAATTATGGAAATTTGCAACACCAAAGGTGCTACCAATTTGCTGCCGCTCTCTAAAGGGAAATTAGAACCTAGCTACTAATGCCGGAACACAACTCATAGTTGTTGTGGCGGCATATTTTAGAAAAATATATAAAATTAGAAAAAAGTATTTTTTTTTGTATTAATATATTAGCGTTGTATTGTATCGTATTAGCGTAAATTGCGGTAGCCGAAGTGATTATTGAAAAGCTACTGTTACGAGCTACACAGGACTCGAATTAAAAAGCCGTTGGAATTATTATAGAGTTTATTAGAACTGTACAAACACGTATAAAACAGGTACAAATATAACTGGACACAGCCAGTACCAACTGCAGGATTCAATAATACGCGCAAAGCCCGTCACTATATCGTTAATCGAATGTACTACACTCGTCTTGCTAGTATCGTAGTCGTCGCTTTACTCCCCCACCCCTCCGTTCGGGCATTGATTTATACGAAACTGTATAATACTGACAAAGGGGCCGCGTTCACTGAGTTAATCCGCACATCTGGCAAGCTTCAACGCAATGAAATAAAAACAATTATTAGTTCGACACTAATGACGCCCATAAAATAAGTACGATAACAATAGGGTGTTTTCCTTAATTGCAAATTTTAAACATGAAGTAAATAAAAGAATTCCGAATGCAGGAAAAGCAATAAACTGCGTTTTACGACAGCCAGGTGTGCGTTTTTTGCCGGTTTGTGACACTACTATACATTTGAAACATTTATTTCGCGATCTTTCACTTATAGAATAAACAGAAAGCCGATATCCCAATTTTCCTGACTAAGCTCTCGTCTCATCCCTCCTACCCACCCTCTTTATCTCATCTTAATGCACCTATGGGACCAGAATATACAATAAATTATCTGACAGTAGAAAGAGGAAAAACTCATAATTATTATGTAAGGAACATATAAAGAAATTTTTGATTATGAAATGCTATTGTTACGTGCGAGCGGGGGTACGCACTTGTGGATTGGAAGAAAACACCAGTTTTTAATTTAGAAGCTTTTATTGACTTACACAGCCGCACGCAGTACCTCTCTGCAGGGTTGCCCCTATACGCACCACCAACGATGTACAGTCCCGACGATAAGTTAACACACCCTCAATACCGTCGCCGATATTGCGTAGACCACCTCCGATATTATCGCGTGTAGCTCGCCTCTGGTTCCTCTCTCGAACTACACTACACACTTCCTTCACGTATCTATCCACCAAACTTGCCACTAAATTCACCACTTGATTCGTCTCTGTACTCTAATAACCTTCTCTGATAACCCTTTAGTATCGCACTTGTTGCTTCACCGTCTTGGACTGACTCAACTTTTAACTCTTAAACTTTCAACTCTAAAACTGCCCGGTAGGCGCGCCTTACGCTGTTTATATACCCGGAAGAATTTTCTAGAACCCCTCTATCTATCTCTGTCTCTTCCTTCCCGAACCTTCTGTTCGGGAACTTTCGTTTATACATCTATCCCTTTCTAACATCTATTTATCTCTTTCTTTCGGTCATCGTCTATCCCTTTCTAACATCTATCTATCTCTTTCTTTCGTTTATCGTCTATCTCTTTCTAAATATATCCGTCCTTGTCTTTTTCTTCCAGAAATTTCTAGTTCTTTCTAAAAGTTCTAAAACTGATTTACGCTGCTGGGGAGTTCCACCCTCGCTTGCCACACTATTAATAAAATCGAGGATTATTTAAGTGATAAATTCTAATGATTATTAATATATTATGTTTATTTAATTAATGCTTTGCTTGACATTTAATATTATTACCTAATTTATTTAATTGTTATTGTAAATTAGTTTCAATTTAATTAACAGAACTTCCAAAATTCTCGTGTCACAATATTCGTTCCTACACTCCTCCGAAACGGCTTGACGGACTCTCTTAAAATTTTGTGTGCATATTGGGTAGGTCTGAGAATCGGACAACATCTATTTTTCATCCCCCTAAATGTTAAGGGTAGCATACCCCTTAATTTATATTTTCATTTTTTATGATACAGCATTAAAAAATACATACATATAACCCTAAGTTTTCAACCCTGTACGATCAACCTCTATTTTTTAATAGTATATAAATAATATAGAAATATATTTATAGTCATGAAGAGTTATCAGAATCTGAAATACAAAACAAATTTCACTAAAAACAAACTAACTTAAATAAAACTAATTATCAATAAATATTAACTAAAATTAAACTAAAATATAAAAAAATCCATCTATAAATAAAAAATAGATTCCAGGTCGCTGTCGGCGGGGAGAGTGCCCAAAATGCTGGCCGCATTTCCGCGTTGGATGGCAACGCTGATGCGTTGCCCTAAGTGCAAGCCAGCCTTTTGGTCACGCGAGACCTCAATTAGTCGCTTTGAGAGGTCTCGATATAATAATATAGTAAGTATATAAATAATAATTAGTATTTTTATAATTTTCTATTGGGATGATTTAGATTTTAATTTGAACCAGGTAAATGGCACTGCAATCGGGTACCAGAATTTAGGTGTTCTTTTTGTTGTTGTATGTCTTGAAGTTTGTCCCGGAATGGTTTAAATAAACTATTGGATCCAGTAGGTGGCGCCGCGATACTCCTCCTAAGCGCTGGGCCTGATTTTGATGAAATTTTTGTTTGTGCAAGTGGATTTGAGAATAGTTTAGATTAACACTTGGTCCCAGTAGATGACGCTGGAATCGGGTTCTAGTTTTTTTTTTTTAAGCAGTACAACGTCTGCCGGGTACACCTAGTAATTTATATTTAATAATTTAAACACTATTTTCATAAAGATGGAGTTGGAAATATTTTGAAGTTCATAAATAAAATTAAAACTAAAGCATTTGTTTCCTATTTTAGTTATCATAAGCCTCTCGTGTCATTTTTTCAAAGTGAAAACATGGAATCTGAATAATATGTGTAATAATATATCTTAAATATGTAATAAATGAAATATTATCTACATTATAGATAGATAGATAGATAATACTTTATTGCACACCAAAATATACAATTACAGAAACAGACAATATTTTCTATGCAATACAATAGGCGGCCTTATCGCTCAAAGCGATCTCTTCCAGGCAACCTAAATAAGAATAATTTGAATCAGGCGAATTAGGTGGTGCAGGAAAAAGGCAATAGATACGTAAATATTTAAAACTAATTTAAAAATAAATAAATATACGTATAATATATATATATATATATATATATATATATATATATATATATATATATTGTATATACGTAAGTTATTATAATAAATGTATCAGCATGATTTTATTCTTTTAATCAGACAGCTATTTGTGGACAAATAATGTTTTCTAAGCAAATTTCAAAATATTGGTAAGGATTTGGCCTCTATGACAGCAAGAGGCAGCATATTCCAAAGTTTGACAGCCTGCACCATAAAAGAATTATCACTTATTATGATCTTTCCCGGCCGATTTTGGCAATTGTGACTACGTTTAAACTCATTTTCATTTGCCTGATTTAGGTGAATTATTTTTGTGGCCCCTTAGATGGTGCCGCTAAATATCTTTTTAACATTGGGAGCGATTTTAACATTTTTTTAGTTTTTTTAAAAGTAGATTCGAGAATAGTTCAGATTAACAATTGGTCTGGGTTGATGACGCTGCAATCAGTTTCTTGATTTTTTATTTTTTAAGGGCAAGATAACGTCTGCTGGATATAGCTAATCACGACATAAAGTAAGTAAGTAATTTTATCAAGCTCAAAGCTTGATTAAAATATTATAAAGTAATAAACTTTATAAATTAATGTCACACACAGTAAAAAAAATAAACAATAAGCGTGTGTGAACTCTAAAAACTCACAAAGTAATGAAGTTGTAAAAGGGTACGGAACTCAAGTCCGTAGATTTGTTAAAAAAAAACATTATAAACATCCTATAATACTCCTGATGCTCTCTATTTATCTCATTCTCTCGTAGGCTACTTTTCAAAAGTTTCACTTCTGCCGCGTATGAATTGCACAAGCACTTATATCATGGAAGATATTAATTGACATATTTTCTTACGCTTTAATCTGTATTGGAGATCAAAAATAAAGGATCTAAAAGTGGCAGCTCCGCTATTTGATACAATTTTGTTGTTTTTTTTTATTGCTTGAGTTGAGCAGACAGGCATACGACCCACTTGATGAACTTTTGGAATGGACATTTGCAACATCATCAACACATCGAAGGTGCTACAAATGCGCTGCTGCTCTCTCAAGGGAGACTGGAACCTGGCCACTAACGCCGGAACACAACTCAAGGTTGTTATGGCGGCATACTTTAGACCAGGGGTTGTAGCCATCCAGTCGGGCAAATGCCCTACCACCTGGCTGTGGGTTGTTTTTTCACCTCTTACGACAGGCCGCCCGAACGCAGGAAATTGTATTCTTTCTCTGTTCCTGCATGGATGAAATCGGATACCCCTAGCCAGCCGCTGTATCTTTACAAATATTTATAAGCGAAAAATTGATTATTTTTTTTGTAGATTTTCAATATTCCTTTGGGCTTACGCCATTTACGCTAATATTAATACAAAGTTTTTTCTAATTTTATACATTTTTCTAAAATATGCCGGCATAACAACTTTGAGTTGTGTTCCGGCATTAGTAGAGAGAGATTTTAGAGAGTTGCAGCACATTGGCAGGACCTTTGGTGTTGCAAATGTCCATAGGCGATGGTAACCGCTTCCCATCTGGGGTTTCATTCTGCTATTTAAATATTCAATTCAAATTTAAACGTTTTTATTCAAAATTAAGTTCTACTGGAGAATACTTTAAAATTTAATTTTACTTCCTATTCTATGTACTGTAACGACTGACCTCTTTAGTCGTCATTTATACTAAAAAATATGTTTTAAATAGAAACGTAGAACGCCTCCCAAAGTAATCGAGAACAGAATTGTATCAGCCGTGAGTACCAACACCACATGAATGTAAAAGTCTTTTGATTGATGATAAAAGCTTAAATCCTGAATCCAGTATTTTCTCGAAGATCTTGATCAGCTCAAAAAACGCTGGCCTCTATAATACACCGCTTCGCAACGTGTGATAGCTGTTAAGAGGAAGAAATGGCAAGAAACTCTCCAGCAACATTTCTAGCTAAAAATTGTTTTTCTTTATATTTCTTATTCTATTTATATCTCAAGTTCTGTTTTGTAATATCTTGACGTTGCGTAGGCATTCAAAGTTCGATTCCACAATCCTTCCTCGATATCGTCGAGGTGGAATATGCAGAAGGGCCCAGGATTCGAACCAGAGTCATAGAGATGCGAGTGGGCTTAACACTAAGCTACTACGTATGCCTGCCAATTGTTATAATTTGTTTAATACCTACATTTTGTCTTGGAGGCCCCACATGTCCGAATTGAGTCGCAGAGTTTTTCTATCGTCTAGGTCTCTTAGAAGGCTGAGAAACTTTTTGCCCACTGCCACCAAAATTATGCTTGCAGAGTCCCTCCTACTTCCCATATTTGATTATGCTGACGCCTGCTATCTAGACATAACCTTAGAACAGCTAAATAAACTTGAGCGACTTCAGAATTTCTGTATCAGGTTCATATTTGGTTTGCGAAAATATGACCATGTTTCTGAATTTCGTATGAAGCTCAAGTGGCTTCCTATTCGTTTTCGCCGGAATACTCACATTCTAACTCTCCTTTATAATATACTATTTAATCCTAATAGTCCTCCATACCTTAAGGAACGTTTTGATTTCCTTCGCCTCTCCACTTCTCACAATTTGCGCTCCGACACATATCGTAGACTCCTGACACCTGCACACACTTCATCCTTTTACGGTAACTCTTTTACAGTGCAGGCTGTCAAACTCTGGAATGCGTTGCCTCTTACTGTCAGAGAGGCCAAAACTTTATCTACTTTTCGGAACTCCCTTCGAAAGCACTATCTGTCTTTAAATAAATATGTCTAATATATAGGTAATACATTTACTTATTTATCTATTGTAATATTGTTAATTAATATAAAGTGCTTGTCACATATAATGTTAACAAATATATTTATCTACATTGTTTTGTATATACGTATATATATTACTATTATATTTATATATGTATTAAATTTATAAAATATTGTAAGTATGTATATTTAAATTGTACATTCCTATATTTTTCTGCTCCACCTACATCGCCAGATTAGTTAAGAATTTCTTTTAAGCTAGGTTGCCTGGAAGAGATCGCTTTTAGCGATAAGGCCGCCTGTTGTTTTGCCAAGAAGTATTGTAATTATGCATTTTGTTTTTGTACTTGTTTTTTGGTGAGCAATAAAGTGTTATCTATCTATCTATCTATCTACATTTTATTACTAGACATCAATTATTGACAAAATTAACAAATTAAACTTCCAATTAATAAATACACCTGTGTTAATACGGAAATTCGAGAAAACGAATAACAACAGGTGTTCAAACTTTGCTATTTTATATGATGCCTTAGAGTTGGGTGCATAACAAAACTAGAGATACGCCGGCCGAGGCCTGGTACGGGTTTAAAATTTACAAGCTTTTGTATTTTTGAACTCTTCAAATATAAACTTGAACACAACACTTGGCCATCGGAGAGACTTCGCGTCTCTCTGCGTATTCTACCGACTATATAACGGAGAGTGTTCCGAGGAACTGTTCAGAATGGTTCCTTCGTCTTCTTTTTACCACCGCACCGCACGCCATCGGCTGGGCGTTCATCCCCGCTTCCTTGAGCCGCTTCGCTCTTGTACGCAACGGTTCTCTAGAACGTTTCTCATGCGCACCGTGGGGATTTGGAATGAACTCCCAGCCGTGGTTTTCCCACAGCGCTTCAATATGGGGTTTTTTTAAAAGGGTGTCATAAAATCTTTTCGAGGCCGGCAGCGTGTTAGTGACACGTCTCGTGTTGTCTCTGTCTGGTCTATAAGTGACGGTAACTGCTTTCCGTCATGTGGGCCGTCTGCCTGTCTGTTGTACTCGAGGGATAAAAAAAACACAACAAAAATTTCACGGAAGCTCTAGAATACAATAGAATATACTCTATTGTACAAAATGATATATTAAACGAAGAAGTTTAAGAACCCTATTCCTGCAAAAGGTCGAAAGCGGGATGCAAAAAAAAAACCACTTTTCGTTGGCATATACTGATAATTTTTTTACTAAAAACCAGTCACAAACCTTGACGATATGAGACGTTGTGTTTTTGAAGTGAAACTTCTTTAGAATCGTTGTGGTTTGAAAGTGGATGACACGAAAAAGCGACACTAAAAATGATAAACACATAAATGTATAGGACTAAGCCTGCGAGCGAATTAGATCGAATACATTATATTCAATCATTTAAAGACTATGCTCTGCTGCTCATATACGTAGCGTTGGAAATGTTTTGAAGTTTTTCGTTAGTACTTCACATGTCGTGTTTTAAAACTGAAATATATTATAACGATATAATACATATATACAGACAATTCCAAGGTAGGGAGAAATGGGTAGGGTTTTTGATTGTTTGGGAGGTAGGGACTACAATGTGTTAACTCTCGATAGTACTTTAATTCGTAGGCATATCGATCAACTAAGAAACCGGCTAGGCCGTAGTCCTTCCCCGCTTAGTGATACAACTAGAGGAGTGTTGTGTTCTAGCGCTAGACGTCCACCTGACTATTTTGACTCAGAGCCATCTGAATTCAATAATGGTACCAGGACCCACTGGTTTGGTCCAGGCCCAGGGACGAGTTTTTATTCCGCAGCAAGGTTCTGGTCCAGCAGCAAGTTCGATAGCTCAGGGGCGCTCCATTAAACAACGTCGACTAAACAAACCGTCGTAAGTATTATTAAGGTTTAGTAGAAAGGGATGTGATGATTGTACTTTAAAGGTTCTTTGTATTTTTATAACGAGTTCATTGAACTGACACGTCATGTCATTGCGTTACAAAATTGTGAGATTCTCGATATGTATTTTATTCCGAATATTACAGTCTCCAAGACGATGAGAGTCCAAATCGGGCCAAGCAGTACTCCATTCCACGGCAACGGCTTTATTAAGCCCAAGAGAGGCCACGCATGGAGTACTGCTCACACCTTTGGGCTGGTGCACTAGTCTACCAGCTTAATCTCCTGGACTGTACTCAACTTCGTTACAATATGGAGTTTATTTTTAAGGATGTCCATAAAATTTCTTCGAGGGCGGCAGCGCGTTGATGACATCTACCGTGTCACAAACGTCCATAAGCGATGGTAACCATTTACCACCATGTGGGCCGTCAGTTGGTCTTCTGTACTTTAGCTATAAAAAAGAACAAAAGGTACCGGGCTATTGTAAAGAAGAAAGAAAGAAGAAAGAAAAAACGTTTATTTAGAACCACAACACAAATTAAAATACAATATTCACTATAAATAAATGTACAATGTATCATAATCAAAACAATGCAATAGAAAAAACAAAGAAAGTGTAACTCTAAATTGGTCCTAGCTCAGCATGTTGCTGGTTAACTTAACCAGCGCTGATCTTCCGCTAGGGCCATTCAAGTGACATATACAGACACTGAAGCAATTAAAAAACAAAGTGAAACAAAAAGAAAAAAAAGAGAAGGAAAAAAAAGAAAAATGTCCACAACAATTGTAAAAAGATTAAATACATATTTTTTATATAGTTTGAGATAGTTAGAACAGATAAGAGTTTAAAATAAGCAATGTTAAAAAACACACGACATAACACATACAGGATAGGTCAGGCACAACCTCCAAATGGGCGCCATTATATAGCACTGGTATCATGAACGAGATCAGATTGGCACATTTGGTGGGCATACAAGAACTTTTTTAATTTTACTCTAAATCCATGAATACTTTGCATATTTTTTATGGGGGGTGGGATATTGTTCCAGCATTTGGAGGCAGCATACCTAAAACTACCCCTAAAAGCAACTGTGCCATGTCGTTGCGTCGTAAGCTGCATAGCGCACTGCCGCAGTCCAGCCGATCTTTTTGAAGAGAACTGTCAACGCGGCAGCCCAGTAATAGGTGCTGAACGCGTATCCAAAATGGCGGTGGTAGGAATGCTGGTATGGATGAGAAAGGAGACTAACCTGCGTGCCTCTGGGCTGCACTAACTACGCGTGCTGATCACCAAGTTGTGAGCCTTGCAGCTAATCTTCTGGCTTGTCTCCTTCTTGCGGCCTTCGATAAAATGTACACACGCGGCGCGGTATAACTGCATATGCAAGTTGTAGCGGAAAGGAGGTGCGGGTTGTCGTATGAGACGCGACAGCAGCCTACGTTTGACGAGGGTCAACAGCAGACTGACTCGTAAAGACGAGCAGTATTAGTCGCAGCGGTAAGTACGACAAGGATAGTCGTATGGAAGGGAAGATGGCGGCTGGGAAAAGGTGATTGGATAACGCGGTTAGGAAAGCGGGTATTTGTGAAAATAATTGGATGGGACAGGATTTTAAATAAGCGGCGCGAACATGCCCCCGGCCTAAAAACCAATGGTTTTTAAAACACTCAGAAATGGGAGAGGTTAATTAATAAAAAGGTTGAAATAAGCGGTATAAGAAGCGGGAGTAGACCGAGGGGGGGGGAGAGGTGTGACTACTGAGTAGGTAGCACACAAAGCCGGACGACTGGTCGTTTGTACACGCCAGTAGCCGTTATTACAGAGGCAACCCTACAGATGCCGTCTTTGCCAGGATAGGTGGCAACTACGACTCCAAGGGGCCATGAAAGCGGGGGAATATTGTCCGTAACGATAAGGACTATTGAGCCTATAGTAATAGGATTTGAAGGTGTATTCCATTTTCCACGTGATTGCAATAAATGTAAGTATTCTAATTTCCATCGCTTAGAAAATGACTGAACCATTTGATCCAGCAAAGTGAACCGTTTAAGTAGATGCGCGGGTTCGTTATCGACGTTACAGGCAGGCAAATGTTTAAGCGGAACAGACATTAAAAAATGCGCGGGAGTTAAAGCAGTGGGTTCAGAAGGATCCTCACTCAATAATGTTAGCGGGCGGGAATTAATGACACATTCAATTTGTGTCAGAACAGTTAACATTTCTTCATAGGTTAACAGTTGTGTCCCAATGACACGATGGAGATGCGTTTTAAATGCTTTCACATAAATTTCATAGTGGCCTCCGAAGTGAGGACTTCGTGGTGGATTCAATTTCCAAAGAACGCGGTTTGCTGATAATTCATCCGAGAGAGACGTATTAAATTCGTCGGAACTTACGAGCGTGTATACTTCCGACAATGCATTTTTGGCACCAACAAAGTTCGTTGCATTGTCAGAATACATAACTGACACGGCACCGCGGCGAGCAAGAAACCGTTTGAAAGCGGATAAGAAAGAATTGGTGCTTAGATCAGTGGTAAGTTCTTTTTGAAACGATATCTCGAAATGACCGTGTGTAAAAGCATTAGCCGGAAGTAAACGCGAGAGAAGAGATCTAACAACGGGTTAGAAATCTCGTTATTTGTAAGAGTAGCGGGAAGAGAAATAATATTTTTCAATTCAGGTAAGTAATTGTATCACCGTTGGCCCTTTTTGATTTATGTAACCGGTAATTAATCTACAACAATCAATCGGATCCATTGCACCATAGTGGATAGGTTTTTACCTAAGCGGGAATCAATTCTCGGAACAAGCTGCCATCGGGAATATATGTCTTTGAAAGACAAAGAAGTTAAAAACGGGAATAGCGGTTGCAAGTATGACTAATTATTTAAATTTAAAAATATAAAATTATTAAATGCGGATAAAATAACATAAATAAATTATTAAAATTATAAATAAATAAACTCTGAATATGTTATTCAATTATTGCGTTGTAAGCTAGACGCAATTGCGTTGTGATACTGTTCTACATTTAAGGTTTTCGCTGTTCTAAAAGAATAGCCAAAAGTGGCAGCGGATTCGCGGTAAAACGGCAATGCCACAAAATAATGCCCTGCACAATTACGGGGAAAGTTTTTGTTAATAACAGTCTTTCGAGACCGGTGGGACAAATACGGAGTATAACTTATTTCCTCACGCTGGCGGAATTTCTGAGGCGGTTGAGGAAAAGGCGGTTGCTCTGCAAACGAGCAGAGTGATATGTGTACCGAAGAACTGTTAAAAGAAGCGATATTGCTCCCAGTATGACACGTGTCATGCTGTTCAGCAGCGACGGGAGCGTTTCCAATGATGACGTAACCAAATATTGCTTCAAAAGCGGTAGGTGTACCAGGTGGACCCGAGAAGCGGCCTGATAGTAAGATATCAGAAAACAAAGATGCCCCAATGAGAAGGTCTATTTCCGCAGGCGATGAAAAGTTGTCATCGGCCAGCGGTAGACCGTCAATGTGCGAAAAATGCGAAGTATCGACTTCAACAGAAGGAAGGTTGTCTGTAATGCGGTCAATTATAAGTGCGTCCAGTGAAATAAATTTATTATTTAATCGCGAAAATAATGTCGTAGAAGTTTGCCCTATAATTCGATTTTTCGTAGACCCGATACCCTTCACGACATCGTTATAAAGATTATTATAATTTAAATTTAGTTTATTGCAACATTTTGCGGTTATAAAGTTGCTTTGAGACGCGGAATCTACTAGCGCACGTAATGTGTGCCGCTTATTATTGGAGTCGATCGCGTATACTTGAACCGTGCCGAGTAAACAAGTTGTATTATTTTGCGTTATAGATATTGGTTGTGTATTGCATAGCGATACATTTTGTTGCGCGGACAAACAAGCGCGGGTCTCATCTACTCGTATAGAGGGGTGAGGGAGGCGCGCGGGAGCGGTAAGGTGCGGCGGCGGAGCTGTAGCAGCATGCGCAAGTGGTGGATGCGCCGGCGCATGAGCGCGCGATGGCGAAGTGGCAACAGCGCGGGCGCTCGGCGGCGAGCGATCTCGTTGGCTCGAGTTGTCATCTTGAGGTGACGGTGACGACGGTGGTTTACGGCACAACATTGAATGATGTCTACACTCACAATGTCGACATTTAAATTTGGAGTTACAGTTATTATTGTTGTGGCTTATGCTTAGACAATTAGTACAACCTCTTGAATTTTTTATAAAATTAAATCTTTCATCAATTGAAAGTGTTTCAAACGCGGGACAGCGATATAAATTAAAATGACTAGATTGTTTGCAAAGCGGGCAATGCGTCGTATAGGACGTTACAAAAGAATGCGTCGTTTTAGGTTTATAGTTGTCACTACTACGGGACTGAGTAGATGACGTCGTGCGTTCCAATACCTTACTTTGTTCACGGATAAATTTAATAAGGTCATTGTAGGTAGGCATCGATTCTCCCCTATTATGCATCTCAAACGATCTTGCGGTATTTAAATCAATTTTCTTCAACGCTAATTGCAAAATAATAAAGTCCGACAAGTCATTTAATTTTAAAGATTTCAAACTTGATACTGCGGTACAAAATTGATCAAGAAACATGTCAAGATTTTTACAAGAGGCGGTATTAAAACTTTTAAATTCAAACATTTGATCCAAGTATGCGGCGGCCAAACTGCGCTTATCATCATATTTGTTGACCAATGTTTGCCATATCATGTTATAGTTGTCACCGTTTGGTACGATTCCGGTACAAACTGAAAGTGCCCGGCCCGACAACTTATTTATTAAATATTGTACGCGTTCATGATCAGTGAGATCGGGATTTTCATGTATTGTCCTTTTAAAGGACTCGTAAAATATTGGCCATTTAATAGGGTTGCCATCAAACCCCATGAGCTCGAGTTCGGGTAAACGTATTGACTTATGTTGAGAATTAGCGTTAGAAATCATGGTTTCAGCTGAGATTGTCCCACAGCTTTACAATATGGAGTTTATTTTTAAGGACGTCCATAAAATCTCTTCGAGGGCGGCCTCGCTTTGACTTTCTAGGATTCAGGTACGAAGTTTAGAGTGTATATATGTGGTATACTCACCTAAGGCATCGCCATAAAGCCCTCTGTGGGTTTATTATCATTATTATTAAAGAAATGGAAATTCAATATGATGATGGATTGCTGGATATAGAAGAGGCGAAGAAAGTTTTTAATTTGAAATGACTTCAATATACATATGTCTGTTGCAGGTTCTCGCCGTCTCTTACGTCTAAGCAGAGTTATTAAGCAGTCTGTTGTCAAGTGTTGTGTCAACAACAACTGATAATCTAGCCTAGCCTTGGCCCTCCAGTAGTCGGGTACGTGGTGTTGCTACTCACCTAAGGCTTTGCCATAAAGCCCCCTACGGCATTGGTATTTATTTCAGTATCGTAGCTAGTACACATCAATGTTATTCGTCATATCAACGAAACCCTTCAATGTGGATTTAATGGTAGGCACTTTGCCAATTTTTGGTCTGTCTGATAGGTATTCTTCATAACAATAGTCTCCACAAAATTCAATACAATAATTAAACTAAATAAGCGTGTTCAAACACAGATGCAGTTGGAGGCGGAAAACGTCGTTCTTGTTGACATACATTTTGATATAAATTGACCAAAATGCAGCAACGAAGGTATTATTTCGTCTTTACTCGAAGAAGTAACTGAAAAAAGCAACCATGAAGTCCATTATCCTCTTCGTCTGTTTGGTGAGTTTTTTAAAATATTATTTTCACTTAAGATTTTATAGATCAGGGATTCCGAAACTCTTTTGGGTAAGAGACCCTATTTCCAAGAGAACATATTTTATATATCAGACCGCCACAGCCAAATTACTTTAATAATCCTATATCTATTTTTCTTATTTATACAAAATACTTAACTATTTAAAACTTTGTGGCTGGTTAAGTGAGTAAACCTGACATAATACTAACTACCAAAATATTAGTCATGCCTAAAACAAGTTGGTGCACGAAACAACTTATACAGTAACTCGAAAGTTTCAAATGAGAACTTGTGTTAATTAAAATCAATTTTCGTTTATGTCGGCCCTTGGGAAACCGAATTAGACTCCAGGGCGTCGATATCGACCACTTTGGGAATCTCTGCTGTAGATAAAAATATATACGAATATATATGACTAGCGGACGAGACAGACGTCGTCCAGGCCTGAATAAAAGTCCAGAACCCGATTGCAGCACAACTTACCGATTCTAATTATCAATCTAAATCTGCTAGTGGAGTTACAGATCGGGGACTATGGGGACTATGGCGTCTACCCATGTCAATTTTCAGGGAACATAGAATAAATTGGTAGACGCTGACTCGGCACTCACTGCAAGGGTCCCTATAATGCTGTATAAGATTGGGGAGGGGCAACATGGGTGTGAGTGGCGTCGAAAGGAGCCCACCTTTCGACGCCAGGTCAGGTTCACCGAAGATACTTAATAGAAACAAGGGCTGCCATAGACTAAAAAAACTTTATTGCATATTTTACATCATGTTAAATGTACGTTCGGAAACATAATTATTTTGTTACCATAAACAATATTTATAACACACCCCCATAACAAAATAATCTAGATGACATATATGAAAACTTATACATATAACTCAATATACAATAATATTGCCTGCCATTAAAAAAAAAGGTTAAATAACTGTAGTTATCCTACAAACATTGTAATACTCATAGGTATACAAGAATAAAACAAAAGCTAATTTAATTTTAAATTTACAAGTCCAAACTCTTGCATAAACATATAATGTTTAATCTTTGACATACTTTTAGTTAAAATATCTGCAGGCAAATTGGTTCGTTTTAAATACATTATTTTAATTAATTTTTTAATTACTGCATTTCTAACAAAATGATATCTCACATCTATGTGTTTAGTCCTTTTATGATACGTACTATTCTCACATAACTTTTGTGCACTTTGATTATCATTATTGATAACTATAGGTGTGTTGTTTCTCATCTGAAGTTCTAACAACAAATTTCTTAAAAATATACCTTCTTTACTGGCTTCACTAATTGCCATGTACTCGGCCTCAGTACTACTTAAAGCTAATGATTGTTGTTTCTTACATTCATGAGAAACCACACAACCTGAATATTTAAAGTAATATCCAGTATATGACCGTCTATCCACAATATCTGATGCCCAGTCAGCATCTACAAATCCAGTTATATCAGAATTATCCTTCTTATACTGTAAACCAAAGGATTTTGTGTGTTTTAAATATCTCAACACCCGTTTTGCATGGTGCCAATGTGTTTGATTAAAACTATTATTAAATTGACTTAAATAGCTAACACTCTGGCCTTGTTAGGATAGAAAGGTACATTAAACTTCCTATCAATTGCTGATAAGGATATTTGTTATCAATTACATAAGACTTTACAAGTTTTAAATTAACTTCCATTGGAGTTTCAATACTTTTACAATTACTCATGTTAAACTTTAATAATAAATTTTCTATGAATTGTTCCTGATCAAT
The DNA here is from genome assembly GCA_949752895.1 of Dendrolimus pini. Classification (NCBI taxonomy): domain Eukaryota; kingdom Metazoa; phylum Arthropoda; class Insecta; order Lepidoptera; family Lasiocampidae; genus Dendrolimus; species Dendrolimus pini. The sequence continues at coordinate 1,541,361 of OX457151.1, forward strand.
ACTAATTTTGTCTTTTTCAATATTTATTGACATACCTAAACATTGTTTCAATTGACCTAGGTCTTTCAACTTAAACTTAGTACTCAATTCACTCTTTAGGTTGTTTACTTCAACATTACAATTTGAAAAAACAAAAAAGTCATCCACAAATAAAGCTATAATTGTTTTAGAGTTTTCAAACAATTTGAAAAATAAACAGGGTTCATAAACAGACTTTTTATAACCTAATTTTTGTAAGGATTCATCTACTCTCTGGTACCAAGCCCTAGCTGACTGTTTCAGCCCATAAATGGCCCTCTTTAACTTAAAAACTTTGTTTTCTTTATTATCACATTGAAAATTGTCAGGTAACCTCATATAAACAATTTCATCAAGGTAACCATTTAAAAAGGCTGTCACAACATCTAAATGAGTAATGTTTAAATGAAATTTAACACTTACAGCAAATAATAACCGCAGAGTGGAATACCTGAGCACTGGTGAAAAGGTTTCTTGAAAATCAACACCATATTTTTGTGTATAACCTTTTGCCACTAACCTGGCTCTATAGCGCACTTCACTATCACTTATTTTCTTTTTATATACCCACTTGCACTGAACTATTGTCCCTTCACTTGGTTTGTCAACCACTTCCCAAGCGTCAGTCTCTTCAAAAGATTTCAATTCTTCTTCCATGGCTTTTTTCCATTCATGTCTCTCTGATCCATTCATGACCTGCTCATAGGTTAGACATTCATCATGTAATATATCCATACTTCCAGTTGCACATATATTACTGTACAAAAACCTGTGATAAATCATTTGATGAAGGTAATAGGTTATTAATTTCTTTCTCTGTGATTGTATCATGGAATTCATCAGAACTCGAACTTGAAGTGTCATCTGGTACATAGGTTATATCTGATGGTTGGTTTGGAGAACACAATTCTTCTGCCAAACAACTCTCGTCTTGTTCCATGCTATCATCCTTTTCCTGTACGAACACTTGTGTTATGTCCGATCCTCTGAAATCTTCCATAACTGTCACATCTCTACTAGTGATAACCTTCTTTGTTTCTGGATTATAAAGTCTATAGCCCTTTATGTTTTCTGAATATCCAACAAGAATATACTGTCCAGCTTTCTTGTCCCATTTTGTTCTTTTTATCTTTGGTATATGAACCATAGCTTTACTGCCAAATAGTCGGATATGACTAACATCTGGTTTTCTCCCTGTCCATACTTCATAAGGGGTTCTTAGGTTCAATCCTGTTGCCAAAGACCTATTTTTTCAAATACACTGCCGTGTGAACTGCTTCTGACCAGAAACTTTTATCTAACTTTGCGTCAAAAAGCAAACATCTAGCTTTTTCCACAATTGTGCGATTAAACCTTTCACACATTCCATTCTGTTCTGGACTGTAGGGATTTGTCCTCTGATGAACTATGCCACTTTGTTTCAAAAAGATTTCCATTTCTTTTGAACAAAATTCTGTGCCATTATCAGATCTGAAAGTTTTTATACTAATATTTCTCTGTTTTTCAACCATAACTTTAAATTCTTTGAAATATTTAAAAACTTCACTTTTACTTTTCAAAAAGTAAACAAATGACATTCTGCTGTAATCATCCACAAAGAGCAAGAAGTATCTGGATAAACCAATTGACTTGGTCTCCATTGGGCCACATACATCTGCATGCACAAGCTGAAGAAGACCCTCACTTCTATTACTGCTACTTTGAAAAGGTAACCTTGTCTGCTTGCCTTCACAGCAAACTGTACAATTAAACTTGGTTATATTAGCTTTTTCATTGTACATTAAGCCTTTTACAGCGCCATTTTTCATGATATTTAAGTCCCTGCTGTTAATGTGGCCAAGTCTTCTGTGCCAAATCATACCTGAGGTCGTAGTTGCCGCAGCGGCTAAGAAAAAATCTGACCTGGTACTCAATTTGTATACACCGTTCACTAACTGACCTATCCCAATCAGCTCATTCTGCTGATTTCTAATGTAACAATGCCCTTCATTAAAGCTAACTTTGTTACCAGTCTTCATCAGCTGGCTGACAGACAAGTTTGTTGTAAGGTCTGGAACGCATAAGACATCCTCAACAATAATGTCATATTCTGATTTACCCACTACAGTTCTTATGTGTGCACACAATACCGGCATACTTGTCTGGTTTGCTACCATTATTTCCTTCATGGCTAACTTATTTGATGAATTAATTATCTTTTCCTTGTTGTTCATCATGTGAGTGCTGGCTCCCGAGTCGATATACCATTCTTGCCTGTCAAAAGTGCCGTTAAAGAAAACTGCACTAAATGCATTTACGGTTTTGTCTTTTAACTTCTGGCATTGGCTCTTGTAGTGTCCAAGTTTTTTGCACTTGAAACATCTTACCTGCTTAACAGGTCGTGTGTCAACATTTTTAGTAGTTTTATATTTCTTATGTTGTACTTTTTTAGGTGAGAAGAACGCACTTTCGGTCTCATTGTTCGAATTCCCAAGATCTGCACTCATGTCCATTAGTTTTGTCTTAGTGATGTCTGCAGATATGGCAAGTCCAGAATGTTCGATTGCCATGATCATCGGCGAAAACTTTTCCGGTAAACCCGCTAACAGCAATGAGCCGATCCACTCATCATTTATTTGGAAACCCGTTCCCTTTAGTTTTTGAGATGTATCAATAATTGAAGTGACATACGCTGTCATTGACTCGCTATCTTCTAGCCGAAAAGAAATTAGTTTTCGAAGAAGACTAATGCGACGCGTAAAACCGGAGTCGTCAAAAAGTGATTTTAACTTTTTCCACACATCACGGACGGTTTTTTCAGACTTGATATGCACGTATAAAGATGAGTCTATTGTCATAATTAACTTGGCTTTCGCCTTTTGTGCGTCCCCATCACTCGAATCGGTGGTAGTTTTGTTAATGTCCACGCCTTCTAATACTAGGAAATTTTCGGCAGCAAATGCCCACTCATTATAGTTATCTCGACCGTTTAATTTTGGGACATTCACAATATAACTCCCGGCCATTTTAGCACTATTATTTTACAAGTGATTGCTTTGATTTTATAAGATTTACTTGGAAAAAAATGTCTGGGCGCAAAACCTAATAGAAACAAGGGCTGCCATAGACTAAAAAACTTTATTAAATATTTTACATCATGTTAAATGTACGTTCGGAAACATAATTATTTTGTTACCATAAACAATATTTATAACAATACTTCTGACGAGATGCTATTTATCACTTCCACTTCGTGCCGGCTGGCGAAGGCAAGCACGGAGGCGGGGGCCTTGCTTTGGCCAGGCAGATCCGAGGTGTCGCTACTCGCCTAGGGCTTCGCCACAAAGACCCCCTGCGGGCTTATTATCATTATTACAAAAAAAAAATGAAATTCATTATGATGATGGATTGATGGATAGAGAAGAGGCGAAGAAAGTTTTAAATTAGAAATGACTTTAACACACATATGTCTGTTGCAGGTTCTCGCCGTCTCTTACGTCCAAGCAGGGTTATTAGACAGTCTTATGTCAAGTGCTGAAAGTCTTGTGACAACAACAACTGATAATGTAGCAGGTAAATATGCTAATTCATATTATACATAATAGCAGTCCGCAAACTTCACAGCCTCTGTGGTTATCTTTTGTCAGCCTATCTTACTTCAGCACAGAAGTAAGTCGGCTGACGCGCACTTTCCCTATATAATTATATATATACAATTTCTCCAAGACGAAAACTAAAGTATCATTAGTACCTTTCTTTACATTTTTGTAAAATCAATTACCGTGTGGATGGCTACCACCCCTGGTCTATGCTGCCATAATAACCTTGAGTTGTGTTCCAACGCCTTTGGCCAGGTTTTAGCCATCCTTTAGAGAGCGGCAGCGCATTGGTTGCAACTTTGGTGTTACAAATGTCCACAGGCGATGGTACCGCTTTCCATCAGCTGGGCCGTCTGCCTGTCTACTGAACTCAAGCAATAAAAAAACCCAGGAACCAAATCGGCTGATTTTGGAAAATAATCACTCACGTATTATTAATTATCTATTTCTGTGACGAGGTGTTAGGGTTGTTTTTTAACATAATGTTCTATTTCCCCCAAACATTAGTTAAACATCAAATTGCGCTGGTCATTTGACCGCACCTCATTTGTACACCAATAATAGTTTACCATTGACTGATTACATTCATTGGGATAAAATAATTACGTGCGTGTCCACTATTAATTTATCGATGCCTAATAAAAATAGAGTATATTTTATCATCTCATAACATTTCTCACAGAAACACATAAATCCCGCAACTATTGTTCATTTCAGAGCAATTTTACACACTTTTAGAAGATAAAACTGCACAGCACAACGTTCCCCTTTTAGGTCCCGCCAAAAACTCCTGACGGTCTGTGACTCATTTAATGCATAGGTTTCTTTTCTTAAATCGCCAAATACTGTTCGAGCACCTGAAATACAAATGAGGTATATATATGTGTATTTAGTGTGAAAAACATAATAGTATAGACATCGGCTTGTCTAATACTACTTATAACTACTTAAAATCTAGTTTAAAATTGTAAAAGTTGTGTAAAGAACATATATCTATACAGATAAATAAAATTAAAGTGTCTGTTTGTAATGTTAAAATAACATCTCTTTACTAAATGCACAATATGAGAGTAGATACGGTACTTAAAATACGTTTTCAAAAATTTTGTTTGTCTGTATGTATCGGCTAATCTCTGAAACGGCTGGGCCGATTTTGATGAAACTTTCACTCGCAGACAGCTGATGTTATAATGAGTAACTTAGGCTAGTTTTTTTTTTATCCTTTTTAGGCTGTCGCGAAAAAAATGCACTAAATTGATTAGTGATAAACTTTATTCGCTAAGTAACTCGATTCTATTATGAAATCGATTCGGTATCGCTTTAGGGCGCTACTAATAGGGTCAATGTTCGACCTGAAAATCTAAACAGATAAATAAATTTGAACTGTCTATTTGTAATATCAAAATAACTCCTTTTTACTAAATGCATATACGGTACTTATATGAAAAATAAATTTTAAAATTTCTGTCTATCTGGATGTTTCGGCTAACTCTGAAACGGCTTGACTGAGTTTGACGAGACTTCCACTCATAGGTAGTTGATGTTATAAGGAGTAACTTAGGCTAGTTTTTATTTATTTATTTAGGCTTTCGCGAACATAAATTCACGCAGGCGATGTCGCGGGTATAGTTGGTAAATAACAAATAAAAAATCAAAGTATGTCCCTATAAGAATTAAAGAATTCATTAGTCTCCAGTTATAAGCTAAACAAGTACAATGTACAATATTGCTCAATTAAACATGCTACAATCATTGTTCCCCGTGCTAGTCTTAAACTATGTTACGGGAGAGTAAGCTCACATCCCGCAAGTTAAAAATAACAAAAAGATAGAAATTTGGCAAATTTAAATATTTGGCACTACATTCGAAATAATTGGTAAGTACACAAAAAATGTATTCGTACATTTTGTTCGGCGCCTTTATGTTCCGGCGAATGAGATAATTATACGCGAGTTATTTCTTTTTGTTATTACTGTAAAAAAAAATTTGTTTACTTATTTATATTCAAATTCAAATTCAAAAGTTTTTATTCAAAATAAGTTCCACTGGAGAACACTTTTTAAAGGTCATAAATATAGGTTAAAATTTAATTTTACTTCCTAGTCTATGTACACCGCTTCGCAACGTGTTATCGCTGTTAAGGAGAAGAAGCGGCAAGAAACTCCCCAGCAACACGTCTAGCTATAAATTGTTTTTCTTTATATTTGTTGTTCTATTTATATTTAAGTACATTTTTTAAGATTTTGTACAGAATTATGTTACCTACAGAATGACTTTTGAAGAATTAATGGAGTTGTAGCAAACAGTGCATATTCAATAAGACAGAGCGCAATAAAAGGATAAAAATAATTATAGTTATAAATATAAAGACATAACGTACTAATTTTTTTTGCAACATATCTCCATAGGTATATTCCTTACAAGTACGGCAAGATGAAAACGTTATACTCGTACAAAACACAGTATAAGAGGTTGGAGCGAGCTGTTATGTAAATGTAGTTTTGTCATTTAAATATTCTTCTATAGTGTAGTATCCCTTTTTAAGCAAGATACTTTTTAATTTGATTTTGAATTTAGTGAAGGGCAGATCTAACATTTGACTCGGAATCTTATTGAAGAAGCGTATACCAACCCCCAAGAAAGAAGACAATACTTTTTGTAATCTAAAAGATGGCAATATCAGTTTATTACAATTCTTGGTGTTGAAATCGTGAACATCCTTATACTGCTTGTAGGCACTCAAATTATTACGAATATAAATTATATTATTGAAAATATATTGGCAGGCGACCGTCATAATAATTTCCTTAAAGCGTTCCCTAAGAGACACCCGAGGGCCGAGGTTGTAAATTGACCTTACGGCTCTTTGTTGTAAAACAAATATAGTCTCTAAGTCAACAGCGTTGCCCCAAAGTAAAATACCATAGGACATGACACTATGAAAATAACTAAAATAAACTAGTCTAGCAGTCTCTTCGTCAGTGAACTGCCTAACTCTTCTGACCGCATATGCAGCAGAACTAAGCTTTCGTGAGAGACTAGATACATGAGCGCCCCACTGGAGTTTCTGATCTAGGTTAATGCCTAAGAATACAGTTGAATCTACTAGGTTAAGTCTAGTGTCGTTAAGAGAAATGTTAACATCGTATTCTTTTGCATTGGGCATAACAAACTTAACACATTTAGTTTTATTCGGATTGAGTGATAAGTTATTTACGGTAAACCACTTAGATATTTGGGTTAAGGCGTTGTTTACGTCGTCAAAGTTTTGTTTATTTCTGACAACTTTAAATATAAGTGACGTGTCATTAGCAAACAACATTTTTATTACATTTGTAATAAAAATAACACAATAAAATATATAACACATATAATTAAATGCAAATTATGAACTAAGTAATGTATATTAAAGATTCAAGCATAAAGTTATGTTTTCATAACAAGCATTAATAGGGATCGTTAATTGGTCAGTTAGGTACTCGATATGAATAGATTTTGAAAAATCAATTACCCTAATCAGGAATTGAATAAGCTAACTTTGGGAAACAACCACACGCTGTATTATCATAAAACCCACACATAACGTAAGTTGTAAGTTAATTACAATGGGTGAAACAAACGTATAATTGTAATTTACTAAATTCATTTCCGTTAGTTACCTAAGATCTAGAAATATTAAATATACCTAAAATAACAATTTCATCTTTAAGAAAATGCACCGAGCTCGATTTCGTAAATATTGGCAAGTATTGAATATTCACCTGACGGGGACGATGTGTGCTCGTCATAGAAACTTCTTAATAAATAAGTTTTCGGGAATATAATGTATTTATTCTTTTCAGATACTGTAGACTCGGTCGCGGGTACTTTGAATGCGACGGTTGCAGCGACTGTCTCAACTGTAGGAACCGTTGTAAGTAACGTAACAGACGCTCTTGTTGGTACTCTCAATGCTGTTGCCAACAGCACTAGCAGCAGTTAATTAAGTTCGTGGCATCCTGAATCTGTTGAACGACATGGTTTACTGTTATTAAATATATCTTTTCCAAAATGTATTTTCTAACCATTTCATAAAGAATGTTATATAAATATATAAATGAGCATTAATTGTTGTTTTGTTTTAATAAACTAGCCCACCTTATTATACATCGTAACGACTAACAGTTATGTAGACAGTTATGGAAACTACCACTGCCTTAAATTGAAATAGTTTTTAATTAATTAATTTGGCAAACATACAGTAATTAATATAGATCTGGTGGTACCTGTCTTCGTTCTTCAAATAAAATTCTCGATGTGATGCCATTATAACATCGAGAATTTTATTTGAAGAAGTCGTACAGTCCGCACTGTATGAGTCCATACTTTATTATTTAACTCAGAAGTACATTTAATTCACGGGTCAAAAAGGTGGAGGTTTACTATTTCACTGTATGTTTTTAGTATGTACGTTACGCGATTTCTCCGTCAATTGTGAACCGATTTTGTTTATACAAAAAAATACTCCTGAAGTGGTTCCGTCGTCATCAAGTCAGAGTCTGAATAGTGGATACCAGGAAAATAGATAGCAGTCCTCAAATATTACAGACATGTACGTGTTTTATATATTTTTTCTAAAGCTATTCAAGTATTTGCGTAACTAAGCAGTAAAAAAATATAACACATATATACAATTCTTAAGTTTCCTGACTAGTAAACATAATAAATCATTTATTTATTTTATTCATTGCTGGAACACAGCAGACAGGCTGACGGCCAAACTGTTATGGAAAATGGAGTCGCCTAAGAACATTAGCAACACCAGAGGTGGTGCCAATGTGCTGCTGACCTTGTAGGAGAAACTGTTGTAGTGATGCCGGAACACAACTTAAAATTGTTATACCGGCATACTCTAAACCAGGGGCTTTTTTTTAATAACAATACTACGGACTCGAGGTCCGTACCCTTTTTACAACTTGATTACTGATATTGATTTTTTGAGTTTATACACGCTGATAATTGTATGTCTTTCAAGACCACGGGCCATAAAAATGGCCCGGACTTTTGGAGGGCTTGCGTGGGGCCATGGGGCGGCCAACACGTAGAGGCCCCTTGACAAATTTAATGTAAATATGTGGCGTGACACTGACCGGCGATTATCCCTGTCTACACCATATAATAATGCACCCAAGGACAAGCCACGGCCAGTGTAGGACTATTGTGGGAAATGAGGACAAAAAGTACCGGGCTATTGGGGTGAACTGTTAGTGGTACTAGGGGTCTGGGAATATGGGGACTATGGCGTCTGCCCGTCGCAATGTTCAGGGAACATGGAAAAATGGGCAGACGGTGACTCGCCACTCCCTGCATGGGCCTCAAACAATGCCATAGAAGACAGGGGCAACATGGGTGTGAGTGGCTAAGGGGTGTAGAGAGGTGGGCTGCAGGTTCACCGAAGCTACTTCTGACGTGATGCCATTTATCCCTTCCACCCCTGGAGCTTGAGTCTTAGCTTATACACGCTTATTATTATCTTTTGTTATAGTGTGTGACATTGATTTTGTGCTTTTTATGTGGTGTTGTGTATCTTAAGAATAACTTTTTTTTTCTGATTTTAATACTAAACTTATACTAATGCAGAGTGTATCTGTTACAAGCTGGTGTTGTGAGAGAGTGCATGTGCCAGGGGTTGTAAGTTCAAAGTCGGCCAAATGCCCCACAACCAGGCTGTGGGTTGTTTTGCCGCCTCTTTCGACAGGCCGCTCGGCCGCAAGAATCACTAAACTTTTCCGTTCCTGCATGGAGGCAACCTACTTTTTGACGGTTAACACACCAACGTCACAAGCGCCCCAAACCGATTCACGAACGGAATCAGTCATATCGTCATGCGCGCTTTAATCATAACATATTCCGCCGCATAAAAAATTATCCAGCTTTTGAAATCTGTGAAATGCAATATCTCACTCTAGGATGCAGGTGTCTACAAGCTTAATTCTGAGTGTGGATTATCAAACACATTGGACAATCAAAGAGAAGCGTAAATACACGGGTATAAGAACATTTCATATGAATTTAGCAAAAATCTGTTATTTTGACGTTAAAATCAGACACGTTAATTGTATTTATTTTTATATATGACTAGCTTCTGCCCGCGACTTCGTCCGCGTGGAATAGTTAAAAAAGCAATTTTAAAAAACCGCCTTATTTTGAAACATTCTTTATTCTCCTTTTGATCTTATCGTCATGATATATAACATATAGCCTTCCTGGATAAATAGGCTATCTAACATTGAAAGAAATTTTCAAATCAGACCAGTAGTTCTTGAGAACAGCGCGTTCAAGCAAACAAACTCTTCAGCTTTATATATTAGTATAAGATAAGATGATTGAATTAATGATAAACAGACAATTTTTAATTTTATATCTTTGTATACATTATGCACTTGACATTATGCCACCTATTGTGTAATTGTGAAAATGAAATGCAAATTGCGGCGGAGTGTTGTTTAGGACGCAATAGCGACGCGAAACGTTTCGCCTTGAACTTATCGTATTTTAATTAATGACTTCTTTACGATTGTGGTGATTTGTATTCTATCTTCTATATATAAAAATGTATCATATAAATGTATGTACGCGCATAACTTGAGAACGACTTTACCAATTTTGATGATTACGTTTTGTGTGTTTGAGTGGGTTCCCGGATGGTTTAGATTCAAAATTAGAACCGGCAGGTGGCGCTGAGATCGGGTTCTAGAATCCTCGTAATTACCGGGAGCAATTTTGGTGATTTTGTTTTTGTGTGTTTGCGTGGGTTCCCGGGTGGCTTAGATTCGCAATTAGAACGGGTAGGTGGCGCTGAGATCGAGTCTAGAAGCTTCTTAATCACCTGGACCGATTTTGGTGATTTTGTTTTTGTATCATGAAACAAAGTCTTTTAGGAATTCAGAAAATAAGTTCGCCGAGATAGTTTGAAAGAAAAGATATAATTTACAAAAAAAGTTGTCTTTTATTTTAAAAGAGCTTTGAGCCTTTTTCGCTATGTCAGCCCCATTGTATCTTTTCTTAATTTATTATAATTTAACAAAAGTAATTTACGACTAAGTCTGGTCAACTTAGACATCTGACGATACATTAATTCACACCCAGCTGAAAATTGGTAGGATTGTTTAAAACACCATTATAAATGAAACCTAAAAAGTCCTCAACGATCCGATGCCTGGAAAAAATTGTAAAGTTAAGAGTAAACTCTGAACTGGTTCTAATGTATTGTCGACCAACTTCCAACCCCAGTCTTTAGGGTCTAGCTGAAAACCAAGCCACATTTGTACTTGGTAATATACCCGAAAAGATGTTGATGAGCTGTCGCTGAGGTTGGAGGAAGACAAGCTAACTGCACTTGTTTTTTATTTCGAGAAAGCACTAGAGTCGATTGACCAGTTTTACGATGACAAAACGCAAAGTCTTGAACATCGACGCAGGGTTGCCAATTTACATTCACTTTGGAGAGTGTGCAACTGAGCTCTTCGATCTGATCCCGCCATCTCCCTTCCATTATCGGACAACCAGACGCACCGGCATCGATATGTGGTGGATATTCCACCTATAAGAACGAAGCGCTTTACGTCTTCATGCTTCATCATGTTAGGTTTTAATCTAAATTATTCTTTTTTAAGAAAAGGTTATGGGCTTACGACACGCGCCACAGTCATCAGTCATCGCCTCATATTTAATTCTTTATTTCATTATAAAATAATAATAATGATAATAACTTTCATAATGGCGAGTTCATACGGAAACTGTGCAAATGTTGGGGCGTCTTCATTTAATTTTGATAAACTAAATGGAATATCAAATTATGGCACGTGGAAATTTATGATGCGTATCTATTCAATTCACTAGGACTTATGGGACTGTATTGAAGAATCGAGTGCTAATACGCCAGTCGTAACAGATGAGCGTAAACAACAAAAAGCATTAGCAAAGATATGCTTGATGATACTGCCTTCGTCCCTTTCACATGTTCGTGATGCAAAAACAGGACACGATGCTTGGAGACGTCTCCAGAAGGCATACGAGGATTGATGGTTATGCAGAAAACTTGGATTACTGCGGACCTTGTTCGGTTTGAAATTAGAGCAGTTTAAAAGCATGGAAAATTACTAGATGCAGATATACGCACCGCAAAGGAGTGGAACTCCTTGCCGGAGTCTGTCTTTCCTGACACTTATAACCTGGGTGTCTTCAAGTTCCGTATTCCGTCTATCCTAGACCACCACAAACGCGAACACATACTAGAATAAAAAAAAGATTTTTTCACGAAACATGCATATCGACAGTTTTCTAAGCACGTAGTTTTTTTAGGAGCTCCATACATAGAGAGAAGAAAGAGAATTCCGTTGGTGATAAGTCCTTGTGGAGTTGAATTAATCTTTTTTTAAAACCATACGACCCTAGCCACATAGACAATTGGTTAGGAGGCAGATGCTGCTCATCGTTACACTGGCGTATAATATGAAGAATTGGGTTTCTTTTAGCCGACATTCTCATATTTGTAATATTTTATATGTGTAAGTTACACTGACCGATAGAATAATATTTTAATTGTTTAACAGCTTCAGTAGTGTCAATACATGGTGTACTTATATTGTTACGAGTTGCCACACTCAGATTCGGAGAGGGGTTCTGTTCGGAGAACCAAAGGCTATGAGACTCTAGCAAACATAATAATAATAGTAGGGTCGCAGGAAGCTTATGCTGGTCTACGAATGTAAGATAGGTATAAAAAGATACGAACCAAAAAGATGTAAAACGATGGAAACACTGGATGAATTAATACTTAAATGATTTGAGGGCGCCACTGGCTTTTGGAGTTGAAGCCAGAAACTAAACGTCCGCTCCTACCGCGAGGACGCGTTCATGGGCCTGCCGTAGGAAGGCTGGCAGTGATGTCTTGGTTAAAGATGTGGGTGGGTTTGGTCGTTAGGAGCTCACTGAGAATACGATGATTAACTATGTTCATCGTAACCCACGGTGTTATACCCGACACGATATGATGCGATCGCCGGCATAATACTTAATCCTTTCTATAATAAGTCTATACTAAGGTCCCTAAGTGTAAGAGCTATACCCTACGCGACCAAACCAATAAACCCGTATACTGGAATAAGAGAAAGTTTTGCTTTAATTAATCAATCCAGTATACATTACGCTGGTTGGGAACAAGAAGACTCTAAACGGTGAATTCCCACTGAAGATGAAGTAATCTGTCCATAGGGTTATGGTTATCAGTTAACACGTGGTAATTAAACACGGAGTTGCTACTCCCACACCAGACGGGTACTCCTAGACACGTGGTGACTGTCGTGGTATGTATTACAAATATTAAATAACTTACATGCCTAATGCGCATGAGCCACTAGTAAAAAAAACGTGGGTGACGTAGTACTGTATAAAATATTATTATGGTCATATGCAGGTAAAATAACGAATGTCATTACCTGTATATACGGGTTTTAATTAAGGTGGTCCCGATGGAGGTATAATTATCGCGCGGGATTACATCAACTATTTATCCGGCCAACGATCGTGCCGTCTGGAGGGTTGAATCAGCTTCCGGATACGACACGCGAGAATACGAAGCTGGGCTAATTAAAAAGGTTCAGCTACTTACATGGTGGCGGAACGTCTATCACTTCTTCTATGTTATAAAAATAAGTAACTTGTAACGAAGGTTTATATGGTCTACTCAGCTTGAAGCGCACGCCGTATATGAGACAAGAAAAATGAATTTAATAATGAGACCATGAGTGAATGAGAGGTTTAGACAAGGATGGAAGATTTCTTGGATGCCTGGAGAGACCTAGGTTTCTTCTCGAAACTTCCATTCTAGCAGGTATGATCTAAAAATCTAAATGGATGTTAGCCTAAAGGCTATTGATGTCAACTGCCCTACGAAATAAACAGAAGGTAATAACTGGAATCCAGTAATTAATTTGAGGCGAAGATGCGAGTCAAAACGCGTGCTATTTTAGTATCTATAGTATGACAAGCTTTATTGAACGGAGATTGTAGTTTCATTATCTGTACTCCCGTCCAAATGGGCGCGGCTACGATCGACCAATTATGAGTCTCGAAATTGCACGTCCATGCATCACGTGACCATAAGGTCCATCGGCGCGAATCTTTCAAAAATGCAACATTTAAATTTTCATGGTAATTTCTGTGAGTGGTATCGGTTATAACACGTCACAGTGTTTATCGCTCGACTCCCTCACCTCGCCGTTGGGGCATTGCTTTATACTGTACAAATACAATATGTCTACTCGACCGCGTGGCCTAAGAATCACACCTGGCTAATGACTACCATAAAGATTAAAATTCACAATGGGCTGTTTTTCTAATTACAAATTTTAAACACAAAGTAAGCAAAAGAAGTCGAAATGCCGAAAGGTAATAACCTGCAGGTGTGAATTGTTCTTTGTCGGATGTAACAATATTATGACGATTACAAATCTTCCAACTTTATATCTCAAAAATTGAGGCTCTTAGTAAAAAAGGATTAAGATTTTTTTATACAGAACTTTCTGATCTACAATTTTTGTTCGGGCTACTTTTATGATTAAACTGACCGTTTTTCTGAAAATCGCGAAAAAACAGTTTTTGTCACCTTTGACCCCGAGTACATTTTTTCCCAGGACAATGAGGACTTTTTAACCGACTTCGAAAAAAGGAGGAGGTTCTCAATTCGTCGGGATCTTTTTTTTTGTTGCTTTTTTTATGTATGTTCGCCGATTACTCCGTGATTTATGATTCGATTTACGTGATTCTTTTTTTGTTCGACGCGGAATAGCTGTCATGTGATCCCCTAAAAATTTGACATAGTTTGGCCCAGTAGTATTGATTTTACGAACATTTTTTTGTTCTCGTTTCTTGGGACCTATATTTTTTAAGAAGCGCGGCACCATTTGTAAGTCCACCAATACATAGCTAGACACTAAAAAGTAACAAATAAAAAATAAAAACTTAGTTCGTCTTTCCATCTTTTATTTGGTCTCCTTCTTTTTTCTCTTAGCGTCTCTAAGTATCAACAAACAGTTTTATTGATTTTATTAATTTGACATACTTAAAAAAAGAAAAAAATAACAATTTATGAATTTAATTATGTTTGTAGTATGACGGTAGAATAAAGGCTTTTTTTCATTTAATACGAAAGATTACTGAGCTTGGTGGCGATCGCATTTTACCCATTCAATCCGGTCATCTAGAAAATCTTTCGTCGTTTAATAAGCCTTCTTGCACAAGTGTTGCTTTACTAATTTTATTTGTCATCGTACTCGTTGACATATATTTTGATATAAATTGATCAAAAATGTAGCAACGGATTTATTATTTCACCTTGTAGCAGCGAAAGGTTAAATGATACTTTAGATGGCAGAGAGTAGTAATTATTGTCGAGTGCTGATGTGAACTAATATAATTTGAAACGGAATCCTTAAGTACTAATCAATCCTTAAGTAATAATCAACAAGTCCGACTCACGCCTTCAACATGAACGCACGACATACGTGCTCGTGTACAGACGCTAGTTTTCGCGCTCGCTGCTTGCCTTCATATAAATCCTTCTGAAAACTGTATTATATTTGACAAAAAAATTGTTCCTTATTTTGACACTGAAACCAACAGTTTCGGTGTAATTTATAAAATTCGATCAAATTTTTGAACAATTGAAATTTGACCTTGAATAACTTTTGAACGCGTGGACAAATCAAAAAATGTTATCAGACCTTTTTTGTAGAGCGTTCAATTCTCTATAAAGATTGAAACAGCGATTTATCAGTCAACCAGTCGTTTGAACGGTACAAAAATCAGAAGAAGCAAAAAAACTTTCCTGTGTTATTCTTATGGGAATTAAAAAAATGCGATGAGGACTATCTTAATATTAATATTATGGGCTCATCTTTTCACATAAATTTTTTTACACCCAAAAGAAACTTTTGAGCCTGTTTGGAAAAATAAATAAAAAAAATTTTTTTTTTTTTTTGGATCACCTAATATATATATACCTAACCACAGAGGCCGTGAAGTTTGTGGACTGCTATTATATATAATATGTATTTGCATATTTACCTGCTACATCACTAGTTACTGATGACGCAGTTTCTTCAGCATCTGTGATCAATCCGTCTATTAATTCTGCTTGGACGTTGACTATTCAACTCTGTTGGGTCCCAAAAGAGTTTCGGAATCCCTGATCTATAAAATCTTAAGTGAAAATAATATTTTTTTAAACTCACCAAACAAACGAAGAGGATAATGGACTTCATGGTTGTTTTTTTTCAGTTACTTCTTCCAGTAAAGACGAAATAATACCTTCGTTGCTGCATTTTGGTCAATTTATATCAAAATGTATGTCAACAGGAACGACGTTTTCCACCTTCAACTGCATCTGTGTTTGAACACGCTTGTTTAGTTAAATTATTCTATTGAATTTTGTGAAGACTATTGTTATGAAGAATACCTATGAGACAGACCACAAATTGGCAAAGTGCCTACCATTAATTACATATTGAAGGGTTTCGTTGATATGACGAATGACATTGATGTGTACTAGCTAAGATACTAAAATAAATAACAATACCGCAGGGGGGCCTTATGGCACAGCCTTAGATGAGTAGCAACACCTCGTACCCGACTCCTGGAGGGTCAGGGCTAGGCCCCCGCCTTCGTGCTTGCCTGTGCCAGCCGGCAAGAACTGGAGACCGCTAGAGCTAAGACTTGAGCTCCATGGGTGGAAGTGTTAAATGGCATAACGTCAGAAGTAACTTAAGTGAACCTGCAACCGCCCACCTCTCCGCACTCTTTAGCCACTGACACCCATGTTGCCCCTCGCTGATCTTGTACGTCTTTTTAGGACTCATGCAGAGAGTAGTGAGTCACGGGCCGCCCATTTTATCCTTGTTCCCCGAATATTGCGACGGGTAGATGCCATAGTACCCAAAATCGTGGGTAGGCGTGAAAAAGATAACACGTATATAAAAGTGCGCTTAAATTTTTATTAGTTTTTAATTATTAAAAGTAATTGTTTTCACCTAAATCACATGAATACTGAAAGTAGCTAGTGCAATCACTTGCCTGAGTGTTTTGTCTCCTTCCACAATTTCACTGTGCTTATTATTTTGACACAAATAAACCACTGTGTAAATTAATTATGGATACCAACCAAAAGGCCTTTGCAGAGCTCTGCGTGATGTTCACAGAGCGTATGGAAGCTTTTGAAGGTGAGCTGAAGAATGCCACCCCATGTAATAGTCTATCTACATTGGCTACGGACTTCTTAAATTTCAAGTCCTTCTTTCTAAAGAGTCTACAATCTCTTCAAGACCAAATGTTAAAACTGTCCCAATAAGTAGACAACTTGGAGATGCGGTCCAGGTGCAAAATACTGCTGCTACATGGAGTTCTAGAGGAAAAGCAGGAGGATACGGCTGAGGTTGTTAAGAACCTTGTCCAAACCAAGTTTAAACTTAATGACTTTCAAGTGGACCACATCAGCCGCTATGATATAGAATGGGCAAGTCTACACCTATGTAGTCCCGACCCCGTCCAATCTTATTTAGAGTGATTGACGTTTCCATACGTACTAAAATATGGATGGCAAAAACTAAACTGAAAGGTACAGGGGGTGACTGTGTCCGATTTCTCACAAAGTATCGCCATGACCTCTTTATGCGCGTGAGGCAGGAGTTTGGTATCTCCAAATGTTGGACACGTGATGGTGCCATCTTTGTGCTTGGTGCTGACGACAAAAGATATTCTGTAAGCTGTTTGGATGATATGAAAGGCATAATTCGACATCAGGCGGCCGCGCTGCCCGCTTCTAGTGCCAAGGAGTGTGCCTAAGGCTCCCGCCCGACGTGCCACCGGGAAGAAATAAGCGTGATCTTAATTTTATGTTTTTGGTCTATGTACTTGTTTCTACCTACATTTAAATTTCACTTTTTATATCGCATCCTTTTTATATACTTTTCTTTAACTTTATACTTTTCTTTTGTACCTTTTAATGTTTTGTGCTTAGTTTTCATTTAACGTCATTTCTCGGTACCCAGATATTTGTGTATTACTTTTATGGTAACTTTTTTGTTAGTATCATGTTGTTATATAAGTACATTCGAAAATGTCCCTTTACGAACTTCAATCTAATAATTGTTATTCTCATTTGGCTTTGTACACGTAGAGGCCCCTTGACAAGTTTAATGGAAATGTGGCGTGACACTGACCGGCGATTATCCCTGTCTCCACCATATAGTAATGTACTCAAGGACAAGCCCCGGCCAGTGTAGGACTATTGTGGGAAATGAGGACAAAAAGTTATTATATTTCATAATATTGTTTTTAGTTTAGTAAAGCTGAGTTATTTTATACTTATGTAAAAACACAGGCATGTGAAAGCAGGTGGCTGGTTAAAATTATTATTAGTTTTTGTTTTTGTTTCTATATTTAATATATATATTTATATACGTATATAAGCATTACAGTGTACATTAATTTAATAGATAAGCATATATCTATTTGCAGGTATTTGTTTATAGTTCAAGCAATGAATCACAGGAATATTTTTCTTGCTCAGATAGCTTTAGCTCTGATGATGAACCTTCCCTTCAAGCAGTGCTAAATAATCGTCTTTCAACTGAGACACAGAACTTCAATGTTTTACATATTAACGCGCAGAGCATTCCGGCTCATTTCACTGATATGCTGGCGTCACTTAATCATGATAATGTGCTTCCGGATTTCCAGCTAGTCTGCAATGACCGAGTTTGCACGAGTGGCGGAGGTGTCGGCATTTATATTCGTGACCAGATCCCCTTTAGAGTAATAAAAATGTCACCACAACCGTGTCCGCCTGATTCAGGGGAATATTCGTAAAAGCCGTTCATGGACACAACCGCATACTTCTTGGTGCATACTATATTCCTTCCCTTCGAGTAAATTTTTTCCCTTCATTTGAACTATTGTTAGAGAATTTTTCCTTATCTTACGAGGACATTATCATTATGGGCGATTTCAATACGTGTTTACTAAAACGTGACTCTCGTCCTTTACATTTTGAAAATATTATTAATTCGTGCAATTTTAAAATTCTTCCGTTATCTGCGACTCATCATTTTCCCAACTCTACCCCATCTCTTCTTGACCTAATTTTAGTGTCTCCTCCTTTGTTTCCACTTTCGGCCAATGCTCGGCGAACGCCTTTTCTTATCATTACTTGATTTACATCTCCTATAAATTGCGTCCACCGAAGTGTAAAGCCAAAGTTATCATGCAGCGAAACTTTAGTAAGATAGTAGTGGAAAATCACACTAGAGATGCCAAGGATATCAATTGGTCCAAGGTCTACAATGCAGTTTCTGTCGATGAAAAGGTGTATGTGTTTAATACAGCTCTAATTGAGTTGTATGACTCTCATGCACCTATACGTCCGATAAAGATTAAGCATCTACCTGCTCCGTGGCTTACTGAGGACATAAAATTATTGCAAAAAAAGAAATGTTCAGCCCGGACTAAATACAAACGTAAGCCCACAGAAGAAAACCGTACTAAATTCATTAAAATCATAATCTCTGCAGTAGAGTGTGTAGGGACGCACAACGCCGTTATATCCATAAATCTCTTGATATTGATGATTCCGGTAAGATCTGGAAGTTTCTTCAATCTCTAGGAGTTGGTAAACCTTTGAAGAATTCCCTTCCTAAAGACTTAAACATCGAACTGTTAAACCAGCACTTCTCATCTTCTGCCAGATTTGATAGGCAATCAAAGTTGAACACTTTACGTAATCTTTCAAATTTATCAACTCCTGTTTATCCTTCATTTGTTTTTAGTCAATTCTCTGATTGTGATGTTAGAAAGAGCATTCTATCCATCAGTTCCAATGCGATGGGTTGCAATAGTATGTCGCAATATGATAGTTCCCATATTGGTAGTTATTATTCCAGTGATCTCACACATTTTCAACTGTTCTATAACCTCAAGTACATTTCCTGAGATCTGGAAACAAGCCCAAGTGATTCCATTTCCTAAAAAAGCAAATCCTGTCTCATTTTCCGAATATCGTCCCATTTCCATTCTCCCTTTCCTATCCAAGGTGTTCGAACGAGTTGTTTATCAGCAGTTCAGCATCTTCCTTAACACAAACTTTCCAATCCGGTTTTCGTCCTGGTTATAGTACTACCACTGCATTAGTAAAGATCACTGATGATATTCGTTACGGTATGGGAAACGGTACTGCTTACGATATTATCGCTTCTTGACTTTAGCAGTGCCTTTAATAAAGTCGATTTTGATATTCTACTAGGAATTTTATGCTCTCTTAACATATCTCCAATGTCTATTGACTGGTTTCGTAGTAACCTGTTTTTTTCCTTAGTTTAATGGGTTGCCTGGAAGACATCGCTTTAAGCGATAAGGCCGCCCTTTGTTCAGCATTTATTATATCTAGTTTTTAAAACGTAGTTTTAATTTTGGTGAACAATAAAAAAAAATCATTCATTCATTTATTCATTCATACCCATGCCCAAGATCCTCGGTCCATTAGCAATTCATCACAATAGCCCGGTATCTTTCATTCTTTTTTTATAGCTAAAGTACTGAACACCAACTGACGGCCTTCCTGATGGTAAATGGTTAAGATCGCTAATGGACCTTAGCGACACAAAAGATTTCACCAACGCGCTGCTGGCCTCGAAGTAATTTTATGACCCCCTTTAAAAATAACTCAATATTGTAACGCTGTGGATTAATGTCAGCTGGTAGCTTATTCCAAATCCCCACGGTACGCAAGAGAATTGTTCTTGAGAAACGTTGCGTATATGAGCGAAGTGGTTTGAGAAAATTCGGATGAGTGCCCAGTCGATGGCAAACGGTGAGATGGTAGAACGAAGACGAAGACGCCATTTTGAACAGTTCCTCTTAACAGTCCTGTTAAGGTTTCGGTAGAATATGCAGAGAGACACGAAGTTTCTCCGAAGGCCAAGTGTGCCTAACCCATCTGTGATTATAGGATCATCGAAAAGCAAACGGCTTGACGTTGAATACAGTCCAGGAATTTAGCTGGTAGGCTAGTGCACCAGCTTATAGGTGTGATCAGTACTCCATGCGTTGCCTCTCTTGGGCTTTATAAAGCACGAGGCGTTGCCGCGGAATGGAGTACTGCTTGGATCGATTTAGCACTCTCATCGTCTTGGAGACGGAATTCGGATATTCGGAATAAAATAAATATTGATTATCTCACAATTTTGTAACCAAATATCATGACGTGACAATTCAAAGAACTCGTTACAAAAATACAAGGTCCCTGGGCCTGGATCAAACCACCATTATTGAATTCAGATGGCTCTCAGACAAAATGGTGAGGTTGACGTTTAGAGCTAGAATATAACACTCCTCTAGTTGTATCACTAAGCGTTAAAGGACTACGGCTTAGCCGGTTTCTTAGTTGATCGACATGTCTACGAATTAAAGTACTATCGAGGTTTACTTTTTGTAGTCCCTACATCCCAAGCAATCAGAAACCCTACCCTTTTCTCCCTACTTTGGAATTGTCTGTACCAGACTTTACCTCCCTTAGGTACCCGTCTAGGTACACCACCTGCACTGTCAAATTAGCGTTGTTGCGCCTTAAAGACTCTGACCTCTCTTTCTCAGGCCTGATAATATCCAAAACCGGTTGTCGAGTTCTTACCATTTCTATTATTTAACAGGAATGTACTACCTATATATTTATATCTTCGATAAATAATTGTGTGACATATTTCAGTATTAAATTTATTTAATAAAGAGTTTGGGCTAGATAAATAGGAAAAAAAAAACAATTTTTAGCTAGACGTGTTGCCGAGAAGTTTCTTACTGCTTCTTCTTCTTAACAGTAGTAACAGGTTGCGAAGCGTTCTACATAGATTAGGAAGTAAAATTAAATTCTAACTTATATGTACTACCTTTAAAAAAATTTCACCAGTGAAACTTATTTTGAATAAACCTTTTGAATTTGTATTTGAATAACTTGGAAGCGATTTGGTGAAATTCTTTCTTAACTTAAAACAACTGACAACGACAAAAAATTAGCGTGTGTGTCCAGTTCACACGCAATCGAAGTGAAACAAAGTGTGACAAGGGGTTGGAGGGATTCTAGAATTCGTGATGTCACATTTCATATATAATATCGTTATAATATACTTTTTTATAATAAATAAATAAGAAAATAAATAATATGTTGCAGTTTTAAACCACTAAATTTGAAGTACTAACGAAAATCTTCAAAACATTTCCAACGCTCCCTATATGAGCAACTGGGCATAGTCTTTAAATGATTGAACATAATGTATTCGATCTTATTCGCTCGCTTAGTCTTATACATTTATGTGTTTAACATTTTTAGTGTCGCTTTTTTGTGTCATCAACTTTCAAACCACAACGATTCTAAAGAAGTTTCACTTCAAACACCCAACGTCTCGTCAAGATTTGTGACAATGGTTTTTAGTAAATTATTGGTCGGTATATACCAACGAAAAATTGTTTCTTTTGCATCTCGCTTTCGACCGTTTGCAGAAATAGTGTCCTTAATATTCTTCGTTTTACGAGGGTGACACTGAAAGTTTTTAGAACTGGCCTCTTTTAAAGAATATAATAAAAAATTAGTTGAAATTTGGAAAATAGAACTCTTTTCTAATATTATTGAGTACTAATTTCATTCATTTGTCATTTCTTTTACGATTTGGCGGCAAATTGAAATTTGTTTGTGTCATGCCAGTATGAATTTAACGCGAGAAAATTTTGGTACTATGATTTTTTATGTCTAGGTGTCATTTTAGTCAACAAGATTGTTATGACACACTTCGATTGGCCTTTCACGATGAAGCCCCTTCTCGGGCCACTGTTTATAACTGGTTTAATGAGTTTAAACGTGGTCGCACCAATTTCAACGATGCTCTGCGTGAGGGACGGACTTTTACGGCGACGACTGGAGATAACATCAGTGTTTTGCTGTGTATGATAGACACTGATCCAAGAGTAACCTATCAGCAGATTTGGACAAGCTTAGGCATCGATATGTTTCAAGTGCACAAAATCCATCACAAACATTTAGCCGTTAGGAAGCTTTGTGCCCGGTGGATACCTCATTATGTGACCGAGGCCCAAAAACGTGTTGTTTGGTGCCGTGAAATGATACAAAGATTTAACTGAAGTGACTCATAAGCTGTGTTCGATATACTTACGAGTGACGAAAGCTGAATTTATTGCTATGATCCGGAAACCAAAAGACAATCTGCTCAGCGGGTGTTTCCTTCCGAGGAGTTGCCAACTAAATTGAAGAGAGGTCCAAGTGTACGAAAAAAGATGGTGGCCTCATTCTTCGGAATGGCCGGTCATTATGCGACAATTGTTTTAGAAGATCAAAAGTCAGTTACTGCATGCAGAGTGGTATACTAACAAATGTTTGTAACTTGTCTTGGAAAAAGTTCAAGAGAAACGACCTCGCAGTAGGATCCTCCTTCACCACGACAACGCCTCCTTGCACACCGCCAGGCGAACAATCAACTATTTGGTGTCATCTGACGTGGAATTGCTGGGTCACCAGCCAGATAGCCCCGACCTCGCACCTTGAGAATTTTATTTATTCCCAATAATAAAAGAAAAACTTCCAGGTAAGCATTTTATGGACGCCAAGGAAGCAGTGGCTGCATTCCAGAAGGCCATCGAAGAGACCCCTAAGGACGAGTGGGCATAGTTCTTTTCTCGGTGGTTCTATCGACAGCAGCGATGTATTGATGTGAATGGAAACTATTTTGAAAAGATATAATAAAAGTAATAACTTGCTAGTTTGCTCAGTTTTTGATTATGTAAAAACTTTCAGTGTCGCCCTCGTATGTATCATTTTGTGCAATAGAGTATATTCCATTCTATTCTGGAGCTGCGTGAAATTTTGATTGCGTTTTTTTTTATTGCTGGAGTACAGCAGACAGGCAGATGGCCCACATGACGGAAAGCAGTTACCGTCGCCAATAGACGTTTGCAATACCGAACGTGTCACTGACGCGCTGCCGTCCTCGAAGAGAGTTTATGTCACCCTTTTTAAAAAACCCCATGTTGTAGCGCTGTAGGAAAACCACGGCTGGGAGCTCATACCCAATCCCCACAGTGTGCAAGAGCAACGTTCTAGAGAACCGTTGCGTACAAGAGCGAAGCGGCTCCAGGAAGCGGGGATGAACGCCCAGCCGATGGCGTGCGGTGCGGTGGTAAAAAGAAGACGAAGGCACCATTCTGAACAATTCCTCGGAACACTCTCCGTTATACCTCCGTCGGTAGAATACGCAGAGAGACGCGAAGTCTCTCCGATGGCCAAGTGTTGTGTTCAAGTTTATATTTGAAGAGTTCAAAAATACAAAAGCTTGTAAATTTTAAACCGGTACCAGGCTTCGGCCGGCGTATCTCTAGTTTTGTTAGGCACCCAACTCTTAGGCATCATATAGAATAGCAAAGTTTGAACAGCTGTTGTTATTCGTTTTCTCGAATTTCCGTATTAACACAAGTGTATTAATAATTTTAATTTTGTCTATAATTGATGTCTAGTAATAAAATGTAGGTATTAAACAAATTATAACAATTGGCAGACACACGTAGTAGCTTGGTGCTAAACCCACTCGCATCTCTATGACTGGTTCGAATCCTGGGCCTTTCTGCATATTCCACCCCGACGATATCGAGAAAGGATTGTGGAATCGTACTTTGAATACCTACGCAACGCCAAGATATTATAAAACAAAACTTGAGGTATAAATAGAATAAGAAAACATTTTTTATAATTAAATTAGTAAAAAAACACAGACATTGAAACTAAAATATGTTATGTAGCAGATCTCTGCCAACGGGGAGCGTGCCCAAAAGGCTGGCTGCATATAAGAAGTATATAAAAAAAGCAATTTTTAGCTAGACGTGTGTGTTGCTGGGGATTGCCTTGCCGCTTCTTTTCCTTAACAGCAATAAAACTTTGCGAAATGGTGTACTGTAACGACCAGCGGTTTTTGAGCTGACCAGGATCTTCAAAAACAGACGGTTCAGGATTTAAGCTTTTATTAGCAATCACATTCATGTGCTCACGGCCCGAAATAATTCTGTTCTCGATTACTTTGGGAGGCGTTCTAAGTTTCTATTTAAAACATTATCGGTCTTACTTATAAACGTTGGTTAAATTTTAAGCAACTGTTTAGCAGCTGATTAGTGAAAATCTTACCCATAAACTCCTTTTAAGGATAAAAGATGGTAAAGCAACTCACAAATTACTGTCAAATTTAACCAACCTCGAGAGGTAGTTTAAATGACTGCTAAAAGGCAAAATGGCTATTCACATTTGAAACAGCTGATTCTCACGGAGTGCGGAAATAAGGGGATTGAATCTGTGTATAAAAATATATCAGTAAAAAAAGCATTGAATTGGTGTCGCCACCTACCGTAGCTAAAGGGATATTTATTGAAGAAAGTGCTAAAAAGTTTTATACAAGCAAACAATGTAAAATCACTAGGGTATTATGTATTCAAAAAGGAATAACAATTAAAATAACTAAAAAAACATTGTTACGTGCGAGCGGGAGTACGTAGGATTGGAAGGAAACACCAGTTTTTAAATAAACGCTTTTATTGACTTATACAGCCGCGATTCCTCTTCGCAGAGTTGGCCCCACATGCACAACTAACAACGCTCCGTCCCGACAATTATGTCTTACTCACAATACCGTCGCCGATATTGCGTAGACCACTTTCTGCTGCTGCAGTGCCCACATTCGAATTTACCCCATGTAGCTCGCTGGATCTTCTCTTAAACTACGCTACACTCCTCCTTCACTGAACTGTCCACTTAACTTTTCACAGAATTCACCACTAAACTTGTCAGTCTTCTATTAAACTTCTCTTCCAACTCTTTCATATCGCATTTGTCGCTTCACTGTCTTCAATTGAACTCTTTGAACTGCCGGTAGGCGCGCCTTACGCTGGTTATATATCCGCAAGGAATCTTCTAGAACCCATACTTTCAATGTTCTTTTCATTATTCTTTTATTTACTATCTATCCCTTTCTAAAGTATCTTTAACTTCCTATCTATCTCTGTCTTTTCCTTCCCAAACCTTCTATTCTACAACTTTCGCTCATCATCTATTCCGT
Source organism: Dendrolimus pini (assembly GCA_949752895.1). NCBI lineage: Eukaryota > Metazoa > Arthropoda > Insecta > Lepidoptera > Lasiocampidae > Dendrolimus > Dendrolimus pini. The sequence goes on from OX457151.1 coordinate 1,567,150, forward strand.
TCTAAAATGTAGTGTATTCCTTCCACAATCTTCTACCTTTTTCTAAAAGTCTTGAGGACGGCTTATGCTGCCAGAAAGTTCTACCCTCGGTCGCCACAATATTAAATATTTTCACTGGGCACATAATTTAATAACTTCATTATTGTACCCTTTACCGACACTAGCGCTATTGTCTCTTGTGGTTATTTCTTGGACTATTACTGCTCTATCAGTCAGTTGTAAGTTCTAACCCGACAAGCTGTGTTTAGTATGTATTACAGTTAATACTGGTGTGTGCTGTTGTTTTCTTGTTTCTTGGTATAAAACATGGAATTCGACAATCTCTACGATTTTATACATGATATCGAGGAGCTGCATACTTTTGCTGCGACAAGAAGACGGAGAAAGACATACAGAGCTCGTTTCAATCTGTTGAATAATTTAACAGATGATGAGTTCAGGCTATGATACAGATTCAGTAAGATGAATATGTGCAAAGTAATAGAAATAAGAGCTGATCTGCAAGTGGATACCCGAGGTGGACATACGGAGTAAGGTAGCAATCGCGTTCGCTTCGAAAAGTTGGCGGTACGTAAAAATGCCATCAAATTTAACAGAAGAAGTCAATGCAATCTTATTCAAAACACACAGGTCGTTTGAAACGCAGATTTTTGCGAAAATTGTGACATTGTGGTCATTGTAGAGGAAGCACACATGATGCAAGGATATACTGAGAAAGCTCAGTCAAGAGGAAATTTGAAGAAAATGAGTTTGTTGAACGGCTAATTGGTGATAGTGGTTATGCAAGGACTTCTCACCTTTTAAAACCACTGCTGAGGCCTCACACTGCAGAAGAGCAGCGTTACAATCACTGTCATATCCAAACTTGTAATGTTATTCAAAGATGTTTTGGTGTATGGAAACAATGGTTCCGAATATTATTAGAAGCCATGATAGGCTCATACACCTCAATACAGGCAACTATTATTGTTTGTACAGTATTGCACAATTTAGTGATCGAGCTGAATGAAGAACAAGGTGCATATTCATATTAATTTAATATTTTTTCATATAATAATAAAATACGACCTTTGAGCAGTTCCTATATCTGACTAATAGTTACTTCTAGCCCTATATCTTATTAGGCAAATAGCCTTATTACTGATTTTTTGTTTGTTTTCAGATAGAGAAAATCTTCAACCTGAAGGCATACAGGCATGTATGAAGATTTTAATAATGATTTAATTTTATCATTCTTATTTGGCTATAATGGAGAAGATAAAGAATAGCCCTTTCTATGACATGATACTGATCAACATTATCACTGACCTTCCTTAATGTTATTGAGTGCAGTCTATTACAATATTAATTCTACAGAAACCACTAAACCTAAGCAAATTACCAATCTCATGGCGACCCCAATATCTGAGGACTGCCATTAATTGCAGCTCAGATTATTGATATTATTGATGACCATGTAGAACAAATAAAAAGGAACATATTTAAACAATTAAAACACCTCAAAAAATTTAAATGCACAATTTTAATAAAAAATTATACACAATTATGTATTTTTTATTATTTTTGATAGCCAGTCTTCTTCCAGATACATTATTTTCAATCACTTTTCATGCAACTCTTATCACACCTCATCTTGCAGTCAAGGGCTTCTCTTTTACACTTCATTCCTTCTTCCTATGCTGCTTTGGCCAACACGAACAATGCTTGTTTATGACTTTCCTTGCAGTAGTCTCCCGTATGTCTGTGAAAACAAAAGCTATAATAATAACAACCTATTAACATACCAATATTGGGCTTGAATGTCCCATTCAGTAAGGGAAAGGACTGACAGTATACGCAATATGCTTTTCCAAGGCCGATTGGCGGGTTTAACACATTGGTTATACCGACCTGCAGGATTCATCTCAATTTTTTCCTCCATTGTTATTCACCTGAGTGATGTATGTTTTCCAATCAGAATTCGAACCTGAGCACTTTGCGTTTAGGACACATGTACTAACCTTTTTATTTAAATGGCCCATATGGCCATGTATCCCCCTATGTACTATCCATTAATCTACTACGGCTTTGTGTGGCAATAAAAACGAAAGCAATACGAAAATATATATCATAGAGACACTCTTTGTTTTTGAATGTACTAAATAAAAACTTGTAGTTATCTATTTAATATGAATAACATCACTGTCAAAATTGTTGGAATCCACAGTAAACTCATGGGATATGGTCTCCATCAAAATCTGAACTTCAACAGGCCGGCTACCTAGGCGGAAAATCTCCTCCACAAGTCATTGTTCTCGCTCTTTAAATGCCAACTCAGATTGTTAGCCTTGTTTTTCATATTAGCCAAGCGAGCTTTTTGGCGACTTCCGCGTTTGTGCTCGTTTCTTTTTCAATAATATCCGCACACTCAAGTATCAGCATTTCGAGAATTTGCTAAAAAAGCATAAAATATTATGTTAGCGTGCATTACGCATTTGTTAGTAGAGTATTCAAAGAAAAATAAGGATTAATATAGTTATTTTACATATTGTGCTGGAGGATGGAGGATGCTACGTATGCTATGCCCTATAACGCTTACACTTGCTGTTCGCTCAAGTTTTTTTGTATTCTTTTCACATGGCGTTCCGCTGTGATGTATTTAAAGATTATTTTATCAATTTCTATTATTTTCTATTTACACACGACAAACATAAACAACTCAGCTGTCAGTTGTTAGTGTCAACAAAGTCACTGAATACAGACTAAAAACCGTAGTACTGACAAGAATTTCGCTTTTTTCCGGTCTTTAGTCGAATATTTTGGGTACAACGCTACGTCAATCATTCAAATTTCGTTTGTCTGTGCTCCTCTGCGGTAAGCAACAGGTAATACACGTTTATAAGTGAAAAAAAGATATTCATTGATTAGGGGCTTAAGAATCTGTTATTTAAAGGATGGCTAAACCTTTCTTAACGAGATTTTTATAAGTAAGACCATATATTTCTTACTATAAATGATAGAATAGAAAAATATTTAAATTAAATTTTGGCGTATATGTGTAACCTTTAAAAAGTGTTCTCTAGTACAACTTATTTTGAATAAAAACTTTTGAATTTGATTTGAATATTTAAATAGCAAAATTAGGACCCAGATGGAAAGCGGTTACCATGGAAATTATGGAAATTTGCAACACCAAAGGTGCTACCAATTTGCTGCCGCTCTCTAAAGGGAAATTAGAACCTGGCTACTAATGCCGGAACACAACTCATAGTTGTTGTGTCGGCATATTTTAGAAAAATGTATAAAATTAGAAAAAAGTAGATTTTTTTTGTATTAATATATTAGCGTTGTATTGTATCGTATTAGCGTAAATTGCGGTAGCCGAAATGATTATTGAAAAGCTACTGTTACGAGCTACACAGGACTCGAATTAAAAAGCCGTTGGAATTATTATAGAGTTTATTAGAACTGTACAAATACGTATAAAACAGGTACAAATATAACTGGACACAGCCAGTACCAACTGCAGGATTCAATAATACGCGCAAAGCCCGTCACTATATCGTTAATCGAATGAACTACACACGTCTTGCTAGTATCGTAGTCGTCGCTTTACTCCCCCACCCCTCCGTCCGGGCATTGTTTTATACGAAACTGTATAATACCGACAAAGGGGCCGCGTTCACTGAGTTAATCCGCACATCTGGCAAGCTTCAACGCAATGAAATAAAAACAATTATTAGTTTGACACTAATGACCCCCATAAAATAAGTATGATAACAATAGGGTGTTTTCCTTAATTGCAAATTTTAAACATGAAGTAAACAAAAGGACTCCGAATGCAGGAAAGGCAATAAACTGCGTTTTACGACAGCCAGGTGTGCGTTCTTTGTCGGTTTGTAGCACTACTATACATTTGAAACATTTATTTCGCGATCTTTCGCTTATAGAATAAACAGAATGCCGATATCCCAATTTTCCTGACTAAGCTCTCGTCTCATCCCTCCTACCCACCCTCTTTATCTCATCTTAATGCACCTATGGGACCAGAATATACAATAAATTACCTGACAGTAGAAAGAGGCAAAACTCATAATTATTATGTAAGGAACATATAAAGAAAATTTTGATTATGAAATGCTATTAATAAAATCGAGGATTATTTAAGTGATAAATTCTAATGATTATTAATATATTATGTTTATTTAATTAATGCTTTGGTTGACATTTAATATTATTACCTAATTTATTTAATTGTTATATGTAAATTAGTTTCAATTTAGTTAACAGAACTTCCAAAATTCTCGTGTCACAATGTTCGTTCCTACACTCCTCCGAAACGGCTTGACCGACTCTCTTAAAATTTTGTGTGCATATTGGATAGGTCTGAGAATCGGACAACATCTATTTTTCATCCCCCTAAATATATATATGTTAAGGGTAGCATACCCCTTAATTTATATTTTCATTTTTTTATGATACAGCATTAAAAAATACATACAACCCTAAGTTTTCAACCTGTACGATCAACCTCTATTTTTTAATAGTATATCAATAATATAGAAATATATTTACAGTCATGAAGAGTTATCAGAATCTCAAATACAAAACAAGTTTCACTTAAAATAAACTAACTTAAATAAAACTAATTATCAATAAATATTAAGTAAAATTAAACTAAAATATAAAAAAAATCCATCTATAAATAAAAAATAGATTCCAGGTCGCTGTCGGCGGGGAGAGTGCCCAAAATGCTGGCCGCATTTCCGCGTTGGATGGCAACGTTGATGCGTTGCCCTAAGTGCAAGTCGCTTTGAGATGTCTCGATATAATAATATAGTAAGTATATAAATAATAATTAGTATTTTTATAAATTAATGTAGAGAAGACGAAAGTTATGGTGTTTGATAGAGATGAAAGTATGACAATGTGTAACGTACAGATAGGAAATGAAAGACTAGAGCAAGTTAAAGAATTTGTTTACCTAGGGTGCATGTTTACCAGAGACGGAAAGCATGAAAGTGATATTGAAAGGAGAGTAATGGCAGGTAATAAGGTGAATGGAGCGCTGAACTCTTTTATAAACAGCCAGAAAGTTTCTGTAAAGGCACGTCTGGCTGTCCATAAAGGGGTATTAGTACCAACGCTAATGTACGGCAGTGAGAGTTGGGTGTGGCAGAAGAAGCATGAAAGTAGGATAAATGCAGTTGAAATGAGAGCTTTGAGAAGTATATGTAAGGTTAATGTAAGTGATATGATAAGAAACAGTGTGATAAGGGAGCATTGTGAATTGAAAGAAGATGTAGTGACAAGAGTTGAAAAGGGAATGTTAAGGTGGTTTGGCCATGTAGAGAGAATGAATGATAGCAGAATAACAAAACAAGTATATGATAGCACTGTGACTGGAAGAGTCGGTGCCGGTAGACCAAGACGTACTCACCATGATCAAATTAAAGATATTTTGAAGAAAGGCCAGATAAAAATTAGTTTAAATAAGCGTGCATGTATGAGAAGATTAATGAAAGTTGATGAAGCGAAAAGTGTTTGTCAAGATCGTAACAAGTGGAGATCCATCGTCTCTGCCTACCCCAATGGGAAACAGGCGTGACAATATGTATGTATGTATGTATTTTTATAATTTTCTATTGGGATGATTTAGATTTTAATTTGAACCAGGTAAATGGCACTGCAATCGGGTACCAGAATTTAGGTGTTCTTTTTGTTGTCTTGAAGTTTGTCCCGGAATGATTTAAATAAACGATTGGATCCATTGGTGGCGCCGCGATACTCCTCCTAAGCGCTGGGCCTGATTTTGATGAAATTTTTTGTTTGTGCAAGTGGATTTGAGAATAGTTTAGATTAACACTTGGTCCCAGTAGATGACGCTGGAATCGGGTTATAGATTTTTATTTTTTTAAAGCAGAACAACGTCTGCCGGGTATACCTAGTAATTAATATTTAATAATTTAAACACTATTTTCATAAAGATGGAGTTGGAAATATTTTGAAGTTCATAAATAAAATTAAACTAAAGCATTTGATTCCAATTTTAGTAATCATAAGCCTCTCGTGTCATTTGTTCAAAGTGAAAACATGGAATCTGAATAATATGTGTAATAATATATATTAAATATGTAATAAATGAAATATTATCTACATTACAATATTTTCTAGGCAATACAATAGGCGGCCTTATCGCTCGAAGCGATCTCTTCAGGAAAAAGGCAATAGATACATAAATATTTAAAACTAATTTAAAAATAAATAAATACGAATACATACATATATACCTAATTATATTTATATATATATATATATATATATATATAGTACGTAAGTTTAATAAATGTTTTAGCATGTTTATATTCTGTTAATCAGATATAGCTATTCGTGGACAAATAGAGTTTTCTAAGCAGGTTTCAAAATATTGTAGGAAACCTACATAGACACTGGCTGCATGGAAGCCTAAATATTTCATAATAATAAAAAACAATGTGTCTAATAATTTTAAGTCAGTTGCTATTGAACTGTTGATGACAAATATTTATTATCTGCTATTCATTTAATACAAACTATAGTTGAAGTGAGTGCAGTTTTAATTTTGTATATTTACGCGCATACACCAGCAAAATCTTAATACAGTCTGCTAAAATATAACTTTTAAACATGACACCAATATATGTAAACAGAAATGTCACACCACACAGCACACATTCTATTCAATTAATAGGATTTGCAGATGCTGCCAGTCCAACTGCATATGGATGTTGCTTATATCTTCGTGTAAGTGATGAAAAAGGTAACATAAACACTTCACGGAACACAACATGTTATTTGAGGATGTAAGTATCCTAAAAATACCGAATTTTAAATTAGCTACTTATTTTGTGCGTGAAAATAGAAATGGGGGATCATGTATACTGGTACGTAATGGTATAAGATTTAAAGTTTTAGACAACTTATCTAAATTTAGTATAGTAAATGTAATTGAAATGTGTGCAATAGAGTTAGTTTGTGAAAGAATAATCATTTTATGTATGTATAGAATACCCAAAAGTAAAGAAAGTAAGATTTATTTTGACATATTCTTCAGTACGCTTGAAAGTATTCTTTGTAGTTTAGCCACCAATAACAATAAAAAGATAATAATTTGTGGAGACTTTAACATAAATCTACTAGAAACCTCCACACAAAGCCAAAAATTTAAGCAGATAATCTTAAGCTATAATCTTAAATTTTCTGTAAGTGAAGTTACAAGACCAAATAGTGGTACCTGTTTGGACAATATAATCCATAACGTGCGCGAAGCTAAATCTGAAGTAATAGAACTAGCAGTCTCCGACCATAAAGCTCAACTTATGACAAGTCCTATTAAGAAAAAATGTGTTTTCCCTTTCTGGTATTCATGGCATCGGGTATACAGTGAGGAATATCTTGTCAAATTCCGAAAATACATTACTAGTGTGTCTTTTACTGAAGTTTTAGAATCAACAGACGGTGAGTCTGCTTTTAATGCATTCCAGGAGATATTTAAATTATTTTTTGACTTGTGCTTTCCTATAAATCGTAAAAAAACATACTCTAAACTTAAGCCAAGATGGATATCAAAAGGAATAAAAAAATGTAGTAGACGAAAAAAAGAACTTCTAGCAAAATACAGGCAATCTAATGATATACGAGAAAAGAAACATTTTCAGGAGTACTCAATTAGATATAATAAAATTATTAAACTTACTCAAAAAGCACAGAATAGTTACTACGTACAGAATTCAAACAACAAGGCAAAAGCAACATGGAAAATTATAAATAAAATAAACAGATATATCCAAAGGAAAGTGTAAGGGAAATTATACATAATGATAAAGTAATTAGCGATCCAAATAAATTAGCACAAATATTTAATGATTATTACATAGACAATACACAAAATATATACAAGGATAATTCAACCAATAATATTAAAGTAGATAAATGTAAATTAAATTATAATTCTAAGACAATATTCATAAAACCAACAAATCCCGATGAAATATATGCTATAATAAAAGATCTAAAAAATACGCATAGTGTCGGATATGACGATATATCCACAAAAGTAATTAAATATGTTGGTAGTACCATTGCTCCACTGCTTAGCCATATATTTAACCTATGTATTGAACAGGGAATATTTCCATCAAAAGTAAAAGTAACACTAATTAAGCCTACACATAAAAAGGGAAGCAAGACAGATATTAAAAATTATAGACCTGGAGCTTTAATCCCTATAATATCTAAAATATTTGAGAAAATAAGATATAATAACCTGACCAACTATTTTGAATGAAATAATATACTGGTGGAGGAACAAAAGGGATTCCGAAAAAATAAGTCAATTGACTCAGCAATATATGACCTTCTAAAAGTTGTATATCCGCGAATTGACAAAAGGTTACCAGTTTATGCTATATATCTTGATATGACTAAGGCATTTGACTATGTAAAACATGATATTTTGCTGACTAAATTGGAAATATATGGGATACGGGGAGTGGCACTACAGCTTCTAACATCTTATCTTGGTAACAGAAGTCAAATAACGCATATAAACAAAATATGTGTTGAGAATAATGTGCAGTGTACTTATGCATCTACACCAAGATCAGTAAATATGGGCGTGCCCCAAGGAAGTATCCTAGGTCCCCTGCTCTTTCTAATTTATATCAATGATCTGCCTAGAGCAATACATAACCCAATGATCCTGTATGCAGACGATTGCACAATTATGTGCACGAAAGAGGATGAGATAATAACAAGTCTCAATTCAGTAATTCAATGGCTTGAACATAATAATTTACAAATCAACCTAAAGAAGACAAATCTAATGAATTTTCGCCAAAGACCAAATTGCGATTCCGATCTAAGGGTACGGTATGGGGACAATGAACTGAGTGAAACAAACACTACAAAATTTCTGGGGCTACACATCGATAATAACATGAAGTGGAAAACACATATTGACCACATACACAATAAAGTAATACAGTTCTCATATGCACTACGGATGCTTAGTAAAGTTGTCGATCAAAAAACGGTTATTGTGGCGTATCATGCGTATGTAGTATCCAGATTAAAATATGGTATAATATTCTGGGGGAATGCAACTAACTTCGAACACTTGTTTATTGCCCAGAAAGGTTGTATACGCTCTATTTGTGGCTTAAAAAGGCGAAATAGCTTTAGACCATACTTTAAAAGCCTTAAACTACTCACTTTACCTTGTCTATATATCTATGAAGTGGCGCTTCATGTCAGAAGATACCCTGAGCAATATGAAGACATCATAAGCTCACGAAGATGTGACTTATTAAAATTTAATAAAAGGTGCACAACAACACTGTTTGCACGTAGCATATTTATGATGTCCATAAAAATATATAACAAATTACCATTAGACATAAAAACATGCCGCGAATTTGAGACATATAAATATAAGCTATTTACATATTTAACGGACAAGACATATTATTCGATACAGGAATTCTTCGACAGTAGCAATAAATGATTAAAATATTAGATGAAGATGGTATATATATATAATTCTGACTAAGGATGATAAATGCACTGACATCATAATATTTAACAATTAATAAACGTATGCGTATCAATTTTTTTTATTTTTTTTGCCATTTAATTTAATCTTTTTTTGACATTTAATGTATTTTTTTTGACATTTATTCTATGATAAATTTCTTTGTTCTATGATAAATATATAATTTTCAACCATTGTAAAGGTGGTCTGGAAGATATCGCCGGCGGCGATAAGACCTCCTATTGTATATATGTAACTTATATATATGCAATAAAGAGCATTCATTCATTCATTCATTCATTCATTCATTACTTTGTTCAAAGTCGAGAGTAATACCCTTGAGTCAGAAGCTTACGGTACCAAGACTAGAGCTCAATGCAGCGCTATTGTTAGCCAAGCTCTGTCATAGAGTGTATTCAATATTAAGTCTGCAGTTAAAAATTACAGACGTTTTTCTATATTCTGACTCAGAAGTAGTGTTAGCCTGGCTTAAAACTGAAATAACTAGATTAAATCTTTATGTAGCAAACAGAGTAAAGATGATTGCTAATTGCACCAAGGGATTTTCATGGTATTATATATGCACTGAAGAAAATCCAGCTGATTGTTTAAGTCGGGGTGTTTTACCACAAGAGCTTGCCTCACATTCACTCTGGTGGCATGGACCATTAATACTGTCCAATCATATGTATGCTCCTCAATCTAATCAGCATCCTAATACATTACGAGACTTACCTGAGGTTAAAGCTAGTCTTGACTGATGAAACTTGTGTCATGTTTTGTAAAAGTCAGAATAGCATTTTATGTTTAGATTTTATTTATAAGTATTCAAGCATAAGCAAAATGCAGAGAGTTTTGTCTTATGTGCGTCGTTTTTGTTTTAATTTAAGATATTCGAATGTGATTAAGTTGAATTACATAACTAGTGAAGAGTTAAACGAAGCTTTGTTATTAATTATTAAATATGAGCAACAAAGGTATTTTTCTGTTGAGACACAATTGCTTATACAAAATAAAAGTTTAGATGGTAGTTTTAAGGCATTAAATCCATTTGTTGATGCAAATGGAATCATAAGAGTAGGAGGTCGTTTAGATTGTGCAACAATTCCTCACTCTCAAAAGCACACGATTGTTTTACCTACTATGTCAAAGATTACAGAACTAATCATTGTAACTGAACACATAAAGAATTTGCACGCTGGTCCAAAATATGTATTGTCTTCATTAAATCAGAAATTTTGGCTCATTAATGGAATTAGCCTAATAAAGAAAGTAATTTATTCTTGTGTCATATGTTTTAGGTTAAAGGCACAGGCAGCTAAAGCTCTAATGGGTTCGCTCCCTACGAACAGAGTTATCATGAGTAGACCATTTCAAAGGGTGGGCATTGACTATGCAGGACCATTTGCAGTAAAACAAGCTCGAATACGGCGTTCTGTTGTCAGTAAAGGTTACATTTGCGTATTTGTATGTTTCGCTACAAAGGCTGTTCATCTTGAACTCGTTTCAAATCTCACAACGCCAGCCTTTCTAGCTTGCTTTAAGCGATTTGTATCTCGCCGTGGACTACCCAGTGATGTATATTCTGATAATGCATCTACGTTTAAGGGAGCAAGGAACCAATTAGACGAGCTGTATAAGCTGCTAGCTTCCAAAGCGCACAAACAACAGGTGCAATCACAAAGTGCTCAGGAGGGAATACGTTTTCACTTTATACCCAGTTACTGTCCTGTTATGGGTGGGCTTTGGGAGGCAGCAGTTAAGAGCACAAAATATCATCTAAAGAGAGTTGTGCAGAGGGCTTTATTAACATATGAAGAGCTGAATACTGTTCTGGTTCAAATTGAGTCAATTTTGAATAGTAGACCCTTAACACCTCTATCTACAGATATTAATGACTATTCATATCTAACACCTGGTCATTTTTTGATTGGAACGGCTCTAAACACTTATCCAGAGCAGAATTTATCTGATTCTCATATAAATAGATTAAGTTTTTGGAATATATGTACGAGCATGTTTCAGCAGTTTTGGAAAATATGGAGGAAACATTATTTAAATGTATTACAATGTAGGCCAAAGTGGCAAGATAATTATCCTAACATTAAGGTTGGTTCTTTAGTAATTTTAGTTGAAAACGATGTTCAGCCTTTGTTCTGGCCTATGGCTCGGGTAATCAACGTATTTCCAGGGGCCGACGGTATAGTTAGAACCGTAGAGGTGAGGGCACAGAATGGTAACATTCATAGAAGATAAATTACAAAGGTTTGTTTACTGCCTATTGATGTTAATTAATTAATTCATGTTTTTTTTAGTCTCTCACTTCTCCCCTGGGAATATGTAGGAAACCTACATAGACACTGGCTGCATGGAAGCCTAAATATTTCATAATAATAAAAAACAATGTGTCTAATAATTTTAAGTCAGTTGCTATTGAACTGTTGATGAAAAATATTTATTATCTGCTATTCATTTAATACAAACTATAGTTGAAGTGAGTGCAGTTTTAATTTTGTATATTTACGCGCATACACCAGCAAAATCTTAATACAGTCTGCTAAAATATAACTTTTAAACAAATATTGGCAAGGATTTGGCCTCTTTGACAGCAAGAGGCAGCATATTCCAACGTTTGACAGCCTGCACCATAAAATAATTATCATAATATGTAATATTTCCCTCTATATATATAAAACAAAATCGTGTTACACTATTTATAACTCAATAACGGCTGGACCGATTTTTATGATTTTGAATTGTCTTCGTTGGGAATAGATTGATAAGTGTTAAAATGTTCAATAGATCAATATAAAATTATCATTAAGAAAACATCAATCTAGTTATGATCTTTCCCGGCCGATTTTGGCAATTGTGACTATGTTTAAACTCATTTTCATTTGCCTGATTTAGGTGAATTAGTTTTGTGTGTTTCAAGATGGTTTTTAAATTAATGATTGGGCCCCTTAGATGGCGCCGCTAAATATCTCTTTAACATTGGGACCGATTTTAATTTTTTTTTAGTTTTTTTAAAAGTAGATTCGAGAATAGTTCAGATTAACAATTGGTCTCGGTTGATGACGCTGCAATCAGTTTCTAGATTTTTTAAGGGCAAGATAACGTCAGCTGGGTATAGCTAATTACGACATAAAGTAAGTAAGTAATTTTATCAAGCTCAAAGCTTGATTAAAATATTATAAAGTAATAAACTTTATAAATTAATGTCACACACAGTAAGAAAAATAAACAATAAGCGTGTATGAACTCTAAAAACTCTCAAAGTAATTAAGTTGTAAAAGGGTACGGAACTGAAGTCTGTAGATTTGTTAAAAAAAAACATTATAAACATCCTATAATACTCCTGATGCTCTCTATTTATCTCATTCTCTCGTAGGCTACTTTTCAAAAGTTTCACTTCTGCCGCGTATGAATTGTACAAGCACTTATATCATGGAAGATATTAATTGACATATTTTCTTACGCTTTAATCTGTATTGGAGATCAAAAATAAAGGATCTAAAAGTGGCAGCTCCGCTATTTGATACAATTTTGTTCTTTGCTTGAGTTGAGCAGACAGGCATACGACCCACTTGATGAACTTTTGGAATGGACATTTGCAACATCGAAGGTGCTACAAATGCGCTGTTGCTCTCTCAAGGGAGACTGGAACCTGGCCACTAATGCTGGAACACAACTCAAAGTTGTTATGGCGACATACTCTAAACCAGGGGTGGTAGCCAACCAGTCGAGCAAATGCCCTACCACCTGGTTGTGGGTTGTTTTGTCGTTTCTTATAACAAGCCGCCCCAACGCAGGAAATTGTACACTTTCTCTGTTCCTGCAAGGATGAAATCGGATGGTATTCTGTTAATTCTAACGACGTGCCCGTAGCCAGCCGCTTTATCTTTACAAATATTTATAAGCGAAAAACGTTTATTTTTTTAAGTAGATTTTCAATATTCATTTCGACTAAAACTCGTGATATCTTTCGAATGGGAAGTCCGAATTGAATTATTATTTTGATAAGGATGAATACCAAGATACAAATAAAGAGCCTTTTCTAGTGGTGGCATTTTAATTATTTTTTTAAAATAAAAGAACACTTATTGTGGCATAACTATAAGAGTTAGATATAAACTGTCGCTAAAATTTTTGTAAGTAATGATGTGTACTGCAAAGTCGTAGTACATTACTTTATTCTATCATCAATAGTTTTCGCACCGCATGCGATTTTAGGTTTTTTTTTTATTGGAATTATTTTTCTGTTAACATAATTTAGTGTCCGAACGAAGATTGAAAAGACGAATCGCAACGTACAAGTGGAAAAACTTCAACTGACAAGTGACAAAATGAATCGCAACACAATTCTAACATGAAGTGTTACGGGCAGGTTTTCAAATTGGACAAGTACATTAACAATCTGCCCGTAAAACTTTAAGTAAATTTTTTGTTGTAATTCATTTTGTCACTTGTCCGCTGAAGTTTACCCACTTGTACGTTGCGATTCATTTTTCCACTTGTCCGTTGTGATTCGTTTTTCCACTTGTCCGTTGTGATTCGTTTTTCCACTTGTCTTTTGAAGTTTCACTTCTAATATGTGTCCCAACACACATTTTTATTCTCATATTCTAAAAGTAAGGAAATAAGTGTGGTACTTTAGCGCCCGCTCTTTATATGAAAATAATTTTATAGTGTATTTCATTCATATAGACTCAAAATATAAATTTCAACTCCGCAATTTTTTTCTAATTTTATACATTTTTCTAAAATATGCCGCCATAACAACTTTGAGTCGTGTTCCGGCATTAGTAGCCAGATTCTAGTCTTCCTTTAGAGAGCGGCAGCACATTGGTAGGACCTTTGGTGTTGCAAATTTCCATAGGCGATGGTAACCGCTTTCCATCTGGGGCCTAATTCTGCTATTTAAATATTCAAATCAAATTCAAAAGTTTTTATTCAAAATAAGTTCCACTGGAGAACATTTTAAATTTAATTTTACTTCCTATTCTATGTACTGTAACGACTGACCTCTTTAGTCCTCATTTATACTAAGAAATATGTTTTAAATAGAAACGTAGAACGCCTCCCAAAGTAATCGAGAACAGAATTGTATCGGGCCGTGAGCGGAACACATGAATGTAAAACTCTTTTGATTGCTGGTAAAAGCTTAAATCCTGAACCCAGTCTCTTCTTGAAGATCTTGATCAGCTCAAAAAACGCTGGCCTTTACAATACACTGCTTCGCAACGTGTGATAACTGTTAAGAGGAAGAAACGGCAAGAAACTCTCCAGCAACATGTCTAGCTAAAAATTGTTTTTCTTTATATTTCTTATTCTATTTATATCTCAAGTTCTGTTTTGTAATATCTTGACTTTGCGTAGGCATTCAAAGTTCGATTCCACAATCCTTCCTCGATATCGTCGTTGTAGAATATGCAGAAAGGCCCAGGATTCGAACCAGGGTCATTTGAGATACGAGTAGGCTTAACACTAAGCTACTACGTATGTCTGCCAATTGTTATAATTTGTTTAATACCTACATTTTATTACTAGACATCAATTATTGACAAAATTAACAAATTAAACTACCAATTAATAAATACACTTATGTTAATACGGAAATTCCAGAAAACGAATAAGAACAGGTGTTCAAACTTTGCTATTTTATATGATGCCTTAGAGTTGGGTGCATAACAAAACTAGAGATACGCCGGCCGAGGCCTGGTACGGGTTTAAAATTTACAAGCTTTTGTATTTTTGAACTCTTCAAATATAAACTTGAACACAACACTTGGCCATCGGAGAGACTTCGCGTCTCTCTGCGTATTCTACCGACGGAGGTATAACGGAGAGTGTTCCGAGGAATTGTTCAGAATGGTGCCTTCGTCTTCTTTTTACCACCGCACCGCACGCCATCGGCTGGGCGTTCATCCCCACTTCCTTGAGCCGCTTCGCTCTTGTACGCAACAATTCTCTAGAACGTTTCTCTTGCGCACCGTGGGGATTTGGAATGAACTCCCAGCCGTGGTTTTCCCACAGCGCTTCAACATGGTGTTTTTTAAAAAGGGTGACATAAAATCTTTTCGAGGCCGGCAGCGCGTTAGTGACACGTCTCGTGTTGTCTCTGTCTGGTCTATAAGCGACGGTAACTGCTTTCCGTCATGTGGGCCGTCTGCCTGTCTGTTGTACTCCAGGGATTAAAAAAATACAACAAAAATTTCACGGAAGCTCTAGAATACAATAGAATATACTCTATTGTACAAAATGATATATAAAACGAAGAAGTTTAAGAACCCTATTCCTGCAAAAGGTCGAAAGCGGGATGCAAAAAAAAAACAACTTTTCGTTGGCATATACTGATAAAAAATTTACTAAAAACCAGTCACAAACCTTGACGATCTTTCATCTTTCACTTAGATTAGCCAGTAAAAGTGAACCACAAAGTTCTAAACGAGGAATAGACTGTTGTTTTTTAATAGGTGCAACTTTAGACTTTGAAGTGACTAAAACACAAGTAATAGGTTTATTTAAGTACATGGCTCTTAGATAGAGACAAGCTCCATATGCTTTCTGCGTGTTAAAATGAAACGCGCGCGTGGCCATGTTAGGCGAGAACAGTACTTTATTGGTTTGACACATTGCATACGTCACATATAATGTCAGTTACATTTTTAATTTTATTACATTGGATCAACACTTTCCCTTAATAAAACTTAAAAATTAACTGATAATTAACACTTAATTAACATCCTTAAGACCTAACTTTTTGACAAAATAATCATGTTTCACATATCCCAAACTTTTGGTAAACAAATCTGCCGGCATTTCATTGGTCTGTAAATAAACTATTCTAACAAAATTATTTGCACAGCCTCTCTTATGAAATGATACCTTATGTCTATATGTTTTGATCTACGATGAAATACTGGGTTCAAAACTAATTTTTGTGCACTCTGACAATCATTATACAAAACTATACTATCTGAGTTTCCTACTATTTCACAGTATAAATTTTTCAAATAAATTGCCTCCTTACTTGCTTCAGAAAGAGAAACATACTCAGCTTCAGTAGATGATAAAGTAACATTACGCTGCTTTCTACATTCATAAGAAATTACTGCATTAGACAATTTTAAACAAAACCCTCAAAATGATTTTCTGTCAGATATATCTGAACTCTAATCTGCATCGACAAAACTATCATTCAATACTATAATTATTGTTAGAAAATACAAGACCAAAGCCTTTTGTCTTTTTCAAATATTTTAATTCTTTTAAAATGTTTCCAATAGGTCTTAATTGACTAAGATATGTAACAACACTGTATGCAATATCTGGTCCCATTAAAACTGCCAGTTCAATAAACTATCAATATGGATAATCTAAACATAAAGTTTGAGGTATCTATAACTTTAAATTCATCTACACAGCAGTGTCCGCTGACTTACATTCTGACATATTGATTCAAATAATAACTCATCAATGTAATTCTCTTGGCATATAGAAATATTTTCATTTCCTTTGTCTATGTTTACAGACATACCAAGACATTGTTTTACCTGTCCTAAGTCTTTAATTTTAAAGTTATTACTCAAATTTTTTGGTAAATCCTAAATTTCATTCTTATCATTTAAATGATAAATATCATACACATACAAAGTTATAATTATTCTGCTAGTACCATTTATTTATTTTACAAGGAAGGTTCATATTTAAACTTTACATATTTTAATGTACACATATCTACCCTTTTATGCCATGCCCTTGAGGCCGGTTTGAGATCATATATAACCTATATTCATTTTATAACTTTCCCTTCATGTAAACCTGGAAATCCAAAAGGCTTTTACATATATATAACCTATATTCATTTTATAACTTTCCCTTCATGTAAACCTGGAAATCCAAAAGGCTTTTACATATATATAATCTCATCCAAGTCCCCATACAAAAAAAAACATCAACAACTCTTGACATCTAGGTGTACTATATCTAAATTCAATTATACAAAAATAGCAAACAATAATCTAAACATGCTACTATACCGCACCACAGGTGAAAATTATAATTACATCTTAATCTAACCTGTACCACTGTGAACAATCTTTTGCCATTAATCAGGCACAATAACTCACTTTATTTTTGCTATCACATTTCTTTTTCAGAACTCACTACTACACTACACTTCACTAAATTTTCACATATACTCAGTGCATGTATAAGTTGCCAAGCCTCAGTAATCTGTAAACATTGCAATTTTCCTATAACGGCTTACTGGCTACTCTTTCTCCGAGCTTTGTTATGCTGCTTCCAAGATTAAATGGTGAATATCTAAACTTCCTGTGTATATTATCCTTATTCCGGAAAGGTAACCTGCTCTGCTTTCCCTCACTAAATGTCACACATGAGGTTTTGCTACTATCTCTGTTTTTGTTAATCAATATACCTTTCACAGGATTCTGTATTTTATTTACATACATACTGTTAACATGTCCAAGTCTGCGATGCCAAACATTGTGTCCCTTTGCTGTTGCTGCCATATGACTTTCCGTGTTTAGCCGATACACTCCATTGATGAGTAATGCCGTAGCAACCAAAACACCTCTTGAATTATAAATACTGCAACCTTCATTCGTAAATGACACTCTGTTGCCTTTTCTTATAAGTTCACTAACTGAAAGTAAATTAGTTGCAAGACTGGGTACACACAAAACACCCTCGACGTTCACGTCGAACTTGCTATCTTTTGTGAAAGTCGTAATCTTCACATCACCAGAACAAACCACAGGAACTTTGTTTTCATTTGCAACTATTATTTCCCTAGTGCAAACATCGTAGGACGCATTTTTCATCCATTGTTGATTCGCCGTTAGATGAGTACTGGCTCCTGAATCAACATACCAGTCAGATTTACTGAAATTACCACTCATAAACACAACATTAAAAGCATTTGTTTGTTTTTCAGCTGACTTTTCAATAGAATTTTTCTTATTTCCAACAAAATTCGTGCATTGATTTCTATAATGTCCCATTTGTTTACATTTGTAACATTTGACTGCTTTGACTTTGACAGTTCCAATGTTTTGAACATTTGACGTTTGTCCGCCATATTGATTCCTTGCCATAGATGAATTCCTGGATTGATAATGCGAGCGAGTGAATGAACCGAGAGCGCCATTTGTAATATGCACTTCCTCTTCCGGATCCATGTCAATCAACTTGCTTTTAATGGCGTCCGTACTAATTGACATTCCCGAATGCTCAATCGCCATTATCATCGGTGAATATTTTTCACTCAATCCTGCTAGCATAATCGAACCAATCCACTCATCGCTTATATTAAAGCCCGTTCCAGCTAATTTTTGACCTGCCTCGACGATCTGCGTAACATACGCCGTCATTGATAGGCAATTTTCGAGACGAATTGATATGAGGTTCCTTAACAGCGTGATTCTTCTCGTAAATCCTGAATCATCAAACAAGTTTCTCAATTTGTCCCACAATTCTTTGGATGTCTGGCAATTCTTAATATGAACATAGATCGATGGATCTATTGTAAGGATGAGTTTTGCCTTTGTCTTCGCGTCTTCCGCTTCAGATAGTTTTTGACCGGGTTCCAGCTTTATACATTTTAGCATCCCGTCTAACACAAGAAAGTTTTCTGCCGCGAAACACCATTCGCTATAGTTTTCGCGACCTCTTAGTTTCGGCACATTAACTAAGTAACTTTGACTTGACATGGCGGCTGACTGACGCAATACGCGCACGCGACGCCGGTTTTCACAAAGTGATATTTCACAAAGTACGGCGAAATAAAAGTTGACTATTATTACAAAAGAAACTTTGAACAATATATAGTCCGTGAAAACACTTTACAACACGAAACACGCAGGTTTTACATGGATTCTGGGCCATAACCTGTTAAAATGAAACGCGCGCGTGGCCATGTTAGGCGAGAACAGTACTTTATTGGTTTGACACATTGCATACGTCACATATAATGTCAGTTACATTTTTAATTTTATTACATTGGATCAACACTGCGAAGCATCACAAAACCCAATTAATGTGACTTGGATAGGTATGTCAGAAAAATAATATCTAGGTATATTAATTGCCTTTAAACAATGCAGTTGTTCAATAAATTTACACCAAACAACTAATAGATCATCTGGAATGATAGAATCCCAATGGATATTTTGTTTCCATATTTCTTGCATTAACAATTTACTAAGAATAGTAGTGGGAGATAGGATGCCTATGGGGTCGAAAATCTGAGCTATCTGTGACAGTATGCTTCTCTTAGTGTTACGAGCAGTAGTGTTAGAGTCAGGTATGCGTACTTTAAGTGTATCCAATTCTGGCAGCCATGTCAAACCCAATGTTTTCACCGAGTCTGGTGGTGCAAAGTTGTAGGCTGACAAGTCACAAAGAGAAATAGGATTTAACCAAACGAATGTTATTGAAAGATGTTTATTCTTTGTTTTACACTTTTATTTATACACATTGAGTAATATTTCAATATTTGTTACAAGTTTTATGTGTTGTTACACTAGATATTTATTGATTAGATTTGTATACGTGTTGTTGTATGTAAATCACAAAATGGAAGGGGCAAATCAGTGTTGCCAAACATTAAAAATAAATTGCATATTTAGTGTTGCCAAATACTAAACAATAGTCTAGGCGATTACCGAACCTTTACCATCTTGAATGGGCTGTAGTTTTTTCCTTAATAATTTTAATTGGTGCAAGAGAGTACCATGGTGGATATGAACGTTTAAGGCTTTTTAGATAGATAGGAACATATTAATCTACACAGAGTTTTATGACCATAAAAATTTTCGAGATATTAAATCAATATTATCTGTACTGAACATAGCCTCCCAATTTAAAGAAGAAATATATTGATTAATTAGTTCATAATCAGCCTTATTAAAGTAATGTTTAGGTACCAAAGACTCTTGTAATGGTTTCGACTATAAATCATACATTTCCATACAAAACGACGGATGCGCGGTGTCCTCCTTCAGAAGTGGTGCAGAACTAGAGACTAAAGTTATGGGCAAGTTACAGAAAGCGAGATCCAGAGTGTTACTTGCAGAGTTACAAAGAAAATTATATTGAGTAAGGCTTAAATATTCGAACTGTTCAAGCAACCGCGGTGCCGCATTCTGAACCTCGATGGGACCTTTTTAAGAAATAGAGGCAAGCCTGTTTTCCAATTTACACAGGGTAAGTTAAAATCACCAATTATTAAATAATTATCTTTTGGGAGTGCATTAACCGTTTCCGTTAATATATTAACTGTTATATCAACATCGCGTGATATTAGGTAAGGGTCTGGGGGCACATAGATAACGCAAAGATGTAAGTCCGAAGTAGTAGAATTGCTTGAGCTGGAAGTGTTACCCATAATAACTCAGTGAGGTCGCAGGAGTTGAGCGCACGCTGCAAACCGCAGTGTGCGGCGTGTAAGAATCATTACACCACCTCCAAATTTTTTCCCACTTATGACTACATCTCGATCCATTCTGAATACATCATGCCTATCATCACACAGCTCCCCGTTAAATATTCCGCTATGAAGCCACGTTTCCGTTACAATAATTACGTTATAGTTATTACACAAAATACTTTGCCGTAGTTCTAAAAATTTGTTCCGAAGTCCACGGATATTCTGGTAATATATACTTAAGTTATGAGAGGCCATTAGAGTTGCAATAAATTCCATTAATATTGTAGTCTAGTCTTGCCAGAAAGTGTGTAAAAACATAAAATGTGTACTGCATATTATACAGAACAATTCGATTAAAAAACATGGCTTTGGGTACCTATACAACTCAAAGATTCAGGTCAAAATATCAATACCAAATATTTTTTTTACTTTTTGAAGTTAAACTTCTTTAGAATCGCTGTGATTTCAAACCAGATGCGACGGAAAAACGACAGGTAAGAGACACAAATACGCGTGATATCTTTCGAATGGGTAGTCCGAATTGAATAATTCAAAAAGTTATATAAAGGTATTGAAACACTCCTAAATGTGACGTAATTAATTTTGATAAGGATGAATACCAAGATACCAATAAAGAGCCTTTTCTAGCGGTGGCATTTTAATTAAATTTTTAAAATAAAAGAACACTTATTGTGGCATAACTATAATAGTTAGATATATACTGTCACGACACTTTTTGTAAATAATGATGTGTACTGCAAAGTCGTAGTACATTACTTTATTCGATCATCAATAGTTTTCGCAGCGCACGCGATTTTATGTATATTTTTTATTGGAAATATTTTTCTGTTTACATAATTTTGTGTCCGAACAAAGATTGAAAAGACGAATCGTAACGTACAAGTGGAAAAACTTCAACTGACAAGTGACAAAATGAATCGCAACAAAATTCTAACTTGAAGTTTTACGGGCAGGTTTTCAAATTGGACAAGTACATTAACAATCTGCCCGTAAAACTTGAAGTTAGAATTTTGTTGCGATTCATTTTGTCACTTGTCCGTTGAAGTTTACCCACTTGTACGTTGCGATTCGTTTTTCAACTTGTCCGTTGCGATTCATTTATCCACTTGTCCGTTGTGATTCGTTTTTCCACTTGTCCGTTGTGATTCGTTTTTCCACTTGTCTTTTGAAGTTTCACTTCTAATATGTGTCCCAACACACATTTTTATGCTCATATTCTAAAAGTAAGGAAATAAGTGTGGTACTTTAGCGCCCGCTCTTTATATGAAAATAATTTATAGTGTATTTCATTCATATAGACTCAAAATATAAATTTCAACTCCGCAATTTTTTTCTAATTTTATACATTTTTCTAACATATGCCGCCATAACAACTTTGAGTCGTGTTCCGGCATTAGTAGCCAGGTTCTAGTCTTCCTTTAGAGAGCGGCAGCACATTGGTAGGACCTTTGGTGTTGCAAATTTCCATAGGCGATGGTAACCGCTTTCCATCTGGGGCCTAATTCTGCTATTTAAATATTCAAATCAAATTCAAAAGTTTTTATTTAAAATAAGTTCCACTGGAGAACATTTTAAATTTAATTTTACTTCCTATTCTATGTACTGTAACGACTGACCTCTTTAGTCGTCATTTATACTAAGAAATATGTTTTAAATAGAACCATAGAACGCTTCCCAAAGTAATGGAGAACAGAATTGTATCAGCCGTGAGTACCAACAACACATGAATGTAAAAGTCTTTTGATTGCTGATAAAAGCTTAAATCCTGAATCCAGTATTTTCTTGAAGATCTTGATCAGCTCAAAAAACGCTGGCCTTTACAATACACCGCTTCGCAACGTGTGATAGCTGTTAAGAGGAAGAAACGGCAAGAAACTCTCCAGCAACATGTCTAGTTAAAAATTGTTTTTCTTTATATTTCTTATTCTATTTATATCTCAAGTTCTGTTTTGTAATATCTTGACGTTGCGTAGGCATTCAAAGTTCTATTCCACAATCCTTCCTCAATATCGTCGAGGTGGAATATGCAGAAGGGCCCCAGGATTCGAACCAGAGTCAGAGAGATGCGAGTGGGTTTAGCACTAAAGGCGCTTTCAATTTAGACGTTTCGTGTCGGAGCGCTGTCGCACGTTTACCATGCCCCTCGATATGACCCGCTGCCGTGCTGCTACAGTACGGTAGCAGTACGATACCAAACGCCTAAATTGAAAGCGTTTCTGACTGTCGTGCGTTTTTATGATAGTGATGTTTTAAGTATATTTGACAGCAGTTAAGGCAGGGATTCTGACGAATTCACCGCCACAACCGAACCCTGCTGCAACGCGCGCAGCAGGTTCTGGCCGTGAGAACCATACGGGGGTATCGCACAGTGTCGTGGTCGGCGGCGACTCTCTTGGCAGGCGAGCTGCCCTGGCATCTCCAGGCAGACGTCCTGTCCAGGGTTCGACGTACCCGGCAGGATGCCCTAGCTAGAGGACTGACCTTCTGTTAAGTCGAATTAGAGACGGTCAGAAAGCGGGAAACCGCTTGCTGCCTCGTCGAATGGTCTCGTGACCTCGAACACCCTGTGGTCGGCGGCTATACGCTGGATGCAATCAGGCCGCAGCTGGAGAAATGGGTCACCCGCACCAGCGGAACCCTGACCTTCAGGACGACGCAGATACTGACCGGACACGGTTGTTTCGATCAGTATCTGTTTCGCATTGTGGGCTGCTTGCCTTCTCCGGACTGCCGCCAGTGCGGCACACCCGATACGGCGTTTCACACGCTTGTCGAGTGCGCTGCATGGACGCCTCAGCGTTTCGAGCTCGAGACGCACGTAGGAGCCGTCGGATCGCTCGGCGACTTGGTAACGGCCATGTTGCACAGCGACGACCGCTGGGAGTCTGCGGTTACTTTCTGTGAGGCAGTAATGTCTCTCAAAGAGGCCGCAGAAAGGGACAGGGAGCGAAGTCCTGCAGCGCGTGCTAATGTCTCTACTCGAGGTCGCCGGCCTTCAGCTGGCACCCGGAGAGGCAGGTACGCGCATTACTTCCCTCCCTGAGTTAGGTTCCGGTACGGGGGGCCCTTGCTACTAGGCAACGCAAGGGATTCATCTGCCCCCGTTTCGAAGTGGGGTGTGTTCTCCCAGGACACTCCAGGCACTTTATTGCGCTGGATCGTCTGTTGAGTAACTATGTTCTACATGTCAGACTTTCCAACACAAACAAAGCGCAGGGTCGACAGGGAGGAGGGGGTTTTTAGTGGGTATTGAGGTTGCTCGCCCGTGCGGCATCACTCTGAGTCTTCCACACTCCTCTGTGTCACGCCATCGCGGACGGAGCGCAAACAAAGCATACTATTGCTAGCGTTATCGCCCCCGATGGATGCGTGCCGTTTTCTAGTGACGGCCCAGAGAGTGCGTAAATCGGTCAGCATTTTCCCTCGCCTCAAAAAAAAAAGGGATTCTGACGAAGAAACATTATTGTTAGTTCTCTTGTTATTTTTAAATATAACAAAACCAAAATCCATGCCCCCGTAAAAGAGCATCACCGACGTTTTCGTCAACATGTAAATTTGGTGATTTCCATAATCTAAAAAGCATAAAAAATTAGCTGTAACGTCTATTCATCACACTATTTAACAGCGAAAAAACACGTGGGACTTGCACCGTTGCCGTCCTGTTGACGAGCGTTCACGGTACCGACGCCGCACTGTTGCCGCACCGAACGTTTTATAAGAAAACATTCGACCGTCCGTCAGCAATACGACAAACGCACCGCTTCAGCACCGCAGTGGTCCGACACAAAACGCATATATTGAAAGCCCCTAAGCTACTACGTTTTTCTGACAAATGTTATAATTTTTTTAATACCTACATTTAATTACTAGTCATCAATTAGTGGCCAAATTAACAAATTAAAATTACAATTAATAAATACGCTTGTGTTAATACGGAAATTCGAGAAAACGAATAACAACAGTTGTTCAAACTTTGCTATTTTATATGATGCCTAAGATTTGGGTGCATAACAAAACTAGAGATACGCCGGCCGAGGCCTGGTACCGGTTTAAAATTTACAAGCTTTTGTATTTTTGAACACTTCAAATATAAACTTGAACACAACACTTGGCCATCGGAGAGACTTCGCGTCTCTCTGCGTATTCTACCGACTATATAACGGAGAGTACCTGTAATTACGCAGCAAGGTTCAGTCCGGCAGCAAGCTCGATAGCTCAGGTTACGTAGAAACTATTTATTAATCTGTGGCTCAGGGGCGCTCCATTAATCAATGTCGACTAAACAAACCGCCTTAAGTATCCTTTAGGTTTAGTAGAACGGGATGTGGTTTGTATTTTAAAGGTTCTTTGTATTTTTATAATGAGTTCTTTGAGTAATCACGTCATGTCATTCGGTTACAAAATTGTGAGATTGAGAGAGAGAGAAAAAATAAATAACATTATTCTTTTACAAAAATACATCAATAAATAAAATACATATTCAATAAAAAAATATAAAATATAGCTGATCACCGCCAGCGGGTGGGGTCCGAACTACCGGTGGTTAGGGCTCCATAGACAGGAACCTCCCCACAATTCGTGCCGTGTCCAAGAGTGCTGCCTTCTGTATCTGGCCCTTTACCCAGCTTCCCAGCGAAAGCCTCTCTAGATGACGGTCGAGGCTTTTCGCTATAAGACCATTGACGGTGACAACTATCGGCACAATGCTCGTTGACTCCAGCCGCCACATAGCGTTAACCTCGTGAGCAAGATCTAAGTATTTACTCAGTTTTTCTTTTTCTTTCTTCACGAGGTTATCGTCATGCGGGATACTGATGTCAACGAGTATTGCTCGTCGCGCAGATCGATCTATTATCACGATATCAGGCTTATTGGCTACAATAGTCCTGTCCGTGATAATTGATCGATCCCAGTAGAGCGTGGCACGACTGTTTTCAAGAACTGGCTCCGGCGAGTACTGGTAATAAGGCACCTCCATTTCCACAAGAATCGAATTCCGTATCGAAGGGCAAGTTGCTGGTGGATAATCCTGGCTACGAGGTTATGTCTGTGCAATTATTCGCCGTTAGAAAGATGTGAACAGCCGGAAACGATATGCCTGAGGGACTTGGGCGATGACATACCCGACAGATGTCCAAGGTGCCATCCTTCAGGATTTATTTCCGGTAGTTATTCGTCTTAATAACTTCGTCCATAATTGCAAAGACAAAACCTTCGGTTTCCCCGAAGAGGTTACCGAACCGTAGCCAGTTTATCGATGCTGACAGGTCTACATCGGGCCCTGTTAAGGCCCGATAAAACCTGCCATACAGCGCCCTGCTCTTCCATAAGTTGATGCGGTCGGAGGCGCTCAGTACTGCCAGATTGCACCAATTCTCGTTAGCCAATGAGAGCGTGGTAAGACCTTTGTCTACTGCCACAACATCTTTATGCAGGCTCACGTCCATCTTAAGGAAATATACCCTGAGATTGTTCACCTCGCGTTTATGCAGATCCTTGGCATTTAGAGAGCCTTGGCCTCCACATCTTCGCGAGATGTTCAATCTCATTACTGATGAACGTGGGTGATGCATACGATGTTTTGTCAGCAGACAACGGACTCTTCGATCTAGGGCGTCCAGCTCCGTTTGAGTCCACCTAAGTATGCCAAAAGAGTATGCTAACACGGGCATAACCCAGCTGTTGAAGGCTCTGGCCATATTTCCACCTGAGAGAAGGCTGGTTAAAACCTTCCTCAAGCGGCAAAAGAATCGGTCCTTCACCGTCTGTTTTAGGTCCGCGTCGGCTATACCTAAGGACTCTGACATACCCAGGTACATGTATGTTTCGGTTTCGGGGAGGGACTTAAGAGACATGTTCTTTGAAAGTTGTAAATTCGGTGAATTGACAACTTTCCCTCGCCGCACATGCATGACCGCACACTTTTCTATCCCGAATTCCATATTAGTTGACTTACTGAAGCGTTCTGTTGTCTTCAGTAATTCAATCAAGTCTGGTTCGTTGGATGCGAAAAGTTTAAGGTCATCCATATACAGCAAGTGCGACATGATATATCCCCCTCTTCGAAACCGATAGCCTAGCTTTGAAGACTCTAGCAAAGTGCTAAGAGGGCTCAATGCTAGGCAAAACCACAAAGGACTCAGGCTGTCACCCTGGAATATTCCACGCTCTATATTTATCGCGCCCTCCGGCGAAGAAGCCCCTCGCCCACCTGGAAGCTTAAAGTGTGTGACCCATTGCCTCATACATGCCTGAAGAAAGATTCTTAGAGTTGCATCGACTTTATACAGCTCTAAGACTCTCATCAACCATGTATGCGGCACTGAGTCATACGCCTTTTTGTAGTCGATCCAGGCAAAGGAAAGATTTCTTCTATTCCGTCGGGCTTGTTGGCTAACAGGTGTGTCAATGAGAAGCAATTCCTTCGTACCACGTGACCCAG
Organism: Dendrolimus pini; assembly: GCA_949752895.1. Lineage (NCBI taxonomy): Eukaryota > Metazoa > Arthropoda > Insecta > Lepidoptera > Lasiocampidae > Dendrolimus > Dendrolimus pini. The sequence continues at coordinate 1,594,618 of OX457151.1, forward strand.
CCTTACACCCATTTTGGGTGATTGCCAAAATGTTATTATTATAAAAATAATTTGATATTTTTTTCCCAAAATGGACGTAAGGAGCTTGTAGATGATGGGCAAGTGGCAAGCAATTATTGTCATTATTATTAAAGAAATGGAAATTCAATATGATGATGGATTGTTGGACATAGAAGAGGCGAAGAAAGTTTTTAATTTGAAATGACTTAAATATACAAATGTCTGTTGCAGGTTCTCGCCGTTTCTTGCGCCCAAGCAGGGTTATTAAGCAGTCTGTTGTCAAGTGTTGTGTCAACAACTGATAATCTAGCCTAGCCTTGGCCCTCCAGGAGTCGGGTACGAGGTGTTGCTACTCATCTAAGGCTTTGCCATAAAGCCCCTTACGGTATTGTTATTTATTGTAGTATCGTAGCTAGTACACATCAATATTATTCGTCATGTCAACGAAACCCTTCAATGTGGATTTAATGGTAGGCACTTCGCCAATTTGTGGTCTGTCTGATAGGTATTCTTCATAACAATAGTCTCCACAAAATTCAATACAATACATACATACATAACTTCACGCCAGGTCCCTTGCGACGTAGCGACGAACAACAGAGCGCCATTGAGGCTTATTCTTACACACCTCACTTGCTTCTTTGACATTCATAGCTCTTGTCATGCAATAATTTAACTAAACAAGCGTATTCAAACACAGATGCTGTTGAAGGTGGAAAACATCGTTCTTGTTGACATACATTTTGATATAAATTGACCAAAATGCAGCAACGAAGGTATTATTTCGTCTTTACTCGAAGAAGTAACTGAAAAGAAGCAACCATGAAGTCCATTATCCTCTTCGTCTGTTTCGTGAGTTTAAAAAAATATTATTGTCACTTAAGATTTTATAGATCCCTGATCTATAAAATCTTAAGTTACGAAATTACAAAACTCTTTTGGGTAAGAGACCCCATTTCCAAAATGAACATATATCAGACCCCCACATCCAAATTACTTTAATAATCCTACCTCTATTTTTCGTATTAATACAAAATACTTAACCATTTAAAAGTTTCCGGCTGATTAAATGAGTAAACCTGACATGATACTACCTACTAAGATATGAGTCATATACAGTAACTCGAAAGTTTCAAATGAGAACTTGTGTTAATTAAAATCAGTTTTCGTCTATGTCGGCCCTTGGGAAACCGATTTAGACTCCAGGGCGTCGATATCGACCACTTTGGGAATCCCTGCTGTAGATAAAAATATATACGAATATATATGACTAGCGGACGAAACAGACGTCGTCCAGGCCTGAATAAAAATACAGGACCTGATTACAGCACAGCCTACCGGTTCTAATTATCAATCTAAATCTACTAGTGGAGTTACAGATCGGGGACTATGGCGTCTGCCCATGTCAATTTTTAAGGAACATGAAATAAATTGGCAGACGCCAACTCGCCACTCACTGGAAGGGTCCCTATAATTCTGTATAAGATTGGGGAGGGGCAACGTGGGTGTCAGTGGCTAATGACCGTCGGGCTGCAGGTCTACCGAAGCTACTTCGGACGTTAGGTCACTAATCATTTACACCCCTCGAGCTTGAGTCTTAGCTCTAGCAATTTCCGCTACTTGCCGGCTGGCTAAGGCAAGCTCGGAGGTGGGGGCCTTGCGTTGGACCCTGGAGTCAGGTCCGAGGTGTCGGTACTCACTTTAGATTTCGCCACATAGCCCGCCTGCTGTATTATTGTTATTATTACCATCATTATTAAAATTTTGGAAATGGAATATGATGATGGATATAGAAGAGGCGAAGAATGTTTTTGATTTGAAATGACTTTAATATACATATGTCTGTTGCAGGTTCTCGCCGTCTCTTACGTACGTACTTTGTCATCAGTAACCAATGATACAGCAGGTAAATATCCAAATACATAATATATATAATAGCAGTCCACAAACTTCACGGCCTCGTTGGTTGGGTGTATATATTTGTGTTTTATGTAAAAAACATAATAGTATAGACATAGGCTTGTCTAATACTTATTAGTCAAAATCTATTTTAAATTTGTAAAAGTTGTGTAAAGAACATATATCTATACAGATAAATAAAATTAAAGTGCCTGTTTGTAATGATAAAATAATAGGTTTTTTTTAATAAATGAGAGCATCACAGTACTTAAAATACATTATATGAGAGTAGATACGGCACTTGCAATAATACATTTTAAAAAATATTGTATGTCTGTATGTTTCGGCTAATCTCTGAAACGGCTGGGCTGATTTTGATGGGGCTTTCACTGGCAGACAGCTGATGTAATAAGAAGTAATTTAGGCTACTTTTTTATATTTTTAGGCTTTCGCGAATATAAATTCAGTAGGCGATGTCGCGGGTATAGTTGATAAATAACAAATAAAAAATCAAAAATAGATAGATAACACTTTGTTGCACACCAAAATATACAAATACAAAAACAGACCACGTTTACAATATTTTCTAGGCAATACAACAGGCGACTATGTCGCTCTTCCAGGCAACCTAAATGACAGAAATTGAATCAGGCGAAATAGGTGGTGCAGGAATAAGGCAATTGATACATAAATACTCCAACTAATATAAGAAATAAATATACAAATACATTACATATTCTCCGCACTCTTAACAGCGTTATAAGAGACAAAAAGCGTTTTTTAGATCGATTGCTCAGCCGTTGTTAGTGTAATTATGCACACTTTATTGTGGTGAAAAAAATATATGTCAATCTTGATCATATTTCTGACGTAACCCCTAAACTCAAAACGCATTTACGATAAATTTTATCGATAGAAAATAATTGCAAAGTAACGTGTTATTCAATCTTGGTTATTGTTATTACTGTTAATCGTACGTCGCTTATAACGTTATAACAAATACAATTATAGATCTTTTATTTGGTTACTTAGAGTAATTTGGAAGTAATTAATTATTTTATTAAAAATGACTGCAAATAACACGATTTCCAGTCCCAATTTATCAGAACGGCTGAGGCCTTTGTCTAATGCGGACGCGCCGCTCTGTTGCACGACCGCCATTGAAAAATAATTTTAAATAAATGAAGGAGCAATCATAACGAGAATTTTGAATACTTTTTTGTAGACACATGGATAGTTAGAAATATGAAGATTCATTGATCAAGTTGAGTGCTCGCTCCATTTTCCTTTTCTAACTATTTTTTTTATTTAGCCCTATTATGTTTTATCTATTATTATTTATTTTATAGTTCTTATTATTATTCTTACAGATAAATAAAAGTAAAGTGCCTGTTTAAAATCTCAAAATAAAATCTAAAAAATTGGACCAGGACATTTCTAAAATGCTATTTATAGAATTTTTGTCTGCCTGTCTGTGTGTCTGGATGTTCCGGCTAATCTCTGACAAAGCTGGATCGATTTTGACGTAATTTTAAATGGCAGATAGCTGATGTCATAAGAAGTAACTTAGGATACGTTTTTAGGGTTCCGCGAAAAAAAAAACCAAAAGTATATTTGTCTCTCTGTTTGTTATCCTTTTATGGAAAGACTATTGAACCGATTTGTCTGAAACTGGGTACATATTTTATTTTATTACCGAGGGTGACCAAGAACTACTTTTCATCCCGAAAAATGAGATAGATTCCGAGATGAAAATATATTTGGCCGAACGGGCCTAAATGATCAAACGGCTGAATGGCCCAAATGGTCGAATTGACCAAAATGACTGAAATGGCCTAAATGGCTGAAATGACTTAAATGGCTGAAATGGCCCAAATGGCCGAAAAGACCAAAATGGAAAATCACAAAAAACCTATTCCACTTTTTGGGATAACCTTTACATAAATCAATCTCATTATCCGGGATAAAAGGTATCCCTTGTCCACCCTAGGTATTAAAGTTACATGCATACCGAATTTAAACTAAATCGGTTCGGTAGTTTTTCCGTAAACGGATAACAAACAAAAAGACAAATATATTTTTATCCCAGACACTATCTCATATTTCGGAATAAAAGCATCCTATGTTCATTCTCAGCATCGAAAAAACAAATATAATTAAGTTCTGCCAAATCGGTCCAATAGTTTTTCTGTGAAAACGGAACAAACAGACAGGCAGACTATGCAGTTACTGTCACATTTATAATATTAATAGGGATAATAGGGAAGGGATAATATGAATTCATTGTTGTTCCATAATACAATTAAATAATTTTAATAAAATTGTACGTATCTAAAAACTAATATCAATAGAATAAAGTTTTTACTATATCAAATTTAGTTACAAAAAGTGAAAAAAAAAGAACCACATGTATGGGGATCGAGTCCTCTACCTCCTCATTACCATAGTATTAGAAAACAACTAGGCTAAACATTTTTAGTTTTAAGTGTCGAATTTTCAATAGGTATTATCCATGTGAACTCCTCTCACTTTAGGATGTTATGTCTCGCTTCTTAAATTCATTTCCATTACTTCCGTCCGCAACGAACCCGATTTCGTAAATATTGGCAAGTATTGAATATTCACCTGACAAGGACGATAATTATGTGCTCGTCATAGAAACTTCTTAATAAATAAGTTTTCGGGAATACAATGTTTTTATTCTTTTCAGTTACTGTAGACTCGGCTGAGAATGCCACGTTTGTAGGGACTGTCACAGCTGTAAGATCCCTTGCAGGTAACCTGACAGTCGTCCTTGTTGATGATGTCAATGCTGTTGCCAACAGCACCAGTTAATTAATTAAGTTCGTTCAGCTAATTATTAAATGTATCTTTTCCAAATTGTATTTTCTAACCATTTCATAAAGAAATGATAATAATAAATAAATGAGCATTAATTGTTGTTTTGTTTTAATAAACAAGCCCACCTTATTATACATCGTAATGACTAACAATTCTGTAGACAGTTATGGAAACTACTACTACCTCAAATTGAAATAGTTTTTATTTAATTTATTTGGCAAACATACAGTAATTAATATAGATCTAGTGGTACCTGTCTTCGTTATTCAATTAAAATTCTCGATATGATGCCATTATAACATCGAGAATTTTATTTGAAGAAGTCGTACAGTCCGTACTGTATGAGTCCATACATTATTATTCGACTTAGAAGTACGAGTAATTCACGGATCAAAAAGGTGGAGGTACGATTACACTGTATGTTTCTCTTTGTATGTATGTTACGTGATTACTCCGTCAATTGTGAACCGACTTTCTATTTTATTTATACGAAAAAGTATAATCCTGAAGTGGTTCCGTCGTCATCAAGTCAGAATCTGAAGAGTGGATATCAAGTAAATCGATAGCAGTCCTCGAATATTATAGACATGTACGTGTTTTATATATTTTTTCTAAAGCTATTCAAGTATTTGCGTAAGTAAACAGTAAAAAAAAAATATAGGAAAATAATTCTAAGTTCTCGTGATTAGTATTGTTAGCCACAGTTCTAAGTTTAATGGGTTCGCAATAGAGAAACCACTATTTAAGATTTACGAACATAATCATCTATTTCCTTTAACATAATACGTAACATAACACTTAGTAAGCATGGCTTTTACTTACATTTTAATAAGCGGTTCACAACTACAACTGAGTCAACTATTCTCTATTATATCACCTTTTACAGTTTGACTGATTAGTAATTATATCCACTTGCGCGTTTTAAATAGGATAATGCTCTTTTTGGTTTTGAAGTCGAAACACCAATGGCAAAAGTGTAACACACAGTATCGGTTTTAATGTATTGCTATTCTACCCTCTATTAAAAACATAGGGTTACCAGCCATCAAACACAGGCTATTATTTACTGATAAAAGAAAATGTAGACTGTTGCTGGATTCAAGCTAACAGCTTACATAATAAAACTTTTTTAATTGCTCAAGCCCAGCAGACAGGCAGACGGCCCACTTGATGGAATGCGGTTACCATCGCCTATGGACATTTGCAACACCAAGGGGAACTGTCAAAAGTAGACTGTTCAAGTCATAAAACATGTGTAACAAACAGCCTTGCAGACATTTGGGTAAGAAAATACCAAATATTAACTATTTGGGTAGGGTTTCCACTTTATTGTTCATCCTTTGATGTGACTATTCACACTGCACAGTAAGCAATGAACACCGTCTACAGGCCGCTACGCCTTTTAAACGAAAATTCTACCCTACAAACAATAATATTGCATCATTGCTAAAAAAATTACATCATAGTGTTGCCAGGATCACAAAAACAATTATTATAATTAATTACTGATGCACTAAATTATCTAGACGACAATTTAGTTGGCTTATAAAATCAAACTCGTAGAAAATGGTAATTGAATTATAAATCTACTAAAATATTATTATCTATGAACATTGTCTATGTGATGTTAATGTACACTATGGTTCTCATGACTACCGTGGCAGACAGACATCTTGCAACACAAGTTAATTTCAGAATTAAGTCTGGCAACACTAAAAATATATTTCATATGTGAGGAGTTTTTGGCGGGAACTGAAAGGAGACGTTGTGCTGTGCAGTTTTATTTTCTAAAAATGTGTATAATTACTCTAAAATGAACAATAGTTGCAGGATATTGATATTTTTTGAGTAGAAATTATGTGTTTTTGTGAGAAATGTGAACTGTATAGTGAATATGTGATCTTTCGAGTTTCCACAAGAACACCATTGAATGGCGTCGGTTGTAGCCTGCAATACAACTGCGCTACTATACGAAGACCTATTAATTAACATGTTTCCGACTGAAATACTTTGATTCTATGGTCATGAATAAATTAAAAAAAAAACATATGTGACAACATAAATAATAAAAAAATATCTTCAATTCAAAATGGCTTCCTAATTTAACGTCGCCCATTCTTCACTTTGTTAAATTATCTAACATAGACAAAGTTCTCGACAACTACTGTTTCAGTTACATAAATGGGCACGCTTTAGAGGTAACTTCCGTTATGATGCATGTAAGTCTGTAGGCTGACGGAGGGCTTCCAACTGCAGCTCTTGTAACTGGGAGACCATCTGCTGTGCAGTATGTTGTCGAACGCAGCGGAGACAAGCGATTGGCCAAAGCTAGTTTTTTCTTTTTTGTATTTTTTTTCACTTCTCCATCGTACGTTAAGATAGAGGTTCTTGTTTTCTTTTATTTATTTACTAGCTGCCCCGGCAGACGTTGTCCTGCTCTGAAATAATAAAAATCTAGGACACGAGCCCAGCGCCACCTACCAGTTACATTCGTGGATTTAAACCGTCCCGGCACCCACCCACTCAAACACACAAAAACAAAATCAAAATCGGTCCAGGTGATTAGGAGGATTCTAGAACCCGAACTCAGCGCCACCTACCGGTTCCAACGGGATAAAAGGTATCCTTTGTCCGTCCCTAGTTCTAAGCTACATTCCCAACAATTTTCAGCCAAATCGTTACAGCCGTTCTTAAGTTATAAATAGTGTAACTAACACGACTTTCTTTTATATATATATATATATATATATATATATATATATATATATATATATATATATATATGGTCTTAATATATTTTTTGCTTTAATAAAAGCTAGTTGGAGATATGCGAGCTTCTCCATTTATGTGTTTTCAGTTCTTCCCAGTTTACATCTGCAGTAATGCTTATCCCGTTTGGCAAGAAGCTATGATGAATGACACGGGCGTCAGATTTTCACACAGAATCCATTTTCGTCGCAGGTAAATAAGTGCGTGTGTATGTATGCCTTTATGGAAAGATTATTAGACCGATTTAGCTGGAATTCGGTAAATATTGTTATGAGTGCGGGACTCGAATTAAAATGCAGTTGGAATAACTATAGAATTTATTAGAGCTCTACAAACACATATAACAGAGGTACAAATATAACTGGCCACAACCAGTACAAACTGCACGATTCAATAATACGCGCAAAGTCAGTCACTATATAGCTTATCAATGTACACGTCTTACTCGTATCGTAATCCTCGCTTGACTGCCTCACCCCTCCATTCGGGCATTTCTTTTATCCTGTACAAATACAAATGTCTCGACGCATAACAATAATTTCTAAGAATAAGTTACACACCTGTCTAATGTGCAATGTGTGTGTAAATGACTGCCATAAAAGATTACAATGCACAATAGACTGTTTTTCTTAATTACAAATTTTAATCACAAAGTAAACAAAAGAAGTCCAAATGCGGGAAGGTAATAAACTATTATTTATGGCAGGCAGGTGTGCATTTACTTTTGTCGGCATGTAACAATATGTAATTCTAATACCGAGAGATACTTTTCTGTGTGTTTGACTGTGTTATTGCAGTTTGTACTAGTAGCGTGTAGTTATATTTTTACTTATGTTATACGTGTTTGTATAGTTCTATTAAAATGTGTCGGAACTAGAGTAAAAGAGGAAAGAATAAGGATTAGATGTCATTCCATCGAAAAACTTAACACTTTTGTCATAGTTTCTTAATAAAAACATGAAATTCAATTTCGATATTTCCAAGGTTATCGAATTGACTAATGTTCTCAGGTGAGAAGTGGAACTTATTTTCAAAAATTTGGGGCATTTGGTATGTTTTTTTTAATAAAATATGAATAATTTGAAAAATCTATGGAAAACAGACATGGAATGTTTGTGTGTCCGTCCGATTTTCTTGAACCAGTTTATATTACGTTTTAAATTTCCTACGAAACCAATTGTAGCAAATCGTTGGATAAACGAAATCTGAGAATCGCAAGATGTTTTCCAATTATTTTGAAGAAAAAGAAATTTGTGTCGGAAAAAGGTTTTAGAAGAATTAAAAAAGGAGCTGTGTCAAGCAAGATGTATTGAAATAGCATTATCAATTCAACTATAAGACTAATAGTAATCATGATTCATACACTTCAATAATATTTTCTTCTTATTGGATTTGGAAATGAACCGATCACCATGAATCTCGACAATACAAACTTATTGAAATACTGTCATATGTATATTTTACTTGCGGTAACGGAAATAAACATAAAATACTTTTTAAAACAGAAAACACGGGATATTTGAAGTATCATGCAAGTAAAGTTGAAATAACCAATTGTATATTATTGCAATAGTGCTTGTTTTTGATGGATATAAAATTTACCACAAATGAACAAAGAGTAAGATTTCGGTGCTATAAAATTTTAATTAATTTTTACTGTTTAGTTTCTTGTAATGCAATTTTAGTTAGAAGAAGTAGTGAGAGAGAAAATAATTTAAAAACTTATTTCTTCTGTAGCTTTATTTTATGTTGCCTAAAAACATGTTATTATTTTATGGAGATATGGTGTATTGACATTTTTAGTAGATTATTGTCATAATTAAGATATAAATTTTGTCTATATTCTGTTACCTCCTTCTCCATTAATTACTAATAATTTAATATATTGATATGTTAAAAAACAAATTTTAGTTTATAAAATAATCAAACTGAACTAGTTTGAATAAACAGTTTTGGAAATGAATATTTTTATTTTAATAATAGCCCTTTTTTAAGTGGTTTAGTTGCTCTTAAGTCTCATTTATTTATTTATTTTATTTATTTGTTTTAGTAAGGCTTACAGTCAAATAACAACATAAATTAACAACATAAATAAAAAGTATTGCTAATTACAAGCCTTAACATATAGACTTGCTCAGATTAGTTAAGGAAGATGTGTGTGTGTGTGTGTGCGTGTGCGTGTGCGTGTGCGTGTGCGTGTGCGTGTGCGTGTGCGTGTGCGTGTGCGTGTGCGTGTGCGTGTGCGTGTGCGTGTGTGTGGTTGATGATGAGGATTGAAGTAAAAAACCAAAAACGAAAAGTTAAATTCAATATTGAAAAGTTGAATACATATTAATACACAGTAAACAGATTGGAAAAAACTAGTTTTCTTTGAAAAATTCTTTGTTCATTATATTTCTAAAGGTGTTGGGTTTAGTTAGAAAGATATTAATGTTCAGTTTTAGTGCTAGGTCGTTAAATTGTGAGGCGCTGCGGAGAAAGAAAGAATTTTGTCTATAGTTGGTGGATGCGAAAGGTACATACAGCAACTGTCTCTGCCTAATGCCCAATTGTTGAGTGCGTAGTCCAACATTACAAAGAAGTTCTGGACAGTCGATAAACCCGCTAGTTATATTAAGTAGGAAACAGAGATCATTTACATTCCGCCTGTACTCCAAAGGTAGGAAATGGTAGTGTTGACAACGTTCAAGATAACTATTTATGTTTTGGCTAGATTTATAGTCTAAATATCGAAGAAATTTTTTCTGCACTGCCTCGATACGCTTTACGTATAGTTGATACATTGGGTTCCACGCTGGAGATGCATATTCTAACTGGCTTCGCACATATGAGCAATATAATATTTTAATCGTTTTTAACGTGTGGTAGTTTCCTGAATTTCTAATAATAAAACCTAAAGCTTTGGATGCCTTATTAACAATGTGAGTTATGTGTTGATCATAGATAAGTTTGTTATCTTGAATGATACCAAGATCTTTGATACTATTTTATTTTGTAATAAATTTATCGTTAAGCTTATAATTAAATTGAACTATTGAACGTTGCCTATAAAAAGTAATTTGAAAACATTTAGAGACATTAAGCTGTAATTTATTATGAGCGCAATAGGTTACAAATCTGTCTAGGTCCTCCTGTAAATACTCAGCGTCATATGAAGTTTTTATCTACTTCAAAACTTTCATATCATCAGCATACAGTAAGATTTTGGAGTTTTTAAAACATGATTTTATATCAGGTATGAAAATAATGAACAGGAGGGGCCCCAGTAATGAACCTTGTGGTACGCCAGAAGGTATGGTATACCAGTAAGAAGTGTAGCCACGCAAAACTACAGCCTGTGTGCGATTATTTATATACGAGCAAAACCAGCGATACAAATCACCATGTATTCCAGCGGTCGAGAGTTTCTTGAGCAACACACCGTGATCAATGCGATCGAAACATTTACTATAATCGGTATATATGACGTCTATTTGTGCACGTTGTTCCATTCCCTTAGTAATGTATTCATTGCATAGCACAAGGTTGGTGGTAGTCGATCGTTTTCGAAGAAAACCGTGTTGCTCTTCGCCTAATTGATTATGAACTGCTGCGTAAACTTCATTATAGACCACACGTTCTAGAACCTTAGAGAAAATACATAATTTTGAGATCGGGCGATAGTTTTCAACATTAGACTTGTCACCCTTTTTAGGAACCGGTGTTACAAAAGCAGATTTCCATATTAGTGGAACAATCCCTTCTGATAAGGATCGATTAAAAATAATACAGACAGGCTTAGTTAAACTGCTTGCACATTTTACAATGAATATAGGCGGTATATTATCAGGCCCACCGGATTTTGATAAATCTAATGATTTTAACAGCTTCAAAACACTATTTTCCGATACTTTAATTGAATTGATATAATTTACACAAGTGGTTAAACTAGGATCGCCCAAATCATCGATGTTATTATTGTCTGTTGTACAGAAAGTGGAGTGAAAATACTTAGCGAACAGGTTGCTACTATCTGTACCATTATCTGCAGACGTACCCTGATAGTAAATGATATTAGGTAACGTAGAAGTATTTCTTTTACTTTTTATGTAAGACCAAAAGAACTTTGGGTTAGTTTTTATAGACTCTTCTATATATTTTATATAATTATCAAAACAAAGTTTTTCTAAGTCTATAGCTCTGCTGCGTAACAGTGAGAAGGAATGATAATCAGATAAGTTTCCATATAATTTGTACTTATGATGGTACTTCTGTTTTTCTTTTAAAACTTTAATAAGGGCCGAACTATACCATACTGGATGCGATGTATGTCGTAACGATTTTTTAGGAACGTACTGATCTCTTATTTCATATAGTTTATTATAAAAAATATTAACCGCGTTATCCAATGAACCAGAATTCAGTAGATTCTCCCATTGTACAAGGTCTAAAGTAGACCTAATTGATTCATAATCTGCCTTATGGAAAAGATACTTAATACTGGTATTTTCTTCTAGTGTGTGTATTTCTAAAAAGTTAGCTTGTATAACTAAGGGTTTATGATGTAAATCTACAGGAGTTGCTAATGGCTTACATTCTTCAACGATTACAAATCCATTGGAGAATACCAAGTCCAGAAGCCTGTCGTTTGCGTTCCGTATATTATTGAATTGAACAAGGTTACACATCTCGACTGTATCTAAAAAATCATGTAATAACTGAGAACACACATTAATGGGTGTTAAACCAATATCATGACTTATTGACCAGTCTAGCAAATTACCAAAATTAAAATCTCCTATTACAATAAATTTATCCAGGGGATTGTTAAATATAAGTATGTTTAATTGAGTAGTAAATTTTTGTAGTTGAGTGTAGTAAGAGTTACCCTCATTTTCTTTGCATAAATAAATAGCACAAATATGAATATTGTAGGTTACTGAGGGTCTGTTATTCGTTATTGAAATTGTCACCCAAATGTCCTCAGCAGAACTACACCAATCAGGCCTCTCTATGACTGTCAAGTTATTTCTTACCGCAATTAAAACCCCTCCACCGCGTGTTTGCATAGTACGAGAATACTCGCGATCGCGTCTTCATACCAAATAGCGACCGTCAAAGAGTTCACTATTGTAAATACCATCCACTAACCAGGTTTCCGTAAATAAAATAATATCGAATGTATTTAGACAAATATTTCTGTATGTGCTTTGTGTTTTAGTACGTAAACCCCTTACGTTTTGATAATAGACGCTAAGCTTGTGCATTTTTATATTTTTTTATCTCTGTGTTACTAATAAAGTATGTACTATAATAGATAAATGGTAATATCTTGCAAAAAATTAAATACATTGCACTAATATCGCAACTATTAAAATATAAGGTAGATGCAAAATGATTTTTATTGTAGCACAGTAAAACACTGTGTCTTCCCGAACGCTCGGTTAAACCCTTTGACACTACTATACAATGAATAGAGGCAATTACGCACGCACACAAAGACATTAGACAGCAACAATGTACATATATTGATACGCAGCAAGTAAAAATGGACATTAAGTTATAAATTTTAGGAGTCAATTTGGAATAGTTATTGATAAAAAATTTCAAAGTATTTTTCGTGCGCCTACAGGCACATATAGAACTGAGACACAAACGTAGCATAAAAACTCGGGTAGCACACTGAGACCAGTGTTTCCCAAACTGCAAGACAATATGTGAGGTTAGTAAGATTGATATATGCGAACATGTTTTATACCTTAAACTACAATGTTCATCTACAGAAATGAGTGTTATCATTTCACAATTTTTTAAATGTCTTTTTCGGATTTTATAATTATAACATGTGACGTATCCGTTTTCCTTACGTGTATCTTTGCATGTTTCACCCATACATATTGAAAATTCATTACTGCGGCCGCTTTCTTAGCTTTTGACAACAAAGACTTATTTTCTATAGTGAGATGAGCGTTAATAAAAATCTTCTGAATTCCTGTTAGTCCTATACGACAGGTTGTAATAGGATTCTTTTTTGTAGTATATATGGCGGCTGCTACGAAATCTTCTTTCACATATCGATTACAGAAACTTATGATGATTGGTTTAGGTATATTATTCTCTCGTGTCGGGACTCTTGTGACGAAATTGATCTGAGATTTATTGAGTGGGTAATGTATTTGAGATCCAATTTTAAATATTATATCAAATAAGTTCTCATTGCTGGATTGCGGTACGCCTTTAATTTCCACGTTATTCATTCTGGACCATTGTTCGGCTGACCTGGATTCTTGCTCTAATTTATCTTGACTAGTCTGAATTTTATCTATTTGATTTTGAGATTTTTCCACTTCCAGAAGACGCTCCTCAACATTAGTTATTTTACTGTTGAAACTTTTCAGCTCCTTGTTTATTTTGTCTAAGGAGGATTTAAAGTTTATGAATTCAGTTCTGATCGCACTAACTTCATCCTTTAATATCTCTAAAGGCACCAATTTTTGAGCAATGGCTCTTATTTCTTTAAGCAACACCGATTCGGGTTCCAACAACGGTGACGATGGTGTCTGTAAAGATCCAATCTGTTTACACTTTACGCAACGCCATGTAAGCTTCCGGTCGCCAAGCTTGCGATAACCTGCCTCAGTTATCCCTGCACAGTGAAAGTGTAAATCTTGATGGCATGCAGTACAACGAGCACCTTCTGACATTAGCTCACTACAAGCACTGCACCTGAATGTATCCATTTTGAATATGTTAGGCAACTAGGGGGTCAACTTTAAAGAATGTTGAACTTTGAGATTCACTGATTTGGCTACTCCTGAGCGATAAGTTAAATAGTGATACGTGACCGTACGGCACAAGATGCACGGACGGAATGACTAACTAAGTAGTACTCTCTGCACTAAACTTTTCCGTGTACATGCCCAGTAGTTCCTACTACTACAGACTTATAAAAATATACTAATATCTGTACGGACATTTTATTGCGAATTAAAATTACTAAATATACTAAAATGTGTTATGAATTCATTTGTGCATGAATTTTTTTGTGGTTCGTTCCCAAACACAACTTTTATTGCTAATACTTTAATTATTAAAAAAAAAACTAAAACCTCTGAGTAATATTAAATTATAACACATAAAGCGATTAAATCATTACGATCATTTAAACTTTTCATTTAAATAAAAAAATATTTATTTATAAGAAATGAGGTAATATTTTTTAGCTGATATCCCGAAATCACGCAAACATTGATAGTTTCGATAGTGAGTATAGCAACGCTTCGCGTTTTTGATGCCGTTTTTGGCGGTGTTGTTTGTTAGCAATGTTTTCTCTAGACATGTTATAACTCAATGCGCGGACATCAGCTAGTATATCATAAGGAGGAGGTTAGTCGTTACACTAACTATGCATTTTATTTTTGTATTTATTTATTTTGGCGAGGAATAAAGTGTCATCTAACATATCTATTAGTGATGTAACGAATATTCGCATTCGCGAATATTTGCAGTTTTTGGTATATTTCTATTCGCGTTCGCATTCGCTAAATTTATGCGAATATTTTGCGAATATGAACATTCTAAAAAAATTAATAAGTGCAGGTAAATTAAACAGAAAATCACGATTTTTATTATGAAACCATGCATATCAACTTAAAAAGTCTTGCAATTATTTTAATAATAATCTGTTTTTGCCTTAACGTTTGGTATTGGTTTTGTATTATAATTAATCAACTTGCCGACTTACTAATATAATAACACACTAAAAAAAAAAAAACAGATTTCTTCATTAAACTTCTATTACGAATTCTTCCTTAAACATTTAGCTCGTTGAGCATCCCAAAGCGAAAAATAGGTCCATATTTCACTAGTAACTGATTTACTCGTGTTAAATCACTAATGTTACTTGTTCTACACGTAATAAACAAACGAACAATGACAAGTGAGTGCGAGCGAGTTGCGCGCCATGTCAGCTGTCAAATCGGAGCCATTGTTATGAAGCTATTCTTAGCAAAGGTACACGGGCCAACATTGTTGCCCTAATGTTTGTGCAGGCGTTCATTATTTGCACCTATTATGTGAACATCGTTTAATTGCACCTATCATCTGCATTCACGCCATTACGTGTACTTTTATATAGCATTACAATCAAAGTTAACCACGTATCCCGTCTTTAATTTTCTTCCCTAAGTCTTCTACATTTGGTCATCCAGAGCCGGATTGATATATTTAATATAATTATATTCAAGTTTAACTATATAAGGATTAAATCAATTTGGAATTACGTAAAATTGAAGATTGTGTCGGTGGAACGTGGCCAAAGTAATTGAATTAATTTCATTGTGCTGTTTTCGTAAAACCACACTCGTTAGGTTTGTATTTAGTAGCCTTAAGGATTATTATAAGGTCAGTAAGTACATAATGTATTTTTTATAAATATTTTTATGCTAAACCGATCGATTACATTGTTATTTTAGTCGAAAGTTTGTTTCATATTTTAGACTATTCACATTGTAATTTGAGTAGATTATAGCACAAGTTTATATTTGAAATTATATACATTTATTTTTCGTTGAATTTACTTTGCGCCTTAAGAAACTGTTATATTTGAACGTTAATTTATGTTAGTTTTTGTTTTTGCAATATAATATTATATTTATTGAAAATATCATAAGTTTACAGTTGTAAGGATTAAATTATATCGTTAATAAATTAAATAAACTGTTTATTAATTGTAAACTTAATACATTTATTGTATTTTCAATATTAGGTACCCACCCTAAAATATTTATATTGTAAAATTCTCAATTTTGCCTTTATATAAATTTCAGACTCCACCCGCTTCCCAGTATGTCCGAAGAAAAGGAATTGATAAAAAAGCGTGGGAGCTTCAAGGGCAGACTAACTGTTTTTAGTAACTACCTAGATGGCCTGCTAGATACGTCATTGGAAGGCGATGATGTTAGTGAGTTGCAGCTTCGTTTAAGAAGAATGGAGTCAATGTATGAACCATACGACGAGGTACAAATGCGTCTCGAATGTATTGTGGATGATGCACAGTCTCAAATGTCTGAACGATCAGAATTTGAGTCCTTATATTATAAAACATTGTCTAGGGCTAGAAATTTGTTAAGCAATTATAATAAAGAAATTCAGTCCCAACATAGTGATCGTGCCAGTATACATAAGCCGGTTAAGTTACCCACTATACAGCTGCCAAAATTTAACGGTAATTATAATAATTGGCTTGAATTTCGAGACACCTTTACAAGTTTAATACACCATAATGATGAAATTGATGACATTAACAAGTTTCATTATTTACGAGCATCCCTGGAAGGATCTGCTGCTGTGGTTATCCAGTCCATCGAATTTTCCATGACTAATTATTCTGTCGCATGGAACTTACTTTGTGATCGGTTTGATAATACAAATTTATTAATACAAAACCACATATCAGCTTTGTTTAGTATTGAGGTTATTTCTAAGGAGTCTTCTGTTGCTTTAAAGGGTCTGATAGATCAATTAAATAAAAATTTACGAGCCTTAGAGTCATTAGGTGAGCCAGTTAAGCACTGGGATACACTATTAATTTACATTATAACTCGTAAACTAGATCAGAAAACCTTTCGTGAATGGGAGGAGTTTAAGGGCCGCTTAGGCAAAGACAAACCTGTGTTATTTGAAGCATTTATGCGATTTATACGCAATCGTGCTGATTTAGTCGAGACACTAGAACTGTCACGAAATAACTCATCTCATACGCCAACTAAAACTAGCCCTAAATTCAAATCGTTGGTTACAACGCAGAGCCCTAACGATTCTAGTAATTATATGAGTCCTAAAGTGTGTCCTAACTGTAAGGGAAATCATAATTTAAATAGTTGTTCTCATTTTTTAGCACTGACTAACGAAGCTCGTCTTAAGGTATTGCCAAGTTATAAAATCTGTTATAATTGTTTTCGTACAGGTCATTTTGCAAACCAGTGTAAGAAGCCAGGTTGCAAGTTATGCAAGCGTAAGCATAATATATTAATACATATTTCACCCGATAAGTTTATTTCTAAACCTTTAAATGAAGGTGCACTCAACAATGTTGCATTGAATGAGTCATCTTCGCCGTGTTCACAGTCCAGTAGCGATACAAACAACATGTCTCTTTCCGCGAGCGTCGCAGCTGTTAGCAGCATTAAGAAACAAAGCGCCGTATTATTATCGACCGCACTGGTCAAAATCCGCGATCATAATGAACGTGAGCATGTCCTCCGGGCTTTATTGGACAGCGGGAGTACATCTTGTTTTATCACGGAGAAATTATGTAAACAGTTGAACCTAGTATATAAACAGGTAGATATTGCGATATGCGGCATAAATAACGTGAGTACTCACGTAGGTAAAACTTGTCACATTAATTTGACGTCATTAAATAATAACTATAAGGTTAAAATTCATTGCTTTGTTTTACCATTAATTAGTAGTGATGTGCCATGTCGCAAGTTAGATATATCTACTTTTAATATTCCGTCTAACATTTGTTTAGCGGATCCTACTTTTTATGAACCATCTGATGTTGATCTGTTGATCGGGGCAGACCTATTCTGGGACTTATTAGGGTCCGAAAGAATTAAGTTAGGTGTAGGCTTGCCTATATTATGTGAAACCAGATTAGGCTGGATCGTTTCCGGTCCTATTTATTATAATAATAATAAATTTCAATCGAAAAATATTCGGTGTAATTTAACGAAAGTTTGTTTAAATTCTAACAATAAAGATGAACAGATTCGTTCTGATTTAACACGTTTCTGGAATTTAGAGGAAGTCAATTCTCAGTCTACTCGTTATATGCCAGAAGAGAAGTTGTGTGAGGAACATTTTATTAAAAACACGACACGTTTGAGTGACGGTCGTTTCTGTGTTCGCATCCCAATGAAGGAAAGTCCATCCGTTTTAGGTGACTCTTTCACTAGGGCTGTACATTGTTTACATTCTCTTGAGCGCAGGTTAATTAATAAAGAAGAATTTAGTAAAATGTATCACGACTTTATGAATGAATACGAAGTGTTAAATCATATGTCGGAAAATAAGCAACTCAATATAAGCCAAAATGGATATTTTATTCCACATCACGGAATATTGCGTGAGTCTAGTACAACTACAAAACTTCGCGTAGTGTTTAATGCAAGTTGTCCTTCATCATCTGGCGTATCGTTTAACGATATTCAGATGGTGGGTCCCACTGTCCAGGACGATTTACTATCTATACTGCTTCGTTTTCGACAATATAAATATGTCTTGTCAGCTGACGTAGAGAAGATGTATAGACAGATAGTGGTTCATCCATCTGATCGGCACTTGCAACAAATCCTTTGGCGTGATAATGCTTCTTGCAGTCCAATTAAGGTATATAATCTGAATACCGTTACTTACGGAACTGCTAGCGCGCCATTTTTGGCGACGCGTTGCTTAAAGCAAATAGGCCTTGAGACCACAAATAAGAAGATCGCTGACGTTATTAGGCACGACTTTTTTGTCGATGATCTGCTGACAGGAGGTCAAGATTTGTCCGAAATTAGGTTCATCCGTTCAGAGGTCACTAAAGCACTTTCCTCAGCTTGCATGCCACTAAGAAAGTGGAAATCTAACGAGCCTCTAGTGATCGCTGATGATTCACAGTCGTCATTAGACTTAAACATGGGCTCTAATAAGCCCAATAAATTGTTGGGCCTGGACTGGTTTGCGGATTCGGATGAATTAGGGTTTTTAATGGGTTCGATGCCTATTCATGGGAATACGAAGCGAGATATATTATCTGTAATAGCTCGTATTTTTGATCCTTTAGGACTGTTGTCTCCTGCTATAGTTAGTATGAAAATTTTATTACAAAAAATGTGGGTAGATAAAATATCTTGGGATGAACCCTTAACTCCGGAGCTCAGCACTGTATGGAACTCTGTTATAAAGGCTTTGCCACTTCTAAACAATTTTCGTATCCCTCGAATGGTAGTATGCGATTCATTTAATTTATTTGAAGTGCACATATTTACGGACGCGTCTGAGCGCGCATACGGTGCATGTGCTTATGTGCGTACTGTTAATTCTAAAGGCAAGTGCACGGTTCATTTATTAATGGCTAAGAGTCGAGTGGCCCCCATAAAGCCGACCACGATTCCAAGACTGGAATTGTGCGGCGCTGTCATTGGTGCTCGTATTCATGAGAAGGTTTCGAATTCACTTCGATTAAATATCAGTCATGTTTATTGCTGGACTGACTCGACCATTGTGTTAGGATGGTTACAAATTTTGCCTGTTAAACTTCAGCCCTTTGTACGCAATCGTGTTGCTGAAGTTTTAGACAAGGCTGGTAACTGTACATGGCGACATATACCAACTGATGAAAATCCAGCAGACCTGATATCGCGCGGCGTCGATATTGGCACTCTGCAGGGCTTAGAGTTATGGTGGAATGGTCCCCGTTTTTTACGATACGATCAGTCTAGCTGGCCTTCTTCTCTAAATAATGTAGAGTTGGAATCTTTGCCAGAAATTCGACAGCAAATTTCATTAAATTCGGTTTTAATTGACAATATTAAAAATAATACTTTTATAGATTTTAAGCGTTTTTCTAATTATTTACGACTTGTTCGTTGCGTAACATACGTTTTGCGATTTATTCAATCCTGTAGAAAGCATTCTTTCGTTAATAAACATCTATCTCACGATGAGTTACAGGCTGCATTAAATGTGCTAATTTATAATAGTCAGAAACAATCATTTTCAGAACATAAATTACTTCTAAGCAAACAAAGGTTGCCTGTTAAAAGTCCTCTTTTAAAATATAATGTTTATTTAGATCCAAATAATATAATGCGTGTTGGAGGACGCTTAGACAATTCTAATTTTGATTATAATAAAAAACATCCAATTATTCTACAGTCCGCTCACGAATTTACTAAATTATTATTTAATTATGAACATTTAAAATTAATGCACGCTGGCCCCCAGTTATTGTTGGCTTCGATAAGAGAGACCTATTGGCCTATAGGCGGGCGTAACTTAGCTAAGGCTACATATCATCGGTGTATACGTTGCCGAAGGATGAAGGGTCAAATTATTACTCCGTTAATGGGAAACCTGCCCCAGCAACGTCTCCTTCCAGGTGGTTATCCTTTTGAAACCACAGGAGTTGATTATAGCGGTGCTATGACATGCGCCTCTCGCCAAGGTCGTGGATGTAGGCTAGTAAAGGTGTACATTGCTATATTTATTTGCTTTACTACTAAAGCTGTACATTTAGAGCTTGTAGGTGATTTGTCAAGCAATAAGTATTTACTGGCTTTATACAGATTTATTTCACGAAGAGGAAAACCCATCCACATATATTCAGACAACGGTACCTCGTTTGTAGGCGCGTACAATGATATTTCTAAGTTTCTTAGGTCAAATTGCGACTCACTGGCTGAACAGTTAGCCAATGAAGGTATTAATTTTCATTTTATTCCTGCCTATAGCCCACATTTCGGGGGGATCTGGGAAGCGGGTGTCAAGTCGACAAAGTATCATCTTCAACGAGTGTTGGGAAATTGTAACCTTACGTTTGAGGAATTAAGTACATTGTTAGTTCAGGTCGAAGGGATTTTAAATTCCCGTCCACTGACACCACTATCTTCAGATCCTGATGATTGCACACCGCTAACACCTGGACATTTCCTCATTGGACGTCCGCTTACATCGTTACCACAGCCAGATTATCAAAACTATTCAATTTCTCATTTAACTCGTTTTCAACGTATTGAGCAACTCCGTCAACACTTTTGGACTAGATGGAGCAAAGAGTTCGTTGCGGAACTGCAACAGAGAGTCAAATGGCGCTCCTGTAAAGAGAGTTTGAAGCTGGATTCGTTGGTGGTAGTGAAGGATGAGAACCTACCGCCTCTTAAGTGGAAATTAGGACGAGTTGTGGCGGTCCACCCTGGATCCGATGGAATTGTTCGTGTGGCTGATATAAGACTGCAACTGGAGTTATTCGGCGTGCGTTTAACAGGATATGCCCATTGCCTGTATCTACGGAATCAGTTTGAAAGCCTAGTCTTTCAAGGTCGGGGGGCATGTTATGAAGCTATTCTTAGCAAAGGTACACGGGCCAACATTGTTGCCCTAATGTTTGTGCAGGCGTTCATTATTTGCACCTATTATGTGAACATCGTTTAATTGCACCTATCATCTGCATTCACGCCATTACGTGTACTTTTATATAGCATTACAATCAAAGTTAACCACGTATCCCGTCTTTAATTTTCTTCCCTAAGTCTTCTACAGCCATAGACAAATGCCGCCATATTTGAAATCGAATACTCGCATTCGCGAATATCGGCAGCAGATATTCACATCCGCATTCACTTTCACGAATGTTTAGAAATTGATATTCGTTACATCACTAATATCTATGTTACACTGTGTACTATTATATATGCTATGCTATGTTACACATATCTATATTACACATATCTATGTTACACTATGTACTATTATATATGCTATGCTATGTTACACATATCTATGTTACACTGTGTACTATTATATATGCTATGCTATGTTACACAGATCTATGTTACACTGTGTACTTACGTACACAATCTTCTTCACATTTCTATAACACATTGTTATAAAATGTATTGACACAAACACTACTTAACTATCATAAGTCATACGGCTACGTTCCATTAGAGACTCACAACGACGCTTGTTAGCGTTACAATCGTAAACTCAAGTGGAACGGTTATTCGACCCACCTCTTGACAGTTGGTCGTTGTGAGCGTTGTGTGATCAAAAATGATGACGTGATTAGTAACGTTTTCGCCACGACCAAAACGACCGCGGTCGCCTTGTGGAACAGCTAACGGAGCATTTCGGGCGTTGTGAGCTACTAATGGAACGCGCTGTACAAACAGTGAATTCTCTTGACGTTGAAAATTCAAAATTACCTACCCGCAAAATTGAATACATAACTTACATAAGGTGTTAGTGTCCAGACTCCTAAGCAGGTAAACCAAAATTTACGTCTACAAAACTGTCATTAGACCAATTTTGATGTACGTCTGTGAGGCCTGGACACTGACAATGAAGGAGGAGAATCAATTTTTGGTCACAGAGCGGAAGGCTCTCTTAAAAATCTTGGGCCCAACAATAAAAGAAGATGGCACTGGAGGGTCCGAACAAACTTCGAAATAGAAGACCTCATGGCCGAGCCTAACATAATTGGGGAGATAAAATCTCACCGTCTTCGCTGGCTCGGTCGTATAGAGCGGATGGAGGAGGATCGGGGAGTGAAGAAAGCATACTTGTGTAATAATAGTAAAAGATTATGGGGCAACACTGCTTGTCATTCTGCGGCGTCCCTTGGTTAAAATGGCTCTTCATAAATGTATTGTAAATCTGGAGTTTAAAATAAAACACAATTATTAAAGTTAAAGTGTTATCATTAAATATAAACATATGAAACACAAACATGGCGCTGAGGACAGGATGGGCAAGAGATGGCACAAAACCTCGCAAAGAAACAAGCGTCGAACATGTAACCACGCGGCAACATGCGTCACAAGATGGGATCATGGGCATAAAACCTCCAGATTCCTTAAAAGACATGACTGCGGAAGGCTTCAAAAGGTGGAAAATAAGATACGAAATATACAGAGTAGCGGCGCAACATGAACGGAAATCAGATAAGGTACAGGTGGCATTATTATTACATTGTATGGGCGAGGAATGCATTGAATTATATCAAACGTTCAATTTATCAGAAGAAGAAGAAGACTATCACTCTGTAATAAAACAATTTGAGCTCTATTTTATACCCACTCAAAATGAAAGTTTAAACTCCCATATTTTTTTCACAAGAAACCAACTTGAGGGTGAAACGTTTGATAGATAATTATTTAACAGAATTAAAGAAGTTAAGTATATATTGTAACTTTGGGGAGCTAAAGGACAGATTGATAAGGGATAGGATAGTAGCTGGTATTAGAGAAGGTAGATTAAAAGACAGACTCTTAAGGGAGGTAGATCTAAATCTTGAAAAAACAATAAAAATATGTAAAGCTTCTGAATTAGCAACGGAGCAGTTAAAATACTTGGAAACTAAACATACTATGGATATGATACATAAAAAGAATGAACGGAAAACCCAAGCGGAGAGCCAGGCAGCAACAAAAATGGGTTATGCTGGGCTATCAACTTCATGGAACCATTGAAGGGAGTGTCAACGATGTGGATATCATCATACATATAAAAAGTGTCCAGCTTATGGAAAAAAGTGTTTAAAATCTAAAAAATTGGGACATTTTAGTAAAAAATATAAATTTATAGATAAAACAGTGCGGCATGTAAAATTGTATGAAAATAATAAAGATAATAATGACTCTGTGTTTATAGGAAATATTACACTAGGAAAAAACTGTAAGTGGACTGAAAAAGTTTTTTAGAACAGGGTCTGACAATAGAATTTAAGTTAGACACAGGAGCGGAATGTAATGTTATTTCAAAACAATTATATAAAAAAATGGGTCTTATGTGGAGCGATACAAGTGTTAAGTTATCAAATTATGATGGGAAGAACATAGATACAGTAGGAAAAGTATGTGTAAATTGTCAAATAGGCAATCAAAAACAAATAATTGAATTTCAAGTTACTAAATATCCTTTATTGCCTATTTTAGGGTTACCAACCCTTATTGAGTTTGGTAAGGTAAACAGAACAAAAGAAATCAATGTAATTGATGTCAATAATCCTTTCATTAGAAAGTATAAGAAAGTGTTTATGGGATTAGGTAAAATAAAAGATTATGAGTATGAAATAAAGTTAAAAAAAGATTATGTAGGAAAAATTTAACCGAATCGACATGTACCATTCAAATTAATGTCAAAATTGAAGTATGAATTAGAAAAAATGGAAAAATCAGGTATTATATGTAAAATTGAAAAACCTACTGAATTTGTTAGTTCATTGATTACGACTTTAAAGCCAGATGGTAGTATTAGGTTATGTTTAGATCCACAACACCTTAATAAACAGATAGAAAGAGAGAGGTTTATGATGCCTACGGTAGATGAAATCATGGCTAAATTATCAGGCTCTAAGGTATATAGTGTACTTGATGCGCAGAGAGGATTTTGGCAAATTTCTTTATCGGAAAACAGTAAAGAGCTCACAACTTTCAATACACCCTATGGTAGGTATGCTTTTAACCGTTTACCCTTCGGCTTAAACTCTAGTCCTGAAATTTTTCACAAAGTATATGCAAATACATATAAAGATATACAAGGGGTAGTCACTTATTGTGATGATTTATTAATTTATGCACCATCACCAGAAATTCATGATAACATATTGGAAAAAGTATTACAAAGAGCTCAGGCATATAATATTACATTTAATCCAGAAAAATGTCAATTTAAAAAATGTGAAGTGAAGTACTTAGGGCACATATTAACAGCTGAAGGTATAAAGTTAGACAGTGATAGGGTCAAAGCTATAAGCGAATTGAAACCTCCTCAAAATCAAAAAGAATTATTAAGATTTCTTGGCATGATCAATTATGTATCTAAATTTATACCTAATTTTTCAGAATTAACAGCTCCATTAAGGCAATTAATTAAAAAAGATGTTAGATTTGTATGGTCATATATACAACAGCAGGCTTATGATAATATAAAGAAACTTCTTTGTGAACCTCCAGTTCTAACATATTATGACAGTAATCAACAACTGGTACTTAGTGTTGATGCCTCACAGGAGGGCTTAGGGGCAGTTATATTACAAAATAATAAACCGTTAGCTTATAGTTCCAAGGCAATGACAGAAACTGAGAAAAGGTACAGTCAAATAGAAAAGAAAGTCTTGCTATTTTGTATGAATGTAAAAAGTTTTACCAATATCTTTTTGGTCAAAAGTTTATCGTTGAAAGTGATCACAAGCCTTTAGTGTCAATATTTAACAAACCATTGTACAAGTGTCCAGCTAGATTACAAAGGAATAGAATGGCTTTACAATCATATGATTTTGAGATAATATATAAACCGGGTAAAGAGTTAGTGTTAGCAGATCATTTGAGTAGATCATATTTACAAGGGGACAATAAGGAAACATATGAAGCAGAGGTAGAAGCACATGTGTGTATGATTTTAGACTACAGTTTCAATATGACAAAACAAAAATGTAAATTATTTATTGAAGAAACGGCTAGAGATAAAGAATTATAGTTAGTATTACAGTATATTCATAATGGTTGGCCTCACAATAAAAACCAGGTAGACAGTAAGGTAAAACAATATTTTGCTTATAGAGATGAGTTATGTGAATATAGAGGGTTAATATTAAAAGGCAGTCAAATTGTAGTTCCACAAAAGTATAGAAAAGAAATGTTGTACAGAGTGCATTACTCACATATGGGCATAGAACATTGTAAGAGTATGGCTAGAAAATCAATATTTTGGCCATCAATGACAAAACATATTGAAGATTATATAAGTACATGTGATACTTGTAAATCATATCAAAAGGCAAATACAAAAGAGCCTATGTTGTGTAAAGAAATTCCAAACAATGTATGGGAAATAGTAGCGATAGATATTTTTTTCATGTCAAATGTTCCTTACATTTTAGTAGTAGATACTTTTAGTAAGTTTGTAGAAATTAAAGAGTTAAAAAGTTTAACAGCTTTTAACACTATTGTAGCCGCAGACGTCCGATCACCACGGCGGCCGCTCACAAATGATCGGCAAGCGCGTAGCTCGCCGCTCCTAGTCCGGCCCCCCGTGTTTCCCTCCGCGCATACCTTGCCTCACCTCACCGCGACACGTGTAACATCTCGAGTGCGCGTATTATTATTATTAAATATTATATTTTGTTTAGCAGCTAAATGTGTGCTCTATTGTAAAATATTAATCGGTATTTTTACCAAATAAATATGCATTCCTAAACTGCAATTCCAACACACAACATTCTTTCATTTATATCCGAAGACCTCCAAAGTGGTGACCCTGCAAGAAAACCACCTTCTGAAGAAAGGATCATCTTGAAGCAAAACTCCTGCCTTGGAAAACAACTGCGTCAACAAGAAGTTCCTGCAGGAAAGAAAACTCTGCTCGTCTGTTTAGCCGATCAAGCTCAGACACTATGGAAAATTGCAGTAAAGCAGCAGCCAGCCATGAACTGGAGGAAATATCCGGCCTCGCTGTGACACCAAGAATTCCACCACTCTGGTGCGACAGATTAAGGCTATGGTTTGTCCAGTTTGAAGCCATCGCTTCGGCACAGAAAAAGGGCGACAAGGCAATGCATGAACTCGTCGTTGGACAACTGGAACGACAGGGTATCGACGAAATAAGTGACATTTTACTAAACCCGCCTACTGACAACTAATACGATACCATCAAGGAGCGACTCCGCGACGTATACGAAGAATCTGAACAAAGACAACTACAGCGACTAATCTGTGAAGTGGAACTTGGAGAATTGAAGCCATCACAATTACTAAGGCGTATGCAACACCTAGCTGGCGACAAAGTGTCTGAATCAGCGCTCCGCCTAATGTGGATCAGTCACCTGCCACCAGCAGCCCGTGCAGTACTGGCCATCAGTGAAACTATTGCCAAACAGTCTCAACTTAGTGAGCTTGCTTTGGTGGCCGACAAAGTCGTCGAGAACTCCACACCAACAAACCCGATCTCCACAGTCACTACAAAAGCGACGTCACCGCCACAGCCATAATCACCTACGAATGCATTCAGCAAGCTTTACTCAAAAATCGACTGCCTCACCCAAGAAATAGCTGAGCTGAAGACTAATCAACACCGAACGAGACCCTTCTATCGTAACTCATCAAGATCACGTTCTCGAGAGCGATACAATCAGAACCATCCCAGCCAAGCTATCTGCTATTATCATCGTAGATTTGGAAATGAAGCCAGAAAATGCACACAGCCCTGCAATTATCAGAAACCGGTGGAAAACTAAGCCCAGCGTTGGATGCGGCGGAATCTGACGCTCACTTTACATCTCACCGCCTATTCGTCTATGACCGCAACTCACGGCTATCTTTTCTCATCGATACCGGTGCAAACGTATCGGTACTACCGCGGTTCGGCAACATCAAAGCGAAGCCTACGAACTTTTCACTATATGCCGCCAACAACACAGTCATTCCAACATATGGCGAAAAGACATTGGAGCTGGATTTGAAACTGCGTCGGCCTTATTACAAGTGGAAATTTATCATCGCAGCAGTGAGCAAGCCCATTATCGGAGCCGACTTTTTGAAGCACCACAAGCTACTCGTCGATGTTGCAAGCCGACGCCTTATTGATAAGGTGACCAACCTTTCAGTACAGGCACCAATAGTCAACGCAGCGGAACCCACAATACGCAGTATCGACCTGTAACAAAAATACCATCGCATACTAGCCGCTTTCCCCGACATTACTCGCCCATCGTGCTTCAAAGAAACACCAAAACACAATGTTGAACACTACATAGAAACGAATGGCCCACCACTCCACTGCCGCACTCGTCCACTTGCACCGCACCGCTACATGGCCGTCAAAAAAGAATTTGAAGATATGATGCAGCAAGGCCTATGTCGTCCCAGCAAGAGTCCATGGTCAAACCCACTACACGTGGTACCTAAGAAAAATGGGGATTTACGTGTATGCGGCGACTACAGACGTCTCAATGCAGTTACTATAGACGACCGATACCCCGTACCACGACTTAAAGATTTCACGTACTTATTACACGGGAAGAAAATCTTCAGCACACTCGACCTAAACAGAGCCTACAATCAGCTACCAGTCCAAGAAGCTGACATACAAAAAACTGCCATCACAACACCATTCGGACTTTTTGAATTTCCCAGAATGGTACCAGGGCTAAAAAACGCAGGCCAAACTTTCCAACGATTTATCCACCAAGTTCTCAATGGACTCGATTTTGCATTCCCCTTCATCGATGACGTCATCATTGGATCAGAAAATGAAGAACAACATGAACACCATTTGAAAACAGTCCTACAAAGACTTGACGCCTATGGAATAACCATCAACCCATCAAAATGCGTATTTGGAAAGAAAAAATTGACATTCCTGGGATATGACGTATCAACCGAAGGCATAAAACCACCACAAGAAAAAGTTCAAGCCATTACTGACTACCCCCGGCCTGCAAACATCGAAGAGCTCCGTCGATTCCTCGGTATGATTAACTTTTACCGTGACTCCATACCGAAGGCTGCAGAACTCCAAATACCACTGAACACTTACCTACATAACTGTAAAAAGCGGGACAAAACGAAGATCGAGTGGACAAAGGAAGCCGAAGAAGCATTTGAAGCATGTAAGGCCAGCATACAGACCGCAGCCTTACTCGCTCACCCATCACCATCAATGTCAGAACCAATGACGCTCATGTGCGACGCATCCAATACTTGCGCCGGCACCGTCCTTCAACAACGCACCAATGGCAAATGGACACCGCTAGGGTATTTTTCTAAGAAACTATCCGACGCCCAACAACGATACAGCACTTTCGATCGCGAACTACTTTCAATCTACATGGCCGTTAAACACTTCAGGAAGCTGTTCGAAGGACGACCACTCATCATCTACACAGATCAGAAACCACTCACATACGCCATTCACAAGGCGCCATCCGACAGCGAGACCCAACGACGCGCCCGCCAGCTACTTTTCATTAGCGAGTTCACAACTGACATAAGACACGTGAGCGGCAAAAACAATCCCGTAGCCGACGCACTATCACGCATTGAAACAATCGACGTACCTACATTAATTAACTTCGAAGAACTCGCTAACACCCAAGAAAAGGACACCTGCCTACCCCAGATCTGCAACAGCCAATCGTCCAACGTAAAAATAAAAAAGATCGTAATTCCCGGCTCAACAAAACCAATATACTGCGAAACATCAACAGCATATATCCGTCCTTATCTACCTGATGACTATCGTCGCATAGCATTCAACGCGCTGCACAATATTAGTCACCCTGGAATACGAACTACACGCAAGATGATACAACAACAATACTTTTGGCCATCTATGAACACCGATATCGGAACATGGGCAAAAACATGCTTACCGTGCCAGCGCGCCAAAATACAACGACACACACACAGCGAACCCGCATCGTTCCCGCCAACCGAACGCTTTCAACATCTACACATAGATATAGTTGGACCGCTTACTACAACAGCGCAAGAACACAGATACCTACTCACGATGATCGACCGCGCGACTCGTTGGCCCGAAGCAATACCACTCAGTGAAATAACAGCGGAACAAGTTGCCAAGACTGTTTACGACCAATGGATAGCTCGCTTTGGATGCCCTACAACTATTACCTCGGACCAGGGTCGACAATTTGAGAGCCAGCTATTTCAATCATTAACTAGACTACTAAGAATAGAGAAAACCAGAACGACCGCCTATCACCCACAAAGCAACGGGATAGTTGAACGATGGCACCGCACGCTTAAAACAGCATTAACCGCCCGTTTGCAAAACGGCGGAAAATGGACAGACGAACTGGCAACTGTGCTACTCGGCCTACGAAACGTTATGCGTGAAGACACAGAAACGAGTGCCGCGCAGCTAACTTTTGGCACAGCCCTACTTGTTCCCGGAACCTTCATGACGCCTACCCAACCACAAACTATACCACTACACGAAGATTTCGTTCATAAACTTCAAGACACTATCAGAAGCCTAACTCCAACCACAGACACTACACACGAGAATAATCTGAAGACATTTGTACATCACGACCTAGCAACATGTGAAAACGTATTCCTCAGAGTCGACGCCTTGAAGAAACCACTTCAGCCTCCCTACGAAGGACCCTACCCAATCCTGGAACGAAATGATAAATTCTTCAAAATCAAGCTGCCTGGAAGAGAAACCAACGTCTCTATCGACCGTCTGAAGCCCGCCTACGTCCTGAAGCTGTGTACTGCGCCAACTCACCCTGCAGTTGGAAACCAGAAGGATGCCTTAAAAAAGGCAGTTTGCAGTAAAGATCGTTGCGGAAACATGGTTGCCTTGAAAAAGGCAGTGTGTAGTGACCATACGGGTGCCTTGAAAAAGACAGTGTGTAGTGACCATAGGGGTGCCTTGAAAAAGACAGTGTGTATCGACCATACGGGTGCCTTGAAAAAGACAATGTGTGGCGACCGTACGGATGCCTTGAAAAAGGCAGTTGGCAAAGAAAATTTTCACACCCGCAGCGGACGTCGAGTCAAACCACCGGTACGCTTCGCTTGAGGGGGAGCCCTGTAGCCGCAGACGTCCGATCACCACGGCGGCCGCTCACAAATGATCGGCAAGCGCGGAGCTCGCCGCTCCTAGTCCGGCCCCCCGTGTTTCCCTACGCGCATACCTCGCCTCACCTCACCGCGACACGTTTAACGTCTCGAGTGCGCGTATTATTATTATTAAATATTATATTTTGTTTAGCAGCTAAATGTGTGCTCTATTGTAAAATATTAATCGAAATTTTTACCAAATAAATATGCATTCCTAAACTGCAATTCCAACACACAACATTCTTTCATTTATATCCGAAGACCTTCAAACTATAAAAAGCTTAAAAGAAATATTTGCTAGGTTTGGGGTTCCACAGATAGTTTATTCAGATACGGGGACTCAATTTACAAGCATAGATTTTAAAAAGTTTGCTAGTGAATGGGATTTTGAACATAAACTTACAAGCCCTAAACATCATCAGGCAAATGGCCTAGCTGAGAGGCATATTCAAACAGTTAAAAGATTGTTTAAAAAGTTGATTAGAGATAAAAGAGATATATATTTAGGTTTATTAGCATATAGAAATACTCCAATATCAAGTAACAATGGTATAACACCATCTGAATTAATGTATAATAGAGTTGTAAGATACATATTACCTAGTTTAAATAAGGAAAGAAATAATATAAGAGAATAAGTAGAGTTTAGGAAACAATTAATAGAAAACCAAATTAAACAAAAAAGGTATTATGACAGGGGTAGTAGGCCTTTGTCAAGATTGAAAGAAGGTGAAAAGGTAAATATTAAAAATGAAAATAATACATTACCTCATAGAAATGGAATTATTATAGGAGAAGGGAAAGGGCCAAGGTCTTATAATATAAAAACAGATGCAGGACAGGTAATAACTAGAAATAGGAGATACCTATTAACTAGAAAGAGGAGATATTTAAAAACTAACTAGAAAGAGAACATATTTAAAAATTTAAAGGGGAAGTTGTTTATAGAGGAGAGGGATGTAATAATAATAAAAGATAGTGGGCAACACTGCTTGTCATTCTGCGGCGTCCCTTGGTTAAAATGGCTCTTCATAAATGTATTGTAAATCTGGAGTTTAAAATAAAACACAATTATTAAAGTTAAAGTGTTATCACTAAATATAAACATATGAAACACAAACAACTTGGAGCGACCAAACGGTTGGTGCTTGGTTGGTCATCCCTAGTATCGCTGGAAGGATAGAGCGGAAGCTGACCTGACCGCACTACAAGCCCACATTTGGCAAGATACTGCGCAGGACAGAGGGAATTGGCGTGCTCTCGTTTCGGAGGCCAATACTTATTTGGGTCGCCGAGCCAACGGAGTTAGTCATAATTAAATAATCGTATACTCAATATCACGCGAGATAATGTCAGACATTGCGAGAGAATATTTGCTCTTCCAAAACGGCCATGGAGCGCAAAAGTATCTACTACATGGCGCGATTATATTGTTACGAGTTCCAGGACTCGAATTAAAATGCCGTTGGAATTATTAAAGAGTTTATTAGAACTACACAAGCACGTATAACACAGGTACAATATAACTGAACGCAACAAATCCAAACGTAATGCAGAAGGTCGCCATTCAAACGTGCAAATTCCGTCACTTATTAAATTATCGATTGTAGCACACACACACACACACACGTCTTGCTTCGCTTGTGGTTATCGCTCGACTCCTCGCCTAATTTACTTATGTGACTTTTGTTAACGCCAACCGGTTACGTGGGAGAGAGAGGGGAGCGCCGCGACCGAGCAGTCCGCCACACATCGTCCGGCGACGCATACATTTATCACATCACTTAATAATTGTAATAAAGCATACCTACAAAAGTCCACTGATTTACTACAAGATCCCATAACAACCAGGAAGGAGCCTAGACATGGTCCATCTCACCTCTTAAGAACCAAGAAGACCTATAAAGCATAATAATTATTGTGACGTGAAAGCAAAGTGAACATAGCTTGAACTTTGGACCCACTGCGTACGTGACCGGAGGCGGCGGCAAATCTTAAAAGATAAGTGAGATCTTCTAAACCTTATTCCTCACATTATCATTCCTTATTATTCATTATTATCCAAGTTATTCATATAATCGATTCATTA
The DNA here is from genome assembly GCA_949752895.1 of Dendrolimus pini. NCBI lineage: Eukaryota > Metazoa > Arthropoda > Insecta > Lepidoptera > Lasiocampidae > Dendrolimus > Dendrolimus pini. The sequence continues at coordinate 1,627,561 of OX457151.1, forward strand.
ATTACTATTTTATCGTAATTCAATCATTTAATAGTTATTTTATTATAAATTAAAAATCATTCGTTACCTTCATTAGTGTTAATGCATTTGCGTTATACATGTATCACCAATACGCATAGCTGCGTTTCTTATCTACTTAGGTGACTCATGCCTGATACATTGTTGCATATTCGTACATTTTAAGTTAATCTTTCCTTTTAGCTGCATAAAGACATCGCCGAGTTTTTGTGAACAACACGTAAAGGTATTTTATACGTATATCTATGTAGTTAGATTATCGCTACGTGCATTCATTGAAGTCATTAATAGCGCAGCTTACTATATCACTTATAAAACTCGTATTTAGTCTTGAATTTACCTTCACTGCACATATTTCAAGTTTATATTTCTTTCTTCCCTTACATCCTTTCTTTCTTTGGACATTATTTCGTTCATTTTCAAAGCTTATTTTCTCTTTTAAAATGGCAAATGAAGCAAAGATAAAGGAACTTGTTAAAAAACGGGCTTCCATTAAAGCAAAGCTTACGCAATTCATTTCTTTTCTCGCAAACGCTAAATCCTACGAACATCTTAGCGACACTCAACTGTTGGAGCTTGAATTAAGAATTAGAAAATTAGAATCCTCATATTCTGCTTATGATGAATTCCAGAGTGAGTTGGAGATCATCTCGGATACACCTGAAGAGCTGTATGCAGACCGGGAGCAGTTTGAAAGCCAGTACTACAGTCAAATCGCTGCAGCGCGCAATTTGATCGCTGTTACTCGCAAGCTGTCACAGCAGTCTGATTCTGCATCAGAGGTAGGCTCAGGTGACAACCCTACTCTAGTTGTTCAGAATAATAGACAAAATAATGTTAGACTTCCTAAAATTAATTTACCCCACTTTAGCGGCGGCTATCAGGACTGGTTAGAATTTAAGGATATTTATGTTTCTCTCATACATAATGAAAAGGGTATCGACGAAATAAACAAGTTTCACTACTTACGGACTTCTCTTCATGGAAGTGCCGCCCTAATTATTCGAAGCTTAGACTTTACGGTAGAAAATTACAGGAATGCCTGGAGCTTATTATGTGAACGTTATGATAACAAACAATTGCTTGTAAATAACCATGTTAAGTCTTTATTTAGTATTAATTCAATTCAAAGAGAATCAAGTCATGGCATTCGTAACAAAATGTTTCAACAACTAAACAAAATATGTGGAAACAAAACGACTATTTGGTTTAAGTAGCACCCTGCGTGGTAAATAGATGCAGCTGAAAGAGCTTAAGCGACGCTCCGTGTCGTATTTGGGTGACGGACAAATGGTTTAAGTAACATCACACCGTGTAATTAGTGGAAGTCAAATTGATTCAAGTTACACCTTAATAAAAATTTAAAATAGGAAAAACGCTTTAACTCTTATTGAATTATTTATCTGAGGAAGGGTAATTGGTTCATGTCTCGGTTCTTTATATAATTGTATGGTTCAAGTATATTACAAAAAAAAAATATGCTATATCCACGTCGTATAATACACTGCTACTTTGGAAACAACAGAAAAATAGTATTGTTTCAAACGCCAAAAAAATGCTCTGATTTTAATGAATCCGGCATCATTCGACGGAGAAAAATTCGCTGATTCCGAATATGTATATAACTCAATATCGCCCTAGATGTCGCTTAAACCAAATAGCCTTTCACCCCTCGATTTAATAAACTGCCAGGTAGGTTACGAGTTCAGAGTTTAAAGTTTAAAAAGTCTCTTAAGAAAAAATTTTTGAACGTAGTTTATTATACTGTAAATGAATATAGGAATGACAAAGAAATAACTAAAAATATTTCGTTACTAGACATATATCGGAGGGTAAACCGCTTCGTTACGTAACGCGTTACGGCGCCAGTCTGTCTGGCTTCCCTTTCTCTCACGTTTTATTAGTTTAATCCTTAATCGGGCACAGGGGTTTTCCCACCCGCCTAATGTAGCTAAATTTCCGAATATTTTTGAAATGGCAACCTTTTAGATTTTATTTTTTACACAAATATAATCTTAGATAATTAGAGAATTAGTTTACTGGCAGCCCTTTCAGACATGCACCCTAGGTGCATGTTTAACAAGTGTTATAATTATTCTAATTTAAAGAATCTTATATGTTTTATTGCCTTGACTTGTTTTAGACCCGTAATCGGGGACCAAGTGCCCCTTAAGAAGAATTCTGGAGTCCAATATAACTGAGCGTTTTTCTGATCGTCGGATTTTTACGTGTGCAGATTAAACGCAGCTTAAGGAGAGTATATCGGGCTCAAACCATTTTTCTCACGCCACCTACGCCCTGGGAGCTGTTCCATCTGATACAATATATTCCTTTCATTGCACTTAACGGGTTTCTATTAGTTACATTTTTTTATTGTAGTATAGGTTCGCGTTTGACCACAATCTTGCCTTATGTGGAGCAAAGATGTGGTCTAGGATGTAGCACGCTTACCTAGAAGGTACCTAATCACACGGGACTTGAAGACACCCAGGTTATAAGTATCGGGAAAGACAGACTCCGGCAATGACTTCCATTCCTTTGCGGTGCGTATGATGAAGCTGGATTCGAAGCGCTTTGTTCTTATAGGTGGAATATTCTATACCATATATCGATGCCGCATGCCGGTGGGTCTGGTTGTCCGATGATGGAAGAGAGATGGCGGGATCAGATCGAAGAACTCAGCTGCATATTCATGCTTAAATGCTCAACTATTTATGCTTAAATGCTTAACTTATGGGGGCTCCATGTTGTGTACCACGCTGCTGCTAGTGTGGAACTATGGTGGATCCGTACGGACGTGTTGGCCGAAGATCTCCCTCTTGTCACCGTTGGCGCACCAGCCATCCTAGGGCCAAATGGCTTGGTGCGCGACGATGGCCAGAGGCCGGATGGAATGTCACTTATTCCCTGGAGGATGGGAAGGCCGCTTGTGTGAGACGCGATATGCATTGACAGTCTGGCGGTATCAGATCTTACAGTGACTAAGTCAGGGGCTGGCACTGCTGTTTCAACAGCTGAAAATCTCAAACGGCACAAATATGGAACCCTAGAAAGGGGTTACATATTTATGCCGTTTGGAGTTGAAACCTATCAGCAAAAGGTTTCAAAGAAATGTGTAAGAAACTCTTTGATACTACTCGCGATCAGAGGGCTGGTTCGTATTTCGCGCAATGAATCAGCATTGCCATACAGCGTGGCAATGCAGCAGGCCTTCTGGGCACGCTTCCCTATAGCAGCGATTTGTTACTTACTTTATATTTATTTATAATTTAGTTTATTTTAAGTATTTAGTTCAATATTTTCTTTCTATATTGCTTTCAATTATGTAAATATCACAGTTTATGTCAAATTTTAGAATTATTGTATGTTGATAAATATCTCAGTTCTATATATTTACAGAGAAGAAAAAATTATGATAAGTAGTTCTTTTTTATAGCTGCAGTACAGCAGACAGGCTAAAGGCCCACCTGATGGAAAGCGGTACCGTTGCCTTTGGACATTTGCAACACCAGAGATGTTACCAACGCGCCGCCGGTCTCGAAAAAGTCCATATCGTAGCGCTATGGGAAAACTCATTCCAAATCCCCACGATACGCAAGAGAAACGTTCTACAGAACCGTTGCGTACATGAGCGAAACGGCTCAAGGAAGTGGGGATGAACTCCCAATCGATGGCAAGCGGTACGGTGGTAGAAAGAGGACGAAAGCACCATTCTAAACAGTCCTTCGGAACACTCCCCGTTATACAGTCGGTAGAGTACGCAGAGAGACGCGAAGTCTCTCCTAAGGCCAAGCGTATCTAGACCGTCTGTGATTATGGGATATGAACATGAACATGCATGAACAGCTCGACGTTGAATACAGTCCAGGGGATTAAGTCTCTATAACTGTCTACAAAACTGTTGTCACTTTAACAGTACTAAACGTCCCACTGCTGGGCTCGGGTCTCCCACTATAGGAGAACGGACGATATACCCGCCACGCGTGGCCAAGGCGGCTTGACAAATTTGTCACCTCGGTCATCCTGATGTACAGGTTCTGTTACGATGTTTTCCTTCACCGTTGCTAGCATACGGCAATTGTAACAATGTGCACATTGGGTCAGAAAACTGCCTAATTGGTGCATGCATTACGGTCAGGATTTGAACCTGCGCCCTTTGAGTTTGAGACGCGTGCGCTTATCATTATGCTACCACAACTTTTTGGTTAGTCATTATATGATGTATGGTGGGCTGGGATAATAAAACAAATCAATAATCAATGCTCATTTATATAATATTATAAAATGCGTAAGAATACAATTTTGAAAAGATATATTTCATAAAAATAAAACAAACCATTATAAAAATTCAGAATTCCATGGAAGAAAGCGATAACTATTTCCCGCGTATTGTACCGCTGGTAGTGAATACATCAGGAAATTTTAGTACACGAACGCATTGCGGATGACCAAGATTTGCACTCAACACATGTTTATCACTTGATATCTGTCTTTGAATGACATCATCACGCTCATACTAGAAATGGATAGTTATTCTAAAAACAAGCGAGACATATAGCGGCTGTTTACAAAACAGCCACGACTAAATTGTCTATCAACTTGCCAGCTGGCTAATGGTTGTCGAATAAAGCCAAAAACTGTCAACATTACGGCTCAGCAATCAACCGACGGCAGTTGGTTAGCGCCCATTCAATTCAAAGGTCATTCGCCCATTAATCAAATAGCCATCAGCTGGTGACCTGGTGTTTTAGTCGGCTATTGAACCACAATTAGCCGGATGAGAACGTTTTTGATATTTCCGTTGGTTACTAATCGCCAGTTCATACTACGTCCATTTCAAAGAGATGGAGTGAACTTGAAGACGATGGCTGGTCATGACGGCTGACCGCTTGTCGTTATATGCGTGTGGTGCATAGAATTCAGGTACACATGTAGCTAGAATTTTATATAGCTATTGTATACACATATATCTTTGTCGACGCTTTATTTGTTGGTATTAGAAGTCGCTAGTTCGTTATCGTTAGTGGTCCAAGTGGAATTTTGACTGTTCTCAGTAGTACCATCAGTTGCGCTATCATTGGAATCTAAACTATAATTGGAAGTGCTAGTAGTCTAGGAACTGGTGTCGGAAGTGGTGTCGGCGCTGTTGGTGGAAATGGTGTGGGAACTGATGTCGACGCTGTCGTTGGAAGCGGTGTCGGCAATGTTGAAGTTGTCACTGGCGTTGGAACTGGTGTCGTCACTGGTGTCGGAACTGGTGTCAGAACTGGTGTCGGAACGGGTGTCGGCACTGGTGTCGGCATTTTCTAAAATATCAGCCATGTTATCTGAAAAAAAGAAAAGAAAATGAGTTTCTTCACGAGAAAATATCGTCCAAGTCATGCCAATATTAAATATTTTTCACAAAATTGGGTTTATTGCATTTCCATAAAGCAGAAATTGTTACTTTTGGTACATTTAATATTTCTGGATCTTAGATAGGTAATTAAGGGAAAGTTATTGAAATATGAAATTACAATTATACGTTTGTCATTCACTCACAGTAATTAACTTACAAGTTACATTAAGTGTTGGTTTTATGATAATACCTACAGAATGTGGTTTTTTTCAAAATCAACTTTTCAATTCCTGATTAGGACAATTGATTATATATATCTAGTCTTGCCATAAATATTGTAACAAAGATTTTTTTTCTATTGCAAATAACATTTATAAGTTTTACACTGTGTTAGTTTAATACATAAATATAAAACAATTTAAAATATAAAAAGCTTATTCGATGTGGTCTCCATTGGGTGCAATACAGTCCTTTAAACGTTCATTCAAAGATTATAAATAGTTAGTTCAGGCCAGTTATCAATAGAAGCACGCACTCTTTCCATAGGAAAATTCTTCACTGCCAATCGTATGGATTGTTTTAGGGACTCCAAATTATCATGGCGTTTAAAGCAAGCCGTACTCTCTAAAACTGACCATAAAACATAATCCAGCGGATTAACATCGGGACTAGACGACGGCCAGTCTTCAGCTCTGATGAAGTCCAAAACGTTCGTTTCCAACCAAGACTACGTGGACCTAACCTTTATAACCCGGCGCCAAGTCTTGCTGGAAGGACCATTCTTAGTTATTGAACATGGGGGCTTAACTACTTTCCCAAGAACTATCTTGATGCATCTGTGCCGATGTTTTGATACCTTTTTCACACAAATATGGCTCAGTCACTCTTTCATAGCTAACACCCCACCAAACCATCACTGAAGACGGATAATGCCCACGTTGCACTCTGTTGACTAATTGAGAAGCTTCCTTAGAGCTTTGAGCATAAATGCTATCATTTTGTTTGTTAAAATGTTGCTGAAGTACCGTGTTATACCACGTACCCCTAAGATAACTGCTTAGCTAGGCATGACCTAGAAACAGGCTGCCTACACGTGCTCCTATTTCCCAATGACGCACGTAATTATTGCGTAAGGCAAATTTAGTTTTAAGGTAATAATTTTGTATTGAGTCATTCGATAGCCTAATATCGGCTTTGATACTTGTAATTTAGCTAGTTGATTTTAACATTAAATTTAATTAAAATAAAATTGTTTTTTTTTGATCCTCCGGCTGGCACCTTCGTAATTACCGCTTCAGTTGTTATAATAATAATAATTCTTTATTTACTCTCACACTAACAATAATTAAATTAGTAACATTTTTTTCCTTCACTTTTGCCATGTTAACTTCAGTTAAAAACGTTGATGGTCTAGCAGAGCGAGGCAAATCTTCCAGCATATCGCGACCCCTTTTGAATAATCTATCGTAGAATCTATAACTCAGCTGCATTTTATCCTATCTCATTGGTCTTGGTCGCGGTTTACTCAGAATTAAACAATCCACAATAGTGTCCGTTGCGGCGACAGTGTAACTTATACTCTTGAGTTACTACACATCACTGAAGTTGATTTCCACCTAAAATTCTAGTATTTTTGAGGTTATATTCGAAGCAATGGACTTTACAAAACAGATGTAAACAGCAGATTTGTTGCGAATTTAATTTCCTACTTACATCAATATTTTCTGAGATATTGAACTATAACTCATTAGTGGTATGGTTTTTTTCCCTGACATATACAACAAAAATTCTGGTGGGGACCGAGAAAAAAAAAACACTCAAAAAAAATTACACCCTAATATATATATTTATTTATTTTTATCGCTAGAGTACATCAGACAGGCAGACGGAAAGCGGTTACCGTCGCCTTTGGACGATTGCAACACCAGAGGTCTCACTAACGCGCTGTCAGCCTCGAAGAAATTTTATGACACCCTTTTTAAAAACCCCATGTTGTAGCGCTCTGGGAAAATCTCGGCTGGGAGTTCATTCCAAATCCCCACGGTACGCAAGAGAAATGTTCTACAGAACCGTTGCGTACAAGAGCGAAGCGGCTCAAGGAAGTGGGGATGAACGTCCAGCCGATGGCGTGCGGTGCGGTGGTAAAAAGAAGACGAAGGCACACACTCCGTTGTATATTCGGTAGAATACGCAGAGAGCGCGAAGTCTCTCCTAAGGTCAAGCGTATCTAAACCGTCTGTGAATATAGGATCGTCAACAAAGCGAGCGGCTTGACGTTGAATACTTTCCAGGGGATGTAGCTGGCAGGCAGGTGCCCCGACCCACAAGTGTGTGCAGTACTCGAGGTGTTGTACATTAGTTGTGAGATATGTTACAGTTAAAAAACGTTTAGAACATTAATAAAAATACCAGGCCACTCAGGAAGTATTGCGAAAAAAAGATTTTACATATTAGAGACTTGCCAGTTATAATCTATTTTGAAAATATTATTATTTATAACTAATAATAGGTACGTTCCAATTTCAAAATTTCCCTCCACATTTTGTGCTAATTTAAATTATCGTGTCTCATTGAAAAATGCATCTGCGCCGGAAACATATTCACGCTATGATTATTTACGATTTCAAGTGTCGTCTGAAACCAGGCGAATCGTGCAATAGACTTCAAATGGCATTCATGAATAAAGGCCCTTCTAGGGCAAACATGTATCGTTGGTACAACGAATTCAAGCGCAGTCGACTAACTTTGAGGGATGAAGAAGAAAACGTGCTACAAGTGAAACATTTAATCTAAGACAATAGGCGAGTTACGTATCGAGAGATTCAGCACGTACTGCAGATTGGATCGGGAAGCCTTCGCGAGATTCTACAAGTGCATCTTCGCGTAAGGAGGATAGTTGCACGCTGGGTGCCGCACAATCTCACCGATGCTCAGAAGCAGGCCCGAGTGTAATGATGCCGTGATATAATAAACAAATTTGAAGCAGGCTCATCTCGGCGTGCTTACGACATTATTGCAGGTTATGAGTTCTGGATTTATCAATACCATCCAGAAAGGAAGCACCTCTTGACGGTTTGGATATTTCAAAACGAATCAACGCCTACCAAAGTGAAGCAATCTAGAAGCGGGGGGAAGATTTTGATGGCGAGTTTTTTCAATTTGACTACTTGGTGTCAATTTCTTTACGGAACCAAAGAAGCATCAATATCGAATGGTATACTACCAAATGTTTGGCAGATGCTTCCTCTTTTGTGACCAAATACAGGGATCCACGGTCTACTGCTCCACCACGACCACGTGTCCGCCCATACTGCGCTCAAAACAAGGGACTTCCTGGACAGAAAAAATCAGCTCAAAGGGATACAATTTTCGTTGCCGGAAAATGCGCTGTCAGCGTTCTTGCGAGCTGTAACCGAGGTGGCTGCGGCGGACTGGAAAAAGCGTTTCGAAAACTGGTAAAGACGCATGAAACTTTGTATAGAGGCTGGTGGAGAGTACTTTGAACAAATTTAATAAACAAATATTTTCTTATACATTTTTTTTATTTTCGCAAAATTTTTCAAGTGTCCCACGTATATTATATTCTCTTTATGAAATCGTTGTCAGCCATTCAGAGTCCACTGCTGGAAGTAAGCCTCCTCAATACGGTGCCACTCATCCCTGTCCTCTGATTTCCTCATCCAGCGCCGTGCCGGCGACCTTGCACTGATCGCCGATCCATCGGGCTGCAGGGCGTCCGACACTATGTTTGCCGAGACGCGGTCTCCGCTCCAGTACTTGTCTGCGGCAGACGTGAACGGTCCACTGCTACTTCAACTTGCTAATTTTGCCAGCTATGTTGGTTACTTTGGTTCTCTTACGGATATCCTCATATCTAATTTTATCCATAAGAGAAACATCCAACATAGCTCGCTCCATAGCCCGTTGAGCGACTTGGAATTTGTGGACCAATCTTGCCATCAATTTCCATGTCTCAGCCCCGTAAGTCAGGACGGGACCTTTATAAATTGCTTTATTTTTTTTATTATGCTTTTTATCCGACATTCCAATAATCCGGTCCCTTCGGGTTTTAAACAGTGCCGGATTAGTGAGATTCGACTGTAAAAACTACGAGTATGTGTATAATTCGATTTCCCATAAAAAGCGAGCTTTTGGAGAAAGTTGACAGTTTCGTGGGATATCACTTGGAATATTGCGTGCGCGCTCGTATGTTGTGTCAACCGTTTGAACACCGTTACTCCACTGGTCTTTCCACTCTCCGCTTCGATCAGAACGTAGTGCTGACAGTCAAAAAAATTGATGTCTCGATATTGCTAGAGAGCCACATCACTTGAGCATCGAATAAATCAAAGTTAATACAATATGGTTACGAGACATATTTATACGACAGACTGACATATATACTGTGTATGTCACAAGCAAGTTACGCTTAGTTATGGTTAATATACAATATATACATGTATAGGAAAAGTGCGTTGTAAAATTTGCCCTGTCAGGAACCGAAACCGAGCCTTCTGCGCTGAAGTAAGATAGGTTGACAAAAGACCACTACAGAGGCCGTGAAGTTTGCGGACTGCTATTATGTATAATATGAAGAATAATATTTACTTGCTACATCAGCAACCGCTCTTGACACAGCTTTATTTACTGAGAACAAAACATTATTTGCTGACGAACACGACGACTTAACACCACGTAACGACAAAAGTCCTGTTGCTTGCACGTAAGAGACAGCGAGAACCTGTAAGAAAGATAATTCAAATTAATAACTTTTTTCCCTCTTCTATATCCACCCATCCTCATATTGCATTTCCATTTATTATATAACGGTGGGCAATGCGCTTGCGCATCGCCTCGGGTCTCAAGGGAGGCGACGCCGAACCCGGTATCTCACAACCTCTTCTCCGAGGAAGGAGTTGTGAGATACCGGCCGCCGACTACGTAACTAAGCTTACCAGCGTCCCGCCGGGTTTTAGTGAGGCGTCATTGGACACAGCGTAGGCATTGCTCCACGACGCCTCGACGTATTCCATCAAAAGAGGTGCCCCTTGGTCTAGGGCATCCAGCGAAAAAAAAGTGCACTAAATTTGGTGCACTCGCTCCCCACACCTGGTAGTGTCGTTTCGACTACTTTACTGGTTAGAGTTCTCGCAAAAGAAATAATTATGCCGTCCTGCGCTATTAAAATGTGTCGGAAGTATTTTAACAGAAGAAAGAAAACGAGAAAACTTAACACTTTTCTCATGATTTCTTTTAAAAAACATGAAATTTAATTTCGATATTTTAAAGGTTATCGAATTGATTGATGTTGTCAGGTGAGAATTGGGACTTATTTCCAAAATTTAGAGATTTTTACGATTTTTTTATGAAATATGAATAATTGAAAAAATCTATAGAGAACAGACATGTAATGTTTGTATGTCCGGTTACCTTAAACCAGCTTGTATTACGTTTTAGATTTCCTCAAGATCTAATCGTGGCAAAGCTTTGGATAAAGGTAATGCGGGAATCGTAAGATGACCACCACTGGAATCCAAACAAAAGGTTCATTGTGTGTTCCACACATATTTTAGTTTATATAATAATCAAACCGAACCAGTTTGAATAAAAACTTTTGGATATGAATATTTTTATTTTAATAATAGTGGTTCAAGTGGTTTAGTTCCTCTTAAGTCCCTGCATTAAACTATTGCGTGTACCTACCCCGTAGTTCCTATTACTGATATAAATTTGGATTACACTTATCACAACTAGTATGAGCCCATCAAATCGTTCCAAGTCCCATTATTACAAATGTTTTCTCTGATTTTTAGCGCAGGATAATCTTTGGGGCATAACTAGTCACCTATTAACCTTCATGAACATGTTGTGTAACACAAAAATAATTAGCCATTATGAAAAGTTTTTTTTAGAATTATTACATTAATATTGGTAATTAACAGACATAAAAATGTACTAATTATGTGTACAAACATTTTATTGCGAATTAAAATTACTACATATACTTAAATGTGTTATGAATTTATTCATTAGTGCATGTATTTTTTTATGGTTCGTTCCAAGGCACACAGCTTTTGTTGTTAATACTTTAATTATTAGAAAAAACTAAAACCTATAAATATATAAGTAATATTAAATTACAACACATAAAACGATTAAATCATAACTCGCCATTCATCCCATTATAGAAAAATTAAATTCTAAATTCAACGTATGGTACCTCGACGACGGCACCCTTGGAGGAGACATTGATACTCTTCAAAAAGATATACAATATTTAATTTACGAGTTTGATAAAATTGGTTTAGAACTAAATTATTCAAAATGTGAGATATATTTCAGTGACAAGGTGCCAAATATCTTTAATACTATATCAGATTTTCATAGTTTGGGACTAAATTTTAAAATTGTTGACAAAAATAGCCTCAGCCTCCTTGGGTGCCCCGTTTTTGAGGAGTCTTTTTCTACTTTCGTTAGTAACAAAATTCAAAATTTTCAGTCAAAGATAGAAAACTTAAAAAGTATAAGTTTACATAGCACATATTATATTATTCGGCACTGTGTTTTTACGTCAAATTTTATATATATTTTGAGATGCTGTCCTATATGGAAAAACCTAAATATTCTAAAAACTTTGGATAATGGTATTCGGTACTCGCTCTCATCGATTTTCAACATTCCCTTTGATGACCGTACATGGACCCAAACCTCCATACCTTATTGGTAGGGAGGCTTCACAAAGGACCTCATTGGTGAAATATTAAATCCGTCACTCGGTGACTTTGAGGTCCTGTATTTGACTGAGGCCAGAAATGCTTGGTCTATGGCCTGCCCATATCAAAATTTACCCATAAATCTAAAGTCACAGAAGCTATGGGACGGCCCGCTTTGCTCATTGGTGCATAAAAATCTTTTGGATACGTGTGCCAATGAGACGGAGCGTGCTCGTCTCCTAGCTGTCTCGCGTTGGGAGTCTGGCTTGTGGCTACAGGCACTCCCCTCGGCGAATTTAGGTACTTTTCTAGACGATAACACGTTTAGAATAAGTGCTTGCATTCGCCTAGGGGCGGCCTGTGTTGTCCCACACCGCTGTCAGTGCGGAGATAAGGTCGAGCGCCTCGGTCACCATGGGTTATCGTGCATCAGGAGTGCCGGTAGAATTTCACGTCATGCAACTCTTAATGACATAATCCGTCGGGCTCTTGTCACCGCCGGGGTACCTGCCGTCCTAGAACCGAACGGCCTGTGCGGCGACGATGGCAAGAAACCCGATGGTATGTCATTGGTGCCCTGGAAGATGGGTCGCCCCTTAGTATGGGACGCGTCTTGATACTTTGGCAGCGTCCCATCTTCCAGCTACTAGCATGTCTGCCGGTACTGCTGCTGCACAACAGGAGGCCCTAAAACGCCGCAAATACTCAGCCATCGGAAATGGCTACATATTTGCGGCTTTTGGGGTCGAAACCCTGGGACCATGGGGGCCTGAGGCTCACAGACTTTATCGAGACATAGCCAAACGTCTGGTGAATGTCTCACGTGACCACAAGACTGGCTTATACCTTGGACAACGCATCACCATTGCCATTCAGCGAGGCAATGTGGCCAGTCTTTTGGGCACATTTCCGACTGACAGTGGTCTGGAACTAGATTTTATGGTTTAATTTTAGTTTGTATATATAGCTTATTTTTAGTTTAATTTATTTATAATTTAGTTTATTTTTAATTAGGATTAAAGTTGTTTCGCAATTACAGGTCAAGGAATTCGTAAAACTCATTTCAGATTTACAATCATAACGATCATTTAAACTTTTCACTTACATAAAAAAATATTTAATATTAAAAAACAGGTTAATATTTTTAGCTGATATCCCGAAAACACGCACACATTGATAGTTTTTCGAAAGTGAATATAGCAACGCTTCGCGTTTTTGATGCCGTTTTTGGAGGTGATGTTTGTTAGCAATGCTCTCTATAGACATGTTATATCTCAATGTTCATAAGTAAAAATAATATTTTAAAATACTCACCAAACAGACGAAAAGGGTAATGGACTTCATGGTGGCTTCTTTTCAGTTACTTCTTCGAGTAAAGACGAAATAATACCTTCGTTGCTTTTTTGGTGAATTTATATCAAAATTTATGTCAACAAGAACGATGTTTTCCATCTTCGACTGCATCTGTGTTTGAACATACTTATTTAGTTAATTTGTTGCATTGAATTTTCTGGAAAAACTATATTATTACGAAGAATACCTATCAGACAGACTATGAATTGGCAAAGTGCCTACCATTTCATGCATAATAAAGGGTTTCGTTGATGTTACGAATGTCATTGAGATTGTTACGTGCGAGCAGGTACGCACTTAGAAATGGAAGGAAACTAAACGCTTTTATTAACTTACACAGCCGTACGTGATTCTTCTCCGCAGGGTTGCCCTTCACGCAAAACTAACGACGTGCTGTCCCGACAATAAAATGTCTCACTCACAATACCGTCGCCGATATACATATTTTTATTTTACTGCAATAAAAAAAAAGTTCAGCAGACAGGCAGACGGCCCAGTTGATGGAAAGCGGTTACCATCGCTTATGGACATCGTTCTAACCTAATAAAAGTTATGAATATTGTAATTTAATAAACGACTAATCAGAGCAGAGCATATGGCTCGGAGCGGGGTCAGACGCCCTCTATACTTTAGTAGTATCTACTTCGGTAGACGGAGGAGTTTTTGTGGCACATTCGAGTGTTGGCAACGGGTCGAGTTGGATCGTTGAGAATTTTAAATAAAGTGTTGAAGTTAGAAGTATGAGCGGTGCCCTGAACCCGCTGCTCGGTCTAAACTATGTCAAAATGTTGTTTCAAACTAAATTAAAAGTGTATAAACCGTGGTCATTGTGTTTTATGCTCGCATTTTATCCTGATGACGCCCACTAAACCTGCAACCACTAAAGAAAATATCACGAGAACGAGGCCTTCTCCGACATATATATATATATATATATATATATATATATATATATGTGTATATATATACGCACACACATATATATATATATATATATATATATATATATATATGTGTGTATGCGTATATTAAAGTGCGTGTAAATATATTCATATATACATATAGGAAACTATCGATAGTCGATAGGAACTTCGTTCCATCCGGGTGTCCCTTGACACCTCTCCAGTTTTTTATATAGCTGGAGTACAACAGACAAGCTGACAGCCCATCTGATGGAAGACTTCTACCGTCGTCTATAGACGCGCTGCCGGCCTTGAAGATATTTTAGGACACCCCTTTTGAAGTGATAACTTATGGGAGGTTAAACCGCTTCGTTACGTAACGCGTTACGGTGTCAGTCTTCGTCGGTGAGATTTAGCACTCCCAACTGCTTAGAGGCAAGTCTTGCCTTACATTTAAGATGGCCCCTCAACTGCACTACGTTCGCGATGTCGACACCGTGGAACCATTCTTGGAGGTGGTAAGAAGAGTTCCTGAAGCGCTTGCTCGAATGAAGTTTTTCTGGCACTGAATACGCAGTCCTGTCTTCGTGGGGTTGAAATGGACAAGGTTTTGTCTCCCATCCAGAGACTCTTTCCAAGGAGTTCTCTACTTCAGATACAAGTCTAACCCAACTTTCCTCCACAAATGATCGAACATTTCCACGACCATAGTACTCTCGCCAATTTTGTCATACGCAAAGCAATTAATGTTGTCAACGAACAATATATCATTGATATGCAAAATGAACAGTGTTGGCAACAGCACACAAGCCTGGAGCACACCAGCGTTGATGGGTTTGGTGCTACAGGACCAACCTTCAACAACGACTTGAATGGTGCGCGCATTATGAAAGCTGGATAGCAAATCAGGTGCAAAGCCTTCGGGTATCCCATATGATAGGAGCGATAGAAGAGCTCTGGGCCAGACCCAGTGGAAGATCTTAGAGAGTAACTGCCAGTGGTTCTCTTTGCTCTTAATGGCGTCAGCCTAACGATGAGTTAAGCAAACCAAAAGATCTCCAGCTGAACGACCATCGCGGAAGCCGTATCCAGTCATTTAAAAGCTCAGAATCTTCAGGGTAACCCAAGAGCTGCGCGTTGATAACACGCTACATCACCTTTGAGAACAAAGAGGTTATTGCTATAGGCCTATAATTCGACGGGTCTGTTTGGTCTCTCGTTTTGGTCACATATATGTATGTACGTTGGGTCTTCCACGAAGCAGGGACACAATTTATTTGGTAAGATAGAGTAGAAAGTCAAGCAAGGACTGAGGACAGCTCAGCTGACCACGTCTAAAGCACAATGACAGGAATGCCATCTGGGCCAGGACTCCTTGAAGTCCAGAGAACGGAGGGCACGACGAACTGCTGCTTTCTGAGTAAACCTAATCTCCGGCATGCTGGACTCACACTCTGGGATTGTAGGTGGAGTTTCTCCCCTAATCCCCTGTCTAATTGGCAGCCGTATATTCAATGTACTCTTTGTTGGCAGCAAAGATTTCACCCAGAAGAGCGGCTTTATCTTTGCGTGTGCCAGACAGTCGTCCACTGTGCGCAGATCTGGAAGAAACGCCTGACTAAAATTTCCTTCGACATTCATTGGCGATGGCCTAAAAATCTCTAGTCCCAGAAGGGTAGCTAGAAAGGCTTGTCCTCGCGAGCTGATTTTCTATTATCCAGTTTTGATAAAAATTGAAGAAGTAAAATAATTTCGTTTCAATAATTTGGAGGTGAATTGGTGAATTTTTTCTTTACTTAAAATAACTATAAAAAAGACGGAAAAACCATGTTACATCTCATATCGTGAATATTGATAACTAATGGTCGCCCGATCGCCCGTGGTCGAAATTCGGCCATCATTACTAATGTCAAAGTTATGATGGTCGAATATACTTCTATAAACACAGATTTCGCCAAGGCTGTTAATTTGCCTTGAACAATAAACAAAAGAGTATATATGCGTGTGTGTGTGTCAAATACATGGTATAATGTGTGTAATGTGTTTTTTGTTTGTGCGGAAGGAAAAGACAGAGATAGATAGATGTTAGAAAGGGCTAGATGATAAACGAAAGTTCCGGAATAGAAGGTTCGGGAAGGAAAAGACAGAGATAGATAGATGTTTAGAAAAGGACAGGTAGTAAATAAAAGAATAACGAAAAGAAGATCGAAATTATGGGTCCCAGTAGATTCTTCCGGGTATATAAGCAGCGTAAGGCGCGCCAACCGGGCAGTTAAGAGTTGAGGTCAGTCCAAGACAGCGAAGCGACAAGTGCAATACGGAAGAGTTGAAAGAGAAGTTTAATAGAAGATAGTGACTAGTTAAGTGGTGAATTTAGTGACAAGTTTAGTGGACAGTTAAGTGAAGGAGGAGTGTAGCGTAGTTCGAGAGACGAACCAGAAGCGAGCTACACGCGGGAAGGTATACCGGAGGTGAGCACTGCAGTAGCAGGAGGTTGTCTACGCAATATCGGCGACGGTATTGTGAGTGGGACACCTTATCGTCGGGACTGTGCATCGTTGGTCGTGCGGGCAACCCTACGGAGGGGTATTGCGTGCGGCTGTGTAAGTCAATAAAAGCGTTTACTTAAAAACGTGTTTTCATCCAATCCTAAGTGCGTACCCCCGCTCGCAAGTCACAATATAGATGATTTTTAGTCAATTATTGATCAATATATAATACCAACGGAAAGTTGTTTATTTTGGACCCCACTTTCGACCGTTTTCCCCAATAAGGAACTTGATCTTCATGGTTTTATGTATTATTTTTGTACAATGAAGTACAAAATCTATTCTATTCTTGAGCTATTGTGAAAATTTGATTGTCGTCAAGTTTATATTTGAAGAGTTAAAAAATTAACTCATAAACTTATTTATTCGTAACTATGTTACACATCAGGGTTATATATATTATTGCAACAATCTTTAGTTATTAAGAATTACATTATTTGTCGTCAATCTTTATAGAGTTAAAAAATACAAAAGCCTTTAAATTTTAAACTGCTATCAGATCTTGGCCGGCGTATCTCTAGTTTTATTGTGCACCCAACTCTTAGGTATCATATAAAACAGCGAAGTTTGAACAGCTGCCATTATTCGTTGTCTCTAATTTTCGTATGAACACAAGTGTACTTATAAATTGCTATTTTAATTCGCTACTTTTGTCAATAATTGATGTTCTAGTAATAAAAAGTAGGTATTAAACAAATTATAACAATTGGCAGACAAACCGACGGGTGCAAAGTAAATAAAGTTATCTACAAAATGATGATTTTTAGTTTATTGTACAATCGTTTTAATAAAACAATTCTTTACAATATGACATTATTTGTTTTGCATATATCACATTATTTCAATAAATTTTCGTACGTAAAAAAAGCCAGCTACGTATGTTCTTTCAAAGGTAATACGACCATCTTTTCGCTCTCCTGTAAAGTAGCTATTTTGCAGATATCTCTTTTTACTTTGCACCCGTCGAAACGTACTTACTCAAAACTAATGGTGCCAAATATAACCATTAACCAATAAATTTACCGGTAAAAAAAATTAACACTTCTATTCGATATATAAAATTAAGCAAAACGGTTAAAAATATCATTTAACAAATACACTGCGTGTAGTCGCATAGGTAATTATCGGAAATTATATACATGCATGTTTCAACGTTATAATTATACACACATAAGATTTATTTTCGCTTTGCAGATGTTTTCAACTAATCATGTAATTATTAAATTTTGATGATTTAATTGTACGCTCTATGACCCTGAAAATAAAGGACAGTAACTTTGTGTTTTTTACAGTTAATGATATTTTTATTTGTTAGAAAATTGAAATGAAACGATATTTTTAACTTAGCGATCGCGAAGATGACGTGATTGGTTGATTTTTTAAACGTGATGTATTGTTTGTTAATTGATATTACCATTAAAATTCGTTGCCATTACTGTAGAGTTTATTAGAACTATACAAATGCGTATAAAACAGGTATAAATATAACTGGATACAACCAGTACAAACTGCACGATCCAATAACAGGCGCAAAATCCGTCACTATATCGCTTATCTAATCTACATCTTGCTAGTATTGTAATCGTCGCTTGAGACTGCCCCTCTCCGCTTCATAATGCACCGATACCATACCTGGCAAGCTTCGACACAATACAATAACAACAAGGATTAGTTCGACACTAATGACGGCCATAAAAAAAAGTACAATAACAATAGAATGTTTTCTTAATTACAAATTCTAAACACAAAGTAAACAAAGAATTCTTAAATGCGGGAAGGTAATAAACTGCGCTTTACGACAGGCAGGTGTGCCTTTTTTTTGACCTTAAAAAAGTACAATTCCATAGCGATAATGTAAAAAATTGGTATAATACTAAATCTACACCACCAAAGGTCGTTCCACTACCGATGCAGGTGTTGAGCTTCTAAGACACATTTATGGTGCTTGGGAAGGGTTACAGAATGCCATTGGTGTATTCTGTGACCTGTCCAAGGCATTCGATTGCGTTGAACACGTAACCCTCCTAAAAAAGCTCAATTATTACGGTTTTTATGGCGATTCTCTCAATCTTCTGTCGTCTTACTTAAATAATAGATCCCAAAGCGTTGAAATTAACAATATCAAATCTCGTGAGACTGGCTTATCTATGGGTGTGCCCCAGGGCTCTATTCTAGGTCCCTTCTTGTTTTTTATATATATTAATGATTTGCCATATTTTATCAATGATATGTGTGAGGTAGTGTTGTTTGCTGATGACAAGTCACTTATATTTAAAGTTGACAGAAATAAATAGAACTTTGACGACGTAAACAACGCCTTAACCCAAATATCCAAGTGGTTTACCGTAAATAACTTATCACTCAATCCGAATAAAACTAAATGTGTTAAGTTTGTTATGCCCAATGTAAAATAATACGATGTTAATAGGTATTTCTCTTAACGACACTAGACTTAACCTAGTAGATTCAACTGTATTCTTAGGCATTAACCTAGATCAGAAACTCCAGTGGGGCGCTCATGTATCTAGTCTCTCAGGAAAGCTTAGTTCTGCTGCATATGCGGTCAGAAGAGTTAGGCAGTTCACTGACGAAGAGACTGCTAGACTAGTTTGTTTTAGTTATTTTCATAGTGTCATGACCTATGGTATTTTACTTTGGGGCATAGCTGTTGACTTGAGACTATATTTGTTTTACAAAAAAGAGCCGTAAGGTTAATTTATAACCTCGGTCCTCGGGTGTCTCTTAGGGAACGCTTTAAGGAAATCGGTATTATGACGGTCGCTTGCCAATATATTTTCAATAATATAATTTCTATTCGTAATAATTTGAGTGCCTACAAGCAGTATAAGGATGTTCACAATTTCAACACCAGGCATTGTAATAAACTGATATTGCCATCTTTTAGGTTACAAAAAGTATTGTCTTCTTTCTTGGGGGTTGGTATACGCTTCTTCAATAAGATTCCGAGTGCAATGTTAGATCTGACGATATCGTCATTCGTGCGCGTAGTGAACGGACGCATCGTATTAATACTTTCAAAATGTCAAAAAAATGTAGTGGTTGCAGTTCAGTGATATCAACTACAAATTATCTAAAATGCTGTAAAGAAGATTGCAGAAAATGTTATGATTTAAACTGCCTCGGAATAAAGGTAGAAGTTTTTAAATCATTTACTAATGAGTATAAAAATCAGTGGGTGTGTCCAGAGTGTCTTTGTTCCAAGTACAAGCCAAAATACGGAACCAATACGCCTGTTAGCAAGGTATCAACAGTAGACATCGTTGGAACACAGGTATCACCAACTGGTATGAGCAATGTAAACACTATGCGCCGAGGTTGCGCAAATTACTGTGATGAACGTGTTGAATATGATTTGATTGCAGAACTTAAACAGTTCCGAGTGGAAGTAATTGCTCGCCTGGATAGCCAAGAAGAGCCCATTAGGTCCATCCAAGATCTGTGTGCAAGTACAAAAGCTGAGTTACTTTTATTACAAAATAAAATGAAGGTATCGGATGAAGTTATTAATAAAATTAACTCAATTGAAACACAAGTCACTACAATAGTTATGCGCAATCAGCAATTAGAGCAAACATTAAAACCACTGCATCAGACACAAAAACCCATCGAAACAGTTAATAGTTATCCAAAGACCTTTGTCATTGATAACAGCTATGTAAGTAAGCGTGGGGCCACGAAATCGGTGGAAGTACAAAGTAACGATAAAGTATTGGAAACAGAACCACAGATTGTTGTGAATGAAACGACACAGGAAAATACCGCTGAAATTACAAATGGCTGGATGACTGTGCAGCGGAAGAAAAAAAGAATTAATTTTAAACAAGTAAATAGGGGACAAAACTCCACAATTATAGATATACAAGGGATAGAAAAGAAAAAGCATCTACATGTCTGGCGTTTACACCCAGAGACATCGGAGGCTCAATTAATCACCCATTTAAAAAAAATATTTGGAACTGATATTGATTTTAAAATAGAAAAAATTAAGCATAAGACTGAAAGAATTTATGCGTCTTTTATTATAGGTGTACCAGAGGCTATTTATGATAAGTTGTTACAGCCTGAAATTTGGCCCGTGAATGCGGAATTTAGTGAATGGATCTGGTTTCGGAGATCTCCAAAAAATCAAAATGGTGGAAAATAAATCAATCGACATATTTTACCAAAATGTAAGAGGTTTGCGTTCGAAATTAAATGCATTTTACAATAACATAGAATCATTGGGGGCAGATTTATTTGCTATAACTGAAACTGGATCCATCAATACCAGATGCGGAAATCGTACCACCTAGTTATCACATATTAAGATGTGATAGAATGGACGGAAGAAAGCAGGGAGGCGCGCTTCTTGTAGCCACACACTGGTTTGAACTACGAGTGGTGTCGTTACCAGCGAACTTCAACGTAGACGAATATCTGTTCGAATTGGTTTGTGCCACCGTCCATATGAACAATATTTTTTTATTTTTATGTTGCGTATTGTACATCCCACCTAACAGTAATGAAAATAATTATATAGCGATGTTCAGGCTATTAGAACAATTAAGTGTAAAATACAAGGATGTTATTGTGATAGGAGATTTTAATTTATACTCGGCTAGCACAAATGTACTGAACTATTATGAATACTTCATTTCGTTCTGTGAATTCACTCAAAACAATAATGTACCTAATTGTAACCTCCGACAATTAGATTTAGTTCTCTGTTCGTCTAGTTTATGTGGCACAATTACTGTAAGCGAAACTGACGAAGCGTTAGTACCGGTGGATAACCATCATCCTCCGTTAGCTATCACCATCACGCGCATTGGTGGTTGCTTGGCTAGCACACATGATTGCTCACTAACTGGCGAAGAAGTAACTGGTTCTTTTCCACCTCAGGGAATAAATATTAACAATAATAAATGGCCACAATGGAATTTTAGAAAAGCCAACTTTAACTTATTGTATTCTTTAATGTTATCTGTGGACTGGAGCCCGTTGTATAGTATAAAAGATCCAACAGAGGCATTAAATTATTTTTATAATACATTTTATTCATTACTAGATGATTGCGTACCTAGAAAAAAGCAAAACTCAAGGTATAATTATCCTGAGTGGTACACAGGAGATGTGATTCGCAACATTAGAGAAAAGGCGAGATTACATAAGCAGTATAAGTTAACTAAATCACAAAATGACTACGCAGCATTTGCTCAGTGTAGGACAAGGGTTAAGGTGATGATCAGAGCAGCATACGAGAGGTACAAGCAGCGGATTGAAATGTGTGCTAAGGAGGACCCTAAACCTTTATGGCAATTTTTAAATACAAAAAGGGGTATAACCAAGGAAAAGAAGATAACAAAGGATGGGAATATAGTACCGGAGGCTGATTGTGCTCGTGAATTTGCTCGTTTTTTTCATTCGGTCTATAGCACTCAAAAAGCAAAACTCAATATTGACGATGCAATTGCAGCAGGGGGTAGTAGCAGTATGAGAGTGCATGTAGACCGGTTGAAATTATCACAGGTGTCCAAAGCACTTGCACGACTCAAACCTAAGCATTCCGCTGGACCGGATGGAATACCTGCATTTATTATGAAGGATTGTCAGGCAATCCTAACTGAACCTCTACTACATTTATTTAACCTCTTTATTGATTTCTCTTTCTTTCCTGAATGTTGGAAAGTTACTAGAGTGGTGCCAGTGCCCAAGGGAGCTGGCGGATCGGATATTACTAATTTCAGGCCTGTGGCGATATTATCAGCACCCGCAAAAATATTTGAATCCATAATCCACAAGTGTATCTTAGATCAAGTAACTTGTCAGTTATCGGAAGCTCAACATGGTTTTAGACCGGGTCGTAGTACAAACAGTAATCTTCTTAACTTTATGGCATATGTTGTTCCCTTGGTGGATGCTGGGGTCCAGGTCGATGCTGCCTATTTTGATTTCAAAAAGGCCTTCGATTTGGTAGACAATGACATATTGTTGTCAAAATTGGCAGCAGTAGGATGTACTCCCAAGCTATTAAACTTTTTTGCTAATTACATGAGAGATCGTCAACAGTTTGTCGATTATGCTGGTTGTAAATCAGAGCCATACTATACCCGATCAGGAATTAGTCAGGGAAGTAACCTGGGACCACTCCAGTTTATTATCATGATTAATGATTTGCCTGAGGTAGTGAAAAATTCCAAATGCCTTTTATTTGCGGATGATTTAAAGTTGCTGCTTGCGATCAAAGATAAATCGGACTATGAGATGCTCCAGAATGACGTAGCTAAAGTAGCAGACTGGGGTGAAAAAAATAATTTATTTTTTAACACGACAAAATGCTCTCTCATTTCCTTTAGCAGAAACAAGCGGCCTCTCCATTACAACTATTTCTTGGTTAACGAAGCAATTAAAAGAGTTGAAACGGTGCGAGATCTTGGAGTATGTCTTAATACACAGCTAACATTTCGCGATCACATAGTTAAGATTTGTAAGAAAGCTTATCGAAATTTAGGATATGTATTACGTCGAGTAGAAGGTATTAAAAGTATTTATGTAGTTAAAACATTATTTAACGCTTTAGTAAGAAGCCATTTAGAAAGCAACGCAATCATCTGGGCTCCACATGAAACTAAATATAGTCTCATGTTGGAGCGCATACAAAATAAATTTACCAGATTTCTATACCTAAGACTTTATGGTGTTTACCCATTTTATCCTTTGTTGTACCCAACCTTGTTTGTCTTAGGCATGGTTGGGTACAATAATTTGGCATCTAGACGAAAGTTTACACTCGTCTCATACTTATTTAAATTGTTAAGAGGTAAATTATTTAACCCAGGAGTATTAGCTGAAATCAAACTTAATGTTCCAGCAAATTTTGTGATGAGACGTAGGCAGCCACCAATGTTCGTAGTGCCATACGGCAGGACTAACCTACTTAATAAGGCGCCGATGACACAGGCCTTGCGAACATTGAACAAGACATGTCAACAAATTGACATTTTTATCTGTACTGTGACTGAATTCACAAGAACGGCGTATTATATTATATGTTATGACGACTGAATGTATATTCATATCTAAAATGAATAGTATGTGTACCACGCTATCGTATTGGTGGCAACTGTAATGATAGCGATGTTTGTATGATAATAAATAAATAAATAAATAAATAAATCTGCCCTTCACTAAATTCAAAACCAAATTAAAAAGTATCTTGCTTAAAAAGGGATACTACACTATTGAAGAATATTTAAATGACAAAACTTCATTTGCATAACAGCTCGCTCCAACCTCTTATACTGTGTTTTGTACGAGTATAACGTTTTTATCTTGCCGTACTTGTAAGGAATATATGGAGATATATTGCAAAAAAAAATTAGTACGTTATGTCTTTATATTTATAACTATAATAATATTTTCTATCCTTTTATTGCGCTCTGTCTTATTGAATATGCACTGTTTGCTACAACTCCATAATTCTTCAAAAGTCATTCTGTAACATAAGTCTGTATAAAACTTAAAAAAAAAGAACTTAAATATAAATAGAACAACAAATATGTATAAAGAAAAACAATTTTTAGCTAGACGTGTTGCTGGGGAGTTTGTTGCCGCTTCTTCTCCTTAACAGCAATAACACGTTGCGAAGCGGTGTACATACACTAGGAAGGAAAATTAAATTTTAACCTATATGTATGACCTTCAAAAAGTGTTCTCCAGTGGAACTGTTTTGAATAAAAACTTTTGAATTTGAGTTTGAATTTACAATATCTTCTCGTCGTCGCGGCAGAATAATAGTTTTTTTTATTGGATAAGTTCAGCAGATAGCAGACGGCCCATCTGGGGCCATAGTAGTATCTCGTACAAAATCGCCAGACACTGTCGTCTCAATGGTAGATTTGCTTGGTTTCGGTATTCTGTTACCTGTTACTATTATGTTTATATATATTTCTGTCACTAATTTTGGTCATTTCCATATTCATTTCTTAAAAAGGTCTCGCACATCGACTCAGGGTTGCCAGCTTATCGGTGTTCTATCGGATACACTTTGTAGAGTGTGCAGCTGAGCTCTTCGATCTGATCCCGCAATCTCCCTTCCATCATCGGACAACCAGGTGCACCTGCATGCGGCACCGATATATGGTGGATATTCCACCTATAAGAACGAAGCACTTTGCATCTACCTTCATCATGTACACCATCCTTTCCCAAAGTGGGCGATAACGCCCCCTTGTGGGCGCTGCAGGCATAAAGGGGGGCGGTAAGAGACCCAGAAAAAGCAGGCAAGTGTAAGCCCGTAAGACTTAACTTGAGACCTCAGCGCCGTTGTGTACTATCTACTGCGCTTAGGTCTCAAGTTAACTCTTGCGGGCGGTAAAAGTCTCTTTTAGCATATGTTTAGAATGAATGTTTAATCTCCGCTAATATAGCTCACAATAATCAATTAATTTAATTTGACGTTATAGTGCTTTTTAAGTAAGTGAAAATATGGGGGCGCTAAAAATAATTTATTCTCAAAGTGGGCAGTATACAAATAAGTTTGGGAACCACTGATGTACACCGTAAAGGAGTGGAACTCATTGCCGGAGTCTGTCTTTCCCGATGCTCATGGGTGTCTTCAAGTCCCGTGTGAATAGGTAGGTACCTTCTAGGTAAGCGTGCTCCATCCTAGACCACATCTTCGCTCCACCTTGGGCGAGATCGTAGTCAAACGCAAATATTACAAAAAAAAATTAAAGTTAATACCAATTATTTTCTTCTTTTATTCTGCTCCAACGATATCGATACGATATTGTGGATTTAGTAGAATAAGAATTTACGTCACTATCGCAATGGAGTCGTTCTTTGAATAATTGCGCGATTCCAAGATATTGAAACGGCAGAGTTGGACCCCAGATGGAAAGCGGTTACCGGTTAAGATTTTATTGCGATTCGTTTTTCCGCTTATCCGTTGAAGTTTCACTTCTACTATGTGTCCCAGCACACATTTCGTTTCTTTTTTTTATGATTTGACATTAAAAATACATAGAACCCTAAATTTTCGCAATTTCTACCACCAACTGCTATTTTTAAATAGCGGTATTAGTACTGTAATAATGCTCAACTCTCAGCGGTCGATAATAGATCAGTTATACCACTCGATAAGTCACTCCCGCCAGGCGTCTACCGGCGTCACCTCATCGCGGTGTCTCGCCCAGCAAACAGCACGGAGTGGAGAATAGAACAATAAGTTATTTAACTTTTATATAACTTGCAAAATATTCACTACAAATAATTTATATAGCAAACAAACGTTTGCCGGGTCAGCTACTTTATAATTAAATAAGTAATAGTACATATGTGTGAAGGATGATATGATGATATGTGCTGTGACAGAAGATGTATGTCAGAGTAGAGGAGTGTGGAAGGAAAAGACATACTGTGCCGACCCTAAGTTATTGGGATGTGGTGAAAGAGAAGAGAGAGAAGTAATAGTATATATACGCGATTAGATATGGTAGGTACTATCATACAGGACACAATACTAAATAATGCTTACGTAATATACTTTTTAAACTCTGGACATATTTTCCGTTGGCTTATCTTTGGGTATCTCATTATTTATTTTAGGACATACCCATATCCTGCTCCGTAATCCGTAATAATTATTTACTATAGGTATTTCATATTTAAGTTTATTAGACACTTGTCGCGTTGAATGTTTCCGCGATATTCATTTATTGAATTCAATGTTCTCGTGTTGTTCTAAAATTATATTTAGTTTTTTTTTCTTTTACTAACAGCTCTACGGACTTTTTTACAATTTAATTTCAGAAAAAGTTAAGAAGTTGTGCACGCTTGTTTGTTACTTTGTTATCGTGTGTGATATTAATGAATGTATGTTTGTGTTGTGGTGTAAATTAAGTTAATTTATTTTTATTTTAATACTAAAGTTATAGTAATGTAGAGTGTATCTGTTACATGCTTGTGTTGCGAGAAAGTGTATGTGCAGTGTGGGCTTTATGTCTATACTTATATATATTATCTTATCTAGTGCCATGTGTGTTGTTTTTCCTTTCTGTACCTGGGTTATTAATTTTTAGGCTTGTGTGTCTTGGTTTGTTTGTGAAGTGTGCGTGTAATGCAATGCGGTGATAGTGCGCGTTGATTTGA
Source organism: Dendrolimus pini (assembly GCA_949752895.1). Lineage (NCBI taxonomy): Eukaryota > Metazoa > Arthropoda > Insecta > Lepidoptera > Lasiocampidae > Dendrolimus > Dendrolimus pini. Next base: position 1,654,586 of record OX457151.1, read on the forward strand.
GTATGTCTATAAGTTTTTTTGTTAGTAGTATGTTTGTGACTTTGTGTGCACTTTGTATGCTACCACAACTTTTTAGTTAGTCATTATGATGTATGGCTCGTATGCTAAAATAAAACAAAAATCAATGCACATTTATATATTTATATAAAATTATAAAATGCATAAGAACACAATTTTGAAAGGATATATTTAATAATAATGAAACAAACCATTATAAAAATTCAGAATACCATGGAAGAAAGCGTTAACTATTTCCAACGTATTGCACTGCTGGTAGTGTATACATCAGGAACTTTCAGTATACAAACGCATCGTGGATGACCAAGATGTGCACCCAACACGTGTTTACCACTTAATATGTGCATTTGAATGACATCATCACGCTCATACTAAAAATGGATTCCGAAAACAAGCGAGACATATAGCGGCTGTTTACAAAACAGCCACGACTAAGTTGTCTATCAACTTGCCAGCTGGCTAATGGTTGTCGAATAAAGCCGAAAACTGTCAACTTTACAGTTGGTTGCGAGTCATTCACATGTTAACCAAATAGCCATCAGCTGATGTTTTAGCCGACTATCGAACCACAATCAGCCAGATGGCTAAGTTTTTGTTATCTTTAATGACTACTAATCACTAGCTTATACTGTATCCGTTTCAATGAGCTTGAGTGAACTGGAAGACGGCGGCTGGTCGTTTGTCATTATGTGCGTGTGGTGCATAGAATTCAGATACAAATGGTAAATCTTACTGGCTTGGCGCTTAGTGTTATGATCATTGCAAGATAATATATCATCAATAAGAGTATATGTAGGTAGAATTGTGTATCGATACTGTAGATACATATATCTTTGTTAACGCTTTATTCATTGGTAGTAAAAGTCGCTTTGTTAGTGGTCTAACAGCACACCGGTTTAGCGATCTAATTCCTATCATCGTTAGGACTTCCAAAGGAATTGTCACAAGGAGCATAAGCAGTGTCGGGAGCGGGTGTGTCGGGAGCGGGAGTGTCGGGAGCGGGTGTGTCGGGAGCGGGCGTGTCGGGAGCGGGTGTGTCGGGAGCAGGAGTGTCGGGAGCAGGAATGTCGGCACTGTTATCGGAAGTGGAAGTTCCGTCAGTGCCGGAACTGCTTTCGGAACTGGTAGTTGTGTCAGTGCCGGAACTGCCATCGGAACTGGTAGTTGTGTCAGTGTCGGAACTGCTATCGGAACTGGTAGTTGCGTCAGTGCTGGAACTGCCACCGGAACTGGTAGTTGTGTCAGTGCTGGAACTGCCACCGGAACTGGTAGTTGTGTCAGTGCTGGAACTGCCACCGGAACTGGTAGTTGCGTCAGTGCTGGAACTGCCACCGGAACTGGAAGTTGTGTCAGTGCTGGAACTGCCACCGGAACTGGTAGTTGCGTCAGTGCTGGAACTGCCACCGGAACTGGTAGTTGCGTCAGTGCTGGAACTGCCACCGGAACTGGTAGTTGTGTCAGTGCTGGAACTGCCACCGGAACTGGTAGTTGTGTCAGTGCTGGAACTGCCACCGGAACTGGTAGTTGCGTCAGTGCTGGAACTGCCACCGGAACTGGAAGTTGCGTCAGTGCTGGAACTGCCACCGGAACTGGTAGTTGCGTCAGTGCTGGAACTGCCACCGGAACTGGTAGTTGCGTCAGTGCTGGAACTGCCACCGGAACTGGTAGTTGCGTCAGTGCTGGAACTGCCACCGGAACTGGAAGTTGTGTCAGTGCTGGAACTGCCACCGGAACTGGTACTTGTGTCAGTGCCGGAACTGCCATCGGAACTGGTACTTGTGTCAGTGCCGGAACTGCCATCGGAACTGGTACTTGTGTCAGTGCCGGAACTGGTACTTGTGTCAGTGCCGGAACTGCCATCGGAAGTGGTACTTGTGTCAGTGCCGGAACTGCCATCGGAACTGGTACTTGTGTCAGTGCCGGAACTGGTACTTGTGTCAGTGCCGGAACTGGAAGTGTCATCAGAATCGCAGGCACTTAGTCCTTCTTCGATTTTTGCTAAAACAGTCTCTTGTGCTACTGCAGCAGCAGTTATTTTACCTGCAAAATATTAAGAAAAAGAATTTCCATTACAAGAAGATATAGTCCGCGTTATGCCAATACTAAATAAATAAATTTGTATTTTTTTATGAAATCGGGTTAATTGAATTTCCTTCGAGCTCAAATTGTTACTTTTGGTATAATTAATATTTCTAGATCTCAGATAGGTAACTAACGGAAATTAATGTAGTAAATTACAATTAATACGTTTGTCATTCATGCACTGAAATTAACGTAAAACTTACTTAATTATGTATTGGTTTTATGATAATACACCATTTTGAGCCTTTACCGGCATTTTATCGTAAGCGACAATTTGACCTAGGTATATTTTTTCGAATGACGTCGGCGTTGCTGACATCACACTCTTTCTGAACACTACGGACGTTCCTCCTCCGACGTGTATATTTACTTTAACTTATCAAATAATGTTACTATCTCTGTTATTTTGACAAATACTGACTAATAGGTAATGTGCGAATTCTTTTTTTGTGTACTTACTAATTATTTCAAAGGTATTTCTATCTTTTTGTTATTTTTAACTGACGGGACGTGAGCTTATTCTGCCCTAACACAGTTTAAAACTAGTATGGGGAGTAATGACTGTCGCATATGTTAAATTAGGTACTATTGTATATTGTACTTGTTTAGGTTGTAACTGGATACTAATAATAACTAATACTGGAGTCGTTAGTCTTGTCCCAGCTTAATTATTCCGATATAGTTTTTGGTCCTCGGCTACTGAGCAGAACACAGAGACTTATCCAACGAGTACAGAACGCATGTGCACGATTTTGCTTTAACATTCCTTTTAGAAATCATGTGACGCCTTTTATGAACCGTTAAAAATGAAGCATCGCCGTAAACTTCATCTTGCTTGCCTACTTTTCAGAGTAGTTAAGCTTCAATCTCCACTGTATTTGTATGAAAAGCTTTCCTGGTTCGGTTCACAAAGATCAGCTGCACTGCGGCAATGTGCTACGCAGCTTGTGACACTACAACATGGCGCAGCAGCTTTTAGGGGTTTTTTCAGGTAAGCAGCTTCCAAATGCTGGAACAATATCCCACCCCCTATAAAAAATATAAAAACTATTCTATTCATGGATTTAGACTCAAACTGAAAAAGTTCTTATATGACCATCAAATGTGCCAAGCCGATCTTATTCATGATACAAGTGCAATATGATGGTGCGCATGTAAAGGGTGTGCGTGATCTACCCCGACTGTATTAGTCATGTCAGTGTGTTAAATGATGTATCATTTATTAGTCTAGTTCTTCTCTATCGCTCTATCTAATTAAAAGAAAGAAAGAAAAAATATTTATTTAGGACAAGATACAAAAAGTCTTAGATGATAATATAAATATTGCAATTCATTGTGTTGTCCTAAAAAGGCTCAGCATAATGCTAGTTTCATAACCAGCGCTGATCCTCCGCAAGTACCTTAAGTGATGCCACGGCTTAGCTCCACAATGCAAATTAAAACAGTAAACGTTCATCAAAATTATACAAAACAATTATTACTAGTGTATGAATATTGTTATAATTACAAATAAATAAAAGAAAACAAACATTAAAAAAACAACGGACAGAAGGGACGAACAGATTAATAAATAGTTACTACGTGAGTAGTGGTTTGTTATAACGTACTAATCGTCATTCGAGAATTATAATACTATAAAATACTTGTATCGTATTTAAGGTCTCTCTAGCGAAATTGATGGTCAAATAAGATTTTTTTAAATTTGTTCGGAACCCAAAAACAGATTGCAGGTTCCTTATCGGCGGCGGTATGTTATTCCAGCACTTGGATGCAGCGTAACGAAAACTCCTCCTGAAGGCAGCCGAACAATGCTACTGAGTAGCCAGCTACACCGAGCCTTGCCTACAACCGAGTGAATTACATAAATAATAGGTAAAACATTGTCAATTTTTATAAATAATGTGTATTTAGTCTTTTATTATTTAGTTATTGTTTATGGTTTTTTTTTCTCTCTATTTTAATCTCAATTTTTGTATATTCACTTCATATCTGTTTTTTTTTAATTTGCCAGTGGTGTCCGCGTATGTCACAGATGGCTGATCTTAACCGGCAATTTTGCTGAGCTATGACCAATTTAGGACTACATTTACTTATTTGTTTTAATTCAAATAGTTTAAGTGGTGTTTATTGTAGTTCTAAATAAATCTTTTTCTTTCTTTAATAAATTCTTAAAGTATACAAAGACGTATTTTTGATCTTTTTATTTATTATATAAATAAAATTGGAGTGTCTGTTAGTAATATTGAAATAACCGCTTTTTACTACATGTATATGAATATATATACGGTACATACACCAAAATAACATTTTTTAAGATTTTTGTCTGACTGTCTGTTTGTTCCGGCTAATCTCTGAAATGGCAGGACCGATTTTGACGGGACTTTTATTGGCAGGTAGTACTTTTATTTTAGAAGAATTATTTTTTTTGAAATGATGACGATTTGAATCACCAGGCGAGAGAGACTGCGGGGCGCAGCTAGTTTGTTATTATAACTACCTGACCGGAGACATCGTCCGCGTGAATTTTTTTCGCGAAAGCCTAAAAAACTAACTTATGTAACAGCCTTGCAGAGATTTGGGTAACAAAGTTCCATATATACCAAATATTAACTATTTGGGCAGGGTTTCCTATTTATTATTCAGCCTTTGATGTGACTACTCACACCGCACAGTAAGCAATGAACACTGTCCACACGCCACACCGCCTTTTTATACGAAAATACTACGAAAACTACCCTACAAAACATTAATATTACACCATTGCTAAAAATAGCAATTACTTCATAGTATTGCCAGGATCATAAAAACAATTATAATAATTAGTTACTGACGCACTAAATTATCTAGACGAAAATTTAGTGGGCCTATAAAATTAACTAGCCGGTAGAAATAGTAATTTCATTATAAATTGAACTATCTGATAAATCGACTAAAAATATTATTATCTATGACGATTATCTATGTGATATTAATATACTCTATGGTTTTCATGACTGCTGTGATGGACATCGAGTAACACTTATAACATCAGCAATCTGTCAATGAAATTCTCGTTAAAATCTGTTAAGCAGTTTCAGAGATTAGCCGGAACATCCAAACAGACAGACAGACAAAAAAAAAATTAACATCTCATATAGTCACACAAAAAAAACTTTTTTTCACTTTTCTTAATTGCATGTGCATAATGATCATTAGACAGGACGACGGGCCCACTTGATGGAAAGCGGTTATCATCGCCTATGGATATTTGCAACACCAAAGGTGCTACAAATGCGCTGCTGCTCTCTTAAGGGAGACTGGAACCTGGTCACTAATGCCGGAACACAACTCAACTCAACAAACGGGGAAATATATCCTACCAGTAAGGCTGTGGGTTGTTGCGACAGGCGGCAGGAAATTGTATTTACGTGCCTATTCTACTTGGCACAGGAGGTATGGTAATTTTTAATTATTATTTTAGTGCGAATTCTGAAAATGAAGAAAGCGAGATTTTAAAAAAAATTATAGTTCATCGTTTGTGGTAGACAATTTTACTACCCTCATATTTAAGTGATATTTTTCGTGTACGAAAAATTACGATATGGTTGCCAAAAAATGGAAAACGAACAAATTACGTAGGTAGTTTACTTTTTCATCATTATTTTTGGAAGTTGGTTACTTGCAAGAAATTTGTGTTCGTTATAAACGATGTGCGTGTATTCATTGTCTTTTCAAGTCTACCTTCCAAGAGTTTTTATAATGTGAAAATCGGGTCTAGTTTTTTAAATTATTTTACTTGGATTATGTATGGTAGAAAGTTGCCTTTGACATATTATTCCTATGCGACGTTTTCCTTGGTTTTCTGATTAAGGTAAGAAAACTTGTGTTCGTTATAAACGATGTGCGTGTATTAATTGTCTTTTCAAGTCTACCTTCCAAGAGTTTTTATAATGGGAAAATCGGATCTAGTTTTTTTTAATTATTTTACTTAGATTATGTATGGTAGAAAGTTGACTTTGACATATTATTCCTATGCGACGTTTTCCTTGGTTTTCTGATTAAGATAAGAAAACTTCTGTATGTTATAAACGATGTGCATGAAATTCATTGTCTTTTCAAGTTTACCTTCCAATATTTTTTATGTGAAAATCGGATCTAGTTTTTGAGTTATTTTAGATTATGTATGGTGGACAGTTTGTTTTGACACATTATTCCTATGCAATGTATTCCGCTGGTTTTATGATTAACATTTTCTTTCCTGTAAAAGTAAGTTTGCAGGCGTATATGAAAGACATTTTAGATTCAGATGATAATAATTTTACCGTGAAGAAAGTGTGGCTAGCTAGCTTTCGCCGAAAGATCGTGTACGCCAAATAGTATTTTTCGCTTAAAATTAAGACTATTGGTAATTTTATAAAATCCTATTGACAAATTGAAGTGTTTGTTTAGTTTAATTTATACAAAAAAAATAGAGCCCTAAATCGGTCTCGTTTTCTTGTAAAATGAAAATCTTTGTTATAAAAGAGCAGTTTTTGATATTTTTTTCTCTGCTGTAAAAGTTAACCAATCATGTAAAGCAATTGACAAAATGAAGTTAAGGACATGATAAATGAAATACATAAATATCAGGTCCGAATGTTTTGTAATTGCTGAGAAAAATTGAGATGTATGCTGCCAATATTTCCAATGCGTCGTCTTAACGGTTGAATTTATCTATTTGTTAGTTGGTAATAGATATTTTTTTACCGATATTTTTATAGGTTGAGAATATCGAATATACAAAAACAAAACTTTACCAAAACAATAGAAAATATGCACTGACCCGCCGTAATATCAATTACCAAACAATATATTACGTTTAAAAAAAAAACACAACTAATCACGTTATCTTCGCGATCGCTAAGTTAAAAATATCGTTTCATTTCAATTTTCTAACAAATAAATATTTTATTAACTATAAAAAACACCAAGTTAAATATTGTGCTTTATTTTGAGAGCCATAGAGCATACAATCAAATCATCAAAATTTAATATTTACATGATAAGGTGATAAACAAAACGAAAACATCTGCAAAGCGAAAATAAATCTTATGTGTTAATGATTATAAAGTTGAAACTTGCATGTATATAATTTCCAATAATTACCTACGCGACTACACGCAGTGTATTTGTTAAATGGTATTTTTAAATTTTAACCGTTTTGCTGTATTTTATTTATCGAATAGAAGTGTTAATTTTTTTACTGGTAAATTGATTGGTTAATGGTTATATTTTCCACCATTAGTCAGGCGCGCGTCAAACGAACAAGAATAAATGCGTGCGCGGCGGGAACGCGGTTGGGGTGGGGCGGGGGGCGTGCGAACGTCATTTGTCAAATGAATGATACGCGACAGGAATCAACCTACTATTTTTTCTACATCTATTTTCACTTCCGCCTCCGCCTCCGTTAACCTCCGCATCCGCGGAGGTGAAACCCGTCGCCTCCGCATCCGCCTCCGCCTCCGCTAAGAAGGCCTCCGTTACAACCCTAGTCTATACTTATATATATTATCCTATCTAGTGCCATGTGTGTTGTTTTTTCCTTTCTGTGTCTGGGTTTTTAATTTTTAGGCTATTTGTGTGTCTTGTTTTGTTTGTGAAGTGTGCGTATAAAGGAATACGGTGGTAGTGCGCGTTGATTTGAGTATGTGTATAAGTTTTTTATTAGTTGTATGTTTGTGACTTTGTGTGCGCTTTGTATGCTACCACAACTTTTTAGTTAGTCATTATGGTGTATGGCTCGTATGCTAAAATAAAACAATAATCAATGCTCATTTATATATTTATATAGTGTTATAAAGTGCATAAGAACACAATTTTGAAAGGATATATTTAATAATAATTGAAACAAACCATTATAAAATTTCAGAATACCATGGAAGAAAGCGTTAACTATTTCCAAAGTATTGTAACGCTAGTAGTGTATATAAGGTAATGACAGTACACGAACCCATTGCGAATGACCAAGATGTGATGTGTTGTCGATCAAAGCCGAAAACTGTCAACATTACAGTTGGTTAGCGAGTCATTCGCATATTAACCAAATAGCCATCAGCTGGTGTTTTAGCCGACTATCTATCTAACCACAATTATTAATAATGATTACTAATCGCTAGCTCATACTGTGTCCGTTTCAATGAGCTTGAGTGGACTTGAAGACGGCGGCTGATCGTTTGTCGTTATGTGCGTGTGGTGCATAGAATTCAGGTACAAATGTTAAATCTTACAGGTTATGCATTCGTCGCTTAGTGTTATGATCAATGCAAGATAATATATCATCAATAAGTGTATATGTAGGTAGAATTGTGTATCGCTACTGTAGATACATATATCTTTGTTAACGCTTTATTCATTGGTAGTAGAAGTCGCTTTGTTTGTGGTCTAACAGCACACCGGTTTAACGATCTAATTCCTATCATCGCTAGGACTTCCAAAGGAATTGTCACCAGGAGCATCAGCAGTGTTGGGAGCGGGTCTGTCGGGAGCGGGAGTGTCGGGAGCAGGAGTGTCGGGAGTGGGAATGTCGGCACTGCCACCGGAACTGGAAGTTGTGTCAGTGCCGGAACTGCCATCGGAACTGGTACTTGTGTCAGTGCCGGAACTGCTATCGGAACTGGTACTTGTGTCAGTGCCGGAACTGGTACTTGTGTCAGTGCCGGAACTGCCATCGGAAGTGGTACTTGTGTCAGTGCCGGAACTGCCATCGGAACTGGTACTTGTGTCAGTGCCGGAACTGGTACTTGTGTCAGTGCCGGAACTGCCATCGGAAGTGGTACTTGTGTCAGTGCCGGAACTGGTACTTGTGTCAGTGCCGGAACTGCCATCGGAAGTGGTACTTGTGTCAGTGCCGGAACTGCTATCGGAACTGGTACTTGTGTCAGTGCCGGAACTGGTACTTGTGTCAGTGCCGGAACTGCCATCGGAACTGGTACTTGTGTCAGTGCCGGAACTGCCATCGGAACTGGTACTTGTGTCAGTGCCGGAACTGCTATCGGAACTGGTACTTGTGTCAGTGCCGGAACTGGTACTTGTGTCAGTGCCGGAACTGCCATCGGAACTGGTACTTGTGTCAGTGCCGGAACTGCCATCGGAACTGGTACTTGTGTCAGTGCCGGAACTGCTATCGGAACTGGTACTTGTGTCAGTGCCGGAACTGCCATCGGAAGTGGTACTTGTGTCAGTGCCGGAACTGCCATCGGAACTGGTACTTGTGTCAGTGCCGGAACTGGTACTTGTGTCAGTGCCGGAACTGGAAGTGTCATCAGAATCGCAGGCACTTAGTCCTTCTTCGATTTTTGCTAAAACAGTCTCTTGTGCTACTGCAGCAGCAGTTATTTTACCTGCAAAATATTAAGAAAAAGAATTTCCATTACAAGAAGATATAGTCCGCGTTATGCCAATACTAAATAAATAAATTTGTATTTTTTTATGAAATCGGGTTAATTGAATTTCCTTCGAGCTCAAATTGTTACTTTTGGTATAATTAATATTTCTAGATCTCAGATAGGTAACTAACGGAAATTAATGTAGTAAATTACAATTAATACGTTTGTCATTCATGCACTGAAATTAACGTAAAACTTACTTAATTATGTATTGGTTTTATGATAATACACCATTTTGAGCCTTTACCGGCATTTTATCGTAAGCGACAATTTGACCTAAGTATATTTTTTCGAATGACGTCGGCGTTGCTGACATCACACTCTTTCTGAACACTACGGACGTTCCTCCTCCGACGTGTATATTTACTTTAACTTATCAAATAATGTTACTATCTCTGTTATTTTGACAAATACTGACTAATAGGTAATGTGCGAATTCTTTTTTTGTGTACTTACTAATTATTTCAAAGGTATTTCTATCTTTTTGTTATTTTTAACTGACGGGACGTGAGCTTATTCTGCCCTAACACAGTTTAAAACTAGTATGGGGAGTAATGACTGTCGCATATGTTAAATTAGGTACTATTGTATATTGTACTTGTTTAGGTTGTAACTGGATACTAATAATAACTAATACTGGAGTCGTTAGTCTTGTCCCAGCTTAATTATTCCGATATAGTTTTTGGTCCTCGGCTACTGAGCAGAACACAGAGACTTATCCAACGAGTACAGAACGCATGTGCACGATTTTGCTTTAACATTCCTTTTAGAAATCATGTGACGCCTTTTATGAACCGTTAAAAATGAAGCATCGCCGTAAACTTCATCTTGCTTGCCTACTTTTCAGAGTAGTTAAGCTTCAATCTCCACTGTATTTGTATGAAAAGCTTTCCTGGTTCGGTTCACAAAGATCAGCTGCACTGCGGCAATGTGCTACGCAGCTTGTGACACTACAACATGGCGCAGCAGCTTTTAGGGGTTTTTTCAGGTAAGCAGCTTCCAAATGCTGGAACAATATCCCACCCCCTATAAAAAATATAAAAACTATTCTATTCATGGATTTAGACTCAAACTGAAAAAGTTCTTATATGACCATCAAATGTGCCAAGCCGATCTTATTCATGATACAAGTGCAATATGATGGTGCGCATGTAAAGGGTGTGCGTGATCTACCCCGACTGTATTAGTCATGTCAGTGTGTTAAATGATGTATCATTTATTAGTCTAGTTCTTCTCTATCGCTCTATCTAATTAAAAGAAAGAAAGAAAAAATATTTATTTAGGACAAGATACAAAAAGTCTTAGATGATAATATAAATATTGCAATTCATTGTGTTGTCCTAAAAAGGCTCAGCATAATGCTAGTTTCATAACCAGCGCTGATCCTCCGCAAGTACCTTAAGTGATGCCACGGCTTAGCTCCACAATGCAAATTAAAACAGTAAACGTTCATCAAAATTATACAAAACAATTATTACTAGTGTATGAATATTGTTATAATTACAAATAAATAAAAGAAAACAAACATTAAAAAAACAACGGACAGAAGGGACGAACAGATTAATAAATAGTTACTACGTGAGTAGTGGTTTGTTATAACGTACTAATCGTCATTCGAGAATTATAATACTATAAAATACTTGTATCGTATTTAAGGTCTCTCTAGCGAAATTGATGGTCAAATAAGATTTTTTTAAATTTGTTCGGAACCCAAAAACAGATTGCAGGTTCCTTATCGGCGGCGGTATGTTATTCCAGCACTTGGATGCAGCGTAACGAAAACTCCTCCTGAAGGCAGCCGAACAATGCTACTGAGTAGCCAGCTACACCGAGCCTTGCCTACAACCGAGTGAATTACATAAATAATAGGTAAAACATTGTCAATTTTTATAAATAATGTGTATTTAGTCTTTTATTATTTAGTTATTGTTTATGGTTTTTTTTTCTCTCTATTTTAATCTCAATTTTTGTATATTCACTTCATATCTGTTTTTTTTTAATTTGCCAGTGGTGTCCGCGTATGTCACAGATGGCTGATCTTAACCGGCAATTTTGCTGAGCTATGACCAATTTAGGACTACATTTACTTATTTGTTTTAATTCAAATAGTTTAAGTGGTGTTTATTGTAGTTCTAAATAAATCTTTTTCTTTCTTTAATAAATTCTTAAAGTATACAAAGACGTATTTTTGATCTTTTTATTTATTATATAAATAAAATTGGAGTGTCTGTTAGTAATATTGAAATAACCGCTTTTTACTACATGTATATGAATATATATACGGTACATACACCAAAATAACATTTTTTAAGATTTTTGTCTGACTGTCTGTTTGTTCCGGCTAATCTCTGAAATGGCAGGACCGATTTTGACGGGACTTTTATTGGCAGGTAGTACTTTTATTTTAGAAGAATTATTTTTTTTGAAATGATGACGATTTGAATCACCAGGCGAGAGAGACTGCGGGGCGCAGCTAGTTTGTTATTATAACTACCTGACCGGAGACATCGTCCGCGTGAATTTTTTTCGCGAAAGCCTAAAAAACTAACTTATGTAACAGCCTTGCAGAGATTTGGGTAACAAAGTTCCATATATACCAAATATTAACTATTTGGGCAGGGTTTCCTATTTATTATTCAGCCTTTGATGTGACTACTCACACCGCACAGTAAGCAATGAACACTGTCCACACGCCACACCGCCTTTTTATACGAAAATACTACGAAAACTACCCTACAAAACATTAATATTACACCATTGCTAAAAATAGCAATTACTTCATAGTATTGCCAGGATCATAAAAACAATTATAATAATTAGTTACTGACGCACTAAATTATCTAGACGAAAATTTAGTGGGCCTATAAAATTAACTAGCCGGTAGAAATAGTAATTTCATTATAAATTGAACTATCTGATAAATCGACTAAAAATATTATTATCTATGACGATTATCTATGTGATATTAATATACTCTATGGTTTTCATGACTGCTGTGATGGACATCGAGTAACACTTATAACATCAGCAATCTGTCAATGAAATTCTCGTTAAAATCTGTTAAGCAGTTTCAGAGATTAGCCGGAACATCCAAACAGACAGACAGACAAAAAAAAAATTAACATCTCATATAGTCACACAAAAAAAACTTTTTTTCACTTTTCTTAATTGCATGTGCATAATGATCATTAGACAGGACGACGGGCCCACTTGATGGAAAGCGGTTATCATCGCCTATGGATATTTGCAACACCAAAGGTGCTACAAATGCGCTGCTGCTCTCTTAAGGGAGACTGGAACCTGGTCACTAATGCCGGAACACAACTCAACTCAACAAACGGGGAAATATATCCTACCAGTAAGGCTGTGGGTTGTTGCGACAGGCGGCAGGAAATTGTATTTACGTGCCTATTCTACTTGGCACAGGAGGTATGGTAATTTTTAATTATTATTTTAGTGCGAATTCTGAAAATGAAGAAAGCGAGATTTTAAAAAAAATTATAGTTCATCGTTTGTGGTAGACAATTTTACTACCCTCATATTTAAGTGATATTTTTCGTGTACGAAAAATTACGATATGGTTGCCAAAAAATGGAAAACGAACAAATTACGTAGGTAGTTTACTTTTTCATCATTATTTTTGGAAGTTGGTTACTTGCAAGAAATTTGTGTTCGTTATAAACGATGTGCGTGTATTCATTGTCTTTTCAAGTCTACCTTCCAAGAGTTTTTATAATGTGAAAATCGGGTCTAGTTTTTTAAATTATTTTACTTGGATTATGTATGGTAGAAAGTTGCCTTTGACATATTATTCCTATGCGACGTTTTCCTTGGTTTTCTGATTAAGGTAAGAAAACTTGTGTTCGTTATAAACGATGTGCGTGTATTAATTGTCTTTTCAAGTCTACCTTCCAAGAGTTTTTATAATGGGAAAATCGGATCTAGTTTTTTTTAATTATTTTACTTAGATTATGTATGGTAGAAAGTTGACTTTGACATATTATTCCTATGCGACGTTTTCCTTGGTTTTCTGATTAAGATAAGAAAACTTCTGTATGTTATAAACGATGTGCATGAAATTCATTGTCTTTTCAAGTTTACCTTCCAATATTTTTTATGTGAAAATCGGATCTAGTTTTTGAGTTATTTTAGATTATGTATGGTGGACAGTTTGTTTTGACACATTATTCCTATGCAATGTATTCCGCTGGTTTTATGATTAACATTTTCTTTCCTGTAAAAGTAAGTTTGCAGGCGTATATGAAAGACATTTTAGATTCAGATGATAATAATTTTACCGTGAAGAAAGTGTGGCTAGCTAGCTTTCGCCGAAAGATCGTGTACGCCAAATAGTATTTTTCGCTTAAAATTAAGACTATTGGTAATTTTATAAAATCCTATTGACAAATTGAAGTGTTTGTTTAGTTTAATTTATACAAAAAAAATAGAGCCCTAAATCGGTCTCGTTTTCTTGTAAAATGAAAATCTTTGTTATAAAAGAGCAGTTTTTGATATTTTTTTCTCTGCTGTAAAAGTTAACCAATCATGTAAAGCAATTGACAAAATGAAGTTAAGGACATGATAAATGAAATACATAAATATCAGGTCCGAATGTTTTGTAATTGCTGAGAAAAATTGAGATGTATGCTGCCAATATTTCCAATGCGTCGTCTTAACGGTTGAATTTATCTATTTGTTAGTTGGTAATAGATATTTTTTTACCGATATTTTTATAGGTTGAGAATATCGAATATACAAAAACAAAACTTTACCAAAACAATAGAAAATATGCACTGACCCGCCGTAATATCAATTACCAAACAATATATTACGTTTAAAAAAAAAACACAACTAATCACGTTATCTTCGCGATCGCTAAGTTAAAAATATCGTTTCATTTCAATTTTCTAACAAATAAATATTTTATTAACTATAAAAAACACCAAGTTAAATATTGTGCTTTATTTTGAGAGCCATAGAGCATACAATCAAATCATCAAAATTTAATATTTACATGATAAGGTGATAAACAAAACGAAAACATCTGCAAAGCGAAAATAAATCTTATGTGTTAATGATTATAAAGTTGAAACTTGCATGTATATAATTTCCAATAATTACCTACGCGACTACACGCAGTGTATTTGTTAAATGGTATTTTTAAATTTTAACCGTTTTGCTGTATTTTATTTATCGAATAGAAGTGTTAATTTTTTTACTGGTAAATTGATTGGTTAATGGTTATATTTTCCACCATTAGTCAGGCGCGCGTCAAACGAACAAGAATAAATGCGTGCGCGGCGGGAACGCGGTTGGGGTGGGGCGGGGGGCGTGCGAACGTCATTTGTCAAATGAATGATACGCGACAGGAATCAACCTACTATTTTTTCTACATCTATTTTCACTTCCGCCTCCGCCTCCGTTAACCTCCGCATCCGCGGAGGTGAAACCCGTCGCCTCCGCATCCGCCTCCGCCTCCGCTAAGAAGGCCTCCGTTACAACCCTAGTCTATACTTATATATATTATCCTATCTAGTGCCATGTGTGTTGTTTTTTCCTTTCTGTGTCTGGGTTTTTAATTTTTAGGCTATTTGTGTGTCTTGTTTTGTTTGTGAAGTGTGCGTATAAAGGAATACGGTGGTAGTGCGCGTTGATTTGAGTATGTGTATAAGTTTTTTATTAGTTGTATGTTTGTGACTTTGTGTGCGCTTTGTATGCTACCACAACTTTTTAGTTAGTCATTATGGTGTATGGCTCGTATGCTAAAATAAAACAATAATCAATGCTCATTTATATATTTATATAGTGTTATAAAGTGCATAAGAACACAATTTTGAAAGGATATATTTAATAATAATTGAAACAAACCATTATAAAATTTCAGAATACCATGGAAGAAAGCGTTAACTATTTCCAAAGTATTGTAACGCTAGTAGTGTATATAAGGTAATGACAGTACACGAACCCATTGCGAATGACCAAGATGTGATGTGTTGTCGATCAAAGCCGAAAACTGTCAACATTACAGTTGGTTAGCGAGTCATTCGCATATTAACCAAATAGCCATCAGCTGGTGTTTTAGCCGACTATCTATCTAACCACAATTATTAATAATGATTACTAATCGCTAGCTCATACTGTGTCCGTTTCAATGAGCTTGAGTGGACTTGAAGACGGCGGCTGATCGTTTGTCGTTATGTGCGTGTGGTGCATAGAATTCAGGTACAAATGTTAAATCTTACAGGTTATGCATTCGTCGCTTAGTGTTATGATCAATGCAAGATAATATATCATCAATAAGTGTATATGTAGGTAGAATTGTGTATCGCTACTGTAGATACATATATCTTTGTTAACGCTTTATTCATTGGTAGTAGAAGTCGCTTTGTTTGTGGTCTAACAGCACACCGGTTTAACGATCTAATTCCTATCATCGCTAGGACTTCCAAAGGAATTGTCACCAGGAGCATCAGCAGTGTTGGGAGCGGGTCTGTCGGGAGCGGGAGTGTCGGGAGCAGGAGTGTCGGGAGTGGGAATGTCGGCACTGCCACCGGAACTGGAAGTTGTGTCAGTGCCGGAACTGCCATCGGAACTGGTACTTGTGTCAGTGCCGGAACTGCTATCGGAACTGGTACTTGTGTCAGTGCCGGAACTGGTACTTGTGTCAGTGCCGGAACTGCCATCGGAAGTGGTACTTGTGTCAGTGCCGGAACTGCCATCGGAACTGGTACTTGTGTCAGTGCCGGAACTGGTACTTGTGTCAGTGCCGGAACTGCCATCGGAAGTGGTACTTGTGTCAGTGCCGGAACTGGTACTTGTGTCAGTGCCGGAACTGCCATCGGAAGTGGTACTTGTGTCAGTGCCGGAACTGCTATCGGAACTGGTACTTGTGTCAGTGCCGGAACTGGTACTTGTGTCAGTGCCGGAACTGCCATCGGAACTGGTACTTGTGTCAGTGCCGGAACTGCCATCGGAACTGGTACTTGTGTCAGTGCCGGAACTGCTATCGGAACTGGTACTTGTGTCAGTGCCGGAACTGGTACTTGTGTCAGTGCCGGAACTGCCATCGGAACTGGTACTTGTGTCAGTGCCGGAACTGCCATCGGAACTGGTACTTGTGTCAGTGCCGGAACTGCTATCGGAACTGGTACTTGTGTCAGTGCCGGAACTGCCATCGGAAGTGGTACTTGTGTCAGTGCCGGAACTGCCATCGGAACTGGTACTTGTGTCAGTGCCGGAACTGGTACTTGTGTCAGTGCCGGAACTGGAAGTGTCATCAGAATCGCAGGCACTTAGTCCTTCTTCGATTTTTGCTAAAACAGTCTCTTGTGCTACTGCAGCAGCAGTTATTTTACCTGCAAAATATTAAGAAAAAGAATTTCCATTACAAGAAGATATAGTCCGCGTTATGCCAATACTAAATAAATAAATTTGTATTTTTTTATGAAATCGGGTTAATTGAATTTCCTTCGAGCTCAAATTGTTACTTTTGGTATAATTAATATTTCTAGATCTCAGATAGGTAACTAACGGAAATTAATGTAGTAAATTACAATTAATACGTTTGTCATTCATGCACTGAAATTAACGTAAAACTTACTTAATTATGTATTGGTTTTATGATAATACACCATTTTGAGCCTTTACCGGCATTTTATCGTAAGCGACAATTTGACCTAAGTATATTTTTTCGAATGACGTCGGCGTTGCTGACATCACACTCTTTCTGAACACTACGGACGTTCCTCCTCCGACGTGTATATTTACTTTAACTTATCAAATAATGTTACTATCTCTGTTATTTTGACAAATACTGACTAATAGGTAATGTGCGAATTCTTTTTTTGTGTACTTACTAATTATTTCAAAGGTATTTCTATCTTTTTGTTATTTTTAACTGACGGGACGTGAGCTTATTCTGCCCTAACACAGTTTAAAACTAGTATGGGGAGTAATGACTGTCGCATATGTTAAATTAGGTACTATTGTATATTGTACTTGTTTAGGTTGTAACTGGATACTAATAATAACTAATACTGGAGTCGTTAGTCTTGTCCCAGCTTAATTATTCCGATATAGTTTTTGGTCCTCGGCTACTGAGCAGAACACAGAGACTTATCCAACGAGTACAGAACGCATGTGCACGATTTTGCTTTAACATTCCTTTTAGAAATCATGTGACGCCTTTTATGAACCGTTAAAAATGAAGCATCGCCGTAAACTTCATCTTGCTTGCCTACTTTTCAGAGTAGTTAAGCTTCAATCTCCACTGTATTTGTATGAAAAGCTTTCCTGGTTCGGTTCACAAAGATCAGCTGCACTGCGGCAATGTGCTACGCAGCTTGTGACACTACAACATGGCGCAGCAGCTTTTAGGGGTTTTTTCAGGTAAGCAGCTTCCAAATGCTGGAACAATATCCCACCCCCTATAAAAAATATAAAAACTATTCTATTCATGGATTTAGACTCAAACTGAAAAAGTTCTTATATGACCATCAAATGTGCCAAGCCGATCTTATTCATGATACAAGTGCAATATGATGGTGCGCATGTAAAGGGTGTGCGTGATCTACCCCGACTGTATTAGTCATGTCAGTGTGTTAAATGATGTATCATTTATTAGTCTAGTTCTTCTCTATCGCTCTATCTAATTAAAAGAAAGAAAGAAAAAATATTTATTTAGGACAAGATACAAAAAGTCTTAGATGATAATATAAATATTGCAATTCATTGTGTTGTCCTAAAAAGGCTCAGCATAATGCTAGTTTCATAACCAGCGCTGATCCTCCGCAAGTACCTTAAGTGATGCCACGGCTTAGCTCCACAATGCAAATTAAAACAGTAAACGTTCATCAAAATTATACAAAACAATTATTACTAGTGTATGAATATTGTTATAATTACAAATAAATAAAAGAAAACAAACATTAAAAAAACAACGGACAGAAGGGACGAACAGATTAATAAATAGTTACTACGTGAGTAGTGGTTTGTTATAACGTACTAATCGTCATTCGAGAATTATAATACTATAAAATACTTGTATCGTATTTAAGGTCTCTCTAGCGAAATTGATGGTCAAATAAGATTTTTTTAAATTTGTTCGGAACCCAAAAACAGATTGCAGGTTCCTTATCGGCGGCGGTATGTTATTCCAGCACTTGGATGCAGCGTAACGAAAACTCCTCCTGAAGGCAGCCGAACAATGCTACTGAGTAGCCAGCTACACCGAGCCTTGCCTACAACCGAGTGAATTACATAAATAATAGGTAAAACATTGTCAATTTTTATAAATAATGTGTATTTAGTCTTTTATTATTTAGTTATTGTTTATGGTTTTTTTTTCTCTCTATTTTAATCTCAATTTTTGTATATTCACTTCATATCTGTTTTTTTTTAATTTGCCCGTGGTGTCCGCGTATGTCACAGATGGCTGATCTTAACCGGCAATTTTGCTGAGCTATGACCAATTTAGGACTACATTTACTTATTTGTTTTAATTCAAATAGTTTAAGTGGTGTTTATTGTAGTTCTAAATAAATCTTTTTCTTTCTTTAATAAATTCTTAAAGTATACAAAGACGTATTTTTGATCTTTTTATTTATTATATAAATAAAATTGGAGTGTCTGTTAGTAATATTGAAATAACCGCTTTTTACTACATGTATATGAATATATATACGGTACATACACCAAAATAACATTTTTTAAGATTTTTGTCTGACTGTCTGTTTGTTCCGGCTAATCTCTGAAATGGCAGGACCGATTTTGACGGGACTTTTATTGGCAGGTAGTACTTTTATTTTAGAAGAATTATTTTTTTTGAAATGATGACGATTTGAATCACCAGGCGAGAGAGACTGCGGGGCGCAGCTAGTTTGTTATTATAACTACCTGACCGGAGACATCGTCCGCGTGAATTTTTTTCGCGAAAGCCTAAAAAACTAACTTATGTAACAGCCTTGCAGAGATTTGGGTAACAAAGTTCCATATATACCAAATATTAACTATTTGGGCAGGGTTTCCTATTTATTATTCAGCCTTTGATGTGACTACTCACACCGCACAGTAAGCAATGAACACTGTCCACACGCCACACCGCCTTTTTATACGAAAATACTACGAAAACTACCCTACAAAACATTAATATTACACCATTGCTAAAAATAGCAATTACTTCATAGTATTGCCAGGATCATAAAAACAATTATAATAATTAGTTACTGACGCACTAAATTATCTAGACGAAAATTTAGTGGGCCTATAAAATTAACTAGCCGGTAGAAATAGTAATTTCATTATAAATTGAACTATCTGATAAATCGACTAAAAATATTATTATCTATGACGATTATCTATGTGATATTAATATACTCTATGGTTCTCATGACTGCTGTGATGGACATCGAGTAACACTTATAACATCAGCAATCTGTCAATGAAATTCTCGTTAAAATCTGTTAAGCAGTTTCAGAGATTAGCCGGAACATCCAAACAGACAGACAGACAAAAAAAAAATTAACATCTCATATAGTCACACAAAAAAAACTTTTTTTCACTTTTCTTAATTGCATGTGCATAATGATCATTAGACAGGACGACGGGCCCACTTGATGGAAAGCGGTTATCATCGCCTATGGATATTTGCAACACCAAAGGTGCTACAAATGCGCTGCTGCTCTCTTAAGGGAGACTGGAACCTGGTCACTAATGCCGGAACACAACTCAACTCAACAAACGGGGAAATATATCCTACCAGTAAGGCTGTGGGTTGTTGCGACAGGCGGCAGGAAATTGTATTACATACATACATAACTTCACGCCAGGTCCCTTGCGGGGTAGGCACGAACTACAGAGCGCCATTCAAGTTTATTCTTACACACCTCACTTGCTTCTTTGACATTCATAGCTCTTGTCATGCACGCTCGTCTGTTCTTAAGGCTCCTTACATTACCTTCTGCTAGTACAAGATTGTATTATTGTATTATATAATTATGTATGTCTTTCAAGACCACGGGCCATAAAAATGGCCCGGACTTTTGGAGGGCTTGCGTGGGGCCATGGGGAGGCCAACACGTAGAGGCTCCTTGACAAATCTAATGTAAATATGTGGCGTGACACTGACCGGCGATTATCCCTGTCTACACCATACAATAATGCACCCAAGGACAAGCCCCGGCCAGTGTAGGACTATTGTGGGAAATGAGGACAAAAAATACAGGGTTATTGGGGTGAACTGTTAGTGGTACTGGCGGTCTGTGAATATGGGGACTATGGCGTCTGCCCGTCGCAATGTTCAGGGAACATGGAAAAATGGGCAGACGGTGACTCGCCACTCCCTGCATGGGCCCCTAAAAATGCCATAAAAGGCAGGGGCAACATGGGTATGAGTGGCTAAGGGGTGTAGAGAGGTGGGCTGCAGGTTCACCGAAGCTACTTCCGACGTTAGGTCATTTATCACTTCCACCCCTGGAGCTTGAGTCTTAGCTCTAGCGATCTCCACTCCGTGCCGGCTGGTTAAGTTATTGTATTATTATTATTATACATATCATTGTATTACAATGATACAAATTGTATTGTAATACAATTGTACAATATATACAATACGATATGTTTCGTATATATTGTGGCGACTGAGGGCAGGTTTTTCTGGCAGCATAAACCGGCCTCAAGACTTTTAGAAAAAGGTAGAAAATTCTGGAAGGAAAAGACAAGGACGGAAATATTTTAGAAAGGGATAGGTGATGAACGAATGTTCTGGAATAGAATGTTCGGGAAGGAAAAGACAAAGATAAATAGATGTTAGAAAGGGACAGATAGTAAATAAAATAATAACGAAATTATGGGTTGTAGAAGATTCTTCCGGGTATATAAGTAGCGTAAGGCGCACCTACCGAGCAGTTTAGAGTTGAGATCAGCTCAAGACAGCGAAGCGACAAGTGCGATACGGAAGAATTGGAAAAGAAGTTTAATAGAAGACAATGACGAGTTAAGTGGTGAGTTCAGTGACAAGTTTAGTGGATAGTTAAGTGAAGGAGAAGTGCAGCGTAGTTCGAGAGACGTACCAGAAGCAGAAGCTACACGCGGTTATATCGGAGGTGAGCACTGCAGTAGCAGGAGGTGGTCTACGCAATATCGGCGACGGTATTGTGAGTGAGACACCTTATCGTCGGGACTGTGCATCGTTAGTCGTGCGTAAAGGGGCAACCTTGCAGAGAGGTATTACGTGCGGTTGTGTAAGTGAATAAAAACGTTTAGATAAAAAACTAGTGTTTTCTTCCATTCCTAAGTACTTACCCCCGCTCACTCATAACAATATATATACGACAGACTAACATATATACTGTGGCGAATGATGGTGGAACCATCTAGTTAGTTTTAGAACTTTTGGAAAAGTCTAGAAAAATGTAGAACATAAAGACAAGGACGGATATATGTAGAAAAGAATAGAAGATAAATGAAAGAAAGAGATAAATAGATGTTAGACAGAGATAGACGACGAAAGAAGGAAAGAGATAGATAGATGTTAGAAAAAGATAGGTGTATAAACGAAAGTTCCCGAACAGAAGGTTCGGGAAAGAAAAGACAGAGATAGATATATGCTTTCTAGAAAATTCTTCCGGGTATATAAACAGCGTAAGGCGCGCCTACCGGGCAGTTTAGAGTTGAAAGTTTAAGAGTTAAAAGTTGAGTCAGTCTAAGACGGTGAAGCAACAAGTGCGATACTAAAGAGTTGTTAGAGAAGATTAATAGAGTACAGAGACGAATCAAGTGGTGAATTTAGTGGCAAGTTTGGTGGATAGATACGTGAAGGAAGTGTGTAGCGTAGTTCGAGAGAGGAACCAGAGGCGAGCTACACGCGATAATTTCGGAGGTGGTCTACGCAATATCGGCGACGGTATTGAGGGTGTGACAACTTATCGTCGGAATTGTGCATCGTGTGTTTAAGGACAGCAACTCTACAGGGAGGTACTGTGCGCGGCTTTGTAAGTCAATAAAAGCTTTTAAATTAAAAACTGGTGTTTTCTTCCAATCCACAAGTGCGTACCCCCGCTCGTACGTAACAATACTATGTATGTCACAAGCTGAGCAAGTTACGCTGTTATTTATTTATTTATGGAAAACCTACAGCTAAATACATTTGATTAGATATCTAAAATTAATACAAGAAAGCCAATGACATGTTTTCACGGATAAGATATAGCTTAAAAGTAACCGCGTTCGTAATACCGAAGTAAGAAAGAGAGTTGGTCTGGAAGAGAGTGTCGGGGTGAAGGTAAGGAAAGGAATGCTCCGGTGGTTCGGGCATGTGGAAAGAATGTATGATGGAAGAATTACTAAACAGATATACAATGCAAAAGTGAATGGATGCAGAAGTCGCGGAAGGCCACGACACACCTTCCATGATCAAATTGATCGTGTATTAGCAGAAGGTCATGTCAGGAGCCTTAAGAACAGACGAGCGTGCATGACAAGAGCTATGAATGTCAAAGAGGAAAGTGAAGTGTGTAAGAATAAGCCTGTATGGCGCTCTGTTGTTCGTGCCTACCCCGCAAGGGACCTGGCGTGAAGTTATATATGTATGTTAAAAGTAACATGCAGACATGTTTATAGTAGTATTTAATTTTATAGTTTAGTTTATAATCTTTATTGTTAGTTTGGTAGGGTCTATTTTTGTTTAAAGTTAAGCAATATTTTATTAATCATAGGTTTCACTGCTGAAATGTGCCCTTGCAAATCTAATTTTGTTTCTAACTTACAATATCACTATAGCTTGGCAACAAAACAACTATAAAAACAAAATGCATAAAAACAACAGGCGGTTTTAAGGGTTCTGTTGCCACAGAAGGTCGAAAATAGGGTGCAAACGAAACATGCAGACATAAAAAACATAAAAAAGGCACCGAGATGTGTAATCACTGTTGAAAAAATTTAAGACTTAGACACCGCTTGGCTCCTGAACTGCTGATTGCAAATGGGTCGATATCACCGTATTTACTTACATTATTTAAATAATTACTTGCTCGCACTAGGAATGAATTTTGTCTATAATTAGTCAAACTTATAGGTACATTTATGGGTTGATTAAATCGTATAGAATATAGATTTCGATGGAATATTAAAGTGGACTTTACTTAGGAGATCTGGACAATCAATATCAGTTTGCGGACTGCTATTGTGTATAATTTGAATAAGAATATTTACTTGCTAGATCAGAAGCTACTGACGACGCAGCACTACTTATCATCGACGAAATTATTGATGATTGGACGTAAGAGACGGCGAGAACCTGTAACAAAGATATGTATATTAAAGTCATTTCAAATTAAAAACTTTTTTCCATCTTATATATCCATCCATCCTCATATTGCGTTCCCATTTTTTTTATAACGGTGGGCAATACGCTGGCGTATCTCTTCGGGTCTCAAGCACACGAGTAAATAAACGGAACAGAGACAAATCTTCATACAATGATACAACTGGGCGAATCGATTGCACTACTACAAACACGTGCGGCATGTGTGCGTGACCACTGGCCGCTTGTCGCGTACGCGCCGAGACAGCTAAAAACTAGTTTACGCCGGCACAGCCAGTGGACAAACTCAGGGGCGGTAGTGCGATGCATGCGACGCACGTAGTTTTGTTAGCTGCATGTTTGAATATTTTAATGTGAAAACGTGGTATTTTATTAAGTAAATATTATAAGTTTAAAAATTGACAATTTGATATGCCATTTGAGTGTTTCCCGTTAGATTACTTGAAAACTTGAACTTGAACTGTTAGATCCAGAGTTTACCACACCATCAAAAGATATAATAAATTATGAAAAAACGAAAATTATAAAAAGAAAATTATTACAGTAAGTAATTTGTAAAGTAGGTACCTATTCTATCATACTGAATAATAAAACTATTTAACAAATGTTTTGTTTAATTTGTCTTTACCTATTGTGACGACCCAAACAGAATAGGTAACAATTTTGCACGTTTCTAAGAAGCTTTGCCTCTGTTACGTTTATTTAGTCATGTGTCTCAAGGGAGGCGACACCGAGGCCGGTAACTGAAAACCCGTTCTCCGAGGAAGGAGTTGTGAGATATCGGCCGCCGGACTACGTACTAAACTTACCAGCGTCCCGCCGCGTTTTAGTGAGGCTTCGTGGGACACAACGTGGGCATTGCTCCACGACGCCTCGATGTATTCCATCAAAAGAGGTGCCCCTTGGTCTAGGGCAGGGGTCGGCAACCTGCGGCGCGCGAGCCACATGTGACTCTTTGGGTGTAGAGCTGCGGCTCTTTAGTTATACATCCAGGGCTTCATACCAAATGGGCATACAGACAAAAGTGCAGTTTTACACAATTCACAAAATTGTGAATAAAACAAAACTAGTTGATCTTATAAGGCTGAAATCCGGAATACCCTTCTTCTTAGGTACACTTGCATACTGGTAAGACCTCCTAAATTGTAACATATTTTTTTTAACAAAAAATTGTATTTATGCGTATACCCCTATATGTTATGACGCTCTTGTATGTAAAAAAAGAGATGGTTTCTATTGAGTTTGTTTGCCCAATTGTTTGTTATTGAAGCACAAGTTACGCTGGTGTGCACCAACATTTAACCGACGATTAAAATAAAATAATCACTCTTTATTCATACATTTTTAGCGATTATTTTATTTTAACCATCGGTTAAAAGTCGGTGCACACCAGCCTTAGTATTCTAAGTTAATAAGTTAATTGTTTTCATTTTTGTATTTAATAATAAGTAATTAATAAATATCTAATAATGTGTCACATAAATATTATCTTTTTGTTGTGAAAAACACTACTTATATATGAATAAATAGATTTGTTTGTTAATATCAAACACTTAATTTATGCAAGTAATATTTATTGTAGGCAAGAAAAAAATTGTGGCTTTTTAAAAACTTTGAAATTTCGTAAATTGTATTTTTGACTAGTCTGTCTCCAAAGGTTGCCGACCCCTGGTCTAGGGCATCCAGCATCCTAGGTGTGGGTCGCCGAAGAGGTCCCCCCAGCCCCACTACGTCGCGGGGAGGAGGTGAGTATAGCGACGTCTCTGTCGCCCCGGTCACCGCCTCCTCGTACGACGTACATAACGTTCTCGCAGAAGGAGGCCACCGCCAGCCGTCGTCAATGTACTCCTCTGATCCTAGAAGTACATTGCCCCAGGCTGGGCACTCCTTCAATGTGCGACGTGTCTATTGTCACACCACATTCCTGACAGGTCAGGGGTAGGTGTATCAAGGTGAGACCCCGATATACGAACCCCTATACATCAACCCCCTTTGTGCAAACCCCTCTCCTCCATGTATTCTTGGTAATAAATAAAACACAGCATCCCGTTCAACCCCCACCAGACTATCCTTCAACCATTTATCCATTGCAATTTTCCTACATACCCACCGTTCCTATTCCCATTTCACCCCCTCCCATTTAGAATAGAATAGAATAGAATATACTTTATTGCATAACATTCAGATACAATTTAAGAAGTTTAACTACAGAAGACAATAGGCGGTCTTATCACTAAAAGCAATTTCTTCCAGACAACCTTAGGATGGATTAGAGAAAATTGTGTGACATGTGGGTTTTGCAATATAAATAGAATGAAAATATTTATTATTTTATTATTTTTTATTATATATATATATATATATATAAATATATATATATATATATATATATATATATATATATTATATCTGAATGTTATGCAATAAAGTATATTCTATTCTATTCTATTCTAAATGGGAGGGGGTGAAATGGGAATAGGAACGGTGGGTATGTAGGAAAATTGCAATGGATAAATGGTTGAAGGATAGTCTGGTGGGGGTTGAACGGGATGCTGTGTTTTATTTATTACCAAGAATACATGGAGGAGAGGGGTTTGCACAAAGGGGGTTGATGTATAGGGGTTCGTATATCGGGGTCTCACCTTGATACACCTACCCCTGACCTGTCAGGAATGTGGTGTGACAATAGACACGTCGCACATTGAAGGAGTGCCCAGCCTGGGGCAATGTACTTCTAGGATCAGAGGAGTACATTGACGACGGCTGGCGGTGGCCTCCTTCTGCGAGAACGTTATGTACGTCGTACGAGGAGGCGGTGACCGGGGCGACAGAGACGTCGCTATACTCACCTCCTCCCCGCGACGTAGTGGGGCTGGGGGGACCTCTTCGGCGACCCACACCTAGGATGCTGGATGCCCTAGACCAGGGGTCGGCAACCTTTGGAGACAGACTAGTCAAAAATACAATTTACGAAATTTCAAAGTTTTTAAAAAGCCACAATTTTTTTCTTGCCTACAATAAATATTACTTGCATAAATTAAGTGTTTGATATTAACAAACAAATCTATTTATTCATATATAAGTAGTGTTTTTCACAACAAAAAGATAATATTTATGTGACACATTATTAGATATTTATTAATTACTTATTATTAAATACAAAAATGAAAACAATTAACTTATTAACTTAGAATACTAAGGCTGGTGTGCACCGACTTTTAACCGATGGTTAAAATAAAATAATCGCTAAAAATGTATGAATAAAGAGTGATTATTTTATTTTAATCGTCGGTTAAATGTTGGTGCACACCAGCGTAACTTGTGCTTCAATAACAAACAATTGGGCAAACAAACTCAATAGAAACCATCTCTTTTTTTACATACAAGAGCGTCATAACATATAGGGGTATACGCATAAATACAATTTTTTGTTAAAAAAAATATGTTACAATTTAGGAGGTCTTACCAGTATGCAAGTGTACCTAAGAAGAAGGGTATTCCGGATTTCAGCCTTATAAGATCAACTAGTTTTGTTTTATTCACAATTTTGTGAATTGTGTAAAACTGCACTTTTGTCTGTATGCCCATTTGGTATGAAGCCCTGGATGTATAACTAAAGAGCCGCAGCTCTACACCCAAAGAGTCACATGTGGCTCGCGCGCCGCAGGTTGCCGACCCCTGCCCTAGACCAAGGGGCACCTCTTTTGATGGAATACATCGAGGCGTCGTGGAGCAATGCCCACGTTGTGTCCCACGAAGCCTCACTAAAACGCGGCGGGACGCTGGTAAGTTTAGTACGTAGTCCGGCGGCCGATATCTCACAACTCCTTCCTCGGAGAACGGGTTTTCAGTTACCGGCCTCGGTGTCGCCTCCCTTGAGACACATGACTAAATAAACGTAACAGAGGCAAAGCTTCTTAGAAACGTGCAAAATTGTTACCTATTCTGTTTGGGTCGTCACAATAGGTAAAGACAAATTAAACAAAACATTTGTTAAATAGTTTTATTATTCAGTATGATAGAATAGGTACCTACTTTACAAATTACTTACTGTAATAATTTTCTTTTTATAATTTTCGTTTTTTCATAATTTATTATATCTTTTGATGGTGTGGTAAACTCTGGATCTAACAGTTCAAGTTCAAGTTTTCAAGTAATCTAACGGGAAACACTCAAATGGCATATCAAATTGTCAATTTTTAAACTTATAATATTTACTTAATAAAATACCACGTTTTCACATTAAAATATTCAAACATGCAGCTAACAAAACTACGTGCGTCGCATGCATCGCACTACCGCCCCTGAGTTTGTCCACTGGCTGTGCCGGCGTAAACTAGTTTTTAGCTGTCTCGGCGCGTACGCGACAAGCGGCCAGTGGTCACGCACACATGCCGCACGTGTTTGTAGTAGTGCAATCGATTCGCCCAGTTGTATCATTGTATGAAGATTTGTCTCTGTTCCGTTTATTTACTCGTGTGCTTGAGACCCGAAGAGATACGCCAGCGTATTGCCCACCGTTATAAAAAAAATGGGAACGCAATATGAGGATGGATGGATATATAAGATGGAAAAAAGTTTTTAATTTGAAATGACTTTAATATACATATCTTTGTTACAGGTTCTCGCCGTCTCTTACGTCCAATCATCAATAATTTCGTCGATGATAAGTAGTGCTGCGTCGTCAGTAGCTTCTGATCTAGCAAGTAAATATTCTTATTCAAATTATACACAATAGCAGTCCGCAAACTGATATTGATTGTCCAGATCTCCTAAGTAAAGTCCACTTTAATATTCCATCGAAATCTATATTCTATACGATTTAATCAACCCATAAATGTACCTATAAGTTTGACTAATTATAGACAAAATTCATTCCTAGTGCGAGCAAGTAATTATTTAAATAATGTAAGTAAATACGGTGATATCGACCCATTTGCAATCAGCAGTTCAGGAGCCAAGCGGTGTCTAAGTCTTAAATTTTTTCAACAGTGATTACACATCTCGGTGCCTTTTTTATGTTTTTTATGTCTGCATGTTTCGTTTGCACCCTATTTTCGACCTTCTGTGGCAACAGAACCCTTAAAACCGCCTGTTGTTTTTATGCATTTTGTTTTTATAGTTGTTTTGTTGCCAAGCTATAGTGATATTGTAAGTTAGAAACAAAATTAGATTTGCAAGGGCACATTTCAGCAGTGAAACCTATGATTAATAAAATATTGCTTAACTTTAAACAAAAATAGACCCTACCAAACTAACAATAAAGATTATAAACTAAACTATAAAATTAAATACTACTATAAACATGTCTGCATGTTACTTTTAACATACATATATAACTTCACGCCAGGTCCCTTGCGGGGTAGGCACGAACAACAGAGCGCCATACAGGCTTATTCTTACACACTTCACTTTCCTCTTTGACATTCATAGCTCTTGTCATGCACGCTCGTCTGTTCTTAAGGCTCCTGACATGACCTTCTGCTAATACACGATCAATTTGATCATGGAAGGTGTGTCGTGGCCTTCCGCGACTTCTGCATCCATTCACTTTTGCATTGTATATCTGTTTAGTAATTCTTCCATCATACATTCTTTCCACATGCCCGAACCACCGGAGCATTCCTTTCCTTACCTTCACCCCGACACTCTCTTCCAGACCAACTCTCTTTCTTACTTCGGTATTACGAACGCGGTTACTTTTAAGCTATATCTTATCCGTGAAAACATGTCATTGGCTTTCTTGTATTAATTTTAGATATCTAATCAAATGTATTTAGCTGTAGGTTTTCCATAAATAAATAAATAACAGCGTAACTTGCTCAGCTTGTGACATACATAGTATTGTTACGTACGAGCGGGGGTACGCACTTGTGGATTGGAAGAAAACACCAGTTTTTAATTTAAAAGCTTTTATTGACTTACAAAGCCGCGCACAGTACCTCCCTGTAGAGTTGCTGTCCTTAAACACACGATGCACAATTCCGACGATAAGTTGTCACACCCTCAATACCGTCGCCGATATTGCGTAGACCACCTCCGAAATTATCGCGTGTAGCTCGCCTCTGGTTCCTCTCTCGAACTACGCTACACACTTCCTTCACGTATCTATCCACCAAACTTGCCACTAAATTCACCACTTGATTCGTCTCTGTACTCTATTAATCTTCTCTAACAACTCTTTAGTATCGCACTTGTTGCTTCACCGTCTTAGACTGACTCAACTTTTAACTCTTAAACTTTCAACTCTAAACTGCCCGGTAGGCGCGCCTTACGCTGTTTATATACCCGGAAGAATTTTCTAGAAAGCATATATCTATCTCTGTCTTTTCTTTCCCGAACCTTCTGTTCGGGAACTTTCGTTTATACACCTATCTTTTTCTAACATCTATCTATCTCTTTCCTTCTTTCGTCGTCTATCTCTGTCTAACATCTATTTATCTCTTTCTTTCATTTATCTTCTATTCTTTTCTACATATATCCGTCCTTGTCTTTATGTTCTACATTTTTCTAGACTTTTCCAAAAGTTCTAAAACTAACTAGATGGTTCCACCATCATTCGCCACAGTATATATGTTAGTCTGTCGTATATATATTGTTATGAGTGAGCGGGGGTAAGTACTTAGGAATGGAAGAAAACACTAGTTTTTTATCTAAACGTTTTTATTCACTTACACAACCGCACGTAATACCTCTCTGCAAGGTTGCCCCTTTACGCACGACTAACGATGCACAGTCCCGACGATAAGGTGTCTCACTCACAATACCGTCGCCGATATTGCGTAGACCACCTCCTGCTACTGCAGTGCTCACCTCCGATATAACCGCGTGTAGCTTCTGCTTCTGGTACGTCTCTCGAACTACGCTGCACTTCTCCTTCACTTAACTATCCACTAAACTTGTCACTGAACTCACCACTTAACTCGTCATTGTCTTCTATTAAACTTCTTTTCCAATTCTTCCGTATCGCACTTGTCGCTTCGCTGTCTTGAGCTGATCTCAACTCTAAACTGCTCGGTAGGTGCGCCTTACGCTACTTATATACCCGGAAGAATCTTCTACAACCCATAATTTCGTTATTATTTTATTTACTATCTGTCCCTTTCTAACATCTATTTATCTTTGTCTTTTCCTTCCCGAACATTCTATTCCAGAACATTCGTTCATCACCTATCCCTTTCTAAAATATTTCCGTCCTTGTCTTTTCCTTCCAGAATTTTCTACCTTTTTCTAAAAGTCTTGAGGCCGGTTTATGCTGCCAGAAAAACCTGCCCTCAGTCGCCACAATATATACGAAACATATCGTATTGTATATATTGTACAATTGTATTACAATACAATTTGTATCATTGTAATACAATGATATGTATAATAATAATAATACAATAACTTAACCAGCCGGCACGGAGTGGAGATCGCTAGAGCTAAGACTCAAGCTCCAGGGGTGGAAGTGATAAATGACCTAACGTCGGAAGTAGCTTCGGTGAACCTGCAGCCCACCTCTCTACACCCCTTAGCCACTCATACCCATGTTGCCCCTGCCTTTTATGGCATTTTTAGGGGCCCATGCAGGGAGTGGCGAGTCACCGTCTGCCCATTTTTCCATGTTCCCTGAACATTGCGACGGGCAGACGCCATAGTCCCCATATTCACAGACCGCCAGTACCACTAACAGTTCACCCCAATAACCCTGTATTTTTTGTCCTCATTTCCCACAATAGTCCTACACTGGCCGGGGCTTGTCCTTGGGTGCATTATTGTATGGTGTAGACAGGGATAATCGCCGGTCAGTGTCACGCCACATATTTACATTAAATAGAATGAAAATATTTATTATTTTATTATTTTTTATTATATATATATATATATATATATATATATATATATATATATATATATATATATATAAGATTTTGAGATGGTAAGTATAAATAGACATGGAAATAAGACAAAAATATACATAAATAAATAGACACAAATAAATAATAAACATAGAAATAATGTATAGAGCTATGTAAGTAAATAGGGGGGGGGGGATGAAAATGTTATTATAGACTAGACTATTAGAGCCCGAGGTAATGTTCCTTCACGAGTCCGTTGAACGCCTGAAGAGACTGAGCATGCCTGATTTATTGTAAAACCGCGAGTGATTTACAGGTGTTTCTAGGAGTATGTTTTCCGATGACCTGAGGTGATAACTATGGCTAAGGTGTGAATATTTAAAACGCTCCTTGAGATAAGAAGGCCCATTTACTTCGAAATCCAATCTACCTACCATTCATCTAAGTATCCAATCATCACCCTTACATCCATCCATTTACCTTACCTACCTACGCAATATTTATTTACCCCTAATATGCAAAATAAGTAGTAGCAAAATGAAATTTTTTGAAAAAGTATAAATAAAAAGATAACGAGAACTCTGCCCTGACCAATAATAATAATAATCGGCAGACAAACACACACATTATATATCCCCAAGCTAAGCAAGTCACGCTTGTGTTATGGGTAATATACAACGGACCACTCTGGGGCCGATCCCAGACACCCAGACCATAGTAAATAACAGAAAGTTCGTTTCCGAAATTTACCATACCAGGAATCGAACCCGGAGCTTCTGCGTTTCAGCGAGTTCGGCCGTCTAAGATTTGCCCGCTCAACCATAGAAGCAGTCGTCAATGGAGCCTGCATAATACTAAAAGTCGCCCCGTAAAACTTTCCCTCCCTATATTTTGATTTTTTATTAAACCTCTCATATTAAGATATGATAGAAACCCTACATAGATGACATGGCCAAACGTCGTGGACTGGCATATAATCAAATGTTGACGTTGAACAATATGGTCAGTTTTAGCTGGCCGAATCATCAATAATGAAATACAACCATCTCATGAAATAGTCAGCCACATCATGAAGTGATCAATTCTAAGAACTGAACACGACATATGCATTTATCTAAATTCATAAGTAAAAATAATATTTTAAAATACTCACCAAACAGACCAAGAGTGTAATGGACTTCATGGTTGCTTCTTTTCAGTTACTTCTTCCAGTAAAGACGAAATAATACATTCGTTTCTGCAATTTTGGTCAATTTATATCAAAATTTATATCAACAAGAACGATGTTTTCCACCTTCAACTGCATCTGTGTTTGAACATACTTATTTAATTAATTTGTTGTATTGAATTTTCTGGAAAAATTATATTATTACGAAGAATACCTATCAGACAGACCATGCCTTGGCAAGGTGCGTACCATTTCATACAAATTAAAGGGTTTCGTTGATGTAAGGAATGTCATTGAGATGTACTAGCCAAGAAACTAAAATAAATGCCAATACCAGTGGGGAGCCAAGGCAAGGCCCCCGCCTCCATGCTTGCCTTAATCAGCCGGTATGGAGTCGAGGTCACTAGAGCTAAGACTCGAGCTCCAGGGGTGGAAGTGATAAATGGCATAACGTCAGAAATAGCTTCGGTGAAACTGCAGCAGCCCACCTCTCCACACCCTTTAGCCACTTACAGCCACGCCGATCTTGTACGGCATTTTTTGGACCCATGCAGGAAGTAGCGTGTCACCGTCTGCCCATTTTATTCATGTTCCCCGAAAATGTCGAGAGGCAGACGTCATAGTCCCCATGCCCCAGATGCCTAGTTCCATAAGCAATTCATCGCAATAGCCCGATATCTTTTGTTAATTTTATATAGCTGGAGACAAGCTGACAGCCCATCTGATGGAAGACTTCTACCGTTGCCTACAGACGTTTGCGACACCAAAAATGTCTCCAATGCGCTGCCAGTCTTGAAGATATTTTAGGACACCCTTTTTGAAGTGATAACTTATGGGATGGTAAAGGACTTCGTTCGTAACGCGTTACGGTGCCAGTCTGTCTGGCTTCCCTTTCTCTCACGCAAGCTATCACTTCTGTCGAGCGTGCCGAAAAGCACACGTTTTTTTAATATATTTTTTTAAACTCCATATCATAACTCTGTGACAAAATCTCAGCTAGGAGGTCATCCCAAATCACCAAGGTACACAAGAGAAATATTCTTGAGAAATGCTGTACATGAGCGAAATGGCTCAAGGAAAAACTGATGAACGCCCGCCCAGTCAATGGCATGTGGTGCGATAAATTGAAGACAGAGCCACCATTCTGAACAGTTCATCGGAACCCTTCCGTTATACAATCGAAAGAACATGCAGAGAGACTCGAAGTTTTTTCAAAGGGTAATCGTATCTTTACCGTCTGTAATTATAGGATCATCAACAACGCGAAAGGCTCGACGTTGAATAGAGTCCAGGGGATTAAAGTGGTAGGCTGATGCTCCAGCCCACAGGTATGTGCAGTAATCCACATATGACCTTATCTGGGCTTGATAAAGCACAATGCATTTCCGCGGAGTGAAGTACTGCTTGGACCGATTTAGCACTCCCAACTGCTTGGAGACAAGTGTTGCCTTACCTTTAAGATAGGCCCACAACTGCACATCGTTCGCGATGTCGACACCGAGGAACCCAATATTCTTGGAGGTTGTAAGAGGAGTTCCTGAAGCGCTTGCTCGAATGAAGTTTTTCGGGCACCGAATACGCAATCCTGTATCTTCGTGGGGTTGAAATGGTCATGGTTTTGTCTCCCATTCAGAGACTCTCCGTAGGGAGTTCTCTACTTCAGATAGAAGTCTAACCCAACTTTCCTCCACAAATGATCGAACATTTCTACGACCATAGTACTGCGCATCGCCAATTCTGTAGTCCGCATGGAAATTATTGTTGTCAACGGACAACATATCATTGATATTCAAAATGAACAGCGTTGGCGATAGCACACAACCCTAGAGCACACCATCGTTGATGGGTTTGGTGCTACAGGAACTACCTTCAACGGCGACTTGAATGGTGCGCGCATTATGAAAGCAGGTGCAAAGCCTCCGGGTACCCCATATGATGGGAGCTTCGATATAAAAGCTATGCGCCAGACCCAGTCGAAGGCCTTAGCAATATATTTTGGACCCCACTTTCGATTTTTGCCTCAATAAGCAACTTAATCTTCATGGTTTTATGTATCATTTTTGTACAATAAAGTACAAAATGTATTCTATTCTTGAGCTATTGTGAAAATTTCATTGTCGTCAAGTTTATATGTGAAAAGTTAAAAAATACAAAAGCCTTACTTTTAAACTGATCTCGGCCGGCGTATCTCTAGTTTTATTATGCACCCAACTCTTAGGTA
The DNA here is from genome assembly GCA_949752895.1 of Dendrolimus pini. Classification (NCBI taxonomy): domain Eukaryota; kingdom Metazoa; phylum Arthropoda; class Insecta; order Lepidoptera; family Lasiocampidae; genus Dendrolimus; species Dendrolimus pini. Next base: position 1,689,636 of record OX457151.1, read on the forward strand.
TCATATAAAAGAGCGAAGTTTGAACAGCTGCAATTATAAGTTTTCTCGAATTTCCGTATGAACACAAATGTACTTATAAATTGCAATTTTAATTCGCTACTTTTGTCAATAATTAATGTCAAGTAATAAAAAGTAGGTATTAAACAAATTATATTAATAATATATATAATATATAATTATACTTAGTAGCTTAGTGCTAAGCCCATTCGCATCTCAAATAACCCAGGTTCAAATTCTGGGGCCCGATTTGCTGTTTCAATATACTGTTACACGCCGACCAAGTAAATGCACACGTGGTTTATTACCTTTCCCGTATTTGGACTTCTTTTGTTTACTTTGTGTTTAAAATTTGCAATTAGACAATAGCCTGTTGTTATTGTACTCATTTATAGCCGCAGGTGTGCAGATTACGTTTTCTTGGAAAAATTAGTATTAGTTAGTATTAGTAGAGTTTTGAATTGTATAATTAGTATAAAACAATGCCCGAACGGAGGGGTGAGGCAGTCAAAGCGATAACACAAGCGAGGCAAGACGTATATATATGTCGGAGGGAAGCTATGACTATGACTATATGACGATGTATTGTTGACTGGATGTATAACGCACAATATCATTTGTTTACATTATAATTACTTCTAAAATTCTTAATGTAATTTAATTAGATTTGTTGAATGTTTCTATAACTTAAAGATCGTTCTAACCTAATAAAAGTTATGAATATTGTAATTTAATAAACGACCAATCAGAGCAGAGCATATGGCAGAGCGGGGTCAGCGCCCTCTATACTTTGAGTAATACCTACTTGGGTAGACTGAGGAGTTTTTGTGACACATTTGGTTGGTGGCAACAGGTCGAGTTGGACCATAGAGTATTTTAAAGAAAGTACTGGAAGTATGAGCGGGTGCCCTGAACCCGCTGCTCGGTCTAAACTATGTCATAATGTTGATCAAATCTAAATTAAAAGTGTATAGACCGTGGCTATTGTGTTTTATGCTCGCATTTTATCCTGATGACGCCCACTAAACCTGCAATAACTAAAGAAGATGTCGTGAGAACGAGGCCGTTCTGCGACATATATATATAAAGAAAAACACAATTATTACTCAATAAATATTAATGTCTGACAAGTATTATTCGTTTTAGTGATTTTACACATTTTTATATAATAAAACTGCGCAGTACAAGGTCCGTTTTCATTTCTGTTGAAAAAATCCCCATTTTGTGTTATGTTCCTGCCGCCATTTTGTGTCAGTTTGACAGATTTGCATATTTGAAAAACATGGTGCGCCAAAAGTAAGCTCTTTCGGGTGTCAACGTTGTTACGTATTGTGGCTCTAGGGCTATAGCTAGATGATGCGGGTGTGGAAGCCATTCGCCATTCGAAGAATCTGGAGTCGGCGATCTGAAAATTAAAAGTGTATTGAAAAAACTTATTTTTGTCACCTTCCTACGCACGACTGTCGCTTTTTTTATTGCAGGAGTTCAGCAGACAGGCAGACGAGCCACTTTACGAAAAGCGGTTACCATGGCCTATGGACATTTGCAATACGAAAGATGCTACAAATGCGCTGCTGTTCTCTTAGGACTGGAACCCGATCACTAATACCGGAACACAACTCAAGGTTGTTATGGCGGCATACTCTAGACCAGGGTTGGTCGCCATCCACTCGAGTAAATACCCTGCCACCTGGCTGTGGGTTGTTTTGCCGCCTCTTACGACAGGAGAAAATATACTTTACTCTTACATTAAAAATTTAAAAACTTCGTTTAAAAAAACCGACTTCAAAAACTAAAAATCTAAAATGTATAAAATAACTTATTTCTTAAGCTATTATTATTAATATATATTATATAAAACATCTTAAAGTCGGTGCTTAGTAATTTTCAAAATATAGTAATTTTTATGTTTTACTTTGCACCGACTTCAAGATGTTTTAGATAATATATATTAATAATAATAGCTTAAGAAATAAGTTATTTTATACATTTTAGTTTTTTAGTTTTTGAAGTCGGTTTTTTTAAACGAAGTTTTTAAATTTTATTTGTTACTTTTTAGTGTCTAGCTATGTATGGGTGGACCCACGAATGGTGCCGCGCTTCTTAAAAAATATAGGTCCCAACAACCGGGAACAAAAAAATGTTCGTAAAATGAAAACTACTGGGCCAAACTATGTAAAATTTTTAGGGGACCACATCGCTATTCCGCGTCGAACAAAAAAAGAATCACGTAAATCGGATCATAAATCACGGAGTTATCGGCGAACATATGGAACGGAGTGAAAATTATTTCCATGAAAAATGTTCATAAAATGAAAACTACTGGGCCAAACCATGTAAAATTTTTAGGGGACCAATTGGAAGCTATTCCGCGTCGAACAAAAAAGAATCACGTAAATCGGATTATAAATAACGGAGTTATCGGCGAACATACATTAAAAAAAAGCAACAAAAAAAAAAAAAGATCCCGGCAAATTGAGAACCTCCTCCTTTTTTCGAAGTCGGTTAAAAAAGACACTTACCCAGTCTTAGCAAAATTAGTCCACATTTGCGTCATAAAGGTGATCATGCGAGCATCATCCTCTTCTATAGGTAAAAAAAATCTTTCCAAATCAAATATATAGTACAAGTCATCTCTGTGCGTAGTTGCTGGAAGACTTGAGTTTGTCAATATCTTCCCTATGTTCCTGTTACCGATATAATTGAAGATATATTGATATACCGGCAATTTAGTAGTGTTTGCATACATGTCAGCCATTAAGGAAATCGGTCCAACGAATGAAAAGTCTGAATGATAATTGATTAAACCACCTATTACACTCTCCTCTGTAGTTGCATTCGAGAAATAAGTATCTTTAATAGATTTACAGTACTCTTCTTTATCATCTGCAGATGGCGTAAATGATTTACAGTTTAATACTGAGATATCATCATGTAATATTCTATCCATTTCACTAGTAATAGTAAAGAAGTCTAAAGTTTTCGTCAAACCTTCAACAGTGTTAATTCCTATAATCATTGGAACGGGATTTCTAAGTCCCTCTTTTAATATATTAAAAGGTGTATCAGTCAAGAAAGCTTCTTCGTCGTCAAACACTTTCTCGACTGATGGCAAAAATACAGATTTAGCATTCATTTGCTTCATTAATTCTTCTTCTATTTTAATTAAGGGTGTAGTATCAAAAAGTTCGAACAGTTCATCGGGATCATCAGAGTTAAGTTCGAGTGTTTTAGCAAATTCTATAGCAGTCTTTAGTGGGTTCGGATCGAATGCTTGCGGTGTGAATACGCTACCACTTTGCGATATAATTCTATGAAACAATCCTTTAGTCGTTTCGGTCATTGTAAGCATTATGGCAGCTGTACCACCAGCGCCTTGCCCAAACACTGTAACATTATCAACATCGCCGCCGAATTCGCCTATATTTTCGTTAATCCATCTCAACGCAGCTCTTATATCTTTCAAGCCAGCGTTACCAGGAGCGTCTTCCATGCCAAGATTTAGAAAACCATAGATATTTAGTCTATAATTCACACTGACAACTATAACACCTTGGGTAACAAGATACTGCGGATTGTAAAATACAGTGCTGCTGCATCCAGTGCCGAAATCACCCCCATGTATATACACCATAACAGGGTATAAGGTGTTGTTCAGTTCTTTTGGTGCGTAAACATTAAGGACTAGGCAATCTGGAGTATCGCTTGGGGCTGTCAGAGGGTCATTTGTAGGAAACTGTGGGCAGATGACTAAACGATTGTCCGCTTTGAAGACTCCATCATGTGACGGTGCTGGTTTTGGAGCCTGAAAAAGTTAGGGTGTATTGAATTTTGTAACAAAATTTGCCGAGATGTCAAATTTCCGCCTCTTGATGGCGTTTTCTTTATTGCAAACCTGGAAGACAGGCAGAATGGTCCACCTAATGAGTAGGAGTTCCTGTCGCCTTTAGATATTAGGGGTGAAGCCGACATGTTGCCAGTCTTTAGGATAGAACAAAGGAGATAGAATAGAGGCGATGTTTTAGAAAGGATAGGGTGGAATTAAATAGGTAGATGGGAAATAGGATCGGAGGATGGGGAAGATAGGATAGGGAATATGGAATAACAAAGATAGGATAGGGAAAATGGGATAAGGAAGATGGGTTAGGCAAGATGGGATAGGGAAGATGAGATAGAGAAGACAGGGATAGGGAAGTTGGGATGGGGGAGAGGGGATAGGGGAGATGTGATGGGGAAGATGGAATAGGGAGAAGGGTAAGTGGTCCGTCGGTTCTCTCACTAGTCGTACGAAACACGATCATCTCAAAGATAACTATTTCGCGCTGATATACTCTGAGAGCGTGGTATCTCGTCTACTTGATATAGATTATAGATTATATTTCAATCTGATTTTAAAGGGACCGAGGCTCTTCTTCTTCAGTCAATCAATGTCCACTGCTGGTAGTAGGCCGCCTCAAGTGAGCACGACATATCCTAGTCTAGCCTATCCTAGCCTAGAAGGCGGGACCTTCGTCATCCAGCCCCTGCCGGCGACCAAGTCTCAATGAGTTTTAATTTTACTGCAATCTATTATAGCCTAAACAAGCATGAATACGACTTCTTTTATGTGGAATAATAAATTAAATACATTCTAGATGAGCTTACCCGAAACTTGACAGGCACAGCGTAAGGTATGCCTAAAAATTCATAGTACAGCCCGTTGTATGACAATTGACCTTCAATGTCGCCCTGTGTAGTTTTGACAGTCCACGTGCTCTCATTTCCGAACGAAAAATCAAAAAACAAGATGGCTGCCAGAATAAGGCGTAACAGCATATTCGATTCAGGTATCTGAAAATTAGATATATATATTGGTACGAGCTACAGGAGACGAATTAAAGTAAATGCCGTTGGAATTACTATAGAGTTTATTAGAACTGTACAAACACTTATAAAACAAGTACAAAATAAAATGGATGCAACCAGTTCACATTGCACGATTCAATGCAATTCAACAAGCGCAAACTCCGTCACTATATCGCTAATCGAAAGTATTACACGTCTTAATCGTATCGTAGTCGTCGTTTGACTGCCCCACCCCTCCGTTCGGGCATTGTTTTATACTAAACTGTATAATACTGACAACGGGGGCCCCGTTCACACACATCTGGCAAGCTTCGACGCAATTCAATAAAAACAAGGATTAATTCGTTCGACACTAATCACAGCCATAAATAAGTACGATAACAATAGATGTTTTTAAAGTTTAAACACGAATTAAATAAAAGAATTGTTTTTACAACATGCAGCTGTGCTGTCTTTTTCGGTATGTAACAGTATATTCTCTTATTATGATATTCCTCCTGTTGATTACCATCGTTCTGTTAACACTAGTTACTTTTAACACTTTGTCATAATATGCTTGTATGTATTTTTAAATACATTTGCTTAGAAATTCATTTATAAATTCTATATACATTATTCGAAAATTATAAATTAAGCACCATACAACGGAACATGCGGTAAAATAGGTATTCTCACCTAAGTACCTATTTTACCTCACGCTGTGTGGTCAAATATGTACTTAGGTGAAAAAAAATTTGGATTCCATCAAGGAGTTCACATAACGAAAGTAAATAAAAATCCCCTTTGGAAGCTTTTTTTGATCAATGTTTGTCTCACTTTAATACTAAAGAGAAAAAGAGCTGAAAGATGTGGTTCCAATTTTCATCAAGCGCATATGACGTTATTAGCCAATGGCGCCTATTTTCATATTAGAAACGTCTAACATTGTTAGGACTTTCCAACTGATATTTATATTTATTATACTATCTTCTGGCAAGTTTGTTAAAAAACGTATGACACACTTGCGGCTGTTGGTTTTTATAAACTCGTGTGGCAAGCTAGCTATGGCAAGCTCTAAACTTCGCCTCGGCTTTATGCATTCGTCTATTCATTTGTGTAAACCTAATTTATCCCACTAGTATTATAAATAACTAGGATATTCCCGCGGCCTCCACTACGCTTGACTTGAAATTCCCGCAGGATTCCCGGAACACAAAGTTTCACACACTTTATTACATAAAATTTGCTATCGATCTGTGAAAAATCACATTCCATTTCAATCCAGTCATTTTTATTAAATCATTCACAGAAAATGTTTCGCAAGATAGGTACCCATAATAAAAAATAACGCAGATTTTAAGTCTAAAAATTTGCTGTGCATCTGCGAAAACCGCATCGAAATCAGCCCAGTAGTTTTTACATGAATCCTAAACAAACTACAAGAAATCTAAAAGATATCGCATCGTGTTTTCCGTCGTTTATATAGTGTACTGACTGTGTCCTACGGTCTCACCCGCGTGGTGATGGAAAATGATCATATTTTGGATAATTCACACTATATCTTTATAAATTATAGCGTGTGTTATTATGATTTGTAAGCTATATTATTGTAAGTTTCATCAAAATCGATCTAGTAGTTTTTACGTGAAAGAGTAACAAACATACATCCATACCTTCTTACAAACATTCGGGTTTTTTATTTTTTATTGCAAGAGTTCAGCAGACAGGCAGATGGCCGACTTGATGGAAAGCGGTTACCATCGTCTATGGACATTTGCAAGACCAAAGGTACTACAAATGCGCTGCTAGTCTTTTAAGGGACACTGGAAACTGGTCACTAATGCCGGAACACAACTCAAGGTTCCTATGGCGGCATACTCTAGACCAGGGGTGATAGCCATCCAGTCGGGCAAATGCCTCACCACCTGGCTGTGGGTTGTTTTGTCGCCTCTTACGACAGGCCGCCCCAACGCAGGAAATTGTATTCGCGTTTATAATATTAGTAGGATAAAATATGCACAAACATTCATTTGTAAAAGAATGTCAGTTGGCAGTTAATGATCTATGTATTTCAGCACTGCTTACAATTTACTTACCAGCAAAATCAATAAGGTCCAGACTCGTATTGTTTTATGAAAAAAAAACTATGATATTTTGAACGCAGATTTTTTTAAATTTCTTTAGAACACAATATAGAAAAGTAAGCCACGTTTGAATTTAAAAAAGAACACTTTCTTAATAATCTGTGCAATTTTTTTTTCTAGACACGTCAAAGGTCTGCCATTCAAAACGAACTTAGAATAACTAAAGCTAAAATAAATAAATAATGCCCCTTTTGTTTTGTCTGATAACATTTATACTTTTTTGAACGTGACTTATTTCATTGTGCGTATCACTTTAAAGTTATGTAAATATTGGGAAGGTCGAAATCATTTAAAGAGAATTTTAGAGAATCATATCGCCTCTTTGCTACAATAATGTGTTATCTTGACAATTTAAATTTTAAAAAAGAGTTTTTTGATTTTCAAATAATCACACAATAGTCGAAGCGAATAACTTTTTTATGTCAATCAACAAAGCATTTTAAAAGATACCAACTTACTCGTTCTGATGCTATCAATTATTGAAGGTTGAAAAGACTGTTCAATGTTTCAATTTTCAAGATAACACATACATTATACTGTAAGTCTATCAAGACCATAGGCCATAAAAAGGGCCTGGAATTTTATGAGGACTTGCGCGGGACCATAGGAAGGCCAACACTAGAGGTCCCTTTACAAATTTAATCTAAATGTGGCGTGACACTGACCGGCGATTGTCCCTGTCTACACCATATACTAATGCCAACAAGCCCCGGCCAGTGTAGGAGTTAGGACTATTGTGGGAAATGAGAATAAAAAGTACCGGGCTATATTGGTGGACTGCTAGTGGTACTAGGGGTCTGGAAATATAGAGACTGTGGCGGCTGCCCGTCGCAATGTTCAGGGAACATGGAAAAATGGGCAGACGGTGACTCGCTACTCCCTGCATGGGCCCCAAAAAATGCCATAGAAGACAGGGGAAACATGAGACACGTTTTTATTATTAATAAGCGATAACTTCGCGCCAGGTCCCTTGCGGGGTAGGCACGAACAACAGAGCGCCATTTAGGCTTATTCTTACACACCTCACTTGCTTCTTTGACATTCGTAGCTCTTGGCATGCACGCTCGTCTGTTCTTGAGGCTCCTGACATCACCTTCTGCTAGTACACGATCGATTTGATCATGGAAGGTGAGTCGTGGCCTTCCGCGACTTCTGCATCCATCCACTTTGCATTGTATATCTGTTTAGTCATTCTTCCAATAAGCAAGTTACGCTTTCGTTATGGGTGATATTGAGTGGTCTGTTATATATTATATAACAGACCACTCTGGGACCAATCCCTGACACCCAGACCATAGTAAATAACAGAAAGTTATTTTCCGAAATTAATCATAATTGTACGGCATGAATTCATACAGACAAACGGCCCACCTGATGGAAAGCGGTTACCATCGCCTATGGACATTTTTAACACCAAAGGTGCTACCAATTTGATGTTGCTCTCTATAGCAAGACAGGAACTTGGACACCGATGCTGAAACACAAGGTTGTTATGGTTGCATACCCTAGACCAAGGGTGGTAGCCACGATCCCGTGGACTAGAGGGTACCCTTCCCCGGGGGTGCTCTAAGTGAGAGTTAAGCGTAGGGGTGCCACAGATGTAATACCTATGGCTCAGTTCTTGTGGCACCCCATAAAAGCGCATAGGAGAGGGGCGCAGGTTAGGTTTAGTGGGTAGTCTGACGGCCGACCATCCCCCATTCCTCCAATTGAAAGAAAGAAGAAAGAAAGAAAAAACGTTTATTTGGTAAACACACAACGAGACAGACATGGAATGAATTATACGGTACGGTAATAAGAATTAGAAAGTCTCGCGATGGTACCAAATAGGTGCAGTTCAGCATGTGCCAGGCAACCGCGGATGCCTGACGCTGGTTTTCAACTGCACCCTAGGACGAACGGATGTTGCACTGTTATTTATATGTATATATATACATATAGTGTGAATAATAATAAATTACATACATAGATATACATACTGTTAATATAAACAATAATATATAATATAATAATTGGAGGTCACGGTAGGCATCCGGCCGATCAGGAGTCCCACACATCCCTCGGTGTAAAGCCTTCCCCCCAGGCCCGAGGATGGTGTTCCAAGAAAAGACATTCCCCCTGCGTCATCAAAAAAAAGGGGTGGTAGCCATCCAAACGGACAAATATCAAATACCCTACTATCTGACTATGGGTTTTTTGGTCACCTCTACGATAGGCCACCCCAACACAATTAAAAATGCGCGACTCTCTCATGGCTACACTAGTGTACATACATATGGTATCTGTCAATAATTAATAAAAAATGAAAATATGTTCAAATGGCTACATATTTGCGGCTTTTGGGGTCGAGACCCTGGGACCATGGGGGCCTGAGGCGCACAAACTTTATCGAGACATAGCCAAACGTCTGGTGGATGTCTCACGTGACCAGAAGACTGGTTTATACCTTGGACAACGCATCAGCATTGCCATTAAGCGAGGCAATGTGGCCAGTCTTTTGGGCACGTTTCCGACTGACAGCGGTCTGGAACTAGATTTTATGGTTTAATTTTAGTTTGTATATATAGTTTATTTTTAGTTTAATTTATTTTTAATTAGGAGTTTACTAAAGCCAAAATAATTTAATGTATATTTTTAATTCGATTGAACAACTTCGTCTTCCATAATTAATAAAAGTAATTGTAATTATATCCATATTAAATTGTCTAGATTTAAGTTATGGTGAACATTAAAGAGTCTTCATTCATTCATTCATTTAACAGCAATTAATAAGAATAACGCATCTCTAGCTACATCTGCGTGAAACGGTCTATAACTATAACATTATCACAGGTGAAGCAGTAAAGTAAAGAAAAACAAATTATAAATTGCGCAACGTATCTTTTGTAATTGTAATGACATAATTCATTATCTTTAATCTCGCCATTATGTATTAGTTCATCACGTTTTTATCTTCTGTTATGGGATAACAATGAATTGCACTTTATCTTAAAGTATTGGTAAGATTTTGTCGATAATGCTGCATCTTTATACCTTAATTACAGTTCGATCGTTCGTTGTGATACAATGCAAACACAAGTTCGATCCTGCATGGATCAAAACAGTACGTTTTGATCTTTGGGACCGGTCAGCCAAATACCAGCTGGAGGCGTTTTACAATAAAGTGTACCACAAAAATGTCTAGATTGTGGAATGATTAATACAGCATATATCGAATTTTAACCCATAATAAAGCGAAATATGAAGTGTTGATGAGTCAATAGGAACGAACACACAAATAATGAAGAAAAAATAAAAATAAAACTCCTACTCAAGCGCCTATAGGAAATATAATACCAAAATACATAAAGTAAGTTGCTCTTTAAAATGGATAGGCGCTCTTTAAATTTTTAGTAGACCAGTTATAAAATAAAAAAAACGTGTGCGTCTCGGGACGCCCGAGAGAAGTGATAAATTAAACTAATCTAAGTTGAACTATTTAACATTGAAATTATTTAAGTTGAGAAAAGCTTTGGTTATTACTTAAATTTTATGTATATTAATATGATAATGTTAAAGGTTATTTAATAATAAAATATTTTATTGACCATAAAATAAATCTTTTTCTGAGTTACAACTCTTGTATATATTACATTGTAGAGGGGCATTTTGGTGTGCAAGAAATGAAAACCAGATAATAAACTGTAAACAATATACTTCGTCATAATTCAAGTACATGGAAAATAGAGCAATGCGCACAGGCATTGCTTACCGACATACTTAAACGACTAAACGACGGGGCGGCCGGCGATTCCTAAGAGGACGAGAGGGGCGGGAGGCCGTACCATCGGTACCATCCCGGCCAGGTGGCTGGCAAGGCCTGCGAGGAGGAAGGGCGCGGGAGGCCGTACCATCGGTACCAGGCGACCGAGCAGGTGGCCGAAACACGTGAGGCTCGACTGGGATAACGTCGCGCGCTATAACCTCCCCCTCCAAGTCACAAGTACGACCCGTTTGTGACTTGGGATTAGGCGGTCGTCCACGACGACGTGGGTGAATGACGGCATCGGATGAACCGGTATAACGCGTTAAATCACTAGAATGATACTTCCCCTTAGGAACACCGGCACTATCAACAATCATATAAGAAGTTGGACTGATGACTTGCGAGACACGATACGGGCCTTCCCGTCTAGGAGCAAATTTACTTGTAAAACCCTTAGATGCGCTGCTCGCCATATGAGTCTTAACGAGCACTAAATCTCCTTCAGTAAAAGGTAAAGATTCACGTCGGTGCTTATCACCTTCGGACTTGCGCTTATCCTGTTGCTCCTCCATACGTTGCTGTACATCTTGCAAGGCACGAACATAGTCCTTCAGATAGGGTGTGATCTGCGGCACGAAGTTCTGCTTGGAAACGATTGCACGTAGATCCGTGCTCACTGAGAGCGGAGAACGCATCTCTCGCGCGTAGGTCAGGTAGGCAGCTGAATGTCCGGTTCCCTGATTGTACGCACTGTTAAGTGAAAAACGCACCATCGGTAGAACAGCTGGCCATTTACGGTGTTCAGGACCTACGAGTATAGCAAGTCGCGTTTTTAATTCACGATTTTTACGCTCAGCTGGATTAGCTTCGGGGTGGTAGACTGGAATCAGAGATTGCTGCACCCCTAAAACAAACAAAGCTTTTTGCATAACAGCCGAAACAAACTGCGTTCCATTGTCGGAAATAATCCGACGAGGAAAACCATAACGCAGAAAAACCTCCTCCAAAAGAACTCTCGCACACGATTCAGCAGTCGCGTCACACAAAGCGAATAGCTCTACCCAGCGACTGGCGACATCTTCTATAAGAAGGATCCACTTCTCGCCACCATCGCCTTCAGGCAAGGGCCCAAAAAGGTCCATAGCTAAAACTTCAAATCTCTGCTGGGGCACTGGAGTTTGAAGCAACCCCGCAGGCTTCAAATTTGACGATTTGTATTTTTGACAAGGGTCACATGACTTTAAATACTGAGCTACATAAGAACGCATATTCTTGAAATAATAATTTTGTTTGATCTTCTGCAAGGTACGCTCTAAACCCCAGTGTCCAGCAGTGGGCGAATCATGGAGCTCCTTCATTAGCTCCGCCCTTAATGACTCTGGTACCACTAATTGAGGCTCTTCGGATTCTCCATCCGGATCGCAGCGATACAATATACCTTGTGAAAGATAATATCCTCTGTCCGTCCAGCGTAAAGATGCATCTGGATTATCAAATTGTGCTTCAAAATCTGCAATAATTTTACTAACGTCAGGATCCTTCAACTGAGCCTCTCTAAGATCCTCAGGCTTCTGACGTGGCAGATCTACAATTACAGGACAAATATCACACGAACGGGAACTCAATACTTCTGATTCGTGGCTTACCGGGCGGCTAAGCGTATCCGCCACCACGTTAACCTTTCCAGGAGTATAATCAATATCCAAATCATAAGATTGGATCTTCATAGCCCATCTGGCTAAACGACCGCTCGGGGTCTTTATGGACAACAACCATTTCAGAGGCTGATGATCAGTCGCTACACGAACCTTACTTCCTTCAATGTACCCTCGAAATTTATCCAGAGCCCAGATCAGAGCGAGAGCTTCCCGCTCTGTAGTATGGAAGTTACGCTCAGCAGGCGTTAACAATCTACTTGCATACTCAATGGGTCTCTCTTCATTGACAGTCTCACCTTGCATGAGCACTGCTCCAATGGCGTACGCACTGGCATCTGTCCGTAACACAAAAGGCAGGTCGAAATCTGGCTGACGAAGAATGGGACTGGTGGTGAGCCGGTACTTAAGCTCCTCAAATGCTCGTTGCTCACTCTCCCCCCATTGCCAGCGTCTGTCCTTCTTGGTCAGATCCGTCAAACTACGCGCTACGTCGGAAAACTGCGGAATGAATTTCCGGAACCAGGAGCAGGTCTGCAGAAACGTCTTTAACTGCTTCAAATTCGTCGGAGGCTTCATGCTGGTTACAGCTTCGACTTTCGTGGGATCTGGCTCGATTCCACGCGAAGACACATGTCCTAGGTAATTAATCCTATCCCTAGCATAAATAGTTGGTTCTCCTCCTGGAAAAAAAATGTCCTCATGGGCATTCAGGAGTGTACCGAGCTGCTCACGTTCGTCCGACCCAAGATGGGAACCTTCATCCTCACGAAGACCCACAGACGAACAGCTGATCAGCGGCAAAGAACATGACTCAAATTCAATGGGTTGCGGCATCCGATCGTGTCTCACAAACCAGTTATTACAAGAAAAGTCTAATACCATACCTATTTCGTTAATGAAATTCATACCCAATAAACTATCCGTAGCGTTGGGTAACATAATGAAATCTACCACACATGTTACCCCTCGCACGGTAACATTGACATTAGCTATTTCTACATTTTGCGCATAAACGCGGCCATCGGCAAATTCTAACTCTGTAAAAACATAGTGAAACTTATGACTATTCTTAACTAAAAGTGTTCTTAAACTAACACTACCGATACTATGTTTCGCGCCAGTGTCCACTAACACTTTACCACTTGCGCCATAAATTTGAATATTGAGCACCGGGCGCATACGTGAATTAATATTAACGGAACTCACAGACACTGATTTGAATGAACTTTCAGATACTACTGTAGATTTTTTTTGTTTACATGTCGGACAATTTGTACGAATATACCCCGGTGTCCCACAACCGAAACACGTTATCGTACACGCTCGCGGTTCAGCCTCCAAAATATCATCTTTTACTCTCTTCTGTTTGGTAAGTCTCTGACAGGCATCCCTCACGTGACCATACTGCTTGCAGTAATTACACTGTGGCCGTGAGCGGGGTTTCAAAACTGTATTAGACTCTGAGCGCTCCGTCCCTGACTGCGCTAGCACGGTAGAAGAGATGGAAGGCTTGGTTTCCAAAACCACTTGCGGCTGATATTCTTCTAGAATATCCTCGACACGGCGCGCCTGCGCCAACAATTCTCCAAACGTAACAAAAGAGGAACGCGGCACCTTTTCCCGGATACGACGGTGCAATAACCCGTAGGTCATATCCAATTGCACCACTTCGGTGAGTGTAAAAGGTGGAAGCTGCGCGATTAATGCACGAATATGGCATATAAATAAATCCGTTGCTTCGTTATTCTTTTGCTCTCTCTCAAATATAGCACGATAGATTTTGTGCGGCGGTAACCTGGGTCCAAATGTGTGTATCAAAGAGTCGACCGCTGTTTGCCATGTTAATGTGGTATCCTTAACTCCCTGCCACCACGTAGCAGCAAGTCCCGTCAGTAACATAGGCAATCCACGCAGCGCAACATTGTCGTCTATACCTACGCAGGCTTTATACGTCTCAACTGCGTCGACAAAGGCTCTAACATCGTTCGATTTACTGCCGTCGAATCGTGCCGTACATTTAGCAAAATGGCCTGTATTCTGCTGATTAGTAAAGTAAGATTGCGTACCTGAGCTGTTGTTATGCATACTACTTATCAGAAGCATCAGCTGATCATTCGTCAGAACGAACAGCGGCGTGGCAACACCGACGGGCGGGGCAGGCGGCGTGACAGGTCGCGTCACGTCCGCGGCCGCAGCGGCAGCGCCCTGCGAGGAAGACTCCCGCATCGGCACCGTAACAGACGCTGTGGCATGTACCGAATCAGACCCCGAAGCAAGTGCCATACCGGGCACCGGGGGCGGTACCATAATCCCCTCATCAACGATGACACCGGCTTCCGCCGAACTCGCAGCACGAGATCTCGTCATCCGTCGCGACATAATGAAAGCCACCCGAATGTTCCAGAATACGAATCACTATTACGTACACAACATTTACAGTTTATAACAAACAAAACAAAACTGTCATTGCACACCAAACTTTTAAATATTATTTACGAAAAACGTTCATTATTTTTATAAAACACAACAGTTTCTTCACGAGTATTGGCCCCACGTTGGGCGCCACTTTGTAGAGGGGCATTTTGGTGTGCAAGAAATGAAAACCAGATAATAAACTGTAAACAATATACTTCGTCATAATTCAAGTACATGGAAAATAGAGCAATGCGCACAGGCATTGCTTACCGACATACTTAAACGACTAAACGACGGGGCGGCCGGCGATTCCTAAGAGGACGAGAGGGGCGGGAGGCCGTACCATCGGTACCATCCCGGCCAGGTGGCGGGCAAGGCCTGCGAGGAGGAAGGGCGCGGGAGGCCGTACCATCGGTACCAGGCGACCGAGCAGGTGGCCGAAACACGTGAGGCTCGACTGGGATAACGTCGCGCGCTATAACATTAGAATTTTGTGTTTGTACATTATTAGTATCATTATTTAATGTAATTACCGAAATACGGCTAGCGCTGTGGTTTGGGTGAGAGAGGAGGAGCCTGCCTGCCGCTGCCGTATGCGTGAGAGAAAGGGAAGCGAGACAGACTGGGGCCGTAAAGCGTTACGTAACGAAGCGGTTTACACTCCCATAAGAAGTTATCATTTCAAAAAGTCCTAACACAATTTCATAAAATACATGAATTTGAAAAGGAGATAATAAGGACATTTTTATTTTTTATTACGTGTGTTCAGCAGGCAGGCAGGCAGTCCGCCTGATAGAAAGCGGTTACAATCGTCTATGGAGATTTGTAACACCAAAGGTGCTACAAATGCGCTGTTGCTCTCAAAGAGAGGCTGGAACTAGGCCACTAATGCCGGAACACAACTCAAGGTTGTTATGGAAGCATACTCTAGACCAGTCTCTAAATTCAAAGGGTGCGGGTTTAGATCCTCATAGAAATATATGCACCACTTAAGCAGTTTTCTGACCTAATATGCTTATTGTTACAAATAACCACGTGTTAACAACGGTGAAGGAAAACATCGTGATACAACCTGCACATTGAGATAACCGATCTGTCGAACCTGTCGAGCCGCCTTGGACAAGCGTGGCGGGTAAACTGTCCGTTCCCCTACAGTGGGAGGCCGGAGCCCAGCAGTGGGTCAGTTATGGGCTGTTATTATACTCTGGATCAGGGGTGGTAGCCATCCAGGCGGGAAATACCCTACCACATGGCTGTAGGTTTTTATTTATTATTGCATGCGTTCAGCCGACAGGCAGACGACTCACTTGATGGAAAGAGGTTACCATCGCCTATGGACATTTGCAACATCAAAGGTGCTACAAATGCGCTGCTGCTCTCTTAAAGGAGACTGGAACCTGGTCACTAACGCTACAACACGAATCTAGATACTTATGTCGCCATACTCTTCACCAGGGGTGGTAGCCATCCAGACGAGCAAATGCCCTACCACCTGTCTCTGGGTTGTTTTGTCGCCTCTTACGACAGGCCGCCCCAACGCAGGAAATTATATTCTCTGTCCGTTGAAGTATTCTTTTAATTTATGACTGCTTTAAATTTAAGTGCGATTTAAATTATAAGACATTGATTAAAAGATTTAAATGATATTTTCTGTAAAAACAAAAATTGTAGCGCCATCTGTGATTGCAGAGTATGTAACAAGTTCGTTTGATTCTTTGACTGATGTGATTGACTCTTGATTGACGGCGTCTGGTTGAATGCGATAAGGCCGTAATTTGTATGGCTCCAATAACTTACAATGAGTCACCCAAATAAATAATAAATCTTTATTGCCAAAAAATTGATACATTAACTTATAGGAGTCCCTAACTCCCGAGCTAGGCATGAAGCCTGTGTTTAACCTAAAGACTGACCTGAAGACTGGAGAGATATAAATCATGACATAGACTCGTATTTAAAATAAAAAATAAAGATATTTGTATTTAAAAAATGTTTTTATTAATTACTGGATTTTTAAATAATAAATTTTGGACCATTATAGACCAATTTTTATTATTAATCTGATTTCATATATATTTGATGACCGCGGGCCATAAAAATGGCCCGGACTTTTGGAGGTTTTGCGTGGAGCCATGGGAAGGTCAACACGTAGAGGTCCCGTGACAAATTTAATGTAAATGTGGCATGATACTGACCGGCGATTATCCCTGTCTACACCACAGTATTATATATTATATTATTAAATTAAATAATTATTTTAATTTTTATGACATTCTTTTAGGGAATTTCATTATATTGTAGTAGAATTCCCCACAAAGGCAGTCAAAGGGATCTAGTCCATACAGTCAATGCCGATGTATAAGTTTTCGTATAGTAGCGCAAGCGCAGTTGTATTGTAACTTGTAGGGCTGTAGGCTACAAATAATCGCATTCAACGGAGTTCCTGTGAAAACGCGAAAGGCCACATTTGATTAAACAGTTCATAATTCAAACAAAAACACATTACTACTCAAAAACTATCAATATCCTACAACTATTAATCATTTTAGAGTGATTTTACAAATTTATACAAAATAAAACTGCACAGCACAAAGTCCCTTTCAGTTCCCGCCAAAACTTCCATACAATCATAGTATAAAAGTTTCACAATATAAAGTTTTAGAACGCAACTTACGCATTTTTTTGACGTTAAAACGTTTGGTTATTCGTCTAATTGTCTTAATAATTTGTTTTCATGATTATTATGATTAAAAGTACTAAATTTTACCAATACTAGCTTATTTTGCATAATATATTCAATAAAGTAACGTACAATAAAGTGGAAATATAGATTTGTTTAATGCAAGAAGTACATAAACAAATTTGCTTACGTGTTGGTTATTTAAAGACAATCTTCATTATTAAAGAAAATAACTGTTATTTAAATTTGTAAGTGTTTGAACGTTACAAGAATTCTAATAGTATATGAAATCTACATAAATCCCAAACTTCAGTGCATAATATAGTTTGTGTTCATAAAGTGTGTCAATTTCATACACATTTCTATATAAAAATGAATAAAAACCAACGCACAGGTCCTAGAATAAGGATAACAAGGACGCGAGCCCGTAAACCAGAAGAGTTTGACGACAAAAAGTTCATATACTCGTGTCCGTATTGTCGCTTGAAATTCTCACAAAACATCGATTTCTTCAAACACATGTCATCGAACCACGAGATACAGCAGAAAGCAGCAACATTCGAATGTAACGACTGCCAAATTGTGTTCACGAAGAAGAGTAGCCTAGATTTACATTGTAAAACAAACCACCAACTGCGGACTAGTTTAAAGTGCAACAGTTGTTCAATAACTTTTAAATCACGCTATTGTCTCCGGCGTCATATGAAACTGAAGCAAACACTGGCCGAAAACTCGTGTTTGAAGTGCACAAAAAAGTTTCAGAACAAAGATGGCCTACAAAAACATGAAAGAAACAAACATTCAAGTAAAAATGCCATTTATCAATGTAACTTGTGCTCTTTAAAATACAAAGTTGAAGAATCCTTAAAATCACATGTAAACAGAATCCATAAGTGCCTATGACTAAGTAGTAATAATTAGATTAGGGGCCCTATTTTTCAAACTTCAGACAAAATCAGTCAAATAAATTATTACCTGAGTTAATTCAAAAGTGTAACCATTCAATTGGTTTACATGTGCAACTGACTTTTTAATTTTTTCATGTAATATCTGATGATAAGCTATATTTTAATCATGGAGGCTAGAGGTAAGGAGAACCATCTCAGTATATTAAAAAGTGTCCACTGAAGGGCAGCAAATTAAGATGGCGCCATAATAGCAAGTGGAAAGTATTTAAAAATAGTGTCACAAATAATTAGAGTTGGATACTCGATTAAAGAATGAAAGAAAGACTTCCTCTTTGTCACTGTGCATGCGTTTTTCAACCCAGCACACTTCACTTCGTTTATAACTGCTAAATTCATATCATTTTTGACGAGTTTTCGAACCATATTTTGCTGCTTACAGGTGGACACTTTTTCAACTGATCCCCCATACTAGATGGTCCTCCTTACCTCTACCCTCCATAATTTTAATGGTTTTAAGTGTGGTAATTGATTTCTGTTCTTCTTTGTCTCTGTTCAATAATGGCTTGGCACGGTTTGTGCATTCAGCCAGAGTCATGTGTAAATGGCTTTTCAATTTAGTTTTATAAAACGAGGGAAACATAATGGGAAAAAATAGAAAATTTTACGAAAAATTTGGAAAAGGTGTCAAAATTATTACTAAATATGTATAAACTGCTAAAATTAAAGTTTAATTTCATTATTTATAATAAATGAATTTAATCCTTAAGTAATAAAGACATAGAAGTAGGAAGAGGAATGGATTGATTTCTATTATTCCAATGTTTCAGCTACTTTTCAGTGGCCGTGATCTTGGAAGACAAAGATTTTGTTTTATTTAGCTTACCACCAACTTGTTCATTTTAATTATTTACTTTTAATTTTGTTTATGGTTATTATTTACTCTATGGGACCCTAAACTAATTTAGATATATATCTCCCATAGAGTAAATAATATTAAAACTAAATAATTAAAA
The DNA here is from genome assembly GCA_949752895.1 of Dendrolimus pini. Taxonomy (NCBI): domain Eukaryota; kingdom Metazoa; phylum Arthropoda; class Insecta; order Lepidoptera; family Lasiocampidae; genus Dendrolimus; species Dendrolimus pini. The sequence goes on from OX457151.1 coordinate 1,709,020, forward strand.
TAGCAAGTTGGTGGCCGAGAATAAAACTAACAATATTCATTGACACTTGACATCTTTGTCTTCCATGATCATGACCACTAAAAAGTGGCTGAGATATCGTAATAACAAAAATCAAATAAATTACCGCATTTAAAACCCGTTAAAACATAGTTTTATTATGTATAAAAGTAATGAAAACTTACGAAAATATAATATCTGATGATTGAAAACTTGGCCCTTAATAGTACAATATATATACAGTTAGGGATAGCATTGTAGTATGCTCACCTACAACTCTTCTAGTACATATAATACCTAAAATAGACGGTCATCACTAAATAGATGAATTAAAGACAATTAATTGTCTGCTAATAGTAAGCCCATGGTCTTGAGCTATACTGTGGAATGGAAAACCATGGACTTAGTGGAATAGTCAAGTGCAGGGGCCGGTGAGTCACAATTAGGATTGTTCACTTTTTTTCAATCTAGCTATTTGAAAAACCATTTCGAGGAATAGTGTCCCTAATCATTTCTGTCTAGTTAAAATTCCAAAAAACGTACGATCTTCTTGTATTTTGTAAGAAATGCGTTTGTCCTTTATTTGACTTTACTAAATCCAATGGTGGTAGGTGGGCCGTCTGCCTGTTTGCCTGCTTCAGGTGTAAAAAAAATCTAGCTGTGCATTATTTGATTTAAGTTCTGTAACATGAATTTTCCCTTAAGACCATTTAAAAAAATTTAATGATAACTATAGAAAATAATAATGGTTGAACACGAAAAATTATAAGCCTAGCGACACATAAAAAACACTAAAATGATCACAATACGTAATGATTAATGAAAGTGACATTTAAAGTGACATTTAAATAGTAGCACAGATTACTATGATTATATATAGATAAAACTTACATTTATTATTTTTGTTTTCTAGGCAAAGAAATCAATGTAAACTTGTCCCTTATGACATCATCGGAGAAATAATTTTAAAATCAAATTATAAAAAAACTAATGCTTAAAATACAAAAATATTCAAATTAGTATCTTAAAATACCCTATTTTACGTAATAAAAATATAAAATCAGAGGGTAAGTTTTTGTGAACAATCCCCATTAAGTAACCATTGTTTAAAAAGTTATCAAGGAATAAATGGTTACAATCTGTTCTCGCACTTACCAGCCACTCAAACAGCAAGCTCACTCGCTTAAGCACTTCAGTCTCAAGCTAACAAAAAAGCTGTTAAAAACTACACTTACCTTTTTTAACAGTTAATATTGTTTTATTTTATTATGTCTCATTTCTATGCAAATTGAAATATAGAAATTAATTAATAATTAATTTAATTTCAGCCAAGTTTCCATAGTCCATAGGCTTCCTTCAAGCTATGTTGTTCTTCAGCAACATAGCCGGAAGGACCCCATTATATGTTGTCAGTAAACTGCTGATGATGTCCCATCTTAGATTCAATATGAATGTTGTTCGGCGAGCTGTCAATGTAATTGTTAGCATCTGTTATCAACACTTTCACCACACTTTTTGGAATATGTATATGTTATTTCGAAAAATGCAAATATTGTATACATATGCTCTAAAAGAGCTGCATGAAAAGACTAAATTGTAAATAAAGGTTAGTGATAGGTGTGTAGGTAACACTGTATACAATGTGTAACAAAAACCTTGTTGTTGTCTCAATCTATTTTTATATTTAACAAAATAACTCCCTCTGAAAGTGCTTCAATAAAATATGAGAGAGAGAGAAAGAGATAACTCTTTATTGCACACCAAAACAGACCATATTTACAATATTTTCTAGGTAATACAATAGGCAATACAATATGCTTTGTGTATTAGTAGCTATACATTATAACTCACTCAAACAAAGTAGGAGCCCCAAGCTCTCAGATTAAAGTTAGCTAAAGGAAGCTGATCATGGAATAGGAAACCAGTCGCAACACAGTTTATTTTGAGAACTTAATAATATTAAATAAGTTAATTAGTGCAAATAAAGTTGGACTACTTTCCAGTGGATTCATTATTATTCAACACACAAGCGCAAAACATGTCTATACTACATAAGTATAAAAAAGTTTGTAAAAATCTGTAACTTCATTTGACTCTTTTGATTACATAGGCTCCATCTATATTTTCATTTATCCGAGATGTATGTTTAATATCCTGTAAAATATATCAACTTTCAATTCCCGAAATACGAAAAGTTAGTTTATGACAACACTAAGGCTGCTCGCATAAGGCTGCTTAAATTTATTTAAGAAACAAAACATACTTATCATCCTTAAATACAATTAGCGTCTTGCACAACGCAAAATTTGCCGCTAAATATGTTTAAAGAATTGTCAATACGTTTTGTATAAAACATATTTAGGCAGTTTAATATGATTAACTAATTTTATTTAAAGGCGATCGGTATGCAAGCGGCCCTAAGATTACTAATAGCTCTTATCCAAAGTTAAATGAACTATAAAAAATTAATTATTTGTAAACTGCATTGGGAATAGTGTTAGATAAGACACAATTATAAAATGAGTTTGTAAGAGTAACATGACTTTTTGTAGTGAACTAGTACAATCTACCACTTGCCTGTCTACTGAAGTCCTGCAATGAAAAAATGTAACTCCTATAAACAAACAACAGGGTTTTTGTTACACTCTGTATTATTTATTTTATTTATTAGATTTAAGACAAATTAAATTATTTTATTGTAAATATTTTTTAATCTATTATATATAATATAAACAGTCCGCAGATAATGTAAGAGCTTATAGTATTTATGTTAAATGAAAATTTTTACAAAAATGCAAGGATATAAGTGTTGTAGATATTTTAGTATGGAACCTGGCCTACCTAGTTTTAAATTTTAATCAGTATATTTTTTCAAAATAGTAGTTATACTTAAATATATATTACTTATAATCCATGCAGGAATGGAGAAAGAATACAATTTCTTGCGGCCGGGCGCCCTGTCGCAAGAGGCGACAAAACAACCCGCAGTCAAGTGGTAGGGTATGTGCTCGGCTGGATGGCGACCACCTCTGGTCTAGAGTATGCCGCCATAACAACCTTGAGTTGTATTCTGGCATTGGTGACCAGGTTCCAGTCTCCCTTAAGAGAGCAGCGGCGCATTTGTAGCACCTTTTTTGTTGCAAATATCCGGCGATGGTAACCGCTTTCCATCAAGTGGGCCGTCTGCCTGTCTGCTGAACACCTGCAATAAAAAAAATCCCCTGAAATGTCTCCTAATCATGTCTGAGCTATATAAATTGGGAGACAAACGCACATTATATATCCCCAACCTAAGCACGTTACACTTGTGTTATGGGTAATATACAACGGATCACTAGGGCCGATCCCTGACACCCAGACCGTAGTAAGTAACGGAAAATTCGTTTATGAATTTACCACGCTAGTAATCGAATCCGGAACCGCTGCATAATAGTAGTGTAGTGAGGTTGGCCAGTAAAGGCCATTGATCCGCAGAAGCCAAGTAAATAGCGGTTGTTAACAAAACAGCCATAGCCAAGTTATCCGTCTACTCGCCAGCTGGCTGGCGACCCCTTCCTCGTGCTCGTCACAGCTGGTTACATTCGTGAAACTCCTCCCTCCCTAGTGTGACATCACATAATTTGCAATTATACATCGAAATTATTAAATTAAAATATTAGTTCCTTAAATTAGTTATATATCCATTTAAATTGTTTTTTTTTTATTTTTCAAACACAATGCTCATGCAGATTAAGTTAAGAAATGTTTTGTTAATTTTCGTTATTACTTAAATTGTCATGTTTTAAGGCTTAATATGAGAATAACTTAACTAAATACTTGGTCACTTATTCCTTGGAAGATGGGGAGGCCGGATGTGTGGGACGCTACATGCGTTGACACTCTGGCGGCATCACATCTTCCAGTGTATTAAGTTATGGGCTGGCAACGTTGCTTCAATAGCTGAAAATCTCAAACGGCGCAAATATGGGACCTTAGGAAAAGGGGGTTACATATTTGTGCCGTTTGGAGTTGAAACATCAGTTTCAGCCCATCGGCAAAGGGTTTCTTTAAAGAAATTTGTAAGAAACTCTTTGATATCACTCGTAATCAGAAGGCTGGTTCGTATTTCGCGCAACGAATCAGCATTATACAGTGTGGCAATGCAGCCAGACTTCTGAGGACGCTTGTCACATTCTTTATATTAATTTATTTATAATTTAGTATTAAGTTATTCTCATATTAAACTTATTTAAAGCTTATATATATTCGATTTTGAAATGTGACGTCACGAAATTCAGGACCCTCCCACCCCTTGTCACACTTCGTCCAAACACCCTCTCCCCATTTGACGTATGACGTAATTTATAGATGACCCCTAAAGGATATCCAATAAAACCGAAAACAAAGTTTACTTCGGGCTATTATAAGTTATGTGATTGATGACATCTTTTTATTATAATTTTTTTATATTTATTTAAAAAAATTGATAAAGCCAGTATAGAACATTTTACTTATAAGTATGAGATTGTACAATGTTGTACATATAAGTTATGAAGCGCAATAAAATTCAATATTTTGTACTTGTTATTTTATTTAATAAGACACAGAACCAGGGGTGTCGCGTCGTGGGGGCTGCAGGAGCGGCCCGCTCCGGACGTCACTTTCAGGGGCTAAATTTCACAATAAATAATATGAATATTTAAACCATTTCATATTTTTATCGCAACTACAAAATCGGACCGATTGAAAAGAGCATGGAATTTTTCGTTACCTGTTCTGTGACGAATTTGGGGAATCCCCTTTCTTTGACTGATATTTTTAGTGACTGCTGGCAACACAAAAGAAAAAAAAAGGAATTCATAATCGGTTTAGTAGATCCAGAGAGATTACCTACAACGTCACAAACACAAACTTTACCTCTTCGTAATATTAGTATAGATATACTGACGGACTCATAAACTGCATCAAAGTTCAGGATTACTTTGAAATGATTTTTTTAAATAAGTATGCAAACTTTTTTAGATTAAATTATATAAATATGGAGAGACTGGCTCTTAATGCAGGATTATGCCCGGCCGCACGCTGCTGCACAAGTTCGACAATATTGCGAAGAGTTTGGGATCGTACAATGAATTGGCCAGCAAGCAGCCCGGATCTTAATCCCATTGAGCATGTTTGGGACAATTTAAAAAGAGCTGTATATGCGAGAAACCCTTTGCCCACGACAGTGGCAGCACTAAGAACAGCACTTTCAGAAGAATGGGACAATATTCCGCAAGATCTTTTAATAACCCTAATAAAATCTATGCGGAACCGATTAGAATCCGTAATAAGGGCACGTGGAGGTAATACACCTTATTAAAACATAAATAAACCCTTGCATAAAGTTTGTGTCTATTGTTAAAACCAATTTTTTAATTAAACCAATTTTCCTTAAATTTCTGTTTATTCTTCAAAAAAAGTCTTAAGGTCTTTTCCAGTACACAAACTTAAACTTAAGGATATGACCCTACGCTGTTTTAAAGTTCACGAACCAATCTAGAGTTTTCAATTTAAATCTGTATAGAAAGTTTGCATACTTGGTTAAAATATTTATTTCAAAGTCGTCTATTACTTTGATGCAGTTTATGAGTCCGTCAGTGTAGTATGCATTAAATTGAAATACCTAAATAAAAGGGCGGCAAAATTGTCTTCCGTATTTGTCGTCTGTCGGAAAAATAAAAATCAAATAAATTACCGCGCTTAAAATCGTTTAACGTAGTTTTATTATGTATACTAGTTGAATGAGACAACCACAGAGTACATTGAATATATTGGAGACAACTTAGAAAATATACTTCACAAGCAATTAAAAAACGAACAATAAATATTTTCTACGATCGGTGCGAAGTAAAAACAAAGCAAAATAATTGATTGTGGTTTTATTCCTCTCCGGCCTTAAGAGGTGGCGGCAAGGAGGTTAGGAGCCTTGAGAAAAATCACTTTGCTCCGGCATCTACTCGGAGGGCGACTAACCACATAACGGTGGTCTCCTAACCGCTCTAGCTGACCAGCTAGTAAGTAATAAAAGCCCACAAACATAGGTGAGCGGATAGAATATCCGCCACGGTTGTCCAAGTCAGATTGGCGGCTTTGACACATCGGTTATCTCGTGCAGGTTTCATCACGTTTTCCTTCAACTTTAGCACGTGGTAATTATAACAATATATACATTAGAGAAAACTGGCTAAGTAGTGCAGGCTTTCCAGCCAGGGTTCGATATCGAGCCCTTAACTAGAGACACGAATGCGCTGACCATCAAGCTAACACAAATTCCAGGCGCAGTCACTTTTAAAAAGTTACTTGTGACAGATGGATGAATATGACGCTAGGGATGTGCGTCGTCAAAACCTCCATCACCCTTTTCCTTATGGTTGTAAGATTATTAGTTTTAAATAACCTGGCTGCTGAAGTTGTAACCACAATAATGACCAACAGAGTAATAATAAATTGTAAAAAAATTTAACCTACCCAGCTAGCCGAACCTCGGCCTGTTGAATTTCATCAAAATTAGTCCACAACTTACCTTTTTTTTAATTCGATATATTCATGTTAACAGACCAGAGACCTAATAAACTCGATTCAATTTAAATAAGGATCCCGAATTCTTCCAAATACTGGTTCATAAATACCATTTTTTTCTTATAGTTAACAGGGGTCAAAATAGGCGCGCGGGGTGGATCAATCATCAACCTGTCATTCGCCACTCATGCGGCCGCCCGCAGAGTGACCGAATGGAGGGTGCTGGAGGAGGTGGAGTCGCTCTCTGATCATCGGTATATCAGATTTGAGCTCACGACCCCCTCCTCCGGTCCGAGCCCTGTTCACCATCGCCCCCCTCTCCTCCCGCGTTGGGCCCTTACCAAGCTCGATCCGGAGCAGGCCGAGGAGTGGGCACTCACGGAAAGCTGGGCCTACCCAGTCGAATTCGCGAATTTGGATACGCAGGCAGAGCACATGCGCAAGACCCTGACGAGGGTTTGCGACGCTGCGATGCCTCGCGTCTCCAAGCGGCAGCCTCCGTGCAAGCAATCCTTCGACGGCCTTGCACATCCACGGTCACGGAAACGCTCGAACCCGAGGTACTCCTGTCTGTTATCGATGGGCTCTTCCCGGATCCGGGGAACTTCACTCCCCCCAGTATGGGTCCACCCATTCCCGACACCCCCACGGACGAGGAGCCTCACTCCATCTCCGAGGGGGAGCTAGACGTCGCTCTGGACCGGCTCCGGGGCAGGAAGACGGCACCGGGACCCGACGGGGTTCCAGGTCGACTCCTCTTCCTGGCTGCAAAACATCTACGCAGCCAGCTGCGGGACCTCTTCGAAGCCTGTATTCGCGCAGGTAGGTTCCCGTCGCAATGGAAAGAGGGGCGTTTGTGCCTAATTCCTAAGGGAGGTCGGCCTCCCAACGATCCGTCCGCCTTCAGGCCCATAGTGCTGCTAAACGAGGTCGCCAAGGTCTTCGAAAAGATCTTGGCGGAGCGGCTCGTGAAGCATCTCGACGCTGTGGAGCCGGGGCTATCAGATACGCAGTTCGGGTTTCGGCGGAGGCGCTCCACGATGGACGCCTTCGAGACGCTGCGAACGCTGACGGACGAAGCCGTCCAAGCGAAGGACGTCGTTCTTGCAGTGTCGCTAGACATAGCGAACGCCTTTAACAGTCTCCCTCATGAGACGATCAGGGAAGGGCTCCGCGCGCACGGAGTCCCCCCGTACCTCACGAGGCTGTTGGGCGAGTACCTGCGAGATCGGCATATCCTTTGGGAGGGCGGTGAGTCCGCCAATCACGTGTTAGGTCGGCGACGTGTCGCGTGCGGCGTGCCACAGGGGTCGGTCCTCGGGCCGATCCTTTGGAACGTAGGCTATGACTGGATCCTTCGGGTAACGGTCCGGCCCGGAGTAGGGCTGATCTGCTTTGCGGACGACACCCTACTCACGGCACGCGATGCGTCTTTTGCGGAATCCGTGGACGTCGCCAACGACGGGTTGGTGATCGTCGTAGATCGAATAGCTAGGCTGGGCTTGAAGGTCTCCCCCGCGAAAACGGAGGCCGTCATGTTCCATAGGAAATTCCGGAACCCTCCCCCGGACTTGTCCGTTACAGTTCAGGGGGTGGCGATTAGAGTAGGGCCCCAAGATGAAATATCTTGGGCTAGTTCTAGACGGGAAATGGCTGTTCAAAGCGCACTTTGAGCAGCTAGTTCCCAAACTCGTGAATTCCGCGGGCGCACTCTCCAGGCTTCTTCCCAACGTGGGGGGGCAGGGGGGTGCAACGCGGAAGCTTTATTCCGGCATCCTGAGGAGTATGGCGCTGTACGGTGCGCCCGTCTGGTCCGATTCGCTTCACCGCCACAACCGAACCCTGCTGCACCGCGCGCAGCGGGTTCTGGCCGTGAGGACCATACGGGGGTATCGCACAGTGTCGTGGTCGGCGGCGACTCTTGGCAGGCGAGTTGCCCTGGCATCTCCAGGCAGACGTCCTGTCCAGGGTTCGACGTACCCGGCAGGATGCCCTAGCTAGAGGACTGACCTTCTGTCACGTCGAATTAGAGACGGTCAGGAAGCGGGAAACCGCATGCTGCCTCGTCGAATGGTCTCGTGACCTCGAACACCCTGTGGCCGGCGGCTATACGGTGGATGCAATCAGGCCGCAGCTGGAGAGATGGGTCACCCGCACCAGCGGAACCCTGACCTTCAGGACGACGCAGATACTGACCGGACACGGTTGTTTCGATCAGTATCTGTTTCGCATTGTGGGCTGCTTGCCTTCTCCGGACTGCCGCCAGTGCGGCGCACCCGATACGGCGTTTCACACACTTGTCGAGTGCGCTGCATGGACGCCTCAGCGTTTCGAGCTCGAGACGCACGTAGGAGCCGTCGGATCGCTTGGCGACTTGGTAACGGCCATGTTGCACAGCGACGACCGCTGGGAGTCTGCGGTTACTTTCTGTGAGGCAGTAATGTCTCTCAAAGAGGCCGTAGAAAGGGACAGGGAGCGAAGTCCTGCAGCGCGTGCTAATGTCTCTACCCGAGGTCGCCGGCCTTCAGCTGGCACCCGGAGAGGCAGGTACGCGCATTACTTCCCTCCCTGAGTTAGGTTCCGGTACGGGGGGCCCTTGCTACTAGGCAACGCAAGGGATTCATCTGCCCCCGTTTCGAAGTGGGGTGTGTTCTCCCAGGGCACACTCCAGGCACTTTATTGCGCTGGATCGACTGTTGCATAACTATGTTCTATATCTCAGTCTTTCCATCACAACAAAAGCGCAGGGTCGACAGGGAGGAGGGGGTTTTTAGTGGGTATTGAGGTTGCTCGCCCGTGCGGCATCGCTTTGAGTCTTCCACACTCCTCTGTGTCACGCCATCGCGGACGGAGCGCAACCAAAGCATACTATTGCTAGCGTTATCGCCCCCGATGGATGCGTGCCGTTTCCTAGTGACGGCCCAGAGAGTGCGTAAATCGGTCAGCATTTTCCCTCGCCTCCAAAAAAAAAAAGACCAATTGGCCTGGAACTCTAATAAAAAAATATATATATATCAAAGTAACTTTATTAAAAAACGGCGTTCTGAACAATTATCATACAACTAAAATCTATAAAAATAGACCAAAGTACAGTATTCACTGGAAAAGAAACACTAAAAATAAAATAAAAGAGAAGTCATTGTTCTTTTTTCATTTCATTTCAACCTAAAACAATATTTTGCAAATATTGTTCATTTTAAAACAACATTACAAGTAAAAGCAAAACAGCAAAATATCTCTTCAAGCTCCCGAAAAACTCTTGGACTCTGAGAATTATTAAGTCATACCACATGACGTTCGTCGATGTTGCCAATTTAGCAACTTTTCCCTAATTTAGGTGCTTCCCCATCGCGAGCATTCGCCTGTAAATGTAACGTAACAGATCCTAGGATTACATCAGTGAAGAAGAACCGAGCATTACAGCGCGTAAGCAATATTACAGATTTGAAGATTACATCAGTGGAGGAGAACTGAACATTACAGTGCGCAGCCTGTAATGTTACAGATTCGAGGATTACATCTGTGAAGGACAATCAAGCATTAAAGTGAGCGACCTGTAATGATCCAATCAGTAATATTTTGATGCAACTCGTAACACAACCACCGCTTCGTCTGAGATTATGGAAATGCTCAAAATCGAATCATAAATGTTTCGTAACAGGCGAATGCTCGTCAGTCAAGGAAGAAGTATGGCAACGTATTGATCGAAATTGAATCATAAATATAGTATTACAGGAAAATGCTCGTCAGTCAGGGAGCACGACACGACAGTACTGCATCCGCTCGGTTGCAATAACAGCTCGCAGATGAGTACGCGTCTTTATATCCCTATTATAAGATGTTCCTCTTTGTCCTATCCTCCATGGGATCACTTTACTCCTCGTTCATGATAACACGACACGTAGGTTTACAAACTCTTAAAAATCGACACTACTTATATCAAGTAATAAAATCATAAAATAGATAATAAATAAATCAAAATGTGTGCGTGTACTAGTGTACCACACGTTAGAAGTGAAACTTCTTATGACCGTATTTTTCGAAAAATGATCTACTATATGCAACTTGACAGAAATTGGTTAAATGAAGCTAACTTATGATTTTGCTGATTACTTTAATATATATATATATATATATATATATATATATATATATATATATTTTAATTATATTTTAGGGCAAGAAAAAGATGGCGCGTGACGGTAAATTTTTTTCCAACGCCGATAAAGAAGTTTCACTGTAAATTGTTGTTTGTTTATGGAGGAAGTTTTCTAATTTACCACCGCTTCGCAACATGTTATGGCTTAAAGAGAAGAAGCGGCGCAAGAAACTCTTCTAGTTCTCTTCATGCCATAACATGTTGCGAAGCCGTGGTAAATTAGATTAGGCTCCCATAGAGTAAATAATAACCACAAACAAAATTAAAATGAACAAGTTGGCGGTAGTCTACATATATAATACTTTAACAATACTCGTTGACACTTGACATTTTTGTCTTCCGTAATCACGGCCACTGAAAAATGGCCAAACGTCGGAATAACAAAAATCAAATAAATTACCGCGCTTAAAACCGATAAAACGTAGTTTTATTATGTATACAAGTCGCGAAAACTTAAGAAAATATTATTTGTGACAATTTAAGCTGGTTTTGACTTTGAGGTATTAATCATTTTGATTGTTGGTAGTCCTGATTGTCAGGTTAATATGAAGGCTAAATAAAAATGCGTTATTCTTAGACGAAAATATTCTACTCTGGCATTGGCAAAATTAACGCCAAAAGCATTGGAGCCAAAACCAATAAAAATAGAATAAATAATAGTTTAAAAAAACTAAAAAAAACACGCTTTTATAAAAAATCCAACTAAAAAAACAAAAAATAAAATTTAATATAATATAAAAAAGCGTGGGGTGTATTCAAAGCGCTTTTTAAGATATTATATTATTAATTGAATACACCCCACGCTTTTTTATATTATATTAAATTTTATTTTTTGTTTTTTTAGTTGGATTTTTTATAAAAGCGTGTTTTTTTTAGTTTTTTTAAACTATTATTTATTTTTCATTTTTTAGTTGATTTTTGTTTAAATGTTTTTAAATACAAGCTTTTGAGATCCTGCATATCATGTAGCAGCAGAGTGCTAGCCAAGACAAGTAAAACGAGCCCAAACACGACGGGTCTATCTTGTTTAGTACAGGAGTTCCTATGGCCACCTTCCGACTCCATCATCAGATCAGCTCCATGGTACCATATTATTGCATTTTGACGCGATATAAACATACGAGCCCAAACACGACGGGTCTATCTTGTTTAGTACAGGAGTTCCTATGGCCACCTTCCGACTCCATCATCAGATCAGGTCCATGGTACCATATTATTGCATTGTCACGCGATATAAACATACGGGCCCAAACACGAAGGGTCTATCTTGTTTAGTACAGGAGTTCCTATGGCCACCTTCCGACTCCATCATCAGATCAGCTCCATGGTACCATATTATTGCATTTTGACGCGATATAAACATACGAGCCCAAACACGACGGGTCTATCTTGTTTAGTACAGGAGTTCCTATGGCCACCTTCCGACTCCATCATCAGATCAGGTCCATGGTACCATATTATTGCATTGTCACGCGATATAAACATACGGGCCCAAACACGAAGGGTCTATCTTGTTTAGTACAGGAGTTCCTATGGCCACCTTCCGACTCCATCATCAGATCAGCTCCATGGTACCATATTATTGCATTGTCACGCGATATAAACATACGGGCCCAAACACGAAGGGTCTATCTTGTTTAGTACAGGAGTTCCTATGGCCACCTTCCGACTCCATCATCAGATCAGCTCCATGGTACCATATTATTGCATTGTCACGCGATATAAACATACGGGCCCAAACACGAAGGGTCTATCTTGTTTAGTACAGGAGTTCCTATGGCCACCTTCCGACTCCATCATCAGATCAGCTCCATGGTACCATATTATTGCATTGTCACGCGATATAAACATACGGGCCCAAACACGAAGGGTCTATCTTGTTTAGTACAGGAGTTCCTATGGCCACCTTCCGACTCCATCATCAGATCAGCTCCATGGTACCATATTATTGCATTGTCACGCGATATAAACATACGGGCCCAAACACGAAGGGTCTATCTTGTTTAGTACAGGAGTTCCTATGGCCACCTTCCCACTCCATCATCAGATCAGCTCCATGATACTATATTATTGCATTGTCATCGACCTTTGACAGGTGTGCAAAGTATGAATTAAATCTGATCGTTCAAAGTAGGACAAAATCGAGCTCAAAGGGGTCGGTTACTGACATACTGACTGACATACAAGTGAAGCTAATATAAAGCGTGTAAAAAACGAGAACAGTCATAAACCGATAGATTTGAAGTTTTTGTTTTATTGAACGAAGTTTAATATCACTTTAAATGAATTAATCGATAAGTTATTCACCTTCTGTACACGTAGTGGAAATAATCAAAGATTGCAACTTATCTCTCAGTTTATAAATTCTCGGTTGACTTTCATACGGGGTGAAATCTTCAATAACAACTTCTTCGAATTTAAAACCATCGCCATGATGTGTCATAATATGAACATGCAACTCCATAACTAAAAACTGCAAAAGGCACAATTTACATTGGATATATTCTCTAGTATCTAATTTCGTGTGATTTGTGACGTGTGCCTGGCAACACTCCACTTTTAGGAAGTAAACATCACAAACGCTGCAACTAAATAGTTTAGTTTCATATGGTATAACTGGTGAATTGCTTTCTGTATTACTGTCTTCGTTTACAGTGTCTTTAGTACTTTCAGAATCAGGTATATCATTCAAATCACTTTCTATTATATTATGTTCAACAACGATTGCATCAGTATTTGTAATTTCCTCGCTAATAATTCTTATAGAATTTTCATCATATTTAGTAGTTATATTACTAGATTCTAAATCTACATTTTCCACAGCAGTGTTATTGTCAGAGTCCTGTAAACAAGACGCATTTGTAGTTTGAGAATCATTAGTTATATCTTCATTATAACTCTTTGTATTTACTTCCTGAGTCATATTTAGAATTTTAGGTAACTCAGTATTATTATCATCAGACATATTACTTTGACTTGAATATCTAAGACTTTCGTTCAATCTTTCTGCTATATTAAGTAAACTGTTTTCAGTTGTACAGGCCGTGATGTTAGTTTCATTTGAAACATTGCTGTTATTTGTTAAATTTGTATCTTCACAATAGTCTATACTTGGTACATCCACTTTATTCTCTGTAGCCTCGTCATCTGGAGGACCTGTTGCTAGATTAACATCTAAATCTTGTTCTGTTTCACCATAATTAAGAGTTCTCATTGTATTATTTTCTATATCATAAATTCTAATATACCCACTCTTATATTTTAATGGGCATGTAGGTTGATGCTTGCGTGCCGTCCTCGTAGAGAACCTTAACTTACAATATCTACAGTATTCGAATCCTAATATCCCTATAACATGTTTTCTGCCATTACTGTGGTTTTCGCAGCTTCTTTTATGTATGAAGTGTACATCACATTGAGCACAGACATATACCTTATACTTTTCATAACTGAAATTTGGAGGACTTTCGGATTTTGTTTGATCTTTTTGGCTAACTTTTGGCCTTTTACGTCTAGTAGGTTTATAGTCTTCGTCATCACTATATGATTTTTTAGATTTAAGTTTTGATGTGTTTCTATTATTTATAAAAGATTCAGATGTATCTTCGTCAAATACTTCAGAAATAGATACACCATCAGCGTTCATTTCAGTCATCTCAAATGATAGTGATTCAATATTTTTCTCTATATTGCCGTGTTTTACAGTTTTTGGTTTGAAATTTCTAATAATTAAATTAATTTTTTCATATTCCTCATGGTAACGATTATGCGTGTTCCAATTATTGGACGTGAATGTCTCCTGACAAAGCCCACAGAACTTCTGATTAACATCAGAACTGCAAATATGACTATCCAAATCTTTTGAAAAAATACACGTTTTGCAATTAAGACATTTGGAAACTACTAAATTCGCTATTGGTGCTGGATTAATAGATTCATCCTCAACATCAGGCCCAGGTGTTTCTTTTTCACTCGAGTTATTTTCACTTGTATTTTCATCAATCGCTACCGATGCATTTTTAACGTTATTATAATGTTTAAACGTCAAAGAATAATTTACTTTTAGCGGTTCAAAATTTCTAACAATTAAATTAATATTTTTATTTTTTCTATGCCATTTTTTATGCCTATTAAAGTTCTGAACTGGGAAGAATTCTTTGCAAATGTCACAGAATTGTTTGTAAATGTCGATAAGACAACGGTGGCTGCTCTGGTTAGCTAATCTCGTGCACGTCTGACAATGCACGCATCTGTATATCTCTACATCGTTTTTATGTGTAGCTACGGTTGTCTTATTAGCTAATATTTCATGTGAATTTTTAGTTAAACATCTTCCATCATTATCAGATTTCAGAACTCTTCTATTATTCACATTTGTAGTGTTTTTATCTTCTAAAATACTTTTGATTTTAGGTGAAAACTTAGTATTTTTCGCTTTACTGATAATTAAAGCCTTTGTCTTGGAATGCTTTAATATGCTAGGAGTAAAGTATATTATATTTAAGTTATTTTTATTACCACTGCAATATCTTTTCTGATGTATATAGAAAGAAGCGACTGAAAAACCTTGCTTACAAATATGACAAAATCGTATTCTTGTAACTCTGTTACATTTATGTTGTGTTTGATTTCTACTATTCAAAATACATACTTTGCAATTAGTACATTTGAAAAGTCTGATTTTACCTGATTTACTATCACTCGCAATTCTTTCCTTAATACCTATATCTTGTTGAACGTCATCACTGAAATTACTAGTTGAAGCTTTTTGAGCTCTCTTGTAAATTGCAGCCATATATTCCCTTTTCTCATTTTTATTATCTCTAGATATTGAAGGCCCTGCTTTAGAATGCAATATGGCAGGAGTGAAATTTACTATTTTTAGATTATTTTTATTACCATGGCAAAATCTTCTCTTATGTACATAGAAAGAGGTCACAGTGAAAGCTTGCTCACAAATACGGCAAAACTGCAGCTTCGTAAGTCTATTACATTTATGTAGCGTTTGATGGCTTATATTCAAAATACACGCTTTACAATTGGTGCATTTGAAAAGCTGTATTTCTCTTGATTTACTAACACTCTTGTTTTTTTCTTTTGTGTCTCTAGATTGTTGCTCGTCTTTACTGAAATCATCATTTGCATCATTTCGACCAATCTCGTAACTCTTGGCTGTGGATTTGCTTTTCTCATTTTTATTACCTGCTTTCAATGTCATTGAAGCCTTTATCTTATTTTTTAATATGCTAGGTGTGTAGTATATTATTTTCAAATCGTTTTTGTTACCATGGCAAAATAATCTTTTATGTGCATAAAAAGACGTTACAGAAAACCCTTGGTTACAAAGACGGCAGAACCGCCGTTTCGTAACTCTGTTACATTTATGGTTTGATTGATTTTTTTCCGTCAAAATACACACTTTGCAATTAATACATTTGAAAAGTTTTATTGCGGCTGATTCACTTGCATTCGATATTTTCAGTTCGGTGCTTCTATCTTGTTGATCTTCATCGATGACATCATCATTTGCAGCATTTTGAGCTCTCTGGAAAATTTTAGACATATATTCGTTTTTCTCATGTTGACTATCTACTTTCATCGCCATTGCCTTTACCTTAGAATGCTTTGGTATAGTAGATTTAAAGTATATTATTTTTAAGTTATTTTTATTACACTGACAAAATGTGTTCCTATGTGCCTTGAAAGAGGTTTTAGAAAAGGCTTGGTTACAAAAATGGCAAAAGTGCTGTTCCGTAACATTACTACATTTATGTCGTTTTTTATTCTGTTCAGCCAAAATACACACTTTGCAATTCATGCATTTGTAAAGTTTTACTTCACTTGATTTACTAACACTCGATATTTCTTCACTTGTGCTTCTATCTTGTTGAAAGTCATCACTGATAGCATAATTTGCAGCATTTTGAGCTCTCTGGTAAATTTTAGACATATATTCGTTTTTCTCATTTTGATTATCTACTTTCATCGCCATTGATGCCTTTACCTTAGAATGCTTTAGTAAAGTAGGTTTGAAGTATATTATTTTTAAGTCATTTTTATTATTCTGACAAAATGTGTTCATATGTGCCTTGAAAGAGGCTTTAGAAAAGGCTTGGTTACAAAAACGGCAAAAGTGCCGTTCCGTATGTTTACTACATTTATGTCGTTTTTGATTTTTTTCAGCCAAAATACACACTTTACATTTCATGCATTTGTAAAGTGTTACTTCACTTGATTTACTAACACTCGATATTTCTTCATTTGTGCCTGTCCCTTGTTGAACATCATCACCGAAATCATCACTTGCAACACTTTGATCTACCTCACTAGTTTCAGATGTAATTACGCTTTTCTCATTTTCGTTATCGATATCTACTTTCAATGTACGTCGCTTTTTTATAGTTCTTTTAGCATAACAAATTTTCTCGGGTTTAAAATATTTAATAAGTATATTTACCTTTGCCTTGGTATGTACTGCTTTATGTCTCTCCCAATTCATAACTGAAAACCATTGTTGGCAGTAATTACAAAATCGTTTGTAAAACTGTATAGTACACCAATGACAACTTATGCTCTTTTTTCTAATTATACAAGTCTTGCAGTTAGTGCATTTATAAAGTATTATGTCCTTTATTACATTGTTATTTGGAATTTTCTTTAGCATCACATCTCTACCATTAATTTGGGAGTTTGTATTAATATCGTCAGATTCTAAATCATTTCTCTCCACTGGAATACTTTGAGAAACATCTTTATCACTAATGATTTTCTTAGATCTTTCTGTTGCTATTACCTTAGTTTTATCATAAAGTATGTATGTAACTCTACTAAAGTAAGCTTGTCGTTTACCTGCTTTATTGATTTTCATACGAAAATTGTTAAGTTTAAAATTTATTTTTTTCATGTCACCATGTATAAGATGGTCATGTTTCATCCATTTCGTTTTATAAAAGAATTGTTTACAATTATCACAATATTTTATACAATTTAAGTTACAAAAATGCTTCTTAGTATATTTACTGGAAAATATGCAAGCTTTGCAATCCATACATTTAAAAAGGCTCACTTCTTTGATATCACTGTCAGAATATTGCTCATCTTCATCTCCATCTGCTTGATCTTGCTCAGTTGGATCAGTAGCAACACTCTCTGATTGGTTGTTGCCTTTAGAAACCATGGAGTTTAAGTCAAGTCTACTTGCATCAGCTAGATCTCTCTTCATCCATATATCCTTTTTACCACATGTTCGCCTTTGTAATACAAGTTTAGTGCAAGCCTCTAGTGGTTTAATAACCATGCGCTCCTCCAATGTTGCTGCTTCTAGAGACGCACCGTCAACATTATTCACTGATATTATACAAAAATCTTCTTTTTTGACACCATTAGAGTGCAACTTTTTATGAGACTCCATGGTACCTGGTGAGTAGAAATAGAGGTCGCAAGTATTACACTTATATTTCCGATTTTCCCAACAGTACATTCTGTTCGACACATGTTTTTCTAATGCTGTTTTTTCTACTACTATATTGCAGGATGAACAAACATACAAAGTGTTCTCAGGATCGCCCTTTTGAATAAAAGATAGATCAAGACTTCTTGTGTCTTTGTATGCACTATCCATTAATATATTACCTGTTTCAACCTGATCCAGACCATCAAATATATCAAACCATGCATCGCTGTGCAATTTTTCAAAATCAAAGTTTAGTACGTTTAATTTTGTGAAACTATGTTTGTGAAAAATATGTATGTCCAATGAAGTGGATTCAAAATGTTTATCACATTTTTCACAATACTTTATTTCTTGAGGTTTTCTTGAAATATGATTTTGAGCATGTCGCACTGCCTGGTCATAGTCATAAATAAAACATTTACAATGAACACATTGGAAAATATAAAGAGACGGTTTAAAACCTACATATCCTCCATTACGAATAGTTTCTTTAACAATTACATCTAAATTATAAGTGTGAAATTGCTTATGGACTTCATAGTGTTCTTTTTCAAACTTCTTAGAACAGATGTTACATATTTTGTAATTTTTGATACCACATATGTGCCAATTTAAGTAATATATCTTACAAGATCTGCAGTACCTGTCATTTGGTATTGGCGGTTGCACAAACTGGCGCTTCTTAAGCGAAAACAGCAAGAAATTGTGCAAAGTCAATGTTTCGTCCAAATGCAACTTTTTGTGGGTTTCTATTGTCTTTGGGCTAAAATACAATCCACAGTATTTACACAAGCGCTTGCGACTTTTGTCACAGTTATGACTGAAGTCAACTCGACCGCACATATTACAGTTTTCGCAGTACCACAGCCTGTTAGTCTTTCCATTTTTATCTCCAACAGAGTCTTTATCAGTTATACTCTTGCCTATAGGCTTTTCGACATTGTCATAATAATCAATAACAATATGAACCTCGCAACGCGCGTGACCTGTCTTCATGTACGTTTCTCTATTGATGTTCAGGTTGCATTTCTTGCAATGTATGAACGTTTTGACGCAAGGACTCAACAAGTGCTGCCAGAAAAGACGTTCGCTGAAGCATATATTACATTTCGGGCACCTGCACACAAATCTCTTTGCCAAATTACTTTGAAACGCATAGACTTTGAACGATTTACTCACTAAGTGTTGGAGCTCATGCATTTCTAAATCACGCGGTTGAAATTTGCGTTTACATTTTTTGCATTCACTTTGTATTTTTGAACTATTGCACAAAGTTGAATGGCTGAAAGCGCCCTGTGCAGTTATTAGATGCAAATCACATTTGCTACACTTAAACAGTACACCTATCGGTATAGGGGGGTTTTTGATTATCACCCCCACCATATACTTAAATTCTAAATTCTGCTTCTTTATCAAATCTATCTTATCTATTTTAAGTATATTAGTTTTATTATTTTCAACTTTTGCTATTTTCGCTGTATGTATATTTCCTTTACTGTCAACATCGCCATTCTTTTCGTTTTTAGCAGCAAAAATTTTAATAACATTACCACTATTATTAGGATGCATGAATCTTGCGTGAAATTTAGCAACAATGTTGTTTGAAAAAGATTCATCACATATCTGACATTGAAAATTACAAATGCTTTTTGAAGCAGGACTACCTTTGACTTTAGAATAGCCTTTGTTAAGTACCTCATCATACATGTGCTTTATAAGCGCTGAGTAATCTGTGAAAAACTTATTACAGTGAAAACACTGCTCCCCAGATACTGTATTATCGAAATTTGTAGTGCTTTTTACTGATCTAATGCTTTGTTCCATCTCATCGCTGAGTTTCCTTTTTTTAACGCGCCTGTTCGTCTCTTTATCGTTAGTATCAATACACTTAATTGAATTTGAACGACTAACAGAAGCTCTTCCTGAAAAGTGGCCAATTTCTGAATCACTTTCAGATTCAATACTAGCATTCGCTTCTCTGTCAGAAAAGGCAACTAAAAAAGAATGTGCCGATATATTATGCGCATCTAAACTATTCTCTGTTGGGAATAATATTTTACAACTAACACAATAACATGAACTTGCTTTTAAAAATGGACCACAATTTCTTAAAACTACAACCGCAGGTAAATATTCCTTCTCTTGTATTTCCGGAGCTTCGGGAACAATTTTCGAGCCTAAAATTATCTTATTTGGAATAATATCACATGAATTTCCGTGTATAGCGTATTTATGTGTTCTACCAGCAGTAATCTGATTGTAATGTTTTGATTTATTACATAGGGGATCAGAAGATTTAAACTGCAAAAGTTTTTTAAGCATTGGATTAGTAGAAACTGAATTCTTTTCATTTGCTTGGACAAGAGAATTACTGCAATTACCACCAGACCCATTAATTACGGAGAGATTCCGTACTGCAGCTGCATTATCAAACGCTATTTGTTGAGTTTCTTCACATATAGAAACATCATTATCAACGGATACATTTACAATATAATCTGTGTCAAACCTTTCACAGGGCAAAACAACTTGGTCATGATTTTTACTTGATTTTAGAACACCTATTCCTGTATCCGAAACAATTGGACGTATTAAATTATTACTTTCTTCACGAGCTGCATCACAGTCTTGATGATCCTCATTAAAATCTTCCTGTTTGATTTGAAGGTGTGGGTTGTATTCTTCAACTGTTACTACATCTGTAAAATTATTAATGTAATTTTTAATTTCATTTTTCGAAACTGGCAAACAGGTTGACAGCTCAGGTAATGGAGTGGCTACCATCGTCTATGGACATTTGCCACACCAGTTGCGAAGGCAATGCCTTGAAAAAGCCTTTAAGATGGGATACAGGGGTCAAGCAGGAGGAATGAGACAAAGAACGGCACTGTGGCGCGCAGTACTGGACACCTATTTGTTGAGATTTGTGAGGCTGCGCGCGAGCCGACCCGACTATCCTCTAAATCAGGGATCCCATAACCTTTTAGGGCAAGAGACCTCTTTTCCAAAATGATGTGATACCTCAGACCCCACAGCCAAATTACTTTAAAATACTATTTCTAGTTGTTTTTTTGTGTTGATACAAAATACCAATTTAAAAGCTTTGCGGGTTAAGTGGGTAAACATAACATGATTTTCTCACCAATTTATTTTTTCCATAAATAATGAATCTTAGTGATACAACATCAAAATTACAATCTAATCTAGGAAATAAGACTAATGGGTAATTTAAATCTGACCTAAAATAACTAGATCTAAGATTGTGTTCAATAACACATTTCTTATTGTCTTTATTAAGGAGAAGACACTTTGTTCATGTGTTCTTTGTTAATATTAAGCACATAGCACCACACTTTATTATTATAAGAGTATTATAACACTAACTCAAATGGTTTTGTCCTTTTGAGTCTTTTTAATAAATCTGTATTATCAAGGAGCTGGATGGCCTCGACATTTACATGCCCACCAAAGTCACCACATAAAAAAATAGACATAAAATGAATTAGTAAATACTAAATTACTTAAATTTTTAAGGTTTTAAGCATTGATTTTATTTTATTTAGATATTTCGGCCACTTTTCAGAGGCCATGATCACGGAAGACAAAGGTGTCACAAGTGAATGAATACTGTTAAAGTTTTTACTTCTAGACTTTAATATTTAGTCATTGACTTTTGACAACTTTGATTTTCATTGTCATGGCTAATTAAAAAGTTACCGAAACAACAGTGTAATTTTATCAACTACTAATTGTGAAAGCTTAAGAAAATACTATACCATCTTCTTCAATAATTTCAGTCTTGACTATGGACAGGTCTGGAAAAATATCTTTGATACGGGGATTGTCCAAAACATCATGCTCCTCGATATCTATGTCATCCTCCATCTTGGAGATTCTGAAATAAAACAAAATTACCTTAAAATATCTCTTACAATATGAGGATAATTAATAAATAATTTATTTGCTCATTAACATGGTGTTTACATAGATGATATGGTGCTTATAAGGTTCACATGTTTTTGCCGGTCAGGCATGCAAATTGTACATACATACTTAAAACTACTTCAAAATTATATTAATTTAAAAAAAATTATATAATCAACACAATACTAATTTTTGCCTATAGAATAGATTCATTTCCATAATAATAATTTATATATATATTTATATTAAATTTTAAGAAACTGCTCAGCAACTGACTAACGAAAATCTTACCCATAAACTCCTCTTAAGGATAAGAGGTTTTTTTGTATTTTTTTTTATTGCAGGAGTTTAGCAGACAGTCAGACGGCCCACTTGATGGAAAGCGGTTACCATCGCCGGACATTTACAACAAAAAAGGTGCTACAAATGCGCTGCTGCTCTCTTAAGGGAGGCTGGAACCTGGTCACTAATGCCGGAACACAACTCCGGGTTGTTATGGCGACATACTTTAGACCAGGGGTGGTAGCCATCCAGTCGGGGAAAAGCCCTACCACCTGGCAGGAGAGGTGGTGGTAAAGTAACTCATAAATAACTGTCAAAAATAACCAACATCGAGAGGTAGTTTAAGTGACTGCTAAGAGGTAAGATGGCAAGTTTTAGAAACAGCCATTGATTAGGGGCTTAAGAGTCTCTTATTTAAGAGATGGCTAATCCTTTCTTAATGAGATTATTATAAGTAAGGTCCTTAGTTAAACATTTGCATGTCATGTAAATGACAAAACATACTGGAAACTTTTTATTGTGTAATACATATTCATGTACCAATGTTTTTGTAAATAAAGATTGGTTAATGTCACTCCCTCTACTCCATCTCAAAAACTTGCCAGATATTGACAACATTGAATACAGTCCAGGGGATTAAGCTGATAGGCAGGTGCTCCAGCCTAAAGGTGAGCAGTACACCATATGCGGCCTCACCTGGGCTTTATAAAGCACAAGATGTTGCCGCAGTGTAAGATACAGTTTGGACCGTTAGCACTCCCAGCTTCTTAGAGACAAGTTTGCTTTGCCTTCAAGATGGCCCCTGAACTGCACATCATTCGCGATGTCAACACCGAGGATCCCAATACTCTTGAAGATGGTAAAGGGAGTTCAATGAAGAGAGTACAGTACTAGAATGACTCTTTGAGGATGTTAAAACTTTAAGGGAACGGGGTATAGAGCACCTTAAAATGTAAGTAATGGTGGGTGTGTAGGGGGTCGAGGAGGAGGGTAGAGAGGCATACTCATCCCTTCTGCTATCCCTATGTCTATAAATTTTAAAGTTCTTGAAATATTAATGTTTTTGTAAATATAACCTCACTTATGTTTTTCATCAATATTGCACTTATATCATAGGTCCAAAGTTGCTTGCTAACCACTGCTGCGGCATGCTCGCATGGCTCGCTCAGCTTGTGTGCTTTAGTCAAAAGTCAGGAGAAGCGACTAGAATGGTTAGTTTGGTTAGGTTAGATTTTACCAGAGATGCAACTTATCTAAGTATCTTAAATACAGATACAAGATATAAAATAGGTATTTTCATCATGACTGTACACTTTTTAGGAGCCTTAAGAACAGACGAGCGTGCACGACAAGAGCTATGAATGTCAAAGAAGCAAGTGAGGTGTGTAAGAATAAGCCTAAATGGCGCTCTGTTGTTCGTGCCTACCCCGCAAGGGACCTGGCGAAGTTATGTATGTAAGTATATATATTTTTTAAAAGTGTAGTTTGGATCTTGTTTTTTTTTGCTTAGATAATTATAATTACAGTGTAGATAAATCTGAACACACCTTTTAAATTTAAATTGGTAAATAAAGGTAATAAAAAGTATCTTTTACTGTCTTTTAGGTTGCTAAAATAAGTAAAAATTTCACAGCTGTGTATTTTCTCTTATCACTTTATTATCCTAGACTGTAATAAACATGACTGTTGGCATCATGCATACCAAATTTCTAAGAAATACAGAAATTTGTAAGTACTTCCTATATCGCCAAGATGCCTCAATATCGCAAGATATGAATAAATTAAGTAAAAAATACAACAAAACTACTGATGCAGCAAAAGCAAATAAAACCACCATAAAATGCACAGTCCCACCAGTATTGCTATATATGGTTTTACAATGTATTTTATATCTATCTCAAATACTTATTTTGTTAGTGTTTTATATTCAGATACTTTGTATAGAGGTATCTTGTACATCTCTAGACTTTACTCCAAAGCTCACGAGCCGAGCAAGCGTGCAGCGGCCGGCGAGTTCCAGAACAGACTATGAGACTACACTATTTTGCACCTATGATATTAACACAATATTAGTGAATAACAAGAGTGAGGTTACATTTACAAAAGTTATTAATATCTTGACAGGGGGGTTGCAGAAGGGGTGAGCATTCTTCCCTAACCTGCCCCTCCCTCCACTCCTCTCATTACTCAAAGGTGCCCTACATCTATACCCCAACGTTTTAAGGATCACCGCATCAGCTCCTTCAGTGTTAGATGGCCATAGTCAGTAACAACATACAATCAGATTGTATAATTGCAATTTGATAACATAAATAAAATGGCTTGGTCGGCAACGATGGCACGAGGCCGGATGGAATGTCACTTATTCCTTGGAAGATGGGAAGGCCACTTGTGTAGGACGCAACATGCAATGACACTCTGGCGGCATCTCATCTTCCAGCGACTAAGTCAGGGGCTGGCAACACTGCTTCAACAGCTGAAGATATTAAACGGCGCAAATATGGAACCCTAGGTAGGGGTTACGTATTTGTGCCATTTGGACTTGAAACTTTAGATCCGTGGGGTCCATAGGCAAAAGGTTTCTTCAAAGAAATTTGTAAGAAACTCTTTGATACCACCCGTGATCAGAAGGCTGGTTCGTATTTCGCGCAACAAATCAGAATTGTCATACAGTGTGGTAATGCAGCCAGCCTTCTGGGCACGCTTCCCTCTGGCAGCGATTTGTTACATGCTTTATATTAATTTATTTATAATTTAGTTTATTTTTAAGAATTTAGCTGTCATTCCTATTGTTTTAATATTTTCAGTCTACAAATACATACAAATGTTTTTTATGATCTGTATCCATAAGATTTCTTATTAGCTATATTATTAGATAATAAGCAACTTGTACTATGTTTGTAACTGTGTATGTATTGCTGTTAGTTCTTTATAAAAAAATAAATATTAGTTTTGTAATATAATAGGGTACGCTAAAACTGACCTTAGTTAATGTCGTGTGTATAAATAACACATGGACGTTGAAAATGTAGCAATGTAGTTTGAATTTTCACACAATATACTTTCAAATCATTTTTATGTACTAAATAATGAAAATGGTTTAATAATTACTTTGATGATTAATTAAAACTTATGTTTTAGTAAGAACTTAAGAAGAGTATGTTACCCGTACAGGCCCATCCTCTCCATATATTCAATGTACTCTGTGGTCCATCCATAGCAGTGTCATAACAGTCAGTACAATTATATTTTCTTAGAGATTTTTTGCGTTCTATTAGTAGGTACGTATTGCAGTAGATGTCACTGTTCTCAAATTGAACACCAAATGAAAGAAAATAATATGTTTCGTTATACGCAGTTGTTTTAATAATTGTTTAAGAAATATTTGATATGTTATTATGTTTTTGCAAGCCATGTCAGCTAATAAATATATTTTAAAGTGTGTAAATTCTATTCCTCACCTTTTTCAAATTATAAACCTCTTTTTAACTTTAATTACGGGATTTTTGATGAATTCTCGATTTACCAAAAACTTATTTCAAAGATGTCAATTATGTCAAAACCAAAAAGACATTCCGATCGATACGAGTTACACTCGTGAATGTTGTTTGTTTGTGTTTTGATAATTTTTGATAATTTGGTTTGATTCCTGGACTCCGAAGACTTCGCTTATCACGTTTACTAGTGTTCTGTGATCACCTTGGACTTACGCATGTACCCTGAACACCGATTTCCCTAACGATTTGTTCTCTGATGACTTAGATTATGGCTTCTTCTGAAAGAGGTTGTTGTGTGCCCAGATGCGGTAAAACTTGTAAGTAAATCATCGTAACGGCACCAGATTAGATGTGGATACAAATGATGTTATGAAATGTAAGCCTTTGAATATTTTAATAAAAGGAAACGTAATAAATCACGCTACCGCTAAATTGTTGTTCTATTTACTAACAAATAAACATTTTTTGGAAAGGCTTTTGGGAATTGCAAGAGTTAAATTATACTAACTATAGTATAGTTATACTAACTCCCGCAATTTCGAAAAGTCTAATATAAAAATCAAAATAATACTAGACCCCCTGGACGGATTTTGCCGTTGAATAGTGTCGTATACCGATAGAGTGCGTTAGTATATACATTATGACTGTTGACTCTATACCAGTATATATAAAGTACTCTGTGATCCATAGTATTCCATAGATAGATACAGTGTTATAACAGTCAGTACAATTATTTTTTCTTAGAGATTTTGTGCGTTCTATTAGTAGGTACGTATTGCAGTAGATGTCACTGTTCTCAAATTAAACACCAAATGAAAGAAAATGATATGTTTCGTTATACGCAGTTGTTTAATACTTGTTTAAGAAATATTTTATGTTTTTGTGTTTTTGCAAGCCATATCAGCTAATAAATATATTTTAAAGTGTGTAAGTTCTATTCCTCACCTTTTTCAAATTATATAGCTTTTTTAACTTTAATTACTGGATTTTTGATGAATTATCGATTTATCAAAAACTTATTTCAAAGATGTCAAGCATGTCTAAACCAAAACGACATTCCGATCGATACGAGTCACATTCGTGAACGTATTATGTACTTTTTTTGTGTTTCGATTATTTTTCGACAACTTTGTTTGATTCCTGGACTTCGAAGACTTCGCTTATCTCGTTTACTAGTGTTCTGTGATCACGTTGGACGTACGCATGTACCCTGAACACCGATTTGCCTAACGATTTGTTCTCTGTTGGCTTGGATTATGGCTTCTTCTGAAAGAGGTTCTTGTGTGCCTAGATGCGGTAAAACTTGTAAGTAAATCATCCTAACGGCACCAGATCAGATGTGGAAACAAATGATGTTATGAAAATGTATGCCTTTGAATATTTTAATAATAGGAAACATAATAAATCAGGCTACCGCTAAATTGTTGTTTTATTTTACTAACAAATAAACATTTTTTGAAAAGGCTTTTGGGAATTGCAGGAGTTAAATTATTAACTCCCGCAATTTCCAAAAGTCTAATATAATAATCAAAATAATACTAGATGCCCTGGACGGTTGTTGTCGTTGTATTGTGTCGTATACCGATAGAGTGCGTTAGTATATATATTATGACGACTCTATACCAGTATATATAAAGTACTCTGTGATAGATAGACATTATAGTGTTGCCAGATGTGAATTGGTCCCCATTTTTTTCTAAAATCCAATAAGCTTTTTGAAAAAATACCAAAAAGTTTTACTTATTTTAAAGGAGAAATAAAAAATCAAAACCAACGTGGTGGCGAAAACGTCACTAATGGCGTCATCATTTTTGCTCACGGAGCGCTCATAACGACCCGTGTAAATAAGTGGATTAAATAACCGTTCCAATTGAATTTACGATTGTGACGCCAAGCAAATAAGTGGAAAGGGTTGTGAACGTGGTTGTTGTGAGTCTCTCACGGGTAGCCTATAGGATACGACCTATACGAGTAGAGACGGCATAATAAATAAATAACGAAAAATGAACTATTGAGTTGATATGATTATATGAGTATATGATTCACTAGTAAAATAAAATTCAAAGATAAAGTAATAATTCTGTATTATAACTTAGGTATAATAATTGCAGTGATGAGAATTGTGTTTGGAGATGAATTATTGATACTTAAAAGAACTCCAGAATTTCTCTCAACAATTTTGCCCCCGAATGTCCCCACCAAGAATTTTAACCCCTAAATCTGTCCCCCAAAGTCGGAAAATCCCAACCAAAATTCGCAGGGAATCCCCCCATCTGGTTACACTGAGACAGTGGTCGCCACAAAGACCTTTTAAACTATTACTACAAGGCGTGGCGCTGCAATCCCCCTAATAATGATAGCAGATCCGTAAATCCATGCAGATATTAATATTAGTTGAATAAAAGATAGTAAATAATTTTGAATTAAAGCTGAATATTTATTTCTTAACTATTATACGAACAAAATTCAATGAAATTGTAGACACCATTCGTTTTAGTTCTATATTTTCCTTTAGATTTGTTTTATGGCGCAAACCAAGGCCCATTCACAGTCCTGTATTACACTCCACCTAGCAGTCCGCCAAGTAATAAAAGCTGTGATTTATTGCAGCCTGTATTGCGTCCTGCAAATCCTGCAATACGAGCATAAAGCCTCTGGAGTCCTGGAAGTTCCGCCCGTCGCAGAACTGCAGATAGTAAATGCTCCTAAAACCTGTTGTTACCAGGCCATAATATTTTCTATAAAGTTTATAATTTACTTTTTTCATTTTCATATGGCGTTTTTTTCGTATTCGTTTTTGTTTATATAATAAATTAACGCAAATCTTAAATTTGCAAAATTACACGTGGGGTGTTCGTTAGTTGGAATTATATTACAACAATTACAAAATCCATGTAGGTGTTTTACACAGGACAGCAATTTAGGTCAGTAAATATTGTATAGACTATAAATGAAACTTTCTACAAATGATAGGGTATATAACTTGAGCATATTACTATATAGTAAGATTCAATTTGTTCATAACCTACTGACTACTACTACTAACTACATAAATCCTCTTTAGTCAATAATGTACTTTTGTAGCAATTTCATTAATTGCGTCCATAGGTTTGGCATTTCGAAGAACCCTCATCTAGCGAAAGAAACATTTTAACAATCGGCTAGTTATTTGGGTAAATCTATAGCTATCCGGTGCATGAATATTATGCAGAAGGGGGAGGCATACTTACCCCAACTACAACCCGTATTTTCTGGAGGTCTTTAGTTTTTTTAATAAACATAACCTTACTTATTTTTCCACTAATATTGCACTCAAAAAGTTCAACAATCCTTTTGAAGTCAAAGAGAAAGCTAGTAAATTAACTGAAAAAGAACCAAGAAAAAAGTATAAAAACATCAACAAAAAATGAAGAAAAACAACAGAGCATATTCACATACACTGCAAAAGTAACCATGAAAATATTCAAAATAGCAGCCAATAAAATTACAAATGGACCCACCATTTGTAATTTTATTTTTGTGTTGTGTTTATTTGTGTGTTATTTAAATGTATAGCTTTCCGGTACACGAATTTTAAGTAGCGAGGTGGTGAAATGGGGAGGGGGAGAGGCATACTTACCTTTACTACAACCCCCAAGGTCCGGAGACCTGGTTTTTTTTTTTTTTAAACATAACCTCACTTATTTTTTCGCTAATATTGCAATTCTATCATAAGTCCAAAGTTGAAAAAGTCCAAAAAAAGCCAGTAATCAACATAAAAAGAACCAAAAACCAGAACCATATTCACATACAGCACAAGAGTAACCATTCAAAATGGCGACCAATAAAGACATTTTTTAAGTAATCGCATTTATTTATATTTAACCAATATTAAAGAAAAAATGTTCTGCAATGTACTTAAAAATTGATATCATTGATATATTGATTTATTGTGATATTAAAAAACCAACTTGCTAGTCCTCCACTAAATTGATAAATAAAACAAATGTTTTATGAGACTTTTAAGGCTTCGTACTGTTTGTGTGTATAAAATAAATAGTAAATGGCAACCAGTCGGTTGTGGCACTCGCCGGCCGCTGCCGCGGCACGCTCGCTTCGCTCGCTTCGCTCGCTCGACTCGTGCGCTTTGGTCGAGGCTAACCTAAACCAATGTTCTAGTCACTGGTCACACCTTTCACCACCCATCACAATGTTAGTGAAAAACATTGTGATGTCTACACATAACCTAACCTAACCGACTGTTCGTGTGTATAAAATAAATAGTAAATGGTTACAAGTCGGTCCTAGCATTCGCCGGCCGCTGGCGCGGCACAGCGGCCCGCGAATTTATTTCTACATTAAAAACAGTTTTAGTTTTACAAAAAGTTCTGGTGGTTATATGTAATTCGTGAGTAAATTCATAAACAATACGTGAGTACATTCATAAACAATTCGTGAGTACATTCATAAACTCAAATCACGCTTTGTTATTTTCAAAAGTGACACAATTTTACAACAAAAATAAGTGAGGTTATGTTTATAAATTAAAAAAAAAAACCTCCGGACCTTAGGGGTTGTAGAGGGGGTAAGTATACCTCCCCCCTACCCACTACGCCTACCCACTACTTAAAATTTGTGTACCGGATGGTTAAGTCGCAGCCCAAATGGTGTGTATACAATAAATAGTAAATGATTAACGTCGGTTCTGGCATTCACTGGCTGCTTTTGCCGCACACTCGCTTCACTTACTCGGCTCGTGCACTTTGGTCGAGGCTAACCTAACCTGACCTAAACCAATGTTCTAGTCACTGGTCACACCTTTCACCACCCATCACAATGTTAGTGAAACACTAGGTGAAGTTAAGTTGACCAAAAATAAATATTTGAAGAACTGAAGACCCTAGGAGATGCAGAAAGGGTAAGTATACCTTCCCCCTACCCAATATACCCACCCACTACTTAAAATTTGTGCACCAGATAGCTGCGTGGTAGCCATTATTTGTTTTCTAATTTTAATTCTTGCTACTTTAATGGTAGTAATACATCTCATCTTCATAACCATTATTAACATCCCAAACTGTATTGTCCAGCAAGGTTAACTTCGGAGATACTTCTCTACAATAACTACTGTTAGGAATATAAAACTATGTTTTAACAGTTTCAAGTGTAGTAAAACGTAGTTTTATTATGTATACAAGATGCAAAACTTAAGAAAATCCTGTTACGGTGTTTTTTCATGATGCTGGTGTTTCCTCTGCATTGGTTAAATATTTACCTGTCACTTGACTGTCTATGTGTCATTGACAAAATCAATACCTATGCCTTATCACCATTTGGAACAAAAATAGAATAGATATACTTACATGACCTTCAAAGTGTTCTCCAGCAGAGCTTATTTTGAATAAAAAGTTTTGAATTTGAATTTAAACACAATTTCTGATACAAACTTTATTTATTTTAGGGCATCTTAAAGATGGACGGTGACATAGATATTGAGGAGCATGATATTCTGGATAATCCTCAGATTTCCAATATATTTCCTGACCTCTCCAAGATCAAAAGTGAATTTACGGACGATGGTAAGTCTTGACTGTGCAGGAACGGAGAAGAAATACAATTTCCTGGTGCCAGACGGCCTGACTTATTTACCTGTCTGGATGGCTACCACCCCTGATCTAGAGTATGCCACCATAACAAACATGAGTTGTATTCTGGTATTAGTGACCAGGTTCCAGTTTACCTTTAGAGACTAATATAAGCAAAGTTTGTTTTCTTTGTCCGAGGTAAACTCGAAAACTACTGGACCGATCAGCATGAAACCACAACCATTCGATGCAGAATTAATCGTAGATGGTTATAGGCTATATATTTTTCAAATTCTATGAGCCCTTTGCCATGTTTTCTCAATTTGTTTGTTTATTAATTTATTTGCTCCCATAAAACAAAGACAGGCATTTATCCTTGGTTCATTTGTTTTGTAGCTCATAAAAGAGAAACATGATTTAACATAACCTCTATGTTAGAAACAACATGATTTTTAACTTTTTACTTTTAACTTACCGTGATCCGTTTTTAAAAATTCTATAATGTCATTCGCCAGGCGAAGCGGGCGGGAACGGCTAGTATTACATATGTCCATAGGCAATAGTAACTGACAGGTGGCCCTACCATTTGCCCGACTTGATGGCTACCAACCCCAGTTTAAACTATGCCACCATAACAACTTTGAGTTGTGTGCCGGAATCAGTAGCCAGGTTCCAATATCTCCTTCTAGGTTTACAGCACATTAGTAGGACCTCTGGTATTGCTAATATCCATAGGTGACGGTAACCACTTCCATCACAGTTAGAGTTTCAGTCTGTCTTCTGTACTCCAGCAATGAATAAATAATAATAGCTTTCCATCAGGTCTGCCTATCTGTAGAACTGGTGCAATGAAAAAAAAGTTGTCTTAAATTATTTACTTTTAAGTATAAATAGGCTTATACCTCCTCTAAAGGTGTCCATATAATAAATTCAAAGTCATTCATCATTGATGATGTCTGCTTTTGCCTAATAATGAATAATAATGTCAGCCCATAAATGTCCCACTGCTGGGCTCGGGCCTCCCATTATAGGGCAACGGACAGTACACCCGCCACGCTTGTCCAAGGCGGCTTGGCAGGTTTGACACATCGGTTATCTCGATGTGCAGGTTGCATCACGATGTTTTCCTTCACCGTTTTTAGCATGTGGTAATTGTAACAATATGCACATTAGATCAGAAAACTGACTAAGAGGTGCATGCGTTCCGGTCAGGATCGAACCCGCGCCCTTCGAATTAGGGGCGCGTACGCTAACCATTACGCTACCACGACTTTTTTTTTCTGCTTTTGCCTGCTTTAGGCAATTTAAAAAAAATCATAGGTTCAAAATGTTTTACTTATTTAAATTTTGTATTTTACAGACGTCACTATAGTAGAACACAGTCCGGATCTTGAAATCAAGCAAGAAGTAGATTATGTTGATGAACATCAAGAGTGTGATGCTGTTTGTAAGACAGGTTTCAATAACACAATAAATAAAAATGCTTCTGAGGTAGCAATAGGTATTCAAAACAGTGGCGGAATTAATAATCATACTGCATTGTCTTCTAATACCCTTAACATATCTCAAAGAACAAGTATAGTTAAAACTAGTGATTCTTTGGAAAACGCAGTTCAAATAATTAAAAATACTCAATCAGTAGTTAAAAAGCTTGGCGGAAATTCAAACAATTCTGCTGTCACAACTATTATGAGGAAGTCAATGGCTTCTAAACTAGTTCTTAAAGAAAACAAAGTTTCCAATTCTGTTGATATGCAATCAGGTTCTTCCAAATTTCGTAACTATATTATTATTGGTGGTACAAATAGTGATAAACCAAAAGTGCCATCGCCCAATGTAAAGATTATGTCGAATAAGATAATTTTAGGTTCGAAAGCACCTCCGGTTAAATCTAAGGAGTATCTACCTGCAGTAGTAGTTTTAAAAGATTGCCGTACAGTTTTAAAAGCAAGTTCACGCTATTGTGATAATTGTAAAATTCTGTTCCCAACAAAGAATGGTTTGGATGCGCACAACACATCTACGCATTCAGCTTCAATTGAATTGACTGGTAATGCTGTTGTTGATATAGAGTCAGATAATGATTCAGAAATTATGGAATTTAAAGGAAATATCCAATATTCTGTTTATTATGGTAAACCAGTTAAGAGTGTTAATATTAAAAATATGGAGATGAATAAATGTGTAAATAAAAGGAAACTTAGTGAACAAGATGAAGAAAGTATTAATTCGGCGAAAAGATTTCGTAATGCTGCGAAAAATATAAAGAATATACAAAACAGTATATCAAATTTTGATGGTACAATAACTGGGGAAAAATGTTATCATTGCTATAAAGTTTTCGAAAATAATTCAGAACTTATAAAACATTTGTATAGTTTGTTATTAGATAAAAACGACAGTAATGATGTTGCAAAAGTTAAAAATACTGGTCCAAAAAGCATTTTTAAATGTCAAATATGTAATGAAACTTTTCCAAACGAGACTGTTGCAAATTTCCATAAAAGATTCTTGCACCCAAATCAAAGTGGTAATATAATTGAATCTTCTAATGTAAATATCCAGAAGAAACAAACCATATCAAATAATAAAACTGCCTTGATTAAGAAAAATAAATTATTTGATACAAATGCATTAGTAGCTATGAATGTTGTAATGAAGAAACAAAATGTGGAATTTCAATTCAGGTCAGGAGTGTTAATTAAAAACCCGCCGATACCTATAGGTGCAGTTTTTAAGTGCAGTAAATGTGATTTACATTTTATAGTTGCACATACTGCTCGTAACCATTCAAAGTTGTGTAAAAATCTAATCAAACAATATGAATGCAAAAAATGTCAACGTAAATTTAAACTATGTGATCTAAAAATGCATGAGCTCCAACACTTAGTTACCAGTTCATTCAAAGCATATGTAATTCAAAAGAATTTACTACAGAGATTGCTCTGTAGATGCCCAAGATGTAATATATGCTTTAGTGAAGGACTTTTTGCGATACATTTGCTGAATCCATGCGTCAAAAAATTCATTCACTGCAAGACTTGTAATTTGAACATTAATACGGAGACTTATGTGAATACATGCCACGAGAATTGCGGGAATTATATTATTATTGATTACTTTGACAATGTCCAAAAGTCTACAGTCAAGAGTATATGCGCTAAAGAATCTGTTAAAGAAAGAAAGAAAAAGATATACAGGCTGTGGTACTGCGAAACTTGTGAAATGTGTGGTCGAAATGATATAAGAAATCACAACTGTAATCCAATTGTTAAGCGTTTGTGTTATTCTTGTGGCTTGTACTTCAGTCCAAAGAGAATAGACACGCACAAAACGATGCATTCAAAGGAACCATTGAGTTTGCACAGTTTCTTAGTGTTTTCACTTGAGAAACAGAAATATATTCAACCACCAATGTCACGATACAAGATTTGCACAACATGTAAGATGTACTATTTAAAATGGCACACGAGTTGTTCTAAAAGTTATAAAATATGTGATTTCTGTTCTAAGAAATTTGAAGAAGAGCATTATGATATGCATAAAAATTTTCATACTTATAATCTAGATGATTTAATTAATATAACAATTCGCAATGGAGGGTATGTAGGATTTAAACCTTCTCTTTATATTTACCAATGTGTTCAGTGTATATGTTTTGTTAACAACTATGATCAGGCAGTGAGACATTCTAAAAATCATATTACAAGAACACGTCAGGAAAAAGTGTACTGTAATGTATGCGGAAACACATTCGATACCTACTCGTTTAAAGGACACGAACACAATATTACAAGATACAAAATACTGAAGTTCAATCACGATAAATTACTTTCCGATGCATGGTTCGATATGTTCGATGGCCTAGATCAGATTGAAATAAGCACCATATTAATGGACAGCATGTTCAAAGACACAAGAAGTCTTGATCTAACTTTGGTCCAAAAAGGCGACCCTGAGAAGACTTTGTACGTCTGTTCATCCTGTAATATAGTAATAGATAAAACAGCAATAGAAAAACATGTATTGAACAAACTTTGCATCAGTAGAAATCAGAGAAATGGATGTGATATTTGCGACCTTAATTTCTTCACTGTAGACAACATGGAAACACATACAAATCTTCACTCTACAGGTGTTAAAAAGGAAGACTTTCGTATTATATCTATCACGAAGAACAATAGTGAACATGTAGCCGCAGCAGCATTAAAAGACTACAAGGATGATGAACCAGTTAAACTTAGCATTAAAGACGCGTTGCAAAGGAGATGTTGTGGTAAAAAAGATAGATCTAATAGAGAAATATTCGATGTTAATGAATCTAGTGTAGATTCCGAAACTGCTTATGATGACAAGCAATTTGAGATTCGAGGTACAAATTCAAATAAACCAGAAAAATGTTCAAATAACAATATCAAAGAAGTAAATTTATATAAATGTATGAATTGCAAAGCTTGTATATTTCCCACCAAGTATTTCGGAAATCATTTTTGTTCAGGATATTCAATACGGTTTTGCGACTCTTGTAAACAATTTTATTATAAATCTAGTTGGGCGAAACATAGTCTTTTAATACATAGTGATAGTGATCCAAAAAACATAAGTTTTAAATTTAAATGTTTTCAAATGAAAATTAATTCGGCAGGTAGACGATGGCCTTCTGTAATTAAAGTAGAAAGTAAACTTTACGACAAAAGTAAAGTTAAAATTAAAACGGGTTTACATAATAATTCTACAGCCACTGTGAAAGAATTTACCGAAATTAATACAGACATTAGTGATGACAAAGATTCTGGAAGTGATAATAAATCGGAGGTAAGTGAAGAAGAATATGATGAAACCAATGAAATTTCTTTAAATAAAACTAAAGATAAAGTGCAAAACGAAATTCCAAAAAACAATAAACAAATTATGAATATACATACCGACAAGAAATTCAGTAAAAGATACAAGAAATCTACAATTAAGATAAAAGAAACTGATAAGAACATTACTAGTGATGAAGATTCCCAAGGTAATGTCACAAATAATGTTGATAATAACGGTGTTCATTCTTTGTCTCTTACTAAAAGTGACGATTTAACGCGACTTGTAATTCGGAATAATGGAGAAACAAAAGACGTAATACTTTTCAAATGTATAAATTGCAAGATATGCGTTTTTAGACATAAAACCATTAGACGTCATACGTGTACAATAGAATTTTATAACAAATTCTGCAACACTTGCGAACAATGGTTCTCAATTCATAATTGGGATCTGCATAACATAATACACGAGAGCAACGAAAAAATAAATATACGAATTAAATACTTTAAACCAAAGACAATAGCTTATTCCAAAAGAACTATGAAACGGAAGCATATATTAAAAGCCAATGCAATCAATAGCATAATCGATGACAGTAATCTGATAGCTGACAAAGATGAAGAAAATATTATAAAACTTTCACATACCCAAGCATATGAAAAACTCATAGCAACCGATAAAAAAGATATTGTGATGTACAAATGCAAGCATTGTTTAATATGTACTAAGAAAACTATGAAAAATCACCGATGTTTAATCGATAATTTTAAAAAGTTCTGTGGAATTTGCGAGCAATACTTCACGGCTCTTCATTTTTCAAGACACGTAAAATGGCACCAAGAATATGGAGAATTCAATTTGATTATTAAACATTATAATCCAATGAAAAAAAGTAGGGAAAACCAGAAAGATAGTTTTTCTGCTAAGAATTATAAAACATCAAACCAAAAAACTTTAAGGGAAGATATTTGCAGTAATGATGAAATGTACGAGCCAGATGATTCCGACATAAAAGATGAAATTAGTGTCCCAGAAGATAATTCTAATGATTCGAATAATAGACAAAGAAGAGATTTAAAACTATTCAAATGTCTTGATTGCAGTGTGTGTCATTTAACAACGAATACTATATATCGTCACGTGTGTGTGTCTGACCTTGATAAAAGGTTCTGTGAGATCTGCCAACAGTCCTATGTATCCAACAATTGGAACGCACACAATACCATCCACATCAGTCATAAAAAAAACAAAATTATTATCATATACTTTGAGTCAAATGCAAAATTATCAAGTCGCCCATACAAACACTCTACCATAAGTAATAAAGAATTTTACAATTTGTACCCTTGCGTCGAATGCGGATTGTATTATTTAAATATAAAGTCTCTCGACTCACATATAGTTAATTCCAATCATAAAATAGTACGAGAACCGAAAGTCTGCACATATTGTGAATTGAAATTCGCTAGTTTTTCGTTTAAGAGACACGTAACCCAATGCCCAATAAAGCTCAAACGAGGCTATATAAGAATTATGGAATACTATAAAGCTACTATGAAAATTCACGAATTAGATATGGGAATAGATGAAAAAGCGGCTAGAGAGGAATCAAGTAGCGCACCAAAAAACAAATCTAGGTTGGTTAAAATTAGAAAATCAAATGAAAAGAATTCCAATGAAACATACTTAGCAGATGACAATGTTGTTAATGTTGCACGTAGAAGGAATCTTAGAACTACGAAGGTTTATGTAAATAAAAGAAAGAGTTCCAATAAAGTATATTTAGAAAGCTCACATAATTCAACAACAAATATGTCTAATATAGATAGTAGAGACGCAGGTAATAACAGAACAGAAGGTTTAGAATTAATAAATGAGAATGAAAATAAAGAAGATGGAACTAAAAGCCACACAAAATCTCCTGATATTGATGTAATCGATCATAAGCATGCCAAGGCGTCAAATTCAAAGGCCTGTACAGTAAAAGAAATTTCAGAAAACAATTCAACAGTAATGTCAGATGAAACTAAACTATATAGCTGTGGCGAATGTGGGGTTTATTTTCTAAAAGCAGAGTGCTGCCAGGCGCATATGATAAATCACGTTAAATTAAATACAAGAGAATATATTAAATGTAAATTGTGCCGTTTGCAATTTTTGATTCTTGATTTACATAAGCACATGCTAACACATCACGAAAATGAGCTTAAATTCAAAGACGTCTTTGTTGAAGAGTTTATGCCGAATGAAAACGAACCTAGAAATTATAAATTAAAAGATAAGCTGCAATCTTTAGTTATTTCTACAACAAGCATAGAAATTGATTAAAAAGTTATA
The DNA here is from genome assembly GCA_949752895.1 of Dendrolimus pini. Classification (NCBI taxonomy): domain Eukaryota; kingdom Metazoa; phylum Arthropoda; class Insecta; order Lepidoptera; family Lasiocampidae; genus Dendrolimus; species Dendrolimus pini. The sequence continues at coordinate 1,747,582 of OX457151.1, forward strand.
TAATTCTGTAGTATATTACGAGATATTGGATGTTTGGCCATCTGTTACGACACGACTTCTTATGCATAGAAGGCAAATTGAAAGCAAGGAGAGAGATGGTAAGGCCAAGGCGAGAATTCATGCGTCAAATTAAGGAAAAGGTGAGTGTCGTGTAAAACAGCTGGCCCATAAAAAAAGATTAAAGGAGGCATCACTGACAAAGTGCACGGCTCTTAAATGATACATTGAGTACGAAACTTATATGCGTCCTTGAAGTTCGTACACGTTATTGTGCAGAACATATTTATAAGGTTCACAGACAGCTGAGTGGGATGAGTATTGCGCTCTCTCTACCGCTATCCGAACTCTCATGGCATCTCTTGCACAATACCATAAGGTGTAATAAACGTTAACATTTGATTGGACTTGCGCAAACTCACGGAACTAACTTCACTCACGTATTTAAGTTTTGCGCGAACTATTTAGTTTAATTCTGTACATCACGAATTTTCTGTATGTGTGCCAAATGTGAGGCCTTATTAGTTTTTAAGATAAATAGCTGTGACGCACAGACCGTGCTATACAGTACAGACAGGCATAAGAAGTATGTTTACTTTTAAGAACTCTGAACGTGTAGTATGCATTCGACTTTCAAATACAGTCTTGTGAGGATACAATATTATTTTACGTGTGGTAACGTTTGAACGCGTTCTAATTTGGTGACATCAATGCAAGACAATAGCCCGACATTAAGGCTGGTGTGCATAGACATTTAACCGTCGGGTAAATGTCTATGCACACCAGCCTAAGTTAGGTAGGTACTGTACTGCTGTGGCCCACGTCATTCCAACAAAAAAAATGAATGCCTCTATGTGTCTATACTCTTAGATAATATATGAATATAATTCCAAAAATCACAAAACATTTTTTTAGTAGAAGTATAATAACGTTTGAAAGAATTAATTGATTTTTTTTGCTATTTAAAAGATATCATTTTTTTTAAATAGCATTTAATTTACGTTCCATTAGAAACTCACAACTACCCCGTTCTCGATCGCGATTTTTCCCGTTCCACTTGCCGGCGTTACAATCGTAAATCCAAGTGGAACGGTTATTCGACCCACCTCTTGGCACGAGTCGTTGTGAGCGTTGTGTAATCGAAAACAATGTCGTCATTAGTGTGATTTTCGCCACGACTACAACGAACGCGGTCGCCTAGTGGAACGGCTAACGGAGCATTTTGGGCGTTGTGTGCTACTAATGGAACGCGTTGTTAAATGCTTCTGGAATTTTCTTTTAATGACGATTTGATTCTTTCTAAGCGTTCGATGTATTATAAGCTCAATTAATAAGCCTGATAAGATATTAATTATCCAAGCAATATATATTACGAAAAGAAATTTTGAAATGTATCTTCAATTTTTTTGGTAAATGAGAACTGTAAATAAATTTATCAAGATTTTTTGTTTTTTTTCTATCGAGTGCAGTTTACAGTTTGATGATTACATTACAGTAATAAGTTGTTTGTATTCATTATATCCTTTTCAAGCGTTTATTTGACTTTTGACTTCTCGATGTCGGATCAGTAATGTCCTAATGCATTACAGACTCGATTTGTTATGAAAATCGATCTCATTTATAAATACTGTCGATGGGCTAACAGTCTGTGAGTTACGGGACTCACAGAACATCACTATTACGTCACCGACAACCATAAAGTACGACAATGACGTCATTTGCTTCGTTTGGGCTTAACTGTCAAGGCATTTAACTTATATAAAAAAAACATGACAAAATTATAATTATCGAGATTCCTTTTTAGAAAAATGTATGAGACGAGTCGAGAGTATAGCGAATTTTTGTTATTTTTTGTTACACTTGTATATAGACGGGGGTATTAGAATTTTTCCTGTCACGTAAAATCGTTACGGCCGCATTGAGGCGCAGCATAATTTTAGAGTAGACGTGGTGAAAGGCGGAATATATTTAGAGTATACTATAGATGCGTTTTTTGGTTCCGGATTTAATTCAATTTATTTGTTTCATAAAATAAGTTTAAATAAAAAATACAAATTTTATTTTTAGCTTAGGTACATTTTCAATGTACCTAACCTTTCAATAATAATTTGCAGTCAACCTGCGAAATGTCTTCATGTGTGCTGGGAGACATAGCAGAAGCGAAACCTCAACGGATAAGTAGAAAAATGAATCGCAACGGACAAGTGGATAAACGAATCGTAGCAGTCAAATGAATCGCAACAAAATTTTAACCTGAAGTTTTACGGGTAGATTGTTAATGTACTTGTCTAATTTGAAAACCTGCCCGTTAAATCTCAAGTTAAAATTTTGTTGCGATTCCTTTAACCACTTGTCCGTTGAAGTTTCACTTCTACTGTATGCCCCAGCATACATTTCCATTTTTTCTATTGAGTGCCTTATACAGTCTGATGATCACATCACATTCACATTATTCCTAACGAGATTTTCTAGCAATTGTGCTGGTGTAAAATTTGAAAAAGTGCAGTGTATTTTGACGGTTTGATTCCAAGTCTACAATGTCTAACTTGTGAATTTTGTTATTTAATTACTATGTTATGTTATGAATTATAACTATGTATATGCTATTATCATAGTTAGCGAACTAATATATAACTATGATAAAAAACATATGAAAAAAATGATTACTAATTGTCTGAATTATTTTTTGGAAGATATTTGTAAGAGGACTATCAATAAATATTTCGAGAATATTTGTTTTTTTTTCTCTCTTTTGAGTGTTTTACACAGTCAGTCACATCTCAATGTAAGTTTATTTATAAAAAAGGATTTTAAGACTACTGTGGCGACATTAGTGCCAACATCATAAGCAAGCATGTGAGCGCGAAACCAATATTTATCTGTGGCAAGCAAAACACCGCGCCGTTTATCATAAGCGCGCGCCCAATGTTTCGCGGCAATTCATCTGTCGAGAAACGAAGTTCATTTCGGGAGATCTCGGCACAGTACGACCACAGAGTACATTGAATATATGGAGAAGTACGACTTTCGCCTTCATCACGAACGCACGATATACGTGCTCGGGTACAACGTTAGTTTTCGTGCTTGCTTGCTGTTTGCCTTCATACAAAATCCTTCTGAACTGTAATGTAAAACATTGAGAGTGAGTGTGTGATTAAACGTGTACGACGCAACTTTTCTTTCATTAACCCGTACACCGCTCAACGGCCGCAACCATCATCACCATCACACATCATCAACCCCCCTCAAATGGTGACCACCTCCTACACGCAAGAAGGCACAAGCACAAGGCGCACAAAACGAGAACTAAGGACTCGTCTACCACACCCACGTCCAAGGTAACTTCAACAAGTGCAGAGCAGACATACGCTGGTTCCTGTCGACGGCGTCACGCCTATTGCTACCTGCATACACCACTCTGTTCCCGGGTGCCACTCATCCCCTGCACCCTTGGGTATAGACGGCCAACACACCACGGACGGGTGATACTTCTATCGCTACAACAAAGCGTTGACAGCCAACGCCAAACAGCGACATATTTTACAAACAACCATCGCGGACACGAGTAATTTTCGCCGCCACAAAACTCCGAGTTACAATTTTTGCCGCCAACTCTGACTTACGCGCCCGAAATCGGTGCATAACAACAACAGTTGCGGCCGGCGACGAGGCAACCATCGGCTGGCTGCTTAGCAACAACGAACGATTGGCGCCCGTTAACAACGAACCGTCAGCTGTTGCGCGCCAACATCACATCGAGTTCCCGCCAACATCACATCGAGTTCGCGCCAACATCACATCGAGGTATTAGTGTGCTTCAGTTATTGTTGAACGAAATATTTCTTTTTTCTAATAACAGACTAAAGTGCAAAACTAAATAAATCAAAATAGTGAAGTGATTATAACCCGGTACATATATTCGGACTACGTTTTTCGGTTATAAATATTGATTACGTACTGAATTATTGTCTGTATATTTAATTACCTAACTTTGTAGGACTTATTAGGTGCATTTTTTTTTCAAAATAAATAATCGTTTATTAAACAAACATTTGATGATAATTTATTATTGTAATAAAATAATTATTTACATATTCACTAACAAATAATAGTTAAATTCTTCATGCCTTTTGTGTACATAGTTGTTTTATATTAATTGTGTTTTCGTGTTTACATTTAGTATTGTTTTGTGTATTTTATTTTGTTATAGACTTATAATTTCTTTTCTTTTCTTTGTGTATTAGGTGTATATATGTGTGTATTTTGTAAATTGTTTCTTTTGTGTATAAAATATTATTAGGATTATTACACTTATACATAGAATTAGCTAGTATTGTCACGCGGTGTCACTTGGGTCTTTTCCAACACCAACTCCTGATACTTCCACTAGCCTGTCATTCTAGTTTCCTTTCTTTCCTAGTAACGATTTTATTCTGGACTCCCTTCTTCCACCACAATGACGTCACCTGTAGAGCAATTAGAGCTGCTTCAAGCTCAACTCCACCTACTACAGGACAGCCAAGACAGTCGGACAATGGCGGTAACTGTCAAATTCCCAGCTTTTTGGGCTGACAAGCCTTCCGTCTGGTTTGGCCAGGTGGAAGCTCAATTTGAACTTGTTGGGATTACAAAAGACAGGACAAAGTACAACCACGTCATTTCTATTCTGGATTCTAGAATCGCCGACGAGGTTGCGGACATCATAGAGCAGCCCCCGGACACCAACCGCTACCAGTACCTAAAAACAGAACTCATCAAGCGCCTCTCTGCCTCCAAGAAGGACAAGATCAGGCGACTCCTCGGAGAGGAGGACATTGGTGACCGCAAGCCATCTCAATTCTTGCGACGCCTCCAGTCCTTGGCAGGATCAGATTTCAGGAGCGACGAGATAATCCGACAACTGTGGATGTGTCGTCTTCCTGCAAACGTACAGGCAATCTTAGCTGCACAGGAGGACCTGCCTTTGGAAAAGGCAGCCGATATCGCAGACAAGATCGTGGAAGTGGCAACACCTGCGGTTCACACCGTTACAACTAAGTCTCCCGAGCTCTTGGAGCTCGCCAACCGCTTCGAACAGCTGACGAAGATGGTAGAAGCATTAACGGCAGAATCTCGGGCGCGACCACGCCTAGGAAATGAACCAGTCAGATCCAGAGCTAGCTCCAGATCTTCAACCCGCTCCTCCCCCTCCACCTCCTTATGCTGGTATCACAGGACATACCACAAGAAGGCCAGGAAGTGCGTTAGCCCTTGCTCCTGGGTAAAACAAGATCAGGGAAACCCAAAATGCAGTCAGTAGACGCGGCGACTGACTGCAACACGTTCTGCCGCCGGTTATTCGTCACAGATAAGACGACAGGGCTCAGGTTCCTAATTGACACAGGTAGTGACCTCTGCTGCTATCCTCAACGGTTAGCCAAGGGTCGTGCCAAGTCAGCAACGGATTATCAATTGGCCGCAGCCAATGGCAGCAGCATAAACACCTACGGTAGCATATCCCTTTGCCTCAATCTGGGCTTGCATCGGAACTTCCAATGGAGTTTCACCATCGCTGATGTAGAAATCCCAATCATAGGTTCGGATTTTCTTAGTTTTTACAATTTGTTGCCAGACCTCCGCCACAAACGCTTAATTGACGGAAACACAAGCTTGACAACTGCTGCTACAATTGCACAAGTCAACCAAGTAAGCGTGAAAGCCGTGTCAGTCATGGAATCCTCAGCTTACTCCAAGCTTCTCCTCGAGCTCCCGGACTTGACCAGACCTCCAGGCCTCCCACGGCAAGTGAAGCACACCACGGTTCATCATATCGTGACTACCGATGGTCCGCCTGTTTCTTGCCGTCCACGTCGCCTCGCACCTCAGAAGCTGGTAGCAGCCAAGAAGGAATTTGAGGACATGGTCAACTGCGGAACAGCCAGACCTTCAGACAGTCCTTGGTCTTCTCCTCTACATATGGCGAAGAAAGGGGATCAAGAGTGGCGACCGTGTGGCGACTACCGGGCTCTCAATGCAAGAACTGTGCCAGACCGGTATCCCGTCAGACATATCGCCGACTTCGCACACAACATCGCAGGTTCCACCATCTTCAGCAAAATTGACTTGGTAAAAGCTTACCAACAATTGCCAGTTCATGAACCTGACATTTGCAAGACCGCAATAACCACACCATTTGGTCTGTACGAATTTCCCTTCATGACCTTCGGTCTTCGAAACGCAGGACAAACGTTCCAGCGTTTCATTGACGAAGTCATGAGGGGACTCAGTTTCTGCTACGCCTATGTTGATGACCTACTGGTCTTTTCAAAAACACCAGAAGACCACCTGGATCACCTGCGTACAGTGTTCCAGCGCTTGGTCAACTATGGCTGCGTAGTAAATGCATCAAAAAGCATTTTCGGCGTCGACGAGGTTACTTTCCTCGGCTACCGTATCAACAAAGACGGTACACGCCCGCCTACAGAGAGAATCGAAGCTCTGCAAAATTATCCCTTGCCGAAAACCGTGCAAGGCCTTCGCAGATTCTTAGGCATGATAAACTTTTATCGCCGATTCCTCCCAAAGGCAGCAGAATTGCAAGCTCCACTCATAGATGCCTTAGCTGCATCTAAACTCAAAGGACCAAAGCCAGTTCCATGGACACCCGAACTTGAACTCGCGTTTCAGAAGTGCAAGGATAGCCTCGTGAGTGCTACTCTCCTTGCTCACCCAGTCAGCGACGCTAAACTGGGACTCTTCACTGACGCCTCTTCAGTTCACGTGGGATCTTGCCTCCAACAGAAGATAGGCAACCAATGGCAGCCTTTGGCCTTTTTCAGTAAGAAACTTACTGACAAACAAGCGCAATGGCCCGCGTACTATCGCGAACTCCTCGGGGTATACGAAAGCGTACAACATTTTCCCTACCTACTCGAGGTTCAACACGTGACAATCTACACGGACCACAAACCGCTCATCTATTCTTTCACGCAACGCCGAGAAAAGCTTCCTCCTGTTCAGCTCAACCAGCTGTCCTTCATTTCCCAGTTCACAACAGACATTGTACATATAAAGGGAGAGGACAATGTGGTTGCTGACACAATGTCTAGAATAGAAGCCATCTCCATAGAACAGAGTTTCACTGAGTTAGCGAAAGAACAATCCACAGATGCCGAACTACAGGATGCCATTAACAATTCCTCCCTTAAATTGGAGAAGATCTGCATTCCTGGCTCCGATATTTCCATCTACTGCGACACATCAACAGGAAAGCCACGACCATATGTGACACCTTCCTTCCGCCGGAGCTACTTCAACCAACTGCACAACCTCAGTCACCCTGGTGCGAAGACTTCTGCGCGCTTGGTGGCTGACCGCTTCGTTTGGCCGGCAATGAACAAGGATTGTCACAGATGGGCACGTGAATGCCTGCCGTGTCAACGCAGCAAAGTGTCGAGGCACACTATAACACCCTTAGGTGGTTTTACTGCCCCGACCAACCGCTTTCGCCACGTCCACATAGACATTATTGAACCGTTGCCCTCCAGTAAAGGCTACCAATATTGTCTAACAGCTGTGGACAGATTCACCCGTTGGCCAGAAGTTTGGCCCATGGTCGGCATCACCGCAGAAGAGGTGGCCGAAACATTCACAACGGGATGGATTGCTCGTTTCGGGGTTCCTTCCATCGTTACCACGGATCAAGGCCGACAATTTGAGTCTGCGTTATTCCAGGCTCTACTAAAACAATGCTCAGTACTTCGCTCACGCACCACCAGCTACCATCCATGCGCAAACGGTATGGTGGAGAGACTGCACCGCCAGCTAAAAGCAGCCCTCATGTGCCATGGAGGTACATGGTGTGCTGCCCTACCACTGGTGCTCCTGGGCCTGCGAGCCGCTCTAAAACAGGACTTGCGAACATCGGCCGCTGAACTCGTGTACGGGGAACCACTGAGGCTACCCGGCGAATTTTTGAGTCCCTCAACTGGGAACAGCACATTAGAAGATGTGTACAACTTCACATCACAACTACGAAACCACATGGCTGAAGTCAAACCAGTCACTGGATCACATCATTCCCAACGTCGTCCATTCATATTTAAGGAATTACACGACTGTACACATGTATTTCTGCGGGACGACTCTGGGAAACTCACAATGAAACCACCCTATACGGGACCCCATCCAGTAATTAGCAGGGACGACAAAACCATCTGCATTACTGTGGGGAATAGGGACATACAAGTCAGTTTGGACCGTGTGAAGCCAGCGTTCATCGAGGGGGCCCAAATTTCTTCACCTCCTCTTCCACTACTTCCACTTCACGCTCCATCCACACCGCCTGCTCCAACCCCACCAACAACTCCGGCTCAGGCCAACCCACCACTACCCCCCAGCACATCTTCTCCACATCCCAAGTACGTCACTCGCTCGGGACGTCACGTGCGTTTCAAGGCGCCCATTGATGTGTAGTATATGTAAATATTTTAGACATAAGTTTTTTTTTCTTAAATATTGTAAGCCTTGTTTTATTATTTGTTGGGGGTACTTTTCTCCGTGGGTGGGTGGTGTGGCGACATTAGTGCCAACATCATAAGCAAGCATGTGAGCGCGAAACCAATATTTATCTGTGGCAAGCAAAACACCGCGCCGTTTATCATAAGCGCGCGCCCAATGTTTCGCGGCAATTCATCTGTCGAGAAACGAAGTTCATTTCGGGAGATCTCGGCACAGTACGACTTTCGCCTTCATCACGAACGCACGATATACGTGCTCGGGTACAACGTTAGTTTTCGTGCTTGCTTGCTGTTTGCCTTCATACAAAATCCTTCTGAACTGTAATGTAAAACATTGAGAGTGAGTGTGTGATTAAACGTGTACGACGCAACTTTTCTTTCATTAACCCGTACACCGCTCAACGGCCGCAAACATCATCACCATCACACATCATCAACCCCCCTCACTACGTTATAACAGTTTTGAGCGCGGTAATTTATTTCATTATGGTTATTCCGACGTTTCGGCCGCTTTTCAGTGGCTGACCGCGGCCACAGAGTACTTTATATATCGACGGTTAAAAGGTAATAGGGCATAAGCGACATTTTGGTCGAAAATGAGTTATGAATGCCATCCTACTTAAAATTTTTGGCTCTTTCGAATGCGCTCACTCCCATGGCTCTACGATGACTTTCGTGTCGTTTATGCCCAAGCAAAAAAAACTGCGTTTTTTAAGTGTCATTTCATTTAACCGACCGAATTTTGGGCCTTTTATACTATAAAGGCGCTTGTACCTCTAAAAATGGCATCACTTTTGGGTTATAGTCGGTAATACATTTTTACTTTTTACTGCCGTAAAGGCTCTAGGCGTATACTACTATTTACCATTAGTACCTGTTTTGAAAGCTGGGACTAATGCCTCTTTACCATTGTCGTCAAAGACATTAAGCGTCGGTTATACCCTACTACCATTTACAAGTTTAAGTTTACAAACATCCTACTGATTTTAAACACTGTTTCTTATGCTCCATTACCTTTTGGTATAATAATGAGAATTACCACTTATACTTTTTACCCTTTTATGTTATTCTGCAGTCATGTGACTTATGCCCAATTACCTCTTGATATAAGGATGTCAAATGTAGCTAAGTCTACTCTACCCTTCGTTTTTTTTCTATGTAGATGTCACTTATGCCGAATTACTCCATAAAGAAAATAAGATCAATTGATTTAAGCGACATTAAACCACATAAAACAACGTGGAATCAAATAAATAAAACTACCATTTAATGCTTTTATTTTTTTTAATTCTAGATCTGTTTCCATTTTCACGATATGACAAGAAATGAAAAAGTTATCTCCATTTTTCTGAAATTTTAAACTTTAAACTGCTCTCCTGAATAATTTAGTTTTTGTCGCTTATACCCTATTACCTTTTAACCGTCGATATACTGGTAGCGGTCACGGACTCACGGAGGACAAAGATGACAATTGTCCAACGAGTATTGTTAAAATTTTATTTAGCCTACCGCCAACTTGTCCATTTTAATTTTGTTTATGGTTATTATTTACTCCATGGGAGCTTAATCTAATTTACCACCGCTTCACAACATATTGTGGCCACAGACTAGGTTGTGGCTTTAAGAGAAGAAGCGGCGCAAGAAACTTCTGCAAACATGCCTAGCTCTAAAAATGTTATATAATATTAAAATTGAATGGCTATTGAAATAAAAAAAAATCCCAGATTTCAATAGAGAATATGGTTGGCAAATATATACCACCTGTTTGGGTTCCGATCATCAAAACTATTAAGACCCAAACCCAGCAAAAACCAACTGCCAGACCTCAAGACACTGTGAGCTCTTTCTGCGTGGAACGGAACACAAACCACGGCTTGGCTGATATATTAATATAATTTCTTAATTATAATAATATATAATTTCTTTTATTTTTCCTTCCACCCATTAAGGTCGCGATACTGTTATTTTATCCTCACTTCTAAAATATCACGAGTGGTGATTTATCACCTGTTAAATAGCTACAAGCTAAATAATTTAATGCAGTGATCATTATATTAAAATAGCTGTAACATCCCTATCGTGGCGTATAAACAGCGAGCAGTTTTTTTTCTGTTTACTACTGACTGCAAACCTTAATCATTATAGAAAATTTAACTCACTTTTGAACTAGACTGGCTTTCTAACTTCGTTTTCAGCCGTACGCTATTAAAGTGAATACTTACCATGGTTTTAGGGCCCCATAGTCATTTTTTCATAAACGAAGTCCTTGATGACGTCAAATTCATTTATACAATATCGGCAATTGGCACTAAGACACTTGTTACTAGACCATATAATTTAAAAAAACTCAAAATCATATCTTATTAAGGATGGAACATCGCTCATAAAAAACCATCATGTTTTCAAAAGTGAAACATCGATGTTTACAAACGATGTATCGATATTTTTTTTATCACCATTCACATAAGCTTTTGACGCTTGTTTCTGCGATACAAATGAAACAACGTTATTTTTTAACATTATCGCCCAAAAACCTTAGCACACCTTTCTTAATTCTTTTTTTTTTAGGCGAGGGAAAATGCTAACACCTACTTACGCACAAACTGGGCCGTTGCTAGGAAACGGCACGCATCGACCGGGGGCGATAACACTGCAGCAATTGTATACTATGCTCTTGGCAGTGCCCGTCCGCGATCGACGTCACAGAATAGTGTGGAAAGACTCCGAGCATTGCTACACGAGCGAGCAACCCCAATACCCACTAAAAACCCCCTCCTCCCTGTCGACCCTGCGCTTTTGTTTGTGATGGAAGGACTGAGATATAGAACATAGTTACGCAACAGTCGATCCAGCGCAATAAAGTGCCTGGAGTGTGCCCTGGGAGATCACACCCCACTTCGTTGACGGGGGTCGGTGTTCCCTTGCTTTCCTAGCAGCTAAGGGCCCCCGTTAACGGAACCTAACTCAGGGAGGGAGTAATGCGCGTACCTGCCTCTCCGGGTGCCAGCTGAAGGCCGGCGACCTCGAGTAGAGACCGTAGCACGCGCCGAAGGACTTCGCTCCCTATCCCTTTCTGCGGCCTCTTTGAGAGACATTACTGCCTCACAAAAAGTAACCGCAGCTTCCCAGCGGTCGTCGCTCTGCAACATGGCCGTTACCAAGTCACCGAGCGATCCGACGGCTCCTACGTGCGCCTCGAGATCGAAACGCTGCGGCGTCCATGCTGCGCACTCGACCAGCGAGTGAAGCACCGTGTCGGGTGCGCCGCACTGGCGGCAGTCCGGAAAAGGCAAGCAGCCCACAATGTGACACAGATGCTGATCGAAACAACCGTGTCCGGTCAGTATCTGCGTCATCCTGAAGGTCAGGGTTCCGCTGGTGCGGGTGACCCATTCCTCCAGCTGTGGCCTGATTGCGTCCACCGTAAAGCCGCCGGCCGCAGGGTGTTCGAGGTCTCGTGACCATTCGACGAGTCAGCAAGCGGTTTCCCGCTTCCTGAACGTCTTGATTTCGACCTGACAGAAGGTCAGGCCTCTAGCTAGGGCATCCTGCCGGGTACGGCGAACTCTGGTCAGGACGTCTGCCTGGAGATGCCAGGGCAGCTAGCCTGCCAGAAGAGTCGCCGCCGTCCACGACACTGTGCGATACCCCCGTATGGTCTTCACGGCCAGAACCCGCTGCGCGCAGTGCAGCAGGGTTCTGTTGTGGCGGTGAAGGGCGTCGGACCAGACGGGCGCACCGTACAGCGCCATACTCCTCAGGATGCCGGAGTAAAGTTTCCGCGTCGCACCCCCCGGGCCCCCCACGTTGGGAAGTAGCCTGGAGAGTGCGCGTGCTGTGAGTAGGGTGTCGTCCGCAAAGCAGATCAGCCCTACCCCGGGCCGGACCGAAACCCGAAGGATCCAGTCATAACCTACGTTCCAAAGAATCGGCCCGAGGACCGACCCCTGTGGAACGCCGCACGCGACCCGTCGCCGACCTAACACGTGATTGGCGGACTCACCGCCCTCCCAAAGGATATGCCGATCCCACAGGTACTCGCCCAAAAGCCTCGTGAGGTACGGGGGGACTCCATGCGCGCGGAGTCCCTCCCTGATCGTCTCATGAGGGAGGCTGTTGAAGGCGTTCGCTATGTCTAGCGACACCGCAAGAGCTCACTATCTCCTTTTAGTTCCCGCCAAAAACTCCGTGTAGATCATAGATAGCACAAGATGGAAGGTTTTGTCTATGTACGATAAAATATCGTTCTTGAACAACGATGTAACGCCGATGTTTTGGTTTCAAAATCGATGTTAAAAAATCGATTATTATGAATGCTTGAAAACATCAGTGTTTTGTTTGCATTGCATCCCTATAACTTATATCAGAGCACTTTTTTACAATTTTATTGTAAAATAGAAATAATATTCTTTTATAGTTTGAAATGATTAACTATTCACATTAATTGTTCATTCATCTGATTGAACAAGAACTGAACGCATCACTATTACTTTAAATATGGCAACATTATTTTACAAAGTGACATTAGTTACTGTGAGTTGGCTTCGTCTAATTAAAAATACGACTATATGTCTAATCGTACATACATATGATATGGTGGAGTTTTTGGCGGGAACTGAAAGGAGATGTAGTGCTGTGCAGTTTTATTTTCTTAAAATGTGTAAAATTACTCTAAAATGAACAGTAGTTGTAGGATATTGATAGTTTTTGAATAGTAGTTATGTGTTTTGTGATAAATGTGAACTGTATAGTCAAACGTGGCTTTTTGAGTTGTCACAAGAACTCCGTTGACTCGCACTAGCTGCTTACCTACAGTTCAGCTGTGCACACATAGGCTTAGGAAAATGAAGAAACTAAATTGTAAACTAAGATCTGGCTTAAAGGCCTAGCTGCTTGGCAGCTAGGCCTTTAAGCCATAAACCTAAATAAATAAAAAAAACATATCATATGGTGTTGCCCAGCTATAAATGCATTTAAAAAAAACATATCATATGGTAGAATGGTATTTTTCCGTTGCATGTTTCGTGGTGTTTTTATTATTGTAAATACTGTGCGTTAGTCGGCAAATCTATTGCGTTTTCCACGGAGAAATAGTTTAGGTCAGTAAATCCTGTTGTCTTCAATACAAATTTCTACAAAGTGTACGCAAAAAGATAATTTCTCGGACAATGGGTGATGTTTATTACATTTTCAAAACTATGTTTCCATTTTAAAGCTTATTTTTATTGGTACATATTTGAATAAAATTATTTTAAATTTACTTTATATAGGCCAATATTATTTGTTTGTCACTTGTGATTTAATGGATGCTGGTACTGAAAATCAGCAGTGTCAGCTCTTGACACAGTATTAAGCTAAGTTTCAAATTCTTTGTATCTTTAAAAACCAAGTCTTTATCCGCATCTGTCTGTATATCTGCTAACTCTTCCTAAGACACACAGATTTTTGAGCGATTTTCACCATCAATAAATAATTATTCAAAGGTCTATATCGAGGGGCTTCATAAAAAATGCTATTTTTTTGTTGTTTACTAAAATCAAAGCCTTACTATTATGCAAGTATACCTAAATAGAAGGGTATCCCATTTTTCAGCCCAATTGACTAGTTTTGTTATATTCACAAATTTGTCCCTTGTGTAAAATTTGGCCATATGTTAAGAAGCCCTCAATATATAGACTAGGTTTTGCTTGGGAAATATACATAATTCTATTTAAGTTTTAATGTGAATTAAATAGAGGTTTTAGGGTTATACTCAAATCAGACTTTGTTATAATCAAAAGTGACATAACTGCTATCAATGAATACATATTGCAGTGTTAGAAAGTACAAGCCCTGTGTTAAGAATTTATGTTAATAATGCTTCCTTGTTTAATGCCATAGTAAGAATGTGTCCTGATATAATAGCACTAGTTTCTGCCCGTGACTTTGTCCGTGTGGAATAGTTAAAAAAAAATTAAAGTAAAAACCTCCTGATTTTGAAACAATCTCCATTGGTACTCTGCTCCTATTGATCTTAGTGTGATGATATATAGCCTATAGCCTTCCTCGATAAGTGGGCTATCTAACACTGAAAGAATTTTTTATTTAGACAGTTGTTCCTGAGATTAGTACATTCAATCAAACAAACAAGCAAATTCTTCAGCTTTATATATTAGTATAAGATTTGTGAATGTGCATATTTTCTCATTTACCACATGCAATAATGGTGAAGGAAAACAGTGATAAAACCTGCACATCGGGATAACCAATATGTCAATCCTGCCAGGCTGTCTTGGACAAGTGTGGCGGGTATACTGTTCCTTGGCCTATAGTGGGAGGCCAGAGCCCAGCATTGGGAGGTTCATGGGCTATTATTATTATTATAAATAAACTCGTTAAATTAGAACAACAATCTAACACTAGTCATGACTATGGAGTAAGAATAAACTCATTTTTTATTGTAGTCATATGTTTTAGGACTTCACTAAGATGGATGGAGATATAGATATTGAGGAGCATGATATCCTGGATGATCCTCGGGTCAAAAAACTGTTTCCTAACCTCTGCAAGGTCAAAAGTGAAGTTACGTATTATGGTAAGGGACTTCAAAAATTATAAACTTGTAACTACAGTGTAAACTTCATGTAACTGTAACTCCCTTAAGCGTTGAAATCTAGTAGCTTTGTTTGGTTTAGCTTATCATCCATACAATGATACACTTCATATAGCATTACACCCACTCTCAATAGCGACAACAATTAAGTAATAAAAGTACCTTTTAAGTTGCCAAAATGAGTAAAAATTGCGCATGTGTTCTTTGATGCTTTATTATACTAGCCCATAATAAACTCAACTGTCAGTATACCGAAATTTGTAAGTAATTCTTAAAGACCGTTATTTCCAAGTACTTCATTTATCACCAAAATGCCTTAATCGCAAGATATAAATAAAATAAGTAAAAGATTACAATAAAATTACTGTTACAGTAAGAGACGTCAGACAAAAATAACAGACTTCTCACCATTTAACGACAACTCTCTATAACACCATAAAATGTACAGTCCCTTCAGTGTCGTTATATAGGCTTTGTATGGCGTTGAAATAAGTGTCTCTTTGATTTTCGGTACCTTCTTCCCCTTGTGCTACCCAATTTGTTTGGCGGTAAAACAAGTGTCTACACATTGATTTTCGGTACTTTCTTCACCATTTGCTACCAAGATTACATGCTACCCTTATTTATTTTTTCCTGTTTCTAGTGTTATGTCTCAGAATATGCTTAAATATGGAATAATACTGTCCTGTAACTTGATATCTTATCATAAGATGTTAAACTCTTTACATTTGGGCCAATATAGGGAAAACTACGGTATTTTTACTAAATTAAAAATAACATTGTATATCAAATATGTAGATCATTGTCCCCAAAAATTACAAAGACAAAAAACATGCTTATATATTAAGTCTAATGTATAGAAATAGTTCTGCCACAATCATGTGCCTGAACTAAAGACATGTCTCACATACACAAATATTTTTTGTTTTACAGAGGTACCTATAGTGCAACACAAGCCACCCGTTGTAATAAAACAAGAAGGAGCTACTAAAAAACAGCAAGATGGTGACTCAGTTCATAAAACAAAGAACAATAACACCACAGATACAAATGTTTCTGAGAATTCCCACACTGTTCTGCCTAATCGTCTTAAAATATTACCAAGAGCAAATATAGCTAAGATTATTAATAACTCTCTAGCAAAATTGCGTCATAATATTTCTTTAGAACATACAGTCCGTGGATATAAAAATAATAAATTCATAGACAGAACGCCTGATAGAGATCCTAGCAAGTCTTTTTTCAAAGCTATAGTCGAGAAATCAGAGGCTATTAAGCCACTTGTTGAAGACGAAGAATCTTCTAATTCTGTTGATTTACAATATAAACGACGAGGTTTATCGAAATGTCGTAACTTTGTAATTGTTCGCGGTACTAATAATTATAATACACCAGACGTTTCATCTCCTAACGTAAAGTCTATGTTGAATAATATAATTCCAGTCTCGAAAGCACTTTCAGTTGTGTCTTCAGCAAAGGAATATCTACCTGCAGCAGTAGTTTTGAATGACTGTATTACAATTTTGAAACTAAGTTCCCGATATTGTGACAGTTGTAAAATTCTGTTCCCATCAAAGCATAGCTTTAATGCACACAGATGGTCCACGCATTATGCTCGAGATGAATCTACTAGTAATGCTGTTGACACAGAGCCAAATGTTTCAGAAGTTAGTAAATCATCAAGTGCACAACCTTTTGCTTGCCTTAAGAATTGGAACAAACGTAACATTGTCCATAACAAAAAGTTAAATTACATCGTCACATACTTTGAACCAAACAAAATATCTTATGGCAAAAGAAATAAGAAAATTGCAGGCAAATTAACACTTGTCGCAAAAGAAGATAATAACAATGTTAAACATAAATTTTACAAAGTCTACCCATGTCTTGATTGCAACATATACTATTTAGCAAGCAATGCTCGTAAAACACATATAATGAAAGATAATCATAAAATATTACTAAAACCGAAACACTGCAGATTTTGTAAATTAAGATTTGCCAATGAATTATTAAAAAAACATGCAAACGAATGCCCTGTGAAGGGTAATACAGGCTACTATATCAAAGTTATGGAATACAAAAAAACAACAAACACCAAGAAATCAGATAATGTACAAGATTTACGCGAAGGACTAAAAGAGTCACCTGAAGAACGAGAAACTGCAGCTTTGAGTAATGAATTTGGGATTGTTAAAATAGAAAAATCAGACACAGATGATGTCAATGAAACAAGTGTAGCAAATGACAGTGATCTAGATATTGTAGATGATAAATGGGATGTAAAGCGAGAACTAGATAAGGCCAAGGCACAAGTCTGAAGAATTAACCAAACTATTGGACGAGTCCATAACATAGATTATAGAATTGGCAAACAAACAGACATATAGTATATCCCAAGCGTAGCAAGTTACGCTTGTGTTATGGGTAACATTTATACCGAGATCCGGTTGCAAGATTACTATGTTCATATATTACTTAATTAAAATCTAGTTACTACTAATTCGGTAGTTGACAATTTTTGAGGAACAGGTTTATTTTGAGCCTTATGGTTTATTTTAGCCAAAATATTAATATTTTAGCAAAAAAACACCATTAACATATTTAATTTAGCAAATTTATAAATATTTTGACATTTCGTCACAAAAACGCGTCAATCTGTCATGGCGTCTCGCATGACGTCACAGTGTGCAAAACAAACATCTGTTTCATTGAAGTGTTATCTGAGAAGTCATTGATAACTTCGTTGTGTTTTGCACACTATGACGTCACGCGCTCTGATCGGCGTTCATTGTCACGTGGCTAATGGCTGCAATATAACAATTTTATTTCTCAAAAATATCAATTAATATTTAATATTTAAGTTAAAATAATTTATTTTTGTCATTTAGATCGCAATCTACGATATATATTAAAATCAGCCCATATTTTTCATACTGTCATGTACCGTATTATATATTTTAACGTAATTATGCATTTTGTTGAAGTGCTAACTTCTTATGGGAGGGTGAACCGCTTCGTTGCGTAACGCGTAACGGTGCCAGTCTATCTGGCATCCCTTTCTTTCACATACGGCAGTGGTAGGCAGGCTCCTCCTCCTCACTTTAACCCACAGCGCCAGCCGTATTTCTTCTAATGTACATATTCAAAAATTGTAACTAAGAATAAAATATATTTTATAATTTATAAAAGATTTTATTAATAAATAACCTTTCCTTACATTATCATATTAAATAGTTCAACTTGGATTAGTTTGTTATCACTTCCGTCGGGCGACCCGAGGCGCAAGTTTTTTTATTTTTTCAGGGCAAGGCAACGTCTGCTGGGCCTACTTTTTGTCCAGTTGCTAATCTACCACAGAGCACTAGTACTAGACCGATATAATGGATGATATCTCCAAGCGTAGAGCAGGGGACTATAAATAAGAAAACGCTTATAAACGGAGCTCAGAGCCACTTCTTGCGAGCCACAAGTTGCAATTTTAAACAAAAAACTATATTTAATAAAAATACTACTACAATCTACACCTGTGAATTTATAATAATTAAATTCAACTGTGTTCAAAATATTACTTTTCAAGTTCCGGCAAAAAAAAATTTATTTATTTTTTATCTCGTATAGGTTCGCGTTTGACCATTATCTCGCTCGATTTGAGCGGAGATATGGTCTAAGATCGAGCACGCTTACCTAGAAGGTACCTATTCACACGAGACTTGAAGCCACCAGGTTGTAGGTTTCGGGAAAAACAGACTCCGGCAGTGTATTATATTAGTTTTGTAAACTAATTGACACAAAAAGAAAAACGAGGCTTTAACTACGAATAAGACTTATTATTTATTCGTAGGGCTTTAATGATTATGATTTATGACCTTTGCCTGTTCTGCTTGTGGCTGTAGATAAAATAAATAAAACTCACAAAAACTAGCAATGTCAACTGTTGAGTTTTTGGCGGGAACTGTTGTGCTGTGCAGTTTTATTTTCTAAAGATGTGTAAAATTACTCTAAATTGAACAATAATAATAATATAATGTCAGCCCATAAATGTCCCACTGCTGGGCTCGGGCCTCCCATTATAGGGGGAACGGACACTATACCCGCCACGCTTGTCCAAGGCGGCTTGGCAGGTTTCACACATTAGTTATCTCGATGTGCAGGTTGCATCACGATATTTTCCTTCACCGTTTTTAGCACGTGGTAATTGAACAATAGTTGTAGGATTTTGATAGTTTTTGAGTAGTAATATTGAACAATTATAAAATTACATACTACTGAATACAATGTAAGAAAACTTAACTTATTTGTATTGTATTCTACTCATAGTCCCTCAAGACCCTCTCGTAAGATAGTAATATATTCCTTGCTTAAGACTATAAGTAAGTAGAATACTGAGCCCAAATCACCGTCTTCTATGGGTAAGGTGCCCAGAAGGCTGGCTACGTTTCCTCGCTGGATCGCCATACTGATCCTTAGGCCGAGGTAGGCACCAGCCTTCTGATCAACTGAAGAGTCAATGAGTCGTTTCGATAAATTTTGGTAGAGGCTCATAGCCTCAGGACCCCACGGTCCAACCGTCTCGACAGCAAACGGCTTGAGTGATTCCGTTGTTCCCGCCGCCGAACCGGCACTAATAATTATGTGTTTTTTGTGAGAAATTTGAACTGTATAGTCAAATGTGGCCTTAAGAGGTTACATAAGAACTCCGTTGAATGGCGTCGATTGTAGGCTACAAAAACAACTGTGCTACTATACGAACTACGACATCAGAATTGGCTGTATGGACTAAGATTCCTTTGCCTGCCTTTGTGGCGAATTCTACTACTATTTTACCAAGAAGCTTACACACAAAATTGTGTATAAGCTTCTTGTTCTTGACTACTACTGTTTACTTAGATGGTCTAAGACTGTTTATGTCGAGTTAGAAGTTTTTGGCGGGAACTGAAAGGTGATGTTGTGCTGTGCAGTTTTATTTTCTAGAAATGTGTAAAATTACTCTAAAATGAACAATAGTTGTAGGATATTGATAGTTTTTGAGTAGTGATTATGTGTTTTGTGAGAAATGTGAACTGCATAGTCAAATGTGGCCTTTTGAGTTCTCACAAGAACTCCGTTGCATGGCACTAGCTGATTACCTACAGTTCAGCTGTGCTACACATAGGCTTAAGAAAATGAAGAAACCAAATGTATATTATAAACTAAGATCTGGCTTAAAGACCTAGTTGCCAAGCCATAAATATAATAAAATAAAAATACTGTTTATGTCAAATGTCAATTGTCTTTGAAGCTGTTAAAAAGTTTTCGCGCGCTATTTATGTTGTGACTTTGTGATTCCACTTTGCAAAACAAAACAGATGCGATAATTTATTATAATTGTAATTGTAATAGGTGTTTTTTAATTCTATCTCAATTTATTTATGAATGATATCGACATTGTGCGTTGAAAATATTCATGGCTCGGACAAGAGCATCAGTGGGTGCTAAAGGTATGTATGCCCATCTAAATATTTTTAAATGTCATCTCTTGCTACTGAATAAATTTAATATATCTTCATTTAAATACAGAGCGCCTCTTTTAGTGCAAAACTCACGAACTCACGAGTTCTTGCTTGTTCTACAATATTTTGTATAAACTAATAACTTCTGAAATATATGTCATTTGTGATTTTTGAGACTACTGAAAGTTTTTATGTTGCGTAAAAAAAATTTCAGTGTCATCAGGTAAAAGCAGCAAAGCAAGATGTAGCGCCCCTCCACCACCACCTTCAAGAACTAATACTGGTGCAGGTAAGAACAAAATATTGTGTACTAGCATAATGATGATGGTTTGTTAGTGATTTGCAACGGAAAAAAGTGACAGGTGCCTTAGTGTAACTCACACGTGTTTGGAAACTTTTTCGCGATATTTAATCGTTTTTCTCTAAATCACAAGGACTTGTGTTGTCTTTTTGTGTTGGTGGTGGTATTATTTAAGTATTTGTAAGTTTTAACATTATTTGCCATGTCTTTTTCCGTAGGAGAGAACGTTCCCCCTGATAAGGGGCGGCGCTCTCTTGATTTACAATTGGACGAACTGGCTGCTTTAAGCCAAATACCAGACAAAATCGGTTCGAAACGTTCTGCTGATTCAATGAGACACGATATTTTAGAAAAACGCGCTACTGTATGTCCCGCGTCTGCGTCTGTTCAGCACACTTACACCCGGCCTGGTTATGAGCCAACTTCTGACCTCAAATACTCAGAGAATGATAGCGGCCCATTTGTCGTTATTGTATCTCGTACTACTGAGAACGATCTACCAAATTTAACAAACACAATGAAAACCCTCAAAATTGCCCGTATAATTTATAATAATAATGTTCCCGGAGTTGACGAAATCCGCAATGTCGGTAGAAATAAAACTTCTGTCTACTTCAAAAACTTTCAGGATGCCAATTCCTTTGTGTCCAACCCACTCTTATCTAACCATGACCTCTCTGCTTCTATTCCTCGCTATCAAGTGACTCGAATGGGTGTTGCTCGTAACATTCCACTTGATTGGACCCTAGAAGATCTAGTGTCAACAACAGAATGCCGGCCAGGTTCTCCATTAATTATCAAAGCCAGACGTCTTAATAGGAAAAAACATGTTGAAGGTAAAATCATTTGGGAACCCACAGGTACTGTGGTGTGTACTTTCTTAGGCCAAAACTTACCAGAACGTATTTACTCCTGCAATATGTCACTACCGGTAGAGCGATACATCTTGCCAACAATTCAGTGTCATAAGTGTTGTCGATTTGGTCATGTCCGAGACCAATGTCGCTCAAGTCCGCGTTGCTCTCGCTGTGCTGGCCCCCACGATTCTACAACCTGCAATGTCCCAGATGACAAAATCTCCTGTCTATATTGCTCGGGAAATCATAAAGCCACCGAATCCAAATGCCCTGAACACTCTCGACAAAAATTAATAAAAAATGCAATGTCTGAAGATAACATTAGTTACAGTGAAGCAGCACGGGCATTTCCTACAGTCCGTACCCCGTATGCTGATATTGTGTCTTCTCCCCAACCTCTAAGATTCTCTGGCCAAAGTAATATCCATTCTCGTCCAACTATGCCCTCGACTTCTTCTAGTCAACACCCTCCATCTTCCTCCTATAAAAAGTCAGTGTTTATAGAGCGACGCCCTAGACCTGCCCTAGGGAAATCCTATGATGTACAATCTCACTCCAATATTATTGCTACCCCCTCCTCCTCTATGTCCAATGGTTGCGCCCTAGATCCTAAATCTCAAGATACCCTACAGAACGATAACTTAGCTGAACTTATGTCATTGACATTAATAAATATATTCTCCAAGTTTGGAGAATTGATACCGTACAACGTCCTCCAAACTTCACAATCACTTATTACTACGCTTTTAAACTCCCACACCAAAAATGGCGACATTCCTTCAGTGGAACTGTCATAGTATAGTAAATAAAAAACATGACATTATTTACCTTCTAAATACTTTCAAACCCATTATCTTTGCTGTCTCTGAGACATGGTTAAAACCTGGTTCCCTATTTAGGGTGCCGGGTTACTCCTGTCTACGGGATGACAGAGATGATGGACATGCAGGATGTGCTATCCTTGTGAATAGGAAAATATGCTTCTCTCAAATAACCCTCCCCCCTCATTCCTCTAGTTTTAACATTGTTGCAGTTTATATAAAATCACTTAACGTTACTTTTGTTTCTTTATACATTCCATACCCCAATCTAAACCTCCTTCAGGAACTTTCATCTATCCTATCATCATTCCGCAATCCTTTGATTATTCTGGGAGATTTCAATATTCGCCACACTCTTTGGGGTGCACCCGTGTGTGATTCCATCTCACCTCAGTTTATTGAAATCCTTGATAATCTAAATTTATGTATCTTAAACGATGGGACTCCAACTCGTAGAGTTTCACCCATGCAAAATGTTAGTGTTCCTGATTTAACACTTTGCTCTCCATCCTTAACAAGTAGACTAACATGGTCAGTTATGTCTCATTCATATGGCAGTGACCACCTCCCTGTCTTAACTTTCTTATCAGACTCTTCGCCTCCCGCTCCCAGTCCCGCTCCTCTTTTAAAATATAGATTAGGTGAAGCCGATTGGGATAAATTTTCCTCCTTGGTCCAAAATAAACTTAACTCTCTCCCGGAAATTTCTCAACATAATGCTCTAGCTGCTTATTCTGAATTTATATCTACTCTCTCTTCGGCAGCATCAGAATCAATTCCCCTAAAAAACTGTGCCCAGTCCAAAATTCCTTCTCCAGCATGGTGGGACTCTGAATGTTCTAGCAGTGTGAAACAACGAAAGGTTGCAGAATCAAAATTTATAATGACGCCAAACTTGTCCAACTTCTTAGATTTCAAAAAAATTGTCGCCCGCTCTAAACGACTGCTTCGTAAAAAGAAACGCTTAGGATGGCAATCATTCTGTGAGAGCCTATCTCCTAGAACTCCTTCAGCTTTAATTTGGCGAAAAATAAAAACATTTCGGAAATCTCAAATAGATTCAAACTTCTCAACAAATGACCCTTCTTGGCTTCATCAATTTATCAATAAACTAGCTCCCCCTTATGTTCCTCCTAATCCCAATTTACCATCCCTCGGGTCTTCCATTCCCGACCCAATGAATTTAGAGTTCTCTTTTGCAGAACTGTCCTGCGTCTTAGATCACCTCCGCGATTCAACTCCAGGTATTGATGGTATTCCATATTCATTTATTTCTAAATCTTCTGACGCTGTTAAAGCCTATTTTCTTAATCTAATTAATATTTTTTTTATATCCAGTTCTACCCCTTCTTCCTGGAAAATCCAAATTATTATTCCAATATTAAAATCTGGAAAAAGCCCTTCAGATCCTAATTCATATCGTCCTATAGCACTATCCTCTACCTTGACAAAAATCATGGAGCACCTCATTAAAAATCGTTTGGAATGGATCATCGAAAACCGTGACCTACTACCCAGAAGTCAGTTCGGGTTCAGAAGAGGAAGAGGGAGTATGGATAGCTTAAGCCTTCTCACCACTAACATACGAGCTGCACTTTCACGTAATGAACATGTTGTTGGTGTATTTCTAGATATTACATCCGCTTATGACAGTGTCAACCTCCACCTACTCAGGCAGAAAATGCTCAAGCTGAGTATACCTGTGAGAATGATAAACATCATTTGCGAAATGTTCATGGAACGGTCCATTCTGATTCGATCTCCCGATGGCAAATTCTCCACCCCAAGGCTCGTGTGGAAGGGTCTCCCCCAAGGCTCTGTCCTAAGCCCCATTCTCTATAATATATACACGGCAGACCTAGATACTTCGGTAAATTGCTTCTGCAACATATTGCAATATGCTGATGATATTGCCTTATATGCTTCATCAAACTCTTTTACGGACGTTACTTCCCGCTTAAACTCCGCCCTATACTACCTTAACTCTTGGCTGCTGGACCATGACTTGTCCCTTTCATCTACAAAAAGTAATGTAGTTATTTTTACTCGTAAAAGAGCCCCCCCTGTTCTTGATATAAAAGTGAATAATTGTCCCATTCAAATAGTTGATGCTGTTAAATTTCTAGGGGTTTTTCTAGATTCGAAGCTCTCTGGCATCCCTCATCTAAAATATATCTGTGAGAAAGCGGAAAAAAATGTCAATATACTTAGAGCGCTCTCTGGGATAAAATGGGGATCACATCCATACAACCAAAAACTCCTCTATAACGCCATAGTCAGGAGTCATTTTGATTACGGCTGCTTCCTTCTAGAACCTTGCCATAAACTTACTTTATCTAAATTGGATGGCATTCAAGCTAAATGCTTGAGAATCATCACCGGTACCATGAGGTCGTCCCCCACCAATGCTCTTCAAGTTGAATGCCTGGAACCGCCTCTCACTCTGCGAAGACAGCTTTTTGCTGACAGGTTCTTCTACAAAGCTCTTCAGCTATCCAACCACCCTATCTTTGAAAGTCTCGACAATCTATCCCAATTGACTGAATCATCTACGTACTGGAACCACAAGAGCCTACCTCCTTTAGTTAACTCTTTCAATAAATTCAAAAACCTTTCTTCTAACGTTTTTCAAAACTACAGACACCCATTATTCGAAACCGATTTTAAAAGCTTAATGTTTCGCCCAAGAATTATTTTTGATTTTGGTATCGAAAAACATTCTCTGGTTGCCAATCAGTTATTTAATAGTATTTTACTTGAAAAATGGCCTGATTGGCTTCCAATATTTACCGATGCTTCAAAATTATCTTCAAATGGTCCTACAGGTGCTGCTGTATGGATACCCAAATATAAAATAATCCTTAATTATAAACTCCCCATTTACAGTTCGGTTTTCACAGGTGAGGCAATTGCTATCCTTGAAGCCACGCTATACATAGAGTCTCACAGGATCAGAAAGTCAATTATTTTCACTGATTCCTTGAGCTGTCTACGAGACATTGCTAAGCCCCCTTTTCGATCTAAGGATATATTTCCCATTTCATTACAAATCAAAGCTACTCTTCACCGCTGTCACGATATGGGCTTAGAAGTAGTTCTAGCTTGGATCCCCGGCCACTCAGGCATTAGTGGAAATGAGACGGCTGATAACTGTGCCAAACAAGCTGTCTACTCAGGTTGTGAAAAATTTAATAAGTGTTTCCCTAGAGACCTTATTACCCTCTCCAAATCCGAAATGTTTAATTCTTGGCGCGATTTATGGCTCCAATCCCGTCAATCTAAAGGCAAATATTATGGTCAACTTCAACCTAATTTGGCTCAATATCCATGGTTTTTCCGATTCCGTAATTTATCCAAAAAGATGACTTCAGCTATCATACGCTTAAGATTAGGCTTTATATGCACCCCAGTCTTTTTGGCTAAGATTAGGGTACGTGATCATTCTCTGTGTGAATGCGGTCTTGCCGAAGGTTCTCTGGAACACATATTTTATTACTGTCCAAACTTATCTTCACCCCTATATGATATTCTGCCCCATGATATCCCTCGCCCTATCAATATTAATTTCCTTTTGACTTTAGTTTATAGTAAGCATATATTGATTCTATGTAAATTTTTATCACTTAACAACATATTCCTATAAAGTAGTTAGTCTAACATAACTGTTTGTGCTGTCTTGTCCTCAGGTTTCTGGAAAAAGATTACCGACCACCAAAATTTCTTCATTTTGTCAGCTATATTAGCATTTATTAATTAACACCTGCCTCTTTTACTGTGACATTGGCAAAATCAATGCCAAAGGCGTTGGAGCCAACAACAACAAAGAAGAGAGAGAGAGAGAGATTTGCAACGGCAGCACCAAAAAAACTGTCAGTTATACACTTCAATAAATATAGAAACTGTTCTGTAAAGCAAGTTGTAAAATCATATGGGTTCCAAGTTAAAAAATCATTAGTCATATATGCGAATTGTTATTTAGTAGCAAGCTTATTCAAAATAAGGCAGCGCTTTGACACAGTGGCATGAGATTAAGGGTACCATACACCTTATATATAGCCACTAGACCTGTCATTTGGGTTAGGAAATTGTAAGGGTTGTTCACAAGTTTTGAATCAGTAATAAGATAAACAAAAATACATTTGACAAATAAGGCTATGCCACTTTTGTTGATAGCAAAGTGTGATTTGTGTTTAGGTACCACTTACCAGCTATATTATAATCACTAAAACTGTTTTTGAGTTTAGCAAACAAATTTAGAATTTGTTTATTGATTTTAGAAATATGAAAATAGTTTTTTTTTTGCTTATATATCTTTACTACAAAATTATGTCATTTATCAGGACAAAAAGTATCCTAAGTATGATATATTAAACAATTTTTTAGGAAGCTCAGATCGGTCTTCTCGTGGGACAGGCGGCAACCCGGTGTGTCCAAGAGAGACTCCCAAATGGCAGAAGCCCATAACCAACTTTTTCATCACAAAGGAGACGGACGGAGATAAGAAAGATACATCTGACACAGAAGATAAGAAAGATACATGTGACACAGAAGATTCACCAGTTGGTAAGTTATTTTATTTATAATATTTTAGAATTGTAAACATACCATGTCTGTTCATTGTAATTATTAAAATTATCTGAAATAGATAATACAAATGACAGAGAACACGGTGCATTTATTTAGATTACTATGTCTATTTGTTCGGGAATCATGTAAAATCTACTGGGCTGATTTCGATGCAGTTTTTGCTAATCTACAGCGAATAGGGATTGTTCACTTTTTTTCAATCTAGCTATTTCGAAAACCATTTCGAGGAATAGTGTCCCTAATCATTTCTGTCTAGTTAAAATTCCAAAAAACGTATGATCTTCTTGTATTTTGTAAGAAATGTGTTTGACCTTTATTTGACCTTACTAAATCCAATCAGGTGGGCCGTCTGCCTGTTTGCCTGCTTCAGGTGTAAAAAACATCTAGCTGTACATTATTTGATTTAAGTTCTGTAACATGGTTTTTCCCTAAAGATCACTTTAAAAAATTTAACGATAACTATAGAAAATAATAACGGTTGAACACGAAAAATTATAAGCCTAACGACAAAAAACACTAAAATGATCACGATACGTAATGAGTAATGACAGTGACATTTAAATAGTAGTAGCACAGATTATTATGATTAGTAAGATTTATTATTTTTGTTTTCTAGGCAAAGAAATCAATGTAAACTTGTCCCTTATGACATCACCAGAGAAATAATTTTAAAATCGAATTATAAAAAAACTAACGCTTAAAATAGAAAAATATTCAAATTAGTATCTTAAAATACCCTATTTTACGTAATAAAAATATAAAATCAGAGGGTAATTTTCTGTGAACAATCCCCATTCTTCAATTTAAAATTTAAATTAAAAATGTTTAATCCCGGGAATCCTGTGGGAATTTTTCTGGCAATTACTCTGTGTCAATTTAACATTATATAATTTAAGAAAATTTATCATAAATATTTATATGTTCCTGTGTTTGTGTGAGCAAAACATGTGTACATTGTAACATTTTGAACAAATAAAATTGATTTGATTTGATTTGATTTGAGTGGCCAGATAAAAACAAAATGAGAGGGCTCGTGTAATATTTTCAGCATTTTTGCTTTTAAATTGAAATATTTTTCTTTAAAGTTATTTCTTTCTTCATTGTAAAACTCCTCTTTTTGAGGATCCGCCTCTTGCTGTTCTATTTGGAATTTTACCTCTTCGAAGTCTTAATAGATTTGTTATATCTTCTTGACGGGCTATTATTTTGTCCCTGTCCTCATCATCATATGTTTCCATGTAGCTTTGATTTAATGCTGCGCTTTTTTAACTTTAATGTTTCTATATCCATTTAAGTAAGACACCGTACGTTTCAAATTGATGGCTCGATGTACCAAACGATCTTTCACTGATCAGTATCAAATTTAATATAAGTAGAGGTTGCCAGTGGTCTAAATTCGACCATAATAATTAATTTAAATTATAAGTTTGAACATTATTAAGGTTCTGTTGTCAAAGACTTCTATGATCACAGATTTCGCCAAGGCTACACTGTTAATTTGACTTTAACAACAATCAAAAGAGAAAAGTATATGGTAGAGTGTGTAATGTTTTTTTTGTAAAAATTAGCTTATTTCAATACAATTTTCACTAAAACCATAACTTGCATTCTTTTATAAGTGTTCCGGTAATTTTTGTCCCGGGAATCCCGCGGGAATTTCAAGTAAAGCTTGGATAAAGTCGCAGGCATATCCCAGTATTTCACTATTTACATCAATATATATTAAGAAAACTTGACTCGCATACTTCACATTATTAATTAAGTCATTGATAGTAATGTATTTTTTGCAGCTGGCAACTCTAAACCAAAATGTCACATAATAGAATCCGATTCAGAAGAAGAAGTGGAAACACCAAAGAATCAAGTTTTAGACGAAACAATCGAATTAGAACCTCTCAATGGAGAAGATAGCCATAAAATAGAGGAATATTACCCCAAAAATGAGGACAAAAAGAAGAGTCCAGAGAAAAGTATAGGAAAAGAGAATAGAAAGGAGAAGAGAGATAGAGAAGATGATGAGGTGCAGGTTAGGAAGAGAGTTAAACTTTGTGATGATTAAATAAGTTTTTTAGATATTACTAGTGGCAGACAGCAATTTTGTTCACATCTTGTAAATTAATAACTGTTTTGAACTGTTATTACGGCTTACAACTATTTTCTTATATGAGATTATTCTCCTCTACCCTCCATACTTGCGAAATCAAAAGGAATTAGTTAGCTTAGTACAGGTAATTACAAATTAGAATATAGTATTATTTCCATGGACCAGATAGAATTGTGTAAGTTTGTTTGTGATATAAAGATAATGTTTTTGTTAAATAGTTCTAATTAAGTGATTTTCATTCAATAAATTTTACTCTAATTATTGTCTGTGTATTAATTTTAGAATAAAATATACTTTATTGCCTAACACTAAGATACAATTAAAGAAGTTTAAGTGCAGAAGACAATAGGCGGTCTTATCACTAAAAGCAATTTCTTCCAGACAACCTTAGGATGGTTTAGAGAAAAATTGTGTAACATGTGGGTTTTGCAATGTAATGTAGTCTGCTTTCCATTAGGGGGCCTTCTTGCTGTCTGCTCAAATCTTTCAATATTTTTTTTAATCAAAATTTAATAGCTTCACCTGTCTGTACACGGTATGTTTAGAATTTTATAATATTATAGATAAATATATTAATAAAATACAACAGACTTAAAAAAACATGAATATAAACTTAAAACATTTATTCAGTCTATTTTACAACAGTATCCTTATATCTACTATAACCTAGGCAAGATCATAGACAATAAAGTTTGGAACACACGAGTATTTCAGTAACATATTTAAAAAGCTCTCCACATTCTCGCGGGAAATGTGTAGTGCCTATAATGTTTTTGTAGGTCAGTTATAGGAGCTCCAGCGTATATTCAGCCTACTTACTAATGACATACTTAGGTACAGTCGCGGTATGGAAAGGTTCGCCAGTTTTCAAATCGATTCAATTAACGTTCCACGAGCACATGTTACCTTTTCAAATTAAGTCACAGAACAGAGAGTTCCACAGAATATTATGTTTAACTGTTTGACAATAAAGTTGTTAGGTTCTCTATCTTGTCTAAGAAGATTTTTTAATGATGTAAAACCCATGTTAATATTTATGATAAACGTAGTGATAATATCCTCCTTGTTTCTCATAATAAAAGCAATTGTTAATTTAAGTATTTATAATGGACAATTGAAATTTTCTTCTTTCACGTTTGTTACATTATTAAAATCTTGACAGTACTGTATACTGTTGTACTGTGACTAAGCTTTTCAAACCGCGACTGTACACGACCAGCGAAAATACATTACAATATATCTTCGCTGCGCTCACTAATTAACATATAACACACAACCAATTTGTAAATTGGTATTTATTATATATTACCATTACCAGAAATGTTGTTAGCCGAAATAAATATATAGAAAAATTAACAAAATTTTAAACTGTCACTATGCGAGATTTCCCTTATAAATATTTAAAGAGCGATGTGCCACGGGCACGCCACTGGAATTAACAGAATACCGAAACAAGGCACACCTACGATTGAGCCGAAGTGTTCGGAGATTTTGACGAGAGAGTAATGGCGAAATTAGGCCCCAGATCAATGTCGTACGCGGGACAAACCTTCTACAGCAGTGTTTATCAATCTGTGAGTCGCGATCGCTGGGCGGGTCGCAGAGCCTCGCTCGGGGGGTCGCCGGCAAAAGCTACGCTTCTACGCTTAGCAGCTTTTTGGAGACTGTAAGGCCCTAATAATGAACATGAGTAACAAAATAGAGAAAAATCATAAAAATAGTCTTTTAAATTACTAACTTTTTGTCTGTCTATGACCCAAGGGGGTCGTCAAAATGTTTCAACCTGTAAAGGGGTCGCGTATTCAAAAAGGTTGAAAAGCACTGTTCTAGAGAAACAAGGAAGCTTAAGGAAATGGGGACATGCACTTGTCGATGGTAAGCAGCGTTGACTTGGCACCAGATCAAACAATTCCTCAGCACATTCGCGGGGTACCGTACAGAGTATCAACAACAGAGACGTCACTTGACAATGTCAATTAATTCAGCACTGAAATACTCGCATATTCCGTACTATACTTAAACTAAATAAAACTGGATTGCAACTGTATTAAAATCGGCGAAACGGCTTTAGACAAAAGCCAGCCTCCCAAACCCATCACCACCAACTATCTACTGTTTTGGTACTTAATTCACAACGTTGGCAACACCGTCAAATAAAAAATTTTATATGATAAATTTGATTTGACATCTGTCAAAAAGATTGAACAGACGTGTTTGTTAACAATAAATTTATTTAAAGTAATTTTAATTTAATAGTCTAAGAACTTTCTATGAGATACAAATTCAATTTATAATTGTGACGCGTTCTTAGCAATAAACTAAGGCTTTTTTTCACTTACACTTATGATTGTATTCTTCATAAGAATAAAAGAGCTGTTACTCAGTTTTTATTTCAACATAACTTCTATAGTTTAGTTATTGTTCTAAGCTATTATTATTGCTATAATTAAATGCATTTTAAAATTACCTCTACCTTACTTAGTTCGTTATAATGTCGCCATATGATAAATTTTTTAACAATACGTAAATTATTTATACAGAGTTCCACATTTGAAACTTTTGCTAATTCACACAAATGTTGCAAAATAACAAATATTCTACCAAATTAGTAGATTTCTTTAATCACAAACTACGTGTTATTTGCTCTCGATTGCTTTTTGATGGGCTGTAATAGTGTCTCCATAACAACAGACGCTGCATCAACTTGGCTACACCTGGAAAAAGAATAATTGTTGGACATTGTATTACTCGTACGGCTTGTTAACGCGTATGTATATTCTATCGTCATGTCATAAGCTTTAAGATAAACGTTTTTGGAGAGAATTTGAGATGCTTTATTGTGCAATTACCAATTTTAATAAAAGGTAAAATAGATTATGTCACAAATTAAGATCAATAATAGAGTATTTGATTGTTAAAATGTAAGATTTGTTTTGGTAACGTTAAAAATCTCAACTATTTAGTGAAAAGTGTCTCTTCGAGCATAAGAACTCCCTCGTTTAGCGCAAGTTAATAGAATCTGGCTTAGGCTTTAGCTTGAAGATTAGAAAAAAAATGTATACTAATAGATACATGACACTGGCTATATACAATACAAAGTAATATTCAAAGAGATGAAGAGTCAAGACAAATAGGCCATACCTTGGGAACATGTCGGTACATTTTAAATCAGTCCAACCGGTAAGTAATTCGTATAACATTGCGTCCAATGCTTTGTCAGCCGACAAATCTCCAGTAATCATTCTAAGCGCCATTCTAAAAAAAAATTAATACCTTAAATTGTCAGGCTTCAAAAAAAATTTCCAATTCTGGCATGGAAGTATGCATACACAATAGCTGATGAGGATCCAAACAATTCAATATAATTTATTTAAAAAGGGACTAAAAATTAAACATCATTCTTCTTACACTACTCCTTCATCTGGAATAATTTTATCGTTATTGACTGTTGCAGATGTAGCGGTGGGTTTAAAGCGTTATTTCTAATGCAATATTGCTATTAATTAATAACGGCGTTAAATATTGTCAAATAAGGTTTGTATATATTACTACTGATCGTCATGGCTATTCGTTAACGGCGTTATTTTTTAAGTTTATAAATACGATGCATTTGGCCACAGTCAACAACTATAACATTATCCCAGATAGAGCATCACATGACGTAATAATAAACAACTTTTTAATTTATAAAAATAATCTTATAAAAAAATATCTCAAAAACTCTACTAAAATCCTACTACTTTACTAGATGGCACAGCAGATGTATTTTATGCGTATTAGACCAATTTTATTAGGGGGCGATAGTGTACGAATCATGTAAGCGAAACAGAGCTAAGAATGTATAGCAAGCAACAGTCTGCCATTTCTACTTGCGAATAAAGTTCAATATAGATTATTTGAATCTCTGAAATCAGTTTCACTTTTCTGCGATAATGAAAAATGCCGATCGGAATTATAAGTTGTGTAAAAGTATAATAAGTTAATCAAGAATGACATGTGCTGCCATTTGACAATGTCAAATTTAGGACGTATTGAGAATTCGGATATTTGCAACTAGCCGTGCCTGTTAAAGCACATCACTAACCATCTCATCGATATTAATCGACACATCACTATTCTCGGCCATTTTTTGTGAAGACGCGCGCGCATGTAACACATCGTGAAAAAGAGTATTTAAAAATTAAGGTAAAGACAACCCCCAACATGCTGATCCATCGGCCGGATACAATAAAGAACGAGCCCTAATACAAAGAAGACAAGTGAAAATTCAAATTACAAAGTGCATAGCCAAAAACTGGAAATAAGGCGAGATGAGCAAATGAGTGAGTCCGTTCCAATTTATCTCTTAGATTTTTAAAAATACATACGTTACAGTCCATATACATCGAAATATTTATTGATCAGCTAATACATTGTCATATTAATACGTATTATTCGTCATAATACAATTTAACGCAAACGCCGACCGGCGACGGTCATATTCAATCTTACCTACATTCATTAAAAAACGTGCGCTGCGCGGCTGCAATGTTTTATAAAATTGATTACAGACATATATTTTAAACAAATACATTTGTGCAATTATTATCTAATTAAATTAAACATTGAATTAGGTATTTTTTATGACATGATAGGAAATTAATATAAATTACATAGGTACCGACATATTACGATTATCATACACAAGTGTAAACCGGCGGCTACGCCTGCGTAAGCTTCGAATACGTTTCCTGCTGCAATTATTTTGTTTTTAAATATTGCTATTACGTTACGGAGAGACAAGTGAACCAATTTTCATAAAAATCTAATAAATTCTAAGGTGGGGTAACGAAACGGTTTAACGAATATACAAGCTAAAACAAGTTCATATTCACATTTATACATTAGAAATAAATATAATACATTATTATCAGATTTGATTTATAATTTATTTACTTAGGTTTAGAACTGAATTGTATACAGTATTAATGACACATTTTAATTAGGGATTCAATACATATGACATTTTTTTCTATCATTTAATAATTATATCATCACTTAAGCGGTTTACTTAAGTTTTAAGATGAAACATTTATAAAATAATAAATTGAATTATATGATAATTATAAACAACAGACAAATTGATACCAAAGAACAATAATACAATTAAGAGTTATAAATTTAAAGTACCTAATTCATTGACATTTATATACCGCTAATTTTATTGAAACAATTAATTGCAATTATTCATAAATTATACATTATATTCAGATTGTAAGATTGTTCTTCCATTACCCAATACAATGGCAACTGAGCTTAAAGAATTAATTAAGAAACGTGGTGTAATTAAGGGTCGTTTGACAAATTTTATTAATTATATAGACAAGTTGGATAATTTAACATCAGTCGAAACTATAGAACTTCAAGTTCGTTTAAACAAAATAGATGCACTTTTTTCTCAATTCGAGGAAATTCAAACTTCAATTGAGTGCCTTATAGTGGATGAGAGGGACATAGCGGTACAGGCAGCCGAGCGTACTGATTTTGAAAACCTTTTTTATGCAAACGTTGCGACTGCACAAGAAATATTAAGTATGAATAAGTCCGTGCATAACAATAACGACAACCACTCTTCTGCCAGCTCAAATTATGGTACTGGCGAAGATCCACACAGACATAGGGTTTTGAAGCATACATCGAGGTGCAGTGTTAAGCTACCCACAATTCAAATACCAAAATTTAGCGGTCAATATGAGGGTTGGTTGGAGTTTCGCGACACATTCCTTTCATTAATTCACGATTCTTCTTCCATTTCGGACATTCAGAAATTCCATTATTTGAGAGCATCCCTGGAGGGGAGCGCTGCTCAAGTAATACGATCTTTAGAATTTTCTTCTAAAAATTATAAAATTGCCTGGGATTTATTATGCGGCAGATATGACAACACACGTTTGCTTATTCAAAATCATATTCAAGAGCTGTTTTCATTAGAACCAATTAAAAAAGAATCCTTTGAATCTATACGTAAATTAATAGACACCTTTATTAAAAACTTAAGAGCCTTAGATAGCTTAGGTGAGCCCACTCATTCTTGGGATACCCTCATAATTTATATAATGAGCACTAAATTAGACCCTCGAACATTACGGGAATGGGAAGAACATAAATGCAATTTAGATCCAATCAAATTGGAAAATTTCACTTCATTTTTAAAAAACAGGGCTGATCTACTCGAGTCCATAGCCATGAGTAACAATGCTCATGGCACTAATACCGCCAGACCTTCAAGATACAAGCCTGGCGAGCACTATAAAGGTTTAGCATCAGTGACTAAAACTTATCCAATACAAAATACATATACAAAACAACATCCTCAGCCAGGATCACAGCCACATACATATCCTTGCCCCTTGTGCAAAGGAAATCATCGGATATACAAATGTAAACAATTTCTAAGTCAATCAGTCATTGAAAGAATGCAAGTAGTAAAGAATTTCAAATTATGTGAAAACTGCTTACGCCCTGGTCATCAGGCGCCTTATTGCAGACTCGGTCCGTGCACAAAATGTTCACGCAGACATAATACAATGTTGCATACAGACACATCGCAATCAAATGAAACACCAGTCATAGGTGCGACATCGCTCTCAGTCGAACCGACAGGGCGTGTACTTCTATCGACTGCAGTGATATACATATACGATAAGGACAACCACCGCCATGAAGTTAGGGCACTTCTTGACTCAGGAAGTCAAGCCTCTTTTATGACGGATTCCTTATTTCGTAAATTACAATTAAACCATACACAAAAACAGTCATCCGTAGTTGGAATAAATAATTCTACATCAGCAATTAAAATGCGTTGCAACACATTTATTGAATCGCGAACTACCTCATACAAAAACAAAATGTCATTCTTAGTGCTGCCACACATAGCGACACTTTGTAGTAACCAAATACATGTACCTAAATTAAAAATACCTACACACATAATGTTGGCGGATCCAGAACACTTTTGTCCGTCGAGCATAGACATTCTACTCGGCGCAGACCTTTTCTGGGATTTGCTTGAACCAGAACAAATACGTTTAGGTACAAACTGTCCAATTTTACAAAAAACCAGACTCGGATATATCGTTTCTGGGCCTACCAGTGGGCTTAATACAAAACATTCAAATCCATTAAATTCATTCACATGTACGTTAATGACAAATAATACAATACAGGAACAGTTGGCTAAATTCTGGACTCTTGAAGAGGTATCGGAGAATTCGAAACATGTGTATTCTGTGGAAGAACGTTTATGTGAAGAAAACTTTGTTCACAATTATAAGCGAATGCCGGACGGGCGATTTTCTGTAGCGGTTCCTCTCAAGAAATCAGAATCTTGCTTAGGTGACTCGCATGAACGCGCTAAACGATGTTTTCTTTCGCTTGAACGTAAATTACAAAAGCAAACTTTATTAAAACAAATGTATACAGAATTTATGAATGAATATATACAGTTAGGACATATGTCACAAACCAATACATATCGACAAAATTCATATTTTCTCCCACACCACAGTGTATTGCGAGAAAATAGTAGCACCACTAAACTACGTGTGGTATTTAACGCAAGTGCACCCACGAGTTCAGGCATGTCATTCAATGACATACAGATGGTCGGTCCTACCATACAAAGCGACTTATTATCCATTTTGTTGAGATTTAGACATTATCCATACGTTATAACCGGAGACATCGAAAAGATGTACCGACAAGTACTTATAAATGAAAATCAAAGACATTTACAACAAATACTATGGCGTAGTGATCCTAACCAAGAATTGAAAACATACAAATTAAACACTGTAACATACGGTACAGCGTCTGCACCATTTTTAGCCGTACGTTGTTTAAGGCAATTGGCCATAGAATGCAAAGACAAACTCTTATCACAAATAGTTGATGAAGACTTTTACGTCGATGATTTAGTGACCGGAGCTATAACAAAAAATCAATTAATTCAAATAAAAGAAGGGATTTGTAAAATATTAGCAAGCGGTTGTTTTAATTTGCGAAAAATAAGATCCAACATAGAACTTTCTGAATCCAATACAACACAAACATTGAATCTCGGTGACCAAGGTTTATCAAATACTTTAGGTCTCGGGTGGTCACCGAATAGTGACAAATTGTATTTTGCCATAAAACCAGTTACTGACGAGAACCCAACCAAACGGTCTATTTTGTCCGTCATAGGACAAATATTTGATCCGTTAGGATTATTAAGCGTATGTGTCATTCAAGCTAAAATTCTATTGCAAAAACTTTGGTTATTAAAATTGTCATGGGACGACATAGTGCCCACTAATATCATTCAAATTTGGCAAAAATTCCTTTTAGAATTAAAACATATTTCAAATATTAAAATTCCGCGTTGCATTGTTATGAACAATCCTGAATGTGCGATAGAAATTCACACATTTTGTGATTCATCCCAAGACGCATACGGTGCATGTCTATACATAAGATCAGTAGCCAGAAGGCAAATTCATGTAAACTTATTGTGTGCAAAAAGTAGGGTAGCTCCATTAAAGCCCACTACAATTCCACGCTTGGAGTTATGTGGCGCTCTTGTAGCTGCACGTCTAACTGAAAAAGTTCTCAAGTCATTTCGCAGACCTGTAAGTAAATGCATTCTATGGACCGATTCGTCAATCGTTTTGGGTTGGCTTCAAACGCAACCTAGTAAACTCAAACAATTTGTAAAAAATCGCGTAGCGGAAATCCAAGAACTTACAATCAATTATGAGTGGCGTCACGTACCCACAAATCTTAATCCAGCTGACTTGTTGACTCGAGGAGTAAACATGTCAGAATTACATACATTATCCCTGTGGTGGAACGGACCAATTTTTTTATTGGATGAAGAAAACAAATGGCCTATTAATAATTTTTCCAATATGAATCAAGAAATTCCAGAAATAATTACAACCACATCCACCATTGTTAAACCAGAAGAATGCTTAATTAATTTCGAGAGATTTTCTAAATTATTAAAATTAAAAAGATCGTTAGCTTACGTATTACGGTTTACTAATAATATCAAAAAAGGAAAACTAAAGTTATTTGGACCCCTCACCGCAGAGGAAATAAACAATTCATTCAATTTACTATTACAATGGTCACAAAAGCAATCATTCGATGAATATTATACATTACAACGTAAAAAATCATTATCCAATAAAAATAAACTTTTAAGCTTATCTCCATTCATTGATGACACAGGTTTAATTCGTGTAGGTGGCAGATTAGAAAATTCACAATACACTTACGATAAAAAACACCCTATTTTGCTATCTTGTAAACATAGCTTAACAAAACTTATATTTACGGATGAGCACCTTCGACTCATGCATGCAGGGCCACAATTGTTGCTAGCATCCATAAGAGATCAATTTTGGCCCATTGGAGGTCGCAACTTAGCTAGGATTGTCACACACAAATGCCATAAGTGTTTTAGACTTAAGGCTCAACAGGTAAATCCCATCATGGGACAACTACCAAAGCAACGCCTGGAGCCAGGCTATCCATTTCAAACGGCTGGAGTGGACTATGGGGGTCCACTGCTTGCTGCTGATCGCAAAGGACGTGGATGCAAATTAATAAAAGTTTACGTTGTAGTCTTTGTATGTTTCACAACCAAATGTCTTCATCTTGATTTGGTCACTAGTTTGACAAAGGAAGCTTACATTGCTGCATTGCGTAGATTCATTGCAAGACGGGGAAAGCCACAATTAATTGTATCTGACAACGGCACACAATTTGTCGGTGCTAAAAATGAAATTAGTGCATTTCTAAAACAACACCATATATCCATTTCCGATATAACAGCTAATGAAAACATCAATTTTAAGTTCATTCCAGCTTATGCAGCGCACTGTGGTGGGCTTTGGGAAGCCGGGGTTAAGTCTTTTAAATTTCATTTAAACAGAGTCTTAGGAAACTCCCATTTAACTTTTGAGGAGCTTTATACAATATTAGTCCAGATAGAAGCAATACTTAATTCGCGCCCATTGTCCCCTTTAAGTTCAGATCCTAATGATCTAAATCCATTAACGCCAGGACATTTTCTGGTCGGACGTCCTCTAACTGCTCTGCCAGTTCCAAAGTTGGATAACATTAATCCAACTAGGCTACAGCGCTGGGAACGTGTTGAAAGTCTTCGCCAACATTTTTGGACACGTTGGCATAAAGAATATGTGTCCGAGTTACAACAGAAGACTAAATGGAAATACTCAAAGGGCAGCTTAAAAAAGGGCACTCTAGTCATCATAAAAGAAGAAACAACACCCCCCATGAAATGGAATCTTGGACGCATTGTTGAAGTTCATCCAGGTGTCGATGGAGTAACCAGAGTAGCTGATATACAAACCAAAAAAGGCATCATTACACGAGCTTTTAATAGGATTTGTCCACTTCCATTAGACGAAGAAACTGTTGAAGATCAAGACCTTCAACGCCGGGGGGCATGTTAAAGCACATCACTAACCATCTCATCGATATTAATCGACACATCACTATTCTCGGCCATTTTTGTGAAGACGCGCGCGCATGTAACACATCGTGAAAAAGAGTATTTAAAAATTAAGGTAAAGACAACCCCCAACAGTGCCCGCGACTTCGTCCGCGTGGAATATTTTTTCGCGAACCCTAAAAAAAGTAAAAAATAGCCTAAGTTACTCCTTATAACATCAGCTATCTGCCAGTGAAAGTCCCGTCAAAATCGGTGCACCCGGGAGATTAGCCCGAACATACAGACAGGACAGACAAAATTTTTATAAATTGCATTTTCGGCATACCCTAGTCGGAATTATCTCGCTGATTTAAAAAAAAAATAGACATTACAAACAGACACTTCAATTTTATTTATCTGCATAGATGAGAAGATTCATGAAATGCATACATACATAACTTCACGCCAGGTCCCTTGCGGGGTAGGCACGAACAACAGAGCGCCATACAGGTTTATTCTTACACACCTCACTTGCTTCTTTGACATTCATAGTTCTTGTCATGCACGCTCGTCTGTTCTTAAGGCTCCTGACATCACCTTCTGTTAATACACGATCAATTTGATCATGGAAGGTGTGTGGCCTTCCGCGACTTCTGCATCCATCCACTTTTGCATTGTATATCTGTTTAGTCATTCTTTCATCATACATTCTTTCCACATGCCCGAACCACCGGAGCATTCCTTTCCTTACCTTCACCCCGACACTCTCTTTCAGACCAACTCTCTTTTTTACTTCGGTATTACGAACGCGGTCCGCGAGCGTCACTCCGCAGATTTCGACCGCGTTTACTCTACTTTCATGCTCTCTCTTCCATACCCAACTCTTGCTTCCATACGTAAGCGTAGGTACCAGCACCGCGTTGTGTATGGCAAGCTGGGTTTTCTGGCTGAGGTTCTTAGCGCCAAGAATTTTACCTAACGCTCCATTCACACTATTCCCCAAATTTACTCTTCTTTCTATGTCAGCAGTGTACCTTCCATCCCTGCTAAAAGCACATCCAAGATATACAAACTCATTCACTTGTTCCAGCATAACCTCATCTACCATTATCCTTGCATTCGTTCTGGTTTCTTCTCTTTCAAACACCATAACCTTTGTTTTCTTCGCATTCAAATGTAAGCCTCTCGTCTGACAGTCATCTTTCATCATTGTGACTAGTGTTTGCAGTTCTGATGGCGATTCGGCTCATTCATGAAATGTATTAATAAAAAAAAACATTACCCATTTATCCTCGCCATAGTACCATACGGCGCATTTAATTTCGATGTTGCTACCAAATTCTTACAATACAACAGCCAAATACAGTCGAGTTCAGTATAAATTTCACCCGTTGTGTTGGCATTTTCAGTCTTGTTGTATGACGTCTGAAGACGGTTCAACGCATTAGTGTTGTCATCAACATTTCTGGAGATTTGGTTCTGTATGTTTGTATTTAGGGTATCTTTGTTTGATGACAATTGTGTTATTATCAATCTGCAATTACAAATGAAGTGTTATAGAAAATATAACATAAATAAGGTGGCTACCAAGGGTGTTATTGCGAGGGAGGGGGGGCAAGAAAATAAAAGAATACAATGACACTAATATATATATTTAAATAACAAAAGATTGTTTGTCGGACTTAAATTTAATTGACGAGAGATAAAACTAATGCAGTTTTTACCAAGCGTCTACTCGATCAGTATTAAAAATATTAACCAATTTTTTACGGGCTAGCCGTACATTGCCATGTCAGCGGTTTACGCCGACTAGTGCATTTTATCATACGTGTATCATTCGCATCAGTACTCGTGCAGCACCGTACTCGGTCAGTCGGCAAAACAGCCAGTGATCTTAGCTCAATCATTTTATTAGCATAACTTTAGCAATAAACAATTT
Organism: Dendrolimus pini; assembly: GCA_949752895.1. NCBI lineage: Eukaryota > Metazoa > Arthropoda > Insecta > Lepidoptera > Lasiocampidae > Dendrolimus > Dendrolimus pini. Next base: position 1,789,250 of record OX457151.1, read on the forward strand.
ACATCTACAAACTTCTATCATAAACATCCTATTATGGAGGTAGAGGGAGAACTGCATTAAATTCGGGAGCCGCCACTTTGGCATCAGTGTGAATTTTAAAGAAAGCGCCAAAAGTTATTCGAGTAGTATTATAGTGTTTTAGTTTTATAAAATTAAATATTACAAAATCATTAAGTATTCAAAACTCATGAACTAAAATCACTATTCACGTTTTCACATAACAATTCTTTGAGGTTATATTTAGAAGATTACTTTGTACTACGTAAATAGTTGACGTTTTATGACAGTATGCTGTCACCAACTACTCTAGTCGCCAAAGATATTATTTTTTTAACTTGGCACACTTCGATTCGTCTACAACAGCTACATTCATACCATGCCCTTTGTTTACATACAGCTGAACACTTCTTCAACTATTTTCCTATATGAGATGATTCTCCTTACCTCTACCCTTGGTACATCCTATATAGGAAAACACTGTTTGATAATATTTCGGCAATGACTATTTTTTCATCAGAAATAAAACAGTCAATAGTTTTGGCACCGCTACGAAACAATGCGTGTACTATTTAGATAACTAACGTTTAGAAGGGTAACTCCCAATTAGGGGTTGGGGGCTGGTTGACATAAATCCGAATTGAATATTGTAGAAATAAAAATCAAATTAAATGTCGCGCGTATAATTTTGTGTACTTACTAGTTGTAAACACTTAAGAAAATAATGCATTAATAGCATGTTGTTACCTTGCGTTTTTATAAGCTCTTCCCAGATGTATTGCAGCTCTAGCAGTGCTCATGCCAACTTCCAGAATGTTCTCGAACAGATTTTTGCCGAAATTAAAATCTTCCGCGGTCTCTTGTCTATGGTTTTGTCTTTTCCTGCAAATAATAATGGCGTTTACAAGACCTTCTAATTTCAAAACGCCGTATCGCACACCGATAGACTCGATCGACCGATAGATTTAAAAAAACAGTTGAATTAAAGCTTGTGTAATACAAGCGTTATGCACATTTGCAACAACATCAAGGGTGCTACAAATTCGTTGTTGCTTTTCAAAGGGAGATTGGAACCTGGCTACTGATGTTTGAAACACAACTCAAGGTTGTTAGGGGGCATACTCTACACCAGGAGCGGTAGCTATCCATACGAGCAAACACCCTACCACCTGGCTGTGGGTTGTTTTGTCGCCTCTTACGACAGACCGCCCCAACGCAGGAAATTGTATTCTTTCTTCGTTCCTGCATGAAACACGTTTCGCTAGAGCCTAACCGTTTCACGGCAATACTCTGTGAGAGCGAGGTATCACACCGATCCAGAATGGCTTTATCAGGCAGGTACATAATAAAGAATAAAGAAACTCTTACATATTAAACTCCTGCGAGTGTTGGATCTCATTGTGTTTCGCTTCAATTTTATTGGGATCCAAGAACAAGGCGTTAAACGCAAAAACGTCTGGGTCCTTCATCATTTTCGCTCTTGCCGCTTCCTGTAACATGAAATTTATCCAAATAATTCTATTAATATATATATATGAGAAAGATTATGAGGGTAGATGTTTTTTATTATTTCACGCAAAAAATTCTGAACCAGTTTTATTTAAACTACCGTCGTGCTTCAGATGCAGCAATACAGGGATCAGGGATACTAGAAATAAAATATAAATTACTCACTTGACTCTCCCAAGCCATTAACTGTATATTGTGAAGCAACATAACATCTAAAGTCAAAATTCCAAACGACAACAAATCTGTACTATTTGTCAACAAAACTTTCCTATTTTGACTGCTCCTTGTGTAATTTTCCCCGAAATATATATCTTTTAGTTTATTCATTATAATGGTAACATTTCCGTCGATCAAACTTTCATTCAAAGCTTTGAGTACTTCACTAAAGTTATTCTTTGACGTATTTTTGGTAGGATTGGTAGAATTTTTTAAAACGTCGAAATCAGGATCTTTCGTTACCCAATCATGTAATTCTTGCACTTTTTCAATTAAATAACTTGTCATTGTGTTACTTTCCATATAATCGTCGTACAAATTCTCGTCGTTATAGTAATCTTCGAAATCATTTTGCTTTAGAACGTTCAAATAATTTTCCGGTAAGTGTGACCTGTTTATTATTGGTTTGAAAATTGGTAACTTTTGATCAGGCAAATCGCTTTTTATATCTGTTTCTACCAAATCATTTTGCATTGATTTCGGCTGAATCTCTTCGTGAGGGTTTATTTTTGATTCAGAAGAAAAATCTTGATAGTTGACGTTTAAGATGTCGCCATTTTGTGCATTGTTGCCATGTTTGTCAGCCATTTTGGGTTGATCTTTCTTTTCAATTTTTCTCTCCTCGTGATGTAAGAAATCATGCAATGGATGAATTTGAGGTTTGTTTATCAAATTTAGTTTCTTATTGTCACGGTTTGCGACTATATTTTTAAATATTGATAGTTTTTCGAAGACCGGTATGTCATTATCTTCGGTGCTAGTCGTTATATCAGTGTCAATAGCTTCAATAGGTTCTGTCGTTTCTTGTTTTGGATAAAAGTTTGCGTATATAGATTCCTAGAAATAAATAGATAGTTTGATTATAATTAAATGTATAAATATGATTAAATATAGTCCACAGTTTGAGTAGTCAAAAAAGTTAAAAGATTGGCCCTCTTTTTCACACGTGTCTAACCAGAAGCAGGCATGTGAAATTTCGTGCTTGTTACTTCGAAAATGAAGGATTTTCATACAAATATTCACTTAAGGGATGATTTTTCAAAAATCCTTTCTTAGTGCGCACGTATTTTTTTTATTGCATGCCACCAACTAGTTCATTTTAATTATGTAGTTTTAATTATGTTTGTGGTTATTATTTACTCTATGGGAGGCTAATCTAATTTGCTATCTCTTCGCAACATGTAGTTTGAAGAGAAGAATCAGCGTAAGAGAAAAGATTATTAGCTAAGAGAACGTTAAAGTTCTTCAGCGTCTTTAAATAACGAGGAATTTAAAACCAGTGTTTTTCTTAAGTATAAAATACTTTTTGCAACAAAAAATATACATAGGTCCAAATGTCATTTGCGATAAAATGGAGGTAAAGGCAAGATATCTTAGTACAAGCAAAGTATTTAAAAAAGTAGATTAAAATTGTTACAAGTTTGGCCACCTGCATACCTATTGTTACATACCGACAAAGAAATACCGCGCACCTGGTTTATTGCCCCTCCATTCGGAGTTCTTTTGTTTTCTTCGTAATTAAAATTAGCAATTAGACAATAGCCTATTGTTATTGTTTTCGACTTTGTTGGCCATTCGCAGGAATAATCAGCCAGCTGTGCAAATTACTGTTTCTGGGAAAGTTTCCGAGTGCCGATCGGTGCACTGGCACGCGGTCGATTTTTTTTGTACTGTATAGTTATTATAAAACAATGCCCGAACGGAGGGGTGGGGCAGTCAAGCGACGACTACGATACAATTAAGTACGTGCATAGTACTTTCGATTAGCGATATAGTGACGGGCTTTTCGCGTGAAATTGAATCGTGCAGTTTATACAGTGTGAACTGGTTGCTTCCAGTTTTATTTGTACCTGTTTTATATGTGTTTGAACAGTTCTAATAAACTCTATAGTAATTCCAACGGTATTTATTTTAATTCGAGTCCTGTAGCTCGTAAGAATTTTTATATTTTTATTTTAAAGTAAAGAAAGACACTCACTGGTGGATCCGCGTACAGCTCCCTGGTGGTGAATGTTTCGCTGGTGCCCCATTTGGTGATCACCACAGTGGCCAGTACTAAAACAGCACAAACAGCAAAACACGAAGCGCTGGCTACTATCCACACTTTCAGGGGGACCTGAAAGGAGAGAATATGATAATGTAAGTGAGAGGAAGTTTTTTTTTTTACTTATAAATATATTTATAATAACAAAACTACGTTTTAACGGTTTAAAGCGCGGTAATTTATTTGATTTTTGTTATTCCCACGTTTCGGCCACTTTTCAGTGGCCGTGATCACGGAAGACAAACATGCCAAGTGTCAACGAGTATTGTTAAAGTTTTATTTAGCCTACCGCCAACTTGTTCATTTTAATTATTTAGTTTTAATTTTGTTTATGGTCATTATTATTTACTCTATGGCAGCCTAATCTAATTTACCACCGCTTCGCAACATGTTGTGGCGTTAAGAGAAGAAGAGAAGCAAGAAACTCTTCAGCAAACATGCCTATTCTATTAGTTTTATATAATATTGTTACGAGTTGCAGGACTCGAATTAAAATGCCGTTGGAATTACTATAGAATTTATTAGAACTATACAAACAAGCATAACACAGGTACAAATATAACTAGATGCAACTAGTCCAAACGTAATGCACGATTCAATCACACGGGCAAAGTCCGTCACTTACGTCTTGCTTCGCTTGTGGCTATCTAGACTGCTCATCCCTCCCCTGGGGCATTGCTTTATACTGTACAAATATAATATGTGTCTCGGCCGCGTGGACTGAATTTCAATCACACCTGGCTAATGACTACCATAAAAGATTACAATACCTACACAATGGACTGGTATTCCCATCACAATTTTTAAACACAAAGCAAACAAAAGAAGTCCATATGCCGAAAAGGTAATTAAATTTGTTTTTACAGACGCAGGTGTGGGTTGGTCTTTTGTCGGCATTCAGGCCGTAACAATATTAAATTGGTTGGATCGAAAAATAAAATAAATAGTCAAATTGGTGTGTGTTCCGGTGCACGCAGAAAGAGCTCACAGTGTCTTGAGGTCTGGCAGTTGGTTTTTGCTGGGTTTGGGTCTTAATAGTTTTGATGATTGGATCCCAAACAGGTGGTACTTGCCAACCATCTTCTCTTTTGAAATTTAGGTGTTTTTTGATTTCAATAGCCTCACGCACCATTCTAGGTATGAAACGATTCTCTTTTGCGATCATCTGTGGTTTGTCGTATCTGATGTAGTGGCTGAGGTTATCCAGCGTGTTCCCTGAACGCAGAATTCGTAGACCTTGTGTGGTTCATGTTCAGCAATATGATCTTTTTTTGTTTTTTTCCTCGTTGATACTTAACATCTTTGTCTTCCGTGATCACTTTTTTCTGCTATTACGATATCGAGAAGATATTGTAGATTGACTATAGACTTGATTTAGTAGAATACGAATTTTCGACACTATCGCAATCGAATGGTTCTTTGAATATTTGCACAACGCTATGATATTGTTACAAGTCGGGCCACCTGCATACCTATTGTTACATACCGACAAAGGTTAACGCACATCTGCTTGTCGTAAAGCGCAGCTTATTACCTCCCTGCATTTAGGAACTCTTTTGTTTACTTTGTGTTTAGAATTTGTAATTAAGAAAAATATGCTACTGTTTTGTACTTGTTTTATGACCGTAATTAGTGTCGAAACAATCCTTATTGTTATTGTTTTCGACCTTATTGGCCGTTCGCACGTGTGCAAATTACATTTTCTTGGAAGAAGCTATCCCCCCCCAATCGATTGTGTATTGTACAGTTTACTATAAAACAATGCCCGAACGGAGGGGTAGGACAGTCGAGCGAGGATTACGATACGAGTAAGACGTACATTCGACAAGCAATATAGTGACGGACTTTGCGCTTGCTGTTGAACCGTGTAGCTTTGTACTGGCTGTGCCCAGTTCTAATAAATTCTATAGTAGTTCCAACGGCATTTCTAATTTGAGTACTGTGTAGCTCGTAACAATATCAAAGTAGCAGAAGTGGGCACTTACTGAAGCGCATGTTACGAGTTCCGTCTTTAACTTGGAAATTGTCTCTCCTAGTGTTCTTCTAGTATTATCTTGGATTACCTAAGCTCTGTGCCACAAACATAAGTGCGTTCAGTTGATTAAAATTAAATCTAGGATTGATTACATAACTTCCTTAAAAGTACAAATAACGGCCTAATGTAAGATATTTAGGGATGCGAGAGATGTATCGATATTTACAAACATGGATATCGATATCTTTTTTTTATTGTATGATTTCAGCAGACAGCCTGCCTGTAGGCAAGCGGTTATCATCTCCTATACACATTTGCAACACCAAAGGTGCTACAAATGCCCTGCTGCTCTCTTAGAGGAGACTGGAACCTGACCAGTAATGCCGGAACAGAAGTGAAGGCTGTTATGGTGGCATACTCTAAACCAGGGGTGGTAGCCATACTACTAAACCTGCAAATACCTTACCACCTGACTGTGTGTTATTTTGTCGCCTCTTACTCCTCTTTCTCCGCTTCTGCACGGATGAAAGGCATGTTTATTGGCAACCAGTCATCTCCTATTATTTAAGATGCTGTATTATATTATAACATTCAATTTCTTTTATTTAGGTTGCCAAGAAGGGATCGCTTTAAGAGATAAGGCCGCCTATTGTATTGCATAGAAAATATTGTAAATATGGTCTGTTGTTGTAATTGTATGTTTTGGTGTGCAATAAAGTGTAATCTTTCTCTCTCTATTATCCGAATGCTGATATTAGATGTATCAACCAAACTGAAAATACTGCAGTGTTCCATGATATTATAATAGCAGCCCACTGCTGGGCTTGGGTCTGTGGGATGTTTATATGGGGAACAGCCAGCACACCCGCCACGCTTGTCCAAGGCGGCTTGGCAGGTTAGAAACATCGGTTATCTCGATGTGCCGGTTTCATCATGTTGTTTTTCTTCACCGTCGTTGGCATGTGGTAACTGTAATTATATGTACATTAAGTTAAGAAAACTGCCTAAGCATGCCTTATTCCGGCTAGGATTCGAACCCGCGCCTTTGATTTGGGACGCGTGTGATAACCTTTAAGCGACCACCACAAGAAATATAAGTTTTTAAATTTTATAAACTTGTTTTAATGCTTATTCTTACGTAACTAACTGCTGCGGTTTAACGACCCAAAATGAGTCCTGGCCTCCGAAATGAGAAAACTCCACATCTTTCTGTTCAGCGCTGTCTCCTGCCAGTTATAGACTAGAAGCTCGCACAGATCAGCCTCTACTACGTCACTACAGCGATATCTGGGCCGACCAACTGGTCGCCGTCCCGTTGGTCTGTCCAGATAGGCTCTTTTTACCGCGCAATCCTCCCCTATTCTACATAGGTGGCCAAGCCAGCGCAAGCGGTATGCCTTGTTCTCGCCTAATAAATCGGGCTCATGCACCAGCTCTTCGATTTCGGTATTTTCGGATATTTTTTAATGACTACAAAAATATTATAATCAAATTAATTGAAATTTTTATTTACTCTACAATTCATGGGTGTTGAGTGTCTGCTTAAAAATATACTTGAATAGTATTAGCCAATTAAGGTGTTCACTGTTCACGATACCTTGACGCGCAGGATTATCTACTATCGATATGTCATTAGTTAACATCGATGTTTGAAAATATCGACAATTTTCATGAACGATGTCACATCCCTATTATTAAAGTAATAACAAGACATAACTTCCGTGGTTGCGCTCATTGCTTGCTTATTACTATTGCCTCACTTAATGACACAGTGTAGATGGTCAGTGAACTTTAATTATGAATAGCAAATTATATATCATACTGTACACAACCGTTATTAATTTAGGCCTTATTGTCAGGGTAACTAATATTTACAGAAGAAAACTGTACGTCACAAAAGAAACACGCTTATTCCGTTGGTATTTACACAAAACATTCATATAAATTCACATCAACACAAAAAAACTTCGTTTAAAAAAAACCTTCTTCAAAAACTAAAAAGTATAAAATTAAAAAAATTAGTTCATCAATAATTTTTAGCTAAACGTGTTGCTAGGAGTTTGTGTTCATAGACTAGGAACTAAAATTAAATTTTAACCTACATGTATGTATGTCCTTCAAAAAGTGTTCTCCAGTGGAACTTATTTTGAATAAAAACTTTTGAATTTTAATTCAAAATAAAGTGAAATTTGGCAACAAAAGTTGCAATATTTACAATAAAAATTCAAAAAAGTGGGTACAGCTAAACTTATTAAAAACATAATATTTTCTAAAGCTTTCGCGACCTGTTATACAGAATAGAACTACGTTTTAACGGTTTTAAGCGCGTCAAACGTGAAACGATTAAATAATAGCCATAAACAAAATTAAAACTAGATAATTAAAATGAACAAGTTGGCGGTACGGTAAATAAAACTTTAACAATACTCGTTGACTTGACATCTTTGGCTTCCGTGATCACGGGCACTGAAAAGTGGCCGAGACGTCTGAATAACAAAAATTAATAAATTACCGCGCTTAAAACCGTTAAAACGTAGTTTTATTCTTAACAACATAGTATTGTACAGGCTACCTAACTAGTATTTGGAACGAAGTTCCTTATCGCGTGGTGCGAATGGCGAAAGGGGGCTAGACGGAAAATTTCAAGGCCAAAAAAGTTGTAATGACACACCAAATGGTGTAACGACACTTTTTTGTGATTTGCCATTTTTGTCATTTTGGTGCATTTGGTCGGTGTGGTCGGTATGGTTGATGTGGTTGGTGTGGTCGGTGTGGTTCGTATGGTCGGTATGGTCGAAGTGGGTGATGTGGTAAACTCTAGTATATATATATATATATATATATATATATATGTATATACACACACACATATATATGTATATATACACACACAAATATATGTATATATACATATATGTGTATATATATATATATATATATATATATATATATATATAAATATATATACAAGCCAATTATTACTAAAATTGAGCCTACTGATTAAGTTTATATTACATTATATTTTTATAACTTAGAAAAATAAAATTTTATTACAATTCGGTCACTAATTAATCGATAGGAACTTCGTTCCACCCCCCCCCCCCCTCGGGTGTCCCTTGACACCTCTCCAGTTTATTTTTATTTTTATTGCAGGAGTTCAGCAGACATGCAGACGGCCCGCTTGATAGAAAGCGGTTACCATCACCTATGGAAATTTGCAACACCAAGGTGCTACAAATGAGCTGCTGCTCTCTTAAGGGAGACTGGAACCTGGCCACTGATGCCGGAACACAACTCAAGGTTGTTGTGGCGAAATACTTTAGACCAGGGGTGGTATCCATCCAGTTGAGCAAATGCCCTACCACCTGGCGAACCTAGTTATTCATTAAAGCGAATAAAAGAATACTTACGGTAGTTTTGCTAGGTATCCTCTCACAAACGATAGGCCTGGGCGGCAGAGGTCTGCGTGGCATGGACGTGATGTCAACAGCAGGTGGCTTTCGACCACTTCGACTCCAGTCCGTGGAGACGGTTGCTTGACTGTCGCACGACGAGGAAGAGTGCGGCCGCTTCTCATATTCGTATTGGAACATCGCTGGGTACAAATAAATATCATGGCTAATACACCTTTAACTACCATGCGCACTTAAAATAGAAAGATAATGAAACTGAACATAAGTAAACTACATAATAAAAAAACTACCATCGGAAATAGTTACACACTAGCTTCTGCCCGCAACTTCAGTAAAAATAAGTAAGTAAAAAAAAAGTGTGTGTGTGTACTTACGTACACGCGTTAGAAGTTATACTTCTTTGGCCTAACAAGATAAAAAACGACACTAACAATAGAAAAACTAAAATGTTGACTATAGCTAACTTCAGGGTGTCCGTTTTTCGTGAGAGTGTGCGCGCGCATCGTAAAAGTATAACTTCAAAACTAAAATGTCGACTATAGCTAACTTCAGGGTGTCGGTTGACTATAGCTTACTTCATGGTGTAGGTTTTTCGTGTGACGGTGTGCGCGCGCATCGTAAAAGTATAACTTTAAAACTAAAATGTTGACTATAGCTAACTTCAGGGTGTCGGTTGACTATAGCTAACTTCATGGTGTAGGTTTTTCGTGTGACGGTGTGCGCAACTTCAAAACTAAAATGTTGACTATAGCTAACTTCAAGATGTCGGTTGACTATAGCTAACTTCATGGTGTAGGTTTTTCGTGTGACGGTGTGCGCGCGCATCGTAAAAGTTTACTCTCATCATTTTTCCCTAACGCGCCTAAAGAAGTATAACTTCAAAAACCCCGATTTTGAAACAATCTTCACTGGTGCTGCGCTCATATTGGTCTTAGCGTGATGATATATAGCTTATAGCCATCCTCGATAAATGGGCTATCTAACGCTGAAATAATTTTCAAATCAGACCAATAGTTCCCGAGATTAGCGCGTTCAAACAAAGAAACAAACTCTTCAGCTTTAGACAATAATATATACATCATCAGATTCATCCCCCTCTCATGGCAACAGTCCAGTCGAGGTAAAACTCCCTAGGGAGCGCCCTCTAGCAAGTTGCCTTCCGGGCTCGAGCGCCTCGAGGCGCTCGCCCCGAAAACCCCGGTAAAGTTGTAAGGTCTTCGGACCAACAACATAAAGTCAAGTCAAATAAAAAAAGAGGATATATAATTATCTTCTCTGTTATGATGTAATTTCCAAAACTCAATCACACCTTAAATGGAGGTCAGTAAGCAAGTCTCGTGGTTTAATTTTCCTTACGAAACACACCATGTACAGAGATATATCATGCTGTCATGCTAGAAAGAGCTATTAAAGATAATAGTAGCTGAGCATCATCTTCGTAGCGTTTCCCACGCTTGTTAAACCAAATTTCACGCTGCGTGACCACCATTACTATAGCAAATTGTAGAAAGATTGTTTATATGTGACTGTTTGTATATAATGGAAGAGGAATAGAAATGATATTGTTACGAGTTGCGAGGGACTCGAATTTAAAGTGTTCGAATTATTTTAGAGCTTATTAGAAATATACATACCTGTGTATATTTCTAATAAGCATATAAATATAACCGAACACAACAAATTCAAACGTAATGCAGAAGGTTGTAATGTAAAGACGACCATACGAGAATTCCATGTTATTAGTTCAAATGCCGAAAATTATGATATGAACCAGTAAAATATCTATCTCCTAAATTTTAAGCAAATAAATAGATTTCAATATTTTTAATGACAACAACTGGGTATAAATCTAGTTACAATTAATTGAAATATTAATTACGTATGAAATAATTCGGGGTCGAGACCCTGGGGTCGTGGGGACCTGGAGCTCATCACCTCTATTGAGACCTCTCAACGCGTCTAATTGAGGTCTCGCGCGACCAAAAGGCTGGCTAGGGCAACGAATTAGTGTTGCCATCCAACGCTTAAATGCGGCCAGCATTTTGGGCACGCGATTCGAGTCCCGCAACAACAACAATAGTAATACAACAATAGTAACAATATAAATAAAAAAAAGTGAATTTTGAATTTAAACTTCTTTACTTCTAATCAGGTTGGCTTCGACTCGCCTCTATATTTTGCTGATCAGTTGTCTAAACTATATGGATTTAGTTTCTTTGTTATTGTAGTGAACTTAGTAACAAGAAACAGTAAAGTTTAAAGAAAAAAATCTAGTAAAATTATTAAATTCTAAACATGCCTTATTTTTAGATTTAAGTTATTTAATATATATTATCTAAAACATTTTGAAATCGGTGCAAAGTAAAACATAAAAATTACTATATTTTGAAAATTACTAAGCACCGAATTTAAGATGTCTAAGATAATATATATTAAAAATAAGATATTATAATTAAAAATAGCTTTAGAAATGAGTAATTTTATACTTTTTAGTTTTTGAAGTCGGTTTTTTTAGGTATCTTGTCTATTTGTCGGTTTGTTTATTTGTTCGGGATTCACCTGGGTCGACTGCCATCCTGTTTTCGCTGATCGCAAATTCTTAGACTTAACATATGAGCTACTTTTTATCCCGGGAATCCCGCGGGAATTTTCCCGCGAGCTGTTTGAAGTTCTTCGGATGCATAAAAATTGGCTTATTCTGACGTTTTCATTTAAACGATTCTACGATACCTTTTGTCACGGGAATCCCGCGGGAATTTCTAGTCAAGCGTCGAGAATGTCGTGGGTATATCCTAGTTTTCAATCATTATGTCTGCTATGTTATTGACATGAAGGGTGCCGCGGATGCAGGAGTTCCCAACGCGGTCCTTCCGCGTGACCACTATCCAAACATTGGCTAAAATGTTTGTCAAATAAATACGTTTGTCCATTGCTATTTTGTGTCGTTCCGTTTCACAGAGAAACGTATTAACGCTCTGTTTATTCTCGCAATTATTTAATACAGATGATATTATCTATGCATCCGGTGTCATTGATCTTTGGTTTCATTTCGAATTTTTGTTGTCGTTCTTGAGTTATTCAAATTCAAAAGTTTTTATTCAAAATGAGTTCCACTGGAGAACACTTTTTGAAGGTCATACATATAAGTTAAAATTTAATTTTACTTCCTAGTCTATGTACACCGCTTCGCAACATGTTATTGCTGTTAAGGAGAAGAAGCGGCAAGAAACTCCCAAGCAACACGTCTAGCTTAAAATTGATTTTATTTATATTTCGTACTCTTATATTTCACTTACTCTATTTATATATTTTTTTATTGCAGTAGTTCAGCAGACAGACAGACGGCCGGCTCATGGAAAGCGGTTACCATCGCCTATGGACATTTGCAATACCAAAGGCGTCACAAATGCGCTGCTGCTCTCTTAAGGGAGACTGGAACCTGGTCACTAATGCCGGAACACAACTCAAGGTTCTTATGGCGGAATACTCTAGACCAGGGGTGGTAGCCATCCAGTCGGGCAAACACCCTACCACCTGGCTGTGGGTTGTTTTGTCGCCTCTTACGACAGGCCGCCCCAACGCAGGACAATGTATTCTTTCTGCGTTCCTGCACGGATAATATAAGCTTGTAAGGAATTTCTGGATATATATTGCAGCATAATTTTAGTACGTCATGTTATTATTAAAACTATAATAATATTTTTCTTTGCTTTTATTATATCTTGGTCTTATTGATTATGCACTGTTACAGCTACAACTCAATTCTTCAAAAAGTAATTCTGTAACATACTTCTGTGTAAATCTTATAAAAAAGAACTTAAATATAAATAGAACAACAAATATGTATAAAGAAAAACAATGTTTAGCTAGACGTGTTTCTGGGTAGTTTCTTGCCGCTTCGTCTCCTTAACAGGAATCACACGTTGCAAAGCGGTACATAGACTAGGAAGTAAAATTAAATTTTAACTTATATGTATGACCTTCAAAAAGTGTTTTGAAGTAGAACTTATTTTGAATAAAAACTTTTGAATTTGAATTTGTACTCCATATTAAAAGTAGGTCCTTAGCTCAAATTTCAAAACAATGACAAAAACAAAACTTATTTAGGTATAAACAACTAATTACAATTCCTGAATATAAATCAATGTATTACGGTAACTTAATTAAAATACGACCCGGCATAAATTCATTTGTTACAATATACTTAATTATACTTACTTTAATTACTTATATGTTTGAAGATAATTTAAAAGCAGTATCACAACTATCTTATTAAATACAGTTGTGCACCCTTGTTTATTTTGAGAGCAAGCAACACAGGTTTCATTGTATATATTTTTTATTTTGACGCTATTTCTCTGTATATTGTTATGAGTTACGGGACTCGAATTAAAATGCCGTTGGAATTACTATAGAATTTATTAGAACTATACAGACACGTATATCACAGGTACAAATATAACTGGACGCAACCACTACAAACGTGATGCACGATTCAATAACACGCGCAAAGTCCGTCACTATATAGCTTATTGAATGTACACACGTCTTGCTCGTATCGTAATCGTCGCTTGACTAACTCACCCCTCCGTTTGGGCGTTCCTTTTATCTTGTACAAATACAATATATCTCGACACAATACTCGACCGCATAACAATAATTGCCAACAATCACACTTGGATAATGCCCACCATAAAGGATTACAATACACAGTAGTCTGTTTTTCTAATTACAAATTTTAACACAAAGTAAACAAAAGAAGTCCAAATGCGGGAAGGTAGTAAAATGTGTTTAATAAAGAAAATTTACTCGATTTTATTTTTGAGTCAACTAGCGGCAATCCGTGTTGCTGAGTAGGTCGTCGTCTTTGCCTGGTGATGGCAGAGTCGGTAAGGGGCCTCGAGCCTAGACACTTTGCCCTGGTCCAAATTCGCGGGAGGCAACTACCCCCCGGTTTGGGAGCCCTGATCACAGTTGATGAGGTCTCGGGGGGTCGCTAGCCAGCGTGGAACTTCGTGATCTGGTGGTCGCGAGTAGAGGTGAGCCATCCCGTGGAGGTGTGTGTGGCGGACGACATCGTCGTTCCTTACGAGCCGACCCGTGCCCATGCACACCTGCAAGGCGATGTTCTGCTGGCTCTGCAGGAGCTTCTTCCTGGTAGCCGAACACAGCGCATACCACGCCGGAGCTGCGTAGGTTAGCCTCGAGCGGAGATAGGTCTTGTTGCATTCCGTGTCGCACCGCACTTACTAAGGTACTACTTTGAAGCAGACGCTTAGCTGCTAACCGAGCGAGCTACGTATTTGCGGTAAGCGGAGCGTGGGTGTATGGGAGTCCCGAGGAGAGGTCAGGGAGGTGATTCTGTCAGCAACATGGGTTCGTCGGCTCTCTCGGGGAGAGGTTTCGGTACCATACGGGATTCCCACACGCTCTCGTGCAGCCGGTAATAGACGCTGCATTTGGCCTCCCCCCATATTCATACCCCGAATGTGTGTCGCAAGCTCGCAAGGAAAGACATTCCTCGGCGTTAAAAACAAAGAGAATAAATAGCAAGATATAATAACCAGCAATTAGCAGTATTTGCAAGTGGGGGTATCAAATAACAAACAGCAAGTTATTTGTGTCAAATGATAGTTTCTGCATAAACCTGTTTCGGAGAAACTTAGCCTCGGAATGCGTTACGATATCCATTTCTATGTTGTATGGTATACTTTCAAAGTGCAATATAGGGTTGTACTATGTTCACACGATTTAATACCGCGGGATTAAGTTAAGGGTAAGCTTTAGTGTTGGGCTTAATAATCAAGTCATTTGTATCGATTTCCACGTTAATGTAAATTAAAGTTTGTTTGTGTACAGTTAATAATATATTTACAAGAATTTACATAGCATAAAACAAAGTCGCTATCCGTGTCTGTCTGCCTATATATCCGGTAACTCGACCTAAACTACTCAACAGATTTTCACCACCAGTAAGATAATTTTTCAGGGAAGGTTTGTATATAAAGATAGATAGATGTACACAATTACAGAAAAACTTACGAACTAGTATTATTCTAACTGTGTACAAAGGGCGGTCTTATCACTAAAAAGCGATCTTCCAGACAACCCGTGGCAAGAATACTGCTAATTAGGGGTGGCGATGGTGGTATACATAATTATTGTACGATTACTTACCTACTTACATTTTAATAATAAATATATGATTATATATATAAATGTACACATAAGTTATATACCAAATATAGTGATAACTATATTATAACTATTTAAACATAATAAACATATAGCTATATGCAATATAATACTAATTATATCAAATTACATATTATCATTTATGTTGTATATAGTATTTATGACCCTGTTCTTAAATGTTTTTTGAATTTTGACGGGAATTATTGTTGTGTTACTGTTTTTAGTTGATTACAATAAAGAGTATTGTTGTTGTTGAATACTTGGTTTGTAAGAAATTTAATAGAAATATATAATGCCGCTATAATGCTGCTGTAAAATGACCAAAAACTGAATATTAAATGTGGCCGACATACATATAAATGAAAGTTATTTGGCTATAGAACTTTGAAATACTTTAAATTAAAATAAGTATGATCATTATCATTAAATCAATGAACTTTCGTCGCATTTACAGAACCCTTCAAAGTGCGTGCTTTGACATGGACTTTGATGGTTTTATTTCCTTACTTTGTACGGTCTCATTAGGTAGGCATATCATCTTTCATGACCTCAATCCTACTTACAGAGACCTGGCAGTATAAGTATATATAGACTTGAACAAACTACGAAAAGTTATACCAGGAACCGAATTCGAAACCCCTGACACCAATCAACTAAGTTGCGAACTTTTATACCGTTAAATCACAGAAATCCTCAAATGGTGGTAGAATATTACCAAATATTATTAAGTTCAATTGTGAATCATATCTCAAGCTGTAGAAAACAAAACAAAGAAATGAATAAACTTCCTAACTTATTGTTTTTGTCTAAAAAAGTTTAATTTACCACAGCGAGGAAACGTAGCCAGCCTTATGGGTATCTTACCCACAAAAGTCGGTGAACTCAGCTCAGTATTCTACTTATAATTTTCAGGGATTATGGGTAGAATACATTTCATATAAGTAAGTTAAATTTTATTTTATTAATTGATAAATATATATTATAATTAAATAAAGATATTTACCGTTAAATGTCTATAAAATCTAGAAGTTAAAACTTTCCAAATTCCACTATCGATACATCAACCACACATCACTAAAACCATTTCTTTTTTCTCAATAACTGTCACTACAGATTAACAATTAAAAAACAAAAAAGGAACTAAGGTACCGAAATGTACAGCTACAAAAAAGAACTGTGGAGGTTTTGTTACACTTAATTTATTTTGAAATGTCGCACGCGCGCTTCGCAACGCGGTTTTCGCTTGACTAAAGTACAGTTAACTCGTTTATTTTACTGTCACTGGTATTTTGTATGGCGAAACGCGAAAGTCAAATGTATACGAAACATTTTCTCATATATTAGCCACTGTTTTGTGTGTGTGGCCTAATTTCTTCGACCTTTGAAAATAGAATGCATTTTTTTTCTTTATTGTTTTGTATATCAGTTCTAATGCGATTTAAGTATGGCTTCCTACGCGGAAAGGGTTTTGCTAACGCGTTATGTAAATATTTAAATCTACGAGTGTCAATAAATAAGATAAAAATGTCTTGTTTATAACAGAGAAAGAATACAATTTCCTGCGGCCGGGTGGCTTGTCGTACGAGGCGACAAAACAACCCATAGCGCCAGGTGGTAGATTTTTCCCGTCTGGACAGCAACCAGCTCTGGTCTAGAGCTGCCCCCATAACAACATTGAATGAGTGTTCCAGCATTAGTGGCTAGGTTCCAGTCTTCATAGAGCGGCAGCACATTGGTATTTGCCACATATTAAATAATGCACGTATAGCTACCATAAGTAAAAGAAATGGTAGACAATAATATATATCTTTTATATGTTAAAGAATGATTTGTCGAATATAATAATAGACACGCAAGAAAATGAGACTCACCAGAACACTTTTTAAAATAATTGTACACAGTCTTATACGTGTTTCCTATGAAAGTAGGTTAAGTAATTGTTATGTGTTTTAGAAATAAGTTAGCGTCTTTATACTAACTTTGGCTTTACAGTTAGTCTTAAACCGAAAATAGACCGTTTCTGTTTTTCAATATGCGTAGAAATGCGGCAAAAGAATCCTAAAAACACTAAATTTTACTAATAACTAGAATTATTTTTCAACGGTTTTACGCACGGAATTTAATTTATTCGATTTTCATTCCGACGTTTCGGCCACTGAGAAGTGTTGTAATGATTAATAGTTACAACGTACTTTTTATTTACACCGGCCTATAGAAAAAAAATTCGCAGAATCCAACGGGCTTAGGGACCTGTTAGATTGATCGACCTCGATCTGTTACACCAACGCTAATCTTCAGCTTGAACCTACAGCGACGTCACGGCAAACTATACATTATACTACTGTTACATGCCGTCAAAGATAAGCGTACAGCAGTCTGTCGTAAAGAGCAGTTTATTGCCTTCCCGAACTCTTTTGTTTACTTTGTGTTTAGAATTTATAATTAAGAAAAACATGCTATTGTTTTTCTATTTGTTTTGTGACCGTAATTAGTGTCGAACTAATCCTTATTGTTGTTGTCGACTTTGTTGGCCGTTCGCAGGTGTGCAAATTACATTTTCTTGGAAGAACCCAGTCCACGCAATCGAAAGCGTATTATACAGTTTACTATATAACAATGCCCGAACGGAGGGGTGGGGGCAGTCAAGCAAGGATTGCGATACGAATAAGACGTATATTCGACAAGCGATATAGTGACGGACTTTGCGCGTGTTATTGAATCGTGCAGTGTGAACTGGTTGTATCCACTTATATTTGTACCTGTTTTATACATGTTTGTACAGTTCTAATAAACTATATACTAATTCCAACGGCATTTTAATTCGAGTCCTGGGTAGCTCGTAACACAATTAATAAATAATTTATTTATAACATAAAATTCATATACAACCATACATATAATAAATTTTACGATACTATCACAACATATTATTTGATAAGCAAAGTAAATAAATAACAAAAAAATCAGCCTTAAAACAATACTAGAATTATTATATTATGCTGGTGTCGTGTTTTTGGCCCGCCTGGGATTTCTGGTGGTCACCAAGAAACTTCTTGACTTTGACCCTAAACCCTTGAAGTGACTGCAGGTTCCTTATTGGCGGGGGAACATTTGAAAGAGGCTGAGGAGTGCCCCTGCATCTAGAGCTGTATTGCACACGTCCTCGTCCCGATCGACCTGCGACTTGACATCCAAGTTAATTTGTCGTACAGGTATGAAGGTAATCTGTGCTTGATTACTCCAAAAAGGAGACGACCTAGATGTAGCTTGCGGTGATACGTCATCTATACATATAATAAAATTGTAGAATTCAAATTTCTGTACAATGAAGAAAAATGCTAAAAACCGAATCAGGGGGATGTAAGAAGTGAAATAGAACTAATTTAGGTTTTTTTCAAATTTCTTGTTTCTCTGTTTGTCTGTCTGTTTTTACCGGCTAATCTCCGAAACGACTGGAGCGATTTACATGATATTTTGTATGGTGGTAGCTTATATCTCTGGTCAACATATAGAATCCTTTTGATCCCGAAAAATTAAAGAGTTCCCGTGGGATAGTTAAAAAAGCTTTAATTACTTAAACAGCATATTACAGACTGAAAGTAATTTCTCTGCAACATAACATAATAGAAGGGGAGATTTTGACAGGGTGTGGTGTCGGTGAGAGAGTTTTATCTTATATTTATATAATATATAAAGCTGATAAGTTTGTTTCTTTCTTTGTTAGCTTGAACGCGCTAATCTCAGGAACTACTGGTCTGATTTGAGAAATTCTTTCAGTGTTAGATAGCCCATTAATCAAGGAAGGTTATAGGCTATATAACATCACGCTAAGGCCAATAGGAGCGGAGCACCAATGAAGAATATTTCAAAATCGCGGGATTTTTTAACTTACGTTTCTTTAAACTATTCCACGCGAACGAAGTCGCGGTCAGAAGCTAGTCTTTAATATTTTTAAGATATGATGTTACATGGCCTCTCAATGGAGTATCGAAGCACAGAATCTATCACAAGCATATGAAAAGTTGTTTAATATTGACATGTTTCTATAATTAAACTTATTTTTTGTTATTGGATTATTTTTCAATGTCTACCGAGCTGAGGTATTCAGTATCCGGACAGTGTTCAGTAGGAGACATTTTGGTTTAAGCGAAGACAACAAAACGTAATTTGTTAAAATACAAAAGACTGTCAAATCTTACACACACACACGCACACACACACAACGTAATCTTATATAATAAAAAAATAAAAACTTCATTTAAAAAAACCGATTTAAAAACTAAAAAACTAAAATGTATAAAATAACTTATTTCTAAAGCTATTATTATTAATATATATTATCTAAAACACCTTAAATTCGGTGCTTAGTAATTTTCAAAATATAGTAATTTTTGAAAATTTCTAAGCACCGTTTTTTAGATAATATATAAACCCGACGAATTGAGAACCTCCTCCTTTTTTCGAAGTCGGTTAAAAATATAGTAATTTTTATGTTTTACTTTGCACCGACTTCAAGATGTTTTAGATAATATATATTAATAATAATAGCTTTAGAAATAAGTTATTTTATACATTTTAGTTTTTTAGTTTTTGAAGTCGGTTTTTTTAAACGAAGTTTTTATTTTGCATTTGTTACTTTTTAGTGTCTAGCTATGTATGGGTGGACCTACGAATGGTACCGCGCTTCTTAAAAAATATAGGTCCCAAGAAACGGGAACAAAAAAATGTTCGTAAAATGAAAACTACTGGGCCAAACTATGTCAAATTTTTAGGGGACCACATGGCAGTTATTCCGCGTCGAACAAAAAAAGAATCACGTAAATCGAATCATAAATCTCAGAGTAATCGGTGTACATATGGAACGGAGTGAAAATTATTTTCATGCAAAATGTTCATAAAATGAAAACTACTGGGCCAAACTATGTAAAATTTTTAGGGGATCAATTGGAAGGTATTCCGCGTCGAACAAAAAAAATCACGTAAATCGGATCATAAATGACGGAGTAATCGGCGAACATAGATAAAAAAAGGCAAAAAAAAAAAGGTCCCGACGAATTGAGAACCTCCTCCTTTTTTCGAAGTCGGTTAAAAAAATACATGAATAAATAATGTAAATACGGAATTTATGTAACTTGTACACTTTATCTTCCGTAAAATTTCTAGGTCCAATATTGTATAATAGTGTTACTAGTTGCAGGACTCGAATTAAAATGCTGTTCGAATTACTTTAGAATTTATTAGAACTATACAAACATATATAACACAGGTACAAATATAACTGGACGCAACCAGTACAAACGCAATTTACGATTCAATAACACGCGCAAAGTCCGTGACTATATAGCTTATCGAATGTACCCACGTCTTGCTCGTATCGTAATCGTCGCTTGACTGCCTCACCTCTCCGTTCGGGCATTGTTTTATACTAAACTATACAATATGTCTTGACACAATGCTCGACCGCATAACAAGAGTATCTAAAAATCGCACCTGGTTAATGGCTATCATAAACGATTACAATACACAATAGGCTGTTTTACTAATTACATTTTTTAAACACAAACTAAAAAAAATAAGTCCAAATGCCGAAAGGTAATAAACTGCAGGTGTGCATTTACTTTTGTCGGTGTGTAACAATAGTATAAGCAGCAAATTAATTTTGATTACCATGACATACTTTCAGTTAAGAAAAGGTTTAACTTATTTCTCATATTCTCTACCATTCAAAGATGCTGAAGAACTTTTACGATTTATTTGCTAGTCACCTTTTACTGGCTGTCATTTGAAAATAGTTACTTTAATCTTCTCTTCTTCTTCTTTTCTTATATATAAAAATGAATATTTGTCTGTATGTCCTTTATAGAATCGTAAGCTATACATTTGATCATGTGATGATGTTTAGCAAAGTTGTTGTGCATGAGCCAGAGAAGGTTTCTGAGTTGGTTCACAATTGGACCCGGAAGGTGGCGCTGCTGTCGGCATATCGAGTGATGCTTTTCCGGGCAGGACGACGTCTGCCGTGACAACTATCTTCTTCTTTCTTCTTCTTAATATGTAAAAATGAATGTTTGTCTGTATGTCCTTTATAGAATCGTAAACTATGCGTCCGATTTTGATGAAATTTTGTGTGTGTGTTTGAGAGGGTCCCGGGATCTTATAAGTAATTATTCTAAGCCCGGGATGGTTTACAGCCACAATTGGAACCGATAGGTGGCCCTGAGATCGGGTTCTAGAATCCTCCTAATAAGAAATTAGATTAAATATGATATTAGAAATAAGAGTTGGAAAAGAAAGAAAATAAATAAATAGTATCCTGGTCCCCTTTCCCTTACATTAGTTGTTTGTTATACAAAAGAAACAAAGTAAAAAGAAAATAAAACCCTTTATCTTCACACAAGATGGAGGCAGAAGCCCATTAAAAAATAATAATAAGGCTGGCAACTCGTGCTCGCCTCTCTTGTTGCAAACATTTATAGGGGACGGTAACCATATTGCGTAGGTGCCCCGTCTACCTTATGTTAGCTTCGCAATAAAAAAATGTACTAAATTTTTTATTACACAGCAAGCAATGTCATATAAAACATTATTTATTACAGTTATGTCGAAATATCGCAATGTGTCGACCTATACATGTTATTTTTTTGTTTTGTAAGTCTTGTTTTTTTATTGGATCAGTTCAGCAGACAGGCAGACGGCCCACCTGATGGAAAGCGGTTACTAACGCTTATGGACATCTCTCTAAAGGTAGACTACCCGGACACTAATAGCGAAACACAACTCAAGGTTGTTATGGCGGCATACTCTAGACCAGGGGTGGTAGCCATCCAGTCGGGCAAGTGCCCTACATCTGGCTGTGGGTTGTTTTCTCGCCTCTTATAACAAGCCGCCCAAACGCAGGAAATTCTGTCGTAGATCTTTTTATTACCAACAACTTTGCCATTTAACTTTTTTCCATAGGACTTGTAGTTTTGCCGTAAATCGAGATAAACCGTTCGTCACCCTTAAAACGCCCCCCCCCCCCCCCTCCCTTCCACTTCCCGACCTCAGATCGCCCGTAAATAATTTTTCCTTTTCCAATGGGTTTCATCCTACTATTATTTTTTATCATTTTCACTAGCACTGGTAGCACTGGTCTACAGAGACGTAAGTACTATATGTCTTTCCACAGATATTATAACGCCCTCGTTTGAAGTCAGCGTCCAAATAGATGGTGTAATAGACGTGGGCCCAAATTGGAACTACATTTATAAAATAAGACAAAATAAAGACACAACGAGAAATGGCCACGATAGCAACAGTAAACCTAAAAAAAAACACCATAAAACAAATCATGAAAATGTTTCCAGAGACACGAACAATTACGTCACTAAATACGATAAAAAGGCTGTGAAAATCAACGATATTTACGTAAACCAACATAAAGTGAAAAACGATGAAAAAGTCAAAGAGTTTATTAAACATATTTACAAACAAACTTTACAACTTTTTGACAATATAAAAAATAAAGTGATAGGTCATAGTGTGAAGAAAAAATTAGACTTCTTGGCGCGCAATTACGAAGCGAAATTCAACGAGTTTGTTGAAAAAACGAAAAGACAGAAAATCAAAACACGATTGGGAGCTCAAAAAGTTATATTTAATACTATAGACACGTCTAATTCTATTCTAAATAGATTGATAAATTATCTGATCGGCGATATGGATCGAAAGGGAATTTTGAGAAGCAATATGGCGGCCACCCATGTAATCAGAAAAGAGGTCGATAAAGAAATTAATGGTGAAAATAAACACGCATGCACTAAATTCGGTGTTTGTAGATCTGGAAAATCTTTTACAGATTATTCAATAGATTTCTTAACAATATCATCAAAATGTGACGACAGAAAATTGAAACAATTATTTGATTCGTTAACGGAAGTTGCTAAGAATACAAAAGTTCCCGCGTTCGATTATGACAATGAGCGTTTGTTTTTAAAAAGTTTGGATGAACTTGAACGTTCGGATGCGTGGCTTTTGAGGGTCCGTTTAATTATTTGGAAAAACGTTCTGAGAAACAGAAATAAGCCTATTCATGTGCCGGTTAAATTACCAGGTTTGTGAAATGTAAATCTGCATCATCAAACCAGTTAATTTTTAAGCCTAGGTACCGGTTTCCTACTATTCTTTTCTGTATCCTTCTTGTTTCCTTTCGAAATATGGTTTAACACGGTGTCTGTACCCGACCAGTGTCAAGTATTATAGTTTAGCAGTCACCCGTAATTTCATCTGCGTTTGTTGTTAACATTCTAATTAAGGACACAACCGTTAACGTAGTCTGCCCGCCTTCGGTTTGTACACACAGCGATGACACGTGTTATTCGCCTCGTCCCACTGGAGATTATGACACAGCGGCAACGGTACACTTATGGTAATATTTTGACCAATTTAAACATTATATTTTAAACTAGCATTTGTCCTCAACTTCTTCTACGTTGGACAAGTACCAAAATTAAAGTTATTTTTTTTTATAATTTACACTGTCTTCTTTATTTGATAGATCTTTCTTTTTGTTTGTTATTACTTCCTTCTCTTCTCTTCCTTCCTTACTTATAAAAAGTATTTAGGAGCTGTCCATTAATGTGTTAGAATGTGGTCAAACTTAACGACGTGCTGAGGCCAAAGATACAAGACTTTTCTTAGTTTCGGTTTTAGTCACTAACATACTACTAAATCTAAAATTTTTATCATGTTCTCAGCTAGGTAGCATGTTTTACTGGAAATAAAGTTTATTATTATTGTTGCTAATAAACGAAAGCGCTCCTATATACATTATACATATTGTTATTTTCTTATCAGTTTGTATTGTGTGAGTCGTAATTTGAAATAAATATTTTCTTTCTTTCTTTATACAAACATGTATCACAGAAGTACGCGGCAACGCCTTGTGCTTTACAAGGCCCAGGTGCGGCCGCATATGGAGTACTGCTCACACTTGTGGGCCGGGGCTCCCGCTTACCAGCTAAATCCCCTGGGCAGTATTCAACGTCGAGCCGTTCGCATTGTCGACGATCCCATGCTTACAGACGGCTTAGATACGCTTGGCCTTCGGAGAGACTTCGCGTCTCTCTGCGTATTCTACCGACTATATAACGGAGAGTGTTCCGAGGAACTGTTCAGAATGGTGCCTTCGTCTTCTTTTTACCACCGCACCGCACGCCATCGGCTGGGCGTTCATCCCCACTTCCTTGAGCCGCTTCGCTCTTGTACGCCGTTTTGATCTCTAGAACGCTTCTCTTGCGCACCGTGGGGATTTGGAATGAGCTCCCAGCCGTGGTTTTCCCACAGCGCTACGACATGGGGTTTTTTTAAAAGGGTGTCATAAAATTTCTTCGAGGCCGGCAGCGCGTTGGTGACACCTCTCGTGTTGCAAACGTCCATGGGCGACGGTAACCGCTTTCCATCAGGTGGGCCGTCTGCCTGTCTGCTGTACTCCAGCGATAAAAAAAACAAATATACAACCAGTACAAACGTAATGCACGATTCAATAACACGCGCAAAGTACGTCACTATATAGCTTATCAAATGTACACACGTCTTGCTCGTATCGTAATCGTAGCTTGACTGACTCATCTCTCAGTGGGGGCATTGTTTTATACTGCGCCAATAAAATATGTCTGGACACAATACTCGACCGCATAACAATTATAATAAAAGAATCACATCTGGCTAACGACCACTATAAAAGATTACAATACACAATGGGCTGTTTTTCTAATTACACATTTTAAACACAAAGTAAACAAAAGAAGTCCAAATGCCGAAAAGGTAATAAAGTGTGCTTTATGGCAGGCAGGTGTGCTCACTTTTGTCGACGTGTAACACTAATATTAAATGATCATTCGTTATTTTTTTCTTCTGCCTGGCACTAGCAGAAGACCAGCGTTGGTTATTATCAACCAGCAGTTGTTAAGTTAGGCCCTGTATAGAGTTAGTTAACCTTTGGCATTTGTTAAACTGCTCATGTATTATTTTAAATAACTCTTAATAACCAATATTTTATTTCTTTCTTTAAAAAAACGGAGTGACGGAGCAATGTCTTTCGAAATCACGGGCCATAAAAATAGCCCGGACATTTGGAGGGTTTGGTAGGGCCATGGGAAGGCCAACACGCAGAGGCCCCTTGACAAAGATGTAAATGTTGGGTGACACTGGCGATTATACCTGTCTACCAGTGTTGGACTATTGTGGGAAATGAGGATAAAAAGTACCGGGCTATTGGGGTGAACTGACGGAGCAATTATTATTGTTATATTTCAGACACCAATCTTCACTTCATCAACAGAACTGTAGCTCTTCTGGATGTGATGGACTACCTAGACAAGAAGCTACCACCAAACGAGCACAACACTTTAGAATGGACCGACCTTAAGACAAGCTTGGTCCAATGGTGTGAAGCGAAACGGACTGACGTGGAAGACATCACTCAGACCTTTATTAAGAAAATTAATACAAGCTTGACAAATATGCCCGAAGATGAATATTTGGAATTTAATAGAAATATTAAAACTATTTTAGATTGAGTTCTGTGTTTTAATTTATAACTGTGTTTTGAGGTCCTTTATGGATTAATGAAAGAATTAACTCAATTAATAGTATTAAATGTTCATAAGTTTTTTTTTTCTTCTGTGAATGTGACGTTACTGCTTGGCACTAACGGAAGACCAGCGTTGGTTGTTATCAACCAGCATTTGCTGAGTTAGGGCCTGTTTAGAGTTAGTTAAGTATTTGGTTTTTATTAAACTGTTTATGTATATTTTATTCAAATAACTCTAAATAAACATTATTTTATTTTCTTTCTTTCTTTCTAATAGTGATGTTTAAAAATATACAGATACGAGTCGCGAGACTCGAATTAAAATGCCGATAGAATTACTATAGAGTTTATTAGAACTATACAAACACGAACACAGGTATAAATATGATATATAAATTCTATCCGTGCAGGAACGGAGAAAGAATACAATTTCCTGCGGCCGGGTGGCCTGTCGTAAGAGGCGACAAAACAACCTATAGCCAGGTGGTGGGGCATTTGACCGACTGGATGGCTACCACCCCTGGTCAAAAGTATGTCGCCATAGCAACCTTGAGTTGTGTTCCGGCATTAGTGACCAGGTTCCAGTCTCCATTAAGAGAGCAGCAGCGCATTTGTAATACTTTTGGTGTTTCAAATGTCCATAGGCGATGGTAACCGCTTTCCATCGCCATCTGCCTATCTGCTGACTCAAGTAATAAAAAAGAAAAAACCGAACACAACAAATCTAAATGTAATGCAGGTCGTAATTCAATAAAACGCGCAGTCCGTCACTAATTGACTACCGAATGTACACACGTCTCGCCTTGATCGCGGTTCTCGTTCGATTGTCTCCTTCCTCAATTGGGCCATTGTTATATAGTGCACAAATGCAATATGTCCGCCCGGCAATGTGGAACGAATTTCCTAGAATCAGCTGTACATTAAAATCAGTAACACCTGGCTAATGATTACAGCCGCAGGCGGCAGTAAACGATCACAATACAATAGGCCGTATGGCAATAAATAATGTAACAAAAGAAGACGATCATAAAAGAATTTCAATGTTATTAGTTCAAATGCCGACAGGTATTAAAATGTGTTTTGTTGTCAGATATACAGGTGGATTTTGTTTTTGTCGGGACCTGAGTTGTAACAATATTTTTTTTATGTGTATATATAAAATTATATGATACATATAAAATATCTAGAAATAAATTGAAATTACTATATAATATTATAATATAATAATAACAACAGCCCATAACTGTACCACTGCTGGGCTCGGGCCTCCCACGGTAGGGGAATGGACGGTATATCCACCACGCTTGTCCAAGGCGGCTTGGCAGGTTTGACACATCGGTTATCTCGATGTGCAGGTTGCATCACGATGTTTTCCTTCTCCGTTGTTAGCATGTGGTAATTGTAACAATATGCACATCAGGTCAGAAAACTGCCAAGTGGTGCATGCGTTCCGGCCAGGATCGAACCCGCGACCTTTGACTTTAGGACGCGTGTGCTAGCCATTACGCTACCACGACTTGAAATAACTATGTTACATCCAAATCTGAAAGTGTGAGTTCAGTATAACAAAAATGCATAGATTGTGAGAGAATCGGTAGGGAATAAAGAACGCCCCTATCGACCCACCTCTTGACATGGCTCGTTGCGAGCGCTGCGATCGAAAATAAACAATAAGAATAAAAAAAAACACAATTTGAAAAATATTTATTACATTTTTTAATAAGTATTTACACTTAGATACAATAAAAACAGTTTAACGCATTATATAGAACGCGGCATGCAACTTGGCCACGTTTTGGCGTAGTGGGGGTAAGTCTGGGCTGGATTTGGGTAAGCTGAAAACGATAGCATAAAAAATTAAAAAGATAGTATTAAAAAAAATATAGTACACTTTATTATTTTGAATTAATAATACTTAAACATTAAATAATAGTAAATAAAAGTAATAATTAGACGAATCTGTATTCTTACTACAGATTAGACAACGTAATCACATCTCAATGAACTTTTTTTTTAATGTTGGGTTAGCACCGAATGGTATTCAAATACTACTTATATCTATACATATAATAAAATTGTAGAGGTCAAATTTCTGTACAATGAAAAAAAATTGCTAAAAACCGAGTTAGGGGGATGTAAGAAGTGAAATAGAACTAATTTAGACTTCTTTCAATTTTTTTGTTTCTCTGTTTGTTTGTACCAGTTAATTTCCGAAACGACTGGACCGATTTACATGAAATTTGGTATGGTGGTAGTTTATATCCCTGGTCAACATATAGGATACTTTTGATTCCAAAAAATTAAAGAGTTCCCGTGGGATAGTTAAAAAACCGCACCACGCGTACGAAGTCGCGGGCAGAAGCTAGTTAGTCATATAGGCAAAGTATTGAAATTATAGTATTTTTTCGTACACGGTCGAATCGACCGTGGTAGGGGCTTTATTTATTTAACCAATTTAAAGAAGTTTCGCTTCTTACTTGTGTACACTAGTACACGCACACATTTCTTTATATGTCTGTGTTAGAGCATCTCGTGAAAACTACTGAACGGATTTTAATGAAACTACACAGAACTAGCTCATATTCCGGTGCAACACTTGGGATACTTTTTATCCCGATAATTGGCGCCGTTAAGATGGCGCTGGTTTTTTGTCGCCATACGTGGTATGGCAACGCCAACGAAGTTTCGCCAGTAAGTGCTTATATATATAACTTATAACCTTAAAATATCAAGAGAATATTTGTTCTCTTAAACTAATTAAAATACAGTCCACTTCTTTATTTTTAAACAAGTAACACTTAAA
This sequence comes from Dendrolimus pini, assembly GCA_949752895.1. Lineage (NCBI taxonomy): Eukaryota > Metazoa > Arthropoda > Insecta > Lepidoptera > Lasiocampidae > Dendrolimus > Dendrolimus pini. Next base: position 1,817,975 of record OX457151.1, read on the forward strand.
CTTAACATGTTATAGGGTAAACTATACCGTTGTTGGCACCCCATTACTTTATTCAAAACATTAAGAAATCTTTTTTAGACATGCAGTGATGATAATAATATTGTTACGAGTTACGGGACTCGAATTAAAATGCCGTTGGAATTACTATAGAATTTATTAGAACTATACAAACACGTATAACACAGGTACAAATGTAACTGGACACAACCACTACAAACTGCACGATTCAATAGCACGCGTAAAGTTCGTCACTAATTGTACACACGTCTTGTCTCGCTTGTGTTATCGCTTTGACTGCCTCACCGGAGGGGTCGGGCATTGTTTTATACTAAAACTATACAATATGTCTCGACACAATACTCGACCGCGTAAACAATAGTTTCCAAGAATCACACCTGGCTAATTACTATCATAAAAAATTACAATACACAATAGGCTGGTTTTATATGCATTGTAATCTTATGGTAGTCATTAGCCAGATGTGACTCATACAGGGCGTTCCATTAGGGACTCACAACGACCACGTTCACGACCGCGATTTTTCCCGTTCCACTTGCTTGCGGACGTTATAATTATAAACGCTAGTGGAACGGGTTATGGAGCGTTGATGTCATTAATGTCATACGCAAATGTCATTGGTTGATATGAAAATCGCGCCTTTTTCAATGTGTAGGGTTGACTAATTTATGTTAAAAGAAATATAGCTATTTATACAAAATGTCCTTAATGGGGTCAATTGGGTATCGGCTACTTCATCGCGGTAATAATTCAGAAGAAAGCAAATTCGCCTAGCTCAGATGAAGAGTGGACGTTAAGTTTATAAAACGTAATACTAAAAAACGTGATCTCAGGCCACGTAACATACAATACAAAAATATAGTCGATCGTTATTCAGATGAAGAATTTAAAAGCCACTTTAGACTTTCAAGAAATACATTGAATTATCTATCTATCTATATTTCTGAGTTATAACTCTTTCGTATAATTCTGCAGCAAAAGCTATGTCTACAAACAATGAATTTGTCATTAATTATATAATTATATTCAAGTCAACGATAATGAAAACTGATTAGAAATAAATTATGTAAATAAATGCTAATAACAAATAAAGGAAAATGATAGATGGCTGTTCAAAATACATTAAAATTAATTTTACAAAAGTAATAAAGAAAGATATTTTTCATTCGCCATCTTTGTTTCAAAATTCGCGCCTTCGTCAACGTATTGACAAGAGAGAATTAATGCTCTGTGGTCAACGCCCACTCCGATCCACCTTTTGACATGGGTTGTTGTGGGCGTTGTGATCGAAAATGATGACGTCATTAGTGACGTTTTCGCTACGACCACGACGATCGCGGTCGCCTTGTGGAACGGCTAACTGAGCATTTTGGGCGTTGTGCGTTACTAGTGGAACGCCCTACTAGAAATTCAGTCTGCGCGGCCGACAGACATATTGTAATTGTGCAGTATAAAGCAATGCCCCAATTGAGAGATCGACAGTCAAGCGATAACCACAAGCGCAGCAAGACTTGACTTCGGTAATCGATATAGTGACGGATTTGCGCGTGTTATTGAATCGTGCATTTCGTTTGTACTGGTTGTGTTCAGTTTGTAATTCTAATAAATTCTGTAGTAGTTCCAACGGCATTTTAATTCGAGTCCTGCAACTCGTAAAAATATTTAAATTACAAGATGTGAGAGTGCGACTCTGGTGCCTGGCTCATAGAAGCTATCTATCAAAGGACATACTGCAAATTGTACAAGGGGCATACCCTTTTATCTCACAAGTTGTGTCTACAGAATAAGAAATATTATGATATTTTTATAGCTTGAATAAATTAACCCAGGGGCCAAATTTAATATTATTTTTGTCCACAAGCTGCCAGCTGCCATCAAAATTGCCGCGCTAAAACCAAGAGAATTCTACCGTCTCTTTTATTCTAATACAAATTCTATGTTGTTAGAGGGAGAAAGCATCAATTCAACGTTCGTTTCAATTATTTGTATTTGAGCATAAATTTTTGGTGCTTCCCAATTAGCCGTGTGTGACAGTTCGGCAACATTTTTTTTAAGATATACGAATAATATATAAATAATAATAATAATCGGCAGACAAACGCACACATTGTATATCCCCAAATTAAGCAAGTTATGCTTGTGTTATGGGTAATATACAACGGACCACTCTGGGGCCGATCCCAGACACCCAGACCACGGTAAATAACGGATAAAATACGTTTCCGAAGTTTACTATACCAGGAATCGAACCTGGAGCCTCTGCGTTGCAGTGAGGTAGGCCGGCAAAGGCTTAGCCCGCTCAACCACAGAGGCCGTCAAAATTTGTGGTGATTCCGTCTTAGAGAGTTAACTGGGTACCAACAATGGAATACTTTACCCTAGTAAAACAGTGACTGGTGTTAAGCCATAATATTTTTATGAAATATAAAATATAGTCTCAGATAAATACAGTATAGAAACAGGATGCAATGAGGGATAAAAGTTATGTTAAGATAGACCAAAAAATCAGCTGCTATATAGTTGGGTCGTTCTTCAAAGTCACAATTGTATTTATCTATCTAGTATCTTTCAATTATTATTTAGGTTTATGGCTTGGCAGCCTAGGCCTTTAAGCCAGATCTTAGATTACAATGTAGTTTCTTCATTCTCTTAAGCCTATGTGTAGCACAGCTGAACTGTAGGTACAGCTAGTGCCATTCAACGGAGTTCTTGTGACAACTCAAAAGGCCACATTTGACTGTACAGTTCACATTTCTCACAAAACACATAATCACTACTCAAAAACTATCAATATCCTATAACTATTGTTCATTTTAGAGTAATTTTACACATTTTTAGAAAATAAAACTGCACATCACAACGTCTCCTTTCAGTTCCCGCCAAAAACTCCAGTATCTATCAAACTGATTTAAGTAATTAAGTGAAGTATCGATGATGTTATAATCAAATATTTGAATCAATATTAGAAGTCATACATTACTGAATCAATTAGCATAAAATGATTTGTTAAAAAAAATTGTGTTTGCGCACAGTTCACACGCAGTGGAAGTGAAACTTCAGAGAATATATTCACAGTTAATTCCAAGTCCGCCAACATAATTATTACAATTCAAAATAAACTCCTTAAGTCTAAAAAATATTACCAGTGTTATTTCTGTCCAAATTGGACCTATGTTAAATCATCGGTCTTATTGACTCTGTAATATGTGCTGCACAATGTAAAATTCGTGTCTCATTCTCTCGCAGGCTTAGACCCTGTGATTTATATGTTAATCTCTTTAGTGTCGCTTTTTCGTTTCATAGAGATTCGAATCACGATTCTAACGAAGTTTCACATCAAAAACATATTTAACGTTTTACTGACTTTTTGATTTTTAAAATTTCGAAAATTATGCATAAATTAATCACGATTTATGTTTTAACTTTTTGATTATACATCATCAGTCACCTGATGACGTCACAAATATTTAAGAAAAAAAATGTTGACCAACATAGCATTGACCTCATGCCTACGCTACGTTCACGACCGCGATTTTACCAGTTCCACTTGCTTGCCTGCGCGTCACCATCGTAAACCCAAGTGGAACGGCCCAACGCTCACAACGACCCACCTTTTGACATGGGTCGCTGTGAGCGGTGTGTGATCGAAAATGATGACGTCATTAGTGACGTGTACGCCACGAGCACAACGACCGCGGTCGCCTTGTGGAACGTGGCTAACGGAGCATTTTATGTCGTTGTGAGCTACAAATGGAACACCCTGCATGTGTTACATTTGTAACACGGAGGTATTACACAGCACATTAGCAACAACCTCCACCAAAGTGATTAATATAATAGAATGTCATGTTATGTAAGGGAGGCTTGGCTTATGTCTGCGATAGAATAAGACGTTTTCTAATTGGACGTAGTTACACAAAAAGGATCCAACCCACAAAATGTTATTTTTGAATGATTAAAGATTAAAATAAAATATTAAATATTAAAATTTTAGCTGTATTTCCGCATTGATGCAGTTAAACTTATTTGAATAAAAAATGATACATTTACGTTACATAAAATTTTGTGGGTTGGATCCTTTTTGCGTAACTACATCCAATTATCTAACAAAATCCAAATTTATCTATAACATCTTTAACAATTAATTTGTGGTAGCTTAATACGTTAAAACTACTATACATTTCTAAAGATTCAAAAGTTTCTAAGATAATTATGGTGTTTTAATTTGATATAAATTATTATGATACTGTTACAAAGTTAGTTCGTCAGTATTCGTATGAAACTTCAAATATGGCTAATTTGAACGGCTCAACTATAGGTTTTGGACTCGTACAACTAATCTCTTATTACACAAATGGACCTACTTATGCAAAATGGAACTAACTAACATACTTACAGTTTTGAGAAAAAGCCGTTTTTATTAAAATTTTGCAAAAAAATAATTTAGAATATTGTATATTCTAATGTACAATATTCTAAATATTTTTTTCCCAAAATATAAACACATTATTTGTATGCAAAATTTTAATAAAACCGGCCCTTTCTCAAAACTTTCAGTATGTGGGTTAGTTCCATTTTGCATAAGTAGGTGCAAATCTTTATTAATTTAGTCAAAATTAAAATCATCATCTGATACATTATCCAAATCCATTCCATCTAACCCTGCATCTCGTAATTTAATCAAATCCTCTAAATCTTTCTCCTTTTCAACAACTCTATCATCATCATGTGGTTTGTCACCACTATTTTTACCTCTCTCATTTAAATTATCTTTATTATAATATACATTATCATTCTGATGATGTACCTTATCAATTTCTTGATGTATTTTATCATTAACATGTTGTACTTTATCTTTATTAACATAATTATGTCCTAAATCACTATTAACACTACTATTACTAGTTCTGAATTCGTTATATGAAAACTCACTTACATTAGCTTCTAGCGACGAATTACTAACTTGTTTTTGATTAAGAAGTGCTATTCTTTCGTTAAGCATTTTGAAAATGTCCTTACTATCACTAACATCCTTATTACTACTTGCAGATTCTATACTATCACTTACAGACTCACCACCAGAATGTACGGTATTACTATAGTTCACACTGTCTTTAACTACACTGACATTTTCACAGTTTTCTTTGACATTATCACTAACTAACTCAGAAGTATTTATAGTTTCACAATGTACATCACTTTTGTTCACTTCACTACTTTGATTGAAATGTCCATTATCATTTCTATCAACATGTTCATTTATATCTAAATCTTCATGTGCAATATCATTGCAGTTTTCAACATCCTTAACACTCTCACAATGAGGTATTAAACCTTTACTTGTAGCTCCATTTTCATTAGCAGTCTTTAATATATCTTCACTAGAATTACAATCATCACTACAACTTGTAGAACTTTTACCTTCTTTATATTTTTCACTGTAAAGGAAATTGTTATCTTTGTTCATTTCTAATGTTATAACATTACTTTCACTTGGAGAATTTTCATTACTTTCAAGTACTTTTGTAATGTCGTCAGATCTATTATCTTGTGCTTCAGCACTATGTTTATCATTTTCCTCTAAATGTTCAATATCATTGACAACACCTACACCGAAATCTTTAACAAAACTACCTTGTGTAACTTCTGAGGCTTTTTGAATTTCATCTCTGCCCTTTGTTTCGGTGTTACAGGATTTAAAATCATTACTTATACAATCATTAACACTTAAACTATTAATATTACTTGAACTACTATCAGCTTCTAATTTCGTTGTATGTTGTTCTATTTCAGTATTTATTTGACTAGCTTCAGTCAGATGATCATTAGAATGATTAAACTCTTTTCGTTTGCTTTCCCCGATCAATACACTTTCTTCTGTTTTGTTACTTTTCAATAGCACTGTCACAGTATCCGTCATCAATGATTGGCTATCATCAGACTGATCTTTACTTAAATCAAATCCTCTGAAAACATCAGTTACTATACTATCACTGTTGTAATCCTCAGAATTATTCCATGGACTCAAATATGGTCTTTTATCTCCACTTTCTGGATCTTTAACATTTTTGCTTTCTTTCAATTTCTCATCAATATCATTCAAGTGATCTATAAGGCTGTCAATATTAATATTGAAATCAATGTTATCATCAGTGCTTTCATTATCCCTCAGTCTCTTTGGAACTTTACCCAGTAGTTTATGTGAATATATGACTTTGAGACATAAAGATTTAAGACTAGACAGAGTATTAGAGTCATTCGAATCTGAATCCCAATGTACATAATCAAATTCTGTTTTAGCATCATCATTGACTTTAAACATGCTGTTAAAGGAGGTGTTAGGATCTGTTTTGATTTTGGGTGTGGCCGAAACGTATGGGTAAAAGAAATGCCGGTCCAGTCCGTAAGGCTGTAAATAGAAAAACCATGGTTAAGTTAGTGTAAAACCGCTATACTCAACATGAATATCAGGGTGAAATGGTTGACCTTGAGTTAATCGTATTACGTACGACGAATGAGAGTTCCGACGGCCTACTTCACCCTCCTCAATTAAAAAAAGAAACACTTTTCATCATCTATAGTAATATTATAAAGAGGTTTGTGACGTTGTAGGGGGCAATCTCCGAAACTACTGAACTGATTAAAAAAATTCTTTCACTGTTGGCAAGGTACACTATCCCCGGTTGACATAGGCTATATTATATTTTCAAAAAATTAGGGATCCTTACTAACACTCCAATAGTGTAACTTAAAGTGTAAAAAATTACCTAAAATCGCGTGCACTGAGAAAACTATTGATGATAGAATAAAATAACGTACTACGACTTTGCAGAACACATCATTATTTACGCTTATAATTGAAAATAAAGACATAAATAAAAAGGGAAATAAATTAAAAAAAACAACAAGCCCGGGTAATCGGGCTATCCCAGAGAGGCATAAAAAAAACCACTTTCCATCAGGTGAGCCGTCGGCCTGTTTGATGTACTCCAGAAGTACTTGTGTTCAAGCATAAGTGATCAAGAACCAGCCCCCCTAGTGCCCAGGACATATTGGAGGCACCACTGCTGTTACAAATGTCCATAGGCAATGGTAAACACTTTCCATCAGGTGGACCATCGGTCCATCTGCTGTAAACCAGTAATAAAAAAATTACACAAGATACTCACATTCCTAACAGTGGCAACGTTGAAATGGCCTTGTTCGCAGATCTTCAGCAGCGGGTCGCACCTGGCAACCCTCACTTGCATCGGTTTCAATCTGTCCAAGATATCTTGCTCCACCAGCGCTGAATCCAATACACCTAAAGCATTTAGATTGGATATTATATATGAAATGACATACATATTCCACCAGGTGGCGTCGTAGCATCATAGTAATATAATAATAATCGGTAGACAAACACACATGTCCCCAAATTAAGAAATCTATGCTTATGTTACGGACAATATACAACAGACTATTTTGGGGTGGATCGAAAGTGTCCCTTGTCCACCCTCGAAATTAAAACTACATTTATACCATATTTTAGCCAAATTGGTCCAGTACTTTTTTTGTAAAAGCATTAACAAACAGAAAGACAGATATATTTTTATCCCAAAAACTATCCCGTTTTTCGGGATAAAAAGTATCCTATGTACATTCTTGGCATCGAATATACAAATATATATACTGAGTTTCAGCCAAATCCAGTAGATTTTGCATGAAAACGGAAAATAAAAAAAGTTTGAATATATTAGATTTTGGGATGTGACGTCACGAAATTTAAGAAATCGTCACACAATGTCACACTTCGTTAACCCCCTCCCCGCCCTTTACCGTGATACGTAACTTATAATAATGTTACGAGTTGCGGGACTCGAATTAAAATGCCGTTAAAATTATTATAGAGTTTATTAGAACTATTCAATCACGTATAACACAGGCACAAATATAACCGAACACAACAAGTCCAAACGTAATGCAGAAGGTTGTAATTCAATAAAACGCGCAAAGTCCGTCAATATTAGATTACCGATTGCACACGCGTCTCGTCTTGATCGTGGTTCTCGCTCGACTGCCCCCCTCCCTCAGTCATGCCATCGTTTTATACTGCACAAATGCAATGTGCCCATATCGCAGTCGACATAATTCGACACACCTGGCTAATGAGTCGGCGGCAAGCATCCATAAACGAGTACAATAAACAATAGGCCGCTCTCTAGAAACGTATGCCAATAAATAAGTAAACAAAAGAAGACGATCATAAAATAATTAGAATAGTTTAAATTTTATTACTTATTCGTTCAAATGCCGACGGGTAATAAATGTGCTTCTAGAAATCTGTACGTGGAACCTGTCTTTTTCGACGCCTACGTTATAAAGATAATAATGTATTTATTTCAGACACAAAGATCCATAATTATAACAAATTTTAAGCATTGTTATTGTATAGTTTGTTCATTTGCTCTTGCTTGTAGTGGTGGATGCTGACAGTTGCTGGTGGAGTGCTGGTGCCTTCTTGTAGTGGGGTGAAGATAATACACCTTGTTGCTTGCAGGTAAAATGCCGTTGGAATCACTATACAGTTTATTAGAACTGTACAAACACTTATAAAACAGGCACAAATATAACTGGACACAATAAGTGCCAATGTAACGCACAATTCAATAACACGCGCAAAGTCCGTCACCAAATCGCTAATCGAAGGTACTACACACGTCTTGCTAGCAAAACGCTGTACGTTGAACCGTACAGTTATTATTAAATTGAAACGTAAAAAAAATAAAAATGAACAAACGTCCATCAGCTGGCCCCTGACACTAATGCGGACGAATTATGACTAAATGAGTAAGCAAGTCCGAAAAGCGTGGCTCGATTTGTGACTAGATTACCTTTCTTGGGCGTGCACACCTTCTCGTGCTTCTTTAGGTTCCTCGCCGAGACCGTCTCGTTGCATATGATGCACATCGCTGCCAACATCCAAATAATTAGAAGCAAACAACAATTTATGTGATAAATAATGTTGCAGATATGTCACTAGATGGCGTTATCTCAAAATACATCGTGCTATGTTTTCAATTTCATATGTATACCATAAGTGTAATATTTAAGTCAATTAGTAGTCCAAAATATACCAGTTCAAACCACTTGCTGTTTTACTTAATGAACCTAGGTCGTCTAGTACAAATAAAATATATCGATATATATGTTACAGTCATAGTGATCAAATAGCTATTATATATAATGACTGGTCATTACATATAATAGCAAAATTGACTAGACAATAGACGTGAGGAAAATCGTTCCTTTTCAGTCGCCGTGACTGACGTTCCAGTTACAAAAAAGTCACAGCGACAAATCAACGTTACTTTGTCACGACAGTCGCTTACATCAGAATGTAATATTCGGTAATCGGTTTCGTTCCAGTAGACGTTTTTAATTTACGACGAATGTGACATGTTATTAAATAACGTATCTGGTGATTTACTTACTCGATGATAATTAGGTCGTTGATCTAAAATTCTAAAATAACCTTCACTTTTACAGATTTAGGACTGTCGCACAATTTTTTATCAAGCAATGATGGACCCTATACATATTTCTATTGTAGGTTTGGCTAATAAATCTATACAAACAATAATAATTATGCCCTTTCTAGCAACTATCTTTGCCGTTACCGCGGCCGAGCGTCCACCGCCTTACCCGAATCAACTCGATTAGTGCCGATGTTAACCGAACTACGTTCGCGACTCACGATTACAAGGAATGTTTGACGCGACGTAAAGGACCAACGTTCCGGGAATCGAAGTGACTTTGTAACGTTGTTCTTTCGTGGCATGTCACAGTGATACTTTTAGACGGCTTGTCGCTGTGACTTTTTCACCGTGACAGTATTTATCACCCATCTCTACTAGACAATGTGATAAATTAATCACTTGATCCGGATATTATTCATAATAGCGGGTCAAAGTTAGCCAAAGTATTAAATTAAATATTTTATTATTGTAGTCTTTAAAGAGTGATATCAAATGCTTGTCTTGATCTCTTTGTTTTGTTTTATGGCTAGTGAGCTTTAAATTTACTTTATAAATTAAAGTTAAATAACTTTATAACAATGTTAATTAACGTAGAATTATTATCTATGACAATGTTATTTTAATTCTTAGGCATATTGAAATATAATTTTGGGTGTGGTATTTATTACTTGAGATATAAAATTAGTTTTGGATGGTTATAAAAAAAAATAACCACGAAGGCTAGAGCCTATTTTTATTAGGCCCTTAGCCTTCTAACCTATATTAAAAAAGGATTTGTGTATAATAAATAAATGTGCCGCGTATCATATAATTTTATAATCTTTACCTACTTGTTTTATTTTATTACATTATCCAAGGCTTCGAAGACATTATATAAAATTGCTGGTTAATGTGATTAATTCTGTGTTAATTATCACTTTATCTAAATTGAGTAGACATTATACATAATGGTTAGACAATATATATAACTAGCTGACTCGGCGAACTTCGTACCGCCTTATTCAAATAAATTAATAAACAAACAAATTGAGAAAACATGGGAAAGGGCTCATAGAATTTGAAAAATATATAGCCTATAACCATCTACGATTAATTCCGCGTCGACTGGTTGTGGTTTCATGATGATCGGTCCAGTAGTTTTCCAGTTTACCTCGGACAATATATATAGATATATATAGATAAATAGCCATAAACCATCTAGGAAAAATTTCGCATCGAATGGTGGTAGTTTCATGTCGATACGATCAGTGGTTTAAGCGTGATTGAGCCTCAAACGAACACCATTTTCATTATATATATATATAGATAGAAGATATCCGAATTTATTACTTTGGCTGTAACATATATATATATTGCATTGATAGTAATATCGTAAAAGGTGCAAATTTCAGATTAGGTATCATAGAAATTATTCACATTTGAAATTTGTTTGACCACTAAATTCTGGTACCCGATTGCAGCGCCATCTACCTGGTTCAAATTAAAATCTAAATCATCCCAGTAGAAAATTATAAAAATACTAATATCGCTAGTAAAAAATAGGGGTTGATCGTAGAGGGTTGAAAATTTACGGTTGCATGTATTTTTTAATGCCGTATCATAAAAAAATAAAAATAAAAAAATCTCTAAAATTAAAAAAAAATATATTTAGGGGTGGACTACCCTTAACATTTAGGGGGATGAAAAATAAGTGTTGTCCGATTCACAGACCTACCCAATATGCACACAAAATTTCATGAGAATCGATCAAGCCGTTTCAGGGGAGTATGGGAACAAACACTGTGACACGAGAATTTTATATATAAGAATATACTATAGATTTGTGATGTTCATCATATGAATCTTTGAAAAAGCACCCTCTTTAGGCCCTCAAGAGCAGTACGAGGGGATGAGCACCATCACTCACCAGGCCTGTCTCCCTCCCCCCAGCACTTGTGGTCGTCCAGCAGCGGCACGGTGGGGAAGTACTTCCAGCACCTCCCGCACTTCACGTCGGGCACCTCGGTCGACACCCTGCACTCGTGCCTCGTTATGTGCCTGCAAAGGTGCATGTCATGGTATATTTGACTGGCCTCAGGCTGCGACAGCCCACCTGATGGAAAGCGATTACCATCGGCTATGGGTGTTGTATGGGCATTCACAACATCCTGGGTGTCTTTACAAAGCCCGTATTATAGTGCTGTCTACACCTACACTTCAGCTGGGAGTCATACCATACACCTACGATTGCCCAAGAGAAACATTCAAGAAAACAGTTACGTACATGAGTGATGTAGCCCAAGGAAGTGGAGATGAACGCTGAGCTGATGGTGAGCAAAGCGGTGTTAAAAGAGGAACCGTCATTCTGGAAAAACTACCTAGACAAGTGGCATTAGCACTAAATGAATAAAATTAAAGTGTATAATTATATGTCTAGTAGGTTGTTCCTCAAAAGATTCCCAGTTATACAGACCATAGACTCCCTATTATACAGACGGTAGACTTTAAAATATACAGATGGTAGACTCTAAAATATACAGATGGTAGACTCTAAAATATACAGATGGTAGACTCCCCATTATACAGACGGTAGACTCCTAATTATACAGGCGGTAGATTCCCAGTTATACAGACGGTAGACTCCTAGTTATACAGACGGTAAACTTCTCATTATACAGACGGTAGACTTCTAATTATACAGGCGGTAGATTCCCTATTATACAGAAAGTGGACTACCCATTATACAGACGGTAGATTTCCTATTATACAGAAAGTAGACTCCCCATTATACAGACGGTATATTCCCAGTTATACAGACGGTACACTCCCAGATATACAGACGGTAGACTCCCTATTATACAGTAAGTAGACTACCCATTATACAGACGGTAGACTCCCTATTATACAGAAAGTAGACTCCCCATTATACAGACGGTAGATTCCCAGTTATACAGACGGTACACTCCCAGATATACAGACGGTAGACTCCCTATTATACAGTAAGTAGACTACCCATTATACAGACGGTAGACTCCCTATTATACAGAAAGTAGACTCCCCATTATACAGACGGTAGATTCCCAGTTATACAGACGGTACACTCCCAGATATACAGACGGTAGACTCCCTATTCTACAGTAAGTAGACTCCCCATTATACAGACGGTAGATTCCCAGTTATACAGACGGTACACTCCCAGATATACAGACGGTAGACTCCCTATTATACAGTAAGTAGACTACCCATTATACAGACGGTAGACTCCCTATTATACAGAAAGTAGACTCCCCATTATACAGACGGTAGATTCCCAGTTATACAGACGGTACACTCCCTGTTATACAGACGGTACACTCCCAGATATACAGACGGTAGACTCCCTATTATACAGTAAGTAGACTACCCATTATACAGACGGTAGACTCCCTATTATACAGAAAGTAGACTCCCCATTATACAGACGGTAGATTCCCAGTTATACAGACGGTACACTCCCTGTTATACAGACGGTACACTCCCAGATATACAGACGGTAGACTCCCAATTATATAGACGGTAGAATACGCAGACTCACAGCTCGTAAGCGTCGTTGGTGGTGAAGTCGGTGGAGCACAGCATACACCGGTACGGTATCTCCTTGTCGCGGTGCTCGGCGTGGTGCTTGTGCGCGTCCACGCTGTTCACGAACCACTCGCGGCACGCGTTGCACGCTTTGCTGCGAACGTGTATTAGTTCACTTATTAACATGTATGAAACATAGTCGTGGTAGCGTAATGCGCATGCGTCCTAAAGTCAAAGGGTGCGGGTTCGCTCCTGGCCGGAACGCATGCATTACTTAAGGATGTTTTCTGATCTAATGTGCATATTATTACAATTACCACGTGCTAACAACGGTGAAGGAAAACATCGTGATGCAACCTGCACATCGAGATAACCGATGTGTCAAACCTGCCAAGCCGCCTTGGACAAGTGTGGCGGGTATACTGTCCATTCCCCCTACAATGGGAGGCCCGAGCCCAGCAGTGGGACATTTATGGGCTGATATATTTATATAAAACATAGTACAGTCACTAAGTACTATATTCTCTCTCTTTTCTTTCACCAAATCCCAATGTATATAATAATGTACAAGGAATGTAATTACGTAGCTAATTCTTCAAATAAAGTCTATTCTTTCTTTGTCTTATTGAGTAAAGACAACGACTACTATTAGGTGAGGTATAATTTTAAAACCAAAGATTGTTAATATACTTGTCCAATTTAAAAAACCTGCCCGTAAAACTTCAAGTATTTTTTTTGTTTTGTTTCTCCACTTGTCTGTTGAAGTTTCTACCATTTGTCCCAGCACACATTTCGTTTTTTTTTTTAATAGCTTGAATGTACAAACACGGCACGTTTAGAACTTTATAATACCTAGACGCCGACAGAGATAAAATCACACCTGCATACTTATAGATACACATTTTATTACCTTTCGGTATTTGGACTTCTTTTGTTTACTTTGTGTAAAATTTGTGATTTAAAAAAACAGTCCAATGTGTATTGTAATCTTTTACGGCCTATTGTTGTATTGTGATCATTATAGCCAGGTGTATTGGATTTAAAGTACAAACTGCTTCTAGGATATTTAGTCCACGCAGCCGGGCAGACATATTGCATCTGTGTAGTATAAAGCAATGCCCCAATTGAGAGATGAGGCAATCGAGCTATAACGACGAACGAAGCAAGACGTGTGTACTACAATCGGGAAACTTATAGTGACGGACTTTGCGCGTTTAATTGAATTACGACCTGCATTTCGTTTGTATTTGTTGTGTTCGGTTATATTTGTGCCTGTGTTATACGTGTTTGTATAGTTCTAATAAACTCTATAGTAATCCTAACGGCATTTTAATTCGAGTCCTGCAACTCGTAACAATATTACAGATAATTATACTCACTTGCTTTGGGTATAAGTGACGTGATGCCGTCTCATGTGGTTAACCCTGTCCCTCGGAGACCTGAAAGTTATGTCGCAGACAACGCATATACGCACTGTCTCTGTCTCCTTCCCAGGAGCGTCTGTCTCGTTCATAGGAGCGTTTGTCTCATTCACAGTGGAGTTTGATTTCTTTTGAGGCGGGTTCAAACCTCTTTGAGGACGATTCGTCTCTTTTACAGGAGGGTTTGACCCTCTTTGAGGACGGTTCGTCTCTTTTACAGGAGGGTGCGTCTCTTTTGGAGTTTTTGTCTCGTTTGGAGCGTTGCGTTTTTGTGAGTTTGATTTTTCCGAGACGTTTGAAGATTTCGACTTGTCGTTTGATTTTTGATCTATTGCTGGTTTCGACGTGGGTTTGTTTGTTGTACGCGATGACTGTGTAGGTGTTATTGTCGGTGTTTCGACATTAGTGACTCTGCAAAAAAAAAAAAAAAAACTAAGTTTCTTTTCGAAGAGAACTCGAAGTACACGGCGAGACACAACTTTGAGAGGTAACAGGGTTGCCACCTTTTATGGAGTAGAATATAGTATTTTTCTTTTTTTAAGCTGTACAAATTCCAGTGTGTACCTCTTCTTTAAATGGCAGGCGTTAATACAAGTTACATTGTATTCAACTTCTTTTTATATCGCAAACTATCCCGTCTCCCGGGATGAAAAGGATATTATGAAATTTGTCCGCTTTTAGTAGTGAAACTACATACATGCATACATAACTTCACGCCAGGTCCCTTGCGGGGTAGGCGCGAACAACAGAGCGCCATTCAGGCTTATTCTTACACACCTCACTTGCTTCTTTGACATTCATAGTGAAACTACATTTAAACAAAATTACATCAAAACCGAATCCAGTAGTTTTTCCGTGAAAGCTTAACAGACAGGTTCGAGTCACTATGGCATTTTTAATAGATAATGATTTTTCAAATCTATAAACTTGAGAATTTATTGGTCTAGGTACCATACAAACTTTCATCCCTTATTTCAACCCGTTCTAGTTTTATTTATATATCCCCGTCCATCTATCTGTCAACTACATAAAGTACACTAATCACAAAAAATGACCAAAATATCTAAAATGACAAAAATGTCCAAAATGACCGAAATAACCAAAATGTTCAAAATGACCATGTCCAAAGTGTCTAAAGTGACCTGAATGACGAATATGGCAAATCACTAAAAACCCAAACCTATCCCACTTTCTGGGGTAACCCTTACATTATCTATCCCATTATCCGGGATAAAAAGCTATAATATATGTATACCGAGTTTCAGCCAAATCGGTCCAGTAGTTTTTCCGTGAAAACGGAACAGACGAAGTCACTTTCGCATTTATAATATTATAATAGAGATTTCCAAGTACCCTTGAAATACTTGTACTGCGAACAGACGGTTAAAAAATGACAACTCACATCCTCTTCTTGACCGGCGGCGATGCTAATAACTGCTGCAACTCTCTGCTGTAACGCTTCAAGCTTTGTACAGGCTCCTCTTTCTATAAAAATATATTTAAAAAACACATTAAAAACATCGGCCAAGTGCGTGTTTGACTACATTTGACTACAGAACTACAAAAAATTATATCTATACTAGCTGTCCCGGCAGACGTCGTCCTGCCCGAAAAAATAGGGGTTGATCATAGAGGGTTCAAAATTTAGGGTTGTATGTATTTGTTAATGCTGTATAATAAAAAAAATACTAAAATTAAAAAAGGGGTGGACTACCCTTAACATTTAGGGGCATGAAAAATAGGTGGTCCGATTCTCAGACCTACCCAATATGCACACAAAATTTCATGAGAATCGGTCAAGCCGTTTCGGAGGAGTATGGTAACTAACACTGTGACACGAGAATTTTATATATAAGATTAATATAATATTATAAAATTCTAAAAACGCCGTGTCTGTACATTGAAGCTATTTAAAAAAAAAACAACCGGAATAGACAATATAAACAATGGAGAACGCGTTGCATTTTTTTTTGTAATTTGTTATCTGTTTATCTATCAGTTTGGGGTTTACATAAAAACTACTGGAATGATTTCGATGCGGTTTTCGCGGATCAACAGCCCAAGGCTTAGACTTAAAATCTGCGCTAAATCTTATCACGGGAATCTTTTAGGGGGTTAATTGAAATGGTCAGATAACAAAAAAAAATCATATCTCAATGTGATTTAGAAACACCGTGAAATGTAAATTTTACGAAACAAATTGTATGATAGTTTTTCCCCGGGAATCCCGCGGGTATTTTAAGTCAAACATAGAATATATCTGAAAAAAAATTTTTTTTTTAATTGACTGACAATTTTTCTTTAAAATTTGATTCACTTATTGATCGCATAGTATTATTGAGTTTTCGCGAACAGTACACATCATTAAAGGACGTTTCAACTGTTTGAAGCGCAGTATTCTATTCGATTTATATTCCGACGTTTCGGCCACTTTTCAGTAGCCGCGATTGCGGAAGACAGAGGTGTCAAGTGTCAATGAGTAGTCAACTTGTTCTATTTTAATTATTTGGTTCTTATTTACTCTATGGGAGCCTAATCTAATTTACCACCGGTCCGCAAATGTTGTGGCTCGAAGTGAAGAAGCAACGGAAGTTTAGGCTCCCATAGACTAAATAATAACTCCCACATTATTGACACTTGACATAGCTACTGAAATGGCTACTGAAAAGTGGCCAAAATCTATACATATAATAAAATTGTAGAGGTCAAATTTCTGTACAATGAAAAAAAATTGGTAAAAACCGCGTCAGGGGGATGTAAGAAGTAAAATAGAACTAATTAAGATTTTTTTCAAATTTTTTGTTTCTCTGTTTGTACCGGCTAATCTCCGAAACGACTGGACCGATTTACATGAAATTTTGTATGGTGGTAGCTTATATCCCTGGTCAACATATAGGATACTTTTGATGCCGAAAAATTAAAGAATTCCCGTGGGATAGTTAAAAACCTTTAATTACTTAAACAGCTTATAATAGACAGAATGTAACTTCTCTGCAACGTAACATAATAGAAACGGAGATTTTGACAGGGTGTGGTGTCGGTGAGAGTGGTTTATCTTATATATATTAATATATAAACCTGATAAGTTTGTTTCTTTGTTTGTTTGCTTGAACGCGCTAATCTCAGGAACTACTGGTCTGATTTGAACATTTTTTTCAGTGTTATATAGCGCATTTATCAAGGAAGGTTATAGGCTATATAACATCACGCTAAGGCCAATAGGAGCGGAGCACCAATGAAGAATGTTTCAAAATCGCTGGCTTTTATTAACTTACTTTACTTTTCAACTATTTCACGCGAACGAAATCGCGGACAGAAGCTAGTGTCAGAATAAACACAAAATAAAATGCAACGCTTTTTAATTAATTTCGAATTTTTTTTTAAAGAATTTAACACGCTTAATAGATAATTTTATTCTTGTGTGTGACATTAATTTAGTGATTTTTGTGTTGAGGTCTATGTATCTTACGAATAACTTATTATATTAATTTATTCTAATTTTAATACTAAAATCCACAGCTGGGTAGATAAAGCGGCACTCACCTGCGGATTCCCGATCCTCGTTCCTCAGAATACCACGTTCAGCACGTCTTCCGAAATTTGCGTATTATACACACCAACAACTGGAGCGGGTTTACAGGTAAAAAGCGTTCTTGTGATTGCACTTAATGCGCGTGCGGTGATCGCGAGGCCGTCGACGTACTGGGCGCCCGTCGGCACGAATCATGGTTGGCCGACAGGTGGCACCACCTGTCCCTATCCAGCGTGCGGATTTGCGGGAAGGAGGGCAAAAGGTAGGTAATATAAGGCGTAAGGCGCCTAACAAACTAATGTAGAGTGTATCTGTTACGTGCTGGTGTTGTGAGGAGGTACATGTGCATTGTGTGCCTTATGTCTATACTTATATCGACGGGTGCAAAGTAAAAAGAGATATCTGCAAAATAGCTACTTTACAGGAGAGCGAGAAAATGGTCGTATTAACTTCGTAGTATTTGAAAGAACATACGTAGCTGGCTTTTTTATGTACGAAAATGTATTGAAATAATGTGATATATGCAAAACAAATGATGTCATATTGTAAAGAATTGTTTTATTAAAACGATTGTACAATAAACTAAAAATCATCATTTTGTAGATAACTTTATTTACTTTGCACCCGTCGATATATTATCCTATCTAGTGCCATGTGTGTTGTTTTTTCCTTTCTGTGTCTGGGTTATTAATTTTTAGGCTCTTTGTGTGTCATGGTTTGTTTGTGAAGTGTGCGTGTAATGCAATGCGGTGGTAGTGCGCGTTGGTTTGAGTATGTGTAATGTACAGTGTAAATGCAACGCTTAAAACCGTTAAAACGTAGTTTTATTATGTGTACAAGAAAATAATATTATACCTGTATACTGTTTTCCTTTTTGCTCTCAGGTTTTGGTGGAGGTTTGGATTTTTTGGATTGTTCCTGAAACATAACGAGTATAATTGAATTGTAACATTGGCCAAAAACTATGGCAAAGTTTTGAAGGGACGAAAATATTTTTTTAAATATATTTATATTAAATTAGCTTCTGTCTGCGCCTTCGTTCGGGTGGAATAATTTAAAAAAAGTAAGTTAAAAATATTTTTCAGTGGTGGTGGTCGGCTCCTGTTGGTCTTGGCGTGATGATATATAGCCTTTCTCGATAAATGGGCTATCTAACACTGAAAGAATTTTTTCAAATCAAACATACCTTTATCATTCATTCTACACTTGCGTTCCGTTACACATCAAACATTCTTAAAATTTCTATCTTATATATATAAAAATCTTGTGTCACGATGATGTTGCCGATAAACTCCAAAACTACTGAACCTATTTTAATCAAATTTGCACACCGTGTGCAGTTTGATCCAAATTAAAAGATAGGATACTTTTTATACCGTTGGAACTGGTAGGTGGCGCTGAGATCGGGTTCTAGAATCCTCCTAATCACCGGGAGCGATTTTGTTTTTGTGTGTTTGAGTGGGTTCCCGGATGGTTTAGATTCGCAATTAGAACCGGTAGGTGACGTTGACATCGGGTTCTAGAATCCTCCTAATCACCTGGACCGATTATGGTGATTTTGTTTTTGTGTCATGAAACAAAGTCTTTTAGGAATTCAAAAAATATGGCGGTACGAAGTTCGCCGGGTCAGCTAGTATATGTATATATACCCGCATGGAGGCTTTGCGACGAAGTCTTAAGTGAGTAGCGACACCTCGGACCTGACTCCGGGGGCCAAGGCAAGGCCCCTGGCTCCGTGCTTGCCTTAGCCAACCTCCTCAAACTCCAGGGGTGGAAGTGATCCCACCTCTCGACACCCCTTAGCCACTCACACCCATGTTGCCCTTGTCTTTTATGGCATTTTTAGGGGCCCATGCATGGAGTGGCGAGTCACCGTCTGCCCA
Organism: Dendrolimus pini; assembly: GCA_949752895.1. Lineage (NCBI taxonomy): Eukaryota > Metazoa > Arthropoda > Insecta > Lepidoptera > Lasiocampidae > Dendrolimus > Dendrolimus pini. The sequence goes on from OX457151.1 coordinate 1,837,887, forward strand.
TTTTTCCATGTACCCGAACATTGCGACGGCAGACGCCATAGTCTCCATATTCCCAGACCCCTAGTACCGCTAGCAGTTCACCCCAATTGTCCGGTACTTTTTGTCCTCATTTCCCACAATAGTCCTGCAATGGCCGGGGCTTGTCCTTGACTGTATTATTATATGGCGTAGACAGAGATAATCGCTGGTCAGTGTTACGCCACATTTAGATTAAATTTGTGAAGGGGCCTTCCCATGGCCCCTTGACAAATGCCCCCCCCCCCCCAAGCCCTACACTTGTGGCCCATAAACAGAGGCTCGAGCGCCATAAAAACCCATTAGCTGCACAACTTGTTGACACAAAACTCTTTAAGTTCATAATATGAGTTGCCATTGATAAGATCACAGTTGATAATAGCTTTTGGCTGATGACATAGAAATGATAGGAAAAAAGAAACTTACCATCAGTTTGCTGAGTGACACTTCGTCGTTGGCAACAGAGGCGACCCTTCGTGTCGATCTCGGGGGTGATTTCTCCTAGGAAACAACATATATCTATACTGATATTATAAAGATAAATAGATTTGTATGTCTGTAAGTATGCAATGAATAAACTCAAAGACGACTGGACCGATTTCGAAAATTCTTTCGCCATTAGAATGCTACATTATACCTAAGTACCATAGGGTATACAGTAGAACCTCATTAAGTCGAACCTTGATTAGTCGAAAATTTCCGCGAACTCCTAAAATTTAGTACTTTAGTAATTTAGTACTAAGAAAATTCAGTACTTACTTTCCCTCCAAAACTCGAAAAAATACATTGGACCTCTGCATCTCGAACATGGCAATATGTTTTTTTGGAACGAAGTTCCTTATCGCACGTTGAGAAAGGGGGCTAGACGGAAAAAATTAAGACCAAAAGTTGTAACGACACTTTTTGAAGACCAAATGTTGTGACGACACTTTTTGTTATAGTTGTAAGCCGAAGCGGAGTGCGCGTGTTTATCTGTCTGTCTCTCTCTCATAGAAAGCAAGCCAGTTATTTTCGTTTCGTCTTTCTATTTCCCATTGAACAGTGTGGTGTCGCGATGATTATTTTTGTTGAGTGTATACAGGTTTTTTGTACAAAATAAATAAATAAAAAAAGGAACTTCGTTCCATCCGGGTGTCCCTTGACACCTCTCTTTTTGTTTGTACATCAGCAGACAAACACACACATTGTGTGTCCCCAAATTAAGCAAGTCACGCTTGTGTTATGGGTGATATACAACGGACCACTCTGGGGCCGATCCCAGACACGCAGACCATAGTAAATAACGGATAAAATACGTTTCTGAAATTTACTATACCGGGAATCGAACCCGGAGCCTCTGGGTTGCAGTGAGGTAGGCGGGCAAAGGCTTAGCCCGCTCAACCGCAGAGGCCGTCAAATTTAATTTTACAACATCTATAAATATTATAAACGCGAAAGTTTGTAAAAATGGATGTATAGATGTATGTTTGATACTCTTTCATGCGAAAACTACTGAATGGATTTTGATGAAACTTTTTAATAATAGAGCTTACACATCAGAATAACACACGCTATAATTTATAAAGATATAGTGTGAATTCTGTAGTTGACAGAAAGAAAAATATAGGCTGATTTTAATATATATCGTAGATTACGATCTAAATATGACAAAAATAAATTGTTTTAACTAAAATATTAATTGATATTTTTGAGAAATAAACTTGTTATATTGCAGCCATTAGCCACGTGACAATGAACGCCGATCCGAGCGCGTGACGTCATAGTGTGCAAAACACAACAGGTTATCAATGGCTTCTCAGATAACACTTCAATGAAACAGATGTGTGTTTTGCACATTGTGACGTCATGCGAGACGCAATAACAGCTTGAGGCGTTTTTGTGACGAAATGTCAAAATATTTATAAAATTGCTAAATTAAATATGTTAATGTTGTTTTTTGGCTGAAATATTAATATTAAGGCTCAAAATAAACCTGTTTCTCAAAAATTGTCAACTACCGAATTATTATCTAAAATATAAGGAATTTCCATAACCACGCGGGTGAGGCCGCGGGCACAGCTAGTATAAGTCTTGACCTCTACAAGTCGAATGTTTCCTACAAAATTCGCTCAAGAGGATGTATACTCGTTTACTTCAATGGGACAGCGCTACTTGTAGGGCGTGCAAGAAGACAGAAGATGTATGTCAGAGTAGAGAAGTGTGGAAGGAAAAGACATTGTGCCGACCAATTAATTGGGATATGGTGAAAGAAAAGAGACAGAGCAGCGAGAGATATGGGAAGGGACTAGGGCAGGGGTCGGCAACCTTTTCAGTCGGGAGAGTCAAAAATTACAATTTACGAAGTTTCAAAGTTTTTAAAGAGCCACAATTTTTTTCTCTTGCAAACAATAAAATATTATTTGCATAATTTAAGTTTTTTCATAAAACAAACAAATCTTTTTATTCACATGTAAGTAGTGTTTTTCATAATAAAAATAATATGCATGTGACATTATTAGATAATTAATTATTATTAAATTTAAAAAAAACTAGAGAGGTGTCAAGGGACACCCGGATGGAACGAAATTCTTTTCGATTAATTAGTGACGGAATTGTAATATTTTTACAAAAGTTATAATAATATTTTTATTATTATTAACAAATATAATGTAATATAAACTTAATCAGTAGGCTCAATTTTAATAATGACTGGCTTGCTTTCTATAAGCGAGAGAGAGAGAGAGAGAGAGAGAGAGAGAGAGAGAGAGAGAGAGAGAGAGAGACAGAGAAACATGCGCACGCCGCACGTCTTACAATTATAGCAAAAAGTATCGTTACAACTTTTGGTCTGAATTTTTTCCGTCTAGCCCCCTTTCGCAACGCGCGATAAGGAACTTCGTGCTAAAAATGGAAACAAACATGCACTTACAACACTAACTTATGCTTCAATAACAAACAATTGGGCAAACAAATTCAATGAAAGCCCTGTCTTTTTTTACGTATATAACAAAAGAGCCGCAGGTTGCCGACTCCTGGACTAGGGTTATAGGATAGGGAAGAATGATTGGAGTCATCACCTACCTTGAGGCTGCTCAATGACACCTCGTCGTTTGCGTCCGAGGTGCGTCTCCGTGTCGATCTTGGGGGTGATTTGTGCTGAGAAAGGAGATACATCTAAGAACTAGGCTTTCAAATGTCAATTATTTAGGGATTGTCCTCATATACGTGACCCATTTTTTTACGTGCTACTCAAACTTCCCAAGGGTTTGAAGGCTTTTCCATTGCATTGATTGTTTTGATTTGTTTTTGAAGTAAAACTTCTTTAGGCGCGACTAGTAGGTAATTGGACGACAATGCAACGGAAGTCCGTTACGGCAATATGGCGTCACGTTTCTGTACCATCCGGTTTTCAAATATTTTTGATTTCGTCAATAGATAGTTTATAAACAAATCAATCAAAAAATTTTGAAAAAAAAAAATTAGTAAAAAATATTAAATTGAATAATAATAATAATAAAAATTATACAATAGAATTAATTATGTATAAATATTTAATTATACATACAAGTAACTCAGGTCTTTTCAATATACTAGCTTGTACAGTCGATGAAGTATATTCCGATGTTTAAGTCGAACACCGTCATCTGTAGTTTTACTTCAATCGCGTGTGAACGTTACACGCACTCTTTTTTTTTTAAATTCATTTGTTTCAATTAATAATAATAAGATTATTGATTACCGTACTTGTTGATATTTAGTTATTATAGTTCTCTTTATGTTTTTTATATTTCTTATTTCCTGTGCGTGTGTTTGTCATATCTGTTCTAACTGTCGCCCCTTAGTATGGGACGCGTCTTGCGTTGATACTTTGGCAGCGTCCCATCATCCAGCTACTAGCATGTCTGCCGGTACAGCTGCTGCACAACAGGAGGCCCTAAAACGCCACAAATACTCAACCATTGGAAATGGCTACATATTTGCGGCTTTTGGGGTCGAGACCCTGGGACCATGGGGGCCTGAGGCTCACAGACTTTATCGAGACATAGCCAAACGTCTGGTGGATGTCTCACATGACCAAAAGACTGGCTTATACCTTGGACAACGCATCAGCATTGCCATTCAGCGAGGCAATGTGGCCAGTCTTTTGGGCACGTTTCCGACTGACAGCGGTCTGGAACTAGATTTTATGGTTTAATTTTAGTTTGTATATATAGCTTATTTTTAGTTTAATTTATTTATAATTTAGTTTATTTTTAATTAGGGATTTCAAGATTATTTATTTACATTAGTATTATGTTCTAACTTATATTAATAATATATGAGGCTGAAGTGTTTGTTTGGTTGAACGCGCTAATCTCAGGAAGTACTGGTCTGATTTGAAAAATTCTTCCAGTGTTGGAGCCATATTCCCTTAAGAAAAAAGAAGAACTGACTTACAAGTAATCTGCTTAGCGACACGTCGTCGCTGTCCATCGTCTTCTGCCTGGTCATCCTGGGTGGTGTCCTCTCGCGGGGCGGCGACGGCGCGCGACTCCGCCTCGTCGGCCTCGCGTTTTGACTTGTGCTTAAATCTGACTTGGGTTTTTGTGGTGGTGCGTCCTTTTCTATCTGGAAATAAATTTATCGCAACAAATAAAGAAAGAAAGAAGGGGACTCTCTTCTATTGAGGTGATAACTTCTTATGTCAAAGAAGCAAGTGACGTGTGTAAGAATAAGCCTGAATGGCGCTCTGTTGTTCGTGCCTACCCCGCAAGGGACCTGGCGTGAAGTTATGTATAACTTCTTATGGGAGCGTAGACCGCTTCGTTACGTAACGCGTTACGGCACCAGGCAGCGGTAGGCAGGCTCCACCTCTCTCACCTTAACCCACAGCGCTAGCCGTATTTCTTGTAATGTACATAGTCAAGAATTGTAACTAAGAATAAAACATATTTTAAAATCAATAAAAGATTTTATTAATAAATTTTATTATGATCTGGCGAACTTCGTACCGCCATATTTTGTGAATTCCCAAAAGACTTTGTTCCATGACACAAAAACAAAATCACCAAAATCGGTCTAGGTGATCAGGAGGATTCTAGAACCCGATCTCAGCGCCACCTACCGGTTCCAATTGTGGCTGTAAACCATCCCGGGACCCACTCAAACACACACACAAAATTTTATCGGATGTATAGTTTACGATTCTATAAAGGACATACAGACAGACATTCATTTTCATATATCAAGATAACCTTTCCTTACTTTTTAACCGACTTCCAAAAGCAGGAGGTTCTCAACTTGGCCGGTATGTTTTTTTATGTATGTACACCGATTACTCTGAGATTTATGATCCGATTTACGTGATTCATTTTTTAGTTCGATACGGAATAGTTGCCATTTGGTCCCCTAAAAATTTAACATGCTTTGGCCCTGTAGTTTTCATTTTATGAAAAATTTTTTGTTCCCGTTTCTTGGGTCCTATATTTTTTAAGGCGCACGGCACCTCTCGTAGGCCTACCTATAGCTAGACACTAAAAAGTATCAAATAAAAAAAACCGACTTCAAAAACTAAAAAGTATAAAATAACCTATTTCAATTTTTTTCATATTATTAATATACATAAAACGTAAGTTATAACCTAAGCTTTTCTCAAGTTAAACAATTTCAATATTAAACTCAGATTAGTTCAACTTAGATTACTTTAAGTTATCACTTCTGTCGGGCTTCCCGAGACGCACACGTTTGGTTTTTATATTTTTTTTATTCTAAAAAATACAAAGGCAACTTTTCAGTGTGTAACTCTTTACCGTTGTCTGTTTTTCCTGAAGAATAGTTTTAAGTCTCGCGTGAACAGGTATCTTCTAGGTAAGCGTGCTCCACCTTAGATTGAATTTTCACCTGACATCGGGCACAATGTCGGTCAAACGCGAAAGTATTAATTATAAAAATAAAAAAAAACACACCTTAACGCTAACTTCTGGCTCCTTATTCTCAGTCTTGGCCTTTTTGAATTTCTTATTTCTTCCAGCGGGTTCATCATTCGAGTTATTTGGAAGACTTTGCTCCGTCTCAGCCAAAATCCCTTCATTTTCAACCTGAAGGTAGATAAAATAATATTCTGTTACGTGTTTGCGACTAGCATACATAATAAAACTACGTTTTAACGGTTTTAAGCGCGGTAATTTATTTGTTATTTTTATTATTCTGATGTTTCTGCAAATTTTCGGTGGCCGTGATCACGGAAGACAAAGATGTCAAGTGTAAATGATTATTGTTACAGTTTTATTTAGCCTACCGCCAACTTGTTCATTTTAATTAATTAGTTTTAATTTATGGTTTATGATTATTATTTGACGGCCTCTGTGGTTGAGCGGGGTAAGCCTTTGCCGGCTTACCTCACTGCAACCCAGAGGCTCCTGGTTCAGTTTCTGGTATGGTAAATTTCGAAAATAATTTTCTCCCGTTTTTTTTACTATGGTCTGGGCGTCTGTGATCGGCCCCAGAGTAGTCCTTTGTTAACCCATAAAACAAGTGTAACATACTTAATTTGGGGATATACAATATGTGTTGGTCTGGTCACCATTTATGTATTTACTAGCTGCGCCCAGCGGTTTCAGCCGCGTCGTGATGGAAAATAGTTATATTTTGGATAATTCACACTATACTTTTATAAATTATAGCCTTGTGTCATTCTGATGTGTAGCCTATATTACTGTAAAGTTTTATCAAAATCCATTCAGTAGTTTTTGCGTGAAAGAGTTAATAGTTGTCTTTTTTATCTAGATGAAAAGTATAACTTTAAAATTATGTGTGACCTACAAAAAATATTTCTCCAGTGAATCTTAGAGAATGTACCCATCATACTATTATAGGTGACCCCTCCAGGTGCAGGTTGGGAGGTCTTCAAAATATCACACTTGGTCACACACAATCTCGCGCTTCTTACAAGCTTTTATTTAACTTGCAATGGATGTACCTATGTATGTATCTAAGTTCGGGTGGAATCTTGCAAGTTAAATTTGACCAACTTCCCGGTTTCCGATTGAGCTGAAATTTTGCACGCATATGTATATCGTGTGACGATGTAATAATATAGCACCGTGGAGCTGATCTGATGATGGAGTCAGAAGGTGGCCATAAGAACTCCTGTACTAAACAAGATAGACCCTTCGTGTTTGGACTCGTTTTACTTGTCCTGGCTAGCACTCTGCTGCATGATATCCGGGATCTCAAAAGCTTATATTTAAAAAACTTTTTAGAACTATATTCAAATATGGCGCACAGCTTTTAGCGCTTTTTAGAAAAAAAATAATTAAAACCATATTTATGAATTACTATGTCAAAACCACACATACATGACATATATGAGTCATATAATTCCAATATCAGCCAACTCCACACGCAACATATTTTCAGTAAAAGCGAAAAAGTGTTCTAATATCTCAGATTTTGGAACAAATTCGAAAGTTTGATGTCAAATTTAGTTGGAAGTTGGCGGTTTTAGGTATAAAACGAACAAAATGACATACGAGAAATTTCAAGAAATTTCAGACTATCCAGAAACATGCATAACTTAATTTTGTTTTTTAAGGGAGTTGGCGGGTATTGGAAGTATATGACTTAGAGGGTGGGATGTAAATAGATTACAAAAAAGGTGTGACAAGTGTTGCCATGAGAACTTACCGCATCCTCTGGTGTTGCCTGCAATGGCAAGCCCAGCTTAAGCCTGGTACTTTCATTAGTTTTCTTGCACAATTGACGGAATTTATGGAAATTGTTCACTTTTACAATGCAAGGTTCACAGATCAGCGGGGGCATTTTTTCATTCAGTTTCACCTGGAATCAAAATTAATTGTAATAATCTATACATATAATAAAACCATAGAGGTCAAATTCCTGTACAACAAATTTTTTTTGCTAAAAACCGAGTCAGGGGGATGTAAGAAGTGAAATAACTAATTAAGATTCCTTTTCAATTTTTTTTCTCTGTTTGTACGGACTAATCTCCGAAATGAGTGGACCAATTTAAATGAAATTTTGTATGGTGATAGCTTATATCCCTGGTCAACATATTGGATACTTTTGATCCTGAAAAATGAAAGAGTTGCCATGGGATAGTCAAAAAAACTTACACTAAACAGCTTATTATACACCTTATTAAGTATTGGTACACACAGTACAAGCACATTGGTCGTTTTTTTAAAGTATTGGTATTGCCCATATCCAGGGCCGGATTTAAATTTGTGCCGCCCTGGGGCACTGAGGAAAATGCCGCCCTATGACTTAAATTTTATTTTAATAGTTGTGATATTTTATTTTTTAAGAATTAGAATAACTAATTGATTGCAGGAAATTTATTATATATATATATATATAATACATAATAAATAAATATATATTATTAATATATATTATATTTATAATAATATATTATATATTATTGGATAATTCTCCAATTTTAGAAAAATTCATTAATTAATGAAAGTTTCTGTTATCAAAAAGACATACATAATTTGAAAATATTTTTAATTCTTCAAAAAAACTACATAAATTTATCAATTCCAGAAAATAAAAATATCAACTTTAATTTTTTCAACTTTACGGAAATAAATTAATTAAACTATTTGAATAGTTTTTACGTAAATTTCCTATATTATAATATAAACAATTTTAATTTGATACATAATAATTAAATTATATTTCTTGAAAGATAAAATGTTTAAGTAAAAGAATTAGTTAATTATACAGGGTGGCGCAATAGAACGTGCATATTGCATCATCTTTTTTCGCGGGGTAGAAACTGCGCGGGCGGGGGGAGCCTGCATCGTTGGGTAGGCGGGCTCATGGAGTTTTAGTCACTATGAGTCACTTCGACGGGAACTCTCGTTCATACATCTGTTCTGAATATGGACTACGGCAAATTAGTGAAGCTCCGAGTGCTAATTTAATTAAAATATGGGTACAGCGTTTTGAAGAGACTGGTTCAACGTTTAAACCACAAGCAAAAGGTCGTCCAAGAACATCTAGGACCGACGACAATATTGAGAGAGTTATGCAGTCTGTACGAGGAGATCCACAAATGTCTACTCGCAATAGATCGTCTGTCTTACACTTATCGCGACAAAGTTTGCAACGAATTTTAAACTTGAATCTTAAACTGCATCCTTACAAGCTGCAGTTAACACAAGAATTGAAAGAGTCTGACTTCGGAGCAAGGCTCGCATTTGCTAATGAAATGCTTAATCGATTTTCCAATTTTGACAATATCCTTTTCTCAGATGAGGCCCACTTCCATATCAATGGGTTCGTAAACCGTCAAAATTGTCGTTACTGGAACAGTGAGAATCCCAAACTCAAGCACCAGAAACCACTGCATAGTCCTAAAGTGACAGTATGGGCAGCAATCTCTGGTAGAGGAATAATTGGACCGTTTTTCTTTGAAAATGCGCGGGGGCAAAACGTCACTGTTAATACCGAACGCTATGTTGCGATGTTGGAAGGTTTTTTGGCTCCAGAGCTTGAAAATTCAAGAATAGTGAATTCTAGGACTTGGTTTCAACAAGACGGAGCTACCTGTCACACATCAAATGACTCCATGGTGGTTGTGAAACAGATGTTCCCTGTCAGACTGATTTCGAAAAGAGGTGATATCCCATGGCCCCCACGTAGTCCAGACGTGACGCCTCTTGACTTTTTTTTGTGGGGATACCTCAAGAACAAAGTCTACAGCAATAATCCGAAAAACATCGATCAGCTCAAGGAGAATATCCGTGGTGAAATGGCAGCAATTACACCAGCATTACTGAAGAAAGTTTTCAATAACTTCCGTTTGCGATTAGAGGAGTGTCGTCGTAGAGAGGGTCATCATTTAGACGATGTTGTTTTTAAAAAATAAACTTCAGTTATTTCTTAATAATACCTCAATTTTATTTTAACTATACCTTTTGTATTTATTTTTTAATCAATATTTTAAATATGCACGTTCTATTGCGCCATCCTGTATATTGTATAGAATTTTGGTAATTATGCATTAACCCGGAATGGAAAAATAAGCATTATTTTATATTACAAAGACTATTAATATGGTTTGCTATGATACAAAAACGATATTAAAATCGTCGGCAAGTTATCATATAGGCAAAAAATTAATAAACAATAGAATTAATTACGTTAAATATGTGCGTCATATTTTCGATAGAAATAATGTTCAATTTTAGCGTGAAAACTTACCTAATTATGAAAAAAGCACAACATATTTAATTTCAAGATTATATTGCAAATTTATAATATAACTATATGTAATAATTAACTGATAAAACCAATTTAAAATTATAAGTATTGTATCACATTACGCCATTGTTATTTGCCACAATCACAAACTACTATTTATTTGTTAATAACCATGAATCAGGCAAAGGAATCTAGTCCATACAGCCAATCCTAATATATGAAGTGTTCGTATAGCTTCAGTTCATTGCAGGTGAAATTGACGCCATTCAATTCAACAGAGTTCTTGTGACAACTGAAAAAGCCACATTTGATTAAAACATGTGTAGTAGTAGTTTTGTGTTCTTCACTATTTGAAGAACAGGCAAAGATCCTAGACCATACAGCCTCACAAATATATTTTTTAAAGTTTGATTTAAATAAATAATTTAGCAAATTAAGTAAACGTTTTTTTTTAGATTTTGCTAAACACCAGGCTAAGGAATTAAATATATACAGCAAAAATTCTATATTTAATTATAGAATTTAATTATTTAATAAAATGGAAGATTTCTGGATGATATGAAAATATGGAATATTAGATTTTTCACATTATTGTAAATAAGATAATTATTATACTTTTATAGTTTGTACTTATGTCATTTCCAAAAACATGTAATGAATGTCAATGTTAGCAAAATCAAGTAAGTATAGGTTATGAGGGGCAGTCAAAGGTCGCAACCAATAACCATAACAGTGAGTTAGGTTCGGTTAGCTTTAGACCAAAGCCCATGAGCCGAGCGAGCGGAGCGAGCGTGCCGCGGCAGTGGCCGGCGAGTGACAGAACCGACTTTAACCATTGTTTAAATAGTTACCAATGAATAAATGGTTACAGTCGGTTCTGCCACTCGCCGGCCGCTGCCGCGGCACGCTCGCTCCGCTCGCTCGGCTCGTGGGCTTCGGTCTAAAGCTAACCGAACCTAACTCACTGTATTTGATGTGATATTATACCTTAATAATCAAACTTACCTAATTGCTGGGAGGATATAATATACCAGCTGCCTTCCAGAACTCGTGAAATCTGTTACCAGCGGAAGTAAAAGTTTGGCGAAATCTAGCTTCAGCTAAATAACCAGTAAAATGTTGTTCTCGACGACCATATTGTGGAACATTTGCTTTTATGTCACGCCACAACCTTTCTATATTTTGAGTATGTGCGCCGAGCTACAAGAATATACAACAGACCTGTCTGTATGGACTAGATTCCTTTGCCTTGCCATTGTGGTGAACTAATAACTATACTAATAATATGGCGTTTCTAACGGGAACTGGGAAGAAAATGTTTTGTAGTTTTCTAAGCAAAAAATATGAACTGCTTTATTGACTAACGTTGTAAAATATTGATTGCTTTTAAGTTAAGTTATGTGTTTGTGCTCAAAATCACAACGTTTTGGTAAATTGTGCTATTATTTTTTATTAATAATATTAATTTATTAGGCAGTCTGTGTAAAATCGTATTAATTTGATTATTTCTTTGATTTTAATCTTAATGACGGCTTTCCGACGATTTTAAAATCGTTTTTATACCATAGTAAACCATATTAATAGTCTTTGTAATATATAATAATGCTTATTTTTCCATTCTGGGTTAATGCATAATTACCAGAATTTTTTTTCTCACTTTCCAAATTTTGCCGCCCCAGAAAATTTGCCGCCCTGGGCACTAGCCCCGACTGCCCCTAGTGTAAATCCACCACTGCCCATATCTTTAAAACAATGTACCGGCACCAGCATTAAAAAGCTGCATTTGAAAGGCTAATCTTATTAACAGTTAGATTATCTGCCAATGTTGTAAATAAGATTATCAGTTTTTTAGAATATTTTCTTAAGTTTTCATGACTTGTATACATAATAATTCAGTCACTGAAAAGCAGCCGAAGCGTCAGATAAACCAAAATCATATAAATTACCATGCTTAAAACCGTTAAAAAGTAGTTTTATTATATTATTTTTTCTTAAATGTTGTATTTAAAAAACACCACATTAATATTACAATCTAATCGAAAAAGACTAATAAGTAATTTAAATATAAACCAAATTGACTAAAAGCATTTAACTAAGAAAGTGTCCATTAGCACTTTTCTTATTGTCTCTATTAAGGGGAAGACACTTTGTTGATGTGTTCTTTAATAATTTAGCAACATACACTAGACTTTAGTTTTGTTTTAAGCACTAGTTCAAACAGTTGTCTTTTTGAGCCTTCTCATTATATATGTATTGTCGAGGAACTGGATTGCCGCAATATTCATGTGTGGTGAAGTCTATTTCCATGTATTCATACACTACATTCCATTAGGGACTCACAATGACCATGTTCACATGTTGTTGTTCCACTTGCTTGCCGGCATTACAAACTTAAACCAAAGTGGAATGGTTATTCGACCCACCTCTTGACATGGGTCATTGTGAGCGGTGTGTAATCGAAAATGACGTCATTAGTGACGTTTTCGCCACGACCACAATGACCGCGGTCGCCTTGTGGAACGGCTAACGGAGTATTTCGGGTGTTATGAGCTACTAGTGGAATGCACGTGTAGCATGCATATGTAGTCATTTGTATCCATTCCAGTAATTTCAGTGATTTCCAGTGGTAGTCTAACCTTGACTGAAAGGACCACCAACCTTAACAGCCAGTTTTATTTTTTTTAAACTCGCATAACTTGTTCATTATTCAAACAATCAACAATCTTGTTAACCCTTATATATGTAATTAGGAAAAGAACGCCAATATCTGGCTTTTACTCCTTAAGGTCATTACTCTCTAAACAAATATTAAATTAACAAGAAAATAGAACCCAATTAGCATCTATTATCAAATGAACTGTTTACACAACTTTTAACTAGTTTTAAAGACAATAGATATATTACAAGATAAGGTACAGGTATATATGATACTTTCATTACCTCTATATTCACACAGTCTTTTATTTTTTGGGGTAATTCCAATAAAATGCCATCCACAGGTACGATGTTTTGAACTATAGGCATTTTGTAACCTGCATTAGAACCACAAAGTCTGCAGGCACTGAGTATTTCGTACAGCGCCTGCTTTGACATATTAGAGTCCATCACGCTTTTTTATTTATAACAATTGTGAAATCAAGAAATGTATAACATTATAATAAAAATCTAAAAGCGACAATTTCAGTTCACAATGTTCACATGTCGCCATTTTGATTTTTTTTTTTAGTGATGTGACTGATGTATTGTTTGACTAAATTCAAAGTTTATCCGATCTGTATCGGTAATCAATTACATTTGTTGCAATTCACTTTTTGTGACAAGACAGAGGAAACATTTAGATATATCTTAAAATAACGTAACAACAAAAAAAACTGATTGTGTGGTTTTATGAAACCACGGTAAAAGTGAAACTTTTTTTCACATTACTACACGGTCAGTTGCTGCGAACTATAGGCGCCGCCATATTGGCCTTGGCCGCGGCCGACCGTCACGCGACATACAACACACAGACCAAAAAGTTTGAGACGATCTAATAAAAGTTTCACTTTAATAGACAAATCTCACTAATAAACAAAGTTTTTTTATAATAATTCCTATCTACACCATACACATATTTATAATAATGAACTCAAGAACAAGCCCCGGCCAATGTAGGACTATGGTGTGAAATGAAGACAAAAACTACCGGGCTATTGGGGTAAACTGCCAATGGTACTAGGGGTCCAAGACTAAGAGCACTATGGTGTATGTCCATCGCAATGTTCAGGGAACATGGAAAAATGGGCAGACAGTGCCTCGCCACTCCCTACATGAGCTCCGAAAAATGCCATAGAAGACAGTGGCAACATGGGTGTGGGTGGCTAAGGGTGTAGAAAGGTGGGTTGCAGGTTCACCGAAGATAATTCTGACGTTATGCCAGTTATCACTTCCACACCAGGAGGTTGAGTCTGAACTCTAGCGATCTCCACTCTGTACCCGCTAGTTAAGGCAAACACGGAGGCGGGAGCCTTGCCTTAGCCCCTAGAGTCAGGTCCGAGGTGTCGCTACTTATCTAATGCTTTACCGCAAAGTCGGGGGGGACTTATTAGATTATTATTATTTTATTAAAATCATTCATTGAAACTAATGTAACGTAACAAGGACCAAAAAATAACATCTCACCAAATAAACATAGTTTTACATGGTTTTATCAATATAATAGGTACCTAGATCATTTGACTATACAGTTCACTTTTCTCACAAAACACATAATCACTACTCAAAAACTATCAATATCCTACAACTATTGTTCATTTTAAAGTAATTTTACACATTTTTAGAAAATAAAACTGCACAGCACAACATCACCTTTCAGTTCCCGCCAAAAACTCCCATTAATGTATACAAACAGTGTTGCCAGATGACCATGTCAAATAACCCCCAATTTTTTTCAAAAACCCCCAAATATAAGCTTTTTGAGAAAAAAAACCCCCAAAACAGTTTTTTCTTATTTTAATGGAGAAATAAAAAAGCAAAACTACGAAAACGTCACTAATGACGTCATCATTTTCGCTCACGGGGGGGGGGGGGGGTTGTAACAACGACCCGTGTCAATAGGTGGGATAAATAACCGTTCCACTTGAGTTTACGATTGTGACGCCAGCAAATAAGTGGAACGGGTAAAACCGCGGTTGTGAACGTGATCATTGTAAGTCTCTAACGAAAAGTAGCCTATGAGATACGACGCATACGAGCAGAGACGGCATAATAAATAAAATAAATGATGTACATGAACGAACGAATGAATTGAATTATTAAAATGAACTATTGAATTGAAGTATGATTCACTAGTAGAGTATAATTCTAAGATAAAGTAATAATACCGTATTATACCTTACATATAATCATTTTACTGATGAGAATTGTGTTTGTAGATGAATTATTGATACTTAAAATATCGCCAAAAATTTCTCACAACAAAATATTTCCCCCCGAAAGTCCCCCCAAAGAATCTTTACCCCCGAATCTCCCCCCAGATGTCAAAAAAACCCCCGAATTTGCAGGGAATCCCCCCCATCTGGCAACACTGTATACAAATAACCATTCGAATAGTTCTAGGCTATCCAAGTGCACTCGACTCGATTCAAGCGTATTCTTACCGATAATCGGGTAACGAGACATTATTCAAATTATCTATTTGTTTTGTACTTTGTAGTAATTTTAAAATGTATTGTCGTGTTGATTAAAACGCCTTAAATTATTGTTCTATAGATTAGTGAGATGCATTTTATAAAACCTCTATCTGTCGAGTGTCTTATGTACTACAATTTCATAATAACGAACTATAATCCGACTAAATTGTATAGTTGTATTAATAAGACGGCCATGTTTTACTCGTTCGAAAATCAAAGGCTGAATATTTTATGTTGTTACAATTTTGAAAATAAATTAATTTTGAGACTTAATATTATTTTATTTAACTGAAAATACCAGCAATAACTTAAGCGAAACATTGATTGAACAAACTAATACTAGGAGAATTGGACATTATTATACTCTTTATTTTTTTTCATTTAAAAGGAAAAGTTATAGGGCGCGTTCCTTTAGTATCTCACAACGTCCAATATGCTCCGTCTTCCGTTCCACTAGGCGACCGCCGTCATTATGGTCGAGGCGAAAACGTCACTAAGGATGTCATGATTTTCTAAGGAGTGATTTTTTTTATAAATATGTTTATATTCAGAAATATTCGTAGACTGCAATTTAACTTATCAAATTATTCGAAATAATTTTCATATTATTCATATTACGGGAAATATTAAACTATAATGGCGATTTAATTTTCAGAACACATTACATGTAACAAGCAATGGACTGAACAATTAATTACATTTTGATGGTATGATTACCAAGTTGTTGTAGTCTGAGATCGAGGTGAGAAATTAGCCCCAATGCAACCAGGGTTACCCATTGATTGATTTAATAATTGGGGTGAAACTATATATTTTTGAATTATTATTCATTTATGGATGCCTATTAACAATATAATGTTTTCTATGAATGCAATATGGGATAAAATAAGGTGCAGCCAAATGACCAGCGCAATTTAATGATTAATACTTTTAAAACTAAATATAAATAAATAGTTATCGCTATTTGCCGAAATTTACCGTAAGTGAATAATTGGCTCAGCTAGATTTACGAACGGACAAAAAACTGCTGTTTTATTCTTTCTCTATTACCCATATCCATGACCATTCTTATTCGGCTGTATTATAAGTAGTTTAGATTGCATACTTGTGTTAAATTCTTGTGAAACCTTTCAAGCGTTTATAAATACGGCGCAAATTATTTATAGAGTGTTATTGGGTTTTCAAACATTACAAGGAGTCCGTGATTTTACCAGGTTTGTCAGTGTTGTTTATTTACTTTATTAATATTGTTAGGTTAAGTATGGTGGATTTGATCTACCTTTTTATGTACAACTGATACATTTTTGGGCATTTAAGTGGTTATTTGGCTACTACGTTTCCTGTCCCTATTTTATACGATGTTTTAAAGAGAATGTTGTTAAATAAAATTGTGTTCTTAAGTAACCATAATAATACATCAGTTTGTAGTTTATTACATTATTCGTATGCCGTAAATATGTCATAAGTTTTAAACTACATTTTGATAAATGTGCCGGAGAATTAAGATTTCATATTACAGAAAAATATATATCATTGTTATTTATATCTTGATTTCTGTTTACATGCATCTTAGTGCCCAATCACAAAGTCCAAGCCAAATTGGTGCTACTTGTACCATAAATGCCGAGAGGTCCTTCTCTTTCTTTTTTGAAGTGGAATCCATTCACGGACACCTCACTGTTGAGACATTATAATGTGGTAGTGTGAGTCTCAGGCTATTTGTTGGCGTACCCACTGAATCACCTTGGTTTTCCTTGTCACCAGAAGACTGGACATATTCCAGTCTTGCTAACACTGTAGTAGGGCCCACCCTTGTCAATGGGCGGGTCTCTCCTTAGGCTGGAAATATCTGGTAGCCCTAAGGTGTGGTCTTTCTTCTACAAGCAGGAGGATTCTGCAACTAGATAACATAGCACCTATTTTGCATGTGAGGTTGAATGAAGGGTCACTCCATCTGCCAGGACTGTGGAGAGTCTAGATCAAATACCCATAGCCCTGCCATAAGGTGAAGGACTAAACATCCAGGGGTTTTAGTGGGTATCTCTAATAGGGTAGTGGCAATAACATGGCACCAGTTTTGACTAGGCATGCTAGTGCCACCCGCGATCTGGTGATTCCCACACTATGTTGCCAATTATTCCCGCAATGTTCTGCCCTTGTCGCACCTTAGTCCCCAAATGGATTTCCCCTGGATAAAAAAACAGGTTCACTCCATCCAGCCTACCTCTTCCAGGACATCTGTTAGCTTCTTAACAATGCAGAAGTCTGTTCAAAGGCTATCTGGAGCATCCAGATACTTCGCTCTGTATTAGGTCACCTCTCCCCAATTAAGCACAACATTAGTGGCTATCTCTTATCCCTGCAGGCATGCTATGATCCTTTACCCCAGAATACCAGCCAAGTTCATGGAATACCTGCATAAAAGCAATATTTAATGAACTGTAATATGCCAATAATGCTACTTGAGGAATAATGAGGCATACCTCAAGCTAATTTTGTTTCGAGAACCTGTGGTTGAATGGTTCAAGCTTGTTATCTGCATATCTTTCTATAGTGCAGAGGGCCCATAAATTTCGTAAACATGCTTTTTATTATTAGTGATTTGCTGGAACACAGAAGCCCAGGTTAGATTCCTCTTGTGGTAAATTTCTGAAGACAAACTTTTTGTTGTTGACTTGGTCTGGGTGTCTGGGATTTCCTCCTTCTGCGAGCACGTCATGTTTGCGAAGGAGGAGGCGGAACGGGAGCGTGAGCGCACTTCTCTGCTCCGCTCCCGACAAAGGAGGACGCGCCGACGCCGGAGGTCAGACCTAGACCTTCGGCCACCGTAAGCGGGCGGCGCGGGTGGGGCCTCTAGGGGTATAGAGGTTCTCACTCACCCGCACATGCCGTCGAGATGAGAGCGCGAGTGTTCCGCGCGCGCTCATCTCTCTTCCCGTGGGGCGCGTTACAGACCGCCCCACGCCCGGAAAAGACCGAGAAGTCGCCGGGGGAGTAGCTCCCCCGGCATTAGAAGAGGCCCAGTGAGCGGGGCCCACGCCTGCCAGGGAATGCGGAGCCGGGTAGCCTATTCCCGTAGCCCTGGCATAAGGCGCAGGACGGAACACCCAGGGGTTTTAGTGGGTATCCCTAACTGGGGAGTGGCAATAGCGTGGCACCGGTTCTGACCGGGCACGCTAGTGCCACCCCCGATCTGGCGAATCCCACACTGTCTCACCGGGTCGCGAGCATCCCCCAGGCTTCTGTGCCTGTCGCGGCTAAGTCCTCAAGCGGATTTCCCCTGGCCAAAAAAAAAAAAAAAAAAAAAAAGGGTGTCTGGGATTGGCCCCAGAGTGGTCAGTTGTATATCACTCATAACACGAGCGTTACTTGCTTAGCTTTGGAATGTACAATGTGTGTTTGATTGCCGATAATTATTAAAAAGTAAAAAAATCATTAACTCTAAATAATCTAGTCCTGGTAGTGTACTGGATTCTGGTTGTTATGCACTACACTTAGTCAGTATTTCTGACCTAATGTGCATATTGTTACAATTACCATGTGCTACCAACGGTGAAGGAAAGCATTGTGATGCAACCTGCACATCGAGATAACTGATGTGTCAAATGTATTATGGTAGGCAACGCATCGGCTCCCTTAGTGTTGCAGATGTCCATGGGCGACGGTAGGCACTTGCCATCAAGTGGACCCGTCTGCCAGTTTGCCTACACGCAAACATTAAAAAAAAAATGTATCAAGCTGCCTTGGACATGCATGGTGGGTATACTGACCGTCCGCAATGGGAGTCCCGAGCCCAACAGTGGGACATATTTGGGCTGATATTATTATATAAGCCTAAATAAACAATTGGAGGAAGAATTTTGTTTGTTTATAAACACACTTCCTTATAATGACCTTGGAAATGCGGAAGTTGGAAATTCCAATTTTATGATGTAACTTCCTTACTCATTCATGCAAAAAGAGATATTGCACAATATTATGAAATGTCTGATTTTCCTGTACTTTCACATTTGTATTGTTCTATATAACATCTTCATGTTTGTGTGTTTACAATGCTCTCATATTACTCAGGGTATCTACTTACATGGAGCTCTACTTCATAAATAAATATTTATGAGGATAAAAAGTTTCCTAATTGGTGACAATGAGGTTTAATGTACTAAGTACAAGAGGGGTCTGTCACTAGCTTATTTGTACATTCGTTATGGTCCATGGACAAGACCTCGGTCAGTCTGCGCCGGGCTTTTGTCAAAACTTAACATGTTTCGAGTGGAAAAGTAACCATTAAAAAAAATATTGTTTGTCTCGAGACAGCCGACAAGTCATAATTTAAATTAATCTGAGTTAAACTATTTATATTGAAATTGTTTAACTTGAGAAAAGCTTAGGTTATTACTTATTAATTATTATTAATAAAATCTTCTGTCGATTATAAAATATATTTTATTCTTAGTTGCAATTCTTGAATATGTACATTACAAGAAATACGGCTAGCGCTGTGGGTTAGAGTGAGAGAGGAGGAACCTGCCTACCGCCGCAGTATGAGTGAGAGAAAGGGAAGCCAGACAGACTGGTGTTGTAACGCGTAACATAACCATAAGAAGTTATCACTCCAAAATGTATTCATGTGTACTAAGGTATGGTTCAAACTACTCAAGAAACTCAAATAAAAGCCAAGGGGTTACCTTTCACCGCTAAGTTTGTTGTATTCTGGATAAAACATCTTATTTTAATAATATTTTTGTTTTAAGTTTTCACAAGTAGTATACATTATAAAACGTTTTAACGGTTTTAACCGCTGTAATTTATTTGATTTTTATTATTCCAATGTTTCAGCCACTTTTCTGTAGCCATTAAAGTTTTATTTAGCCTACAACCAACTTGTTAATTATTAAAAAATTTAAATTAAAACTTTAACAATACTCATTGGGGCTTGACATGTCTTCCATGATCACGGCTACTGAAAAGTGGCTGAAATGTCGTAATAATAAAAATCAAATAAATTACCGCGCTTAAAACCGTTAAAACGTAGTTTTATTATCTTATAGCTTACAATATGTTACTTGTTTTTCTTTACAGTATACCACAATGTTGAAAGTGTGAAAAGCACAGCAATAGAAGAGAAGAGCACAACATCTTTCTATCGCTTCGTGATCACCGTTACGACAACACATCAAGATGTTCCAGAAACCAACATTTGGAGGCACCACCAGCAGCGGATTCGGTGAGTCCTAATTCTTTTATATCAGTGGTGCGCACACTTACAATCACAAATAACGTATAATTAGTATGTAAATCACGGTGTCACGCGCTTTTTCGTACGCCTCGCAAGGATTCACTACCGTGGATAAAAAGATTTCACTTTAAAAAAATATATGCTTAGGTCAAATATACCCATAGTACGGTAAATGAAGGTCGGTAGCGGGGAAATTGCCAGATGGTACGGCATGTGCCCGACTGGATAGCTACCACTCCTTGTCTAGGGTATGCCGCCGTAGCAACCTTGAATTGTGTTCCGGCATTAGTGACCAGGTTCCAGTCTCCCTTGAGAGAGCACCTTACAGCACTCGTAGCACCTTTGGTGTTGCAAATGCCCATGGGCGATGGTAACCGCTTTCCATCAAGTGGGCCGTTTGCCTATCTGCTGAACTACTGCAATAAAAAAAGTAGTTTTGTTTGTAGTGAGAGGTAGAGGTTAAATGTTACTTCAGATGACTTCAAGTATTATTCACTGTCGAGTGCTGATGTGAACTGAAGTGTATTGATTTGTTTTCGAAATGGTAACCTTAAGTACAAATGTTAACAAGTCGTATCGCTAGCACAGTGTATGAGCGGGACGGATGATGTGCGAGCCAGATGGAGCAACTATTAATGTATGCGCTCTCGCGTTACGCTAGCCGGTAGTGTGTTGTCCGCTGCGATGACAAGACGTATGCAGCTCCCGTATGTTGTTTGCAGGGTCCTTCAATTCTGGCACGTCAACCGCTTCGCCGTTTGGAGGTTTCAAGCCCACGACTGGGACCGGCGCTTTCTCGACCACGCCCGCGTTCGGCGCTGGCACCACCACGCAGCCAGCTACTGGTGGTAAGTTCACACACATGCGATCCGAGAGCGCTTCTTCGTCCATCTTCTCTCCCTGTCACTCATCTTCTATCACCATCGATCAGGTGATCAGGGGCCTTTCATGAATTGAAGACGTGAGTGGATGAAGGTGATATGTCGCATATTCGGTTTTTTGCTTTTTTTTGCGTAGATGAAGGTTATAAGTCGATACCAAATGACTACAGACCTTAGACCACATATACAAGGCATATTTAAAAAATAAAGAGTTGAAAAAGGTGTTAAGTTCAGTTCAGTTTAAAATAAAAGTAAAACTTTTATCTCGATTTTCTCAGAATTGGAATTATGCGACTTATCACCTTCATCCACTCATGTCTTCAATTATGTCACACTCTAAGGTAGATGATAAGCACACAGCACACACACAAGACACATACGTCTGTACAGCACATGTATGTATGCACACACGCTTTTACATATGTAGAATCTATATATATAAAAATTGTTTGTTCGTTAGTCTCGCTAGTATAGTTCACATAGCATGCTTTCTCGAAGGAAAGGCGGCACACAAAATCCGCGTCCCGTAATGTGTGTATGAATGCTTTACATTCTGTTACCTTATAAATATTAGGTGCGTCTCGTTCTAGCCCGTATAAGTCCTTGAAGTGAAAATGAGACAGTGATATGAATGATAGGTGCATCTCTTTTTAGCTTAGACAGAACGAGAGAGAAAAAGACGGTGTGCGTCCCGGGACGCCCGATAGAAGTGATAACTTAGACTAATCTAACGGGAGAGAAAAGGAAGCCAGACAGACCGACTCCGTAACGCGTTGCGTAACGAAGCGGTTTACCCTGCTATAAGAAGTTATCACTTCAATAATAATTAACAGAACGGTTAGGTAGCTAATGTTTATGTTTGATTTGTTATGTGCCTGTTATCGGGAGAACAGGTATTGTACATATATACATACATAACTTCACGCCAGGTCCCTTACAACAGAGCGCCATTCAGGCTTATTCTTACACACCTCACTTGCTTCTTTGACATTCATAGCTCTCGTCATGGACGCTCGTCTGTTCTTGAGGCTCCTGACATCACCTTCTGCTAGTACACGATCAATTTGCTCATGGAAGGTGTGTCGTGGCCTTCCGCGACTTCTGCATCCATACACTTTTGCATTGTATATCTGTATCTAACAGGTATTCTGTGTTAGAAATAACAAATATTATCTGTTGTCTGTGAATATCTGTTATTAGTAACTGTTAGCATAAATATAGCTCTTTGTCATCTAAATTCGGAGTTTTGAATTGTATGAATGTCGGAATTCAGGCCTCTTCGGCGCCTCTAACACCTCCGGCGGCCTCTTCGGCGGCGCGGCGTCGACGTCCACCGGCGCGTGGGGCACCACCACCACCGGGGGCTTCGGCTTCGGCTCCACCGCCAACACCGGCAACACCCTCTTCGGGAACACCACCAACACTGGCCTGTTCTCAAATGCCAACACCAGCACCGCGTTCGGGGCGAAGCCACCCGGTGAGTCCAAATCAAAATTTTATTTTATTGCATTCGGTATTTTATAGGTTACTAGCGGCCCCGGCAGACGTTGTCCTGCTCTGAAAAAATAAAATCTAGGACCCTATCCCAGCGCCACCTACCGGTTCCAATTAATCCAATAAGCTATTGTATCTTTCAGTTGGATCAAACTGAACACGGTGTGCAAATTTGATGAAAATCGGTTAAGTAGCTTAGTAGGAGTCCATCGCGGACAAACAACGTGACACGTAATTTATATATATTAAGAAGATGAAGTAAAGTGTCATTTATTGTTGGTTTTTATTAAAATTTATTTATTTGTTTTACGAACGTAATATTACGTAAGTAGAATTAGTTTTATTAATTATTATTGTTATTTTATTAACGAAATTGGGTCGTTTTGGTCTTACGCCAAAAGGAAGGTGTGCACCGAAAATCAGTGTTGTGTCTGATATAATTCCGGCACAGCAATATGCTGAGTGAAACCTTGTTTGCTGAAAATGCGGCATAACAAATTCTCAAAATATGCTCTGTGTGTAATAATGTATAAGGAATGTAATTACGTCGCTATTTCTGCGAATAAAGGTTTTCTTTCTTTCTATTTATTTTTTTATTGTAGAAGTTCAGCAGACGGGCAGATAGCTCACTTGATGGAAAGCGGTTACCATCGTCTATGGACATTTGCATCACCGAAGACGCTACGAATGCGCTGCTGCTCTCTTAAGGGAGACTGGAACCTGGTCACTAATGCCGGAACACAACTCGAGGTTGTCATGGCGGCATACTCTGGACCAGGGGTGGTAGTCATCCAGTCGGGCAAATACCCTACCACCCGGATGTGGGTTGTTTTGTCTCCTCTTACGACATGCCCCCCCCAACGCATCTCCGTTCCTGCACGGATAATAGCTGGCTCTCGATAATTTGACACTCGTTTACTCTCGTTTGAGTAGCTAAATAGGTCTTTCACCCGATGTTAATACTTTGCTTTTCATTTCGAATATGAGGAAAGTAAATAGAATTGGATTATTTATACAAACAACTACTAATGTAATGAAATCAGGCGTTAAATTCCATATAAAAATCTGTTGAACTCATACGTCACATGAAATGTCAAGTAATTTTTTTTTCTCTGGCTTCTACCAGCCGGTATCATTTTTTCACTGATATGTAAATTGCATAATAATTTAGTAAAATGATGTTGCAAAATTATTGTTTTTTTTTTAAATTACAATTTATGCCGCGATTTAACAGTTGGTGATAAAAAGAGTCACGTCTATTATCTATAGTTCGCATAGTTTTTAAAAAAAATTTGCCAGTTGGGAAAACTGCTTCTCGGGGATGAAAACAGCACTTTTCATAGAATAGACATTTATGCTGGTGTGCACCGCCATTTAACCGACGATTATAATAAAATAATCGCTGTTTATGGATACATTTTTAGCGTTTAATTTCTTTTAACCATCGGTTAAAAGTCGGTGCACACCACCCTTATTGTATAAACCGACACAATCATAAAATTACAAAGTTGTTGGAGGTTTTTGTTGGAACGACAGTTTGTCTTTTCGGACGTACTATACAGGCGATTGTAATCATGCCTGGCCATAATTACATTATTTAATCAATAAAGAAATTATCAAATTAATAACTTTATCATTATAAAAGCATAAAATAATGTCACATTACTAATACGTAAATTATATTTTATCGTCAGTTATCAATTTCAAAATGATACTGTTATACATTATGTAAGTCGTCATTAATCTATACATATAATAAAATTGTAGAGGTCGAATTTCTGTACAATGAAAAAAATGCTAAAAACTTATATACCTGGTCAATATATAGGATACTTTTGATCCCGAAAAATTAAAGAGTTCCCGTGGGATAATAAACCGCACCACGCGGACGAAGTCTGCCCGCAGAAGCTAGTTTTTTTTAAATTGCCTTCTCCGTCATTTTCCAAGACTTTTTATTTGTCTTTTCTTTTCCAATGAATCTTATATGTCTTATACTTTTTTATATCTACTGGCAGAAGCTAGTTATAATATGGTTATTTATGGCCAAGATATCCGTTTACTGTATAATATGTTTTTTGTATTAAAAATGCATCCCTGTGATTAGGGCAACTCCAAGCGTACTTTCAGTATGTGAGGGATGAAATATAATATATTTCCATCAGGTTTTGGCTTCGGTGCGACCACCACGAACACCGCGGCGCCCTCTGGCGGGTTGTTCGGGGCCACCCCCTCGACTGGCACGGGGTTGTTCGGCCAGCAGAACAACACCCTCGGCGGGGGTGGTGGTCTGTTCTCTAATACCGCAGGTGAGTTGACATTTTTGTCTTTTATGCTGTACGAGTTTGAAGTGAAACTTCTATAGAGATGGGGGGGTATTAGAATTTTTTCTGTCACGCAAAGTGGTGAAAGGCGGCATAATTTTAGAGTAGACTATGGATGCGTTTTTTGGTTCCGGATCGAATTCAGTTTTTTTGTTTGATAAAATAAAATATGTTTAAATAAAAAATGCATTCATTAAAATGTACCTAACCTAACCAAATCATAATTTTCAGTAAACCTGCGAAAAATCGAAATGTGTGCTGGGACACATATTGGAAGTGAAAGTTCAACGGACAAGTGGAAAAACGAATCGCAACAAAATTTTAACTTGAAGTTTTACGGGCATATTGTTGGTTGTTCTTGTCCAATTTTAAAACCTGCCCATAAAACTTTAAGTTAAAATATTGTTGCCATTTGTTTTTCCACTTGTCCATAGCGATTCGTTTTTATATATATGTCGCAGAACGGCCTCGTTCTCACGACATCTTCTTTAGTTATTGTAGGTTAAGTGGGCGTCATCAGGATAAAATGCGAGCATAAAACACAATAGCCACGGTTTATACACTTTTAATTTAAATTTGATCAACATTATGTCATAGTTTAGACCGAGCAGCGGGTTCAGGGCACCCGTTCATACTTCCAGCTTCAATACTTTCTTTAAAATACTCCATGGTCCAACTCGACCTGTTGCCACCAACCAAATGTGTCACAAAAACTCCTCAGTCCACCCAAGCAGATACTACTCAAAGTATAGAGGGCGCTGACCCCGCTCTAGACATGCTCTGCTCTCATTGGTCGGTTATTAAATTACAATATTCATAACTTTTATTAGGTTAGAACGATCTTTAAGTTATAGAAACATTAACAAATCTAATTAAATTACATTAAGAATTTTAGAAGTGATTATAATGTAAACAAATGATATTGTGCGTTATACATCCAGTCAACAATACATAGTCATATTGTCATAGTCATAGCTTCCCTCCGACATATATATTTAGGAATCAAGTGGAAAATGTAATAAAAAGTTGGAGTGCTGGTGGTGGTTGGGTGGAGGTTTATGAATAGCTGTTCTTTAGTTATCTCTGTAACGTTAGTTTCTAAAACTTTAGTTTGTAAGACTACAGCTGTTAACCCCCCAAAAAAAAAAAAAAATAGAAAAGTAGGTTCGTTGTAAATGCGTGCATCAATACAACGGGGCGCTCCGTTTTATACTCCAAGCGTAGTGAAAGGTGCCACTTGCTTCCACGTGCCGCTAGGGAACGCTGCCGCCGTACTTCAAAAAAAGTCAACTACCGCCATTATGGCTTTTTATATATTAACTAGCTGTGCCCGGCAGACGTTGTCCTACTTTAAAAAAATAAAAATCTAGAACCCGATTCCAGAGTCATCTACCGGGACCAAACTATTCTCAAATCCACTTGAACAAACAAAATAATTCATCAAAATCAGGCCCAGCATTTAGGAGGAGTATCGCGGCGCCACCTACCGGGTCCAGTGGTTTATTTAAACCATTCCGGGACAAACTTCAATTGGTTCAAATTAAAACCTAAATCATCCCAGTAAAAAAATATAAAAATACTAATATCGCTATTAAAAAATAGGGGTTGGTCGTAGAGGGTTCAAAATTTAGGGTTGTATGTATTTTTTAATACTGTATCACAATTTTTTTTTAATCTTATAATAAAAAAAAATATATTTAGGGGTGGACTACCCTTAACATTTAGGGGGATGAAAAATAGATGTCCGATTCTCAGACCTACACAATATACACACAAAATTTCATGAGAATCGGTCAAGCCGTTTCGGAGGAGTATGGGAACGAACATTGTGACACGAGAATTTTATAAATATATACAAGATAATAGTGGTACTGTAGACATTAGTTGTTAAAAGTATCTTCTCAGTAGGTTGCCTGGAAGAGGTCGCTTCGAGCGATAAGGGCGCCTTTTGTTTTGCCATAAAATTATTGTAATTATTCATTCTGTGATTGTTTATTTGGTGAACAATAAATTATGTTTTCTAAGCTATTCTATTATACACACACACACACGCACACAGATATAAATATAGGCCTTTTTTGGGGGAATTTTTGAAAATTGTTGTCTATAATTTTTTGTCTGTAGCTCCACTCCAAAAAACGTAATTAAAAATACCATTTTTCGTAAAGGTTACCAAAAATGTTTTTTTATTTTGGAATTTTTCAGTATTTTTATCGCAATTTTCGATGTTTTCGAATTTTCCTTTAAGTGCCCGTGTGCCCCCACAAAAAGCCCTGTGTATATATGATGTACATTTGTTGACAGGCGCGTTCGGGCAGCAGCAGGCGGCCGCGGGCACCGGCCACGTGAAGTACAACCCGGTGGTGGGCACCGACGTGGTGGTCAAGTCGGGCAGCTCGCAGAACATCAACATCAAGCACCACTGCATCACCTGCATGAAGGTGGGTCACCAGCCAAGTGGGCTACGGGAGCTGCATACGTCCTGTCGTCGCAGCGGACGACGCACTACTGGCTTGCGCAACGCGGGAGCGCACATATTAATAGTTGCTCTATCTCGCTCGCACATTGTGCTATATACTGTACTAGCTATACGACTTGTTAATATTTGTACTTAAGGTTATCGTTTCCAAAAACTTTATTTTGGTTGACTTCAGTTCACATGAGAATTCGACAGTGCTCGCTGCTACAGGGCTGTGCCGTAATGATGGCAACAGACCAGGTGGAAAGTCGTTGATGCCATGGAAGATGGGGATACTTTGGCGGCTGCCCATCTCTCAGTCATAACCCTGATGGCTGGGGCTGCTGTCGTACACTATGAGGCCCTGGAACGCCGCAGATATCCATATTTTATCCGTGCAGGAACGGAGAAAAAATTCAATTTCCTACATTGGGGCGGCCTGTCGTAAGAGGCGACAAAACAACTCCCAGCCAGGTGGTAGGGTATTTTCCCGACTGGATGGCTACCACCCCTGGTCTAGAGTATGCCGCCATAATAACCTTGAGTGGTCAGTGACCAGGTTCCAGTCTCCCTTAAGAGAGTAGCAGCGCATTTGTAGCATTTCTGGTGTTGCAAATGTCTATAGGTGATGATAACCGCTTTCCATCAAGGAGGCCGTCTGCCTGTCCGCTGAACTCCAGGTATAAAAAAAAATGTGTCCATCGGTAATGGGTGCACGTGGCTTTCGGGGTCGAGACCCTGGGGCCGTGGGGGCCTGGAGCTCATCTCCTCTATAGAGACCTCTCAACACATCGAATTAAGGTTGGCTTGCTCCTAGGGCAACGGATCAGCGTCAGAAAGTGTTATCCAGTGGAACTTATTTTGAATAAAATCTTTTCAATTTTGACCTAACTGAAATTGAAAAACTAATGCAGCGCTCGAAACCGTTGAAACGTAGTTGCAATAGTATGTTTTAATTTCCAGGAATATGAGAACAAGTCGTTGGAGGAGCTTCGCCTCGAGGACTACTTGGCCGGGAGGAAGGGGGCTGCCAACGCGGGCATGTTCGGAGGCTTCAGCCAACCGGCCGAGAACAAGCCGCTCTTCGGCGCAACTCCTGGTAAGTGGTAACGGCCGTTTATGAAACATAAATTACCAATCAAGTTTCTACTAAAAATCTATCTATAGTATTACTATTATTATATTGTTACGAGCTACACAGGACTCGAAATAAAATGCCGTTGGAATTAATATCGATTTTTTTTTTATTTAGAACTATACAAACACGTATGACATAAGTATAAATATAACTAGATACTACTAGTACAAACTGCACGATTCAATAACACGCGCAAAGTCCGTCACTATATCGCACATCGAATGTACGTCTTGCTCATATCGTAATCGTCGCTCGACTGCCTCACCTCTCCGTTCGGACATTGTTTTATACTAACTATACAATACAACAGAGGACCGCGTGTACTGAGGTTTCCGAGAAAACGTAATCTGCACACCTGGTTAATTATTCCTGCGAACGGCCAACAAAGTCGAAAACAATAATAGGCTATTGTCTAATTGCACATTTTAAACACAAAGTAAACAAAGGAATTCCAAATGCGAGAAAGGTAATGAACCAGGTGCGCATTTCTTATGTAACATGGTAGTGTGTGTAATCTTTCTTTATTGATTTAGTGCATTTTTTATGCATAATTTAATAATTTGGTATGGAGTGCATATACCATATTCTACCAAAAAGTTGCTACGGTAAAAAAGTTATGTAGTATTTAGTTAAGCAATGTTACATTTTTGTTTATGAATAAGAAAGCTTTAAATAATGTTTAAGGCTTAATCAGCTGCTAAGTTAACTAATGTCTAGAATGTTAATCGACATTTTTTTATGAATAACGCTGTAAATGTTTATGAATAAAATATCAATCAAGTTTTCTCTAAAAAGATCTATCTATAATATCATTAGTAACATTATAACATCCTGAACATGCTGTGTCGGTACATTGAAAATACATAAAGGAAATATCAGATGGAATAGACTATATAAACGATGGAAACCACTAATGCAATATTTTTCGGTATGTTGTCTATTTGTTCGTGATTCACCCAAAAACTACCGGGTCGAATAATTTTCGCTGATCGACAGCTAATTCTTAGACTTATCTGCGCTACTTTCTATCACGGGAATCCCGCGGCAATTTTCCCGGGAGCGGTTCGAAGTTGTTCGGGTGCATAGAAGGTAGCGTATTCCACCACAGTTTTCACTAAAATCATAGCTTGCATCGCTTTCTAATGCTGCAGCGCGTCATGTTCCGGGAATCCCGCGGGAATTGCGTGCCAAGCGTGGACTTGGTCGTGGGCATATCCTAGTAATTTATATTTATTTGGGCAACATACAATAATAATAATTCTTACAATATAAAACACATTAATACACACATCAACTAAGTTTCCACTAAAAAAATATTCATGTTACACATTTGGCTCATAAAACTATAAGAAAATTATATTAAAACAATATTGGAAAATTAGATTTAAAAAAACTAATTAAATAATACAATACTACAGAAAACAAAAAAAAACTACAATATCTATCTATATATATATAATGAAAATGGTGTTCGTTTGAGGCTCAATCACGCTTAAACCACTGATCGTATCGACATGAAACTACCACCATTCGATGCGAAATTTTTCCTAGATGGTTTATGGCTATCTATCTATCTATATATATATAAGCAAAGTTTGTTTTCTTTGTCCGAGGTAAACTCGAAAACTACTGGACCGATCAGCATGAAACCACAACCATTCGACGTGGAATTAATCGTAGATGGTTATAGGCTATATATATTTTTCAAATTCTATGAGCCCTTTGCCATGTTTTCTCGATTTGTTTGTTTATTAATTTATTTGAATAAGGCGGTACGAAGTTCGCCGAGTCAGCTAGTGTCTATATAAAATTAATAATTCGACTCAAAAAATGATGACAACATTTTTTTTGCAATTAAAAGGAAATTGCATAAAATAAACAAAAATATTCATGTTACACATTTGGCTCATAAGAAAATTGTAATATATTTAAAACAATATTGGAAAATTAGATTTAAAAAACTAATTAAATAGTATAATACCACACAAAACAAAAAAACTACAATATGTCTATGTATATATAGTTATATACTAGCTGTGCCCGCGACGTCGTCCGCGTGCAATATGTTTTTTAAACGCCCCGATTTTGAAATATTCTTCAATAGTGCTCCGCTCCTATTGGTCTTAGCGTGATGATATATAGCCCCTATGGGCTATATGTCATCACGCGTCTCGTTTCTCGATAAATGTACTACTATCCAACACTGTAAGAATTTTTCAAATCGGACCAGCGGTTCCTGAGATTAGCGCGATCAAACTAACAAACAAACTCTTCAGCTTTATAATATTAGAATTTATTTATTTTATAATTACAAAGTAAAGATGAATTACAAAGTAAAGATGTGTTGGTGGGGAGTTTGTTGCGCCTTTAACAGTAACTAAAATTGCTTTGGAAGCGGTGGTAGAGTCATGACTTTCAATAAGTAATCTGTAAGATTCCATTTTGAAATAAATACATTCATTGTCATTTAATAATTCGGCTCAAAAAATTGCAAGTTTTTTTTTGCAATGAAAAGAAAATGACATAAAATGTGTATTTAAATAAGGTAACAATATTGATAATGCGGTAGGTTAAACGTGAGGCATTTTCGATTAGGTGCGTTCGGCCAACCGGCGACGACGAGCGCCCCCGGCGTGTTCGGGGGCGGAGGGCTGGCGCAGGGCGGCGCCTTCTCCTTCGGCGGCAGCAGCCAGCCCACCGCCGGCGGGGGCCTCTTCGGCGCCAACAAGACCACCTTCGGGGCCACCAATGCCACCGGTGAATCTCCATTGGTCTCCATTTTTCAACCGACAAATACAAGCTTTTGAGATCCTGGATACCGTGTAGCGGCAGAGTGCTAGCCAAGACGAGTGGAACGAGCCCAAACACGACGGGTCTGTCTCCATCATCAGATCAGCTCCGTGGTGCCATATTATTGCATTGTCACGCGATGTACATATGCGTGCAAAATTTCAGCTTAACAGGAATCCGGGATGTCGGTCAAATTTAACTTGCAAGATTCCACCCGAACTTACATACATACATCAATTGCAAGTTAAATAAAAGCTTGTAAGAAAGAGGAGGTTTTCAACTTGACTGTGTATTTTGTGTGTGTGTTTGACTGTGGATCGATTTTCAATTTTTTTTTTTTTTGTTGGAGTATATTTACTAGAGATGCCACGTGTAGGGGTTTGGCGCATACATAACTTAATTTATGTTTTAACGGTTTCAAACGCGATTTTAAATGATTTTCATTCGATTCTGACATTTTTAAATCTTATTTTTTCTCCCACCCATTTTAATGTAATCTAAATTTAGTAGAGCTATGCATGTTTGGTGAAGAGTTTCTTGCGCCCCTTCTTCTCTTCAAGCCATAACATGTTGCGAAACGGTGGTTAATTAGATTAGGCTCTCATAGAGTAAATAATAACCATAAAAAAACTAAACAATTAAAATGAACAAGTTGGCGGTAGGCTAAAAAAACTTTGACAATACTCAGTGACACTTGACATCTTTGTCTTACTGAAAAGTGGCCGAATTGTCGGAATAATAGTTAATCTAATAAATTATTGCGCTTATAACCGTTGAAAAGTAATTTTATTATATTAAAATTACATGTAAGACTGTTAAAGCGTAGTTCAACTATAAATTTTTGAGGGAAATATACACAATTTTGAGTAATATGTGGGTAATTTTTTTTTACGATTTGGTATTCTGTATTCGGCCGAATACCGAATAGTAGCTTAATATTCGTGGCATCTCTAATATTTACTCCTGAGGTGGTTTGGACGAAGTGAGAGTAAAATGGTTTGGACGATGTGAGAGTAAAATGGTTTGGACGATGTGAGAGTAAAATGGTTTGGACGAAGTGAGAGTAAAATTATTCGGGCGAAGTGAGAGTAAAATGGTTTGGACGATGTGAGAGTAAAATGGGTTGGACGATGTGAGAGTAAAATTATTCGGACGAAGTGAGAGTAAGATTTTGGTTATTGTTTCAGGCACTGGTTTGTTTGGCGCTGCGTCGACACAGGCGCCCACGTTCGGCACCAACACGTCCACCTTCGGATTCGGCGCCAACACGCAGCCGCAGGTGTGGACATTTCATTTATCTCATTTTCTCCAATCTAATCTCGAATGTTTTCATTTTTCAATTTTTGAACTTATTTTGATTCTATTGTTTTACTATGTCGTGTATCTTCATGTTTTTTTTTTAATATTTTAAATATGTAGATAGTTTTAAATAAAGTCAGGTGGTAGAGTATATGCCTGTTTGGAATGCTACCCTCTAGAGTATGCCGCCGTAACAACCTGGAGTTGTATTCCGGCATTAGTGGTAAGCTTTCAGTCGCCCATAAGAGAGCAGCAGCGCATCTGTAGCACCTTTGGTGTTGCAAATGTCCATAGGCGATGGTGACCGCTTTCCATCAGGCGGGCCGTCATCCTGTCTACTGAACTCATGCAATTGACTTTCGAGTTGTCATGGCGGCATAATAATAATATATATAAGGCATAAGTGGTGGTAGCCATCCAGTCGGGCAAATGCCCTACCACCTGGCTGTGGGTTTCTCCGTTCCTGCGCAGATAAAGTATGGTATATTACTGTTATTAGAATGTGTGGATGTTTGTTTGTTAGCAAACGGGCTTGTTCGGTGCCAAGCCTGCCACCACCGGGTTCGGCGCGCCGGCCACCTCGGGCTTCGGCGGCTTCGGCACCAGCACCGGCCTGTTCGGCAACAAGCCCGCGCAGACGCAGGCCTCCGCCTTCGGGACCACCACCCCGGGTGACTATATCTTCTCTCTCTTTCTCTCCTCATACGGGTAGATTGTAATCAATGAACGAATTAATAATCTATACTCTATACACACATTAAACATTGTTACGAGTCGCGAGAGTCGAATTAAAATGCCGTCAGATTTACTATAGAGTTTATTAGAACTATACAAACACATATAACACAGGTACAAATATAACCGGACACAACAAATCCAAACGAAATGCAGAAGGTCGTAATTCAATAAAACGCGCAAGTCCGTCACTTATTAGATTCCCGATTGTACGATCGGCACAACTGATTTATGACCCACTTTGCTAATAATTCCTTTAAAACCGTCAAAATAGTAAGGTTTATTGTGTGTGTTGCACTTAGGACGTTATAAACATTAATAAAAATGCGTCACTAGCCTCAGAACTACGCAATTTTAAACTTTGTTATCATTGTACTAGATATGTTTTAGATAAAACAGTAATTATTTGAAATAATTTGAATCTCGAACTGAAATCTGCCTTATAATTATTCTAACTCTTTTCATTATAGAAAAAGTATAATAATTTTAAAAATAAAATGTCATTCTGAAAGTATATCAGAAGTCAAGTAAAGTCAATGAGAAAAAAATTAGAACCCAATATCTAAAAATTAAATTGTATAATGGGTAGTCTCGCAGAACAAAGAGCTCGGATTGTAGAGCTCAGTGAGGAAGGCTATGGCATTCGAGAAATATCACGAGTGTTAAATATAAGTCGGAACACAGTGAGAACATGGATCAGACGGCACGCTGAAGAGGGCATTCTTGAAGATAGACGCAAACATAATCATGGCGTTCGTCGAATAACAAACCAACAAAGTACAGACATGCAGCACCATTATGAAGAACATCCTTTATCTTGTACCCAATATTTCGCGGCACGTTACGACGTTTGTTTACAGACCATAAGAAATCATTTACACCGTATTGGACTGCATTACTGGCATTATGCTAAGAAAGTACACTTAACGAATGCACACAAAACTGCAAGATTAAATTTTGCGCGTAATTATTTAGACTTTGACTGGACTAATACCATATTTTCAGATAAAAAATCATTTAGATCTTCTCAACATGGTTGCTTAACTTTGTGGCGTTATAACAATACGCGATACACAGAGGATCACGTAGTACCCAATCAATTATCTGGTCGAATTTCAGCTAACATGTGGGCCTGGATGGGTACCGGGGGTATAGGTGAACTTATCCAAATTTCTCCTCGTCAAAACGCATTAAACTATGTCGATTTGTTGGAAGAATCAATGTTACCGACAGTGCGAATAGTGTACCCACTTGAAGAAGTCCCTGTATTCTCCTACGTTCACGACAATTGTCGAGTACATACCGCCAGAATTGTCTCGAACTGGTTTACCCAGCATGAAGATGAAATTACTCTAATTCCATGGCCATCTAGGTCACCAGACCTCAACCCAATAGAAAATTTATGGGGTTTGATGGTTCAAATGTGGGATAACAGAAACGAGAGGACAAAGGAAGCAATTGAGCAGCACTGTAATAATTTCTAACGTTGAAATACTACAACCAATTAATAAAATTAACAAAAAATATTTTTTTTTATTTTCTTCCACATTAATGTTGTTAATGTTTTATTTTCTTGTGTATTTCTGCTACCTAACGTATAACGATAACCCTAATATCTAATGTTGTATATACAAAAGGTTTGGCCTGTGTCACCTTTGGCTTGTCGATTTATGACCGGTTCCGATATCTCACTATTCACTCCACTCCACTTCCCCTGCTTTACCGTAGGTTGAATTTTGACATTGCTTGTATAGAGATTACTTCAAATTTTAATCGTTAGTAAGGCAAATAAACGGTCGGTAAGATATAGGAAACGGCACTAATCCAACATACTTAATGACAGACATAGTAATAGCACGTAATAGTATTCGTCAGATGTTACACAAGTATAGACGAGTCTCTCCGATCTGTTTAATACAACGTAGTCAGTAACTGTCAATGTCTAATAACATGATAACAAGTTCGTTACCAAGGAAATGTATGTTCAGGCGAATTTCAACCTAATTGTATTTCACGACTGTAAGAAAATGACCTTATGGTGGGTCATGTTTCAATTTGTTTGATTGTACATACGTGGCTCGTGGTTCTCGCTCGACTGCCTCGTTTTATACTGCACAAATGCAATGTCCCCGTATCTAATTCGACTTTTGTCTGACCTGGCTAATGACTGCCATAAAAGAGTACAATAAAACAGTGGGCTGTTTTCTAATCACAAATTTTAAACACAGAGTAAACAAAATAAGACGATCATAAAAGAGGTGAAATTAGTTTAAGTGCCAACAGGTAATAAAATGTGTTATGGTTCAGATATGCAGGTGTCTTTTGTTTCTGTGGGGACCTGAGTTGCACCAATATAATAAAAGTGTAGAGATCTAATTTCTGTGCGATGAAAAATGATTTCTTTTTTAATTTTTACGTTGAATGACGTCTATAAAGAAGATATTGCGATCTATACAATTTTAATCGAAAGGAATAACACATAGCTAGTATAGAAGTAGTATAAACAATTCATTATTGTACACCAAAACATTATCAAAGAGAAGTAGAAAAAGATGATACTCAAAGGGCGGCCTGTTCGCTAAGAAGCGATCTCGTCCAGGCAACCCGTGGCATGGATTGATGGATTTTGAATACTGACGGTGGAGCAGTTAATAGATAATTATGAATAATAAATAAGCATAGCACATAATTACATTATTAAAAAAATATTACAATATTTTTTTTTTTTTTTTTATTACACATAATGAACAATTATAAAATTACATTCTATTGAATACAATGCAAGAAAACTTAACTTATTTGTATTGTATTCTAGCCATAGTCTCTCAACACTATAAGTAGTATACTGAGCCCAGATCACCGTCTTCCATGGGTAAGGTGCCCAGAAGGCTGGTTACGTTTCCTCGCATATATAAAATTATATATCTAGTTATGAAATATTATTAGTAATAAATTTTCTTGAGAGGCTTTTTGAGAAAATTTAAAATCAAATTAATTAACACACTTTTTAGTTTTAAGAAAAAAACGTCGACAAACTCATAAAATAATATACAAAGCGGTAACGCTGTTAGCCCTTTGGGAACGTTCCCGATAAGTGACATTGGTTTGGGACTATGGCAGTTGCATACGTCTAATCATCGCAGCGGACAACGAACTACTGGCTAGCGTAATGCGGGAGCGCATATATTAACATAAAAAAACTTGAGATATAAATAGAATAAAAAAAAGGGCGTCACACACGACGAAGATACTATGTTATTTTATGTTAAGAAGCCTGAATATAAAATATTATATTGATTGATATCTTAAGGTATCACACACTGTTAAGTTAATAAATTTAATTAAAGTTAATAAAATATATCCGGTCAAATCATTCTATCAAAGGCTCGACTAGGGGTTACACGTATATTTCTCCACTGGATCTATATACAGAGTGATATAATATGACTAAGTTATTATCCCAGCAAGTTGCTAATGCGCTGGAACCTTGTCAAATTAACATCCACGTGACGTCATCCGCACCTCGATATGTACTCGTACTCGCCGGCCAGTGATGCTTACGGTACTGAGTGTTCGGCTACGGCTACGTCACCAAAATGGCGGCCAGGCGCATTAGCAATTGGCGGGGATAATACTATTAGATTTATTGGATAGCTCATCGGATGATAATTCTGACTTCGTATATAACTTAAAAATTTCTGCCGCACATTCTAAGTATAAAATAATAATAGAGCTAAAAAACTAAACCACTATGGGAAACAGGCGAGACGATATGTATGTTTATACGTAAAAAGTTGAATCGAGCAATAACAAAAACTCGAGAGGAATGGTAGTTGATTAAATAACATATACTTCGTTCCATTTTGCATTGGATATTAAGTGCACACTCTGTATAAAGGAGCTTGCTATATATTTTGTATCCTAAGATAGTATACTATGACATATTTCGCATCTTAAGATGACGTTGCATCGCTCGGCAGCTTAACATAAAATTTCCATATCGCTCGATAGTTCAAGATACTGTGATATGAAAATATTATAGTGTCTTCGCCGTGTGTGACGCCCTTAAGAGAAATATAATGGAAAAACAATTGTTTAGCTAGACGTGTTGCTGGGGAGTTTGTTGCCGCTTCTTCTCCTTTACAGCAATTGGAGGTCGTTTTGAATTTGAATTTGAATTGTGCAGCGTTCGGCAACATGTCGGGCGGCTTCGGCACGAGCACGTCGTCGTCGGGCGGCATCTTCGGCAACGCGGGCGCCTTCGGCAAGCCGGCCGCCGCGCAGCCCGCCTTCGGCTTCGGCGCCGCGCAGCCCGCGCTCGGTGAGACCTTACTTCTTATGGGAGGGTTACGTAACGCGTTACGCCTACGGCAGCCGGAGGCACGCTCCTCCTGTCTCACTCCAATTGATGTGATAACTTCTTATGGGAGGGTGGGTAAACCGCTTCGTTACGTAACGCGTTACGGCGCCAGTCTGTCTGGCTTACCTCTCTCTCACGCTTGTAGCATCGGTAGGCAGGCTCCTCCTGTCTCACACTAACCCACAGTGGTAGTGTTAGCGATGCGAAAACAGTTTGTAGATAGTTTTTAGCAAGTTGTTTCCCACGAAGGCAATGCAGATGTTGCATGTATGCAAGAATGTGCTATGACTTCTCCTATGATTGATTTACATATATTTGAACTTTTAGTTTCAGTGGCATTAGTCAAATTAATAAAGTATTAGAATTTAGAAATAGTAAATATTATGATTGTAAGAAAATTGTTACAAATTGGTTATTATCGAAAACATACAAAGAATGTGAAGAACTTTTAGTGTATATTACATAGTTTCTTAGTTTGTAAACATAAACACAACACTTAGTCTCATACATTTACACACACATTCTTACATACATTCACACACACAGATATAGGTATACAACACATAAAAATTATTTGTAATAAGGTTTATTGTTATAATAAGTTATTTTTTTAATGTTTAAGTTAATTGAGAGCGGGTCCTTCTGACACAAGTATATATTTATACTTAATAGAAGGTCCCAACCCCAAAATTCTTGTATATGTACTTTTGGAACAAATAAACGTTTATTATTATTATTATTATTAGTCTCCACTTTGACCATGCTACATTTATTCTCCTTACATCCCTCTCTATATCACAATTACTCGCAGTAGTGCACCAAGGGATGTTATTGTTATGGGGAATCGACAAGTGCTACGCGGACATCTCTCTTCGTACACGATTCCGACTCTCACAGGGCTAATTGTTGTTGTTCTCTTAGGCACCGGCCTCGGGGCGAACGCGTTTCAAGCGAAACCGGCGGCAGCACCGTTCGGGACCCTAGGGTCCAATACCATGTTCCAGCCGGCAGCCACTAATAACACATTCCAGACAAGTGAGTTTTATATTCAAATTCAAAAGTTTTTATTCACAACTAGGATTTGCTCGCTACTTAGTTGCTGTTCTCGTTTGACTTGAAATTTCCGGGACACTTATTTAAAAGTATCGCAGCATTCAAAAACAAGAATGTAAGTTATGGTTTTAGTGAAAACTGTTTCGGAATAAGCTAATATAATTTTTATGAATCCGAACAAGTTGATACCGCTCCCGGGAAAAATCCCGCGGGATTCCCGGGATGAATAATATCACACGTTTTATTACATGAATTTGCTATCGACCAATAAAAAAGCACACCAATGCTTTTAATCTGGTCACTTAAAATCGTTCCTAGAAGAATGCCCGTGGGATTCCCGGGATGAATAATATCACACATTTTATTACATGAATTTGCTATCGACCAATAAAAAAGCACACCAATGCTTTTAATCTGGTCACTTAAAATCGTTCCTAGAAGAATGCCCGTGGGATTCCCGGGATGAATAATATCACACGTTTTATTACATGAATTTGCTATCGACCAATAAAAAAGCACACCAATGCTTTTAATCTGGTCACTTAAAATCGTTCCTAGAAGAATGCCCGTGGGATTCCCGGGATGAATAATATCACACGTTTTATTACATGAATTTGCTATCGACCAATAAAAAAGCACACCAATGCTTTTAATCTAGTCACTTAAAATCGTTCCTAGAAGAATGCCCGTGGGATTCCCGGGATGAATAATATCACACGTTTTATTACATGAATTTGCTATCGACCAATAAAAAAGCACACCAATGCTTTTAATCTAGTCACTTAAAATCGTTCCTAGAAGAATGCCCGTGGGATTCCCGGGATGAATAATATCACACGTTTTATTACATGAATTTGCTATCGACCAATAAAAAAGCACACCAATGCTTTTAATCTAGTCACTTAAAATCGTTCCTAGAAGAATGCCCGTGGGATTCCCGGGATGAATAATATCACACGTTTTATTACATGAATTTGCTATCGACCAATAAAAAAGCACACCAATGCTTTTAATCTAGTCACTTAAAATCGTTCCTAGAAGAATGCCCGTGGGATTCCCGGGATAAAAAGTAGCGCAGAGTTCAAGTTTAAAAATTACCTCAGCAAAAACCGTGTCCAAATCGGCCCAGTAGTTTTTACGTGAATCCCGAACAAACAAACAAATCTAAAAAAATTGCAGCATTAAAATATACATGCAACCCTAAATTTTCAACCCTCTACGATCAACCCCTATTTTTTACTAGCGATATTAGTATTTTTATAATTTTCTACTGGGATGATTTAGATTTTAATTTGAACCAGGTAGATGGCGCTGCAATCGGGTACCACAATTTAGCTGTTCTTTTTATTGTTGTTTGTGTTTAAGTTTGTCCCGGAATGGTTTAAATAAACGATTGGAGCCAGTAGGTGGCGCCGCGATACTCTTCCTAAACGCTGGGCCTGATTTTGATGATGTTTTTGTTTGTTCAAGTAGATTTGAGAATAGTTTAGACTAACATTTGGTCCCGGTAGATGACGCTGGAATCGGGTTCTAGATGTTTATTTTTTAAAGGCAGGAATACGTCTGCCGGGTACAGCTAGTATTATATAACAAAAAATTTAGAACGAGGCATGTTTGCTGAAGAGTTTCTTGCGCCGCTTCTTCTCTTGAAGCCACAACATGTTGTGAAGCGGTGGTAAATTAGGTTAGGCTCCCATAGAGTAAATAATAACCATAAACACAGTTAAAATGAACAAGTTGTCCGTAGGCTAAATAAAACTTTAACAATACTCGTTGGACAAATGCCACCTTTGTCGTCCGTGACCACGGCCAGTGAAAACGGCCGAAACATCGGACAAACCAAAACCAAAAATAAATTACCCCGCTTAAAACCGTTAAAACGTAGTTTTATTATGCATACAATTCGCGAAAACTTAAGACGAAATATTAAATTTCACTGTTTTTGATTGCAGTAGTATAGGTTATTATTATTCTTGTATGTAATGTCTTTCATGGAATTCGGTATTTAATCAGTGTTTTTAAAACACTAGATAACACCTGTATGTACTGTATATTAGATTGGTATCACTTATTACAGCAAAATAATATCACAACAATACCATTTTCCTATTAAATCTTGAAATAGAAATACGTGTGTGGGTCTCACTATTGCAAACTTCTTTTATGGAGGATTATGGCTCCAACGCAATTAGCATTGATTTTGCCAGTGTCACCGTAGTTGATAAAATGTCAGGTGCATATATATGAGTTAAAATAAAAGAGAAAAATTTGGCCGGTAAATTCAAATTCTGTGATCCTGAGGACAAAACAAACATATAATGTTAAACTAACTACACCATAAATATATGTTATTTGAAGTTAAAAACGTTGATAAAATATTTACATGTTTCTATATCAACTAGGGTTAAAAGAAAGTTCACATTGACAGGGCGAGGAAAGTTATCAGGTAAAATGCTGTGAAGGGGTCTAATAATTTTGGGACATTCAAAAAACATGGTGAACTGAACCTTCAGCTAAGACAGAATGGTCGCGTATTCTTATTTTGGCCAAAAATACTGGTGAGCAACAGTGACCAAGTCTCAAACGAATAATAGTTGACAGGTCCTTATTTATTTTTATTTGTTTTATACAGATACTAATTCGCTGTCATATGTCAACATTTGTTGCAAGTTATACTTCTTTAGGCGAGTTAGGGAATTTTTTACGATGCGCGCGCACACCGTCACACGAAAAACCTACACTATGAAGTTTGCTATAGTCAACATTTTAGTTTTGAAGTTATATTTTTGCGATGCGCGCGCACACCGTCACACGAAAAACCTACACCATGAAGTTAGCTATAGTCAACCGACACCCTGAAGTTAGCTATAGTCAACATTTTAGTTTTGAAGTTATATTTTTGCGATGCGCGCGCACACCGTCACACGAAAAACCTACACCATGAAGTTAGCTATAGTCAACCGACACCCTGAAGTTAGCTATAGTCAACATTTTAGTTTTGAAGTTATACTTTTACGATGCGCGCGCACACTGTCGCGAAAAACCGACACCATGAAGTTAGCTATAGTCAACCGACACCCTGAAGTTAGCTATAGTCAACATTTTAGTTTTGAAGTTATACTTTTACGATGCGCGCGCACACTGTCACGAAAAACCGACACCATGAAGTTAGCTATAGTCAACCGACACCCTGAAGTTAGCTATAGTCAACATTTTAGTTTTGAAGTTATACTTTTACGATGCGCGCGCACACTGTCACGAAAAACCGACACCATGAAGTTAGCTATAGTCAACCGACACCCTGAAGTTAGCTATAGTCAACATTTTAGTTTTGAAGTTATACTTTTACGATGCGCGCGCACACCGTCACACGAAAAACCTACACCATGAAGTTAGCTATAGTCAACCGACACCCTGAAGTTAGCTATAGTCAATATTTTAGTTTTTCTATTGTTAGTGTCGTTTTTTCTACAAACGTAGAATAAGGTAAAAGAT
Organism: Dendrolimus pini; assembly: GCA_949752895.1. Taxonomy (NCBI): domain Eukaryota; kingdom Metazoa; phylum Arthropoda; class Insecta; order Lepidoptera; family Lasiocampidae; genus Dendrolimus; species Dendrolimus pini. Next base: position 1,880,524 of record OX457151.1, read on the forward strand.
AAAATTTGTGAAAAGATTTTTATCTTGATACGCCAAAGAAGTATAACTTCTAACGCGTGTACATAAGTACACACACACAATTTTTTTTTTCAGACACAGGCCTTGGAGGGGGCCTATTCAATACTTCCACTCTTGGCAACACAGGACTTGGTGGAATGGGTACCCTCGGAGCGAACAACATGGCTATGACCAAGTAAGTTTTTGTCATTATTCTAAACTTAAGAGAGTGGACTATTCAGGAGTTTTGGTAAGAAACATTTTTGAAGTGATAACTTCTTATGGGATGGTGAATCGCTTCGTTACGTAACGCGTTACGACGCAAGTCTGTTTATACTATATGTTTTCATACTGTTATTTCGAAGCGTTTATTTTAATTTTGACGTTTGCACGTCTATCAAGTTGCATATTTATAGACAGTAAAGCCAGCATGAAACAAATGAAATAATTGTCGTACTTTATTGTCGTGGCTGACGTAATATTGATGTTCTGTGAGTTATGTGACGCACATAAAGCCATCGACTCTACACGTAAACAAGGCCAAATCCTTACCAATATTTAGAAATTTGCTCAGAAAACACTATTTGTACACAAATAGCTCTGATTAACAGAATATAATCATGCTAATACATTTATTAAAATAACTTATGTATTATATATATGTCGCAGAACGGACTCGTTCTCAAGACATCTTTAGTTATTGCAGGTTTAGTGGGCGTCATCAGGATGAAATGCGAGCATAAAACACAATAGCCACGGTTTATACAATTTAATTTAGATTTGATCAACATTATGACATAGTTTAGACCGAGCAGCGGGTTCAGGGCACCCGCTCATACTTCCAGCTTCAATACTTTCTTTAAAATACTCCATGGTCCAACTCGACCTGTTGCCACCAACCAAATGTGTCACAAAAACTCCTCAGTCTACCCAAGTAGATATTACTCAAAGTATAGAGGGCGCTGACCCCGCTCAAGACATGCTCTGCTCTCATTGGTCGTTTATTAAATTACAATATTCATAACTTTTATTACGTTAGAACGATCTTTAAGTTATAAAAACATTCAACAAATCAAATTAAATTACATTAAGAATTTTAGAAGTAATTAAAATGTAAACAAATGATATTGTGCGTTATACATCCAAATAATAATCCATCCAACTATAACTTCTCTCCGACACATATATATATACTAGCTGACCCGGCGAACTTCGTATCGCCATATTTTCTTAATTCCTAAAAGACTGTTTCATGACACAAAAACAAAATCACCAAAATCGCTCCAGGTTAGGAGGATTCTAGAACCCGATCTCAGTGCCACCTACCGGTTCCAACGGGATAAAAAGTCCTACGTCCGTCTCCTGGTTCTAAGCTACCTCCCCACCAATTTTCACCCAAATCGATACAGCCGTTGTTGAGTTATAAACAGTGTAACTAACACGAATTTCTTTTATATATACATATATATATAGATTATAGTAATTATTTCAATTAGATTTCGATATAAGATCTGAAAATTGCACGCCTAATAAGGCAAAATGTATTGAGACAATTTCAACAAAATAAAAACACCTATGTACACCTACATTCTTCGCAAGTGAAGGGTTATGAGCAAAAATAAGTACGAAAATTTTCATTTTAACTGATTTGTTATTTATCACAAAAAACATGAATACAGCACAATTTACGTTTCACTGAGCCCGGAATGAGAGAGGGCGGAGAAAACAATGTTGCCAGTATGAATATTAATAAGTTTTTTTGAAAAGGTTTTAAAATACAAGCTTTTGAGATCCTGGATATCATGTAGCAGCAGAGTGCTGGCCAAGACAAGTGAAACGAGCCCAAACACGACGGGTCTGTCTTGTTTAGTACAGGAGGTCCTATGACCACCTTCCGGCTCCATCATCAGATCATCTCCATGGTATAGCATATTATTGCATCGTCACACGATATGCATATGCGTGCAAAATTTCAGCTCAATCGGAAACCGGGAAGTTGGTCAAATTTACCTTGCAGGATTCCACCCGAACTTACATACATACATCCATTGCAAAAGGTTGTAAAAAGTGATACCAGTTGTTATGTAATAATTAACAGATATTTTGTTTATTTATTACTAAAATAATATTAACTTTAATAGCAATAAATGATTATTCTATTCTAATTGCTAGTTTTTTTTCTTTCCCTAGCAACACCCTGTCGGGCGCCAGTGCCGTTGGCAACGTCCACGAGCACATAATGAACTTGGCAGCGAGGCCGTACGGGGACTCCCCGCTCTTCAAAGACCTACCGGACTCATGTATGTGGTGAACAATGTTTTTTTAAAATAAATTTAATAATTTAAATTTAATAAATTTAATCATCTGTATCCCTCGCAGTGCCAAATCTCAAAACACGGTCTAGCCACAACAAATTGTTTCACGTGCCCTGTAGAAGAACTAATTATGGCTTAAATGAAGTGCTTGCTCGTCTTACTGCCACTTATAATAACAAATTTAATGATGTAGATATTTTCTACCATTCGAAATTGATTTATAAATCAAAGATATTCGAAAAATTAGGCTGATAGTTTAACTGGCTTTTAGGTATCCTAAAATTATCCACACATTTGTCTGTATATTTTTTATTTTTATTAGTGAATCATATATACGTATATTATAAATATATATAATATGAATATCTATGTATTTATTATATATTATTTTCGTTTAACTTGTATACTATATATATAACATATACTATATAGGGGATAATTCAGCAGGCACTATTTAACATTATTTTATTATATTAAATATACTACATTCATATAGAGCTTAACATAAGCAAACTGTTTATTGCGGTCTTGGTTTTGCACAAATATACTGTAAAGTGTGAAGTATCCTGTAATTGGCAACATTCATATTAAACAGAGTTGATTGTTTTAAGTTATAAGTAAGCTGTTGGATATGTAATAAATAAATAAATAAATCTATATATATTAACTAGCATTTGCCCGCGACTGTGTCCACGTTAGACAGGTAACCGCAGGTAGGTAATCAAATCAAATTTATTTATTTGCAAGACTCACATGTTTTTGCCTATGAGGCGTGTAAATTTTCCTTAAGATTATGAAATAAATATACAATTATTACAAAATTAACAAAAAAAATATATTCATGTTAATTATATGAAATTATGTCAAAAATTACCACATAAATTCGTTTACGAAGTAAAAACATTCATCCAACGGCCATTTGTGTAGTCTTTGTTTGAATACATTTGTGGGCAGAGATATTTAAAGTGTTCGGGAATTTAAAACGTCGTTAAAATAAAAACAAAATACCGCGCTCAAGACTATTGAAATGTATTTTGATTATATTGTTTTGTTTTTCCGTGCGTGTGCAGCGTCAGCGTCCGGCGACGCGCTGCGACCGACCAACCCGGCGGCCATGAAGGCGCTGCTGGACCGCAGCCAGAGCCACGCGTACAGGGTCACCTCGCCCACCTCCGGCATCCGGCTCAAGCTGCTGCCGAGGACGCCCCTCACACACGAGAAGGTATCACAACCTTACACAATTCATACATACATACAATCATAATGCGTACAGACAACCTTTGCAATGGATGGACAGAGACTCGTTATGCAACAGATACAATATACTAGTACATGTTATTCGAATATATTATTACTAACCGATAAAGGTGAACGCGCAGCTGCCTGTCTGTCGTAAAGCGCAGTTTATTATCTTCCCGGATTTAGGAATTAGGAGTTCTTTTGTGTTTACAATTTGTAATTAACCAAATATTTGTATGACCATATTTCGGTCAAATACAGTGAGACCAACTCGATATGTAAACCATCTTTTGTACTATTACCTGTATTTCAACAAATAAAGATTCATTCATTCATTCATTCATTAAGAAAAACTTGCTATTGTTTTTCTACTTGTTTTGTGACCGTCATTAGTGTCGAACTAATCGCTATTGTTTTTGTTTTCGACTTTGTTGGCCGTTCGCAGGTGTGCAAATTACATTTTCTTGGAAGAACCCAGTCCACGCAATCGAAAGCGTATAATACAGTTTACTATATAACAATGCCCGAACGGAGGGGTGGGGCAGTCGAGCGATGGTTACGATATGAGTAAGACGTACATTCGACAAGCGATATAATGACGGACTTTGCGCGTATTATTGAATCGTGCTGTTTTGTATTGGCTGTGTCCAGTTATATTTGTTCCTGTTTTATACGTGTACGTGTCTAATAAATTCTATAGTAGTTATAATAGTATTTTTAATTCGAGTCTTGTGTAGCTCGTAACAGTATAAAGCTGAAGAGTTTGTTTGTTTGTTTGTCTGATTGAACGCGCTAATCTCAGGAACTAGTGGTCTGATTTGAAAAATTCTTTCAGTGTTAGATAGCCCACTAATCGAGGAAGGCTATAGGCTATATATCATTACGCTAGGACCAAAAGAAGCGGAGTACCAATGAAGAATGTTTGAAAATCAGGGTTTTTCTTTTCTTTTTGAGAGCTTCCACTGTACCCGCGACGTCGTCCGCGTGGAATTTGTTTTCAAAACCTCTGACTTTGAAACATTCTTCGTTGGTGCTCCGCTCCTATTGGCCCTAGCGTAATGATATATAGCCTATAGCCTTCCTCGATTAGTGGGCTATCTAACACTGAAAGAATTTTTCAAATCAGACCACTAGTTCTTGAGATTAGCGCGTTCAATCAGACAAACAAACAAACTCTTCAGCTCTATATATTAGTATAATGTTACGATGATTGTTATCAATTTGAGAAATCCCTCTTCGACGGCCTGGAGGAGTACGACCCGACCTTGGAGGACAAGCTGTGCCTGAAGCCCAGCAGGAAGAGGCTGGTCTTGAGGACCAGCAACTCCAACAAAGAGTCAAGAAACGACAGCGATATCGTTCCCGTTCAGGATAATAGGTGAGTTCTTATAATGGCAGCTTTATTTAACCGACTTCAAAAAAGACGGTTTTTTTTCAGTTCTTTGTGTAACTTTTTGACACAATTTTGATGATTTCTTCTTGCGTTGTGTACAGTACAGCTTCAAAATGGTTGCATATAAATATTATAAGTAATTTGAGTTCCGAAGATATAGCAGAAAATTCATTAAGACCGGTCAGAAAATGTGTAGTGTTTGTATTATGGTATTACAGCCAAAAAAATTTTTGTTTCATACCCGATGCAAACAGGTAGTAGTCACTGGGGGCCAAGAATCGGTGAATATGGTGGGTGCGGAAGCAATTCGAAGCCTAATTTTAACTCCAAACAGCGCTCGGAATCAACGACAAGTTGTCGTTCTTGATCCGTCCTGAGCAAACGCGGCACCCGCTTTGACAACAGCTTCCTCATAGACAAATATTCATGCAAACTAGCGTATACACGGTCATATGATATCTTTAAGATGTCGGCTATCTCACGCAATTTTAATATACGGTTTTCAAAAAAGATTTGGCGGACTTTTTTGGTGGTTTCCGGTGTGACTACCTCATTTGGCCGGCCGGAGCGTTCAGCATCTTTAGTGTCTGTACGACCACGTTTAATCTCAACACACCACCGACAAGAAAGTTGGTCTGAAAGAGTGTATGACGGAACAATGACTAAACAGATATACAATGCAAAAGTGGATGGATGCAGAAGTCGCGGAAGGCCACGAGACACCTTCCATGAGCAAATTGATCGTGTACTAGCAGAGGGTGATGTCAGGAGCCTTAGGAACAGACTGTCAAAGAAGCAAGTGAGGTGTGAAAGAGTAAGCCTGAATGGCGCTCTGTTGTTCGTGCCTACCCCGCAAGGGACCTGGCGTGAAGTTATGTATGTATGTATGTACCACCTACATATGGTTGATTTGATGGAGCAGAGTCCCTGCAACACTTTTCAAGCCATTGCTGAGCTTACATTGTGTTTTTTTTTCATCGAAAAGCAATGATAAATCAACACACGAAATTGTTTCGAATCTATTGTTTTGGGAATATCAAGACTAGCGTCATTTAAATCACTCTAACTCGTGGACCAAGCATCAGAATGTCACGAAATTTTGACAGATATCTTTTGAAGGTTGGTACTCATGATAAATCATACGGATCTTTTGTTGGCAACGCCATCCATGTGTTATGTCATATTGATCCACGTGTTATAAAGGTGAAAGTTGTTCGTAATGTTTTGTTTTGCCGGAAAAGGTAAACGGTTGGTCGTTATAACCGATGAATATCGATAAAGTTTCGTCGTTATAAGCGATATGTCGCTCTATCCGATGTCGTTATCGTCGTCGATTCGGCTGGGACCGCCATTCGGCTGTTATAACCGATCTGTCGTTGTAGTGTTTGCTCCTGAACACTAATATAAATGTCACCGGCTCGTCTACGCATTACCACACGTCCAGCTGCATCAGCGGTTGGTTATTGACTGAGCCTCCCTACTCAATTGATATCCCCTCCCACTGTGCCGCAATGACGTCATGCACTCAAAACAGATACTTGTATATTATTATAATATACATACACTACAGTCGTTATATTGTATATTATTGTATTACATGTAGTTTATTTATGATTAGACATCGGATTATATGCACTATCAAAATGGCAAAATATGCATGCAAATATGCACAATCAAAATAATTTATTATTAGATTAATTAGAATTTAAGTTTATTTTCACATCATATTTACACATTAAACATATCTTAATATTAGTTATAAATTATTATTATAATAATTTACTTATTATAATTCTTGTGACAGTAAACAATAACATATTTTCCTGGTTTTCTGCAGCAAACGTGTGACGTTTGTCACTTAATACTAATTTATAGGCTGAAAATGACCTTTCGACGTCAATTGACGTCACCAGACAGAACCTAAAATTTGGCGCCATTTCTGCAGACTTCTTCAAGTAGAGTTTGTCCGGTGCCGTTGATAAATGCGTCAATTTTCTTTATTTTTTCAAGACCGGCGTTTTTATACAAAACTGCATTTAATTTGCCACAAACCTTTTGCGATAGTGAACTCGGAAGGGCTTCACTCTGTTCAATCATTTGTTCTAATATTTTAATAGTGTCGTCGTCATAATACAAGACTCCTAACACGTGTAACTACCGAAATAAGCACTGTCAATGAAAAACTACCAAATTATGCAATAACGCTATAAAAATAGATTTGTATGCATTGGCATATGCAAACATGCAAATGCATATAATCCGATGTCTATTTATGGTATACTGAATAATCTGCACCACGTACATCGCCAGATTAGGTTAAGTTATTCCTTAAGTTAGGTTGCCTGGAAGATAAGGCCGCCTATTGTTTCTACCATGACAATATTTTTAATTGTCTATTTTTGAAATTGTATATTTGGTGGGCAATAAAGTGTTATCTATCTATCTACACTCCACTTGTAGATCATTAGAAGAGCACTCGTCTCAACGTGCCATAATGGATGCTCCAAGCCCGACGGACAAGGAGAAGATCGTGAAGGACAACAACAGCGTTGCTCAAGAAGGTGACACTGGTAACAACAACACCGGAAACAATAGTAAGTTTTTATTTATTTATTTATCTACTAACTTCTGCCCGCGACCTCGTCCGCATGGTGCGGTGTTTTAACTATCCCACGGGAACTCTTTAATTTTTCGGGATCAAAAGTATCCTATATTATCCTATTGACCAGGGATACAAGCTACCACCATACAAAATTTCATGTAAATCGCTCCAATCGTTTCGGAGATTAGCCGGTACAAACAGACAGACAAACAGAGAAACAAAAATTTAAAAAAAATCTAAATTAGTTCTATTTCACTTCTTACATCCCCCTGACTCGGTTTTAAGCATTTTTTTTCATTGTACAAAAATTCGACCTCTTCAGTTTTATTATATGTATAGATAGATATACTAGCAGCCCATATATAAATTGATCGAATTAGTACATATAAAGGTGGAATGGTTCCCAGTGGACGCATGACTATTATTAACTCCATTAACTCTTCAAAAGTCATTCTGTAACACAATTCTGTATAAAACTTAAAAAAAAGAACTTAAATATAAATAGAACAACAAATATAAAGAAAAACAATTGTTAGCTAGACGTGTTGCTGGGGAGTTTGTTGCCGCTTCTTCTCCTTAACAGCAACAACACGTTGCGAAGCGGTGTACATAGACTAGGAAGTAAAATTAAATTTCAACCTATATGTATGACCTTCAAAAAGTGTTCTCCAGTGGAACTTATTTTGGATAAAAACTTTTGAATTTGAATTTAACAGACAAACCTACTCCGACACATTTACCACTAGAAATACAAATTGCATTTCTTTTTTCAATGCTGCGGTTCTTCGTGCTCCGGGAACCCCGTAAGAATGTCAAGTCGTTCGTGGACGAAGTCGCAGGCTTAGCCGAGTGTCAGAATATATTAATTTTTTGATTCCCGAAATCAAGTATTTATTGTGTCATTTAGGTGATGCGTGTGTGCTTATGTTAAGTTTAGACGTGTTAAACCAGAAAGGAAATTACTGTAGCTATGTAAAACTAGCGGCCCCGACAGACGTTGTGCTGCTTTGAAAAAAATTAAAAATTTAGGATCCGATCCCAGCGCCGCCTACCGGTTCCAATTTGTGGATTTAAACCATCCGGGGACCCACTCAAACACACAAAAACAAAATCACCAAAATCGGCCCAGGTGATTAGGGGGATTCTAGTATCCGATCTCAGCGCCACCTACCGGTTCCAACGGGATAAAAAGTATCCTATGTCCGTTTCCTGGTTCTAAGCTACCTTCCCACCGACTTTCAGCCAAATCGGTATAGCCGTTTTTGAGTTATAAATAGTGTAACTAACATCACTTTCTTTTATATATATAGATAGATATATAAAAACCAATTGCTGTCCGTTAGTCTCGCTATAACTCGAGAACGGCTGGAGTGATTTGGCTTATTTTGGTTTTGAATTGTTTGTGGAAGTCCGGGGAAGGTTTAAAAGGCGAGAAAATATATAAAAAAAATGCTTGGAATATAGTACAAACAGCAATTTCGCTTCAAATTCTTTCCCTTAGAAACTATTCCTACCTGTCAAACATTTGATGTTCGTGCCGTCGTTTAGAAATCAAGGTTATTTGTATATTCTGAGGCGGTAAAAAGTTTGCCGGCTCAGCTAGTCTATAATAATAATTTTACATCAAAAAATGGTAGTTAGGGACCACTTAATCCGATGAGGCTTGTATGTGATGCAACACACCCTCGCATTTGCAGTAAAACTTATTCTATATAATTACAAGATTAATACGTGAAGCAAAAACTCCTTTTTACGAAAATTGCGCGGAAGTAGGAGTATGGAATTTCGCACATAGTTCATATAGAGAAGGAGGGCAGAATGCTAATTTTTTTTTTCAAAATTATGCATAATGCGGGGGGCGAAGAGGCCAAAGGCCCTAAATGCGGAATGGCTGTGAAAGAGTGTAGCCACGTCGTTATTGTCCACGATTCAGAAATCAGCAGATCAAAACATTACTCACGGTTGTCTCGTCGCCACGTTGCCTTTACCAGGCCTGGTATGATGATTCGAAGGTGCTGGATACCAGTCGCGAATGAAGTATGTGTGAATTAGGGCTGCGCACGCGTCACTCGCTCAAGACAACGCGCTATATGCCTACCGCTCGGCGTATCGTCGACGATACAACCGCCAGAGGGCGCTTACCCTTCCAAATGCCGAAACCACGTAATTATTGTGCAGTAGTTGGGTGTAAAAGTAAAAAAACAAACAAAAATTTGTCGCTTTTTTCATTGCCGAGAGACGAAGAAAGTAGAGTAGTATTGTAAACCTATCTTTATGGATTTTGTCACCATTTATTTCTTTGAATATAAGTAGGTAAAACGTAAATCAAGAAGTTTTTTTGAGACAGGTATTATAAAGTGTTGTGTTTACAGGTAATTCCTATTGTAGTTACCTTACCTAGTACTCACACAATGGGCAATGTTCGATAATTTTAGATTTCTTAGATATTTTCGCTTATTTCTAAAGCGTCTATCGGCGCAGGCCGACATCTGTCTGTATCTCGTTACGTGTAGATAATCAATTGAATAAGGTATAAGTTTGAATCGACGTATATTCACTTTTCACAAGAATTAATAGCAAGAAATCAATAGGTATGATGTTTGACACAAAGTGATTTCGAAATGTTTTAATTTTTAACCAACTCAAAAAAGGAGGAGGTTCTCAATTCATCATAGGTCAACCCTAGCGCAATGTTACGAAGACGCGTTGGCGCGTCTCCCGCGCTGCGGGCAACACAGTCTCGACTCTTTGTTCGCGTACTTATGGTACATTTCATCTCGTTCTGAGCGGCAGGTATTATTATTAAGATCTTGTAGGCTCTTTTAGCGTAGGTATTTTCACTTTTGTATGGGAGTGATGTATCTGTTACGTAGTAACTATTTATTAATCTGTGACGCGACACAGGTTTTTGCGGGAAGGTGAGAAATGCCACTGAACTCGTTGCGGGGTGCAATGTGCGTTTAACCTGCGCGTGCGGGCGACCGCGGCGGGGTGCGGCGGGGGCGGGCGGTGAGAACAAACCGGCGCACGTTTGTCCACCTTTCTTTGAATAGGGAAAAATTACGAAGTGGCCCAAACACATAGAGATACATTAAATCAATAAAAAAAAATTACACACACTACCATCGCACGCATATATAAAAGTAATAACGGGTCCATAAACGTCCCACTGCTCGGCTCGGGCCTCCCACTAAAGGGGAATGGACAGTATACCCGCCTCGCTTGTCCAAGGCGGCTTGGCAGATTCGACACATCGGTTATCTCGATGTGCAGGTTGCATCACGATGTTTTCCTTGACTATTGTTAGCACGTGGTAATTGTAACAATATGTATGAACATTAAGTCAGAAAAATGCCTAAGTGGTGCATGCGTTCCGGCCAGGATCGAACCCGCGCCCTTCGGGTTTGGGACGCGTGCACTAACCATTACGCTACCACGCATATATACCCTTTTGTTTATTGTTAAAGTGTAATTAAGAGTGTCGCCTTAGCGAAATCTGTGATTATAGAATTATAGTCTTTGACAACAAAACCTTAATAATGTTCCAATTTAAAGTAATTATTATGGACATGGAGATATTTCCTGTCTGCAAATGTCTAGCCATGCCACCTCCGCCAGGTCCCGGTCGAAGGGAAAGGCCCAAGAAATGTTGGCTTGACGTCGTGAAGGATGACATGCGTGCCAATTGGTCTCAAAACGGGGGATGCTGAAGACCGCGCGAAGTGGAGTGGAAAAAGTAGGAAAGCGGACCCTGGGCGTCGGAGTGAACGCTCCGAACGCAACCGGGATTTAACGCTCGGATGATGATGATGATGATGGAGATATTTCCTGTCCCGGGAATTTGAAGTCGAGCATGGTCGTAATTGCGGGCATATCTAGTAAAAATAAATAATTTTGATAAATGGCTGGGCACTGAGATTCGATTCTCTTCACGTCGACGGAAACTTTCATTGTGCTCGGAAAGACACGCACTTGGCCGACCTTTTTTCTTCGGAAACTCTAAAATAAATCGCCTTTTTTCAGATCTGGAGACGTCTACAGACAGACACGGGAGTTGGTGAGTGTGCTTTCATTCGCAGTGTGTAACAAAAACATGGTTGTTCTTGTACAGTAGACCATCGATAAGTCGAAAACCTCCCAAACTGGAAAAAAATTGCGTTTCCTTTCCTTCAACCCCAAAACCTCCGTTGCTCGAAATATCTGAACCCTCTATAAGTCGAAATAATTCGCGATTCTCTATAACCAAATTCATTACTAATTTTCACTGTATAACTCGCAATATTAAATTGGACCTCTGTATCTCGAACATAGCAATATTTGATTTTACAACCTCTATAAATATAAATATAACAATAATTTAACAATATTGTTACATAATTAAACAATTTAACAATACTCGTTGACACTTGACGTCTTTGTCTAGCTAGTCTAGTGCTGCCCTCTGTTTTTCCTAGTAATCTTCCTCCATGCTCTATTAAATAAAGTATAAAATGCATCTATTGTCAAACTCTATTTTACTACTTGTTCATTTACTTTCTTTCCAGTGGTTTGACATGCAATGTAAATTTTCTACTTTTTACGAGTTTTCATTAGTTTTTACGAATGTAATTAGTTACAATTTTCATCGGGCCATTGTCATTATTATAATGCAACTAAACATTTATTATTTATTGTATGTATGTAATATTTTTAATTAATTAAATTTTATTGTTGACATATAACCAAGCTTTTTCAAATAACTTTATTTAGTAATCGACATCATATTATGATTTTAAATATGGTTGTTAAATAGAAATGTAACTTTGCATTGTAATAGATTTCCTTCTAATTGTATAAGCCAAATGTTTATAATCACAAATAATTTTAATTTATTTTTAATTTAGTAATTATGTATTTTTTGTTCTCTCCGAAAAAATGATTTTGCTCTTTTATACATTTGGCCCTTTCTTATTATCTGTGTATTGTGTTATTATATACTATTTTAAACTTATTTTCAATGCCATGGACAATAAGATTTTCGCTGAATTTTATATTTACACTTCCTTTTAAACTATTTTGTGTATAATCTTCAGGCCCTAGTTCATCGTCTTCTTCTTATACCATCTATCTTAGTATGTATATGTGTTATTTAGTGAATGTATATTAGTATGTTTTTGTTGTATGTGTTGCATGTTTATGTATGTATATATCATTCTAATACTATTAAAATTTTAAAACCATGTGTACAATTTATATAATAGATCCTTAATATTTTTATATTAAAACACTAAAAGAATATTAATTATTGTATTGTTTTTTTAATAAATTAATTTGTCAAAAAATCTGATTGCTTTCGACGTAATTTTTTAAATACATATTATCCCTAGCTATAATTTAAATTAAATTTTATATTACGAAAAAAAAATATTGTTATCGAATTTCAAAATAAATATTTTACAGGAAATATGGTATTTTTGTTACGCAGTGTGTGGTAGTTAAAGTTTCTTTTTCTCTACATTAGGTTAAGCAGTTCGAAACTTCCTTGGAACGATAAGGAGAAGCCGCCCGAAGAAGATGAATCGCCGAGGCTGTATCCCATATTAGGTAGTTTGTTTTGATCTATAAAATAGGCCATACAAGTGCCATTTAAAAAAAATATTGTATGAGTTCAGCAGATAGACATTCGCGACACCAAAGGTGCTACGAATGCGCTGCTGCTCTCTTAAGGGAGACTGGAACCTGGCCACCAATGCCGGAACACAACTCATGGTTGTTATGGCGGCATACTTAAGACCAGCGGTGGTAGCCATCCCGTCGGGCAAATGCCCTACCACCTGGCTGTGGGTTGTTTTGTCGCCTCTTACGACAGGCCTCCCGGCCGCAGGAAATTGTATTCTTTCTCCGTTCCTGCGCGAATATTTATTGGGAGCACGGACAGTGTACCCCCACGCTTGTCTAAGGTGGATTATCGGGTTTGACACATGGGTTATCTCGATGTGTAGTTTTCATCGCGATGTTTTTCTTTACCCTCACGTACAGAAGTCAGAAATCTGTTTTTTTAGTTACAGTATTACAATAACTATAATTCCGATCAGTAATTTTCATTTGCGCAGATAAGTCGTTTTTTTAACTTTATTCGCAAGGGCAGAAGGCGGACTGTTGGTTGCTATGCATTCTTAGGTCTGGCCCGCTTACACGATTCGTACACTTGCGTGTATTAAAAATCGGTTTACTGCGCAGGTACAACGGGAGGAATCATTATTTGTGAACCACTATACAATATACAGGTCCACCTGATGGAAAGGGGCTACCATCGCCTATTATGCCCTGCCACCTGTCAGGTGGTTGGGTATTTGCCCGACTGGATGGCTACCACCCCTGGTCTAAAGTATGTCGTCATAACAACTATGAGTTGTGTTCCGGCATTGGTGACCAGGTTCCACTCTCCCTTAAGAGAGCAGCAACGCATTTGTAGCACCTTTGGTGTTGCAAATGTCCATGGGCGATGGTGACCGCTTTCCATCAGGTGGGCCGTCCGCCTGTCTGCTGAACACATGTAATAAAAATATATATAAAAAAAGAGCCTGATAAAAGATAAATATGAAGACAAGATGTTTTTCAGTGTCGCTTTTTCAGTTCATCAAATTTCATATCGCAACGATTCTGAAGAAGTTTCACTTCAAAAAATATTAAAGTTGGTCGCCAATTTATGCGATTGAGAGTTGAAAGCATTATGTTACGTATTTACAGATAAAGAGCTACAGAATCAAGTCTCCGAGAGACGGGACAGTTGGTGAGTAGATCCGAATTTAGATGAAAACATATGATTTTGTTTAGGGAATTCACTTTGTTAATCAGTGCTGGTTCTAGGCCTCTTGAAATAAAGTCAGTCATAAGCCAAAAATAAGTTGCTTACATGTTCACTTTGGTGTTGAAACTGTTATGAAATTGTCATTGAATAAATAAATAAAAATAAGCTTCAGATGTACTCCTCTTTTTTTGTTTATGCTACGCAGTTTATAGATTTAGAAATTAATAATGTACATTAAAATTGTATAAGTGTTTGAATGAATAAATTCACTATATAAAGAATGATGTTTCGGTAACTGTGAAATGTAGACAGTAGACTTTAAATAGCAACTCACTTGTTACTTATAATTGCTGTTAAAAATGTTTAATAAACGAGCTTACATCCTCTGCATTCCTCGACCCTTATCGCTGACCTTAAGAATGTTGATGGTCCTTCGGACCGGATGGCGTCCTACACTACATTTATCGAGACACGTTCTCCATAGCAGAACTTGTCTGCTTTATCAGCCATCGGTTCTGCGGCAGAAGTGACTGGCACACTTCACTTTGCTAATTTTACTTCTCTTACGGATGTCCTCGTTTCGGATTGAATCCTTAAGAGAGCCACCCCAAAGTCCTAACGTATCCCAGTCCTCCGGTTTCTTCATCCATCCCCTACCAGTGACCTTGAGAAGGTCTTTGGTCTTTCAGACCGAATATTTTCTTACACTAGGTGTATTGAAACGTGGTGTCCACACCAGAACTCGTCTGCTTTGTGAGTCATCGGCTCTGTGGCAGAAGTGATTGGCGTACTGCTACTTCACTTTGATAATTTTACTTCTCTTACGGATATCCTCGTTTCGGATTGTATCTATAACAGATCCACCCTGAAGTCCCCCTAACGTATCCCAATCCTCCGATTTCTTCAAACAGTCCCCTACCAGTGACCTTGAGAAGGTCATTGGTCCTTCAAACCGAATTTTCTCTTACGAAACGTGGTGTCCACACCAGAACTCGTCTGCTTTATGAGTCATCGGCTCTGTGGCAGAAGTGATTGACGCACTGTGTTCAATTTGTTGATTTTACTTCTCTTACGGATATCCTCGTTTCGGATTGAATCCATAAGAGTCCTCCAATTTCTCCAGCCCCCACGAGTAACCTTGAAAAGGTCATTGGTCCTTCAGACCGGATAGTTTCCAACACAATATTTCACGAAATGCTGTTTTTACTCCAAGACCCGTGTGCTTAGTTAGTTCTATTGCGGATATCTTTATTCCTGATTCCATATATTATAAGAACACACATTATTGTATGCTCCCTAGTCCGCTGAGCGGCTTTACTGGACTGTCCCCAGTGGTAGCGTCCACTTGGTCCATAGGGAACTGTATGATCTATTATTTCGAGGGTTCCAATGTTTAAGTTTTTTGTTTCGCTGCTTGTCATCCCAAGAACTGCAAAGACCGTAGAGATCGTAAAAATATTTTTTTGTATTTATCAAGTATTTTATAACCTACAAGTTTTTGCCTGTGGCTTGATTTGCGTTAATGTGGATTTTGTCGTTTAAAGACACCTAGAAAACCTTATTACTATATCCTTTGGCAAAACAGTAGGCATTTCTTTCTTGATGAACGGTATACTATGTCCTTTATTGATGATGAGGTGGAAGTAGAACCAGACATAAAGAAAAACTATGTTTCCCATCAATTAGATTATGATTGTTTAAGAAAAACGCATATTGTATGGCAATAACAATATTTAATAAATTACCCACCAATATTAGCGGGCTACCATTTAATCGGTTCAAACCGTATATGATAACTTTTTTACTCAATAGATTATATTATAGCGTAGACGTATATATTAATTATAATACAATAAAATAAGATAATAATATTGACATTTTTAAATTTAATATTTTAACTTTTTTTTAAATGTTTAACAATTCATTTTTTTTGACATGTATATTTAATTAAATTAATTTGTAAACATTAGTTTAGGGTTATGTGAGGGTATTTGCACGACATGTAAATGACAAAACATACTGGAAACTTTATATTATGTAACGCCTATTCATGTACAGTCAAGTTCATTAATATATATGCATTGACAAGGATTCAAAATATTGTATGCAGTTGAATGTTAAAAAATATCTTTACAGTCTGTAGTTCATTAATAAATCATCATGTAATTGGTTCAATAATATATGCCCGGATACTTTACAATAATGTGTGACCAGCCATATGATCAAATATAATTAAGCATAGGATTCAAAAATATCTGACTAGTCAAATATTCATAAATATCTTATAGATATGGGAATTTCAGTCAAATTGTCTTTTTCCTAGAATTTATTTTGCAGTACCTTATATGCAAGTAATAATGCATCGTTGCCAATACGTGCAACTGCCCATTGGGCAACGTCGCGTAACTAGCTAGCGTTTTTAGGATTCTGATTAATATCAATGTGTTCTCGTTGTATTACTTAACTCGGTACTTGCAGAATAAAGTATACGAATTAAAAAAAATAAGATTTTGGAAAACGTATTTATTTTTCTGTAACTACGAAACTAAAAAAGAATCTATTAAAATTATTAACCAAAAATTGAATGGAACATCAACAAAATAAAAACATTTCAATGAACTTTAATACATTTTTATATATTAAAAAAATAGCTTCTTCTTTCAAGTTGTTCCTTCACTGCTGAGGATTGCGACTTTGATAGCAGTGAGAACATTAACTCTGTTCCACGGAGATCGGTTCTGTACATAGTGGCTGGCCAAGTTTATTGAAATGTTTATCTGGTCAGCAATCTAGTCAAGCCACCTATTTGGAGATCTACCACAATATCTCTTGCTTTCAACTTTCCCAGTGACCACGAGTCTCTGCATGTTGTCTGGGTTCCTTCGCGGTATGTGGTCAAAGTACTTCAGTAGTATACGTTGTCGGCACACTGCTGATAAAATCTGGTGATCTCGGATCTCAAGCTCTTCCAGTATAGAAATAGAAACATTTGTTCTGTGAGTTGGCCACAGAATTCTGACAATCCTACTCCAGCACTACAATTCAAAGGCATCGATTTTATATCTGTTAGATACCTTTATAGTCTAGGTACATAAATATGAAAAGACAAGTGGCTGCACTAAGCGTTTTTTTTTCCGCTTTAAAATATGGCTTAGCCAGCGAGTATTAATTTAAAATCTTGTGTACGCTCCATTTACGTCAATGACATTTTGTCGATCATTTTCCACCAATTGCATATCTTGTTCATAAGTTGTTTTTCTGGGTCGACCAAAGGACACATGTCTTTTTACATCACCCTCTTCCAGCCACCTCCTCCGCCATAAAGAAACATTTATTTATTGATATTCCCATTTCTTCGGCAATATTTGATTTAGGAATGCCTTCCTCACACATACACACTATTTTATGTTTTGTGTGTTCATCAATTCTATACATTTTTAATAATAAATAAAGAAGATGAAATTTTAATTTATGTTTTAGAAATATTAGGTAAATGTCATAAGCATGAACACTTATCTTTGAAAAAAACGAATGTGTCTTTTCGACCAGTAACTAATGTTACCAATCGCAAACTTTGACTAAAGAGTTTGAAAGGTTTCCTAAAATCTAATGTTTGACAATTTAGACAAGTTAAACGTAAACCGTATTCAAAATATTTATGAATCCATCACTGCACACATAATTATGATCGTAATGCATACATATTATTGAACGGCGTCTGTCACATATAAATGAATCTAAAAGTTGACCACAAATTATTGATTTGTTTGATTGTAAGGATATTTTTAACATTCTACTGCATACAATATTTTGAATCCTTGTCAATGCATACATATCAATGAACTTGACTGTACCTATTTTTTGCAAATAAAGACTGATTGATTGATTGTATTACTGACTAAATTTCACGAGGATCAGTCGAGTAGTTAAGGCGTGAAAGCGTGACGAATAAACTCACTATTATCAATATGACTGGATATGTCTATTTTAGGCAGTAGAAATATTTGGCCTTTAATGAGGTGTATAATTTCTTATATGCATATTAATCAACAGGTTGACGACGAAGATGCTCCGCAAGCCACTATCGAGTGGGAATCCCGATGTTGTGGAGAATTCAGTCCGGGAATTGGGAGTGAGGTCGGAGAATAATTCCCAGGATAAGGAGAACGTGGACAGTCTGTCCAGTGAGTTTGCCTATACTACAAATAGACATATACTAATAAGGTTTTTTTAAGTTTTTGAATACTAGCTTTTGAGGTCCTGGATATCATGTAGCAGCAGACTGAAGTAAAATGAGTCCAAATACGACGGGTCTATCTTGTTTTTATAGGAGTTCCTATGGCCACCTTCCGACTCCATCATCAGGTCAGCTCCATGGTACCATATTATTGCATCGTCACGTGATATACATATGTGTACAGAATTTCAGCTCAATCGGAAACCGGGAAGTTGGTCAAATTATCTTGCGTGATTCCACCCGAACTTAAATACATCCATTGCAAGTAAATAAAAGTTTGTAAAAATATAGTACTTTAGAAACTTTATGCTGGCACACATGTTTCCTCCCCCCTTATCCTTGTCCCACTTTCCTTCTTCTTCTCCCAAGGTCCGACCCCCGGGGAGCAGATCTGCTGCCACATGTGGGGAGAACAGCAGGGTTGTCCGAAATGTGCAGCCGCGAGCGGTGTCAATGGTTAATTGGTTTTATTTATCATATCGTAAAAAGTGTTGCTTTTTGGGCCAAACGAGTGAGTTTGAGAGGGACCGAGTGAATATTATAGTGAGTGAGTTAGTATGAGGATTGTTATCAGGTTTCTATATCTTGTATGTATTCTATTAACTGGTTATGGGAAAAAATTGAGGTTATGTCATATTTTAATCAGTCAGTCAGGCAAACGAATGTATTTTTATATTGTTTTAGAAGCCGGCTATAAGTAAATACGAGTGATTCCAATGAGTATGAAAGTGATTATTGGTGACACTGAATGAGTATGAAAGTGACTGTGTGAGTTTTAGAGTGACCGAATGAGTATGAACGTGACCAAGTGAGTATGAAAGTGACCGAGGAAGTATCAGAGTGACTGAATGAGTATGACCGTGACTGAGTGAGTATCAGAGAGAATGATTAAGTATGAAAGAGACTGAGTGAGTATCAGTGGGACTGAATGAGTATGAACGTGGCCGAGTGAGTATGAAAGTTACTGAGCATAAGAATAATTGAGTGAGTATAAAAAGGACAGTATATGTGTGAGTGAGTAAACGATAGCTGATAAGTTCCGGCATATTATCGTCTTAATATATTAAACATGTATTTCAGTGTCGGAAGATGAAAATGTGGCGCCACGTGACCTCCCGCCGCATCCCACTGGCGTTAAACTAACACGACCCGGTTATTACACCATACCCTCGTTAGACGAGATGATTGGTAAGTGTCTATGGTGAACCTTGTTTAAACCGTTCTTCTTCTTCAAGACTCTCAAGCTATTGTGCCAAAAACTTGTCATTTGTCTCAGAAACTCACTGAGTCCGTATGCATGAAATTTGATAAGAAATGTCTGTAGTGTTGTGTTGTCTCTGAATTCTCAAGTCACGAAAGACAGCCATACATGTCATTAGGTGTTGAAACTTCATATTTTCAATCGGAGACTTAAACTTTTTGACGTTTTAGTGATCAGTTCCCAGCCTCCCTTTAGAGAGCAGCAGCGCGTTTGTAGCACCTTTGGTTTTGCAAAAATCCATGGGCGATGGTAACCGCTTTCCGTCACGTGAGCCGTCTGCCTGGCTGCTGAATTGGTGAAATAGTAATAAAAAAATAAGTTCTAATATACAGGGTGGCGCAATAGAACGTGCATATTTAAAATATTGATTAAAAAATAAATACAAAAGGTATAGTTAAAATAAAACTGAGGTATTAAGAAATAACTGAAGTTTATTTTTTTAAAATAACATCGTCTAAATGATGACCCTCTCTACGACGACACTCCTCTAATCGCAAACGGAAGTTATTGAAAACTTTCTTCAGTAATGCTGGTGTAATTGCTGCCATTTCACCACGGATATTCTCCTTGAGCTGATCGATGTTTTTCGGATTATTGCTGTAGACTTTGTTCTTGAGGTATCCCCACAAAAAAAAGTCAGGAGGCGTCACGTCTGGACTACGTGGGGGCCATGGGATATCACCTCTTTTCGAAATCAGTCTGACAGGGAACATCTGTTTCACAACCGCCATGGAGTCATTTGATGTGTGACAGGTAGCTCCGTCTTGTTGAAACCAAGTCCTAGAATTCACTATTCTTGAATTTTCAAGCTCTGGAGCCAAAAAACCTTCCAACATCGCAACATAGCGTTCGGTATTAACAGTGACGTTTTGCCCCCGCGCATTTTCAAAGAAAAACGGTCCAATTATTCCTCTACCAGAGATTGCTGCCCATACTGTCACTTTAGGACTGTGCAGTGGTTTCTGGTGCTTGAGTTTGGGATTCTCACTGTTCCAGTAACGACAATTTTGACGGTTTACGAACCCATTGATATGGAAGTGGGCCTCATCTGAGAAAAGGATATTGTCAAAATTGGAAAATCGATTAAGCATTTCATTAGCAAATGCGAGCCTTGCTCCGAAGTCAGACTCTTTCAATTCTTGTGTTAACTGCAGCTTGTAAGGATGCAGTTTAAGATCCAAGTTTAAAATTCGTTGCAAACTTCGTCGCGATAAGTGTAAGACAGACGATCTCTTGCGAGTAGACATTTGTGGATCTCCTCGTACAGACTGCATAACTCTCTCAATATTGTCGTCTGTCCTAGATGTTCTTGGACGACCTTTTGCTTGTGGTTTAAACGTTGAACCAGTCTCTTCAAAACGCTGTACCCATATTTTAATTAAATTAGCACTCGGAGCTTCACTAATTTGCCGTAGTCCATATTCAGAACAATATAAACGCCTAGTAACGATGTATGAACGAGAGTTCTCGTAAAATGCGCGCACGCAAAATGCGCGACGCTTCCCGTCGAAGTGACTCATAGTGACTAAAACTCCATGAGCCCGCCTACCCAACGATGCAGGCTCCCCCCACCCGCGCACTTTCTACCCCGCGAAAAAAGATGATGCAATATGCACGTTCTATTGCGCCACCCTGTACAAGCTTTTGAGATCGTGGTATCATGTAGCAGCAGAGTGCTAGCCAAGACGACTAAAACGAGCCCAAACACGACGGGTCTATCTTGTTTAGTACAGGAGTTCCTATGGCCACCTTCCAACCCCATCGTCAGATCAGCTAATGCATATTAATGCATTGTCACACGATATACATATGTGTGCAAAATTTCAGCTCGATCAAAAACCGGGAAGTAAGTCAAATTTAACTTGCAAGATTCCACCCGAACTTACATACATCCATTGCAAGTTAAATTAAAAAGCTTGCAAAAAAGAAAAGAAAAGAATATCACGAAAGTAATACTGTATATTGTTTTGAAGCGTACATGCGTCCAGATGGTTCATGCGTCGTTCCGCATCTCATAATCGGAAGGAAGCACTATGGGAACATATACTACGACTGCGAGGTCGACGTGGCTGGATTAGATCTGGATTCGCTCGGTGAGTTTTGGATAAGGGGCATACAATGGTAGGACAAGCAAAGTAGACATGGTTTAAAAAAAAAAATGAAGGTAAGGAAAGAAATGCTCCGGTGGTTCGGGCATGTGGAAAGAATGTATGATGAAAGAATGACTAAACAGGTATACAATGCAAAAGTGGATTGATGCAGAAGTCGCGGAAGGCCACGACACACCTTCCATGAACAATTTGATCGTGTACTAGCAGAAGGTGATGTCAGGAGCCTTAGGAACAGACTGTCAAAGAAGCAAGTGAGGTGTGCAAGAATAAGCCTGAATGGCGCTCTGTTGTTCGTGCCTACCCCGCAAGGGACCTGGCGTGAAGTTATGTATGTATGTATATGACTTATTAGTCTTATTTCCTAGATTAGATTGTAATTTTAATGTTGTATCACTAAGATGCGTCATTTATGAAAAAAAAATAGAGTGACATTGACAACACGTCACGCTTGACAATGACATTTAAATGACGAGCCGACAGATGTACATTTTGTTTTTGTTTCCAGTGCATTTCCTGCACAAGGAGGTGATTGTGTACCCCAACGAGGAGGACAAGCCGCCGATGGGCACCAGCCTGAACAGGCGGGCGATCATCACGCTGGACCGCATATGGCCGAGGGACAAGTCGCAAAGGAAACCGATCACCGACCCGGACCGGTGAGGAATTAGTGTTTTTCAGAATTCACTATATAGTATATTTTCGTAAACTCGCTCACTCACTCACTCCTTTTGTAAGAATCCACTAAATAGTATATTTTCATAAACTCGCTCACTCACTCACTCCTTTTATAAGAATCCACTAAATAGTATATTTTCATAAACTCGCTCACTCACTCACTCCTTTTATAAGAATCCACTAAATAGTATATTTTCATAAACTCGCTCACTCACTCACTCCTTTTATAAGAATCCACTAAATAGTATATTTTCATAAACTCGCTCACTCACTCACTCCTTTTATAAGAATCCACTAAATAGTATATTTTCATAAACTCGCTCACTCACTCACTCCTTTTATAAGAATCCACTAAATAGTATATTTTCATAAACTCGCTCACTCACTCACTCCTTTTATAAGAATTCACTAAATAGTATATTTTCATAAACTCGCTCACTCACTCACTCCTTTTATAAGAATCCACTAAATAGTATATTTTCATAAACTCGCTCACTCACTCACTCCTTTTATAAGAATCCACTAAATAGTATATTTTCATAAACTCGCTCACTCACTCACTCCTTTTATAAGAATTCACTAAATAGTATATTTTCATAAACTCGCTCACTCACTCACTCCTTTTATAAGAATCCACTAAATAGTATATTTTCATAAACTCGCTCACTCACTCACTCCTTTTATAAGAATTCACTAAATAGTATATTTTCATAAACTCGCTCACTCACTCACTCCTTTTATAAGAATCCACTAAATAGTATATTTTCATAAACTCGCTCACTCACTCACTCCTTTTATAAGAATTCACTAAATAGTATATTTTCATAAACTCGCTCACTCACTCACTCCTTTTATAAGAATCCACTAAATAGTATATTTTCATAAACTCGCTCACTCACTCACTCCTTTTATAAGAATTCACTAAATAGTATATTTTCATAAACTCGCTCACTCACTCACTCCTTTTATAAGAATCCACTAAATAGTATATTTTCATAAACTCGCTCACTCACTCACTCCTTTTATAAGAATTCACTAAATAGTATATTTTCATAAACTCGCTCACTCACTCACTCCTTTTATAAGAATCCACTAAATAGTATATTTTCATAAACTCGCTCACTCACTCACTCCTTTTATAAGAATTCACTAAATAGTATATTTTCATAAACTCGCTCACTCACTCACTCCTTTTATAAGAATCCACTAAATAGTATATTTTCATAAACTCGCTCACTCACTCACTCCTTTTATAAGAATCCACTAAATAGTATATTTTCATAAACTCGCTCACTCACTCACTCCTTTTATAAGAATTCACTAAATAGTATATTTTCATAAACTCGCTCACTCACTCACTCCTTTTGTAAGAATTCACTAAATAGTATATTTTCATAAACTCGCTCACTCACTCACTCCTTTTATAAGAATCCACTAAATAGTATATTTTCATAAACTCGCTCACTCACTCACTCCTTTTATAAGAATTCACTAAATAGTATATTTTCATAAACTCGCTCACTCACTCACTCCTTTTGTAAGAATTCACTAAATAGTATATTTTCATAAACTCGCTCACTCACTCACTCCTTTTATAAGAATCCACTAAATAGTATATTTTCATAAACTCGCTCACTCACTCACTCCTTTTATAAGAATTCACTAAATAGTATATTTTCATAAACTCGCTCACTCACTCACTCCTTTTATAAGAATCCACTAAATAGTATATTTTCATAAACTCGCTCACTCACTCACTCCTTTTATAAGAATTCACTAAATAGTATATTTTCATAAACTCGCTCACTCACTCACTCCTTTTATAAGAATCCACTAAATAGTATATTTTCATAAACTCGCTCACTCACTCACTCCTTTTATAAGAATTCACTAAATAGTATATTTTCATAAACTCGCTCACTCACTCACTCCTTTTATAAGAATCCACTAAATAGTATATTTTCATAAACTCGCTCACTCACTCACTCCTTTTGTAAGAATTCACTAAATAGTATATTTTCATAAACTCGCTCACTCACTCACTCCTTTTATAAGAATTCACTAAATAGTATATTTTCATAAACTCGCTCACTCACTCACTCCTTTTATAAGAATCCACTAAATAGTATATTTTCATAAACTCGCTCACTCACTCACTCCTTTTGTAAGAATTCACTAAATAGTATATTTTCATAAACTCGCTCACTCACTCACTCCTTTTATAAGAATTCACTAAATAGTATATTTTCATAAACTCGCTCACTCACTCACTCCTTTTATAAGAATCCACTAAATAGTATATTTTCATAAACTCGCTCACTCACTCACTCCTTTTGTAAGAATTCACTAAATAGTATATTTTCATAAACTCGCTCACTCACTCACTCCTTTTATAAGAATCCACTAAATAGTATATTTTCATAAACTCGCTCACTCACTCACTCCTTTTGTAAGAATTCACTAAATAGTATATTTTCATAAACTCGCTCACTTCACTCATTTATGAGCTAATAAATTCTTTCATAATCTCACCCCTCTCTCATAAACTCACTCGATTTTATAAACTATATTTTATAAACTCACCCACTCTTTTATATGAAAACTATTCTACTTTCTGCTAAGCTTTCACATATTCACACATCATTCTTAAAGTCACTGTGGATGTAGAGATGGCGTACACGTCAAAAATGGTATTACAAAGAAGAAACTTTAAAATAAAATTAAAATCATTCGATGTCATATTTTTATACAAATGACATTATAATACAAGTCTATTATTATATTGATACATTCCGAAAAATTGGATGCACACCTTGTTTATTACCTTTCCCGCATTTTGAGTTCTTTTCTTTACTTTGTGTTTAAAATTGTTAACTAAGGAAAAACATTCTATTGTTATTGTAATCTTTTATGGCAATCATTAGAGAGGTGTGACGAACTAATTCTTGGGAATCATTGTTTTGCGTCGAGACATGTTGTATTCGTACAGGTTAAAAGGCTTGCATGAATGCTCTAAGGGAGGGGTGAGTCAGTCTAGCGAGAACCACGATCAAAGCCAGACGTGTACAGTTTGTCTAGTGCTTGTATAGTTCTAACAAAATCTATAGTCATTCCAACGGCATTCTAATTCGAGTCCTGTAGTTCGTAACAATATTTTCCAATCTTAAATCAAACTCAAACAAAATCAAAAATAAAGTGCCAAAGAGTTTGTATTATTATTCTTTTATAAAATTGTTCATTTATAAACTCAATTTTTCTCTTATAAACTTACCCTTACTTAAACTCGCTCTAATCGTGCAATGAGTACTGTAATAAGATATGTTCGCTTCTTATGTGTGAAAAATTAGTTGCAACCATATCGTGTATATACCTACCTAGAATCAAATATGAAGAATAATACTTAATATTCTTAAGAGTGCGGGACTCGATTTAAAATGCCGTTGAAATTACTTTAAAATTTATTAGAACTATACAAGTATAACACAGGTACAAATATAACCGGACACAACCAGGACCAAACTGCACGATTCAATAACACGCGCAAAGTTCGTCACTATATAGCTTATCGAATGTACACGTCTTGCCCGTATCGTAATCGTCGCTTGACTGCCTCTCACGTTTTTATACTAAACTGTACAATACAACACTCGACCGCGTGGAATGCATTTTCCAAGAAACCGTAATCTGCACACCTGCTTAATTATTCCTGTGAACGGCCAAAAGCGAATACAATACATAGTAGGCTGTTTTCTAAGTAAACAAAAGAAGTCTAAATGCGGGAAGGTAATAAACTGTACTTTATGGCTGGCAGGTGTGCATTCACTTTGTCGGTGAAATGTATATTGTATTGGTATTTTTTGACATGTGTCCGCGCTCGTATCTGGATTTCTTATCTGATATGTTATTGTTATTTGCCTGCAGATTGTTGAAAATGGACTACGAGGCGAAGTTGCGTCGCGTCTGCGACAAGCACGACACCAAGTTCATCGAGTACAGACCACAGACTGGCAGTTGGGTGTTTAGGGTGAGTGGAAAGTTATTTATTTACAACTTAAAACAACAAGATAGCAACGCCTTATTGGATCTAGGACTTGTTGGTATTAGACCTTAGACTTATTGATGTTGGACCTTGGACTTATTGATGTTGGACCTTGTACGGTTTGGTATTGGACCTTAGACTTATTGATGTTGGACCTTAGACTTATTGATTGTGGACCTTGTACGGGTTGGTATTGGACCTTGGACTTATTGATGTTGGACCTTGTACGGTTTGGTATGGGACCTTAGACTTATTGATGTTGGACCTTGGACTTATTCATGTTGGACGTTGTACGGTTTGGTATTGGACCTTAGACGTATTGATTTTGGACCTTGTACGGTTTGGTATTGGACCTTAGACTTATTGATGTTGGACCTTGGACTTATTCATGTTGGACGTTGTACGGTTTGGTATTGGACCTTAGACTTATTGATTTTGGACCTTGTACGGTTTGGTATTGGACCTTAGACTTATTGATGTTGGACCTTGGACTTATTGATGTTGGATCTTAGACTTATTGATGTTGGACCTTGTACTTATTGATGTTGGATCTTGTACGCTTTGGTATTGGACCTTAGACTTATTGATGTTGGACCTTAGACTTATTGATGTTGGACCTTGTACGGTTTGGTATGGGACCTTAGACTTATTGATGTTGGACCTTGGACTTATTCATGTTGGACGTTGTACGGTTTGGTATTGGACCTTAGACGTATTGATTTTGGACCTTGTACGGTTTGGTATTGGACCTTAGACTTATTGATGTTGGACCTTGGACTTATTGATGTTGGATCTTAGACTTATTGATGTTGGACCTTGTACTTATTGATGTTGGATCTTGTACGCTTTGGTATTGGATCTTAGACTTATTGATGTTGGACCTTAGACTTATTGATGTTGGACCTTGTACGGTTTGGTATGGGACCTTAGACTTATTGATGTTGGACCTTGGACTTATTCATGTTGGACGTTGTACGGTTTGGTATTGGACCTTAGACTAATTGATTATGGACCTTGTACGGTTTGGTATTGGACCTTAGACTTATTGATGTTGGACCTTGTACGGTGTGATATTGGACCTTAGACTTATTGATGTTGGACCTTGGACTTATTGATTATGGACCTTGTACAGATTTGGTATTGGACCTTAGACTTATTGATGTTGGACCTTGGACTTATTGATGTTGGATCTTGGGTTCCTAAGATAATTACGTAGCTGGGAATTTCTCAAATTTAAATAGATAATCTGTGACAGAGAGTAATGTTATGTTCTGGCTCGAATGTTATTCGGCTGCTATTCGTTTTACTTGACACCGACTTCAAGACACTGTAGTAAGAAAGTAGGTTAAATATTTTTTTTTGCTTTTGACTTTAAATTCGATTTGTTCTTGAGAAAAAAAGAACCTCATTACGTGCCAGTACTTATCGATTTAACATCGTAATAACGCTCCACCAGGTCGAGCACTTCAGCAAGTACGGATTGACGGATTCCGACGAGGAGGACGACATCACCCCGGAGGTGATGAAGAAGCAGCTCGTCAGCCAAACGCTGCAGCAGAGCGCGCCACCTGGTAACACTCACTATAATATACTAATACGAGTTTTTGGCGGGAACTGAAAGGAGACGTTGTGCTGTGCAGTTTTATTTTCTAAAAATGTGTATAATTACTCTAAAATGAACAATAGTTGCAGGATATTGATAGTTTTTGAGTAGAAATTATGTGTTTTTGTGAGAAATGTGAACTGTATAGTCAGATGTGATCTTTCGAGTTTTCACAAGAACTCCATTGAATGGCGTCGGTTGTAGCCTGCAATACAACTGCGCTACTATACGAAGACCTATTAATTAACATGTTTCCGACTGAAAGACTTTGATTCTATGGTCATGAATAAGTTAAAAAAAAATATATATACTGATACATAAAGTTGAAGGGTTTGTTTGTTTGTTTGCTTGAACGCGCCAATCTCAGGGAGTACTGGTCTGATTTAAAAAATTCTTTCAGTGTTATATAGCGCATTTATCGAGGAAGGCTATAGGCTATATATCGAGTGCTTCCATAACAAATGGGCGTACAGACAAAAGTGCCGTTTTACACATGGGGACAAAATTGTGAATAAAATAAAATCAGTTGATTGTATATGAGGCTGAAATTTGGATTACCCTTCTATTTAGGTACACTTGCATACTAGTAAGACTTTGTGAATTGTAGCATGCATAGATTTTAGTAAACAATAACAATGGTATTTTTTTTCTATAAGCCTTCGATGTCATCACGCTAAGAGCAATACGAGCGGAGCACCAATGAAGAATGTTTCAAAATCGGGGGGTTTTTTAACTTACTTTTTTTAAACTATTCCACATGGACGAAGTGGCAGACAGAAGCTAGTCTATAATATCATAAAAGTCTGAAAGTGCCGAGTCTTTGAAGCTATAAAAAAAATAACTGCGATATGCCATGGTTTGTTTTTTGATAAGTTTGTTCGGGATTCACGTAAAAATTACTGGGCCGATTTCGATGATCGACAGCAAATTCTTGCTCTTGAATATGCGCTGCTTTTGTATCCTCGGAATCCCGCGGGAAATTTCTGCGAATGATTTAAAATGGCCAAGTCAAAAAAGAAACCGAACTCCCATTGTGATTATTTTTACTGATCAATAGCAAATTTTGTGTAAATAACAATGTGTGATATTTTTAATCCCCGAAATCCCGCGGGAATTTGAAGTCAAGCGTGGATAAAGTTGCGGGTATCTCCTAGTATAATAATGGTGTGTAGACGAACACACATACTGTTACAACTCAGAAGGTGAGCATTTCATTTGTGTTTGTATTTATTATATTATTGCATCGTCACGCGATACACATATTCGTGCAAAATTTCAGCTCAATCGGAAACTGGGAAATCGATCAAATTTAACTTGCAAGATTCCGTTACATTAACATACGTATGAAGCTAATGAAACCGTATTAAACATGCGTAAAATTACTCTAAAATGAACAACAGTTGTCATAAGAATATCCTACATTTTGATAGTTTTTGAGTAGTGATTATGTGTTTTGTGAGAAATGTGAACTGTATAGTCGAATGTGGCCTTTCGAGTTGTCAAAAGAACTCCGTTGAATGGCACCAGCTGATTACCTGCAGTTCAGCTGCAGGCTTAAGAAAATGAAGGAACTATATTGTAAACTACGATCTGGCTTAAAGGCCTAGTTGCCAGGCCATAAATCTAAATAAAAATTAATTTTATTTTTAGCAACTACAAAATCTCCGTCAGGTGTACCATCCTCTACTGCCGGTGCATTAGTTCCGGCAAATTTGGGAGGTATCACAACTCCGGGAGGCCTCTCCAGTTTAGGGGGGATGCTTTCGCCCGGTGGGATGCCAGGCTTGGGAGGGCTGGCCACACTGGGAGGGATGGCTGCGCAGACCGGAGGGATGGATGGATCCTTGTATGCTATGCAGCAGACCTCGCTCAGTCTCCTCAGCGGAGCATCCAGAGGTGACTTTCAAAGATATTAAAGTGAATTATAATAACTTGTTTTTTTAAAGGTTTTATACAAGCTTTTGATATCCTGGATATCATGTAGCATCAGAGTGCTAGCCAAGACAAGTAAAACGAGCCCAAAGACGACGGGTCTATCTTGTTTAGTACAGGAGTTCCTATGACCACCTTCCGGCTCCATCATCAGATCAGCTCCATGGTACCATATTATTGGATTGTCACGCGATATACATATGTATGCAAAATTTCAGCTCAATCGGAAACCGGGAAATTGGTCAAATTGAACTTGCAAGATTCCACCCGAACTTACTTACATACATACATCTATTGCAAGTTATATTAAAGCTTGTAAAAGTATTTTTGACCAGACCCATCATCTATTCTTATGTATTTCGATGTATTATATCCAACTCTAAGTTTGGTCCATACATCTTTAAAATTTTGAGGGTGTATGGACCAAACTGACCCTAGACTCGGTTTTTGGTCCATCCAGTATACTGCATACATCCGTTTAAATGTTAAGGGCGTATATAGCGAAATACCGAATCTGGGGTCAGTTTGGTCCATACACCCATTAAAATTTTGAGGCTGTATGGACCAAAAGACAGCGCAGCGAAATACGTAAAGAATAAATGGGTCTGATTAAAAGAACAGACTTTTTGTGGGCCGGTTTAATTCTTGTACGTTTTCCAAATAAATTAAATGAATGAAAAATGATTGTTTTAGCTTTTGAAATGGACACGACAGAGGACAATGCCGATGCGCAGAGCTTCTACCAAGAGAATAGAGGTTTGTGTACATTGTTTATATAAAATTTTGCACATTTTCTTAAACAAGTTTTGCACGTTACCTTAAACAAGTTTTACACATTGTCTTAAACAAGTTTTACACATTGTCTTAAACAAGTTTTGCACATTGTCTTAAACAAGTTTTTCACATTGTCTTAAACAAGTTTTGCACGTTATCTTAAACAAGTTTTACACATTGTCTTAAACAAGTTTTACACGTTATCTTAAACAAGTTTTACACATTGTTTTAAACAAGTTTTTCACATTGTCTTAAACAAGTTTTGCACGTTATCTTAAACAAGTTTTACACATTGTCTTAAACAAGTTTTACACGTTATCTTAAACAAGTTTTGCACGTTATATTAAACAAGTTTTACACGTTATCTTAAACAAGTTTTACACGTTATCTTAAACAAGTTTTGCACGTTATCTTAAAGAAGTTTTGCACGTTATCTTAAACAAGTTTTACACATTGTCTTAAACAAGTTTTACACATTGTCTTAAACAAGTTTTGCACGTTATTTTAAACAAGTTTTGCACGTTATATTAAACAAGTTTTACACGTTATCTTAAACAAGTTTTACACGTTATTTAAGTTTTGCACATTGTCTCAAACACGCTTTGCAAATGGTTTTCATGACTTTGCGAATAGTTGCAATGAAATTTTGCACATTGTCTTCGTGATTTTTTGCACATTGCAATTTTATTTTATTTTATTGGCGCCGACTTCAAGATGTTGCAGATGAAGAATCTGTTAAATATTTCTTTGTTGCTTTAAGTGTCAACTCGGTTTTGTTTTTGTAAAAAAAAATACTTCTTTACTATTGTATTGTTTAATGGGACTGTCCTTGTCTTCGCAGCGTTTGGAGTGAAGAGTCCAACGAGCGAGTTGGCTCGCTTGGAACACCGCCAGAGTCACAACGTGCAGCTCATGAAGGCGTCGCTGTACGCGGATCCGGGTAAGTGCACCCGATTGGATATTGTCTTGCTGACCTGGGACACAACTCTGCTATTGCAGACTCGTCGAAATCGCCGTACGCCAGTGTCTCAATTGCAGTTTTGACTCATTTCGCCATTATGTTAACTGCAATGGCGTGTCCCCTATTCGCTTTGTGCGGTCTCTTCCGCGCGTCCTAGCGTATAGGTCAGAGTTAGTTGAGTTTCAACTGCGATCAAGGCGTTACTAAGGCTACATTCCATTAGAGACTCGCAACGACCACGTTCACGATTACGATTTACCCCGTTCCACTGGCTTGCCGGCGTCACCATCGTAAATCCAAGTGGAACGGTTATTCGACCCACGTCTTGACATGCGTCGTTGTGAGCCTTGTGTGATCGAAAATGATGACGTTATTAGTGACATATTCACGCACAGCCGCCACTCATTTTTTGTTCGAACAGTAAATAAATTCAACAAACTCAGCAAGTCGAATTATGTTGACATTGACTTGTTTGTTGATAGTCTAGCATCCCTAAATGCTAATTAAATCAAAGCTTATTTTTTAAATTTTCATATTATTGTTATCTTTTTCTAAAATTACTGTATTTTATACTTTACTTAAATTTTCCGGCCGATGTGGAGGTTTACGAATAGCTGCTCTTTAGCTATCTCTGTAACGTTTGTTTAAAAAACTAACTCACACACACACACACACACATGCACACACACACAAACACACACACACACACACACACACATGCACACACACACAAACACATGCACACACACACAAACACATGCGCGCGCACACACACACACACACACATACATACACACACACACACACACAAACACACACACAAACACACACACACACATACACACACACACTCAAACATACACACATAAAAACACACACCCGCATACAATTATTAGCTATTATAATTAGTATGTAGTTTATTTTTCGCCATGGAGTGGAGCACTGGTGACCTGTAATATATAACATCTGCACAGATCTACAATGGGCACTAGTGTGAGAGAATGAGATAAACTGTCATCATCATCAATAATACCGTTAATGTTGGTTTTGTATCCTCTTTGGACAGATGTGGAAGATGACATCTCGCTGTCCACTGGCGACCAGCAGGTGCCAATGTTGGCGCCACTGTTGGCGGCGCCGGTGCCGAGGTTGGCGGCCAACACGGCGCAAGAGGATCGGGAGGTCATGGAGATCAGTGTCACGCATCTAGACACAGAAGGTAAGTTCGACGGATGAGTGTCACCTCATTTCTTTGAAGTGATAACATCTTATGGGAGGGTACACCTCTTCGTTACGTAACGCGTTACGACGCCAGTCTGTCTGGCTTCTTCTTTCTATCACGCATACTCCTCGGCTTACCCTCCCATAACGAGTTATCACTTCAAAAACTCACAAGTTCTTGAGATCTTGAATAAATTTACTGGGTGCCAACAATAGCATAGTTTCCCTTATATAGGTGATATTGTTTGACTATAAAAAAGAGTTTTGGCGGGAACTGAAAGTAGATGTTGTGCTGTGCTCTTTTATTTTCTAAAAATGTGTAAAATTACTCTAAAATGAACTATAGTTGTAGGATATTGATTGTTTTTGAGTAGTGATTTATGTGTTTTGTGAGAAATGTGAACTGTATAGTCGAATGTGGCCTTTCGAGTTGTCACAAGAACTCCGTTGAATGGCACCAGCTGATTACCTGCAGTTCAGCTGCAGGCTTAAGAAAATGAAGAAACTGTATTGTAAACTAAGATCTGGCTTAAAGGCCTAGCTGCCAAGCCTATAAAAAAATTGACTATAAAAACACAGCCCACTGACGCCATCTGTCGTTCTTGGGTTGCAGAGCTTCCCATGAAGCCGTTGATCGTGCAACCTCATACGATGGTGTTGAAGTATCACAGGAAGGTGCCACCGTTCAAGAACACGATCGCCGGTGAGTTGTAACAAATCGTATGAATGAATGAATGAATGAATGAAAACACTTTATTGTTCACCAAAATTAAAGCTACGTTCTTAAAAAACTAGATACATTAGATGCTGAATAAAGGGCGGCCTTATCGCTTAAAGCGATCTCTTCCAGGCAACCCCTATCGTAGTGGTATATTGGAAAGGTCAATTTCTGTGAAGGAACCGATTGTAGTTTTATTTTCAAGTTTGTAATAAAACTACGTTTTAACGGTTTTAAGCGCGTTAATTTATTTGATTTTGGTTCATCCGACGTTTCGGCCGCTTTTTAGTGGCCGTGGTCACGGACGACAAAGATGACATTTAATTTTGTCCAACGAGTATTGTTAAAGTTTTATTTAGCCTACGGACAACTTGTTTTATTATTTACTCTATGGGAGCCTTATCTAATTTACCACCGCTTCACAACATGTTGTGGCTTCAAGAGAAGAAGCGGCGCAAGAAAGTGTTCAGCAAACATGCCTAGTTCTAAAAATGTTATATAATATGAAAATGGGCGGAAGGAAAAACAAAAGGAATTATCAGTCAAGTTGGCTTGTGTTCCGTTGCACGCAGAATTACCGCGCTTAAAACCGTTAAAATGTAGTTTTATTATGTATACAAGTCGCGAAAACTTAGAAAATATCATAGAGCTACTAACTAATCAACAAATGAACCCACCTACCACTTGTTTGTTGGTATGGTTACTCCACAGACTCGAGTTCCGTACCCTTTTTAAAAGTTTTATTTTTAGATTTAATTTTTAAAATTTAACACGCTTATTATTTTAGTTCTTGTGTGTGATATTAATTAATTTGTGTAGAAGTGTATGTATCTTACGAGTGACTTATTATATTAATTTATCCTAATTTTAATACTAAACTTATACTAGTGTAGAGTGGGCCTTATGTCTATACTTATATATTATCCTATCTATAGTAGAATTATTGTCTCCGTGCAGTTTGGGTCATAAATCAAACTCTGGCTCAACCCGGCTAGGGCGGTGAGCATGTTGCGCGGGCGCAACGCCATTAACGATAAAAACCCATTCTTATCAAAGAAGGATTATCATTCTTATAAAAATCATTATTATCTTTTTTGCTGTTAATTTTAGACTTAGACATAAGTATGTATTTTTATTTTTAATATAACTTGTTACATTCTAAACTTTTGTACTTATAGTTTTTTAATACATAGATACATACATACATAACTTCACGCCAGGTCCCTTGCGGGGTAGGCACGAACAACAGAGCGCCATACAGGCTTATTCATACACACCTCACTTGCTACTTTGACATTCATAGCTCTTGTCATGCACGCTCGTCTGTTCTTAAGGCTCCTGACATCACCTTTTGCTAATACACGATCAATTTGATCATGGAAGGTGTGTCGTGGCCTAGATAGATACCTAATTAATAATTTATTTTAAATCATTATTATTCTTATTTAATAAATACGTTGTTGTATTTATTTTTTTCATTCATTTATATCACTAACCCACAAAATGACAAAACTAAATACACTATCGATAACGCTTATCGACAACAATAATGCGCATCACTATGCCTGCCCATAAGGCCCATGAGTGGAAGAGAGAGCGAAATACTCGCTTCACCGCTCCGATTATTTATGACCCAAACTGCACGGAGAAAATAATTATACTATAGTGCCATGTGTTGTTTTTTCCTTTCTGTGTCTGAGTTATTAATTTTTAGGCTCTTTGTGTGTCTTGATTTGTTTGTGAAGTGTGCGTGTAATGCAATGCGGTGGTAGTGCGCGTTGACTTGTGTATAAGTTTTGTTGTTTGTGTATGACTTTGAGTGGCACCATTGAAATGTATGGACTGGTCTCAGGCAAACTGGAGGCTGCGTGCTTCGCCGACATGTCGGTGAGCAGGGCGCGCCACGCGCGAGTCGGATTTGGTCCTTCGGCGGTCCTGACCTACGTCACGACCTACGACGCCCTCAACGACCTGCCCAAGTGTGAGTCTCACTGATCCTAGATCTAGGGTGTTGAAAACCTATGTTCATAGCAGACTGTTATAGCTTAGCTAGTCACATAACGAGACATTTAGAAAGAAATAAAAAAATTACTTGAAGAAAAAATAAGATAGATAGATAACACTTTATTGCTCACCAAATATACAATTTCAAAATACACAATCGCAATATTGTCATGGTAGAAATAATAGACGGCCTTATCGCTTAAAGCAATCTCTTCCAGGCAACCTAACTTAAGGAATAATTTAACCTATTCTGGCGATGTAGGTGGTGCAGATAATTAAATATATTATAAATAAACATACTCAAACTATATAATTTATAAATTAAATACATACATATATATGTCGCAGAACGGCCTCGTTCTCACGACATCATCTTTAGTTATTGCAGGTTTAGTGGGCGTCATCAGAATAAAATGCGAGCATAAAACACAATAGCCAAAGTTTATACACTTTTAATTTAGATTCGATCAACATTATGACATAGTTTAGACCGAGCAGCGGGTTCAGGGCACCCGTTCATACTTTCAACTTCAATACTTTCTTTAAAATACTCCATGGTCCAACTCGACCTGTTGCCACCAACCAAATGTGTCACAAAAACTCCTCAGTCCACCCAAGCAGATACTACTCAAAGTATAGAGGGCGCTGACCCCGCTCTAGACATGCTCTGCTCTCATTGGTCGTTTATTAAATTACAATATTCATAACTTTTATTAGGTTAGAACGATCTTTAAGTTATAGAAACATTAACAAATGTAAAAAATGTAAACAAATGATATTGTGCGTTATACATCCAGTCAACGATACGTCCAATTAAAGCTTCCCTCCGACATATATATTAAATAGTCTATAATATAAGAATTAGGCATAATTATTAATAAAAGCCTATTTTGAGAGTTTTTACGCCAAACTTTCGGCAAACGAGGTTTGCACTCAGCTGCATATTGCTGTGCCGGAATTATTACCGACACAACGCTGATCAGTGCGAAGGTTCCTTTTGGCGTTAGACCGAAACGAGCCGAATTCAACAGAAGTTCAGCGCTATGCCAGCTCCTGACAGCATAACGTCGAGTTATACTGTGACACTGTTTATCTATACATAATATAATAAAATTGTAGAGGTCAAATTTCTGTACAATTAAAAAAATTTGCTAAAAACCGTGTCAGGGGGATGTAAGAAGTGAAATAGAACTAATTTCGAATTTTTTCAAATTTTTTGTTTCTCTGTTTGTCTGTCTGTTTGTACTGGCTAATCTCCAAAACGACTGGACCGATTTACATGAAATTTTGTATGGTAAGTAGCTTATATCCCTGGTCAACATATAGGATACTTTTGATCCCGAAAAATTAAAGAGTTCCCGTGGGATAATTAAAAAACCGCACCACGCGGACGAAGTCGCGGACAGAAGCTATCGTTTATATGGCAAAACAACGTTTGCCGGGTAAGCTAATATGTAATAAGTGTTTTTACTGTATTTTTTTTCATGCATTATTTTGCCACAGTAAATATTTTCCTTTCAATTCAATTCTATTAATTTAATGCAAAAATGGGTATACAAAAGGTGATATTTTTTTTTTTTTATTGCAGGAGATCAGCAGACAGGCAGACGGCCCACTTGATGGAAAGCGGTTACCATCGCCTATGGACATTTGCGACACCAAAGGTGCTACAAATGCGCTACTGCTCTCTTAAGAGGGACTGGATCCTGGTCACTAATGCCGGAACACAACACAAGGTTGTTATGACGGCATACTCTAGACCAGGGGTGGTCGCCATCCAGTCGAGCATATATATAATACCCTACCACCTGGCTGTGGGTTGTTTTGTCGCCTCTTACGACAGGCCGCCCGGCCGCAGGAAATTGTATTCTTTCTCCGTTCCTGCACGGATAGAGATAGAATTTAACATACTCTTCAAACTTCAACATATCAACTCTTCAAATTCTGCCATTCGGCATGCACATGTATAAGTATCCTGTTTACAAATTCTTTATAATATCGCGGGCTTTAAGCCAGAGGTGCGTATAAAAAAAAATGCGTTTTTGTTTTTTCGTCTATCATTTATATTTTTATCGATACACCACCTCTGTTTTTTTCTTAATAGTAGGTTAATTTAAAAAAAGAGCAATTCACGTAATCAAGGAAGTACTTTCATAGACACATGCAAATCTTCAGTTATAGAGATACATTAAAAAAAAAAGTTTTTTGTATCTCCTGAAAAGTTAGCTTATACGTCCATCTGGCTTGAAGCCCGCGATATATGTATCTTATTGTTTATTTAATTATTTAAAATGTCAACCAATAAATTATAAAATTGTGTATTAAATTACATACAATTTATATTATATATTTTTTTCATTTAAATATTCATCGATACTGTAATATCCCTTATTTGTTAACATCTTTTTTCATACGTTTTCTAAAAATGGCGTTTGATTGTATTGATTGAAATTGTTCTGGGAGGTGATTATACAGTTTTGGTTCTATACAAAAGTTACTTTTATTCAGAAACGCGGTTTTGTTGGGAGGGCAGTATAATTTATTCTTATGACGCATGCTCTTGCACGTTTCAAATAAGGTCATATTGCACCTAACAAACTATATCACTTCATATATATAATGAAGGATAAGTGACTAGAGCTAATTTAAAAAAATATGGTTTGCAGCTATCTGTAATATTTAATTTTAAAATAGCTTAATAAAACTACGTTTTAACGGTTTTAAGCGCGGTAATTTATTTGATTTAGGTTTATCCGACGTTTCGGCCGCTTTTCAGTGGCCGTGGTCACGGAAGACAAAGATGACATTTGTCAAACGCGCCGCTTCTTCTCTTCAAGCCACAACATGTTGTGAAACGGTGGTAAATTAGATTAGGCTCCCATAGAGTAAATAATATCCATAAACAAAATTTAAAACTAAATAATTAAAATGAACAAGTTGGCGGTAGGCTGAATAAAAACTTTGACAATACACGTTTGACAAATGTCATCTTTGTCTTCCGTGACCACGGCCACTGAAAAGCGGCCGAAACGTCGGATATACCTAAATCAAATAAATTACCGCGCTTAAAACCGTTAAAACGTAGTTTTATTATGTGTACAAGTCGCGAAAACTTAAGAAAATATTATTTAAAATAGCTCTTATACACCTTTTTGCGATCTAAATATAACTTATTTATTAGTAGAGTTACCTCAGAACAGAACGACATACCGCAAAAGGGAAGTTTTTTTTTTTCATCCGAGTATTCGCTATGTGTGACCGAGGCTACTTCCACGGTAGTAGCTGAATACCGAAACTTATCAAGCATTTTTCGTCTAAACTCACGCACTTGACCTTTTTGTTCGTTACAGCGTCGGACCTGTCCGAATTGGGTGCATACGTACGCGGGCGCGCCGCAGACGACTGGTCAGAATCGGTCGTCACGAGGTTAGCCATCGGCCACACTGACAGCAATTATAATATCGAGGTAGGTATTCAATTAATAATAATTACTTACCGAAGTAAGAACGAGAGTTGGTCTGAAAGTGAGTGTCGAGGTGAAGGTAAGGAAAGGAATGCTCCGGTGGTTCGGGCATGTGGAAAGAATGTATGACGGAAGAATGACTAAACAGATATACAATGCAAAAGTGGATGGATGCAGAAGTCGCGGAAGGCCACGACACACCTTCCATGAGCAAATTGATCGTGTATTAGCAGAAGGTGATGTCAGGAGCCTTAGGAACAGACTGTCAAAGAAGCAAGTGAGGTGTGTAAGAATAAGCCTGAATGGCGCTCTGTTGTTCGTGCCTACCCCGCAAGGGACCTGGCGTGAAGTTATGTATGTATGTAATAATCGGTAGACAAACACACCTATTGTATATTCCCAAATTAAGCAAGTTACGCTTGTGTTATGGGTAATATACAACGGACCACTCTGGGGCCGATCCCAGACACCCAGGCTATAGTGAATAACGGAGAAAATGCGTTGCCGAAATTTACTATACCAGGAATTGAACCCGGAGCCTCTGGGTTGCAGTGAGGTAGGCCGTCAAAGGCTTAGCCCGCTCAACCACAGGCCGTTAATATATAACTAGTCCAGCCTTAAGTTCTGTTACAAACGATAAAACGATGGCCTGACTGACGGAGGGGGTCAGTCGAGCGAGAACCACGATCAAGGCGAGACGTGTGTACAATCGAGAATCTAATAGTGACGGATTTTGCGCGTTCTATTGAATTACGACCTTCCGCATTACGTTTGGACTACGGTTATATTTGTACCTGTGTTATACGTGTCTGTGTAGTTCTAATAAATTCTATAATTATTTCAACGTCATTTTTAATTCGAGTTTCGCAACTCGTAACAATATCTATATGTGGAAACAATTAAATGGTTATAGATTTTTAGTAGTACATACTTAGTTATAAACTATTGGTTTTCTTAATAAAATATCAGATAAATATCAATCAAGAATTTGTCAGATCGTACTCTGGTGAAAAAAAATCAGAATTCCACGAAGGAGTTTGACATTACGAGAATAAATGAGCTGAATAATTGAACCTCCTTGGTTTTTTCAGGAAGTACTATCACGCCACCTGGCAACCCTTCTGGAGTTCACCACGTCGTCTGCGTCGTCTGAGCAGCAGTGTCCGCTGGCCAAGTTGGACGACTCCCCTTCGGCCAGGCGTCAGGTGCTGGCCGCCCATGTCAGACACGCCAACCAGATGAAAGAGCGACGACCTGCTGTGAGTGACCTTTTAATGCAAGCGGAACTTCTTTATCAACCTAATTGAGAAAATTATGGTATTTAAAAACTTTACGAAAAGTCAAGTTATTTGACTTGACTTTATGTTGTTGGTCCGAAGACCGGGGTTTTCAGGGCGAGTGCCTCGGGGAGCTCCCTAGGGAGTTTAACCTCGGCTGGACTGTTGCCATGAGAGGGGGATGAATCTGATGATGCCCACCATAGGGCGACACAATGAACTAATCGAGAATGGGCGATGGGTAATATAAAGCCCGAGGGGAAGGATCTTACTGCTGTGTTATGGCTGGTAGAGAAGAAACGGCGGAAGAAACTTCCCAGCAACACGCCTATAGTAGAATTATTTTGTGCGTGCAGTTTGGGTCATAAATCAAACTCTGGCTCAACCCGGCTAGGGCGGTGAGCATGATGCGCGGGCGCAACGCCATTAACGATAAAACCCCATTCTTATCAAAGAAGGATTATCATTCTTATAAAAATCATTATTATCTTTTTTGCTGTTAAGTTTAAACTTAGCTATAAATATTTATATTTATTTTTAATATAACTTGTTACATTCTTAACTTTTGTAATTATAGTTTTTTAATACATAGATACCTAATTAATGATTTATTTTAAATCATTATTATTCTTATTTTAATACATACATTGTTTTATCTATTTTTTTTTCTTTCATTTTTATCACTAACCCACAAAATGACAAAACCAAATACACTATCGATAACGCTTGTCGACAACAATAATGCACATCACTATGCCCGCCCATAAGGCCGGTGAGTGGAAGAGAGAGCGAAATACTCCGATTATTTATGACTCAAACTGCACGGACAAAATAATTCTACTATAGTCCCTCACGAGGACTTGGAGGGATCGTGATTCGCCATCTAACTGAGCGAGGCTTGACTGTGCGGCCGTATTTATAGGGCTCAGTGTACGTGTCACAAATTCTTAGGTTAAGTATTGAAACTACAATAAAATCT
This sequence comes from Dendrolimus pini, assembly GCA_949752895.1. Classification (NCBI taxonomy): domain Eukaryota; kingdom Metazoa; phylum Arthropoda; class Insecta; order Lepidoptera; family Lasiocampidae; genus Dendrolimus; species Dendrolimus pini. The sequence continues at coordinate 1,922,115 of OX457151.1, forward strand.
AATTTTATGTTAATTTCAGATTACATTAACTCACAATAATTAAATAAATGATTTTTGTAATACGTTAATTGTTTTGATTGACAAGAGCTATGAATGTCAAAGAAGCAAGTGAGGTGTGTAAGAATAAGCCTGTATGGCGCTCTGTCGTTCGTGCCTACCCCGCAAGGGACCTGGCGTGAAGTTATGTATGTATGTTAATTGTTGTATTTGCACCGACATATTATATAATAATAATTTTATTTTACGGGTAACACCGAGCGGGTCGTTCATCTATCGGATCCTATCGTCAACACTTAATGAATAAACAGTAACTTTTAAAACAGATTTTTTTTTTCTTTCAGTTTGGCGTCACCGGGGCGTACTGTTATGAGGTTTGGAAGTTGTGTGAAGCTCTGTGGGGGGCCGATTTGGACAATGATGGTGAGTAATCAGTATGGGAGATAATAAGATATATAAGATAATAAGGGAGATAACAGTGCGAAATGTAGGAAGCTGCCTCTGCTCGCATTTGTAGTACCTTTGTAACCGCTTTCCATCAGGTGGGCCGTCTGCCTGTCTGCTGAGCTCATGAAATAAAAAAATATACAGTGTTACGACCTACACGCCGACAAAGATAAATTCACAATTGCATATCTGTAGAAACACATTTTATTACTTTTCGGCATTTGGACTTCTTTTGTTTACTTTGTATTTAAAATTTGTGATAAAAAATAGCCCATTTTCTAATGTGATCTTTTATGGCAGTCATTAGCCAGGTGCGTCGGATTTAAAGTACAAGTTGATTCTAGGACATTCGGTCCACGCGGCCGGGCAGACATAGTGCATCTGTGCAGTATAAAGCAATGTCCCAATTGAGAGATGAAACAGTCGAGTGATAACCACGAGCGCAGTAAAACTTGTGTACATTCGGTAATCTGTTTAGTGACGGACTTATTGTGTTCGGTTATATTTGTACCTCTGTTATACGTGATTGTATATTTCTAATAAACTTTATAATAATTCCAACGGCATATTAATTCGAGTCCTGCAACTCGTAATAATACTATATATCTTCTATGCGCGATTCCGACTCGCACGTGGCTATTGATTTTCGAATGTACATATCCGTTTGTTGCAGGTATCCCGGGCACGGACGAGTTGGCCGTGGTTGGCCGCCACAAGCAGCTGTTGGAGTGGTTCGCATCGGCCGTTGCGGACGCAACCGACGAAGAGTTGTCCCAACCAACGAAAGGAGAAGCTGAGGATGGTAAGAACTCTTCTCTCTCCTTCTCCCAGTCATTCGAGCTCGGCGCTTGCTATACTCCTGTTTGGACATTCGTCCTCTGTCACATTACAAAATCATCATGTCCTCCTGCAGCATCTCTTCTTTGATCTACTTTTACATTTGTACCCATCAACTCTTCAAGTTTGACATTCTTTTTGTCACGTGATTTTTATACCTCCTTATCACATACGCGTAACACCTTAAGGTGCAACTTTCAAAGACCTCTTATTTACTTCTATATAGAAAAGAGTTTGTCGTGGAAACTTACAAGCCGCTAGATGGCGCTGTGCAATAATTTAGGTCGCATCCGATTCCCGATATATACAAGGGATTTATACAAATTTCCATCATTAATAAACGGATCTAGAACTTCGAGGAACAACAAGGGCCTCGATGGAAGATCTTCCTTTGAAACGGAAGAGCATTCCATCTCGTTCCTCCACTCTATCTTCTTCTCCTTGTTTTGCTAACGGGCGGTTTCCGTAACTCGATGGCATAGGTCATAGGGCTTATTTTGCATACGAGAGTGGAAGAGGGTTTACTCTATGCAGCCCAGCTCCTCCAGGAAGTCCACCAGTTTCTTGACGTTGCTGAAGACTTCTCTGAGGCTACCTGGTGCGTCCTGATACTTCGCCCTGTATCGGGCCAACTCCTCCACCCTATACGGGTCACCCTAAAAGCTATATAAAGTAGAATTAGAAAGGAAATGCAGACTAATTGGTGGTGTATAGCAGCCAACTGATGGTTGACCTGATGAGATGGATTTCATTTCCAACACCAGAGGTACTGCCAATATACTTTGGCTTCTGGGCACTGATGCCAGAACACAGCTCAAGGTTGTTAGGGCGGCATATGCAACACAAGGGGTGGTAGGGATCCAGACGGGCAAGTGCCCCACGACCTGGCAGTGGGTTGTTTTGGTTCTGACGCCGCAGCACCTCTACCCAGGTTTTTTGGCATTTTACACAATTTGATGAATTAGAGACCTTCGTCATATTATATTTGAACTTTCTTTACTGCTCTTAATTGGTTGGGATTTTGACTTCACGGTCCATAATTAAAGAGAAATTTCAGCTGCAGACGGTCACAGCGCCCGCGTCTGGACCCTTCTCCTCGGTGGGAGGGTTTTGGAAGCCTGCAGGGTTGCCAGGGAGAATGGAGACCTCAACATGGCAGTACTCATCGCGCAAGCAGCCGGTAAGTATCTTCTTAATATTAGAAACGGTAATCTTGTGAGGACGGTTGGATGTTCGTGAGGATGGATGGATTCTTATGAGGAAGGATGAATGTTTGTGATGATGGATGGGTGTTTGTGAAGATGAATGGATTCTTATGGAGGAGGAATGGATATTTGTGAAGATGGAAGGATTTTTCGAGAATGGATGAGTTTTTTTTCAGGAGGAACGGAGTTTTGTGAAAATGAATGAATGCTTATGAGGAGCGATGGATGGATTTTTTCGAAGACGGATGGATTTTTATGAGGATGGTTGGTCTTTTCTGAGGATGGCTGGGCGTTTCTTAGTATAATGATAATAGATGGCTGTGAAGTTGAATGGATGTTTGTAAGGATAGATATGTCTTTGCAGGAGTTCAGCAAATAGGCAAACGGCCCACTTGATGGAAAGCGGTTACCATCGCCTATGGGTATTTGCAACACCAAAGGTGCTACAAATGCGCTGCTGCTCTCTTAAGGAAGACTGGAACCTGGTCATTAATACCGGAGCACAACTCAAGGTTGTTATGGCGACATACTCTAGACCAGGGGTGGTAGCCATCCAGTCGGGCAAATGCGCTACAATCTGGCAATGTTTGACGATGAATGAATTGTTTATGAGGATAGGTGGATCCTTGTGGAAACAGAGGAATGTTTGTGAGGATCGGTGGACAATAACTTTTAAAGGGCTTGTTGTGAAGCTTCATCGATTAATCTGCATAAAAATAACACAGTTTTTAGCTGATAAAAATGTCCTTTAAACTGTCGAAAATATACCAAGGTGTCTAGAAGAAGCGCCTCCGGTGTGTGTGTCGCCGAGTAAGCGACGTCGTTGATGGCTCCCGGGCATATGCTAATGCATCAGTGCGTGTGTCCCTCAGGTGATCCGGCGTTCCGTTCGCTGGTCTCCCGCCAGTTATCCCAGTGGCGGGAGTGCGACGCCCTCCAGTTCGTGTCCTCGCATCGCCTGGCCACCCTCAAGCTGATCAGCGGGGAGGCGTCCACCCTCAACGAGCTCCACCAGCTCGACTGGCTGAGGGCGATGCACGCGACTGCGAGGTGAGTTGACAGGGGAGAAGTGGGGGCGGTCGCATAAGGCGTAGGACGTTACATCCAGGGGTTTTAATACCCTATCTGGGGAGTGGCAAAAGCATGGCACCAGTTCTGACTGGGCATGCTATTGCCACTCCTGACCTGGTGAATTATCCCTCAAGGGTCTGCTCCTTCTCGCAGCCTATAGTCCTCAATCGGGTTTCCCCCGGGTTACAAAAGGGGGAGGTGGGGAGGACTTTGAATCCTATGGAGCTTTAATGGCTGAGCCACGTCGATACATTCATCATACCTTGGAATGGGTTATAATTATTTGTTATCCGTGCAGGAACGAAGAAGGAATAGGATTTCCTGCTTTGGGGGCGTCGATACATATTTATAAACAGAATAGTGTTGTAGAGTCAAGACAAAATGATAATATACGAGAAAGATTGACATTGATGTTTTCTGGCTTCTGTTGATCATCTAAGAGGTAGTTTTTCAAGTGCTTGCGAAAAGTGATGATTGAGTGCTTTAATTGTTTTAAAGGTGGCATATTGTTTCGTATCTTAGACGCAGCATAACGGAATCCTAATTAATAAAAAAATTTATACCCTCCAATTTTTTTTTTAAATCAAATTCTCTTTTTGTTCAAGATAAAAATAAATTGAAATGAGACTAAACAATGTCACAGCCCAAATCTGAAAGTGTGATAGTTTCTCAGTAAAGTGTACCACAATAATGCATACGTTGTCGTATACCGTAATCAGGCCGATTGAGACGATAGTGTCTGGCGATTCTGACGACACAGTGATAACAGAATTGAGCCCCTGGGATCATCACAGCTCATAGGGGGATGGGAGTGAAAACATATCCGAAAAAAATTATTTCGCAGATACCTCTGCCCTCAAGTGCCGTCCCTGGAGCACATAATCAAGAGCTACGAGCGATTCTTCGTCGCCGACGCGGAGGTCGCCGACGACGTGGACCTGTCGACGGTCGGCGACGAGGTGGCCATGAGGCTGCCTCTCCCGGACTACGTGAACCACTACGAGATGACCACGAACGCGGTGAGTGCCTTTATTCCGACTCCATGGGGATGATGCCACGCGGACACAGAATATCCAAGTGAAACGGTTCGAATTGAGCTAATCGCGTTTCGTGCGATCCCTCCTACTCCATTTTTCTATCTCCTCCCCTCTATCCACTTCCTCCTGTCCTGATTCCTCAATCCTATTCCTTCTGTCTGTTTCCTCTAGCCCATCTTCGTATACCGTTCCCCTGAATCGCACCTTCCTATTCCATTTCCTCTATTCACTTCCTCCTGTCCTGATTCCTCAAGCCTAATTCCTATAGTCCATCCTCGTATACCATTCCCCTATACCACCCCTGAATCTCAACCTCGTATCACATTTCCTCAATCCACTTCCTCCTGTCCTGACTCCTCAATCCTATTCCTTCACTCTGATTCCTCTTGCCCATTCTCGTATACCACCTGAATCTCATACTCATATCCCATTTCCTCAATTTACTTCCTCCTGTCTCAATTCCTCAATACTATTCCCTCTGTCTGATTCCTCTAGCCCATTTTATTATACCATCCCTGAATCTCATCCTCCTATCCCATTTGCTCTATTCACGTCCTCCTGTCCTGATTACTCTATCGCATTACTCCTATCCAAGACCTTTATTACATTTCTCCTGTCTGATCTCTTTATCTCATTGTCTTATCCCTTCTTCGCCATTCTTCTTTTGTGTTCCCTCAATTCCATTCCTTCTGTCCACTTCCTCCTGTCTAATCCCTCCCTCTATCTTATTCGTCCTGTCCTATCGCATATCCCTATTTCATCCCTATTATCCCGTCCTAGAGGCTGGCAACGCGTTGTCCTCGCCCCCTAGTGTTGCAAACGTCTATAGGCGTCGCTGGCCACTTTCCATGAGCTGCGCCATCTGCCTGTTTACCAGCTTGAAAACGCCACTGCCGTCTGTATAAAGTTTTGCCATACATGTAAGGAATTTATGGAGATATGTTGCACTATAGACGTTTAGTACGTATCGTCATTATTATTATACTACAACTCCAATAATTTTTCCAAAAGTAATTCTGTAACATACTTCTGTATAAAAAGTATTTAATAGAAGAGTTTGAGATAGACAAATAAATAGAAAATCATTTTCTAGCTAGACGTGTTGCTGGGGAGTTTCTCGCCGCTTCTTCTCCTCAACAGCAACAACACGTTGCGAAGCGGTGTACATAGACTAGGAAGTAAAATTAAATTTCAACCTATATGTATGACCTTCAAAAAGTGTTCTCCAGTGGAACTTATTGAAGTGAAACTTCTTTATCGGCGATGGGAAAAAATACCGTGACATTTTTCGGTTATGCGTCACATTTTTTCCGTTACGCGCCATCTTTTTCTTGCCCCTACCACGGTCGATTCGAACGAAGACTAATTCCAATTAATGAAACGGTTAATAATCTTATTAGCAATAAGGTAAAATGAAATAATTGTATTATTTGTATTCATGTCTATGATAATAAAAGCCTTTTGTTTAAACTTTATCTAATTTAACTTTATTTAACCAATTTCCGTAAAGTTGCTTATAGTAGATCATTTTTCGAAAAATAAGGTCATAAAGAAGTTTCACTGCTTACGTGTGTACACTAATATACGCACACATTTTTTTGAAGTAAAACTTCTTTAGGCGCGACTAGGAGGTAACTGGACGACAATGCAACGGAAGTCCGTTACGGCAATATGGCGTCGCAATATGGCGTACCACCCGGTTTTCAAATATTTTTTTGTCAATAGATAGTGTATAAACAAATCAATCAAAAATTTTGAAATAAAAAAATATTTAATTAGTAAAAAAAAATTACTTCAATCGCGTGTGAACGTTACACGCACTCTTTTTTTAAAATGAAAACTATTGAATATTTGAATATAAAAAAAAACCAAAATTAATTTCTTTACCAAAACAGGGTATGGATTCATTTAGAAGTGTTTATGTGTTTACAGAAGACGAAACCGCGTCGCGTGTTGGACTTACGCTACGAGCTGATGCGCGCGCGCGCCCTCAACGCCCGCCCGCAGCTGCAGCCGGCCTCTTACACGGTGGACCCCTGCGACTACAGTCTTTGGTACTTCACCGATTGCATTGTTTGCGACTAGCGTGTGCCGGCGAAACTTCGTTCGCGTTGCCGTGCCGATGACGTGTTTGTTAAAAGAAACGCGGCCGCAGCGCCATCTTTTTCGCTAATTCATCTATTCCACATAAACGCGGTCATTTATCGGGCTAAAAATGATACCATAGATAAATAATTGGATCCGATATGGATATATACATACCATAGAAATACATATGTATTTCTATGGTGTGTATGTGTTTAGAAAATCGGGTGGTTTTTTAACCATTCCACGCGAACGAAGTTGCGACCAGGAGTTATTTATTGAAGTAAATAAAAACCTGTTAGTAATATAATGGTATTTTGTAGTTTCCTCCTTGGCACTTGGTTCGGGAACCCTACCCGGGACAGCATCACGGGGGTGGCTGACCAGCTGGAGGCGGCCGGCGCCTGGCACCTGGCCGTGCAGGCGTTGACCCATCACCCTGACGACGTGGTGTGAGTTTGCATACATTCCGTCTATATATTTTATTTTATTTAACTAGCTGCGCCCCGCGGTTATGGAAAATTGTTATATATTGGATGATACACACTATATCTTTATTAATTATAGCCCGTGTTATTCTGATGTGTAAGCTATAATATTATAAAGTTTCATCAAAATCCATTCAGTAGTTTTTGCATGAAAGAGTAACAAACACACATCTATACATCCATACATACTGCGGGCGCGATGCGATGGCCGGGAGAAGGCAAAGGGACGGGAAGAAGAAGCAAGGAAAGAATACTCACCTCGCCACCAGTCCGCCTCCACACTGCGCTCGTCCCCCGGGGTTCACACTCTCACTAGGATACTGGGCTTTTATCTTCAAATTAAATCTTGGTTTATTTCTATTTATTTCGTGTTCCAACAATTATATATATGTAATTTTTTATGTACGTAGTTTTATACGGCGGTGACAGCAGTGACAGCCGTCGAATCTGTCTTGTTATGCGCATTCTTCATTTAAAGTATTATTCTTTTCTTGATGGCGAGGGTGGGGAGGAAGAATTTACAAGGAGGTGTTCCTCGGCGCAACCACATACAGTCTTACAAACTTTTGCGTTTATAATATTTCTAGGATTTATTGCATTGGAGTGTGTTACGGTCACGTTTCATCGACCAATTTGTTGATTTATAATTTAGCAAAGTTGAAGACTAAGGCAAATTTATGAGTCTGATGCTAGATAGTAGTAGTAATAGTACAGTACAGTAGTAGTACAGTAGAGTAGTATTAGTAGTACAGTAGAGTAGTATTAGTAGTAGAGTAGTAGTACAGTAGAGTAGTAGTACAGTAGAGTAGTAGTAGTACAGTAGAGTAGTAGTACAGTACAGTAGTAGAGTAGTAGTAGTAGAGTAGTATTAGTAGTACAGTAGAGTAGTAGTACAGTAGAGTAGTAGTACAGTAGAGTAGTAGTACAGTAGAGTAGTAGTACAGTAGAGTAGTAGTACAGTAGAGTAGTAGTACAGTAGAGTAGTATTAGTAGTACAGTAGAGTAGTAGTAGTAGTACAGTAGAGTAGAGTAGTAGTAGTAGTACAGTAGAGTAGAGTAGTAGTAGTAGTAGTACAGTCGAGTAGTAGTAGTAGTACAATAGAGTAGAGTAGTAGTAGTAGTAAAGTAGAGTAGTAGTAGTAGTACAGTAGAGTAGTAGTAGTACTGTAGAGTAGTAGTATAGTACAGTAGAGTAGTAGTATAGTACAGTAGAGTCGTAGTAGTAGTACAGTAGAGTAGTAGTAGTAGTACTGTAGAGTAGTAGTACAGTAGAGTAATAGTAGTACTGTATAGTAGTAGTAGTACTGTAGAGTAGTAGTACAGTAGTAGTAGTATTAGTACAGTACAGTAGTAGTAGTACAGCACAGTAATACAGTAGTAATATATTATACGGTTGTGAGTTTTTTTTGTTGAGCAGCCGCGGCCACCTGATCCGCGGCGTGCTGTCGCGCCACGCCCCGGCGAAGTCGGATTCCCCGGAAATGAAGTCTCGCCTGGAGCTGGTGCGGCAACTGGGCGTCCCCCACAAGTGGGTGCTCATAAGCCAAGCGCATCGCGCCAAGTACGAGGTGGGTGTCAATTTGTTTCGACGAGCTTATATTTAACTTGCAATGGATGTATGTATGTATGTAAGTTCGGGTGGAATCCTGCAAGGTAAATTTGACCAACTTCCCGGTTTCCGATTGAGCTGAAATTTTGCACGCATATGTATATCGTGTGACGATGCAATAATATGCTATACCATGTGTTGACGATAGAATGCATTTTATGAACGGCCCGCTCGGTGTTGCCTATAAAATTAAATAGAAATAATATAAACAATAATAAATATACATACATATATAAAATTAAGATGTAGTGTAATATTTGTGTATTTACCTGACTGGTTTTTTAATAAATATTAGCCAATTGTTTGCCTAGAAGAATCGGAATGCACGAACTTCACTCGGGAACGACCCGAGCCAGTTGCCCGCGACCACCGACCGTGCTTATACGTGCTCTGCATTTCGTTTCTCTCCAAGCAATCAAAGGCTAACTTTCAAACCCTAAAAACCTTGTTTTAATATTCTCTTTCGCACAATTGAACGTTATATCCGTTACACCATGGAGATGATCTGATGATGGAGTCGGAAGGTGGTCATAGGAACTCCTGTACAAAACAAGATAGACCCGTCGTGTTTGGGCTCGTTTCACTTGTCTTGGCTAGCACTCTACTGCTACATGATATCCAGGATCTCAAAAGCTTGTATTTAAAAACCTTTTTGAGAAACAAGTTAACCCCTTAGCTCAGCTAAGCTCGTATGCTACTATTTCATAACGAGACCTGGTATCAGGCTCCAGTTCTCACCCGAAATGGCGTATTGAGGAATACTTAAATGACAAAACTTCATTTAGCACCTCGCTTTAGCCTCTAAAAGGTTAGCTCAGTCTTCATCCTCTCAATTTATCAGTCACGGGTGCAACTTTCTAATATCCTCTTTTATATAGTCACTAGCTTCTGCCCGCGACATCGTCATTCATCGATTTTGAAACATTGATCACTGTTGCTCCGCTCCTATTGGTCTCAGCGTGATGATATATAGCCTATAGCCTTCCTCGACAAATGGGCTATCTAACACTGAAAGATTTTTGAAATCGGACCAGTAGTTTTTAAGATTAGCGCGTTCAAACAAACTCTTCAGCTTTATATATTAGTATAAGATTTATATTATAATAATAATAACATAAGCACACTGACTGATGCTAGTTTTCGTTGCGCAGCACGAGGCGGCGCTGGAGGCCGAGCACCTGGTCGCGGCCGGCGAGTGGAACGCGGCGCACAAGGTGCTGATCGAAGAGCTGCTGCCGGAAGCCGTTTTAGCTGGTGAGATGGGTTTCATAACTAAACTAATTGCAATCAAAAAGACTAAATCCTATTTATGCGAGTATTATTATACCTAAGTTTTACTTATGACTACTAAGTCTAACTTATAAAAAATATATGCACTAAGCCTTACAAACACAAATCCACTAAGTGTTACTAATAAAAGTACTAAGTTACTTATAAAAGTTTACTTAGTCTTATTTATAAAAGCTTACTAAGTCTAACTTATAAAAAATATATTAAGTAAGCCCTACTAATAAAAATACTAACTTACTCACATTCTAACTGTCCTTTATAATGTACTATTTAATTTTATGAGTTTGTTATGTAATAGTTCTTCCTTACCTTAAGGAACGCTTTGAATTCCTCCGCCTCTCCACGTCTCACAATTTGCGCTTAGATACACATACTCCTGACACCTGCACACACTTTGTGCTTTTATGATAACTCTTTTACAGTGCAGGCTGTCAAGCCCTTGGATGCGTGGCGTGTTACTGTCAGAGAGATTATCTACATTTCGGAACCCACTTAGAAAGTACTATCTGTTTTTAAATATGTCTAATATATTAAAAAATTACTTATTTATCTATGAAATGCTTGTCATATATATAATAAAACTCTTTATTATTTAAATTAATCAATTTAAGGAATGAAAACGATGTGTTTCTCTGAAAGGACAAAGTTTTATTTATGTTAGTACTTACAATTAGGTAACTTAATATACGATTAATAACTAACATTATATGCACTAGGCTTACCTGAAAGGACAAAGAAACGACATTCAAAGTCCATTCACTTAAATTCTAGTTGAAATAATATTTAAAACTAAACACTTATCAAAACCTATATTTGTTTCTACCGTCATTCGTAATTTTTAAGTGTGCGACTTAGGTCGCGTTCCACTTACATTGTAATATACTGAGTATTTAACGTTTATACATGCGTTCCTTTGGTAACATTTTCATTACATATATAATGTTAATTAATATACATATTTATTTAGATTATTTCGTACATACGTAAATATTGGTATTCTATAAATGTCTGGATCTATGTATGTATTTAATTTATAAATTAGTGTTATAGTAGTATGTATATTTAAATTTCTAAAATCTTTTTTTGCTCCACGTACCTACATCGCCAGATTAGTTAAGAATTTCTTTTAAGCTAGGTTGCCTGGAAGAGATCGCTTTTAGCGATAAGGCCGCCTATTGTTTTGCCAAAAGTATTGTAATTATGCATTTTGTTTTTGTACTTGTTTATTTTGGTGAGCAATAAAGTGTTATATATCTATCTGTGTATAAAAGTCTAGTGTTACTTATTTTATTATACTAACTCTTATTTATGAAAGTCAACTAATACTAATTCTTACTAATAAAATGTTACTAAGTCTTACTTATAATATTATACGAGTACTAACTGTTATTAATAAAAGTCTACTAAGTCCTACTAATAAAAGTATACTAAGTCTTTCATATAAATTGTCTATTAAGTCTTATAAAATCCTACTGAATTTTAGTATAGAAATCTACCAAATCTAACTTATAAGCTGATACTTGTAATATCAGCCAATAACATTTTTAGGTTGCCTGGAAGAGATCGCTTTGAGCGATAAGGCCGCCTGTTGTATTGCCTTGAAAATATTGTAAATATGGTCTGTTTCTGTAATTCTATGTTTTGGTGTGCAATAAAGTGTTATCTATCTATCTATCTAACATTCCACTGCTGGAAGATACGCTGAAGAATCTTGTTTCGGAAGTCATACATCGTGAAGGGTGTGCCTCTTCGTGTTTTTCATTTGGCCTGTCGTAAGATGCGACAGAACAACCCACAGCCAGGTGGTGGGGCATTTGACCGACTGGATGGCTACCACCCCTGGCCTGAAGTATGTCGCCACAACAACCTTGAGTTGTGTTCCGGCATTAGTGGCCAGGTTCCAGCCTTCCTTAAGACAGCAGCAGCGCATCTGTAGCACCTTTGGTGTTGCAAATGTCCATAGGCGATGGTAACCGCTTTCCGTCAAGTGGGCCGTCTGTCATGGTTTGTTCGGTTGCAGACGAGCTGCAGAGCGTGTCGCCGCTGCTGTCGCGGCTGCACGAGGCGGCGCAGCGGCACGAGGTCAGCGGCTGGCAGAGCGGCGGCGAGGCGCTCCACCACTACCTGCACGTCTGCGACGAGGTACCTGTGCACTCGGATTGGCCATATTCATTGAAATGTATTCGGAGTTCTTTTGTATTTAAAATTTGCAATTAGACAATAGCCTATTGTTATTGTTTTCGACTTTGTTGGCCGTTCGCATTAAGAGCCATTTCACGTTTTCGCACGAATTTCTAATATTTTGAGCTCCTAAATTACCATAGTCTGTAACACCTAGAAGTTATTGAATATGCGCAATAAATGGGCCAAGGTTTCGCGTTGACGTTTAATGTAACACATTTACTAAAAATATCTTGTTTGATCTATAGTAATCATTTTCCCACAACCATTTTCTTGAAAAACCGCCGCAGAGTTGATTTCAGAGTCGTATTTCAATCAAAAATACTTATAAATTAAGTTTAAAAAAATATATAACGCATTGGACATATATTTTAATCGTCCTTTAATGTAACAGATTATTGTACCATTATTTAGTAAAAAAATAAACCAATAGGCCAATTGTTGAGGTTAACATTGCAATTTTATCGTGATTTTTGGTTTAAATACACAGTAATTACAAAAATAAAAATATTCCAAAATAAACTACGTTTATTAGAGAACCGATTTCTACAGTAATATTGGAAATTCTCGCATTTATACTTTGTCAAAATATTGATAAAACTTCAATCGAAATTACAATAAATTACGATACACAAGTGGGTTCTGCTTAGTACGGCGCGAGCGCCCATCGAAGAAGGACCTGTGTTATTTTTTCCCGCGTCCCGATACTCGAGCGTTCGTAGAGTGATACCATTATTGTACTGCGACCAAATAGTATTGATTCGCTTTGTATTTTTTCCAACTAAAAATTAGAAAATGAATTTTAATAAATTTGAATTTAAAATAGTGTAAGAAAAAATGATTTTATTGTAAAAAAAGCGTGCGGTGCATGGTATCAATAGTAATAATTATTTTATGAACAGATATGAGTAGAAGGGTTATTTTAATAATGTGGTGACCGAGGGTGGAACTGCCCAGCAGCGTAAATCAGTTTTAGAACTTTTAGAAAGAACTAGAAATTTCTGGAAGGAAAAGACAAGGACGGATATATTTAGAAAGAGATAGACGATAAACGAAAGAAAGAGATAGATAGATGTTAAAAAGAAATAGACGACGAAAGAAAGAAAGAGATAGATAGATGTTAGAAAGGGATAGATGTATAAACGAAAGTTCCCGAACAGAAGGTTCGGGAAAGAAAAGACAGAGATAGATATATGGTGTCTAGAAAATTCTTCCGGGTATATAAACAGCGTAAGGCGCGCCTACCGGGCAGTTTAGAGTTGAAAGTTGCAGTTTAAAGTTGAGTTCAGTCCAAGACGGTGAAACGACAACTGCGATATTAGAGAAGGTTAATAGAGGACAGAGACGAACTAAGTGGTGAATTTAGTGAGAAGTTTGGTTGACAGATACGCGAAGGTGTGTAGCGTAGTTCGAAAGGGAAACCAGAAGTGAGCTACACGCGATAATATTGGAGGTGGTCCGCGCAATATCGGCGACGGTATTGAGGGTGTGACAACTTATCGTCGGGACTGTGCATCGTTGGTCGTGCGTATAGGGCAACCCTGCAGAGAGGTACTACGTGCGGCTGTGTAAGTCAATTAAAGGTTTTAAATTTAAAACTGGTGTTTTCTTCCAATCCATAAGTGCGTACCCCCGCTCGTACGTAACAATAATATGCTGAAAAGCACCCCATGCTTTTATTACAATAAAATCATTTCTTCTTACACTATTATTAATTCAAATTTATTAAAATTCATTTTCTATTTTTTAGTTGGATTTTCAATAAAAGCGTATTTTTTTAAAATAATTCTATTTTTCATTTATTTATTTTTGTGACAAATATTTAATCCAACATATTTATTAATTTTCATAATTAGGATCCGACTAAATACATAATTAAGTACGTAAAACACATTTTTTTTTACATGGAATGCGTCTCCAATAGAAAACGCAATTTACGCGCATACGTGGACGACCACGTCCGATGCCGGCCGCCCCGCATAAATGAGAAAGCGTTGCTATCGAGTAGCTCTTCGTGTATCTTAAGCAGAAAAACCTAATACTATTGGCGAAAGTTTGTTTTTACCAGCGGCTTTAGATATGGCGGAGATTGTTTGGCAAACAAGAGGTCGAAAAACTCAAAGGTATACCTCTGTCTGACAGTACCATTCAACGCAGGATAAGCGATATGGTGACTGATGTTCGTGATCAAGTCATAGAAAAATTAAAAGAACATACTTTTGTGTCCTTGCAATTTGATGAATCTACGGATATTGCAGACTTTACTGCAGTAGCTTTCCCAACCTTTTGCAACTCCGCTATAAAAACTTCGCGACCCAGGCGTTGAAAAACACTGACCTAGACCTATTATTACCTCAATAAAACATGGCAGTGAACCAAAGGCTTTGGCACAACTCAGTGTCCAAGAAAATACTAATATACATAAATGTGGTCTTTTTATAGACGAAGAATATTTTTATTTAGGCGCAACACCGGATGGATTGTGCAGTGAAGGATTAGTGGAAGTGAAATGTCCAAGCTCGCTTTTTGGAATAGATCCTGATACCGCTTTGCAAGCTAAAAATCTGAAATGTTTCAAAGTGAACAGCCAATCTGAAATCGAGATGAACAAAAATCACGACTGGTACTACCAGGTTCAGGGCCAGGCAGGCATATAGCAAAAAAAAAATATTATTTATTTGCTGTATGGACTGGGCCTGATTTTCCATTAAAAGTAATAAGAGTTAAGAAAGATGACGTTTTTTGACAAGAGAAAATGCTACCCAAATTGACTCGGTTTTACAAAGAATGCGTATTACCGGAAATCATAGACCCAAGAAAGGCAAGATCAATGCCTTTAAGCCAAATATTCATATAGCGTAAGCATTTAGTTGTTAACCGACAATAATATGTGATTGTTATTATATTATTTTACATACCATAACTTCTTGTTTTTCTATTTAACTAGCTTGAAAATTTCATTACACTAAGTAAAATGTGTAACTTTTATTAATCTCATATAAAATCACATTACGGCTCAAGACTGTTTCGTCCGTCTCGGCGCTCGCGTTACACTGTTTGTGTTACGTTTGTGTGCGTACCTACGCACACATAAACAATGATGCAGTATTTTACCTAAACTCGAGCGTAATCATTTTGTGAAATGGCTCTTAATAATGAACCAGGTGTGCAGATTACTGTTTCTCGGAAACCCACTGGTGTTTCCGCGGTGCACTGGCACGCGGTCGATTTTTTTGTACTGTATAGTTAGTATAAAACAATGCCCGAACGGAGGGGTAGAGGAGTCAACAACGACTACGATACGATTAAGAGGTATAGTACTTTCGATTAGCGACATAGCGACGGACTTTGCGCGTGTTGATTTGCATCGAATCGTGCAGTGTGAACTGGTTGCATCCAGTTTTATTTTGTACTTGTGTTATACGTCTTTGTACAGTTCTAATAAACTCTATAGTCATTCCAACGACATTTATTTTAATTCGAGTCCAGTAGCTTGTAACAGTATTATTTTTGTTTAGGTTTACGACTTGGCAGCCAGGCCTTTTGAACCAAAACTTGATGACAATACAGTTTCTTTATTTTCTTAAGCCTATGTATAGCTCAGCCGAACTGATCCGAATATCAACTGACGCCATCCAACGGAGTTCTTCGAAAGGCCACATTTGGCTATACAGTTCACATTTCTCACAAAAACCTAATTACATCTCAAAAACTGTAAATATCCTATAATCCCGCAAAGAGGTATACAATGTGTGTGTTGTTTGCCGATATTGTATGTCTTTCAAGACCACGGGCCATAATAATGTTTCAGATATTTGGAGGGCTTACGCGGGGCCTTAAAAACCCCAACCCTCAAAGGCCCCTTGACAGAAATCTAAATGCGACGATTATACCTGTCTACACCATATACTAATGCACCCAAGGACAAGCCCCGGCCAGTGTAGGACTATTGTGGGAAATGAGGACAAAAGTACCGGGCTATTGGGGTGAACTTCTAGTGGTACTAGGGGTCTGGGAATATGGGGACTATGGCGTCTGCCCGTCGCAATGTTCAGTTCAAAAGGGGGCAGACGGTGACTCGCCACTTCCTGCATGGGCCTCAAAAAACGCCATAGAAGACAGGGGCAACATGGGTGTGAGTGGCTAAGGGGTGTAGAGAGGTGGGCCGCAGGTTCACCGAAGCTGCTTCTGACGTTATGCCATTTATCACTTCCACCCCTGGAGCTTGAGGAGGCTGGCTAAGGCAAGCACGGAGGTGGGGGCCTTGCCTTGGCCCCCGGAGTCAGGTCCGAGGTGTCGCCACTCACCTAAGGCTTCGCCACAAAGCCTCCGTGCGGATTTATTGTTTATTACTACACTTCAATACTTTTCTAAAGACTCAGGTAAAACTGGAAATACCAAATTAGCACGGGTGAACACCAAGTGTTCTTTGGGGCGTGGTGTCGTGAATGGTGGTTGTTTTTTTTAAATTCATTTTTTATATTTTTATAGTGTTACATATGGCCTTACTTTAATCGTTTGTTAAATTTTAAGAAACTGCTCAGCAACTGATTATGGAAAATCTTACCCATAAACTCCTCTTAGTCGAATATTTTGGACACCACCTACGTTAATCATTCAGATTTCGTTTCTCTGTGCTCCTCTTAGGTAAACGACGGGTATTACACGTTTATAAGTGAAAAAAAAGATATTAATTGATTAGGGTCTGATTCTGACTCTCTTACTTAAGAGATGCCTAATCGTTTCTTAACGAGATTATTATAAGTAAGGGCGTTCGTGTTCGTCTTCATTTAATTGCAGAATTTTTTTGACTATCCCTACATGTATTGAGTATTGCTTCTTTTTGTAATGATATGTAAATATTATTATGTTTATAATAGTATTCAATTTCTAAGTATTTTTGTAGTGTAATTTATTTATAGTGTTACATGCCGACAAAGGTGAAGGCACACCTGGCTATCATAAAGCGCAGTCTATTACCTCTCCCACATTTGGACTTCTTTTGTTTACTTTGTGTTTGAAAATTGTTATAAAGAAAAACGTTCTATTGTGCTTGTTTTATGGCCGTCATTAGGCAGGTGTGTCGAACTAATTCTTGTTGTTATTGTTTTGCGTCGAGGCATATTGTATTGGTACAGAATAAAAGGAATGCCCGAACGGAGGGTTGGGGGCAGTCAAGCGACGATTACGATACTAGCAAGACGTGTGTAGTACTTTCGATTAGCGATATAGTGACGGACTTTGCGCGTGTTATTGAATCGTGCAGTTTGTACTGGTTGTGTCCAGTTATATTTGTGCCTGTTTATACGTGTTTGTACAGTTCTAATAAATTCTATAATAATTGTAACAATAATTTAGTTTATTTTTAAGTAGTAAGTTTTCGCGAATTTTATGCATAATAAAACTACGTTTTAACGGTTTTAGGCGCGGTAATTTATTTGATTTTGGTTTATCCGACGTTTCGGCCGCTTTTCAGTGGCCGTGGTCACGGACGACAATATTTGTCTTTAAAACCGTATATATATATATATATATATATATATATATATATATATATATATATATATATATATATATATATATCTCTCTCTCTCTCTCTCTCTCTCTCTGTATATATAAGTAGTATAAGTATGTAGTACTTTATTTTTATTTTATTTTTATAATACACCACCAAAATTCTTATATTGAATTTCGTTTAAAATCTCCTGACACCGGGTTGCCTGGAAGAGATCGCTATAAGCGATAAGGCCGCCCATTGTTCTAATACAAATGTATCCATATCAATTGTCTAGATTTAAGTTTATGGTGAACAATAAAGAGTTTTCATTCATTCATTCATTGTTACTTTTTTGAATAGATCCGTGATCTGGTCTCGTCTGGCGACGCGCAGCGCGACAAGTGGAGCGTGCACGCGCGCCTCGAGGCGCTGCGGCCGACGATCGCGGCGGCGTGCACCGCGATTGGCGGGTTGCAACCAAAGTTAGTCTACACACATTGTTGCCCCCCTTAGAAGATCGTTTTGATACACACCATTTTAGCACTCCATCACACCATTAGTCATTTAAACGGGGAGCATTTTAAACCCTGCCCGCTATATTGTCAGAGCACAGCGTATTGCAATGGATGTAGCTATGTATGTATGTAATCCTGCAAGTTGAATTTGACCAACTTCCCGGTTTCCGATTGAGCTGAAATTTTGCACGCATATGTATATCGCGTGACAATGCAATAATATGGTACCATGGAGCCGGAAGGTGGTCATAGGACCTCCTGTGCTAAACAAGATAAACTCGTCGTTTTTGGGCTCGTTTCACTTGGCTAGCACTCTGCTGTTACATGATATCCACGATCTCAAAATCTTGTATTTAAAACCCTTAAGCTTATTGCTTTTTATGTATTTTTCTTGTATTACAATTTTAAAAGAAACACCATTAACACTTATATATCGTCGACGATTTATTTGAAATTCCCGCGGGATTCCCGGGATAAAAAATATTACACATTTTATTACATAAAATTTGCTATCGGTCAGCGAATTATTTTAAATAATTCCTAGAAAATTTTCCACGGGATTCCCGGGATAAAGAGTAGCGCAGATTTTAAATCTTCAGAATAAGCTGTTGATCATTGAAAATCACTCAAAATCGGCACAGTAGTTTTTGTAAAAAAAATGCATCGTTTTGTCATTAGTTTCCCGAAATAGTACAAGATAGCAAAGTATATATAAAATTATACCGATATAGAAATTGTATGCCGGAATCAGAAAATGAGGTTGGCACTCGGCCTTTTGCTGTCCGGAACCGTAGGCCGACAGAGCGCTGATTCTCAGCGCCCACCTCCTCAATCACATATGGCAAGCGATCCCTATTAAACATACATTTTTTAAATAAAAAAACGAATAATTACTAAATTGTAATGTAATGTAATAATAAAAATTAAATAATGAGTCTACTATTACTATTCCAGTTGGTTTTCTGTTTTTAAATAGCCTCAATGTACTGTTTAGAATTTTATAATGTAATTGGACCTATTTATGCAAAATGGAACCAACCCACATACTGATAGTTTTGAGAAAAAGCCGTTATTATTAAAATTTTGCATACAAAAAATGTTTCTATATTTTGAAGAAAAAAAAAAATATTTATTATATATAGAATATACAATAATTTTTTTTTTGCAAAATTTTAATAAAAACGACTGTATGAGCCAATAATGCTCGTACAGCGTATTTTACATATAAATACGCAATAATTAATGTAGTAAAATAGACTTGTTAACATCACCATCACGTGCAGCACTTGTGCATCTCAGCTCATCAAACGACCTTAATAAACGATATTCAACATCGCAACGTGGTTTGGCTTGCAAACGCCCTTCGAACGGCGTCTATCGTTAACGACGACTAAACGCAACAACTTTGAAAGTGTACAAACCGTACAACGGCTTCTTCACAAAACTGTCAGTGTATGGGTTGGGTTAAATTTTGCATAAGTCCAATTCGATAGTTGAGAGTATGAAAAATATAGGCTGATTTTAATATATATCGTAGTTTACGATCGAAATATGATAAAAATAAATTGTTTAACTAAAGTATTAATTGATATTTTTGAGAAATAAAAATGTTATATTGCAGCCATTAGCCACGTGACAATGAACGCCGATCAGAGCGCGTGACGTCATAGCGTGCAAAACACAACGAAGTTATCAATGACTTCTCAGATGACACTTCAATGAAACAGATGTTCGTTTTCCACACTGCGACGTCATGCGAGACGCCATGACAGCTTGACGCGTTTTTGTGACGAAATGTCAAAATATTTATAAAATTGCTGAATTAAATATGTTAATGTTGTTTTTTTTGCTGAAATGTTAATATTTTGGCTAAAATAGACCATAAGGCTCAAAATAAACCTGTTTCTCAAAAATTGTCAACTACCGAATTGTTCAAAATATAAGATATGAAAATACGAGCACATTGAGAACTTTCATGAATATATTCGTAATCTGGGCACTTGAAAACGTTAACATTTGCGATGATATCCAGGGCAACAAAACAAAACTTTTTTTGTGGAGCTGTGTTATTTATATACGACCAGAGGTTTGTCGCGTACCGGTGTTCCGTTTTTGAGTAAAGTGTGTCCGCCGCGTGCAGGGGCGCACGTCTGTCCGCGGCGCGCGCCGAGATGGGAGTGCGCGTGGTGCAGCTGGCGCTGGCGGCCGCGGAGCCCCCCGCGCGCCTCGCGCACCTCCTGCGCGCCCTCAACCTGCCCCCGGACTGCACCGCGCACGCGCTGCACAAGGTACCCGCCCGCTTCTCTCCATCATTACATTCGATTCTTTTTGAAGTGAAACTTCTATATAGACGGGGGGGTCTTACGATGTTTCGCTCACGAAAAGGTGTCACGGTCACTGCGTCTAATTGTTACATTTTTAAACTCGTGATATCTCTCGAATGGAATGTCCGAATTGAATAATTCAAAAAGTCATATAAAGGTATTGAAGCAGACTTGAATATGAAGTAATTTGTTTTGATAAGGATTAATACCAAGATACTAAAAAAGAGCCTTTTCTAGAGGCGGCATTTTAATTAAAATTTTAAAATAAAAGAACACTTATTGTGGCATAACTATATTAGTTAGATATATAGTGTAGCGACACTTTTTTCTTTCATTGGAGTTTTTGGCGGGAACTGAAGGGAGATGTTGTCCTGTGCATTTTTATTTTCTAAAAATGTGTAAAATTACTCTAAAATGTACAATAGTTGTAGGACATTGATAGTTTTCGAGTAGTGATTGTGTGTTTTTGTGAGAAATGTGAACTGTATAGTCAAATGTGGCCTTTTGAGTTGTCACAAGAACTCCGCTGGATGGCACTAACTGATTACCTGCAGTTCAGCTGCAGGCTTAAGAAAATGAAGAAACTATATTGTAAACTAAGATCTGGCTTAAAGGCCTAATTTCCAAGCCAAAAACCTAATCTCTCTATCATTTCAATCATTTTTTCTTTTTGAAGTTATACTTCTTTGGGCGCATTAGGGGAAAATGATGAGAGTAAATTTTTACGATGCGCGTGCACACCGTCACACGAAAAACCTACACCATGAAGTTAGCTATAGTCAACCGACACCCTGAAGTTAGCTATAGTCAACGGACACCTTGAAGTTAGCTATAGTCAACATTTTAGTTTTGAAGTTATACTTTTACGATGCGCGCGTACACTGTCACGAAAAACCTTCACCATGAAGTTAGCTGTAGTCAACCAACACCCTGAAGTTAGCTGTAGTCAACATTTTATTTTTTCTATTGTTAGTGTCGTTTTTTATCTTGTTAGGCCAAAGAAATATAACTTCTAACGCGTGTACATAAGTACACACACAGTTTTCTATTTCAATTGTTTCTATTTTTTGTTGTTCGATCACTTCGTATAGACCGAGATCCGGCTGCAAGATTACTACGTTTAGGTGTTATTTAATTAAAATCTAGTTTTATATATCTGGAGACGCAAACAGGCAATGTATTTAACGTATGGCCATCCCTTATTCCCCAGTTAAGAACTGGTGCTCGGAGAGTATAGAACTTCGCACTTACCTCGCAGTCAGTTACCAGCCCACGACAGCGCTGGTCCAAGAGTTCGGCCGATGCTTTCTCACGTGCATTTTGGGCTTTGTAAGCTACAAAAGGGACGCGCGGATGGTAATACTAGTCACGCTGTTTTCCCAACTATTGTTGACGTACCACTACCTGTATCTCTGCAAATAAAGATTCATTCATTCATTCATTAAGAGAAGGGAGACTAAGTTAGTGTGGACATGTAATGAGGAGGGATGAAAGTCGCGTGACAAAGAGAATGCCAAACTACAATGACATGATGATTTGTGGCGTGACAGAGGACATAGTATATGTCAGAATAGAAGAGTATGGAAGGAGGGCCTATTGTGCAGACCCCAGCCAGTTGGGAGGAGGTGTAGGAAAGGAGAGATTAATTTGTTTTTCTATATATACAGATAACGTCCGACTTGGCCGAGCAGGCTTCCGAGCTTTGCATAGAGTCCGCGACGAGCTCCCCGCTCTCCTCGCACCACAGGACGGCGGCCACCACATGACTCGCCTTCCCCCAAGTGGAAAGTGCAGGTGACAAGTTCACAAGTGTTGTTCAGTGTACGCGGACATTTGCTTAATTATGTGTCAAGTGACAGTTTCCCGAGAAATGTTAAATATTAATTCGATATAGGCCGCGTTCCATTTGAAGCTCACAACGCCCGCGCTCACGACCGCGTGTCTTCCCTCTCCACTTGCTGGCGAGCGTTACAGTCGTAAAGCTAAGTGGAATGGATCATGGGGCGTTTTATACATTGTTAATCATTGCAAACGGCGACTTTGAAAATCTTACAAAACCTTAAAGATACTTGAATTATATTAAAAAAAAGTGTACGTCTCGGGACGCCCGACAGAAGTGATAACTTGCGTGAGAGAACGGGAAGCGAGACAGACTGGCGCCGTAACGCGTTACGTAACGAAACTGTTTACCCTCCCATAAGAAGTTATCACTTCAAAAAAGATTGCCCGAAAACTGTCAAATACTAAATTCTATATAGCATATTTTCTAAAACTATTATCAATCAAGATTATGGAATGACACGTGTCCGAAAACTGTCAAATATTAAATTAGAAATGACAGTTGTTTTAAAACTGTCAAGTGCAAGTTCGATATATTTTTCTAAAACTCGAAACTTAATTGTAAAATGATATATTCAGCGCGTTCCATTTGTGGCTCACAACGCCCAAAATGCTCCGTTAGCCGTGCCACAAGGCGACCGCGGCGGTTGTGGTCGTTGCGAAGACGATATTAATGCCGTTATCATTTACGGTCACACAACGCTCACAACGACCCATGTCAACAGGCGGGTCGAATCACCGTTCCACTTGGGTGTACGATTGTGACGCCGGTAAGCTAGTGGAACGGGAATAATCGCGATCGTGAGTCTCTAACGGAACGTGGCCATTGTGTTTGAAAACTTTGAAGTGCAAATTCAAGAGTGGTTAGAACACTCACTCAAAATGATCAAATACCAAATAAACATTGTTCTAAAACATGTCATATATTTAAACGATAATTATTCGACGGCTACGTGCCATTAGAGACTCAGAACGTTCACGACCGCGATTTGCCCCTTCCACTGGCTTAGCGGCGTTACAATCGTAGACCCAAGTGGAACGCTCATTCGACCCACCTCTTAGCACGGGTCGTTGTGAGCGTTGTGTGATCGAAAATTATGACGTCGTTAGTGACTTTTCGCCACGCCACCACAACGACCGCGGTCGTCTTGTGGAACGCATAACAAAGCATTTTGGGCGTTGTGAGCCACTAATGGAACGCGCTAGAAATGTTTTAGTGTAAAAGGATAGCTATTC